>OX383280.1:2464375-4928750 GCA_947522985.1 Lithophane socia
AGTACCAAGAGTGAGAACCCTGTACGGCAGGAAAACTATACAGTATGAGGGGGTCCGGCTATACAATAAAATACCTAAAAAAATCAGAGAGTGTACAAGCATACCAACATTCAAAAAAGGCCTAAGAAATCATCTATTAGACACATTTAAAGCTTAGCTTGAACTATTTTGTATTTTATTAAGACTTACAAGCTTGCCTGTATTTCCTCTACTATGTCTGTATTTCCTCATTGTTCTTCTAAACCACGCAACAGATTTTGATGAGGTTTCTCACCATCGTTTGGAGAATTTATTCCGGAAGGTTTATGTGTGTAATACGTTAATAAATAAATTACTTATATAGATAATTATAACTAAGGAATCTCGATGTTTTGACAAACCGTAGAACTACACAACAATTTTTTTTCTTTTTTATAAATTAAGCTAGACAGTTCAGTAACTTGGATGGCTTGAATGTCGTAATGTAAACCAACCTATTAGTAATTTAGTTAAGTTTCTCTATAAGTGAACTGTAATTAATTGTTCTTTGAGAAATAAATGTCTTTAAACTGAAAGCATTTTAAATGTCAAAATATTGTTACAATAAAATGTGAAATGATCCCTGTATAAGAGTGAGAGTATTATAATTTACTAGCTTCCACCCGCGGCTTCGCCCGCGTGGTATGTCGATAAAAAGTACCCTATGTCCTTCCCCAGGATGCCATCTATCTCCTTGCCAAATTTCATTTTAAGTCGGTTCAGTAGTTTTGGCGTGAAAGTGCGACAGACAGACGGACAGAGTTATTTTCGCATTTAGGATATTAAGTTAGGAAGTAAAGATAATTACTTTTCATCTCACTGGCTCTTTCTTTATTCTCGGATACTTCTTGATCTTCCTCCACTTCAGTTTTAAACTCCACTAAAGGTACTTCATATTCTAAATATGACTCGGAATGATGTGTTGGTATCTCTGCTACATCTAGACAGCTCTTGTCTAAATTTTCCAGTTCTAGCTCTGTAAGTAAACAAGAACAGACAGGCATATTACTCATTTAATATTAACTAACTGTGTCCCGCGGTGTCACCTGCGTAAGTCTCGATCCTGTGGGAATATGTCCTATTTCAGGTCATGATCTACCCCATTGCCAAATTTCATCCAAATCTGTTTAGCCGTTTTAGTGTGAAAGCGTAACAAACAAACAAACGAAACTTTCGCATTTATAACTAAATATCTATTGTTTACGTTTATTTATTTTCTTTCTTATACATTTACATTTTTAAATATTATTATAAAATCATTAAAAAAAAACATCTATTGTTTATATTATTATTGTTCTTAATAACATACCATCACTTTGATGTTCCTCCTTTGGCTCAATAATATCTGGTCCCTCACAAACAGCTGGTAATTCCTCTTTGATAGCAATGCTTTCTGTTTGAACAACATCGACTATACTTATGTTCTCTGTTGGAGATTTAATAAACCCACCTAAATATTCTAAGTGGTCTTGGTTTATTAAAGGTTTGGGCTGGAAAAAGATATTTATAGTATTAGGAACATATGTCAGGCACAGTCCCACAAGCACAAACTTGTTTCATTATACTAGAGTCACTCAAATGAGCCCCCACAAGTGAGGACACTTAAGTAGTCCAATGTACTCTGGAGAGTCGGCCATGCTTCCAGCCTCACAAACCAATGGTATAGTTCGGGTGGGGGGTATGAGCTTAAAAGAAATCACTTTCAAACTATACCTACTGAAATTATAAAAATAAGTATCTGTTGAAGAATATCTCACCTCATAATCCTCATTCATCATCTGAGCGAACAGCTCTTCGGCTTCCAGACATTTTCTCATAAATCGGTAGCATTGCTTTAGTTTAGCGAAGCAGAAGAAACAAGCAAGAATCGGTCTCCTGTCCTCAGTTACAAACTGCAATGAAACTTCTCTTACACTATTTTGTTATATGACGAAAATACTTCCGATATTACTCACATGGATTATCTTTCCCTTAAAATCTTATTTATCAACTTACTGGAATATCAGTCAGCTTCTCATACAGTTCATGGAAGTTCCTGTTCACCACTAGATACATGCGAACATTCTGCACTAAACATATTCTACACATTGGCTGTTTTTCCATCTTTGAACTCAAAATGTTATTTAGTTCAGCTTTACATTATTTTATATTATTGAAAAATCAATAGGACACTGTGGCGCACCAAAAACTGGCGTGGCTTGTATAGAGGACTTCATATAGTAATCTTGTAAATATCGTGTGCACTTCCTTGATGGATCACGGTGAAGTCGGTAAGACGGCAGCAGCCAGAGGGACTTATTATGTTATGTGTCTTAGATAGTCCAGGTAGTTCATAGGATTTATTATATTAGTCCTTATGTCCATAAACACCATCTACAACTTAACATTCGAGAATTAATTAAAGAAGTAAAGCAAACCTGACCAAAGTGACCAATACACGACCAATATAAATTCTAAATAGGCAACTTGACACTGACATTAATGAAAGAATCGACTCTTCATTCATTCTCACCACAGACTACATATAGATATGGCACAGCACTTTTGACAGCAGTACAGCACCTGTCAGTCCTGTCGAAGATGTGTCGAAGTCACTGTCTGTTGTTCTGTGTTGTTCTTCAATATTTATATTTTTAATAAACATGTTAAGCGTAACCTGAGATCTGAACTAAATACCTATGCGATACCTTTGAGCTCAAAGATGGAAAAACTACCAATGTGTAGAATATGTTTAGTGCAGAATGTTCGCATGTATCTAGTAGTCAACAGGAACATCCATGAACTATATGAGAAACTGACTGATACTCCAGTAAGTTGATAAAATATAACATTTAAAGATAATCCATGTGAGTAAGTAAGATTGAAAGTATTTTCTTCTTAAAAACAAAAATATTTTATGACAAGTTTCATTGCAGTTTGTAACTGAGGACAGGAGACCGATTCTTGCTTGTTTCTTCTGCTTCGCTAAACTAAAGCAATGCTACCGATTTATGAGAAAATGTCTGGAAGCCGAAGAGCTGTTCGCTCAGATGATGAATGAGGATTATGAGGTGAGATATTCTTCAACAGACATTTATTTTTACAATTTCTAATTTCAGTATAATTTGGAAGTGATTTCTCTCAAGCTCATACCTGTTGTGTCTGGAGGTCACGCCAATCATACCATAGGTCTGTGAACCTGGTAGCATTGCCGACTCTCCAGAGCACATTGGACCTAAGTCCAATAGTCTAATGAACTTAAGTGTCCTCACTTGTGGGGGGCTCTTTTCAGTGACTAGTATAATGAAACAAGTTTGTGCTTGTGGGACTGTGCCTGACATATTTTCCTAATACTATAAATATCTTTTTACAGCCCAAACCTTTAATAAACCACTTAGAGTATTTAGGTGGGTTTATTAAATCTCCAATAGAGAACATAAGTATAGTTGATGTTGTTCAAACAGAAAGCATTGCTATCAAAGAAGAATTACCAGCTGTTTGTGAGGGACCAGATGATATTATTGAGCCAAAGGAGAAACATCAAAGTGATGGTATGTATAAGAACAAAAATAATATACGTAATATCTTTTAATAAATTCTAGATTATAAACTAATTATTTGAATTACTTCAAAGTGTTGTTAGTGTTTAGTTTAAATATTGGTAAAATGTGGTATTGTGAAATAAAACAAATATCTTCACTAATATTATAGCGAAATAATATTATAAGCGAAAGTGAGTTTGTTTGTTTTGTTTGTTTGTTACTACTAAACGGCTGAATGGATTTGGATGAAATTTAGAACTTGGGCAGTCCATGACCTGGAATAGGACATAGGATACTTTTTATCCCGAAATTTCTACGAGATCGAGACTTACGCGGGTGAAACCGTGGGGCGTAGCTAGTTAATAATAAATGACTAATACTCCTGACTGTTCTTGTTTACTTACAGAACTAGAACTGGAAAATTTAGACAAGAGCTGTCTAGATGTAGCAGAGATACCACCACATCATTCCGAGTCATATTTAGAATATGAAGTACCTTTAATGGAGTTTAAAACAGAAGTGGAAGAAGATCAAGAAGTATCCATGAAGGAACGAACTGCCAGGGAGATGAAAAGTAAGTATTAGTAAGTTAATCTGTAAATAACAAAATGGTTCACCTGATAGGAAGTAGCCAGCTGAAGGGCTTACCTGCTTATAAGTGCAATGTTGAATGCTGTCTGCAGTCGGACGTCTGTACTCGACCGTAGTGGCAATGTCGCCATTTATAAAGATACATAGAAAACCAGTAGTGACGCTGCGGTCTGTCATTTGTGGTTTGCAACTGCAAACATCAGGTGGTTGGGCATATTCGGAATTGTACCTTTACAATGTAGGACGACGAACCGCCACCGCCCCTGTGTCGCAAGGCACTGGCAACTTGTCAATATTCAATTTTGTAATACATGTTCTTATTTTGGTGAATAATTCCCACCGGTGCTATATTTTCTAAGGTGCTAATGTGAATCATGCAAAGCGCTATTATTTTTATTTGTGTGCATGTTAATCTTGTTCCAACATTGTACTGACTAGATTTATAATCATAGATGCGACCGTTGCGAAGAAACCTAAACTAGACGCACGAAGAATAAAACAAGAAGATGCAATAACAATCGAGCAAATGAAAAAAGAAAAATCAGACTTGAAAGTTATCCCTACAACTCACCCGGGTGGAAAATTAAAATTCAAATGTGATGTATGTCAACATAGGTTTAGTCGTATAGGTCACTTAATACGACATAATCGTATACACACTGGTGAAAAACCTTATGTGTGTGATATATGTCAACTTAGTTTTAATGAAAAGGGTTGTTTAAGAGATCATATTTATAAACACACTGGTGAAAACCCTTATAAGTGTGATGTATGTCTACGTAGTTTTAGTGGAAAGGGTCACTTAACACGACATTATCTTAAACACACTGGTGAAAAACCTTATAAGTGTGATGTATGCCTAAGTAGTTTTAGTCAAAAAGGTCATTTGACGCTACATTATCGTAGACACACTGGTGAAAAACCGTTTAAGTGTGATGTATGTCAGCGTAGTTTTAGTGAAAAAGGTTGCTTAACAAGACATACTCGTATACACACTGGTGAAAAACCTTATAAGTGTGATGTATGTCAGCGTAGTTTTATTGAAAAAGTTTGTTTGACAAGACATACTCGTATACACACTGTTGAAAAACCTTATAAGTGTGATGTATGTCTACGTAGTTTTAAAGGTAAGGTTTATTTTACAAAACATATGCGTATACACACTGGCGAAAAACCATAAGTGGGTGAAAGACGTGCGTACTTAGTACGCACTTCTTTCACCAGTTAAGGAATTACGCGGTCTTTAATTTCGCGATCCTACTCGGCTCGCCGTCGGTGGTAACACACGTGAAGCTTGCTCAAAATTTCACTGTCAAAGTGGCTCGCGGTTCGCGGATATGACGAGACGGGCGAGTAAGCTCGCCGAGCCTTATGTACGCGTACTTGCTCGCACGTCTATCACCCCTTTTAATTTTGATGTATGTCAGCGTAGTTTTAACAGGATGATTTTACAAACCATATTTGAATAAGATTTTTAAGATTTTCATTTAAAAGGTTTATCACAGACCTGTGTGTGTGATATAAATGTTGTCGAAATACATGAGGTATCGTTGCATCTTGATCGTCCGCTGGTTAAAAGCACACAATTAAAATACGATCATAATGTACCTATGCACTTTATAATAATTATTATGTAATTAATAAAGACTTTTAAAATCAAAGAGAGTTATATTCCTATTATTCCTCATTCTAATGTTTATAATTCTGTAAATCCATATTTATTACGGTTGCGAATCATATTCAACATACAACCTGGGGGCTTAAAACAGTCACTTTGGCAAAATCATACTAGGACAATATTATGAATCATCGTAAAATGTCACAAACTGACAATTCTATGATCTGCGAGCGATTCTTTATACGAAATTATTCATCTGTTTGACCGTTTTCTATGGAGATTCTTAAACTGGTCCACTTAATATGAATTGCTTTTGTGTCAAATTAGAGGAATTGTTAATGACAGCTGGAAATTCAGGTCAATAAATGCGTTTAGAGGAATTGCTAATGTGGCCGTTTTAGGCCCACTGATCTGCAAATGCAAAAAACGTAAGAAAATTTGAATTTCGCGGGCTACCTTGAAGCGTGTATTCTGAAAGTATCAACGTCGCAAATAGAGGCAAGGAATAAGGAAATATAATTAATGATAAATCTGAGAAATCTTCCAATCTATCATTTGAGAGAAGAGAATTTGCGATGAGTGTGAACTCATTATGATGATCCAAATTGCCCCTATAAAATAGTAGGTAGTCTATGATGGCCCCATTCTGAAAGTGGCCCAATGACTAATAAATCCTATGGACTTGGCATACCTACAAGAAAAACGTGTATACCTACGCTCTACTGAGAGGATAAAATGGCGGTTACTAGAGCAGCCCTTATCGATACTTCTTTAAAATAACATCGATACTTTTATCGATGTTATTTTAAAGAAGTATCGATTATTGTTTTCATTATGTCACGGTACAATATGTACGGGTAAAAATACCCCGGGTAAACATACGCCCTAATACAGAGCTGCAATTTGCAAAAAAAGTATGAAAATTTGAATTTCACGGATAACCGATAAGTGAAAAACTTTTTTTTTAAATGTTTTTTTTCACTATAATTCATATTTTTGATGCTAAGTTTCTAAATGATCGAGGGTTAATTATTTAATTAAAAATCAACAATAATTATAATAACGTTATATTAAAGAAATCAATTTTATTCATTTCTGAACAATACAATTTAGTTTGGGTAATTTCTATGGGGTATTCTCTCAGTAGATTTCTTCCCATAATATTTATATCTCAAATTCATGTAAGTATACCTCTATTACACTTTTAATTAATAAATATTATTATATCCTTTAAAATCTTTGATAATATTACTAAAAATGAGCAATTTCTTTCGTCTGTCTTCTAACTTTCTCCGTCTCTTTATCTTCTTGGACTGTTATTGACATATGTCCTTTAATTTCTTTATCATTTTAAATGTGTGTACCTGAAATCAAATAAAATTAAGCTTTAATAGATATTGAAGATAAGAAGCGAGAGATATCTCCCAGCCATTCTCAATTCAATCAATGAGATGTTATCAATTAGATTTAAAAAAAACGGAAGAGGTCATACCGGTAAATCTGGCGTAGCGAAGGTGCTAGCAGCTAAATCTGGCGCAACAGAGGTGCTAGCATCTAAATGTGGCGCAGCGGAGGTGCTCGTGACTAAATCTAGTGTAGCGGATGTGCTAGGGGCTAAATCTATGCCACTCCTTTTTGAAATCTCTCCAGGTTGATTTTGAGTGGTAGGCACACAAACAGCTTGGACCTGAAAACCATTTTTTACATCACTCTTTGTGTCCATTAAACAACTGTTGCAATCGAGGACATCACCATCATCTATCAGCCACTACACAATCATGTTGGAAAAATTTATAACATGCAATGTTACTTACCAATAAGGTTCGTGAAGGTAAAGCATCGTCACGTAATGTTACTTTATTCAGTGTCCAAAACATGATTCTTCAAAGTGAAGAGAACAAAATATGTGAATTGTTTTTGTTGACATCTTTAAATTTTCAACACCGATTGTTACCAGCCAAATCTTATTTTTTCGTTCATCAGGCAGCCTTGAAAATAAAACAAAACCAATAAAGAATCATAAAATAGCATTATCGATAAATATAAAAATGTCTAAATGCACTACTCTATCCCTTCAATAACAAGAAATCATTTCATGTTGAAAAACTGTTAAAAATAAAGGCAAAAGGGAAAATAAGAATGCTATACTGTTAAAGCTCTTCAACAAATGCAGAATCTTTTGTTTATCATATAAATCTAAAGATATTTCAGCTGAAAATTATGTACGTACTGGTGCAAAGTTATGTTCGGGAGATTTCCGCTTCTTTTGATGCCACATCCGATTATATTGCAATTGGGCATCTTGCTATTGACGATTTCCACTATAGGACCGAGTTTAAACGCAATAACACTGCAAATTACTCCAAAATTTACAATTATAATCACAGCTCAAGAGCATTTGACAGTTGATGTACTCAAGTTTGGTACCAAACAGCGAGAGGATAAAATGGCGACTCGGCCGCAAATAGGTATTCAATGACTCTAGAAATGTAGAGTTGCCAATAAAGTAACTGTCAAAAACACTATTGTCCTTTTTCACTTACGCAAAATTATGAAAGTTAAAAAGAGATGGCAATCATTTTATGGTTTTGGCGTCGATATGCCTCATATTTGTATAACTGTTTTTTCTATAGTCAAACATTTCAAGTCCATATGATTTATAAGTCAATGAAGTGGCCACAGTCGCAAATAGTGCTGTCAAATATTTCGCAGTTTTTATTAATATGGCAACATTACTCTATGAAAATATGACCTAAATCGAATGTTTAGTTTTGGTTAAAAAAGTATTTGGAAACTTTCCAAATGACTTTTTTACACCTAAAACGGTTACCATTTCAGTGTTATGATTGCAATTTATTAATATTCCAGCTACTTAGCTTAGCTTAATTTTATTAACTTTGCTTGTGAGTAAAATTCAGAACAATGAGATGGACAAAAAAAATCTGGTAAGTACTTATACAGTATCAAAACTATTATTTTATTGAACATCAAAAAATTCGTTACAAATCACAACCATTTCGTAATGTCACTATTACTTAGATTTAACCTAAAGGTACTCTTTAACAAAATGTTCATGTTTACTTATTTGCGTAAACGTAGTGAGCGTGTTGCTATTACAAAGGTTTTCATTATTCGCAGTCGTGGAGACAATGCCTCTGAGGAAGTAGCGTTCTGTGCCTCGTTCGGTCTCGGGAAACGCTAGCCCGCCACCGCTGTCGCCTTTACAGAGCGCCGTACCTGGGGCAAGATGTTAAGAGTCAAAAGCCTGCATTATTGTCTTTCATTCAATAGAATTAGATATAGGTATTTAGTAACCTATTCCGCTAACTATTCCTCAAGAATCATAAAAAAACCCTGTAAGAAATAGACACGTATTTCACCTCTCAACGAGGCATCCTCAGGATGACGATCGACCAGTCGCAAACCAGAACACGAAGTGTTGCTACGCAAAGCGCTGGATGCAGAGGGAACAAAATCGCCCAGCACCCTCACTTTTATAGGATTACTAACACACAACATGCCGTGTTCTGGTTTGCGACTGGTCAATCACTCAACCACTCGTTGGCCGCTCCGGAGAAGATAGGCAGGTCGGTGTGTCGAGGCCTGGGCCTAGCCATTTTTTTTAACGTGGCCGCCAAGTGCTCGATGCCGTTTCTAATCCTCGTAGGTGTGGGCGACCTTGTTCGTTGGACCTCGAATCGCATCTTTTTCTGTTCTTCGCGGGTCCTTTCTTCCCGTGTTACCTCTTCTCGTGTACTGGGGTTGGTCCTCAGCCATTCGTACACCTTCTGATATGGCTCTGCTGCACGAGGAGGGGCGGGTTCTTGTTGTACGCTGTCGTCGTCTTTGATAACCGACATTTCCACGGCTAGTTGCTTCTTGACTAGTTCGGCTCAACTCCAACTCCTTGTGATGAACATACCGGTATAAATCTTCATTGGGAAATGTTTTACTTTGGCATACAAGGAGGTACAAGACTTAAAAACTTTGTTATACTTATTGATGACTAGCTGCGCCCCGCGGTTTCACCCGCGTAAGTCTCGATCCCGTGGGAATATCGGGATAAAAAGTATCCTATGTGTTAATCCAGGTTATAAACTATCTGTTTGCCAAATTTCATCCAAATCCATTCAGTAGTTTTTACGTGCGTTTACTAAACTCCGACTTCTGCCCGAAGGTTTAGCCGTAGGTACGATAAAACGGGACAATTGGCGTCCCGCACACGTCTTACGCGGGACGCATCCTCTAAATCTCTAGAAACGGTACGTCCCGGTTATCGCGGGACGGTTGGCAAGCTGTCTGGTAGCCCATTCTGGGCCTGGGTCTATTTAGATTGCCATCAACACGATACGAAGAAGTGCTTGATAGACTTACCATTCCCATATCCTGCGCAAATCTTATCGCTGGTGATGTACTTTCTGAAGCCAGGTGGAGATGCTGCGATGCATTGCTCAATGTCCACGTAGGGCAGTTCGACGACCTTGAGGAACTGAGGGGCCTGCTCGTTTTCTGCTGTGAGGCCCCAACCTGCCACCTAGGAGGGAATTAAAAATATATTAAACATGGTATCGTGCCTATATTCCCGTATCCTTTTAAAATAGTCCTCCAGACCGTATTTCGGCCACGGCGGCCAATCTCAACGGAGACTAGCCGACTTCGGCGCGGGAAATATTATAGTGCACAAGTGTGTGCACAAACACAGGTGCACTCTCTTTTCCCTCACTCTCATATTCCGATGGGACGGCAATCTGACACGACCGGAGAGAGATCAGGCGCAGGACCAACGGCCACACGTGCGCGCGAGGCACGGAGGTATCACACCGCAACCTTCCAAACTCCGGGCTGTTACTACTAAATTCTTAATGGAAAAACCTAATAACACTTTGCTCGACCCGGGAATCGAACCCAGGACCTCACGGAAACCAACGGGGCAGTCAAGTATCATGTTACCAAGTTCCTGCTCGTGCAGGTCAGATAGGCAGTCGTTCTATGTAAAATACTGGTATTCAGCTGCATCCGGTTAGACTGTAAGTCGACCCCAACATAGTTGAGAACAGGCTAGACAAATGATGGTGACGATGATGTAGTTATCAAACATCACTCTGGTATTCCGCGAGGGGTTTGGCAGAGGTGTACCTATAGTACCCCCGTGCCCCGTTGGTCTCGTGGTCGCAAGCGCGACTGCAGAGCGTGGGGTCCTGGGTTCGATTCCTGGGTCGGGCAAAAGTGTTATTGGATTTTTCCATTAGGAATTTCGTAGTAACAGCCCGGAGTTTGGAAGCTGGCGGTGTGATACCCCCGTGCCTCGGAAAGCACGTTAAGCCGTTGGTCCTACGCCTGATCTCTCTCCGGTCGTGTCGGATTGCCTTCCCATCGGACTATGAGAGTGAGGGAAGAGAGAGTGCACTTGTGTCTGCGCAAACACTTGTGCACTATAATATCTCCCGCGCCGATGGCTAGTCTCCGTTGAGATTGGCCGCCGTGGCCGAAAATATGGTCTGGAGGACTATACCTATAGTACCTACATGCACAGTTCACCAGTTATGTTTATGTTGTATAAGATAAACAGGGTGTAAGGGTAAACACTCTTGTCATTCAAACCATGGGTAGTTAACTTAAATATAAGAATAAATGACCGAGTAACAACAACATAAAACTTTGTTTTCATTAAAAGATTTAAAAAAGATTCTATCCGCCACCATGCTGGCTAGCGAAACAGCTGACTGACTGAGGGAGGGGTCGCGCTCGCGGCCGGTCAGGTCCCACGTCCCCCACCCGTGTTGAGACGCAAGTTTGTTACCCTAGTGCATAGGTGCAAGCGTAAAATACCTACTCTAGTGGTAAAAATAATAAAACATAAAAAAAGTAATTTTTCATTGATTTTTCTGTCTTTATATGACACCAAACCACTGGTTTCAAGGATAACGGTGTTTACCCTAACACCCTGTAGATAGCTTCTATTGGTGTAGTATCGAGTGTCCTTACCTTCCCCAAATGTCCCGGCTGCAGCTGTCTCCTGTCAAAGCTAACTTCAAAATCCAAGCAGACCGGTCTGACAAACGTGTTGTACACGACGGCAGTCTCCAGGATCAGCATCGCTATGTCATTTTGAAATTTCGCTGCACTGCCTTGGATGGGAACCGGGATTTTTATTTCTTTGACCTGTTGAACATGAAGCTTAGTAAGCCTATATCTAAATCTAATGTGCCCCCTGCAGAGACTCGGGCCTCTTCTCCGAAAGAGGGATATGGCTGTCACCGTAATACACAACGCGGGTATGCTAGACAAGCTTACATCTGACTTCTGCGCGTCCACATCTCGGTCGTCGTCCCAAGAGCGGTAGATCTTGCCGATTGCCACCGCAAACATGGAGGCTGGCTGTTGCTCACGTGTGTCGTTCCAGAAGCATTGGGCAGCTGGAAACAATCAATTCTTTTTAAAGTTTCAAGGTCATTTATAGGTGCTTTATAAGGAATGGTTTAACCGCCTCTGTGGTCTAGTGGGTGACCTGCCTCAGACCCAGAGTTCCCGGGTTCATTTTCCAGTGGGGGCTAAACTTTCTGGTCGGTTTGATTGGTGGTAGCAGGGCTTGTTCAAGTCCGCCTGGCTAGCTACCAGCATCTTATCTAAGTTTGTCGCCATAACAACAATGTTAACAGCACTGTTGTGTTTCGGCAGTTAGTGGTAAGATAGCCAGTTCCTCTGTGAGGATTCCGGGAGAAGCTAGCTTCCACCTTACCAGGGACATTTGCTGGAGCGAATTTTCGCGCGGTGCGAACGGCGAAGCGTCTTGCGACTAACGGCCAGTTTCTTCATCAACAGTAACAGCCAAAGTAACAGTAAATTGTTCTTCACTACCGAGCAGTTGAGTGTTACTTTAGCTGTTACTTTTGATGAAGAAACTGGCCGTAAAACAAATGAATAGAAATGTACTGTTATGCCACGCCCGCCGCATCGCCGTTCGCGCCGCCCGTCCCTTGGCCAGGCGGTTAGGTCTGATTATCACTTTCCATCAGGTAAGATGCAAGGCCAAGGCTTCAAGCTTCCACGTCGGGAATTAAAAAAAAATTGTATGTTAAAGGCAAAAGAGGCGAAAAAAAGTCGTTTTTGTAGATTTTGACACCAAAGCTGCAGATGAACTCACCTGATATAACAACCTTGTTGGAAACGAGTGATCCTCCGCAAATCTGTATGTAAGGTATTGTGGTCTTCCGGTAGACGCTGACGTGCCACGGCAGCTCTCCTCGCTTGGCTGCTCTGCCGTCAATTATGAGGTCCGCGCCATCAGGAGTTACTCGGCCACATTCTGAGAAGAAGGTGCATCAGGTTACTGTGCCAAGTACCAACTCAAGTTTTGTCGATCGATACAGCAACAGACGTTCGACATCGTATTTTTTGTCGATCTATATCAACATATGTCGTGATCAATTTTAACGTGATTTTTACCTTTAATAAAAATCCATCGTTAACAGGCGTTATTGGATCCTTAATATCGAGCAAATTCGATTCGATTTTTTTTACAGATCTTAATTGAAATAAAGAAAGTCTAAAATAGACATTTATACGAAAGAAATGTAATTAATTATCTATGTATGAACAGTACTATCATCAACCTTATTCAAATCCTCAACATTTTTCTGAGTAACAACTTCTATCGACACATTCGCTACTTGATACTTCTTACCACTGGCGCACAAAAAGTAATTGATATACACCATAACAGTATCATTGATCAATATAGTGACATTTGTTCCGTTTCTGGTCAAACCTGGGGAGCAGACAGCGACGTTGTCCCAGCTTCCGTCGATGCATCTCATGTAGGGGAGGGTGTAGGACGAGTAGTAGTTCGGGCTGTTACATTCGGGCCTCACGACTGTCCCCGAAGGTTCGTAGGCGTTACAGGTGCGGCGGCTCTCGATAGAGCCGGAGACGAGGCAGTGGAACTGCACGGATGGGTTGTTGTCTAGCTTGCAGAAACCTGGAGGAAAGGGGATGTTTTAGTATAGCAAATGGAAACTGAGTTTTAATGCAGTAGTCGAGATAGAGCAAGACTGCCCCGCGGGCCTGAAAGTGGCCGGCGAGCGTTTTTACCTGGCCAGCTATTGTTTTTTTACAACAGATTTCAGTATTTCAAATCAGATCCAACAAATATTTTGCCCATTATGATTTTATGAACCCACTATCAATCCATCAGGTTAAGCTACGCTTGCCGGGGCTGGTCTGTGGCTGGGTGACCATCTTAACATACCGAGACTCCTCCGTGCCTCGGAAAGCACGTAAAGCCGTTGGTCCCGGCTGTCCTTCGTGCACAGTCGTTACGGGTCGTCAGAAGCCCGACAACTAGTCTTAAAGTTTTGTTTAATTGTAATAGTTAGGTGTCTACCACAACTGTAGGTAATATTTAGTTACAAAAGATGGCCCGCCGGTTATAACGAAATCAAAGTTTAAGCCCATCTACAATATTAGTTGAGCACGAGCAGCCTTGAGCTAGAGGATAAATTATTAGTTCTTGGTGTAAGAATTACAGGCTCTTTGCCGTTGTATTTCATATATATTGCACTAGATAGGGCCCAACATATCTCCTTGTGGAACACCTTACGAAAAAATTCTAAAACAGACTTCATTTTTGGAAAATTTCGCAGAATCAAATACTACATAGATACGCATTCATAGTGTACGGGAAAATTAACATCCTTCCTTATACAAACCAATAAGTTGTAATTACTTTGTAGTACATACACATCCTATCGAAAGCTTAGTTTAAGTCAACAACACCGCTTAACTACGCATTCAGAGGAATTTAGATATTATCATTGTATACTTACGGATGCATTTAGGAATAGAATTAAACCAGGTTCCATCCAGACAGATGACGCTATTAGTCCCCACGACTCCGTATCCTGGTGGACAGGTGACATTCAGGTGTAGCGATGGGAAGCCTTGCCCAGGTTTCGCGTATGGGGCGTTTGCTACTACGTAAGCACCGTGCTCTGGGTATGGCGGCAGGATACATTTGCCTGATTGTATTGATCTGAAATTGTTGATTTGTTTAGTATTTTTGAGTTTAAACTAATTCGATATCTTTTTCCTTGCCTTGTGGCTCTCCCAAAGTAAGATAAGATAACAGCACTTGTAATAAGACCACATCTACTCTACGAAGAGAAAATTACATTTGCTTGCTTACTTTTTGATACCGCGCCTCAGATCACCTCAGATAAATCTGTTATTTTTTCTTTCGTTTCTACGGTGGTCATAGCTACGCGTGCAGGATACAAAGGTATAAAATATCGATTTATGGCATACTAGCTTTTGTTCGCGGCTTCGCCCGCGTGGAGGTTGGAAATTATCCCACGGGAACACACTACCGGGATAAAAAGTATTCTATATATCTTTTGTTTTTTGTTTTTAGCTTGTATGGACGATAGCGTCCATACATACATGCATTAACGGGAACGCTCTTTGTTAGTTAGTTTGGTATAGGTTATAAACTATCTGTTTGCCAAATTTCATACAAATCCGTTCAGCCGTTTTAGCGTGATTGAATAACAAACATCCAAACACACAAACTTTCACATGTATAATATTATTATATATTACATTATATATTAATATATAATAGATTATATACTTATTATATTATATACATTATATTAAGTAGGATATTTAGTTTACCTGTTAGTATCTGTTGAGTTCGTCGACAGCTGTCGGTTGCACAGTTCATCAGACTCGTCAGATCCATCTGCGCACTCGTTTATCTGTTAACAAAATAACTATTTCACCGCACAAGCTCGGAAAGATTCTGTTTATCATTCGAAATCTGAGTGCAAAAGTGCATTTTCACCACGGGGCTAACGTTTCGTGATCATTTAGTTAAGGTTTGCAAAAAAGCATATAGAAACCTAGGATTTGTCCTGAGAATGGTTAAAGGCTTCACAAATATGAAAGCTATAACGGCATTGTATAATGCCTTAGTCAGGAGCCAATTAGAATGTAATGCAGTTATCTGGTCTCCACATGAAACTAAATATAGTCTCATGTTGGAGCGCGTACAAAATAAATTTATAAGATATATATATATATGAGGGAATACGGGGTGTATCCATTTTATCCGATGATGTATCCAACACTATTTGTCTTAGGTATGGTCGGATATAATGAACTAAGGGTCAGGAGGCAACTAACACTTGTTACTTATATCTTTAAGATAATTAGAGGGAAGATACACAATGCGGATATATTGCGCAGGGTGGAACTAGTCGTGCCAGACGGGTATGTGGGTCGTCGTCGTCAGCCGCGGTTGCTGGCGGTACCGCGCGCGCGAACGAACTTGCTGCGGGAGGCGCCGCTGACGAGCGCGCTCCGCACTCTCAACCTCATTGCTGATGACGTCGACATATTCTGTTGCGCTTTGGGTGAATTTGAAAAAATAGCTACACATAGAATTTGTTACAGTACAAGCAGTGGAACTATTTAAGTTAAGGGTGCTACAATATCGTTTTGGGTCTAGCCTGTAAGGATATTTGTATGTTTGGAGTGAATAAATAAATAAATAAATAAATAAATTTTATCCGCTATCGCGAAGTTTTATCTATCACGAAGATGCTCCCCACTCCGCTCCGCTCCGTACTAAACTGCAGCACAGTACAGTACTCGCGGAGTGGGGCGCGTCTTCGTGAATGTCACTATCTGTACTGGGGGCCTAGACAAAATCCCTTTTCTGTAAGCGTTAACGCCAACGGAAAAATCAAATTGTATGGAGTTGACAGCAGCAGTCACGTGACATCTCTAAAGCTAATGTCAACTCCATACAATTTGATCTTTCCGTTGGCGTTAACGCTTACAGAAAAGGGATTTTGTCTATAGCCTCAGGACGGATTAGGTTGTTTGGTACACATGAATTCTGTGACCCAAACTCGATCGTGTTACGTAAATTAATTAATTTTGATTACGAGGTTCACTTTTGGGGGACAAACATGAAAATAAAAATAAAAGTTTTGCCACGTTGCTACAGTTGCCACCTTTCCACACTTGCCATCAGCAAAACTAAATAAATTAGCTAGCTACTCACCTTATTACAATCAGAGACTTGATCCACACAGGCGCCGTCCGCGCATTGGAACCGGTACGACGGACATTTCCTAGCCGCGCAAGCGCTAGTTTCCTCGTCTGAACCATCCGGACAGTTCGGGATGCCATCACAGAGGTCCGAAGCAGGGATGGCACTGCCATCTTTACAGCGAAATTGGCCTCTGTAAAAGAATTCACAGTATGACACAACTTAGATGTAGCATCGGCAAAATGCGTAAAACCGATCACACTCCGAACACACCTGTGTGTTGAAATAAGCTTTTCAACAAACTTGCTCGTAAAATGGCTCTTATTGAACCGCTTTTAGATTCATAATGCGGTGTATTATGGAAGCGTGCTTTTTACTTTATACTACCGCACTAGTGCGGTAATGTGCGCCACAGATTACTATTTACTAGGCGGAGTAATGACTAATGACATGGCAGTATGCAATTAGTAAGTACTATCATTGCAGCATGGAATTTGTATCCAATAGACATTGTTTTTGGTAAGCTTTATACCAAAGACAAGCGCTCAAAAGCAAGTTTTAATTAAAAAAAAAACCATAAGCAAACCAGTGGCGTTTAGTTATGGTAAAAAAAATCCCATGCATGCCCATGGGATTTTTTTTTACCTTATCTAAACATCTGTGGGATATTATACATTGAATTAGTATGAAATATGAGTATTCTCTATATACACCCGAGCAGAGACTTGCGCTTTTTTCCGGTAAGACCGCGGATGGCACGCACGCAGCCCACTTGACCCGCCCCGACGAACCGCGCTGGCCTGCCCGTGTGTGTCCCACCACTTTCGCGCGGAATAAAACTATCTGTACTAATAAATAAGGGTTTACATCGTCCGTGGCAATTTCAGTTTATATTGTTCAGTACCCTAACCCCATTTGCGTATTATGTCTTTATTTCATTTTTCATACTTATAAATTATATTTTTAAATATTAGACTAAAAAATTATATAAAATTAAAATTATGTATTATTAACATTATTATATTTTTATATAGGCTGTTCGGCGGTATTACCAGTGCCTTTGTTTACACCGGCATCGCATCGCTAGCGGAAAAAACAAAACCAGCCGCCATTTTTCATAAATATAAGTTAACCTTTTGTTGTGTGTTTAAAATCACTATAAAAAATGTCGATTTCACGTAGGGGAGAAGAGCGTAAATACATATTAATAAATAGATTTGACTCCGCCATGGTATGTTTAGTAATAGTATTTTTTTTTCTCATTATATCATATATTATCTAGCATAGGCTGTCTAACGATTTTGCCAGTGCCTTTATTTACACCTATGGAAAAACAAAACCAGCGCGCCATTTTCGATAAATATAATATATTATCGTTTTCGTTGTGTGGATAATTATTATCAAAATTACATAAAGTATTGTCACCAACTGACATAGAAGTTTTTAAAAGAAACTCCGGATAGTCAGTACCTGGCAACAAAGGTCAGATAAACTTTATAAATCTATCATCTCTAAAGTTACGTATACGTTATTGTAGCATAAGTTCTTACAACAAAACTGTTTTTTTCCTCGCAAGTGTGTTGAAAAACGTCGTATGAAACGCGTGTGCATTGATTATTACACTCTCGCCTACCTTATCGCGCTCGCCTACGGCTCACGCCAATATTACCACCTCGACTGTGATATTCAATAGAGCACACTCGTATCACAATGTACTATTATAGTGCTAATTTTTATACAAAAAAAACTTTTACAAGAAAACCATCCGGCGTTTCATGAATTGCCGTTCATGAAACGCCTCTTAACGAAAAACAGACAGACAGACGGATGTTGACTACGGAACCTTAAAAAACCAACCGACTTCCGAAAAAAACACAAAAGAAGTGAAAAATAACTTTAATTTTCGGAAGTCAGTGGCAAAAAACGAAAATTGAAAAGCAAAGATCGATTTCCGAAATTACAGTTATTTTTTTACTTTTTTTGGTGTTATTTTTGAGAGTCGGTTGTTTTTTTTTTTTGTTAAGAGGCGTTTCATGAACAGCAATTCATGAAACGCCGTATGGTGGGTATTTTGAGATCTTAGTGAAGATCGAAATTGCGTTCATAGAAGCGGGTTCCCGTGACCTTTCTAAGGAAACGGTCCAGCATCCTATAATACATATAAATATAGTGAAGAGGACGCAAGCATAAGTCATGATCTTCGTTCAAGAAATAATAATAAACTTACATAAACTGATTAATGTAATCTTTATGTTGATATATTTCTGTGAAGGTTGTGACTGAGGCAATGTTGCAGTCTTGTGAGACCCTCGGTGCTGTGGACGCGACGCCTCTGAGGTAGTACCGAGTTGTGCCGCGTTCCATCTCTGGGAAGGACAGTCCGCCCCCACTGTCACCTTTACAGACTGCCGCCGTACCTGGGATGGGAAGGAACGACTTTCATTTTTGTTATTATATATCATATTGGTGGAGGAATTGCTAACGGCCACATTAGCAATTCCTCTAAAAGCAATTCATTACTTAACAATTGGCAATTCCTCTAATTTGACCTGAAATGGTGACACATATTAGCTGAATCATATGTAGGTACTCAATTAAATTCATATTCGAATCATATTTGTTGTACCTACAAATATTGCTGCATGAAAATTACCTATTTAATAAAAAATACCGTAATTTCAATTAATTCATTTTAATTTAACATTAAACTTCATATAGCAATTCATAATTTTTGGACCATTTTAATAATCTCCATACAAAACTGTGAAACGGATTACAAAACAATTAAATATAAAGAGTGAAGTAGATATTAGGAAGTTAGGTTAGATTTAGGAATTGTATATAATGATTTGCGCGTAAATCATATTATAAATTGTCAGTTTGTGACATTTTACGATGATTCATAATATTTTCCCGCTGCTAGAAATTCAGGAAATGAATTGCTTTTAAAGGAATACAAAATTTAAATAATGGCATGCGACGACGGCTCATTTTTGTACCTATGTCTTGATATCTGTCTGAAATATTTCTTGTTTTGTACTTTTTAGATCATTTTTATTTTTTCTTAATCGGGTTACAGTTTTTAACTTATTTTTTTCTTTAATTATACATATAAATTAAAAAAAAATACACAATTATGTATTCCAAAGATTTAAGTTTTGACTTCTGTCGGCAGTTGATGCATGAATACCATTTTTTTGTTTTGCATTTTTTGAATTTCATCACTTACCGTCGTTATAACCGGCGCATATCTTGTCGCCGGTGATGCTCTCCGTAAAAGACTCCGGCGTGATATCATAGCACTTTTGAATGGGCACAAACGGTAGTTGCACCGTCTGCAGAACCGTGGAAGCTGGCCCGTTTTCTCCTGTCAAACCCCAGCCCGCGACCTAAAAGTGTTGTATTCGATGCACTTATCAAGTAATGTCAATTAAAACATAATAAACTACCTTAGATTTTATTTTTAATACATTCATAAGTACAGTGTGTAAGGGACAGTCCTCCGAAAATTAACAGGGCGCATTCATCTCCTTATTTTGAATCATATTCCAACAGTTTCATTTTTTTATTGTTTTTTCAGTAACTACTTATTCCTTTATTTCAGTGTAAAATTACATTCTCTGTACGTAGCACTCAATATATGTAAATAAAACAACTGAAATAAAAAAAATCTGCAATGGATGTTAAAATACTATAACGAACGACGCGTGAAGCTCAGAATTAGCGTCATAAACAGAAAAGCGATTCATAATTTGTCGACCATTTTACGAATCTCCATAGAAAACTGTCAAGCAGATGAATTATTTCGTAAAATGAATTGCACACAGATCATTATGAATTGTCAGTTTGTGACATTTTACGATAATTCATATTATTTTCCTATATATAAGATTCTGCCAAAGTGGCCGTTTTAAGCGCCCCGTTCTGTGCTTCGATTTCTTACCTTCCCGAAGTTCCGCATCTGCAGCTGTAGGTCATTGAACTTGGAGTCAAACAAGTCCAAACACACTGGCCTGACGTAGGTGTAATACACGACCGGCGTCTGCAGGATCAAGACCGCTATGTCATGTTGGTAGTTTGTGCGCACGCCTAGGTAGCGGTCCGGGATCTCGATGGACTTTAACTGTGGAAGTAAAGTTTTAGAAGTATTTTTCAACACACTTGCTCGTAACTGTTCTGTTTATATGTATGTATGTAAGTATATATGTATTACTATTTATCCTTTTTCGAGTTAGCTATCCCGTATGTTACACCTGCCATGTTTTTCTCTGCATCACCCTAAGGTTGACTGGTAGAAAATGCCTCAGGCATTAAGTCCGCCTTTGTACGGTATTTTTTTTTTTTACTTGTGCATAATGTTTTAATAAATAAATAAATAAACTGGCTCTTATTGAATCGCTTTAAGGTTCATAATGCAGTGCATCAGCACCAAATTCAAAATTTAGCTTTTTACCAAAGGTTTCTTCAAACCTTTTTTTTTCAGTCAACTGTTCTTTTGCACTGTTGTATTTTCAATCCTCGGCGCTGAGGCGAGAGTTATAAATCCAACAGCGCGGAAGAACAGTGGACAGGCAGACAGGCAAACAGACGGACTTGGCGAAACGATAATGTTTTTTTTTTAACGTTTAACTCAAGATGCTCTTCTGAAGACGACCGCAACCGCAAACCGGCGGCAATGTCGTCCAATTGCAATGATAGACCGTAGCGACTCAGGCGGGCCGCACCGCACCTTTTTGTGTATAAAAATGCTTTGCACTATGCACTGTAAGGCGCGTTTGGCTTTAATTTTACATCAGATTTCTGTGCGTCCTTGTCATCTTTATGGTCCCAATCCCTGAACAGCTTAGCGGCGGCCACTGCGTACTTGGAGGCAGCTTGCTTCTTTTCGTTAGCTTTATCCCAAAAGCAGTGGGCAGCTGGAAATATAAAATCAATATTACCATCTGTGAACAGACGTTTCCCAGTTATTGTACCTCAGGCAACGCAACCCACCAGCAACCTTATTGTAACGAGAATAAAGATCACTGTAGTGTGTTTACAGAAAACTTAGAGGTAAAATAACTGTGAAAGAACTGTAGCTGTAGGTCGCAAGACCTCGAAACTTAACTTTACTATAAGTAACTAGTAAGTAACTAATAAGTAACTAGTAGTAAGACCTCGAAACTTAACTTTTTTATAAGTAACTAGTAAGTAACTAATAAGTAACTAGTAGTAAGACCTCGAAACTTAACTTTTTTATAAGTAACCAGTATGTAACTAGTAGTAAGACCTCGAAATTTTAACTTTTTCTAACTAGTAAGCAACTAATAAGTAACTAGTAGTAAGACATCGAAACTTAACTTTTTTATAAGTAACCTACTGGTTAGTGGTGGTTACTGGCTAGTTACATACTTGTAACTAGTAGTAAGACCTCGAAATTTTAACTTTTTCTAACTAGTAAGCAACTAATAAGTAACTAGTAGTAAGACATCGAAACTTAACTTTTCAATAAGTAGCTAGTAGTAAGACCTCGAAACTTTAACTTTTCAATAAGTAACTAGTAGTAAGACCTCGAAACTTTACTTTTCAATAAGTAGCTAGTAAGTAACTAGTAGTAAGACATCGAAACTTAACTTTTCAATAAGTAGCTAGTTAGTAACTAATAAGTAACTAGTAGTAAGACCTCGAAACTTAACTTTTCAATAAGTAACTAGTAAGTAAAAAACTAAAACCCAACTACGACAAAAACGCCAACTCACAAAAGATTAAACTAGACATCAATGTAATTATATTTTTTTGTTTTCGTATAATAGGGAATATGCATGTATTTTTTTAATATTTTTGTTCGATAGTTTACATCGTCAAATAATAGTTAAAAAAAATTCGACGGCAAAAAAGCAATTTAAAGTAGTTAAAAAAATGTTTAAAAATATCCAACCGATCCGGGCTATTTAAACGCCCTCCATTTGGCGCGCTTGGTGTGGTGACGTCACAGTTCGTGAAAACAGACAAGCAACTGTCAAGTCAACGTCAAACACTCCTTTTTCTATGAGCGTTTGACATTGACTTGACACTTGTTGATTGACTTGACATTGACATTTTGATTGTTATCCCGGATCGTTACGTCACATCCGCTCTTAGCCTTTTCAAGTATTTGAATTACTCACAGTTTTTTGGGACTTTTTAAAAATTAATTTCTCGCTCAAAAAGAAAATTTATTCAAAAATATTGATGGAGGCATAATTCTGAAGTAACATAGTTTATAGAAAAAAATATTTGACCCATATTTGAATCACATGCATATTCCCTATTCCAAGTCTTCTGTCGTCATCGTCATCCAGTACCAGCGAGGTAAATGCGTAACACACTTACAATGGCAATGCCTTTCATTTTGACTGTTAAACAATATTCATTGCGTTTTTTACATTGATGAGCAGTTACAAATTTTTCAAACATATGAATGAAGCGATAATTTAGAAATTTCCTCCAAAATTTTTCGTAACGTTACTAAAGTGAAACGCAATTAATGTGCTGGTACCAGGAGCATATAACCTGACTACTACTAGACCTAACTAACTCACCAGAAATAACGATCTTGTTAGAAACAAGGGATCCTCCGCAGATCTGCTCGTAGGAATTTCTTCTCTGAGTAGGTTTCTGGTAGATAGCGACGTGCCACGCCACTTCTCCTCGCATCGCTTCTGTACCGCGATAGATCAGGCCTTGCGCGTTCGGAGTTACACGCCCACACTCTGAAGAGAAGCAACTAGCTTTGAGAACGAATATGTAAACTGAGACCAAGAGAACGAAGAACCTGGCACAGTTATTTGACCTCACAGCAGCAAGCCAACAACAACCTTATTGTAGCGAGAATAAGGATCATTGTGATTTTGACAGTGATGCAAATCAGGGGGTAAATAACTGTGTGGACGGTACTGTACTACCAAACCAGGGGCCCAAAACGGCCACATTAGCAATTCCTAATTAAAGCAATTCATTTCCTGAATTCCCAGTAGATCATTAGCAATTCCTCTAATTTGACTCAACAGTTGGTTCTTTCACAAATCACATGGCCTCATTAATACCCTAGAGTTATGGGATATCAAAACGAACACCATGTATAAACAACAAAAAAAACCTATCTCTAATACCTTTTTGAGATTTGTCAGCTTGTATTTTGAAACCTAGATATCTTAGTTGAAGCTTACTCTATCACTGTTATTGAAAACTATCCTACTATTATAAATATTAAAATTAATCCCTGTATCATAGCAGCCTTAGAAGCAGTACTGCCTTTCTGTACCGGCCCCATCCGCCAATCATCTTCACTAATTTAATAATCCAATCCATCGCATCATCAACCTTATTCAAATCCTCAACATTTTTTCTGAGTAACGATAGAAGATCGAGATATTAGCTGCTTGATACTTCTCTCCACTGGCGGGCTAAAAGTTATTGATATGCACTTCAACAGTATCTTTGATTACTTTTACTTCTGGGCCCATAACCTATTGGAGTTTGGCGCTATTTCAGTAAAAGACGTAAGATTTCTTGAAAATGAAAAATAAAATTTTATTCCTTCTAAAACATGACTTCAAAGAACAAAACAACGCCACCCACGGCTAAAAACGAAACTAACTGATGCGTTTACAACACCTTTAAAAATAGTCAACAATTGTTGTCCTAATTAATTGATTTGTATTTTGTTTTGACATTGATTTGATCAGACACTTATGTAATTCAAAATTGTGACAGAAAATTGACAAATCTGTGTGTTATTTTTGTATTTAATCTGGGTCAATGACCTGAAATGGATTTTATTTTATTTTTGATCAATATTATAGTGATATTTGTTTAATTTCTGGTCAAACCTGGAGAGCAAACCGCGACGTTGTCCCAGCTTCCGCTGATGCATCTCATGTAGGGGAGGGTGAAAGGTGAGTAGTAGTTCGGTTTACATTCGGGACTCACGACAGTCCCCGAAGGTTCGTAGGCGTTGCAGGCGCGGCGGCCATCAATGGAGCCGGAGACGAGGCAGTGGAACTGCACGGATGGGTTGTTGTCTAGCTTGCAGAAACCTGGAGGATAAGGGATGTTTTAGCACAGCAAATGGAAACTGAGTTTGAATACAGCAGTCGAGATAGAGGGTAAATTAGTTCTTGGTGTAAAAATTACAGGCTCTTTCCCGTTGTATTTCATAATTATGTATTGAATTAAATAGAGCCCAATATAGCTCCTTGTGGAACACCTTACGAAACCTTCTAAAACAGACTACATTTTTGGAAACTTTCGCAGAATCAAATACTACATAGACACGCATTCGAAAATTACGCAAATTGACATCATTTTAGAAACAAATAAGTTTTTTAAACTTATTATGTAGTACATAGACATCCTATCGAAAGCTGAGTTTAAGTCAACCACACTGCTAAACTACGCATTCAATGTAATTGAGATAATATCAGTGTATACTTACGGACGCATTTAGGAATAGAATTAGACCAGCTTCCATCCAGACAGACGACTATATCAGTCCCCACGACTCTGTATCCTGGTAGACAGGTGACATTCAGTTTTAGCGATGGGAAGCCTTGCCCAGGTGTCGCGGATGGGATGTTTGCTACTACGTAGGTACCGTGCTCTGGGTATGGTGGCAGGATACATTGCGGCCTAAAATTGTTGATTTGTTTAGTATTTTTGATAGTTTATTGGTTCAGGCGTGACTTGGCGGAAATCCATTATAAAACACAACAGACGCTGATACATTCAGTAACCTATTCCGCTTGACTATTCTTCAAGAGTCATAAAAACCCTGTAAGAAATCGCGCTGGACTCTGCGTCCAGCGCTCGGTGTGGTAACACGTCGCGTTCTGGTTTGCAATTGGTCAATCGTCATCCTGAAGATGCCTCGTTGAGAGGTGAAACACGTGTCGATTTCTTACAGGGTTTAGCGTTACTGAATGTATCAGCGTCTGTTGTGTTTTAGTATTTTTGAGTAAAACTATTACGATATAATATTATGAGTAAATAACAATTTGAATAAAACTATAAGAGGCAGCAAACAAAACTAAGCCGTAATCTTGACAGGATTTCGTCACCATAGAAGTAGCAGTAGTAGTAGGTTTTCTCAAACTTGGGTATAAACTACCTACTCTCAGAGGACCTAACAAAATATAAAAAATCGTAGTTACATGCGCGTTTGCGACGTTTTCCTTTTTGTGTCCATTTTGACTGGGCTGTGCCATGTTAAGTACTGTTTTCTCATTATACGCGATGGTCATACTACGCGTGCAGGATACAAAGGTATAAAATATCGATTTCTGCCATATATTTATTTACCTGTTAGTATCTGTTGAGTTCGCAGGCAGCTGTCGGTTGCACAGTTTATCAGACTCGTCAGATCCATCTGCACAATCGTTTATCTGTTAACAAAATAACTTTTGTTATTACGTCAAGCATCAGCGATTCATCTCATACGAAGGCTTCTTCTTTTGGGTCACGCCTTCGTAGACCAACCACCGGTGGGGTTCTTATGGTTTCAATTTTATTAAGGCGGCTCTCCACAGAAGGGTGTAACTTAGCTTATTTTTGTTTGAAAATGTAGGCAGGACCGTACATTTGGACCCATGGCCACGCTATGCACAAATGCGTGCCTGGCAATCCACGCATCTAAATTCACACATCCTGCGTAATCATGGATAGTCGATTTTCTTAACAATCTTGTCCCAAAATCCTAACAGACCACCTTCGCGTCTTTATCTTTATCGTCAGATCAGCTATGACATAATAATAATTGTACTGACGCTAAGTAGGGATTGTCTTCCAGTTAGACGGATATGGCAGCCGGTGTGATTACAGGAGCATGAGTCATTTCAAGTGCCTCTGGTGTGGCAGAGCTAGCTGGCGTTGACCACCAAGTGGCATCCTTGTTTACCAATGAAACCATAACTGGCGTTGACTACATCAGGGGCCTATTTAATAAAACTCACAGGCGTAAGGCGACAGTGGATAATAAAGCAATGCTATCTTTTATAGTTTTCTGCACCCTTATTGCATAACACACCGGTATCGGGAACAGGGTCCAAGCTACCGGTGGTCAGGACTCCTGAGAGAGGAACCTCCTAACAAAAACACTGTTCCCAGGCTCATTACCCTGTGTTTAAATTAACAGCACCTTATCACCTATCGTGTTTGTCAATTTTGACATTTTCCTTTATTGGCACTTGCCACACCAGCCATTAATTATCAAAAAAAAAGCTACTCACCCCATTACACTCAGAGTCTTGATCCACACAGGCGCCGTACGCGCATTGGAACTTGGTCGAGGGACATATCCTATCCGCGCATGCGCTAATTTCTTCGTCTGAGCCATCCGGACAGTTCGGGTTGCCGTCACAGAGGTTCAAACTAGAGATGGCATTGCCGTCTTTACAGCTAAATTCGCTTCTGTAAAAGAATCAAGCATTTAGTAATTTAGTTGTAATACAGAAGTGACCCCGTGGCTACTCGCTAGCTCGTCGCTCGAGGCCGAAAACGGGGATCACTTTTAGTGCTAAGCACTCGAATCACGAGTGCAGCGATAATTCATTCGCATGCCCACAACTCGCCTCCCGGGTCGTACATTATGCAATAGCTATAGGCGGCGCGCCGATGTACTCAGCTGACCGATTGATAATTAGATATTGTGAGACACACTTTATGGCATGCTAATTGTATGCATTCTATGTAGGTAAGTACTTGGCAGTAAAAGTCTTAGATTGGGCTAATTGTACGCTCCGAAGGCCTGAGTTGCCTGAGGCTAAATTCAGTTGGTGGATAGCAAAATAAAAGTTAGAAACTTGAATTTTACATGAAAGTCGAACTTACGATCTTCATCATGAAGTCTGTAGCTGGCACAAAGATCCAAATAAACAAATTGGGTGGACTGAACTGGCAACCGTGGAAATTCATGATTACCTACTCGATTACTTGAATGTTATCCAGGTACAAAGGACGATATAAATCGGGGTACAATTAAAAAAAAAAAGTCTACTCATCCAGGAGCATTGGCACACCCGAAATAATAGACAAAGGAGAATGCCAAGAATCGGCTCGAATTATGTAGCGTTCGACAGACTTTCTATAAAGACAATTCATAATAAAAAACTGAAAGAATTTCGAGGATGCAGCGACGGAGTTTAGCTACTACATACATCGGCTTTCATTCTCGCTCAGGTTCGCCGATCGGAAAACTTCGATCGAGAACTTATAATAAAATTAACCTTACTTACATTAACGGATTGATGTAGGTGCTGTATCTATATAATTCTGTGAAGAATGTGTATGTGCCAACGCTGCATTCTTGTTCGACAGTCCTTGGATCTGAGGACGCGACGCCTCTGAGGTAGTACCGAGTTGTGCCGCGTTCAATCTCTGGGAAGGACAGTCCGCTACCACTGTCACGTCTGCAGACTTCCCTGGTACCTGGGATGGGAAGGAAAGACTTTCATTTACGCTTAAATTGGTGTAAGCCCAGGGTTCATCGCGACGATTTTTTATCGCACACTGTATTTTCAACTCTCGGTGTTGAGCGCAGAGCATTGAGTATCAAAAAAAAAGAATGCTGTCGGCGCTAAGCACAGTTATTCCTTTTATAATATTCATAATTTCTGCTATCCCCTGTAAATACAGTATTTAAGTAAGTATCCCCTGTATCCCTTGTAAGTATCCTCTGTAAAAAATAATGTAACCATAAATATGGTAAAATCATTTATTAAATACCATAAATATGGTAACATTATTTTTTCATTTTCAATAATGTCGTTTTCCATAACATTTATTCACCATAATTACATTTATTTACCAAAATTATTTTTATTCACAAGGAATCCTAAATATAACCCAAATGATTCATCAACAATAGAGGGGATCTGGCGCTCGGCGGCCGCTGCCGCGTGTAAGCGAGCATGCAAACAAGCAGGCAACATGCAAGTGAGCACGCAAGCAAGCATGCAGCATGCAAGCGAGCATGCAACATGCAGCAGGCATGGTTTCTGTCACGGCTCCGGCGCTGCGGGGCTCCGGCGCTGCGGGGCTCCGGCCGTCACACGCGAGCTTATCGTCGTAGATGGTTTAACGCTCACCACCGCAGCCACAACCACCTGCTCCTCAACTCGCGGGCCCCCTCGCCCCTCCGCGCCTACGCGATTCTAAATTACACACTAGGGGTAGGGCATACAAGACTGCGTATAGTCGAATTTACAGCGATTCGTTTCTGTCACTAAAACCTAATTATTAGCAAATGTTTTAGGACTAACAATCTATACATATTATAAATAACAACAATTAACAATCTATACATGGATAATTATTTTCGGCCAAACAATTTTAGAAGAAGAAAACCGTTTCTAAATTATAATTAAATGTTGCTTATGTCAAGTATCGGTTATTGTAATGTGTTAAATAGAAACTAATGATTATAACACATGTTATAAAATACAATAGACGCTGATATATTTAGTAACCTATTCCGCTTGACTATTCTTCAAGAGTCATAAAAACTCTGTAAGAAATCGACACGTGTTTCACCTCTCAACGCTGTACGCAGAGACGCTCTGCGTCCAGCGCTCGATGTGGTAACACGTCGCGTTCTGGTTTGCAATTGGTCAATCGTCATCCTGAGGATGCCTCGTTGAGAGGTGAAACACGTGTCGATTTCTTACAGAGTTTTTATGACTCTTGAAGAATAGTCAAGCGGAATAGGTTACTAAATATATCAGCGTCTATTGTATTTTATAATGGATTTCCGCAAAGTCACGCCTGAATCAACTGTAAAGTTGCGTTGGTACAAATATGTACCAAACGTCAATCGGCGACAAGTACCGCTGGTACATTAACGTACCAGGCGTTTCCCGCGGTTTAAATCTCTATTTCTACTTATAAATAAGGGTTTTTATCGTCTGTGGCAATTTAAGTCTATGGGCAGATAGATATTCTAGTCGACTTACTCATTAAAAACCATAATTTTTTTTTTTTTTTTTTTTTATTGTTGAAGTTTGATGCGTGTGTCACGTGAAAATTGCCGTGACATCTGTCTATTTTTTTCTGTCAATGTCATAATCTCTTATTGTTGTTAGATTACTTACGTATTTATAATAAAACCTGCGAAAATTTCATAAAAATCGATCCAGTAGTTTTAGAGATACGGTCAAAACAAAAATCAAAGCCCACTACGTAACATTCTCTATTTGTAAGTTCTATTTTAGTTACCCGCTTATTGTTTATACATAAGTATGTGGTCTATTTATTCAAGAACCCAAACCAATTAACGATAATGAAGTGCGTTTCGTATTTCTCAAGTGTTTATGCTTTTTGTGCGAGCGCTGGCGCGCCGCGCGCCCGCCGCTCGGCGGGGGGGGGGGGGGGGGTCCGCGCCTTAAGTTAAGCCCATAACTAAGGTGCGATAGCGTGCAGCTCGCAGCTTTCCAGGTTAACTAACACATTTAATGTTATTATGGAAACTGATTTTATGGCAAATAAAAGTTATGACTAATAAGTTGTTATGATAAGTGTGATATACTATTAAATGTAGCACGTAACTCAAAGGTAGCGCCTCAAGAGTGCCCCGCGGAGTCCCGCTCCATCCCCGGTGCCGACTAGACGTTCCCTTTGAGTTGTTGTGTACTTACTGATAATTTGGTGGTTTTACTCTAAACCCAAAGCCGCTAACAAGTGATCCATGTGAACACCACATTGGCGACGAGTAAAAGCGCAGTAAGTAAAATTATTGCTCAAATGATGTGCCTGCTTACGGAAATTGGTCAGCAACAAAATGTTACTTTTATCGCACTAAGTGTTTTGAAAGAAAAAAAATATAATTACTATGTGACTGTGATCTAAGCGAAATTCATTAATCGTGTTTTATATCATTTCGATTTATACATATTTTTATGTGATTCGTTACTCACCTACCTATCTATGCACAATCTGTGTCGGCAAATCAACTGAGACAGAAGGATGTGCTGCATAAATCGATGAAATTAGTTATTATGTCACTAAATACATCAACTCCATAACAAAACCGTGTGTTGGAATATGACAAGAAAAAAATAATAAAAAACCTTGTACTATATTTAAAAGTACTACCACACACATCAAATAAGTATTGTTGACCAAATCCGTTTGCAAATAATATGATACGTATCGAAAAGTTATTATTCGATCAAATCATGAAATGTACCAACGAATATAATCGTTAATTTACCTACCTGTTTTAACAAAGTTCCACTTCGGAAATGTCGAAGTAATGTGGGTAATTAATAACTTACCTACTGTTTAAACTGAAAAAATGTCATGAAATTTGACATGAAATGTACCAACGAACATAATCGTTAATTTACCAGTTTTAATAAAGTTTCACTTCGGAAACGAAGTAATGTAGGTGTAATTAATAACTTACCTACTGTTAAAACTGAAAAAAATGTCATGAAATTTGACATGAAATGTACCAACGAACATATCGTTAATTTACCAGTTTTAATAAAGTTTCACTTCGGAAACGAAGTAATGTAGGTAATTAATAACTTACCTACTGTTAAAACTGAACCTAATTATGTCATGAAATCTGTCAAGGCTAAATAATAAACTAATTATAATCAAAACGATGCATTGTGCACTGGCTATTGAAATCAACAAAAGAATTCATAGAAATCATCACATCTATAAGGGCCCCATTGTGCCCCGATGTGTTTTAATTTCAAGTGACTAGGTTGCTTTGTGGCACTTAGCACGGTCTTATTATGCGACTTGCTTGAGCGAGTTTGTTTATTTAAAAGGTAAACACTTAAGCACAGAGCTCTTGTTATTAGCCGGGTACGATTAATTGGTTAAAAATAAACAAGTGTAGAGTACGGGGTTTGATTAACTCAACATCAAAATATCTTTAATAATCGTATGTTAATTATTAAATAACATAAAAATATTAAAAAAAAAAGTAATTTGAAGGTCAAGTAAATTAATTCATCGAGTCGATCTGAATAACATCTTGATTAAATTGAGACGCCAAGGCTCAAAATGCAATTTTGCTAAAGAGGACGAACACTTATCGACCAAATATCAGAAAAGTGTAGCTCGACTAAATAAAGAAATAATATTTTGATACTTGATGAACAAGCAGTTGAACAAGTTCCACGATAGCCAGAGCACAAATGCAACAACTACCAGCCTTAATAAACTTGACACTAAAACAACGAAACGTTTTACTAAAAAAGAGATTTCTGTTGTCGATGTGGCAATAAAAATCACAAAGGTGATAATAGTTCCTGCCCTGCAACCAATGCAAATTGCATCAAATGTGGCTTCAAAAGTCATTAACAAGGCCAGCAACTGCCAAGGCCAGACAAATAACATAAAATGTGGCTTCAAAGGTCATTAACAAGGCCAGCAACTGCCATGGCCAGAAACACTGCACAACAAGGGCCAATAAAAGAAAAACTTCTAACCTCTCGTCAAATGACAATAATAAAGCTAAAACGCTCAAACTAGAAAACATCAAAAATAAAGAGCCTATATCTGTAGACTATATTTTCAACATCGACGACGATGCAAAATAGCCTGTCAGGAAGGTGAGGTTAACATTATAATGCTCATTGATTCCGTTTGAATCTAATATTTAAATGATAAAACTTAGGAGCACATGAAACAATCTAAATTCATAGTCTCCAACCAGCAAACGTCTCCAAACAAAACATTCATGGCTTGTAGTGCCAAACATCCACAAAAGTACTAGGATCGTTTGATGCGTCAATAAAAGCTGCACCCTAATTGCGTAATACTAATACACGATCAATCACAATCTGAATCGATTTGAAACAAATTACGAAAAATTGCTTCAAAAGTTAAAAAAAAAAAAAAAAAAAAAAAAACAAAGTAAATAACGCAATGAATGTTGTTGAACTGTCAAAATGAAACAGATTGGTCTTAATTGGTTACGAAAATAAGTTACGCAGTACTAACATAATTTTATGTCATAGAACATGGTTCAAGGAATCTATTGAGCAATAAAATAATTAAAAAAAAAAAAAAAAAAAAAACTGCCATCTCCTTTAATGTGCTAAAACTAGGTTTTGACCTAAATTCCATTCAGGATAAACGATTTCACAAGTTCAAAGATGTTTAGTTAGACATCACTATTAATAAAACAGTTCCTCCAGTTTTCAGCGTTATAACCGAGTTCCAATTCTTTTAGAATAAAAAATAAATAAGAACTAATTTCTTATTAATTTTTTCGAACTGGTAAAAATGGACATTGTTGAATCTGTAAACAAACCATCTTCCTGGGTTTCTCCGACGGTACCGGTTCTAAAGCCTGATGATGATATTCGTATTTGATAAGATGTGCGTGCTGCCAACAAATTCAGTATTAAAGAAAATCATCCCTTGCCCGCCATGGAGCAACTCATGCCCAAATTTGGAAAAAAAAATATCTTTCTCAAAAATAGAATTTAAAAAAAAAATAGCTTTTCATCACGTTCAACTCTGAAGAAAATAGTGAGAAATCACAACTTTCATAACAAACAAACCGGTATATTGTCTTTGGATGTGATGAAAAAGAACATGATACCAAGCTTAAACATATAATAAGAGGTCTCAAAGAAAATAATGTTTTACTAAACAAAAATAAATGTGTTACAACTAAAAAACTATTCAGTTTCTGGGCTACTGACTTTCATCATCGGGCAATAAGCCACTTGAAAAATACATCAAAACAATAAGAGTCATTAGACCACCGGAAACCGTCGAAGAAATTCAAAGTTTCCTGGGATTAGTCAACTTTGTTCGAAAGTCGACCCCCAATTTGTCAATCTCAAAAAGTGCATAAAATGCCAATAACACGCGCTGGCACAAAGCACAAACAATGGCTTCTGATAAATAAATAAAAAATTATAAAAAATAAAATGTCTCTCTATGATTCTCACCCTTGGCTACTATGACCCAAGGTATTGTCAGACCAGAAAAGAAGCAAAAGCTTTGGTATAGGCAATCGAACATTTTCACATGTAACTGTATGAAAAAAATAAATTGAACTGGTTACAGACCATAAGCTATGAGGAGGTTATTATACTATTTGGCACGAATTCGAAACCACGAATTGCGAACGAATTGAACGTTGGGTCCTTCGTTTACAATCATGCAATTATAAAGTCGTATAGAAACCTGGAAAATCAAATAAGTATAGCAGATCCATTATCAAGTCAGAGTACGAGTGCCATCATAGAAAAAAGTCCTCTTGAAAACGAATATCATAATTACCCAGATTGTTCAATACGCGCGACCCATAGCATTATACCTTAAAACGATTATTGAAAAATCGATTAATGATAATTAATTTAAATTAATCGAAGACGCTAAATAAATAATGCTTGGGATGCTAAAATAAACAACTAAAATTTATTTGAACATTGGTTACATAAGAGGAAACAAATGGTGATACCCACTAATTTAAGAAAACAAGTATTGGAAGCAGCTCATGAAGGCCACACAGGCATTGTCAACATGTCGAGGTTACATACGAAGCTTCAGACCCAAACCCACCAGTACCGATGCAAAGGCGTGGACACTGCAACTGTTGATTTTTGGGTCCACTACTGCTGCTGATTTTGGGTCCACTACCTGGTGGGGATTATCTTTTCATGATCATCAATTATTACAGTAGATACAAAGAGATCGAAATTATGAAATCCATATCTACACAGGACACAATAAAAGTGTTAAAAATGATCTTTTCGCGAACCGGGAATCCCGCAAGCATAACATCTGACAATGGCAGACAAGTATCTAGTCAAGAATACAAAACGTTGTGTACTGAACACGCTTTTCAATACGATCCCCTACTGGCATCAACAAAACGGCGAAGTCGAGAGGCAAAATAGGTATATCCTAAAACGGCGGAGAATCAATCAATTTGAAAAATTAGACTGGAAAGAGGAGTTGTTAAAATATTTAATGATGTATAACAGAACACCTCATTCCCCTACAGGAAAGTCCTCATCCGAATTGGAAAAAAATATGTAAAGAACCTGATTAAAGAAAACAAATTGATTCCAGAATTATAAATTACTTATGAAGTTTCTCTTCAGAGAGAGAGAGACAGAGAGTATTCTATCTATCTATCTAATGACGAAACTGGTCAATAGCACAGGAGGAACTAAAAACTAAATGATCGTACACCTAAAGAAGGTAGAAGGCAAATGGAAAGTTATCGATAACGAAGCGTCGAAGTCGAATAAAGGAGTTTAGTTTATGATTGTAAGTTTAATACTAAAGACTGTATTGTACTTAAAACGTTATTATTCTACTAAATACTGTATTGTACTTAAAACGTTATAATTCTCTAAATGTTTAAAACTGATAGTACTTTATAATTAATAAACACCTAAATGCTACATAAATTATACTAAACTTAATGAAGGACTAAATGCTTAAAAATGTTATTGGTCTAAAATTAATTGACGTAAAGGTAAATATTTGTATTGTAATTGTACCTAATGACTAAATGCTTAAAAATGTTATTGGTCCAAAATTAATTGACATCTAAATTGTAAATATTTTAATTGTACTTAAAACTTAATTAATATATAAAAAGGAAGAGATGTGATATACTATTAAATGTAGCACGTAACTCAAAGGTAGCGCCTCAAGAGTGCCCCGCGGAGTCCCGCTCCATCCCCGGTGCCGACTAGACGTTCCCTTTGAGTTGTTGTGTACTTACTGATAATTTGGTGGTTTTACTCTAAACCCAAAGCCGCTAACAAGTGATCCATGTGAACACCACAATAAGTATTAAATATTAGTATAAATGACTAGCTGCACCCCGCGGTTTCACTCGCATAAGTCTCGATCCCGTGGGAATATCGGGATAAAAGGTATCCTATGTCCTTCTCCAGTTCATGGTCTTCCTATGTGCCAAATTTTATCCAAATCCGTTCAGCCGTTCACGCGTGATGGCGTGATCAAGGGAAATAGGGATTCATTTTTATAAATATAGATATAAGATAAAGATAATAGTGCAAGCAAATATTATGACGGGGGACGATTATGGCAAACAATATTAGTGCAAATGATTTTATGGAAAACAAGACGATACTCGCTAAAGAGCTGGGAGTCATGAGAAAGAGGCCTTTGCCCTACAGTGGGATGATGCAGGCTATCAGTAAGAGTAAACTGCCGAGTAGCAATTTCTTTCAAACAACCTTTCATGAGTTATTCAAACATTTTATCCATGAACAGCTGATTTTTTTCGGGAATTTCGGTTCGGTTCCTTTGTAAAAGTTGTTCATAAATATGAGTTAAATTATTATTTTGGGTTACTTATAGAATTAATAGTTCCCTTTCAAATATTTAAATCAAGAGGCTTTATGGATGGAACGCATTTATTAAGAGCGTTTATTCTGAAAGTGGGCAACGTCGCAAATAGATGTCAAATATTTCGTAGCTTATGTTCTCAAAACAAGTCTGTTTTTTCCTCGCAAGTGTGTTGAAAAACATCGTATGAAACGCGTGTGTATTATCATTGCATAATAAATAATACCTCAAGTATCATGTCCAATACTGCACACTGGTATCACAATGTACTATTTAAATTGAAATATTTAATCCCTTATTTTGCCAAGTAACAAAAGCTGCGGTGCAACTTCAAATGTAATCAGTTATTATTTAAATAAAATTATCTCTTTGTCCATGATGGGCCAGCGAATACCAATGTCCTTTGTAGGTTTGTCAGTTTTTATTATTTATTATGTGTTTTGTATTTCATCACTTACCGTTATTATAACTACCGCATGACTTTTCCGGGAAAATTTCCGAATTATGACCTGATCCTCCTGACGGGGTGACTGCGCACTCGCCCTTCGACACAGTGGTTATTTGCAGCACCTTCAGAACTGAGGAAGCTGGCCCGTTTTCTGCTGTCAAAACCCAGCGTGCGACCTGAAAGTGTTGTTCGGATGCACTCATCAAGTCATGTCAAATAAAATATATCTATACCCCATTTGAAATAGGATTAGACATTGAAACAAACCTTTATACAGTCCGTTCAACCGATTTTGACTTCTATACCGTAGGCATAAGGATGGCATTAAAAGCAAAAAAGGTTACACAATACCAACTGTCTACTGCAGCTGCCATTTGTCATGCGACCAACGCAATAGAAGTCAAAATCGGTTGAACGGACTGTAAAAAAGGTTTATTTAAACGTCTAATCTTATTTCAAATGGAGTATACACTAATATTATAAAGAAGAAAGATTTGTATTTTTGTGTGTATGTTTGTAATGAATAAACTCAAAAACTACTGCGCCGATTTCAAATTCTTTCACCATTAGAAAGCTACATTCACCCTGAGTAACATAGGCTATAATTTATAAATATTACACGCGGGCGAAGCCGCTGGCGGCAGATAGTAAGTAATAAACTACCGGAAATAATTTAATAATAATTCATAAATTTATAAATGTAAGTATTAAAGCAAGCCCACCTTAAAAGGCTATCAGAAGGCTACAAACCGATTTTTTTCTTCATTATATGTCTATTTTCGCTTAAATATTTCTTTTTCTAGTAGTCATGGTATAACGTATAGTATGCAATAAAACGGATTTATATCGAGGGCCATGCATCACTCGCGACGCTCAGGATTCGAACACTCGAATCACTACGGTGCTACGGAGCTCCCTACGGTCGTGATTCAGTCATTAGAATCCTTCACTTGTTCGTGATATATATCTGGCCCTCGCTTTAAATCCGCCCTTTATTCACTAATTGCATAATATACTATTATCTACTCCCTAGGCTATTTCTGTCCTGTGCTTCGATTGCTTACCTTCCCGACGTTCCCCAGCTCCCACTGTGCGGAATCGAACTTGGGATCTAACAAGTCCAAACACACTGGACTGACGTAGATGCTGTACACGAATGGCGTCTCCAGGATCAAGACCGCTATGTCATGTTGGTAGATTGTGCCTGCTTCTCGCGAGTCTACGTAGAAAGGCGGGATCACGATGGACCTTAACTGTGGAAGTAAAGTATCATATTTTTTCATACAACCTACACGGTCTAGACACGCGACAGCGTGTCAAGCCAAGTTCAAGAAACAACTGGCGACGCAGCAGCCGTGTGTTATATTACACGAACCATTTGGAGCTACTTTTCACCCCTTATTTATTAATACTCCTTAGATTAACTAGAAACCTCAAATTTCATACCTACAGCTCAAACGGTTATTGGGATATTAACGTCTAAAAATCGGCATTTTTATCACTAACTGACTAACTATACCTATAATCAAAAACCTAACCCACTTCCAGATGATCTAGAAAGTTGAAATTTGACGTCCAGCTTGGTAATTGTGAGTATATGTTACCGGCCATACCCGATTTTAGGATGAACTAGTTTCTACCATCAAACCAGTTCTCCCATCACGCGATAGGAAACGAATATCCATCCATTACAGTTGCGGTTTGCCGCACCTGTGAACGTGTGCGAGATAGCACATTCACATTCTTGATGCGTTTGGTCACTGTTTTTCCGTCTAAGATTTCAGGTATAAGTAAACAAGACATCACAGACAGACAAATAAAAAACCCGGAGTCACACGTAATCTGTTCGATTTACTAACACGTGTGACTCCGACTCCTCACGTGTGAAAAGTTAGCTGGGAGTGGGACAAACTGGATGAACTGGACTAGAAGGCGAAGGAGAGGGTGTTGGTGACTCCGGAGTTTACTTCCTTGACTTTTTCTGTCGTAGTTGGGTTTTAGTTATAAAGCTTTAATTTTTTTATTTCACTACAATATGTAGGTATAACTGTAATAAATTGCAGATTTTTTGTACCAAAGGTCTCTGAGGTAAGCCGCGGACAGACGGACTTGGCGAAACTATAGGTAATGGTTTTTTGTTTTACTACGGAATCCTATAAAAATGTTTACAAACTGCAAGGGGCAGCGTCGACCAATTGCAATGATAGACCGCAGCGACTCAGGCGGGCCGCACCGAACCCTTTTATACAGGGTGTTAGGGTAAACACCGCTATCCTTGAAACCAGTGGTTTGGTTTCATTATAGAACGTAAATTCAATGGAAAATGACAACTTTTTTTTTAAAACTATTCTACATTTTACCACAAGGGTATTTCACCCTAGAGCGCTAGGGCAACGAACTTACGTCTCAACACGGGTGGGTGGCGTGAGACGTGACTGCGAGCGCGATCCCTCCCTCAGTCAGTCAGCTGTTTCGCTAGCGAGCACGGTGCGGTGTCAGATATAAACTTTTTTAAACTTTTTTTTTTAAACATTTCGCTTTATCGCGAACTTTTCTTCGTGCGCTCTCTCTCGCACACCCCTCGATTACTCGCTGAGCAACAGAGAGCACACGAAGAAAATTTCGCGATAACGCGAAGTGTAGCCGTAGCATTCATGAAAATAACGAGTTTTTTTATTGTTACTGGGTCATTTATTTTTATATTTAAGTAAACTACCCATGCTTTGAGTGACAAAGGTTGTTTTGTGTATGAAAATGTGTTGCACGTTTGGCTTTAATTTTTACCTCAGATTTCTGTGCGTCCTTGTCATATTTATGGTCCCATTCCCTGAACAGCTTAGCGGCGGCCACTGCGTACTTGGAGGCAGCTTGCTTCTCATCCTTACCTGTATCCCAAAAGCAGTGGGCAGCTGGAAATATACAATCAATATTACCATTCTGTGTACAGTCGTTTCCCAGTTGTTAGTAATTCAACGAGTCCAAACTCGATGCTGCTGTCTTGTTTGGTTGAGGAGCTCCTATGGATACCTGCCGGCTCCGTATAAAGGCAAAAACTAAACTAAAAAATCAGCCACACATGGTGTTATTTGCTGACGATACTTCCTTAATTTTTAAGGTAGATAGACGTTCTACAAATTTTGACGAAGTAAATAACGCCCCTCTGCAGGTCCAAAATTGGTTTACTGCTAATAATTTAGTATTAAATGGGAAAAAAACGTGTGATACTCCCTGGCCGCGCCACAGTGGAAAATTAAAAAGACATGTTTCTAGATAATTTGTACGCTAAATGTACTATACGGTACGTGTAATGAAAATAATTGTACCTCAACGAATAATGAAATATAATGAAGTTTATGTGGCGCGGCTGGGGAGTATACTCCCTGGCCGCGCCACCATGGTTCTCGTAAACTACTAGGCGCACCCGAATATAGTAAACGCTAAATAAATGTACGCAATACGTACTCCTCCGTACGCTATAGAGAGATTCGGAAATTTAATTACATTAGAAATGATAGCCTTGTGTATGTGGCGCGGCCATGGAGTATGCTCCCTGGCCGCGCCACAAAGAGTTATAAGGCGTACCTAGGCATGGTATGCACTAAATAAATGTACGCAATACGTACTCCTCCGTACGCTATAGAGAGATTCGAAAATTTAATTACTTTAGAAATGATAGCCTTGCGTATGTGGCGCGGCTGGGGAGTATACTCCCTGGCCGCGCCACAAAGAGTTATTAGGCGTATCTGGGCATGTTATGCACTAAATAAATGTACGCAATATGTACTACCCAAAAGTGTAACAATATTACGGAAAAACGTAATATCTTAAGAGAAAACAGACAGCAAACTCAGCAGACTTGCTGATCTTTGTACTTACTAGATGTGGCCTACAAATTTAGAAGTACAGGGTATTATCTCAGTGAGATGGTGGCATAGAAGTGCTAGAAATATGCAACACAATACGAATGTAAATGCTTTACAAGAATAATTGACATTCAAGAAGAAGATAAGAAGTTGGTAGGTACTTTTTATTAGGTACAGTCAGCAACGAAAGTCGTTATCACTGCTACTTTTACATGACATCTAAAATTACACAAAAGAAAGTGTTCCAAGGTGGTCGCAGTTGCTTGTTTTAATAATTTTTGGACAGAATTTCATAAAACTCTAGCTTTATGTTAAAAAATATTTCTGTTTCGCACGCCATTACTGTTATTATGTATGACACAGAGCCATAAGCGACAAAATTTAGAACTAAAATCTACAATCTGATGTTTAACCTACCCACTATTTTTTGAAAGTTAAAACGTTTTAAAGTAAGTACCTAATATAACCACTATTTTTATCGCAGTAGAATGTTGAAAAATGGAAATATTTCTGTAGACTTCAACATGTTTAAAAATAGCTTCTTGTTTCTATTAGTAATCCGATTGATTAACTGTCAATAGGTCTAGTTTATTTACTATCCGCCTTACTAATAAACGTTGTATAGCGCCTGTATAGTTACATAACGCTTTGTTTTCTTCTTTCAAAAGTGATTTGACTTTTGAAAGAAGAAGACAAAGCATTGTGTAACTATACAGGAGCTATACAACGTTTATTAGTAAGGCGGTATATGTATAAGTAATATGTCGCAGATGGATTGTCAAATCCGCTCCTATTTTACATGGTTATACGTTGTTTTATATACACTTTCACAGAATTTCGTTTCACATAAAATGTTTCTTATATTTTCATTTCATATAATAATAAATACGCAGAATATTTACTTTGAATAAAAAATCAATGTTTTTTGTTACAAAGAAAATTTAATGTTTATTTATTCATTTCATAGAATGACAAATCAAATATTCTTTATCCTCATATTGTTTAGTTTATATAAAACATATTACCTAGAAAAACATGACATCGAGTGTCACTTTCTATTTTATAATTGGTAACACTATATACCGTAGTATAGTTTTAGGTAAGCGGTTTGTAACTGTCGGAGTGCCCTAATTTTGTTACTGCGATCAATTTCGAAGTAACGCTCGCCGGCTGCTGCCGCGGCACCGCTCACTTCGCTCGCTTGGCTCGCGCGTAGTTGGTCATAGTTCAAACCTAACCTAACCTAATTGGTCGAAGTGCCCTAATAGTTATATTACTAGATTATTATACAATTATGATTTAATAATAATTATTAAATTAAAGACAGTTGGTGAGTGTGGAGTCGGATTTACAGCGATTCGTTTGTGTCACTAAAACCTAATTTTAGCAAATGTTCTAAGACTAACAATTTTATTATAAATGAACATTCAGAATAATACACCTTATATAATAAAATACTTAGGACATATGACTTTAGTTCATGCAAATTCAGGAGATTAAATTATTTTATTACTCGATATTATGACAGAATAGTTTTAGAAGTAAAGATAATTATGTAAAACTAAATTCCGAATTTTTGAACATTATGTTTACTGAGGTTTATACCAAACGTGTTATGGATAATGATTTTCGGACCAACAATATTCGTTAAAAAATAATTCTACTGTTTGAAAAATTTGTTAAATAAAAAAATGTGATTATAAAATTCATTAAATTGTGTTTCATTTGTGTGTGTCGTTAAAACAATAATATTCAAAACAAAAATACAAGGACCAAATGTTACGGGAAACATTTTCTGCGAAACATTTCTGCGAAATAAAATCTACAGTCTGACGTTTCACGTCAGATTGTAGATGTTTAGTTCTAAATTTTGTCGCTTGTGGCTCTGTGTCATACATAACAACAGTAATGGCGTGCGAAACAGAAATATTTTTTAGCATAAAGCTATCGTATAGAGTTTTATGAAATTCTGTCCAAAAATTATTAAAACAAGCAACTGCGACCACCTTGGAACACTTTCTTTTGTGTAATTTTAGATGTCATGTAAAAGTAGCAGTGATAACGACTTTCGTTGCTGACTGTACCTAATAAAAAGTACCTACCAACTTCTTATCTTCTTCTTGAATGTCAATTATTCTTGTAAAGCATTTACATTCGTATTGTGTTGCATATTTCTAGCACTTCTATGCAACCATCTCACTGAGATAATACCCTGTACTTCTAAATTTGTAGGCCACATCTAGTAAGTACAAAGATCAGCAAGTCTGCTGAGTTTGCTGTCTGTTTTCTCTTAAGATATTACGTTTTTCCGTAATATTGTTACACTTTTGGGTAGTACATATTGCGTACATTTATTTAGTGCATAACATGCCCAGATACGCCTAATAGCTCTTTGTGGCGCGGCCAGGGAGTATACTCCCCAGCCGCGCCACATACGCAAGGCTATCATTTCTAAAGTAATTAAATTTTCGAATCTCTCTATAGCGTACGGAGGAGTACGTATTGCGTACATTTATTTAGTGCATACCATGCCTAGGTACGCCTTATAACTCTTTGTGGCGCGGCCAGGGAGCATACTCCCTGGCCGCGCCACATACACAAGGCTATCATTTCTAATGTAATTAAATTTCCGAATCTCTCTATAGCGTACGGAGGAGTACGTATTGCGTACATTTATTTAGCGTTTACTATATTCGGGTGCGCCTAGTAGTTTACGAGAACCATGGTGGCGCGGCCAGGGAGTATACTCCCCAGCCGCGCCACATAAACTTCATTATATTTCATTATTCGTTGAGGTACAATTATTTTCATTACACGTACCGTATAGTACATTTAGCGTACAAATTATCTAGAAACATGTCTTTTTAATTTTCCACTGTGGCGCGGCCAGGGAGTATCACACAAAAAAACTAAGTGCATCAAATTTTCTTTGCCTAATGTCAAAAGTAGGGATTGTGAGATTGTATTGAATCAAGAGAACCTAGATTTCGTCGATAAAACTGTTTTCCTGGGGATCACGCTCGACTCAAGGCTACAATTTGGTCCTCATTTAACATCTCTTGCAGGACGGCTAAGTTAAGCAGCATATGCTGTCAGAAAAATCCGTCAATTTACTGATGTAGATACCGCGAGGCTGGTCTATTTTAGTTACTTTCATAGCATCATGTCTTACGGTATTTTACTATGGGGACGGGCTGCAGACATCGAGTCTATCTTTATTCTGGAGAAAAGAGCGATCAGAGCCATTTATAATGCTGGTCCTGCTCCACAATCACAACTAACTAATTAACATTCGAACATACAGTTGGAGCTGCTGAAGATTTTAAGATCATCATCATCTTTGCATTGTATAAACTCAATCTCCTTTGTATTATATAATTGCATAGCACAGGTGTGAGTACTATGTACTATTGAGCTACCATTTACCGGGTAATCTGTCTTTCATTGCTTGAATGTGCCCTGGCGGCTGGGAATGTCATGCTCACTTAAATGTCTCGCTGATGGTGGCGCGTGTGTTGGATCATTTAGCACCCTTCAAAATGGTTGAGCTGAATGGTGCTGATCCATGCGTCACGTTCGTGAACGGGCGCCGTCAGTTGTGACTAGTCATCTCTTAGCTGCCATGGCTTATTCTAATTTTTGAATTGTTTGTATGTTATAATTGCGGACGCTTTTAACGTGCTTTTTACATTGTTCTCACATGTATAATTTCAACATGAATGATGTAACCCATAATTATATTGTAACAATATTTTGATTTAAAAGAGTGTCCATGGAGTTTCTTTCCCGTTCTTCTCCATAGGTACCTACTACGCTGGAATGGGCAACTAGCTTCATATTTCTGACTGACAGACTCCTTGACAATTCAAAAGTGCCTGTAAATGGTTTAATTGAAATAAATGCTTTGAATTTGAGTCTTTTTAACCCTGGGACCGATTTTTTTTAAAATTTTTCTATGTATAAATTGATGCAAGGAACCATTTGGAAGCACTCTCATGGCTGAGCAGCATTTGGTCCAAATTGGTCAATATCCTTTCAAATTCAAATTCAAATTCTTTATTGCTAACTATGTGTACATAAATAAAGTTCTTAACAGAGGATATCAGTTCTTAGAACATAGTGGCCCTGTCTGTCCTTTCACAGATGATGTATTTCTGTTGCCGTTAAAACAAAAAATACTAAAAAATATAATAAAATAAATATTTAAGGGGGCTCCCATACAACAGACATGATTTTTTTGCCGTTTTTATAGATAATGGTACGGACCCCTTCGTGCGCGAGTCCGACTGGCACTTGGCCGGTTCTTGTAAACAAGCGTAACACACTTACAATCGCAAAGCCTTTCATTTTGATGGTAAAACAACATTTATTGCGTTACCTATTTACATTGATGAGCATGTACGAACATACGAATGTAGAATTAGCAATTTCCTTCAAAATCTTTCGGATTGTGATTGAAAGTCTGTTACGCAATTAAAGTGCTGGTACCAGGAGCATCCCCAGGGTTGCGGGAAAGTCTGAAAGGGCTACCGGGACCTTGGCAATAGGCAACTGAAGGAACACGGGTGGGTTTTAGTCAGTAAAAATCTGACACGCCCTCCCGCTCCGGCCAGAGCGGGAGAAGTCATTTGATGATGGCCCACCCTCAAAAAAAAAATGGTACCAGGAGCATATAACATAACTATACCTACTACTAGACTAGATCCTAACCAACTCACCTGAAATAACGATCCTGTTAGAAATAAGTGATCCTCCGCAGATCTGTTCGTAGTAGTTCCTTTCCTGGGTAGGTTTCCTGTAGACAGTGACGTGCCAGGGCAGTTCTCCTCGGATCACTTCTGTACCGCCCAAGAGCCGGCCCTCCGCGTCCGGAGATAAGCGCCCACACTCTGAAGAGCAATAACTAACTTTGAGAACGAATACGTAATTAAGACGTATCGTTTTTTAATAATAATGAAATTTTTTACAGGACAAAATGCTTGTAATACCTACACATACAATAACAATATTTGACCACTTATTTGATCTCTTATTAGACCACTTATTTGAACACTTGTTTGAACATGTGAAGTACGGTAATAAATGTGAGATCAAACTTTGATCAAATACCGTGCACCCGTGCCTCACATGATGTGTTTAAACAAGTGTTCAAATAAGTGGTCAAATAAGTGTTCAAATAAGTGGTCTAATAAGAGATCAAATAAGTGGTCAAATATTGTTATTGTATGTGTAGGTATTACAAGCATTTTGTCCTGTAAAAAATTTCATTATTATTAAAAAACGATACGTCTTAATTATATGTTACAGGTGTCATTATTTAATTCACAAATACCTACTTATATTTTTCCACTTCTATTCGTGATTTTGTTTATCAAAAATTCTTTGTTCACTATGATATTCATTTGCTCATACTAGCACAACAATGATAGTTCAGTAAAAGGAAACCAAAAATAACCCAAATGATTCACCAAAAATAGAGGGGATCTGGCGCTCGGCGGCCGCTGCCGCGGCACTTCAAAAAAGGAAATCTAGCGCGTTGTATGGTCAAAGTTCTAACATAACCGTTTCGCATTTGACAAACTGTTTATTGTCTAAAGATTGTTTGCTGTAATAACTCATTTGTCAACGGGCCAAATGCCTTAATGGCATTATTTTTGTACAAAACAATAAACATCTCTAAATTATATTAAATGTTGCTTATGTCAAGTATCGATTATGTAATGTGTAACTTATAGAAACTAATGATCATGGAAACTGATGGCAAATAAAAGTTATGACTAAAAAGTTGATAATATGACAAGCGTGCGTACAACAATAATATAGCAAGTTGATATTATTATAAATGATAATAGTGCAAGTAAATATTATGAGTGGGGACGATTATGGAAAACAATAATAGTGCAAATAATTTTATGGCAAACAGGACGTTACTTACCCTGATTATGAATATGATGATGAGCTATGAACTTAACGAAAAATTAAAATTCCAGGTACTTACTTAACCTGTGAACGTGTAGACTTGCGTAACTTATTTTCGTAACCGATTAAGAACAACCTATCTGTTTAATTTTGACAGTTTTCAACAGTTGAGCAGATTTTTTTTCGAACATATTACGACGCAATGGATTCGACATTTGTTTCAAACCGATTCAGATTGTGAATGATCGTGCGTGACATAAGAGGGCTATCACATTTTTTCTGTAGGAGTTTTTTTTTTAATTTATAGTATAACATTGTAATTTAAATATATAAGTATTTCCCTCTGATACCCTAATGTGAATATAAGGTTATACGTCTTTATCAGAAGAGGTCTTATTGTCTCTTATGCGTGGTTTTGAGGGCTAGGAGATGTAATTAAATGGGAATGAACAATAATGTAGGTAAACAACGTTCCATCAAGTACGTGAGGCGCGATCGCAGATCAATCAACTCACTGCCCTGCCAGGGTAGGCACCATAATCACCAATACCACTGTCGCCATTAATCCTTGCCGGTTTCGATCCATCTCCGCGATCTTCCATTATTTTTGCGGGGGGCCGCGTCCTCAGTACTCGGGGTTACGTCAAGTTGACAGCTGTCATAATCGTTCAAAAATCAACTCCGTAAGTTTAGCTTCGTAAAATCTATAGACTGGTACTGAATACCCACTACCTTTGTATTCCACAAAAGTAGTGGAATTATGATACATTTGTTTTTGTCATACCTGGTTTGCATTTAATAATACGGTTCCATTTGCCATCGTTCTGACATTTCATAGAACTTGCGCGGAAAAAGGGTATGAGGGGTATGAAGATGTCCTCTCTTGAACCGTAAATGGGTGCGTTACATTCGGTCCTGACGACTGTCCCCTCAGGCTCGAACTCATTACAGGTGCGGTTACCATCGGTCCCGGGAATCTGGCAGTAATAGTGAACGGAGACATCAGGATACAGCCTGCAGAAAGCTGGGGAAGAGAAAATTGTGGAACAAAACCCGTCATCTTACCATTGTTTTAATATTTACTAAAACAATGGTAAGATGACGGGTTTTGTTCATTTGTTTTATTTTCAAACACGCCGAGACGCCCTTTCGCAAGAATAAATTAGTCATGTGCTCTCATAGCACAACTACCCACTCCGCTACACCCCAAAATGAATAAAATAAAAATAAAACACTTACCAACACACTTTTGCATGGGTATAATCCAAGTTCCGGCCACGCAGGATGGCACGGTAGTATCAACCACTCCGTAGCCATGTTCACAAGTGACATTCAATAGCGCGTACTCAAAGCTCTGCCCAGGGCTTGCGTACGGGGCGTTGATCGCCACATATGTACCGTGCTCAGGATACGGTGGTAGCACACACTTCCCAGACACGGGTAGGTCGGGTGACCTGCTGAGGAAGAAAAATGGTCCTGATTTTGTTGGCAACGACTAAAAACGCCAATCCATTGCTGCGCATAGTCTGTTCCCAAACTATCTATTAAAGGTAAACAAACACTGTTCAGGGGTATTGTCTTCTGGTTTCCATAAAATCATTTGCCATAATATTGTTTTCCATAATCGTCCTCCATCATAATATTTACTTGCACTATTATCATTTATACTAATAACGTTTGTCATAACAACTTTTATTTGCCATAAAATTGGTTTCCATAATAACATGTGACATAATCGATACTTGACATAGTAATATTTAATATAATTTAGAAACGTTTATTAGTTTTTACAAAAAATACGGCGAATGCAGATCCCCTCTATTGTTGGTGAATCATTTAGGTTATGTTAGTTTAGAACAGTGACCATTAAACGCGATGGCAAGCGAGCGAAGCGAGCGTGCCGCGCTAGCAGCCGTCAAACGCCAGATCGACTGATTATTTATGTCAGACTTATTTTCGTTTCACCCAGTTTTTTAGTTGGTTTTTGGCTACTCTTGTAATTTTTTCTTTGTGCCTTTTTTTCGTGTTGCACCACTTTTCTTTCTTTCTAACTGTGAATAATGTTAATAGCAAAATTATTAATTCCAACATGATCATAATCTCAAAATTGCAGGTGCTTGTACTGAACTAGCATTGTTGTGCTAATATGGGCAAATGAATATTTTGGTGAATAAATGTTATGGTAAACGACATTATTGGATATGAAAAATATGGCAAATTCATTGATCGATTCATCATCATCTGCCTAGCCTTTTCCCAACTATGTTGGGGTCGGCTTCCAGTCTAACCGGATGCAGCTGAATACCAGTATTTTACATGGAGCGACTGCCTATCTGACCTCCACAACCCAGTAACTGGGTAATACCCCTTGGTTAGACTGGTTGTCAGACTTTCGTGATTCTGACGACAAATGACAGAATGAATGAAATTCATTGATCGATTATGTATGACCAATGAAATTAGTGAAAATGATTTTATGAAATTTGACGATTATGGCAACTGAAGCGTTATTTCTAATAAAATCATGGCAAATAAAAGTATGGTATATACAATTATGGTATAATTAATACTTATTTAATTAAGAATTAATTATTTTATTTCATTTATTTCGAACAGAATCCATAGAAGTATTAATAACAATTTTCTTAAGTTCTGTGTTAGTAGGTATATAATTTATGAATGAAAGTAACATAATTTCAACTTTATTTAATAATGAAAACTTGAAACAAACCGTTTATTGTGTGACTGTCTTTTATATCTGTCATGAGAACTTGTAGCTTCTGACAGGTTTCTGGAAAAATAATATTCTTTTTAAGTAAGGCAGACACAAATGGATTTCATTTAGGGCAGTGTTTTTCAATCTTTTTGAATACGCGACCCTTTAGAAGTTAACAAATTCTAGCGACCCCCTAGGCCCTGGGTCATCCTTTTGACTGAAATTGTATTTTTAGTGTGAAGTGTAGGACCTAGAAACACTTGCCTTTTTCTTTTGTGCACGACCCCCTGAGTAAGGTTTCGCGACCCCCCAAGGGGTCGCAACCCACAGGTTGAAAAACATTGATTTAGGGAAATATTTAACAGATCGTTGAAAAACTATGTGCGCTTCTCACTTTCAAAAATAATTTAAGGTGACGGTGGGGGTAAGATAAAAAACGGGGAAAGATAAAAAAAATACAATAACGAAACTCCTACAATACACGGTGGAATGCCTTCCCCAACATTGAAACAAAAACTGTTACCATGGAATCAGTTTATAATAACCTATCATAACATTATGGGAACCTCAGACTGCGTGCCGTTGCAACGGGGTAAAGATCGATAAATTTTTACCCGACTACGGCGAAAAAAAAAGAAGGGTTATGATTTTGACCGGTATGTATGTATGTATGTATGTATGTATGTATGTATGGATGTTCATCTATTCCCTCCTATCTTCTAAACCACTCATCACAATTTGACAAATGAGATATCGTTGGAAGCGTCTTGATCGTCCGCTGGTTATAGGCTATGTGACGTCACAATAAAAATGGCGCCCTCTAGAAGAAATAAAGTAAGGAACTAAAAAAAAAATATCGTTTAATCGTACCATGTTGGGTATCAAATAAAAGGGCTTAATGAGTACATTTAAAAAATATATATATTATAACCCCAAAAGAATTTAAAAAAAAATTAAAGTACTTAATAAAAACTAAAACCTAACTACGACTAAAAAGGTATAAACAAGACACCACAGACAGACAAATAAAAATCCGGAGTCACACGTAAATCGAACAGATTACGTATGATTCCGGAATTTTGTAGTAGGGTTTTAGTTTTTATTACTTTAATTTTTATTTGATAAGTTTTCTGTGCATTCATTGTCGCAAGACGCGTGTGGCTTGTGTTTTAAAAGATGAATACTTACGAGTTGTTACTTGAATGACAGGACGCTTCATCGGAGCCATCAGGACAGTCCCAGTAGGTATCACACACTGCACCAGCTCTGATGCATGTGCCATCTAGACAAGTGAACTCGCTTGCTCTGGAAAGTAGATAGAATCGTTTTTTTTAGGTAGCTACCTATTGTACGCGTCAATCTTTATATCGGCTGTGAAGTGAGCTACTCGCTGCGCAGTATCCCACCCCTCACCCCCGCGATCACATGAATCTGTTACAGCGCGCCGACTCGCCTCATGTTCCGACCCGCCATAAAGTTTAAATCGAGTTGTACAATGTAATCATTTAATTATTTCTCTCATTTAAAATCTCCGTGTAAAAAATGACTAAAATTGTTAATTGCATGCATCTTTTGCTAATGCTGACGTTCTATTAATTTGAGGACAACACAAACGGATAGATCATTTAAAAATCAAAATAATTCACTTTTTATTATATTTCAAAAGACCGCTTTTCTTCCGGGATGTAACCGGGGATGTACTTGTACCGTATTTACAATTGGTTTACGCGTGTGCCACCCGGTGCCTAGGTTCCCACATATTTTTTTTTTTCAAAAAACCTAACTAAAATGAAGTTGTACCGAATTGAATTTCGCACATTTTTACAGCGTAAATGACATGTTTTCATATTGTGTTTTCTGTATTATATACAACAATACTTGTAATCTTGTTTCAGCAAAAACATTATCCAGTTACAAATTATCTAAACAAAAATGGAAAAAAAATATTTTTCATTCATAATTTTTGGTATTACGGAACACATCCAAATTTATCATAAATTTTCAATAGCTAGTAGTGCTATCGCGTCAAGCAAATGTCATGTCAATGACAATGTGTGCGTGGTCGTACAGTTCACGGTAGCTGTGTGAATCGCTCTGACAGGCACACTAGCGCAACATTTGTAGCACTCGAATTGTAGTTGCAACCGACGCTCCGCCGGCCCCTTAAGGCCGTTCAGTATGGGAAGCGCCTTAATAAGGTACCACGATAAATCTGGTTGTCACTAACGACTTTCGGGCTTCTGTCAGAAGACCGAAAGCGAAAGTCATAAGAAGTCGTAAATAAGATTATTCACCGGTAATTAACTTAAGAAATATTTTACCTGCAAGTCGAAATTGAAGCAAGATTCCTGACTGATGAACTCACAGCTGGAGAAATGGCTGAAACATTCAGAATTAAACTTAATTTAAGAGTAATTGTCCACAGTACACGACGAAATAATCCCGTATCTTGAGAATCTGTCTACTCGGTAAAAAGTTAATACTACTTGGCTTGGAACGAACGGAGAGTTTAAGTGTACCAGTGAGTACTCGATAGATGGCGTTGTACAAATGACGCGATTTTCTTAAGGGGGATGCGCCAAAGTAGCCCGCGAAATTCAATTTTTCTTATGTTTTTTGCAACTTGCAAGTCAGTGTCTGGTTGTATGTTGATCTAAATATTATTTGCGGCAGTAACAAAAATGGGTTTACAGAATTATAAACATTAGAATCAGCAATACAACTCTCTAAGTTCATGAAAGTGCCAAATGTCATGATTTCATGAAATAGTAATTCAATGCACTTTCACATTTAAAATATTTCTATGCGATACCGTGCTTGCTAGCGAAACAGCTGACTGTGAGAGGGGTCGCGCTCACGGCCGGTCAGGGCACGTCTCACGCCCCCATAGAGACGTAAGTTCGTTGCCCTAGCGCATAGGTGACAGGGTGAATTAATCTAGTGGTATAAAGTTATTTAAAAAAAGGCGTAATTTTCCATTGATTTTACGTTCTATAAATGACACCAAACCACTGGTTAATCTAACCAAACCTTTTTTTTTTTTTTTTCCGGTGTGGAAAGAAAATCCTCATGGATGTCCTCCGCCCTGGGGCGGGCGGAGGGGTCTGTCAGACTCTTACTGACTAAAAACCACCCCGGTGTTCCGACTCACACCTACGCCGGGGGTCGCGGGAACGTAAAAATCTTCCGCAACCCCCGACTGGTGCCGGCCCGCCGCTGCGGGCCTCCTCGGGTCAGGGGGGGGGAGTGAGGTGTTTGACTCCCCCCGTGACGTCTAAGAGGGGCGCCCGTGGAACACTACGCGCCGCCACCTCGGGTCCTGATGTTTGGGGGGCGACGGAAATCTAACCTAACCTAACACCCTGTACCTATATATTTATGAAATGTGCTCATTAAGCCCTTTCATTTGATACCCAACATGGTACGATTAAACAATTTTTTTTTTTGTTCCTGACTGTATGTCCTCTAGAGGGCGCCTATAACCGCGGACGATCAAAACACTTCCAACGATACCTCATTTGTCAAATTATGATGAGTGGTTTAGAAGATAGGAGGGAACAGATGAACATACATACATACATACATACCGGTCAAAATCATAACCCTCCTTTTTTCTTCGCCGAAGTCGGGTCAAAATAAATAAATAAGGTAATAAACTTGATCGCACGGTAATCCATCGATCTAGGCAACCCTCAAATAAATATGTACTTACATACAAACATTTATTTTCAAAACGATTACGTAATTTATTGAGCAAAACATAAAACCACCAATTCGGTCATGATTTCCGGAACGGCTGAACCGGTTCTGATGAGACTTCGTTGTATTGAGCAGGTTCTCTGCTGCCGTCTCGTCTATTTGAGTTTTGACTAATTTTCCTTGTATACCTTTACTTATAAATAACTTTAGTTTATTTAGTTTTATAAATGAAATGAAATTGTTTATTCTGCCAATATGTAGGATATTGGAATCACTTTTACACGTCATATGAAAAAATATTAAAAATAGACTAGATGAGCTCGGCGTTTCCTATCTGACTACTTTGAGAAGAAAGGCCGCAACAAACTCAGAGGTCTCTTTTAAAGTCCAGACATAATCTTGGTCAGGCTCTAAGAGGACCACGTAGATAGCGTCTGAAATGGTCTTTTGAGGAAAGAACCACAACAATTTGAGTGGTCCTGTCCACTCAGTGCAAGCATTTGTCAGTAATAGTGGAGCTCAACTTAGTATGTACACACGGCTACACATCAAGCTATACATTTCCAGCATAAGCTGACCTCGCATTGTACGGAAATCCTATACCATGCAAGATCAGCATAAACTGGAAATGTATAGCTTGATGTGTACTATAAGTGTGAAAGTTTGTGAAGATGTTTGGATATTTGGATGTTTGTTATTCAGGCTCTAACGGATGAACGGATCGGCTGAAATTTTTGGTTCAGTGATAGAATAAGACATATGCAATAGGCTACTCTTTATCCCTGGAATAGGTTCCCATGAGAGCGGGAACGGGATCAAAATTTCATGATTACTTTTGTTCGTAATAACCATCATCCACGCGGGCGGAGCCGCGGGCATCAGCTAGTTCACAATAAATCTCCGATAACTTCGTCCATACTTGCATTGACCTTCGGTTTCCCCAAAGAGGTCACCGAATCGCAGCCAAGCTACGGACGCTAGCATTATTAATATAATCATTATTATTTTAAGGACCGGTTTTTCAATCGTCAGTTGTTTTTAAGTCTACGCGCATTTTCTAGACAAAAGCAGTCGACCACATGTCCATAACGACCTTAACCTTTATAATTAGTTATACTTATACAACGGCTACACTTCGCGTTATCGCGAACTTTTCTGTTGCTCAGCGAGTAATCGAGGGGTGTGCGAGAGAGATTTTTTTCAAATTCGTGAAAACTGAACGTCCTTTTTCTATAGGATTTTTACATTTAAACTTCCGTCGAGTCAGCAATAAAAATTGGTTATTAACTCATCTGAATATTGAAAGGCACTTAGGGCACCCCACAACGACCTGGTCGTGGACGGGCGCTAATTTGGGAACCACTGCAAAGTAACATAATTTAACACCCGGCGCTTTTCTATAGAAGCATTTACAATGTATTTTTAAAAACCCCAAGTGCGCAAAACCTTGGCAATGAGAAAAAAATCGCCCAAGTTTCATTCGAGACTTGTGGGATAGCGGGAGTAGGTACTTAGGTGGGGAAGACCACGGCGGGTCTTTTATTTCCAAGCAATAATAGGGCGTAGTCGACGGAGTTCGATTTATTCAATTGAATGACTTTTTCATGAAATCTTGACATTTGAGAACAATTTAATCTAATTAAAGAGATGTCAGTAGGTATTAATGATTCTAATTATTATAATTCTGTAAATACTTCATTGCTATGATCGCGAATCATATTCCGATCAAGATACTAACCTCACCTGCAAGAAGCTCAAAATACAAACAAATATTGTTTTACGAGAATAAAAATTTGCAGTTGCATGATTGTGTTCTGTGTCAATAGGCCCTTATTTAGGATCTGTTTTATTGTCATTTTCATGCAAATAGGTACGTGCATTAAGTTTTCACTTTATTGTTTATTTTTGGTTTTAATAAACAAATAAAAACTTACCAAAACCAATGAAAACTATATTAAACACAAACATTTTGATTTAAAATTCACAATTTTCACAAAAATTAAGAACTTTTTGGAGACCCACTCGCCTTGAGCAATCAATTTGCAATAATGCAATCAAGGCGACTCATCGGAATGGAAGCAACGTCATGAATAGGTACAACTAGTTTATGCCCGCGACTTCGTTCGCGTGAAAGTCATAAGACACCACAAAGTTAGGGCCGGCGCACATCAGTCGAAGCGTAGCGCAGCGCATTTGTCTCTGCTAAGCGCGTCTAAGCGGAAGGAGACACGCGTCTCGGGTTATTTATTCTCAACTTTATTTTTAGGCAAGCAACGTTGATATTTGTTTGGCAGTGACAAACGCGCCGCGCTGCGCCTCGCCAGATGTGCGCCGGCCCTTACACGCTCTGTGGACACCACTAGAAACAAAAAAGATTAGTAACATTATTTGAATCATTGAATGTATAAAGTAGTTGACAATCATTATTAAATTCTAATATTGTAATCTTATAAATTCTTTTCATACACGAAATATTTTAGGGGGTCATTGACTCATCATTATGAACAACTTTTTTCACTTTGGAACCAACCCAGAAATCGCGAAAAAAATATCAGCTGTTCCCTACATTTTGATGAGCTATAGCTACTAATGTAGGGAACAGCTGATTTGGTTAGGCCCCGAGTGGAAGTTGTTCATAATGATGAGTACAATTTTTTATATTTTTAAATGTTTTATATATTTTTTTATTCTAATATTTAAAAATATAATTTATATGTATGAAAAATGAAATAAAGAATAGTACAATAGGGAATATGCATGTGATTCAAATATGGGTCAAATATTTTTTTCTATAAACTATGTTACTTCAGAATTATGCCTCCATCAATATTTTTTAATAAAATTTATTTTTGAGCGAGAAATTAATTTTTTTAAAAGTCCCAAAAAACTATGGGTAATTCAAATACTTGAAAAGGCTAAGAGCGGATGTGACGTAACAATCCGGGATAACAATCAAAATGTCAATGTCAAGTCAATCAACAAGTGTCAAGTCAATGTCAAACGCTCATAGAAAAAGGAGTGTTTGACGTTGACATGACAGTTGCTTGTCTGTTTTCACGAACTGTGACGTCACCACACCAAGCGCGCCAAATGGAGGGCGTTTAAATAGCCCGGATCGGTTGGATATTTTTAAACATTTTTTTAACTACTTTAAATTGCTTTTTTGCCGTCGAATTTTTTTTAACTGTTATTTGATGATGTAAACTATCGAATAAAAATATTTAAAAAATACATGCATATTCCCTATTACCTACCCCTTATAATATTTCGTATGGTCAGCGTTTTTTAAATAGTTTTCTTCGAGAAACTTGGAAGGTAGCTTGAGATATTGGAAGCAAATCGAAGGGACCTTATTTTTCATTTGTTCCACCCGATGACGTTCCGGAAAAACCGCGGTTTGGCAGAGCAATGTTTGGCAAGATGGAGACCTCCATACCTAATACGAATGAGATTGTTTCCTCTCCAGCCAATGATATTAGATTAACAGATATGTTATACACTCACAAAACAACCGAAAAAAGTGTTCTGCGCAGCAGCGGCACACATACCCACGTTTCATTCATTTCACATTTCACTACAAGTAAAAACGTTACAATTGGAATGTTTTCGAGTCTTCACGATTGCGCGCTTATAACATATCTGTTAATATAATATCATTGTCTCCAGCCCATCTTGCCAAACTTCAGATCATTGACGACTCCATTTGCTTGTGTGGCACAGATGTAGGCGACTTTAGATCACATTTTTTTCTCCTGTCCCTTACGTTCTTCCTTTCTCAGTAACCTGTTGTCCCTCCGTACTCCTTCTCCTACCTCAATACTTTCTTTACTTTGCCCAAATAGCTTTCCTATATATAAATGTATCAAAAACCCTGTCCGATCCGAAAGGGGCCGCCTAGGTACCTACTGCAGATACCAGAAAAAAATAAGAAATCATCATCTGCCTAGCCTTTTCCCAACTATGTTGGGGTCGGATTCCAGTCTAACTGGATGCAGCTGAATACCAGTATTTTACATGGAGCGACTGCCTATCGGACCTCCACAACCCAGTAACTGGGTGATACGATACCCCTTGGTAAGACTGGTTGTCAGACTTTCGGGCTTCTGACGACTCGTAACTACTGTCAAAGATCCACAAATGACAGCCGGGACCACCGGCTTAACGTGCTGTCCGAGGCACGGAGGAGTCTCGATATGTAAAGATGGTCACCCATCCAAGGATCAACCCTGGCAAGCGTAGTTTAACCTGACGAATCTATCCGTGCGGCTGTTATTAGCTAGAAACGAGCTCCAAAAAAAAAAATAAGAAATATTTTTTTTAATTGAAAATGAAAAAAAAATGAAAATTGAAATCCACATTTTTCGTACCAAAATTACCCAAAATCAATCAAATCAAAATCAAAATATTTTATTTCACATAAGCCTACATGAGCACTTATGACACGTCAGAAGCTAGGTGCACGGTTCCAATTGGTCGTTTCCTATAGAGAAGAGCCGGCAAGAAACTCCATGGTTACTCTTTTAAAAGATAATTGGCTTTTACAATATTGTTGAATTACAGTGTTAATAGTTATAGGAGCCTAGATATCCGAATTTCATCATAAATTAGCAAATTTTCTGCAGAAGTATGTAAAAAAAAAACTACTTAGGTATGTAGTATAGAATCAGTATAATTCTTAGAAGCACCCACACGGACCGGGCAGGGTTTTTACTTAATGACCTGCAAATTGCAAAAAACGTAAGAAAAAAATTTCGCGGGCTACTTTTTTCTCTAGATTATTATCTAGTTTGAATAAATGATTGATACTTAAAAATATGAATTGGCTGGACATGAGGCTTATATGTTCATTGTCATTTAATATTTTTGAAGTCGAGGGGTCGCGCTCAAGGCCGGTCAGGTCACGTCTCACGCCCCCCACCCGTGTTGAGACGCAAGTTCGTTGCCCTAGCGCAGTGTCATTTAACCTGGGGGTCGCGAAGCTCTATAGGGGAGTTGCAAAAGGTTGGGAAAGCAGTAAATAAAAACAATACAAGTTTAAAAAGATTTATTAAGAAAATTGTTAACTAAAGGACATAATCGTTTGTATCGAATAAACAAAAAATCGTGGCATCGGACGTGGTCGTACGTATGCGCGTAAATTGTGTTATATATTGGCGACGCATTCGATGTAATAAAATGTATTTTACGTACTTAATTACTTATGTATTTATCCGAACCCTAATTATGAAAATGAATAAATTAAATATGTTGGATTGAATATTTAATTTATTTGTTATTCAGATAACATGATCCATCATGGTTAGTAACAACAAGAGCTTGTAAACTATGTTAGTAGTTAAATAATTTAGATAAAAGTAGTAACAACAAGAGCTTGTAAACTATGTTAGTAGTTAAATAATTTAGATAAAAGTAACAAACAATTTATCATTTTATTTTTTTGTCCCAACCACGATGCTTATCCAGAGCGAGTGTGTCGGACACTGATGTTTACTAGAAACTATCCTCAGAATGGTGTTGCTGCTGCCGCGTACTCTGCCCAACAGCGACGATACACGCTTGCGTCTGATTGCGTAAAAGTCATCCGTACGCGCTTCGGTAAACATCGCGGATGCACTGCAGAACCGGGCAACCGCAACAACATCCTGCAGGCGTAGCATGAACACCGTTTTGTCGACGGAAGAGTACACAAAAATGACGTTTCCTGTAGACAGTAGACAGTACGAGACGGCAGCAAAGCAGAAAGAGTCAACTGCACTTTTTACGAAATTCACTCTTTTGCATAATTCGAATCAGAATTCTTTGTTTTGTCATAGGATTTATCGGTTGTCAGTGTGATTTTGACAGTATAAACTATCTTCCGAAATAATCTACTTAAAAAAAGACGTAGACAAAGATCGTTAAAAATGAAAGACAAAATGATAGATTGTAGAAAGATTTCCACTGTAGATGTCAAAAATGAAGAAACGAACTGTCACTTTGTATAGAAAAAGCTGTCTATTCTTCGTAGACATAGAAAGCGCCATGCTACGCCTGCTGAAGACGTTATTATATTGTACCCGCAGAGCGCTGTACGCCTTTTGAGTATAATTCACCCACAGGCTGCTCGTGTAGAAAGATTGGCAATATGCTTTGAATAGCGCTAACTTGACTTCAGCTGAGCAACGAGCAAACCTGAGATTAAATATATTTCCCCGGAGCGCCAGCGCTCTGCATTCACGTTCAATGTCCTCGTTGTCCTTTAGATCATCGGTGACAATGTGCCCTAGATATTTAAACTTTTTCACTCTAGAGAGAGGAGAACCGTTCAGATAAATAGGTGGCGGTTCATGAGGGGTTTTATCACCAAGACCAAAAAACATACACACGATCTTGGCCGCATTATACTTAAGACCATGACTCTCGGCATACCGCTCACAAACTCCAAGCAGATGACGAAGAGCCCTAATTGACGGGGTCAGCAGCACCATGTCGTCAGCATAACTTATATTATTAACAGCGACTCCGTCAATATGATAACCTACATGCATGCTACTGAGCTCGCCAATCAGGCTATCCATAAATACATTAAAAAGAGTGGGCGAGGAAATTCCCCCTTGCCTCACGCCACACTCTATCTTGTACTCCTCAGACAAGCAATCCGCCCACTTAACGACATTTAATTGATTGTCATACCAAAACTTTAGAATTTCCACTAGTTCCGTAGATACATTTTGTTTACGCAGTTTATCCCACAAGACCTCATAACAAACTTGATCAAAGGCTTTGGATAAATCTAAATAACAAGCATAAACAGGTGTCCTACGATCGAAATAATACCTAACCGTGTGCTTCATACAGAGAATAGCACTCTCAGTGGAAAGGCCAGGTTGGAAGACAAATTGCGCGTGCTGCAGGTTCAGTGTTCTTCTTAAATGCCTGTTAAGCAGACTGTCCATTATCTTAGCCAGAATCGTTGCCAGGGAGATGGGACGGTCGGTAGTTACTTTTATCACAAATATCTGCCGTTTTACATTTAACTATTGGTATGACTGTCGTTCTCATGAGGTCCAGACGGAGATCTATGACTCATGCATAGGGAGAAAAGCATGGCCAATACTCTATTCAAAATCAAAATCAAAATTCATTTATTCAAACTAGGCTGAGAATCAGCACTTTTCGAACGTCAAAATTACATAAGACAGTCCCCCAAAAACGCCCACCCTTCACCACTTCCTAGTGCTTTAGCTGGGAAGAAGAAGTGGCGCTACAAACTCCCCAGCAGCACAGCTGTCTGTTCAGTTAGAAAAAAAAATGATTCTATACAAAAGTATGCAAAATCATTTTACATTATGCAACACAAAACATAAATCTAATTATTAGCCATATGTCAGCTAGCACACGCTAATATACCAATATTACAATATTTGTCACAAAATAAAAGACATAAACAAAAAGCAACGGGTAACGAAATATTTCTTCGTACTAAAGGGGCCGTGTCATGAAAAAGGTTGAAAAACACTGCCCTAGCGCATAGGTGATACGCTAAAGGTAAAAAGTAATACCTAAAAAAAAAAACATTTTCCATTGATTTTCGTTCTATAAATGACACCAAATCACTGGTTTTACCCTAACACTCTATATTTCAGTTGTAATTAAGTTCATTATGATTAAAAAACTCTTCGAGCATTTCACTGCCCGGTCTGACCTGTCCCTAAAGATGCTCCCTAACAAAATGTTCATGTATCAGTATCTGTGTGAACGTCGTAAGCGTGTTGCTGTTACAAAGGTTTTCATTCGTTGCGGCTGTGGAGACGATGCCCCTGAGGTAGTAGCGGTCTGTGCCTCGCTCTGACTCGTGGAACGCTAGCCCGCCGCCGCTGTCGCCTCTGCACAGCGCTTTACCTGAAAAAAGTGAGGTGAGTGAGGTACCGTTGAACATAGTTAATTGATTCACTGATGCGTGACTTTGCGGAAATCCATGATAAAATACAATAGACGTAGATATATTTAGTAACCTATTCCGCTTGACTATTCTTCAAGAGTCATAAAAACCCTGTAAGAACTCGACACGTGTTTCGCCTCGGTTTGCAATTGGTCAATCGTCATCCTGAGGATGCCTCGTTGAGAGATATATAACTCTTAAAGAATAGTCAAGCGAATAGGTTACTAAATATATCTACGTCTATTGTATTGTACCGTTGAACGTCAAAAGTAAGGATCATCCCAGCCTAGCCTTTTGCCAACTCAGTCAGGGTCATAGATGTATTATTAAAACTAGCGTTATACAGGGTGTAATGCCGGCGCCAGACATAGCAACAATATTTGATAACATGTTTGAACACATGTGTGGCAGGGGTGTTTGGGTATTTCATCAAAGTTTGATCACATATTTCAACTTTGCCATTTGATGTGCACATGGTGTGCACACATAAATGCCGGCGCCAGACAATACATAGCAACAATATTTGATTACATGTTTGATCACATGTTTGACACATGTGTGGCAGGGGTGTAAGGGACAGCCATTCGTAAATTTAACAAGGTGCATTAAGCTCCTTATTTTGAATCATATTCTACCGGAAATTTTGTCAGGAAAGTTTTTTCAATGTCAAATTACATTCTCTTTACGCAGCTCACTCCATTTATACGTACCTAAATAAAATCTCAGAATTTACATTGTTAAATCACGTGTCGCGAGCGCGCCCGAGCGAGTGTGGCTACGTGCGTTGTGCCGCGGTAACAATGATACATTGCGCGTGAGATAATAAAACAAATCAGTTTTGTTGGATTCCCACAGGGTTCCTGAAATAATTTCATGTACCGATCGTCTTAGTATGATATGCTGAATTCATCCCATCAGTATGCGGAGGGCTGTCCCTTACACACTGGGTTTTATCGACGGAAGAATAGACAAAATGACAGATCACAATCTGTCATTTTGTCTATTCATCCGTCGACAAAACCCGTTTCTATGATGTCATGCTACGCGTACATTCTAACCAGATGCAACTGAATACCTATATTTTGCACAGAGCGACTGCCTATTTGACCCCCACAACCCAGTTACCTGGTAACACGAGTCGATATTTCTTGGTAAAACTTGTTGTTACTCTTTCAGGCGCTTACGAGTATCTAACTTAACTAGTGTACCTGCGTAACGACCGTCAAAGATGTACGAATGATATTCGGGAACGGCTTCATATACCTACCTACTGTAGAAACTCCGTACTACTAGGCTAGGCCTGTTCAAGGCCAAAATGTTACCAAGACGTACGGTCGACTGTAGGTACCTACCTAAGATATCTTCATAACTCACCATTCCCAGTGCCTGCGCAAATTTTATCGCTGGTGATGTACTCTCTGAAGCTTGGTACTGATGCTGCGATGCATTGCTCAATGTCCACGTAGGGCAGATCAACGACCTTGAGGATTAGGGAGGGCATGCCATTTTCTGCTGTGAGGCCCCAACCGGCCACCTAGAAGCACAGAACCGGTTGAAGTGGCGGTGCTTGAGGGAGACCTATGTCCAACAGTGGACGTCTTTCGGCTGAAATGATGATGATGAGGAACATACAGGATGTTATGGTAAACACCGTTATTCTTGAAACCAGTGGTCGTGTCATTTATAGAACGTAAAATCAATGGACAATTACAACTTTTTTTTAAAAGAAAATCTACATTTACGTGGTAGGGTAACTGACTTACGTCTCAACAGGGGCGGGAGGCGCAGGACGTGACCTGACCGGCCGGGAGCGCGACCCCTATTGTGTATTTATTCATGTGTTGTGTAGGTACGTAGGAGGGGCGGCGACCTCGGGCGCATATTTATGACTTTGCAGACGGTGTCGAATAGAAACTTTTTAAAATCTTTTAATGAAAATAATGTTTTTTTTTGTTGTTACTCGGTCATTAATTTTTATGTTTAAGTCAACTACCCATGGTTTGAGTGACAACGGTGTTTACCCTTACATCCTGTAGGTATATTTATTTCAAAATATAGAACCCCGCTGACTCACATGTGAATCAGTGGGATTTAATGTGTACTCGATTTTTTTTAAAGTCACCGGTTTTGGAAGAGCGAGGTAGCGGGGGCCTAAAGGTAAATGCTGCAGTATTTTAGGCTTAAGGGGGATGCGCTAGAGTAGCCCGCGAAATTCAAATTTTCTTACGTTTTTTTGCAATTTGCAGGTCAGTATCAGCTTGTATGTTAATCTAAATATTATTAGCGCTCGTAACAAATATGGATTTACAGAATTATAAACGTTAGAATCAGCAATACTTACAACTCTCTAAGTTCATGAAAGTGCCAAAAGTCATGATTTCATGAAATAGTAATTCAATGCACTTATATAATTAGATCACATACAACCTGATACTGACCTGCAAATTGCAAAAAACGTAAGAAAATTTGAATTTGGCGGGCCACCCTAGCGCATCAACCATAGCGGAGGATCATGCTAAGTAATTATAGGTAGGGTAGAAGCGTCATTTACCTTTCCAAATCTGCCTGGCTGCAGCTGGCTCCTGTCAAATCTAAAGTCAAAAGACAAGCAGATAGGTCTAACGAAAGGGTTGTATACGAAGTCAGCCGCCAGGATTACAATTGCTAGGTCATCTTGAAAGTTAGTTTCACTGCCTTGGAAGCGGGCCGGGATCTTAATTTCTTCGACCTGTTGATCATTAAATGTCCTATAAGTACTTATCCCTAAAGGATCATTAGAATCATTAGAAGATCATTAGAAGATCATTAGAAGCGGCCATAATTTACGCTAAGCTTAACGCTGGGTAGCGTTAAGCTTAGCGTAAATTATAGCCGCAGCGCAGCGGACCTCAGCGCGTGGCATTATAAAATTGCTGCAAACCACATTAGGAGTCACGTTGGGCCGCGCAACATTGCAGTAATTGTTTCAAACAGATTCTAAAGTACCTATTTAAGGTTACTTATAGCACAATAGTATAGAACTTACATCTATCTTCTGCACGTGTACATCTCTGTGGTTATTCCAAGGGCGGTAGATCTTGCCGGCTGCCACCGCGAACTGAGAGGCAGGCAGTAGTTTGCTGACAGCGTTCCAGAAACAATGGGCAGCTGGAATCAATTAATTGTGGACAAAATAATCAAACAACTCAATCACAGGGTAAGTTAGGTACAGTCGAAAAAATTGAATTCTGACCCACCATAAGCTTATTTTCTTACAGACATTCAAATACAATTAGGTCGACATTCGCGTAAACATACATTTCCTTGGTAACGAACTTGTCACCTGCCATCTTTCTTATTTTGAGGGTTTCAAACGATTTATCGTCAAAGTGGGTCATGATTCACTTAGCCTGACTGTACTTGCATCAGAGGCTCCAGAAGTAGCAAGCTGAATGTGTCAGTGGGCCGGTTATGTCTGTCGACGGGCCCACAGAATCGTTGGTGGCGAGTCCTCAAAGGCCGCGTAGCGGTAAGCGTGCTGTGGGTCCCAGTTATACAGGGTGTTAGGGTAAACACCATTATCCTTGAAACCAGTGGTTTGGTGTCATTTTATAGATTTTTTATAGATTACCTATTGTAATTGTATTCTCGGTGCATCGTCATCACATGTAATTGATGTACCTATACCAAATATTGTAAAACATTTTTTTTAAAAGAGTAACGGTGGAGTTTCTTGCCCATTCTTCTCCATACGAAAACTACCTTTTGGAAGGGGCAACTAGAATCAGTTCTATTTCTATGTATTTGACGTTCAAAAGTGCCTTTAATGTGCCTACTTGAAATAAATTATTTGACTTTGACTTAGAACGTAAAATCAATGGAAAATTACGACTTTGTTTTAAATTTCTTTTCACTCCTAGAGTATTTCACCCTTTCACCTATGCGCTAGGCCGCTAGGCCAACGAACTTGAGTCTCTCACGGGTGCGGGGCGTGGTACGTGACCTGACCGGCCGTGAGCGCGACCCCTCTCTCAGTCAGTCAGCTGTTTCGCTAACGAGCACGGTGACGCATAGAAACTTTTATAAATATTATTTTTATTTATTTATTTTATTTACGTACGTTTTTTTTTGTTTTTACTCGGCCTCTTATTTTTATATTTAAGTAAGTCAACTACCCATGGTTTGAATGACAAGAGTGTTTACCCTTACACCCTGTATAAACTGACGATATTAAAAAAGCTGCTGGGGTAGACTGGATGCGTTGAGCAGACAACCGGGTGTTCTGATGCAACTTTAGTGAGGTATATGTACAGCGGTGGACCTGGACTACAAATCTCCGATAGGCTATAGGCTATGTCGATTGACTAAAAACATAGATCTGCCTAGCCTTTTCCCAACTATGTTGAGGTGGGCTTCCAGTCACAGCTGCAACTGAATACCAGTATTTTACATGGAGCGACTACCTATCTGACCTCCACAACCCAGTAACTGGATACGATACCCCTTGGTAAGACTGGCTGTCAGGCTTTCGGACTTCTGACGACCCGTAACGACTGTCAAAGATCCACGAATAACAGCCGAGACCATCGGCGTCACGTGCTTTCCGAGGAACGGAGGAGTCTGATGTAAAGATGGCCACCTATCCACGGACCAGCCCCGGCAGGCGTAGCTTAACCTGATGGATCGACCCGTGGGGCTGTTATTACTTAGCCACGAGCTCCTCCTCCTATGTCAATTGACTAATCGTAACGAAAGTTGATGTGTGATATTAATCCGCCTCATATTACTACTCTTGTATCATAAATTTGAATGGACCTGGACCTACCAGAAATAACAAGTCTGTTGGAAATGATGGATCCTCCGCAGATCTGCATGTAAGGTTTCGTGGTCTTCTTATAGATGCCGACGTGCCACGGCAGCTCTCCTCGCCTAGCTAATCTGCCGCCAATTATGAGGTCTTTGCCATTTGGAGTAACTCGGCCACACTCTGAGGGTAAAAAGTTTATTAAATAGACTGATTTAGCGCTTCATATATGAATTAACAAGTACCTAAGGCACTCTTCTGCGCCATGTCTATTACGGCCATTGTTACACTATAGCTGTATCATACTTTTTCAACAGAGGCGTTCAAAAAGTCCAAAAGTAACAACAATTCAACAGTACACAACAACAACAACAATTGTACAGTGGTATCTTTGATGATCAATAGAGTGATATTTGTTCCGTTTTCGGGCAAACCTGGGGAGCAGACAGCGACGTAGTCCCAGCTTCCATCGATGCATCTCATGTAGGGGAGGGTGTCGGCTGAGTAGTAGTTCGGGCTTTTACATTCGGGCCTCACGACTGTTCCTGATGGTTCGCAGCGGTTACAGGTGCGGCTGCCGTCGATGGAGCCGGTGACGAGGCAGTGGTAATGGACCGATGTGTTGTTGTCTAGCTCGCAGAAATCTGGAAAACAAGGGAAGTATTAATATGACAAATGGGAACAGCGTTTGAATTTGATTGCAGTAGTCGAGATCACACCAAGGTGTAAGAATTATACGCTTTTTACCATATTTGTTTTTAATTGATAGCGGGCTCATTATAGCTTCTTTAAAACACCTTACAAAAAACTCCTGAAATGACTTTATTTTTGGAAACTTTCAAAGAATCAAATACAACTTGTAAGCGTATTGTTAGCGTCCATGTAATAATAAACCAATGATTAGTATTAAATTTAGGTACAGGTAGTACTAAACATAACACACTCTATCAAAAGCTTCGCTTTATTCAAAAATCCGCTTAGCCACGCATTCAAGGGATTTTAGAAATTATTATTGTAAGAAATATCTTTCTATACTTACGGACACATTTTGGAATAGAATCAGACCATAATCCATCGAGACAGAACAGTATTTCAGTCCCCATGACTCTGAAGCCACTTTGACAATTGACGGTCAGCTTCAGTGACTCGAAGCTGTCACCAGGTTTCGCATCTAGAGCATCCGTTATGATGTATTTACCGTTCTCAGGGTATGCAGGCAGGACACACTTCCCTGGTTGCTTTGGTCTGAAATTGTGGATCTAGTAAGTATATACTGATTACATCATCGGCCTGCTTCTTCCGAACTATATTGGGGTCCGTTTTCTTGTTGTTGTTCTTGTTGCAGCTGAATACCGGTATTTTACATGGAGCGATTGCTTATCTGACCTCCACATTTCCACCACCCAGTCACTCAAATATCAAATCAAATATCGATCGATAATAATTGAAATAACTTATACTTATTTTTACCTGTTCGTTTTTTCTACTGGCTTTGTTCGCAGATGTTTGTTGGGTTCATCTAACAAATCTTCATTCACCCATTTCTGATCAACAAAGCAACATAAATTATTACATCAAGCAGTCATTCGTTCGTTTTTGACAGCGTCTCTCTACTCTTGTTCCTAACGGAGCACCACCATCTCTATCATCAGATCAGCTATATGAAACTCTAGTACAAACTGACGCTAAGCCTTTATTAGGGATGTAAAAACTGCTTAGAAGATTAGTGTTTCAGCTGGTCTGAGAGTAGAACGTGAAACCCGCGTTTCTGCCTCCCAGTTTTAAGGATATGGCTACAGTATTCGCCGGTTATTTGTGCAGGAATCTGCTAGATGCGGAAAGCACAGAACCGGTCGCAGTACTTGGGGGAGCTTAGGCCTATGGCCAGCAGTGGACGTTTGTCGGCTGAAATGATGACGATTTGACGGTCCTTTCCGTATAAACTCACACCGTGAAAACATAGGTGAAGTTATTCTTTCAAATATGATACAATGACAGCTCACTTCAAGGTCAGATCGCTCAAGTATTGACGGCAGCGTCGGTCTGGGACCCAAACAACTACCGGGATTTTTTTTTTTACTGCGGCCCACTACCTTCTTTTTTATGCTACTCCACATGGAAGAAGCAAAAAGCTGTTTATCTGGCAAAAACAAAAAAATAGGGTTGAATTTAGGTAATCACAGGATAAGTTTGTCTTATTTAAATATAATTATTTAAATTACATGTTGTCGATCTGTACCGAGGCTTGACTTGAAACTATGTGCTGTAGGTACACATAGTTTCACGTCCCTGTTAGCTTCTGTGTTTTGATACTGTTATTTGTACACATTTTTGAGGTTCGGAATAAAATAATAATTATCTCATTAATCACGGCTTTGCTCTAAATAAAATGAAGGGCAAATGGACCAGACCGGCCCACGGAGGGACCGGCCCACCGGGAAAAGTCCCGGTGTGCCCTGGGGCCAGACCGACCCTGATTCACGATGCCACTGCTGTATAGTCGTATCACGAAGTGACTTAAGTATGTGACAGACAGGGACATTTCGTCTCTGGTATTGATCACTTACCATGACACTAACCGCTCGCCTGTACACCACAACAAAAACAAGTAGCAGACTTAGCGCCACCCATACCGCTACAATCAGTAACTTCAGAAACCCCGCTGTCGTACCCGCGTTGGAACTGGTAGGAGGGCCTTGTCTTCGTCGCGGCGTCGTCGTCGGGGGAATTAAAATAACGGTCTCAGTGGTCGGCTGGGCTGGTACCAGCCAATTTCGCAGCCTGGATGGCAGCATCCAGACTGCGAATTCGACCGCTGAAAAGGAGACACTTTTATTAAGGGCCTTAGTCCCGTTTAGTACCGTAAAACGGTTACTTTAAAAAGCCTACTCCGCGATAACGGCTCGGTTAAAAGATCTGAAAAATATATATGTTTGCCATAGATTCATGTACACGCGCCAAAGGAGATAAGTAACCAGTCACGCACACTACAAAACTAACGCTGCTGTGTAGACGATTCATTACGTACTGCTCAATGACAGCCACGCGCACGATAGTATATCATAATTTCGCGATGAAATCTAAGGCGTTCGTAGCCCAACGAATAATACCAACACTTACGAGTACTACTGAGTGTGTTCGGTTTTCTGAAAGTGTGATTCTTTTTGAGATTTAAAATTTTAAGTTAAAGCAATTGGAATACTGTTTGTTAAGAAATGGTTTTATTTATTTAAAATAGCTTAAATAAATAAAACCATTTTTATTATATATCTTAATTTAAAAAATAAAAGAACATCACAAGTTAACATGTTTTATTATAAATGCACAATATATTTAGAACATAATTACCATTACATCTTTTTATACAATTACATAATAAACAATGGACGGAGTAAATATACATGTCACATAGATAAATATATAAACTGATCCAGTAACAATAACATCACTCACACTCCAGTACCGCCGACTTATTTAATAATGGCTAAATATGCTGTAAAGTTTTGAAGAATACCTAGTATTAAGATTTCGTCTATTCAGTTATAACAACAAACAGCAAGTAGTAACAGACAGTAACACACAAACAACAGTAACAGTGGCAGTAGTGTCAGTAGTTCAGTTGTAACATAATTATAAATTACATTTTAAAATATTAATGTAAAAAAATAACAACATTTCAAAATATAAAATATAGTAACCCACCGTTATAGGGAACAGTATTATAATTATTACCAACACAGTTTCTAGGAAAATATTAGATTTAAATTCGTTAAAATGTCTGAAATTTAAAGGCAGTATAAATATTACGATAAGTCGGCGGTAATTTTCGATATTACACTTTCTCAAGATGATCCGTAATTAATAATATTAAATATTTTTTTCCGTGTATTGGCCTCCTTTTATTCTCCATAGTATTTTTCGTCCATCCTTATCTGATTTGAAACATTTTTCATCAGTAAAAAAGACGACATTGTTTTGCCAATCGAAGTGCCGATATTCCTTCGATTCGCGATTTTGACGGTGCACGGTGGATAATAAAAAGGTCCGCGTCGGTTTGCAACATGACAAGCCGTCCGCTCGCAGGTGGTTCCGTACAGTTTGCATAGTGACGTTGTGTGCTGCTGCTGTTATGATAGTCTTAGCGAATATGTATGGGTGGCAACAATCTCACGGTGCCGAGGCGAAGCATTTGTGTAAGCCAATAGTGTCGGTCCAGACAGGCGACGACGGTTTATTTAGCCTGTCTCAGCGTGACGATGCACCCACAGTCGAACAGTTTTTCTCTACAAAAAAACGTGAAAATATTAGAACTAAACATACACCTCCCAAATGATAAATTAAGAAATAAAATTCCTACACAATATAAATAAAATGAAGAGAATATATTTTTATATAAGATATATAAAGACAATTCATATATAAATTCTACATTTTATTGAAATTATTTATACATTTATAATAATAATAAAAAAGTAATATTTATATAATATAATTATGACACATATTATTCACTGTATTCACATAAAAAAAATATTTTTATCTAAATCTAAAAAGTGTTAAGCATTATTATTAATTGCTGAATGCTGCATATATTTAGAATTAATATCCTTTGATTATTATCCATATAAAATATGCAATTTACATTTTTAAATAATTTAGACAAAAAAACATTTCAAAATTGTTATTATTATCTCCTATTCATTTACAAACATAATCATTATATTTTTGAATATTTCATTACAAAATACAGATGAAACATTTATTATAATACTGTGTAAAATGATAATGGTAATTATTTATTAATTATATCGATATAGTGACTGGGTATGCAGTTAATAAATAAATACTCCTGTGTAATTTTCTATTATTTTCAAATACTCATCAATCACTACAATTCGTTAAATGAGACACAACGGACAATCTCATTGAATTACTGGGTAACGGTGATATTATGTCACCGATAAAATACAATATTTTTAATAATAATTTTACTTACCGATATGATTAGGCGCCTTGCGATTTCACTAACAGAAATGTTTTGCTCATGCAAAACAATAATCTGAGCTTTTTCAAATATTGTTAAATGATGCATAGTCTCAGTTAATCAATTTATCACAATCACAAACTTCGTAAAAGTGCAAAAGAAGGAGTGTAGGTGTAGTTGCTAATGCGAACTGACTCATACTTAAGTTCACAATTGAAGGTAGGAATATATTTTTAAAGCGGGTAGTTAGCTTCTAAACTGGCAAATAATTTTAAGTAGGCGAGAAACTTGTAGATTCTCAAACCGGTCAGAATATCACTTTATCAGTTAGTATATTAAATTCTAAGTTACAAAAACAATATTTAAGTATAACCTAGGATTGAACTCAAACCGTTTGTTACTGTAGGTAGAATGCTTAACTATTACGCCACAAGAGCGTTAATTTTACATTGCGAAATTATGATATACTATAATTTAGAAGACATTAACACACTCACTCTACGAATGCTATGTGTGCGTGACTGGTTACTTATCTCCTTTGGCGCGTGTACAACATTTCTGAAAGGGGGTTTTTGCGTATGGCTAATACTTTTGCCTTAATTTTTTTTTTACCAAAACGCTATTTTTGGCTAATATTACTACTATTACTACTTACTTCTAAACAGGTTCCTTTGCAATTTTTGGAAATATTTACTTACGCGTCTGTAGGTTAAAAAAAAAATGTATCCCAAAAAAATATGTCGCATCGAAATCATTGTTAAAAATATTGCGCCCTTGCCATCCTAACCTTATATTAAGAAAAATAAACTTATCTAGCTGAAGCCGCGGCTCCGCCCGCGTGGATGTCGGCTAAAACCTTCCTTAAGAACCACTCTATCCATTGGTAAAAACAGCATGAACCAACATGCATGCAGCATGAACATGTCACCCTATGTAAAATTTCTAATTTATGTCTGTAATTTTTATGGTGTACATAATAAAGAGTATTCTATCTATCTATCTATCTATCATGAAAATCGGTTCAGTAATTTTTGAGCTTATCGCGGACAAAACGACGGACAGACGCGGCGGAGGACTTTGTTTTATAATATGTAAGGATTAAGAAACCGCTTCCATAATTTGACAAATAATAATATTCGATATATATATATTATAAATTTACTTATACCCATAAGTAAATTTATAATGCATCCGATTATCCGATCTCTGATAATAACACCCACGCCACGTATTTCCCAGATATAACAAAACAGGTAAAACCTGTGCCCTGTCTTTTATTATTATTTTATTTTGACTAAGGTCAAATATGACCTTGTTCTCCAACTTCAATGATAATGGGTATCTTAAGGGCGCACCCAATCACAAATTGCTTAGCATGATCTTCTGTTATGCCGAAAATACTGCAGCATTAATTTTGAAATAAATGTTAAAGTTGAGGATTGATGCAAGGTCTTATGTGAGGCGAAAACACGATTACATAAAATTTTCTCGATAGAAAAAAAATCCAAAGTTACCTCTGCACAGAATTATAAACCGCTGGTATTCAAAAAATACTTCATATTAGATCATGAAACTTTGCATGATAACTGAACTAACTATAAAGCAGGTCTTATGTGTGTCATTTTTTTTTTAATTACCATTATTTTCACCGTAAAAAGAAATAGGGAATATGCATGTATTTTTTAAATATATTTATTCGATAGTTTACATCGTCAAATAATAGTTTAAAAAAATTCGACGGCAAAAAAGCAATTTAAAGTAGTTAAAAAAATGTTTAAAAATATCCAACCGATCCGGGCTATTTAAACGCCCTCCATTTGGCGCGCTTGGTGTGGTGACGTCACAGTCCGTGAAAACAGACAAGCAACTGTCAGTCAACGTCAAACACTCCTCTTTCTATGAGCGTTTGACATTGACTTGACACTTGTTGATTGACTTGACATTGACGTTTTTAATTGTTATCCCGGATTGTTACGTCACATCCGCTCTTAGCCTTTTCAAGTATTTGAATTACGCACAGTTTTTTGGGACTTTAAAAAAATTTATTTCTCGCTCAAAAAGAAATTTTATTCAAAAATATGGAGGCATAATTCTTAAGTAACATAGATTATTAAAAAAAAATTTGAATCACATGCATATTCCCTATTACCTAAACTTTTCGACGCTTTAGAGCCGCTAGCGCCCCACTCCGTCTCGTTCTCACTCAGGTTGCGAGTAGTATGGTGCGAGCGGGATAAAATCTGAGGTAGGGTGCGCGTATTAATAAGAGTACGGGAAAACCAATGAAACAATGGACGGATGGACTGTGTGGAAGATTATATCAATATGGGTGACTACGGATGTGACGACTAATGCCTTGATCCGACGGTGCGCCATATTGCGGACGGACACAGACGAGCCCGCACGACGCACCGTGGGAAGGTGTACCTACGTGCAGGGTATCGCAGACATCGGAAGTTCCTCGCTGCGTGGTGCGTGGCGGTCTGTGGTCGTCTGCCGTGCGTGTGTCCGTAAAATCGCGGATCGTCGGATCTCGGCATAAGACGTAGGTAGACGTATTCGAAGATGCGTGTTCGATTATGTAGGACGCATACCTTCACGTATCTTGCAAGCTCGAGCATGGTCGAGACTTCCAATCAATCACGGCCAGCAGGCGGTCGCCAGTATTGTTGGACGTATTAATGATTATTCCGTACCAACCTGCAGAGCGGCTCATCCCACTGCCTCTGGGCAAATGGGTTCACGGGCCGATCTGTACCCGGGCAAGCCGCTTTCCAGGCGTTCTCCGCATCGGTCAAGCACGGCACATTTTTCCGGTTAACTTTTCAGTGCTGTGGATAGAGGACAGGAACGCAAGTAGGCTAAAGCCGGCGCCAGACATAGCAACAATATTTGATCACATGTTTGAACACATGTGTGGCAGTGGTGTTTGGGTATTTCATCAAAGTTTGATCACATATTTCAACTTTGCCATTTATTTGAGCGCACATCAATGCTGGCGCCAGACATAGCAACAATATTTGATTGAACACATATTTGAACATTTGTTTAACACATGTGAGGCAGGGGTGTTTTACTCGTAATTGTGCGGACGCCGAGGTCACCAAAACGGATCAGGAGTGTGGCTTGCAGCCACGCTCGGTCGTCCAGGGTCACATTTGAAATGGATGTTAGTGTGCTGCGAATAATTTGGTCAATTTGTCCAAGAGGTGTGACTGCCCATAAAGGGGAAGAGCGTAGAATATATATAAAATTTGGACCAAAACAACAGTACCTATCTAATTATGGTGAATGCCGAATGTAAATTAATGTTTAACCGACTTCTTCAAAAAGGAGGAGGTTCTCAATTCGTCTGTATGTTTTTTGCGTGTATGTTACGCGATTACTCCGCCACTTATGAATCGATTTTGAAGATTTTTTTGGTAGGTCATGCTTCAGAGGTGGTCCCATACAAATTATATTAACTTTGCTTGCGTAGTTTTAGAGATAACTTCAATAATTACGTATTTATCCCACTTAGTCTATGTAGACGACATTTTATTTGACTCCGTCACTGTTATTTACATAGTGTAGTGGTATTCGAATTTGAGTGTAGCACTTAACCACCACGACTTCCAAAAAAACACTAAAAAAGTGAAAAATAACTTTAATTTCGGAAGTCAGTGTCTTTGCTTTTCAATTTTCGTTTTTTGCCACCGACTTCCGAAATTAAAGTAATTTTTCACTATTTTCGTGTTTTTTTTGAAGTAGGTTAAGTACCTTTTTTTTTTTTTCGTTTTTGCACGGTATGCCGAAATGTCGTTGAAGTTTAGCAAGAGGATGGTGATGAACTGGTGATGGATATTTTTTAAAGTTACTTACACTGTGGCACCTTTTTACACCGCTACACTTTAGTTTGTCTTCTTCTGCAGGTAGTGTATTTATCCTTAATTATTGTATTCTCGCTAGATTTTGGATAATTAAATAAGTAACATTTATCACGCAGTATTTGAGAAAATCGTGTATTGCAGACAAGTCAGTGAATCAGAGTGGAGTAGCAATCGTTTGCCACGGACAGTATTACGGTGCGTTTCCACTGAGCGAATCACAGACGAGACGAGAGCCGTGATGTCGATATTCCAATCAATTCAAGAGGTATGTGGGCCCACGAAATTCAAATTTTCTTACGTTTTTTACAATTTGCATCTCCGCTGCGCTCGTCGAACTCACCTTTAAGCTTAAAACGAAACAATGGTGCCGATTCTGTTGTTCACAAACTAAACTAAATTTAAGTTCAGTGCATCTTTTTCTTTCTATTTCATTATGAAAAGGACAGGAGATAAATTTTAGTTTAGTCCTGTCAAATTAATCAGCGCCTATACAAGTTTATACGTGATTTAAAAACTTGCCTGCTAAAATTACGTCAATTTACGTCAGGCGCTGATTAATTTGACAGGACTAAACTAAAATTTATCTTCTGTCCTTTTCTTAATGAAATAGAAAGAAAAAGATGCACTGAACTTAAATTTAGTTTAGTTTGTGTACAACAGAATCGGCACCAGTGTGTACGCAGTTGTATGATTGTCGATGCGAGGTATAACCCGGGCGAATAAACTAGGCTGCTCCCTGGAATGCGGCTCCATACTGTACTGAACAGTACTGTACGAGTGACATCACAGCGCCAGGTGACTAGTTAACTTGCACGGGTTGTACAAATATGTTTCTGTGTGCGTGCAGGCGGCTCAACGGGTTCGGCAGCTTGACCTTGACTTCTTTGACGTTTAGAAAAAATAAGGAAAATGTGTGCTTTTTTAAGGCTGGGTTCTTCCAAGCTCTGTAGGTATTCAAAGCCCCCGAAACGAATAGCGATACGTAACATATTACAAAGCGCGGGAGACGCACGGAAGACGCACGCGCCTAACCGTGCGTTTGCCGGAGCCCCGCAGCGCCGGAGCTGTGACTCCGGCGCTGCGGGGCTCCGGCGGTCCCACGCGAGCTTATCGTCGCAGATGGTTTAACGCTTACCACCGCAACTTCGTCTTGCTAGCCGGCCGGCGGCGAGCGTTACAACCGTTTCTTGCGTTTTTTGGCTACGGGTGCATGTGTGCGACGTTAACATTGCGTTCAGCGGATGTAACGCTAAAAATGAATTGCGGTTCTTTAGTCTCACTAAAACTCGAGAACGGCCGATTTCCATAATTCTTTTTTTTGTTGTGTTAGTTATTCTCAGGGCAATGTTTGTACGTAAGGTAGGTGTAGGTAGGTAGGTATGTAGGGTTGGTAGGTTGGTAGGGTGGGGTAGGTACTTAGTGCTACCTGGGCGAACCCGGGGTGAGCAGCTAGTTTGAAATAAAAAATGATAGATATCTAGTTTTATAATTTCTTGGCTTAGTATAACATCGGTATAAATATTATCCAAGCTATTCTTGTGGGCTCTTAAAATAGGTTTACAAGATTGTTGGACTGAAACAGACTTATAATTTAACTAAATGAACCTGAGTTTTCTAACAAATAAATATTAAAATCACCGCAAGTGATAAATGGACTTGTTCGAGTTACAAATTTGGCGTAGCACTTCATCCATTACCTTTTCAAAGCAGTCATACAATCCTGAAGGGGAATCTGTACCTACACACTTTGATACAATAAACTTCGCAAATTCTGTTACTATTTCACTATTTTATTAGGCTGTTTCACTTCTAGGCTATTTCACTTGTCAACTCAACAGATAGGCTCACAATATCCTTTATGGTTCTATTTAAACTGATTACTTACGAAAAGCCAAAAGCGCCACCATGTAGTGTATAGCATTTACTTAGCAGAACGAATTACTAACTAACTGGTGATAACTGAACATGAACTGGTGATTTGAAAGGTGATTTATTAAGAAAAATGTGCTTGTTTTTAATCGTGTACCTTTTTAAGTTTAGGGAATTTGGATTTTAACATTTTGGTGTATGTTTTTTGACTATATGGCTTAGCATCCTCAAAAGTAACACGAGACACAATGAAATTTTCTCGATAAAAATAAATTGCCGATCTGTTTTTTTTTTCATTATCTTGGCGTAACGCATGCTAGTTAAATACTAACTTTAAAACATAAATTAAAGAGTAATCGTATCAAGGTTTAAGGAAAGTTAAATATCTAAGTTTAATATCTAAATTTACTGGTACAATTCAGAATTGAAAAGTGCGATTGTCAATCTGCCGATTAAATCTTTTAAAAGAAGTCAGTAGTTTTAAAGTTATGCTAAAATATTATTTGTGTTATTAGCTACTTATGAAAAATCTTCGCCAGATTGTGTGCGAATATGATTTCTTAGCTCTTGTTAAGTTTTTCACCGTGTATACGAATAACATGTCTTGATAAATCACCCTTTTGACTAAAACTACGTTGACATACATCACACTTATAAGGTTTTTCACGGGTGTGTACACGAATATGTCTTTTTAAATTACTGTTTTGACAAAAACTTTGTTGACATACATCACACTTATAAGGTTTTACACCAGTGTGTATACGAATATGTTGTAATAAATGACTCTTTTCACTAAAACAACGCTGACATACATCACACTTATTTTCACCAGTGTGAATAAGACTATGTTTTGTTAAATCAATCTGTTCACTAAAACTACGCTGACATACATCACACTTATATTCACCAGTGTGCATACGATTGTGTTTTGTTAAATCAATCTTTTGACTAAAACTTTGATGACATACATCACACATAAAAGGTTTTTCACCAGTGTGTATACGAATATGTTTTGTTAAATCACTCTTTCTATTAAAACTACGTGGACATTCAACACACTTATGAGGTTTTTCGCCAGTGTGTATACGAATATGTTCTGTTAAATGAGGCTTTTGATTAAAACTACGTTGACATACATCACACTTGTAAGGTTTTTCACCAGAGTGTATACGACTATGGTTTGTTAAACTAGTTTTATGACTAAAACTACGTAGACATACATCACACTCGAAAGGTTTTTCACCAGTGTGTATACGAATATGTTTTGTTAAAACAGCCTTTTCAGTGAAACTACGTAGACATACTTCACACTTATAAGGTTTTTCACCAGAGTGTATACGAATATGTTTTATTAAATTGCTCCTAAAACTAAAAGTACCTGAACATAGATCACACTTATAATTTTTTTTAATGATTTGTGTACGAGTATGTTGTGTATTTTTTTTTACTCGAATAAAACTGCGCTGATCACATTTGTAAGGCTCTTTGCTAGTGCCGGGTTTCGACGTAAATTTTTGGGTTGTGTGGATAACTTTCAAGTCTGATTTTTCTTTTTTCATTTGCTCGGCTGTTATTGCATCTTCTTGTTTTGTTCTTCGTGCATCTAGTTTTGGTTTCTTCGCAACGGTCGCACCTATGATTATAAATCTGGTCAGTACAATGTTGGAAGAAGATTGACACGCACACGAATCAAAATAATAGAGCTTTGCATGATTCACTGAAAAGCAGTAATTTATGGTAGGTATACAATTAATTTATTATTAAACTAGCTGCCGCCACCGGCTTCGCACGCTTGAAATCTTTATAAATTATAGCCTTTGTTACTCAGGGCATGGGGTCCCAACTCGAACAAATTATAATTAGTCTTGAAAAAAAATCATAGATGGGAGCATAATGTAACAATTATGAAATTTACAATTACTAAAAAGCGTTATACGGCAAATTTTGGATATAGTAATATTAGTAAAAATCAAAACATCTTTGTTTAATGCTGATTTATGTATTTACACTCATAAATCTCGCATTTTCAACAAAAAACTTAAATTAAGCCTTTTACTTCAATTCGAATCCTTAGAATAATAAAGTAGCTATCTGTTAATCATTTGGTTGAGAGCTCTTTGCAATAGATGGCGTTTTACTAAAGTGATGACAGGTCACTTTAAACTTGAAACGTTTAGTCGTTTCATTAAGGAAAATCAAACAACTTTTTTTTATCTGGTACTTTACGTAGAAATATAAGAATTGAACACCTAGGAAGAAAAAAACGTAAAAAAAGGAACAAAAAATCTAGGTATTAGGTACCTACTTAGGTATTTTTGCCAGTCCTAAGCCAGCAAAAGTATGAAGGGTAAGTTGCATCACAGGGTCAGGTTATGTGTAATAGAGTATTTATTCATGTGTTGTGTAGGTAGAAGACGGGCAGCGACCGTCACAGTTATTACCTACTACAATTATCTTTGGGGTCAATCGCCTCGAGGGAAGCCAGTATTTCAGACAAGCTGGTCTAAATTGACGATCATTCAGAAGTACCTAACCCATCAGGGCGGTAACTACGGAATATGATCATCAAGTAATATGGAACTACGTCTCTTGGGCGCGCGCTTATCCATGAGTTTGCGGACGGTGTCGGATAATAACTTTATAAAATATTTTAATTAAAATAACGTTCTTGTTTTGTTGTTACTGGGTCATTTATTTTAATATTTAAGTCTAACTACCCATGGTTTGAGTGACAACGGTGTTTACCCTTACATACTTTATAAGGTGATTTAAAATTAGAATTTCGGATATAAGTATTCAAATTGTCTGTTTACTTACAGATTAACTAACTAACACTTACTTTTCATCTCCCTTGCTGTTTGTTTCATCATGAAAACTTCTTGTCCTTCTTCGACTTCAGTTTTAAACTCCATTAAAGGTACATCATATTCTAAATATGATTCGGATACTTCTTGTTCTACTTTCACTTCAGTTTTAAACTCCATTAAAGGTACTTCATATTCTAAATATGACTCGGAATAATGTGGTTGTATCTCTGCTACATCTAGACAGCTATTGTCTAAATTTTTCAGTTCTAGTTCTGTAAGTAAACCTAAACAAGAACAGTCAAAAGTATTACTCATTTATCTACACTAATATTATAAAGAGGAAAACTTTGTTTGTTTGGTTGTAATGAATAGGCTCAAAAACTACTGGACCGATTTTAAAAATTCTTTCACCATTCGAAAGCTACATTATCCACGAGTAACATAGGCTATATTTTATTTTGGAAAAAAATAGGGTTCCGTAAGATATTTGGGTTTTTCGGACACAAGGTGTAAAAAATCAACCAGAAAAGTTACTTATTTTGCGTACGCTGCCTAAACTATAAAAGACAGAACCATAAAATGTTCTAATTAATTGTAGATCTTATAAATATCTACAAAAAAGTCCGCGACACACTATACCTATCTATGTCGAGTGAGGCACAACAACCGTTTTTTTATTTAAAAATCTTGAATTTTTTTCGGACTACATTTAAACGCGTTTATTTTACTCATGCTATTAATCCTTATCAAAATAAATTATTTCATCACTAAGTACAGTTTATGTAGATAATATTTGGTCTTTGAATGATTAAAATTGGACGTTTGGTTTTGAAGTTATGGCGAAATTAAAATATTACGATTTCTGCTGCACGGCCCGTTGCGAAGTGGGCGTCACCAAGGCGCATTGAATAAGCTCCGAAACTACTAAACCGATTTGAAAAATTCTTCCGCTGTTTTGAAGCTACACTATCCCCGGGTGACATAGGCTATTTTATATTGATAAGTGTGAATAAAGTTGCCAGAAGACGGGCGTCGGCGTCGTCGCCGAGAGAGGCGTATGGAACACTGGCGTGGGATATTGGCCCGAGAAGACAACACGCATTCAAGACTGGAAAGCTGTGGGGGAAACCTTTGTCCAGCATTAGGACATTACATATTGAAAAAAAAACACTCAATTGTTATCTAATATATAAAGTCGGGTTGGTTCAAGCACTTATAACTCGAGAACTACTGGACCGATTTTGATGATCTTTGGTTTGTTGGATTTGTCTCCGCCCATAATAATAGCAGAATAACTATTAGAACATCGGAAAAACTCACCAAATAAAAAATATGAAGAAAATTCGTTTTCTCATACATTCTGTACAGAATGGCTTTTTTGATGATAATTATCTCGGTAGATAGGTAGGTAGGTAGGTAGAGTAGGTAGGCAGGATACGTAAGTAGGTAGGATAGGTAGGCAGGATTGGTAGGTAGGTAGGGTAGGTAGGTACGTAGGGTAGGCAGGATAGGTAGGTATTAGTCCTCCAGACCGTATTTTGGCCACGGCGGCCAATCTCAACGGAGACTAGCCTTCGGGGCGGGAGATATAATAGATCACAAGTGGGTGCGCAGACACAGGTGCACTCTCTCATCCCACACTCTCATAGTCCGATGGGACGGCAATCCGACACGACTGGAGAGAGATCAGGCGCAGGACCAACGGCTTAACGTGCTTTCCGAGGCACGGGGGTAGCACACCGCCAACTTCCAAACTCCGGGCTGTTACTACGAAATTCCTAATGGAAAAACCCAATAAATCGAACCCAGGACCCTACGCTCAGCAGTCGCGACCACGAGACCAACGGGGTAGATAGGGTAGGTGTAGGTAGTTAGGGCAGTTAGGTAGGGTAGGTAGGTAGGTAGGTAGGTAGGTAGGTAGGTAGGTAGGTAGGGTAGGGTTATAGGGTAGTTAGGTAGGGCAGGGTAGGTAGGTAGGGTAGGTGCTCCGTAGATAAGTACTTAGTGCTACCCGTGCGAAGCCGGGGCGGGCAGCTAGTTGTTAATATTGGCTTTATTTCACACTACAGTGTGTTTAAACTAAACACTACTAAAACTTTGAAGTAATTCAAAACATTTTAAAAATAAATAAATTATAAAAATATATTATCTGTTGTTAATATTAATTTTGTAATTAAAAACATACCATCACTTTGATGTTTCTCCTTTGGCTCAATAATATCTGGTCCCTCACAAACAGCTGGTAATTTTTCTTTGATAGCAATGCTTTCTGTTTGAACAACATCGACTATACTTATGTTCTCTGTTGGAGATTTAATAAACCCACCTAAATACTCTGAGTGGTCTTGGTTTATTAAAGGTTTGGGCTGGAAAAAGATATTTATAGTATTAGGAAAATATGCCAGGCACAGTCCCACAAGCACAAACTTGTTTCATTATATTAAAATCACTCAGCAGAGAGAGGATACTTGAGTAGGTCCAATGTACTCTGGAGAGTCGGCCATGCTACCATCTTCACAGCCCAATGGTATGATTGGTGTGAACTCCAGACACAACAGGTATAAAGAGAAATCACTTCCACATTGTACTGAAATTAGAAATTGTAAACATAAATGTCTGTTGAAGAATATCTCACCTCATAATCCTCATTCATCATCTGAGCGAACAGCTCTTCGGCTTCCAGACATTTTCTCATAAATCGGTAGCATTGCTTTAGTTTAGCGAAGCAGAAGTAACAAGCAAGAATCGGTCTCCTGTCCTCAGTTACAAACTGCAACAAAACTTATCTTACATTATTTTGTTTATGAAGAAAAAACTACAATACTACATTTTTAATAAAATTGTAAAGACACCAGTTGGTGGTCAGTAATGCTTTCTATATGCCTCATACAGAGATGGCATCAGCACTGATTACCACTCTTGCTCAAGGCAGATTGGTTAATTAAGTACTAAGTTCCCTCACATGGATTATCTTTCACAACTTACTGGAATATCAGTCAGCTTCTCATACAGTTCATGGAAATTCCTGTTCACCACTAGATACATGCGAACATTCTGCACTAAACATATTCTGCAAATTGGCAGTTTTTCCATCTTTGAACCCGAAACACTGTGGCGTACAAATAACTGGCGCGGCTTGTTTAAAGTATTGCAACTTCTAATGATCTTAGAATGCGAATAAAAACTTTTAAATAACGAGTGCCCTTCCTTGGTGGACCACTGTAACTCGGCAGAAGCTAGCTACAGAATAATATATCTCTCTTAGATAGTCCAGGTAGTTCATAGGATTTAGTTTATTAGCTCTAAACACCACCTTCAACCTAATATGCATGCAAAAATGCAAACCAAGAAACCATTCTAACATTGAATTACAAACACAGTTTGCACTCAGCTTGACAGTTGACAGTAATGAGAATGAATGACTGAGTGACAGTCTGAGTGATCAGTGACAGCCAAGTGACAGTAGAATCTAGTCGCCAAATCACCATGCGTTTGCACTGGCGAAATATTTACGACAAAACATGTTGAAATCTCTATTTTCTGTCAATGTTCCATAAAATTTTTGACAGGAACAAGAGATTTCAACATGTTTTGTCTTGAACACAGACTACTAACCGTGCGTTTGCACTGGCGAAACATTTGCGACAAAACATGTTGAAATCTCTACCTTCTGTCAATGTTCCATACATTTTTTGACAGGAACTAGAGATTCAAAAAAAAAAACAAAAATTATTTAATTGCATAATTAATGTACAGAAGGTTGTTAGGAAAAATATATCGATCTCATAATATGCCTTTAATTAATGTCGGCGTGCAAATTTTACATATTTTATAATTATAATTAATTAATTAACTTGCATGCAATTAGTAAATTATATTAAATTCATATTAATTCATAAGTGACAGTATACTACAAACTACAATTTAAAACTTATAATCTAAAAACTCGAGTAAACTATAAAAGCATTTATGAATTATTAGTTTTGTTAAATTACGCTTAAATTTTAAAAATGGAAGTGTTTTTACTGTACTTGGAATTTTATTATACAGGGTGTTAGGGTAAACACTCTTGTCATTCAAATGGGTAGTTGACTTAAATATAAAAATAAATTACCGAACACAACAAAAAAAAAACGTTATTTACATTAAAAGATTTTAAAAAGTTTCTATCCGACACCGTGCTCGCTAGCGAAACAGCTGACTGACTGAGGGAGGGGTCGCGCTCGCGGCCGGTCAGGTCACATCCCGCACACCCCGCCCGTGTTGAGACGCAAGTTCGTTGCCCTAGCGCATAGGACAACGAACTTGAGTCTCTTGTGGTAAAATGTACAGACGCCAGCACATCAAGTTACCCAAAACTGTAAAAATTTTCCAATCAACCTAAAACCTAATGCTTTAACGATAAAATTTAAAATCTACTAAAGAAATTTTACAGATTGTAGTAGCTTGATTAGCTGGCGACTGTACATTTAAAAAATTAAAAAATAAAGTTGTAATTTTCCATTGATTTTACGTTCTATAAATGAAACCAAACCACTGGTTGCAAGGATAACGGTGTTTACCCTAACACCCTATATAACCGTGCGTTTGCACTGGCGAAACATTCACATATAAACATGTTGAAATCTCTGTTTTCTGTCAATGTATCGACTCGCGTTCGCATTGTCACGCAACTTGTTGACGCGAAACATGTTTGACGTTTCATATCACTCGACATGTTTCGCCACGTCTTTACAAACCAATTTCGTATCAAAATGTATCTGTATGAATCTAGTAAGATTTGTTTTGACACTTTGGTTGGTTATTATAGTCCACACATTTTGTATTACACAAACATGGAAAACCTTGCCAAAGCTCTATAAACTTCATCGTGTCTACTTTGGATCACTCTATGTTTCGATATAAACACGGGATGTTTACCACCATACTCGGATAACACTAAACATCAAGCAATAGACAAGTTGCAAGACATAATGTGACATAAACAAACAACAGTGCGAACGCAAACGAGACAAATCTCTATACAAAACATGTCTATTGTGTATGTTTCTAGACAATGCGAACGCAGTTTACAACAAATCTTGAGATCTGTCTTAAGACTTACTCATGTTTCGTACAGTGCGAACGCAAGTTCAACAATACAAGTAATGAGATTTGTTTCATGTGACATGTTTCGAAACATCTACATGTTAAATGTTTTCTGGTGTAAAAGCATAGTTAAGAGATACTACGTATGTCTTGAATGTTTCGCCACTGCAACGCACGGTTACAGTCATTGACATTATGTTACAGTACTTTTCTATAGTTTGATATGACATTCAAACTTCAATTCCATTTTTATTTTTAATAAACTTGGGTACTGAGGCCTTTGGAATTATTCAAAATCAATCAATCTGCCTAGCCATTTCCCAACTATGTTGGGGTCGGCTTCCAGTCTAACCGGATGCAGCTGAATACCAGTATTTTACATAGAGCGACTGCCTATCTGACCTCCACAACCAAATAACTGGGTAATACGATATCCCTTGGTAAGACTGGTTGTCAGACTTTCGGGCTTCTGACGACCCGTAACGACTGTCAAAGATCCTCCAATGACAGCCAGGACCAAGCAGTCATAAAAAAAAAACTTTTAGTTTATTCGAATTCACGTGGGTGGTATTCCGCCATTTTTGTTCAACATTAGTATTGCAAAGAACCTTTTGTAGAGGATTCATAACATGGCCATGTTATGAATCCTCTACAAAAGGTTCAGTTGCATACAAGACTTTATCTACACCCATGCATGGGTGTAGATAAAGTCTTGTATGCAACTGTAAATAATTAACTATTAAAACACTCAATTGTGATTTAATAGAACTGTGGCGAAAAAATTAATTATCTGTGGTTCCCACCGTTAGTATAACCTGACAACACTGGTTGGTCTAGGAAGTACCTAGTCGATGGTTCAATAAGTTTGAGTTGAGAATGCGATCCATAGAGTAAAGTAATATACCTATAGATGCGATCTGCCTGCGAAACTCGCAAAGTTATTGTTAACGAATAAATTCTGTGTACGTGTAGGTAACTAACAATATTACCCTGTTTGTCTATACGTTTGTTCCGCCGCCACTTGGAAGTATCCAAGTGGCGGCGGAACAAACACTGCGACACATAGCACTCGACCTATACCGACGTAGACAGTTCGACATGACATTCAAAATAGTTATTTAGGCGCGGCAAAATAGTTATTATTGATATTACACAGCACTACTGTGCTGTGTAATATCAATAATACAAGTCTATTACAACGAAACGAGTTTCATTCAAAGGGCGCCGTAACGCGCCTAAATAACTATTTCGAATTATTCCATTCGGACATTCTATTCGAAAGATATCACGAGTTCAAAAATGTAAGTACCTCTTAGAAAAAAGTTGCGTAATAACCGCTCATCCTGCTCGGCTAGCCAGGCAGCACCTTATACCCTACCTACCTAAGGTAGGGTAGGTTAGGTTAGGTAAAAAAACCACTAAACACAAGGAGTACATTTTTTAAAGCTACTTGACCATTGGACATACTTTACATTGTTACACAGAGCACTATTTATTACTGGTATTGTCAAGTAGCTTTAAAAACTGTACTCTAGAATGAATGACTGTAATTACAGTTTGGTCTGTGCGTGAGTGACCTACACACGGTTGTTCTGAGACACAGTCTGTCTTAGTGATAGCGACACATAACACTCGACCTATACCGACGTAGACAGTTCGACATGACATTCAAACTTCAATTCCATTTTTAGTTTTCTGAACTGGCTACTGAGGCCTTTGAAATTATTATGCAACTTTATGTACGGCGGGCCAATAAATGAAAATTCGTAAAAATATCAGATCTTTTTTTTATTCAGTCTTTATTTCATGTTGCCAGCTGAAGATTTTTTGAAGTGAAAGCTTCTTTAGGCGCGTTGAGCACTTTTTGGGTCAAAAAAATCTTGGGACCCGCGTCATCGTCAGGCTTGAAAGGATTTTTTTAGCGCCATCTACCTTCTACGGTTTGAATTACGTTGAGGTTGAAGTGAAAACTTCTGTATGCGCGTTGAGCAATTTTTGGGTGAACAAAAATCATGGAACTCGCATCATCGTCACGCAAGAAGTGATTTGTTTTAACCTTTTCTTTTATAGTTGCTTACTTAGGTGTACATGAATAACTATGTCTTTTTAAATGACTCTTTTGATTAAAACACTGTTGACATACATCACACTTATAAGGCTTTGCACCAGTGTGTATGCGAAAATGCCTTGTTAAATCACACTTTAGATTAAAACGACGTTGACATACATCACACTTAAAAGGTTTTTCACCAGTGTGTATGCGAAAATGTTTTGTTAAATGAGTCTTTTGACTAAAACTACGTTGACATACATCACACTTAAAAGGTTTTTCACCAGTGTGTACACGAATATGTCTTGTTAAACCACACTTTTTATTAAAACTACGTAGACATACATCACACTTATAAGATTTTTCTCCGATTTGTGTACGAGTATTTTGTATACTTCTTTTTACTCGATTTAAACTACGCTGATCACATTTGTTAGGGTCTTTGCAAGAAGTGCCGGGTTTCGACGTACGTTTTTCAGTCGTACAGATAACTTTCCAGTCAGATTTTTCGTTTTTCATTTGCTCGACTGCTAATGCATCTTCTAGTTCTGGTTTTGCGTCAACGGTCGCACCTGTGATTATATCTGGTCAGTACAATGTTGGAAAAAGATTGACATGCACACGAATCAAAATAATAGCGCTTTACTCTACTACACAATCTGTTTCATTTTGACAGTTCAACAAATTTTTCCTAACATTTATGTAGCAATGGATTAGCAATTTCCTTCAAAATGATTCAGATTATGATTGATCGTCCAGATCAAGGTTTAAAAAAGTGGCAATTAAGGCGATGTTACCCTAAAAACCGTCGTTTTCTATTGTGATTTATTCGTAGATAGCACGGATTTAAATTTTGAAAAAAACATATTACATAATTCATACTTCGATCTTTAGATTCCGGCTATGCGATACACGATTACTTGCACTTTACTGCATCCAATTAAATCGCAAAGACAAGTCTAATTTCGGTCTAATTTCTTATTTTATTTGAGTTTTATTAGGCTTTGAATAATAAAACTTATACCATAATAAAGGTCGTAAAAAATGTGTTAAATATGCGCTGACATAATGTGAAATATTAAAATATTTATACCACTAATTTCAAAACTAAGTTGTTTCATCTTTAAATGCGCGCGTCACGCGTCCTTTAGTCCCGAGCGGAACGTGTTGGAGGTCGGACGTGTGCCAATTTTTGCGAGCCCGCCACCCCCGCCGGTTGAGTTCTTGCCTCTATTACGTTATTTTTCATTTCAAATATCACAGCGACTGTACTATTTATGCAGTATATACATTGCTTCTTAACTACTACCTAAGTGTGTCACTAAGTGACTGGACAAGCAATGTAACAAACACAAAACGATACTTTACTACATTATTTTTGTTTTCAAATATCATAGCGACCGTACTATGTTTGCAGTACATACATTGCTTCTTAACTACTACCTAAGTGTTTCGATAACGGACTGGAAAAGCAATGTAAAACTCACAAAACGATACTTTACGTAAGCGTTAGCTCGCTTAGTACGCCGGGCGGCGCGCGACAAGTTAGTGATGTGGTGAGACATTCTAACGACTATAATGTCGACAATAATGTCGATTGTCGTGAATGAATTTATATTACTATGAAAGTTTATTCTGCAATTTGTCAACCGCGCTGAGATATGGATATCGATAACTGTTACTCGTTGTTACGGTGTTTTTTTTTACATTTGCTTATTTATATTAAATAATATTATTGGAGTTTACTCATTAAGAATCGATTTTCCTAAAAGGCCCCTGGTATGGAAATTTTATGTGGAGTGAAATTTATAGAAGTGTAACACTTGTTTTATTCATAAATAACACGGATATGTTTTTTTTTTTAAAACATAGTAGGTACATATTTCACACTTCGTTCTAGTTATTTCAGCCGTTAGTATATAATAATTACCTATAGATCTAGTTCTTTTAGAGTTTATATCATCGAGATATAAGTACTAACGTACTAGAGAAGACACCGTAAATTCCTACTTTGTCTCGTTCAACTGCGGCGATCGCGCCGCAGTTTGTCGAAGAAAACGCGTAGTGCCGTGATTTACATGGCGCTTAAGACCTTTTTGCCGAGAATAAATACACTTCCGCAGCAAATCTAGCACTGTGGTAAATTAGGTACGGTTTAGACGAATTGTTATTATTTTAGCGCTGAAGCGAACTAAAGATTCAATACGAAGAATAGGACAATTCAGTTATTTGACGTAGCTTCTCTAGTACGTTAGTACTTATATCTCGATGCTTTATATGCATTTTATTTCAGTTTTATTAATAAATGACTTTTGAATTTTGAATTATATTTTACTTAATTTGGTTTTAATGATGTCAAAATACGCCCCAAAAATACTTCTCTTTTTTGCAGTCGGTTTTCATCATAGATAATAATATCCAGTTTTCATCGATATTTTAATCGATCAAATATTTATAAATATCAACCCCTCTTCCCTAGAGTTACACACATGCTCAAAAGGGGCGGGCATTAGAAGGTAAAGAACCCCGACTGAACACACACAAGTGTTCAGTCGCTGTACCTATACTTTTTAATGCCCGCCCCTTTTGAGCATGTGTGCATTACGTAGCATCAAATGTTTTTGTGAGCGCGGAAAACGCATCTAGTGTGCCGTATCTATGTTTAAGTGTGAGTATGTACGGCGCATGGTAAATGCACGCTGTGTTTGATGGGATAAGGTTTATTATTGATTGTATGGTACGTTCTGATTTATGAGTACGTTGTGTGTGTTGTGCAGTGTTTTCGTCATTTGTTACGATGGCTTGTCGATTGCGGGGGCTGAGGTACTGATTTGATACCTAAGAAGCTTGAAAAAAGCCGGCCTTAAAGACGTTATTCAAAGCAATCACTGATCTGCTATAAATGGTGATTTAAAATTAGAATTTCGGGTACGTATCGTATACGGTCAAATCAAAGCACTCAATTTGTAAGTGTCACCACAAGTTGGTATCCACAGATTACATTTTCTGATCCATTTGTTTATATTTTCATCAATACTTTTGGAATAGACTATGAGCTATGACTCACACGGCCAGCTCACTAGCGTTCTTCGATGGCATCGAGCGCCTAGAGTAAGTATGTTCTGTGGTCCCGGCATTCTATGGCGTGAGGCGTCATAGGGCGCGCTCTCGAGGCATATTCTTATTTGAGGAAATGATCCCTGTGTAAGAGTGAGACTATACGATACGATGCTAGTGCCTTGCGACTCAGGAGGGGTGGCGGCCCTGCCAGGGTTGAGGGAAAGTCCGAAAGGGATACCCGGGCCCTTGGCAACAGGCAACTGAAGGAACACGGGTAGGTTTTAATCAGTAAAAGTCTGACACGCCCGCTCAGAGCGGGAGAAGTCATAATATGATGATTTCCCACAGTAAAAAAAAAGGAGCGGTGGCGGTGCGACGTCCTACATTGTAAAGGTACTATTCAGAATATGCCCAACCGCCTGACGTTTGCAGTCGCAAACCACAAATGACAGACCGCAGCGACACTACTTGATTTCTATGTATCTCTATGAAAATAAATCTTCAATAAATGGCGACATTGCCGCCTACTGCTGCTACGGTCGAGTACAGCCGTCTGTCTGCAGACAGCATTCGACATTGCACATATAAGCAGGTAAGCCCTTCAGCCGACTACTTCCTATCAGGTGAACCATTTTGTTTACTTACAGATAAACTAAATAATACTTACTTTTCATCTCCCTAGCTCTTCGTTTCTTCTCGGATACTTCTTGATCTTCTTCCATTTTAGTTTTAAACTCCATTAAAGGTACTTCATATTCTAAATCTGTTTCGGATACTTCTTGATCTTCTTCCACTTCTGTTTTAAACTCTATTAAAGGTACTTCATATTCTAAATATGACTCAGAATGATGTGGTGGTATCTCTGCTACATCTAGACAGCCCTTGTCTAAATTTTCCAGTTCTAGTTCGGTAAGTAAACCTACAAGAACAGTAAAGAGTATTACTTAGAGTATTACACAATAAAATGTGTTCACCAACATTTAAACCAGGGACTGAAAGCGGTTATGGTTAAAGGTAGGTACCTCAAAAATATACCGGTACCAGTTTAAAATAAAGGCTGAGCTATACCAATAAATAAAGGTTGTGCTAAAATGTTATTTAACCTTGACACGATTTCGATACCAAAAAACATGCGAGACGGGGCAGGCGTGGCGCGGGGTGTCGAACACGTTAGATCTTGTGTATTTTGTGCAATTTGTTTGCTGTAGTTACTTATCTCTTTGATTTTTGCCGACTGTCACCCGTTTTCTGTTTTTTTAAACATCTTGCAATCGGCTTGAGAAGCCCTTAACAGATTTTCTGTAGGAGTCTATTGACAGGAGAGATCTGTTCCTCCAGTGAGGAAGCTGTCTCTTATTAAGTTAGGATTTGTTAGTGAACAAGGTCCCATATGTGTTGTCTTTTCAGCCTTCTGACATTTAATGGTTCACTCATTGCTGTTGCTAGGGTGTTAGTATGAGCTTTTATACGGTCTTTGTATGATTTTGCTCTGAGTTTGACTTCCTCCTTGACTGTTTTCATTTCTGTGTACTCGTGCAATTCACTGGTTCTAACAAATAGAGGTGCATTAGTTATAATTTTGAGTGCTTTATTCTGGAACCGTTGTAAGATCTCCACATTAGAGTTTTTTGCTGATCCCCATAGTTCAATGCCATATGTCCAAACGGGCTTGATTATAGTTTTATAGATGAGCATCTTATTTTCCATGGTGACGTGTGATCTTCTGCCTATTAGCCAGTTTAGGTTTCTAAGCCGGATATTTAACTCGTCGCGTTTTTTTTGGATATGAGGCCTCCATGTTTGCTTCCTATCAAGATGCATGCCTAGGTATTTTGCTGAATCTTGATGGGGTAGAAAGTCGTTTCCAAGTTTAATTGGGGGGCAGTTGTCCTTTCTCAAAGTAAAAGTTACATTGTACTGATTTGTTGGAGCTGGCCCTGATGCGCCACTTTTCCATCCAATTGTTGACTTTGTTCAGGTGACTCTGTAGAACCAAGGACGCGACACTGGGGTTTTCATGATTACAAAGTGCAGCGGTGTCATCAGCGAATGTGGCAGACAGAATATTGTCCGTTGTGGGTATATCTGCAGTGTATATAAGATATAAAGTAGGGTCCAAACGGAACCTTGCGGTACCCCGGCTTTTATATCTTGAAAGGCAGAGTAGGTGTCATTGACTTTAACCCTGAATATTCTATCCTCCAAATACGATTTTAGGAGAAGGTAGAAGTTATGAGGCAGTCGGTTCTTCAGTTTAAAAAGCAGGCCCATGTGCCAAACCTTATCGAAAGCTTGTTGTACGTCGAGGAAGACAGCAGAGCAGTACTGCTTTTTCTCGAGAGCTTCTCTTATTTTCTTGACAACTCTGTGAACTTGTTCTATAGTCGAGTGGCCAATTCGGAACCCAAACTGATGTTGAGGAATGAGATCGTTGTCGTACATTATTCGTGTTAGCCTTCGCAAGATAATCTTCTCAAACAATTTCGATATAGTTGGTAGTAGACTAATTGGTCTGTAAGAAGACACAAGATGTGGGGGTTTGCCAGGCTTCGGAATCATGATTATCTCCGACATTTTCCATATCATTGGAACATGTCCAATCCTAATTATGCTATTAAAGAGGTGTGTTATACCAACTACAGCTTTTTTAGGAAGTTGTCGTAGAATTTCAGCTGTTATCAGGCAGAAACCAGGAGCCTTGTTTCACTCCAGACCTTTTATTTCTCTTTGGACTTCGCGGGGTGAGCAGCTTTGCATTGGGAGACATAGTTGCAGATCAGTTTCTAGATAGTCTTTTATTTCTTTTTCGGTTTCTACATCACCGCTATTCGGAGTGAAGACTTCATGCAGAAATTGTCCAAATGCCTCAGCCCGTTCTTTGTCAATTCTAGCCCACGTGTTGTTACTCTTTTTGATGGGATGTTGTGCAACTTGAGGGGCCACCTTACTACTTTTTACCGTGTTCCAGAGTGAATAATCGTTTTTAGCTTGGGGGTTCAAGTTTGCTTGCTTATTCTGTAGGGTTTCCTCTTCGATGTCTTTAAGGTACTGTTTTAGGTCAGCGGCTGCTTTATTAAACGCCTTTTTGTCTTGAGAATGTCGGCTACAATTCCACACCCTTCTGAGTCTTCTCTTCTCCAGGATCTTTGTTTTTATGTCCTTGGGTACGTTCCTGCTATCTTGTTTTAATGTGGTCACCGGTGTACATTTCCACGCGGCTGTTTGTATTAGGTTTGTTAAAGTCGTTGCATATTTTTCAATGTCATCCTTTGTTTTAAGTGTCACTTTTAAGTTGAGGTTTTCGTCTATGTAGTCCCTGAATACATTCCAATCGGTTCTTTTGGTGTAGAGTCGCTCTTTTACTGGCCTTTCAATTATGGTGGTACTTAGTGTGGCTATTACTGGTGTGTGGTCTGAGCTACTGTCTAGACTAGTCTCGACACTTAAGTAATGGTTTGACAATCCTTTATACACATCCGGTGTTTTATTTGGGTCTGTGGGCCAATACGAGGGTTCACCTGCACTTAGTATGCATAGTTTGTTTTCGTCTATACTTCTTTTTAATTCTCGACCTCTGGGTAATGTTAGTTGTGATCCCCAGTGAACGTTTACCACATACAAATCTATGCCCAAGGGTTCTGAAGTAATTTGTAAACGCTTCTTCCTTTAAGGTATGTTTGGGTGGACAGTATATAGCTGATAATGTTTTCTGATTTTAGAAAGGTAGCAATTGATTATTCTCAAATACATAAGTATGTGCTTAAGGTTTTTGCGTTTCACAAGTTATAATCTAATTTCAGAAACGCAACAGACAAATGTTAAGCATGCTATCTGTCTTTGAGTAAATGATGTTATTTTCCTCAAATCTTGATTAAAGTTTAAAAAAACTTAATTCAGAAACGAAAAAATGTAGTTATACTTAAGTACAGATTAGGACATTCTCAAATTCAGAAACAGGGTGTAAGTGCCGGTGCATCTAAGAAAACCTCTATTTATTAAGGTTTAGGTACTGCTACCAATAAATTTATAAAGGTTAAGGTACTGCTACCAAAATATACCAGTTTGCGTTTTCAACCTGAATTTTGAGGCTACTGAAACAATAATGATATCGAAATATTTTGGGAACCCTTATTTAACGGCATGATGTCATACTGAAATTTAAAGGTACCTTAATTTTTGGGTAATTCAGTCCCTGATTTAAACTAAACACTACCAAAACTTTTGACATAATTCAAAATATTTTAAAAATTAATAAATTATTGTCTGTCTACAATTTATTAAATTATAATATCTATTGTAATATTAACAAAAGATAATATAATTTAATAAATTATATTTTTGTAATTAAAAACACCAATACCATCACTTTGATGTTCCTCCTTTGGCTCAGTAATATCATCCGGTCCCTCACAAACAGCTGGTAATTCTTCTTTGATAGCAATGCTTTCTGTTTGTACAACATCAATTATACTTATGTTCTGTATTGGAGATTTAATAAACCCACCTAAATATTCTAAGTGGTCTTGGTTTATTAAAGGTTTAGGCTGTAAAAAGATATTTGTAGTATTAGGAAAATATGCCCGTCACAGTCCCACAAGTGAGGATACTTGAGTAGGTCCAATGTACTCTGGAGAGTCGGCCATGCTACCAGATTCACAGACCAATGGTATGATTGGCGTGAACTCCAGACACAACAGGTATAAGCTTGAGAGAAATCACTTCCACATTGTACTGAAATTAGAAACTGTAAATACATATGTCTGTTGTAGAATATCTCACCTCATAATCCTCATTCATCATCTGAGCAAACAGCTCTTCGGCTTCCAGACATTTTCTCATAAATCGGTAGCATTGCTTTAATTTAGCGAAGCAGAAGAAACAAGCAAGAATTGGTCTCCTGTCCTCAGTTACAAACTGCAACAAAACTTGTCTTACACGAAAATACTTCCAATCTTATATTTATTATAATAATAATTGTAAAGAAAACAGTTGGTGGTCAGTAATGCTTTCTATATGCCTCATACAGAGATGGCATCAGCACTGATTACCACTCTTACTCAAGGCAGATTGGTTAATTAAGTACAAAGTTCCCTCACATGGATTATCTTTCACAACTTACCGGAATATCAGTCAGCTTCTCATAAAGTGCATGGAGGTTCCTGTTCACCACTAGATACATGCGAACATTCTGCACTAAACATATTCTACACATTGGCAGTTTTTCCATCTTTGAACTCGAAACACTGTGGCGTACAAATAACTGGAGAGGCTTGAATAAATTATTGCGACTTCTAATGATCTTAGAATGCGAATAAAAGCTTTTAAATTTAAAAACGAGTGCCCTTTCTTGGTGGACCACTGTAACGGCAGCAACTAGCTACAGAATAATATATCTCTCTTAGATAGTCCACGTAGTTCATAGGATTTGTTTATTACTCCCTAAACACCACTTTCAACCTAGTATGCATGCAAAAATGCAAACCAAGAAACCACAGCAAGAAACCATTTTTTTATTGACAGCTTCAGTCTGCCTGACGCCTGCCTGAGTGACCTGACAGCAGACCACAGATTAAATAGCAGCAGACTCTGGATTAGAGTACAGTTCTACATGACATCCAAACTTCAATTCCATTTTTATTTTTAATGAACTATTCACTTTAAGTTTAAACTTTTAAGTTCATTAAAAATATGCAATTAAATATACGGTAGTCAAATAAATGGAAGTTTGTAAAAATATCAAATCGTTTTTTTGTTGTTCAGTGTTTATTTCATGTTGCCAGCTGAAGATTTTTTTTGCTGAATACCTTATTCATCGGTAAGGTACTCCTGACGTCCCGCAAGCGCTTTCTGACACTTACCGTGCGTTTGCACTGGCGAAACATTCACATAAAAACATGTTGAAATCTCTGTTTTCTGTCAGTGTATCGCCTAGCGTTCGCATTGTCACGAAACTTGTTGCCGTGAAACATGTTTGACGTTTCATATCACTCGACATGTTTCGCCACATGTCTTTACAAACCAATTTCGTATCAAAATGTATCTGTATGAATCTAGTAACATGTTGTTAGATTTGTTTTGACACTTTGGTCGGTTATTATAGTCCACACATTTTGTATTCCTCAAACATGGAAAACCTTGCCAAAGCTCTATAAACTTCATCGTGTCTACTTTGAACCACTCTATGTTTCGATATAAACACGGGATGTTTACCACCATACTCGGATAACACTAAACATCAAGCAATAGACAAGTTGCGAGACATAATTTGACATAAACAAACAACAGTGCGAACGCAAACGTGACAAATCTTTATACAAAACATGTCTATTGTGTATGTTTTTAGACAGTGCGAACGCAGTTAAAAACAAATCTTGAGATCTGTCTTATGACTTACTCATGTTTCGTCCAGTGCGAACGCAAGTTCAACAAAACAAGTAATGAGATTTGTTTCATGTGACAAGTTTCGAAACATCTACATGTTAAATGTTTTCTGGTGCAAACGCATAGGTATAAAGACTTAACATCTTAACATACTCCGTGTTATTATTTCTATGTCAAGAAACCTCTCCCTTTCAAAACTTCGGGACATAGCCGTGTCAGCGCCGCCTGGACCGAGAAACCTCGGGATAACCCTGGATAGCAGACACCCACCCTCCTTCAACACTTCGTATCCAGTGATAACGCCTGATAAATTAATGAAGTTATGAATAATGCGAATAATTAAATGTTGTCATAAAAAATAAAATAAAATATTGCTAGTGAAAAAAGAGCGGCAAATTAAAAAAAATACGTTGTATTTAAGTGTATTGCCAATTCATTTATGACTCAGACCAACAAATTGTTGGTCTGAGATTTATGAGAATATTATTTATGTAAGAAAAAACATAAATCTTTTTAATAAAATAAGTGATAGACATAATTTTAATAGGTACTAGAAATAAAGATAAAATTGATCAACCATTTTTCAGATTAGCTAAAGTACAAACATCTTTTGTGGGGTACTGCGTTAAATGCTATAACAAAATACCTTGTGATATATTGCATTAAATGAAAGAAAATTTAAAACTCATATAAAAAGTAGGTACACTTTGTAAACAAGCTTATTACCATCGAGATATAAGTACTAACGTACTAGAGAAGCTACGTCAAATAACTGAATTGTCCTATTCTTCGTATTGAATCTTTAGTTCGCTGCAGCGCTAAAATAATAACAATTCGTCTAAACCGTACCTAATTTACCACAGTGCTAAATTTGCTGCGGAAGTGTATTTATTCTCGGCAAAAAGGTCTTAAGCGCCATGTAAATCACGGCACTTACGCGTTTTCTTCGACAAACTGCGGCGCGATCGCCGCAGTTGAACGAGACAAAGTAGGAATTTACGGTGTCTTCTCTAGTACGTTAGTACTTATATCTCGATGCTTATTACAAATTAGAGGATTATATCCAAGATAAGAATGCTTGGAAACATGCTGGTCTTGCTCCATAGGACGATTTAGTGTCTGGACAAAATCAAACTGATAGCTAATTTAGTTTTTTATTTATTATTTGTATGTCATAGACTTTTACACTCTGTCATTACTTAAACTCACGCACTGACTTATTAGTACTACCTACTTGTAACAATGTTAGGTCTATTGTAATATCGTATACTTTTACAATCTTTGTAAATATGTGAGCACCATGTATCTGGTAATTAATTTATTCAATATTGCTCCATTTATAATTCTTTTTACCTTTTGTGGTACAGTAATCTTATTGTAGGTGCATCGTCTTCACATATAATTATATAATTAATGTATACAAAATATTGTAAAACATTTTTAAAAAGAGTAACGGTGGAGTTTCTTGCCCATTCTTCTCCATACGAAAACTACCTTTTGGAAGGGGCAACTAGAATCAGTTCTATTTCTATGTATTTGACGTTCAAAGGTGCCTTTAATGTGCCTATTTGAATTAAATTATTTGACTTTGACTTTATTCCTGGATCAACTAGGAAAAAACGAATGCTACAAAGTATTCAGTTAACATTTAAAGTATTCAGTTGTAAAGACGCTAAAATTATGTTTGTGGTTTTCACATTTCAAAGATTTTTCGCCTGATTATGTTCAAATATGATTTCTTAGAGTACACGAATAATGATGTCTTGTTAAATTACTCTTTTGATTAAAACTTTGTTGACATACATCACACTTATAAGGCTTTGCACCAGTGTGTATACGAATATGTTTTGTTAAATCACACTTTAGATTAAAACTACGTTGACATACATCACACCTATGAGGTTTCTCACCAGTGTGTAAACGATAATGTTCCGTTAAATGAATCTTTTGACTAAAACTACGTTGACATACATCACACGTATAAGGTTTTTCACCAGTGTGTATACGAATGTGTTTTATTAAATCATGCTTTCTACTAAAACTACGTAGACATATATCACACTTATAAGGTTTTTCACCAGAGTGTACACGAATATGTGTTTTTAAATAAACCTTTTGACTAAAACTACGTGAACATACATCACACTCATAAGATTTTTCACCAGTGTGTATACGATTATGTTCTGTTAAATGAGTCTTTTGCCTAAAACTACGTTGACATACATCACACTTAAAAGGTTTTTCACCAGTGTGTATAAGAAAATGTTTTGTTAAACCACACTTTCTACTAAAACTACGTAGACATACTTCACAGTTAAAAGTTTTTTCACCGATTTGTGTACGAGTATGTTGTGTATTTTTTTTGCAAGAAGTGCCGCGTTTCGACGTGCGTTTTTCAGTTGTCCGGGTAACTTTCGAGTCAGATTTTTCGTTTTTCATTTGCTCGGCTGTTATTGCATCTTCTAGTTCTGGTTTTGTCTCAACGGTCGCACCTATGATTATAAATCTGGTCAGTAAAATGTTGGAAAAAGATTGACAACCACACGAATCAAAATAATAGCGCTTGAACGCTAAAACGATTTGCATAAGGCTAAGAAATCACGGAGCGGTTTTCACCCACGCACGGCGCGTTTGCGGGCCCGCAGCTTCTGTAGGAGATTTAACATTGCACATAAAAGCAGGTAAGCCCATCAGCTGACTACTTCCTATCACGTGAACCATTTTGCTTACTTACAGATTAACTTATAATACTTACTTTTCATCTCCCTGGCTCTTTGTTTCTTCTCGGATACTTCTTGTTCTTCTTTCATTTCAGTTTTGAACTCCATTAAAGGTACTTCAAATTCTAAATCTATTTCGGAATGGTGTAGCGGTATCTCTGCTACATCTAGACAGCTATTGTCTAAATTTTCCAATTCTAGCTCAGTAAGTAAACCTAAACAAGAACGGTCAAAAGTATTACTCATTTATTATTAATTATTTGTTTTATTTCAACATACTATGTCTTTACCAATATTATTTTAAACTTAACAATGCTAAAACTTTGAAGTAATTCAGATCATTTAAAAAATATTTTATCTGTTGTTAATTTAATTTTGTAATTAAAAACATACCATCACTTTGATGTTCCTCCTTTGGCTCAATAATATCTGGTCCCTCACAAACAGCTGGCAATTTTTCTTTGATAGCAATGCTTTCTGTTTGAACAACATCAACTATACTTATGTTCTCTGTTGGAGATTTAATAAATCCACCTAAATACTCTAAGTGGTCTTGGTTTATTATAGATTTAGTCTGTAAAAAGATATTTATAGTATAAGGAAAATATGCCAGTCACAGTCCCACAAGCACAAACATGTTTCATTATTTTAAAGCAGGGACCGGCCGGATACTCGTTGTAAGGGTTTTTGAAGCGGTTTTTTTAAGCACTTCACATGTTACACCTTCGAACGGGTGTAGTTAACCTGTTACGAACGGGTTACCCTTTCAACACACTGTAACAGGGTAAGCCATTCCAACTGAAGACATTGTAATATGCACTGTTTACAATTGATATTAATTTGAAAATTGCATAACCACGACCGCACGTGACATCGTACCGCGCTCGGCGCGGTCCGCCAATCTTGCGTGTACCGACTTGCCGAGCGACTTGTACTACATGCAGCTCAAGTTTATTAGGTAATTCAGGGTAACACGAAAAAAAGCTTTTCGAGAAGGTAACCTCTTTAAATTCTTAAGTCATTGAAGGGTGGTGGGACCCCTTCACGTGGTTACCTTAATAAAGATGTTAACCATTTCGCTGGGTTTCGAGGATGTAACTCGAATAAAAGGTAACACTGCGATATGAGTTACCCCATGTATGGGTTACCCTGTCCAAAGGCTTAACTCTTAAGCGGGGTTGTCCAGTCCCTGTATTAAAGTCACTCAGCAGAGCCCCACAGGGAGGATACTTGAGTAGGTCCAATGTAGTCTGGAGAATCGGCCATGCTACCATCTTCACAGACCAATGGTATGATTGGCGTGAACTCCAGGCACAACAGGTATGAGCTTGAGAGAAATCACTTCCACATTATATTGAAATTATAAAATGGTAAGAATAAATGTCTGTCGAAGAATATATCTCACTTCATAATCCTCATTCATCATCTGAGCGAACAGCTCTTCGGCTTCCAGACATTTTCTCATAAATCGGTAGCATTGCTTTAGTTTAGCGAAGCAGAAGAAACAAGCAAGAATCGGTCTCCTGTCCTCAGTTACAAACTGCAACAAAAATTGTCTTACACTATTTTGTTTATGAAGAAAATACTTCAAATATTACATTAATAAAATTGTAAAGACACCAGTTGGTGGTCACGGTCAGTAATGCTTTCTATATGCTCATTCAGAGATAGCACGAGCACTGATTACCACTCTTACTCAAGGCAAGTTGGAGACTTTATATTTAAGTATTTTTAAGTCAAGTCAATTTCACTTAATTCTTATTTATCAACTTACTGGAATATCAGTCAGCTTCTCATATAGTTTATGGAAGTTCCTGTTCACCACTAGATACATGCGAACATTCTGCACTAAACATATTCTACACATTGGCAGTTTTTCCATCTTTGAACTTGAAACTCTGTGGCGTATGCGAGTTCTAGTAATTTTCTAATACGAATAAATGCGCCCTTCCTTGGTGTACCACGGTAACACGGCAGCTTCTAGAGAAACTTACTTATTATAATATATTATTTATTATATCTCTCTTAGTCTAGGTAGTCCATAGGATTTAGTTTATTAGTCCCTATTTTCCTAAACACCACTTTCAACACCACACCAAACCAAGAAACCACTAAACACAGACACAGAGTAAATTTTATAAAACGCTACTTGAAGTACTTGACAAAAACACTACAAATGACTAATGCACAGACTAATTTATATTAGAATGTACTCTGTGGACTAATTAGGACTAATGCGAATGAATGACTGTTTATTGACAGGTTGGTTTTTTTTTTTTTTTTTTCCCTTCTTGGCAATTGAGCCGGTGTCGACTATTCTGCCAGTGTCACGTAGAGACGGCAGCGCAATGCGGCAGGCCGTTGAATTTATGCGGTAGTTAATGTTAGCATCACCAGTTAAAATTTTAAATTATTTTCATTCATAAAAGTGGTTAAAATGTGTATGATTTTGGGGGAGAAGTGGGATAAAAGGGAATGAAAGTTAGTTGGGAGGGGAATTTTAAATTTGGAAATTTTTCGATAGAGGTCGAAAGAATTGGTGTTCAAGGAGCAGGAAAAAAATATATGGTCCAAAGTACCCTCCGCAAGACCACACTCACATAGGGAGTTGTCCCGAACATGGATCTTGTTCAGGAACACCGGGCTACAACAATGTCCGAGTCTCAGTCTACAAAGTGACGAAACAGTTTTTTTGGATAATTTTGGGAATTTGAAAAACCAAGGTTTCCGTTGGATGTCTGGCTGTATAGCTGCGTAGTAGGCACCCTTGGTTTTTGAGGTCTTCCTCCATGATTCTGTCCACGAGTCGAATAATTTAGGTCTGGCACCATTTCGCAAATCGTAGCTATGAGCTACGTAATGCTTTCGATCAGCCGGATTTGATGTGGCATACTTTGCCAACGAGTCAGCGCACTCATTGCCAACAATATCCGAGTGACCAGGGATCCAGACTATCTCGATGTCCAAGCCGTTTTGGGAACAATCAAATAACAAGCTCTTAATTTCTACAATGATTTTACTATGAATTTTACTATGAAGTTGGTTTTGTGTTAGGGCCTGTATACTACTACGAGAATCTGAAAAAATGACTGCTTTTGTTATTTGATGTGACTTGATATAGTGTATAGCTTCTAAAATGCCAATACATTCTCCTGAAAAGACTGATGTTTCTGGTGGACATTGAAAAAGTAAAGCAATTTTTGAATTTTTAAAATATACTGCTACTCCTGTACATTCTGTTTGTGATAATTTTGATGCATCAGTAAAGAAAAGGTTCCATCCTTCCCAGTAACGTTTGACGGCTGACTCGAAGTCGCGTCTTGCGTTTTGGGAATTTTTGGAAATACCAAGTCCCAAAACGGCTTTTGGTTCGTAGTGAATCGCCTCATATGCAGCGGAAAAGACGGGGAGAATTGGATATTGACAAACAGGCGAGGAGAGGTGTTTAAGCTCTCTGTACCTGTTTATCAATAGAGGAACTGTTTTATTGTTCCAATAAGGAGAATTATTGAGAGAAAGGTCGATTTGTTCTAAAATTGGGAGTAAAGGATGGGATGAGAGGGAAAATACTTTAGACAGGAAACGATCTGCCAAATACTGTCTTCTTAAGTGTAAGGGCGGATCTGCACATTCAACTTGAAGCGCATTTATGGGAGAGGATTTCATGGCTCCAATAACGATTCTCAGGCATTTGGCCTGGATGCTGTCTAACCTCTTAAGCGCTTCTTTGTTGCAAGGCTCAATAAGAAAGCAACAGTAGTCCAAAACGCTCCTAGTCAACGCATTATAGACCAGTTTAAGGGTGTAGGGGTGAGCACCCCACCACACCCCGGCCAAAGCCTTAAGGACCGACACAGAGCGTTCACACTTTTTGACCGTGTTGTTAATGTGGTCAACTCCAGACAATTTCGAATCCAAGGTTACTCCCAGGAACCTAGCCTTATCCTTAACTGGGATGATTTGTCCATCAATACTTAAATCTATTTGGGGAACAGAACGCTTGCGGGTAAAAATGACCGCTGTACTTTTTGGCGCACTTAAAGACAACCCGTGATCAAGAAGCCATTGGTTAAGTGAGGACAGAGAGACATTCATCGATAGAGCGGCATCCTGAATTGAACTGCCAGTGACCAGTAATGCAATATCGTCAGCATACTGAAGGATTTTGCAGTCAAAATTTAGAGAAGAAAATAGATTTGCTGTGTATATGTTATACAATGGGGGACTAAGAACAGATCCTTGAGGCAAACCTCTCCAGACTGTTCTTTGTTCAGAGTCAGCCCCAGGGATTCTTAATTGGATGACGCGGTTGATAAAGATACTACTAATGATACGACAGATCCTAGCCGGGATTCTCAGCTCGTGCAGCTTTTGCCTGAGAACAGGGAGGAGGACCGAATCATAGGCAGCCGATATGTCCAGAAAAACAGCAACCACCGACTCATTCCTGCTGAGGGCCAGCCGGACCGCTGACGTGAGGATACCCACACTATCAGCAGTGCCCAGGCTTTTCCTAAAGCCGAACTGAGTCGCCGGAAGCAGCTTCCTGCTCTCCACCAACCACTCTAAACGATTCTTAATTAAATGTTCTAAAAGTTTTATTAGTATGGACGATAGAGCGATAGGTCTATATGAGCAATGATCGTTAGGATCTTTGCCAGGTTTTAATATCGGAATGACAACTTGAACCTTCCAGTCTGTGGGAATATATCCGGAAGTGAAGCAGAAATTAGCTAAGTCCAGGTAGTATTGCTGGGTTATTGGACCAGCTTTGGCAATAAAAGAGTAGGGAAATCCATCCACTCCTGGTGCGGAGTCCTTGACACGGGATAGCACAGTTTTTAATTCCTCCAAGTTGAATGGCATGTTCATTGGGTCTTTATTGTTATCTACATCATCAGCTATGCCAACGTAACTGTCCTCTACACTTGGAACATAGGCTGGAGCAATTTTGGAGAAAAACTGGTAACCCAGGTCGTCTGAGAGGTTGTTCAAAGAGGCAGGAGCCAAAGCACTCCTAAAACGTTTTATTTTCCGCCATATCACCGAAACCGGAGTGGATGGACTCAGCGAGCTGCAATACTTCGACCAACCTTCTCGTTTCTTCTTTTTTAGTGCTTTCCTGGACTTAGCTAATATTCGCTTGAATGCGATGAGGTTGTCCAGGTTCATATCAGCGTTAACAGTCTCTTCAGCCTCATTCCTGGCCCTGACTATGTCAGTGCATTCTCTATCCCACCATGGTGGAGAAGGAATTTTACCAGATTGGGGTTTTTTGGAAGGGAAACAGTCGTCTGCTGCAGAAGAGATGGTAGAGGAAAAGGACAAAAAACATTCTTGGGCATTATTTCCGTTAACTTTTGGAAGGGAAGATACTCTTAAATCTAATATTTTTGAATATAAATCCCAATCTGCTGAGTTTAGCTGGTATTTTAAAAGGGGAGGGGAGATTTTACTGGGAATGTTTTTGGAAGGGAATTCGATCATGATGGGATAGTGATCACTTCCATAAGTCATATCCAAGCGACGCCAGATGAGCAGGCTAGACATACCGGATGAACAGAACGTCAAGTCAACACAACTATTACTCTGCCCTGGTGCAGACCTGCGTGTGGCGCTGCCGTCGTTGATGACACAAAGATCAAGATCATCCAATATATCCAGCAAGCCACTGCCAAAGTTATCACAAGTGTCTGATCCCCAACGATAGTGGTGACAATTAAAATCACCCATAACAAGTATTGGACCGCTAACACTGCATAACAAATTTCTAATTACTGAAAGATATTCGAGTTGAGGGTGCGCAATATAAAAAGAAAAAATATTTATATCCTCAGCCTTTATAGCAACAACATTTAAGTTATCGCCAACGGAGGGTAGAGGAATTGGAGAAGATGATACTTTGCTATTGATGAGCAAAGCACATCCCCCGTATCCATCAGGTCTATCATTACGAACATTGCCGAAAAAAGGCATCCTGAAATTACTTTCAGGTAAAAGCCATGTCTCAGCAATGCCGCAGATTGATGGTTTGTATTTATTTATTAAAAAGGAAAGATCAGGTTTCCTGGGAGTAATACTCCTCACGTTCCATTGAAGGAATGTCAGGGGATGAGACATTGTTAATGTAATTTAATATTGTGTTCAGTTTTAGGGCAACGTGGTCGGGTATTGAATTGGTTGGATTCACAAGAACAGCCATTAACATATTGGTAATTAGGTCTAATATGCTTTTTGATTTGTCTTCTTGTTTAAACATAGTTGGCTCAGTGTCTTGTGTTGGGAAAGCACAGCCATTTCTGGAGGGGGAAAAAGAATAATTTTGAGTGAGGGCTTGATGAGCCTGTTTATTATAGCCAGGCGAAAGGGGGACACGGGGTTTAGGGTTTAAGAAGACCGTTTTACGGTATGAATTCGGGGTAAGAGGAATTGGGCTTGATGATTGTGATCGTGGTTTATTAAATATAACCTTGTTACGTGGAGAGGATTTCGAGACATCGGCATACGATCTGGAAACAGGGGGAAAAACTCGACTTGCCTCCGCATACGAGATCGATTTTTCCGCCATCAGAGCTTTGATGCTCTTCTGTCGGCCCAATTCAGGACAAGCATTGTCGTTTGCGAAATGGTTCCCAGAACAAGAAAGACAAAAACCGAACTCAGCAGTGATTTCACATCCATCCCCTGGATGATCTTCACCACATTTAAAACACCTTGGTTTCGAACGGCAGAGAGTGCGGGTGTGGCCATAGCGACAGCAATGATAACATTGTATTGTCGGGTATGTATACCTGTCAACTGGAAGAGCTGAGTAGAAACAATATACACGTTTCGGTAAAATTTGACCATCAAAAGTTAGTACTACTGTCTGCGTAGGTTTCCACTCAGCTACACCAGAGGAGGTCACCTTACGGCTCATCCTTCTGGTCTTAACAACAGTACCACATCCTTCCGGAACCTTAATATTTTTAATAATATCTTCCTCTGTCCATTCAGTAGGTATATCTCTAACAATACCCATTCTTGTAATATTAAATTGCGGAATGGAGGCAATATAATTATGCTGTATTAAAAGTTTATTATTTAGGAAACTGTTTGCATCCTGATGCGACTTGAATTCGACTGACACACGATTTCTACCTAAACGTTTGATCCCATCGAGGTGTATGTTACTGACATTATTCATTGTCAAAAACATACCAAACTTAACCGGTTGTAACACAGTGCCTGAAGTCTGATCATCCTTAAGGGAAACGTGGACAATATACGGTGGATTATCCCTGGCTGTATATGTAAGTCTGCCGATAACATTTTTTGCAATCTTAGGTGGGATATTAGAAGTGGTAGGGGGTGAGCCAGCAACTCTTTTGCGGTTTGAGGTCACGGTATCCATAATTGGGTCTTGCGTGAGTATTTGGGTGTCATGGGGGAGGGTAACTGTTAATACAGGCGAAAGTTCAAAGGGTTCATGCGGAGGATCTGGGTCAGGAGGTTTTTTGGAGTTCATTTTGAACAATAATGGTCAAACGGGACAATAACAATTACAATTAACCTTACACAAAGCACACAAAGAATAATCTCGCTACAAGTTCACACTATTTAAAACCACTAAAATCGAAAAATATCGTATCACAAACACAAAGCACGTGAAGCCTTCACCACTACCCGCTTCGAACCATGTTTCCGTTAAAATTCGTTTGCTTTGATGTTAGTTTTCTTTTCAATAGATATTTTGAAATCTTGTTTTGGTTTCAATCCCTTTTTTCTCTTGTCAGTTGCAAGTCGGCGAAATTATTACTATTCACTTGGCTATATTTTCATTTTCTGAAACACTGTTAAATTAATGTAATAAACTCAGAACACGACAACAACCAACATTCTGTCCTGACAAATTTGGCGGGAATCAGTCGACAGGTTGGTTGGTTGGTCTGTCTGAGTGACAGCGACAGTAGACCTGACATTAGAACTCCCAATTCCATTTTTATTTTTGAACTGGCTACTGAGGCCTTTGAAATTATTATGCAACTAAGTATACGGCGGGCAACTAAAATTATTGAACTTAGGGGGGTTGTATTGCTGATTCTTATGTTTATAATTCTGTAAATCCATATTTGTTACGAGCGCTAATAATATTTAGATCAACATACAACCTGATACTGCTATTAGTTTAGTAAAAATGGCAATTTAGCTATTCTGAATTTGACGCTTTTCACCTAAAATTTAGATTTTCTTAACTAAATCTGACTATTTTTAATCGCGATTAAAAAGGTGTGGTGTATAGTTAGATGTCATGAACTTAATTCAAACAAACACCTCGACTTCAGTTGAAAACAGTACTGTATCTTTTTTTTTTTGTTTTCTTTTGCTTATATCTACATTTTTTTTTTGCCAGAATATCTTGTAAAAAGTAAGGAATTTTAGTGATAGTTTTAGTTCGGTTTACAAGAGAATCGGCACCATTATCCCACAAATATCCATCTTGATCATGAAACATCCATCACACATCATCATCATCAAACTTTATCCCACAAACATCTCATCCTGTTTGTAGAACTTCGAGAAGCTCAATGGCTTTCTCGTTAGTCTACTCCTAATGGGCTGATCGGCTCCGCTTAAAGAAATAAGTACGTGCGATCCGGTCGCGCTCATGGTGCACAATGACGAACGTTAGTGTGTTGTGTGGTCGCTTCATTCAACGCAATAATTCTCGCGGCAAATCTCTTCAACATCTAACGCCAATGTGAATGCCGTTGTACATAGAGATATAATTTAGTATTATTATATCTCTATGCCGTTGTAAAATTCTCGCGGTAAGTGGTGGCCACACTTGCGGTTAACGTCCATCAACGCGATAATCAACGGCGTTTCCCGTTGGTGTTGCCGGGGCATGAGAAAAAAAAGGCAATTTCAATTTCATAGGTAGGTACTTCAATTCCCTTTTTATTTTTAATGAACTGGCTTCTGACGCCTTTGAAATTATTATACAACTAAATATACGGCGGGCAAATAAATGAAAATTCGTAAAAAATATCAAATAGTTTTTTTTTGTTCAGTCTTTATTTCATGTTTCCAGCTGAAGTTTATTTTGCTGAATTCTTATTCATCGGTAAGGTACTCTAGGCTAAGACTTATTTATCATACTCCGTGTTATTATTTCTATGTCAAGAAACCTCTCCCTTTCAAAACTTATAAGGCTTTGCACCAGTGTGTATGCGAAAATGTCTTGTTAAACCACACTTTTCATTAAAACGATGTTGACATATATCACACTTATAAGGTTTTTCACCAGAGTGTATGCGAAAATGTTTTGTTAAATGAGTCTTTTGACTAAAACTACGTTGACATACATCACACTTATAAGGTTTTTCACCAGTGTGTAAACGATTATGTTCTGTTAAATGATTCTTTTGACTAAAACTACGTTGACATACATCACACATATAAGGTTTTTCACCAGTGTGTACACGAATATGGTTTATTAGATCATACTTTCTAATAAAACTACGTAGACATACATCACATTTATACGGTTTTTCACTAGAGTGTTTACGAATATGTGTTTTTAAATAAACCTTTTGACTAAAACTACGTGAACATACATCACACTTATAAGGTTTTTCACCAGTGTGTATACGAATATGTTCTGTTAAATGAGTCTTTTGCCTAAAACTACGTTGACATACATCACACTTAAACGGTTTTTCACCAGTGTGTATACGAAAATGATTTGTTAAACCATGCTTTGTACTAAAACTACGTAGACATACATCACACTTATAAGTTTTTTCACCGATTTGTGAACGAGTATGTTGTGAATTTATTTTTACTCGATTAAAACTACGCTGATCATATTTGTTAGGCTCTTTGCAAGAAGTTTTCGACGTACGCTTTTCAGTTTTCCGGGTAACTTTCGAGTCAGATTTTTCGTTTTTCATTTGCTCGGCTGTTATTCCATCTTCTAGTTCTGATTTTGTCTCAACGGTCGCACCTATGATTATAAATCTGGTCAGTACAATGTTAGAAAATGATTGACATGCACACGAATGAAAATAATAGCGCTTTAACGCTAAAACAGTTTGCATTAATTGCATAACACACGATCAATCACAATCTGTTTCATTTTGACAGTTCAACAACATTCATTGCGTTATTTATTTAATTGTTGAGTAGATAAATTGTGAATATTTTTTATTTTTTTTTATTTATTTATTTTTTAGATAAATTTTTCTAACATTTATAAAGCAACGGATAAGCAATTTCCTTCAAAATGATTCAGATTATGATTGATCGTGAGTTACGCAAGTTCAGATCAAGGTTTAAAAAAGTGGCAATTAAAAAGACGTTATTCAACATAAACTGATACTGAACTGCTAAATGGTGATTTAAAATTAGAATTTCGGGTACGTTTATGTATTCAAATTGTCAAATCAAAGCACTCAATTTGAAAGTGTCACCACAAGTTGGTATCCACAGATATATTTTCTGATCCATTTGTTTACATTTTCATCAATACTTTTGGAATAGACTATGAGCTATGACTCACACGGCCAGCTCACTAGCGTTCTTCGATGGCATCGAGCGCCTAGAGTATGTTCTGTGGTCAGAGGGCCGAGGCGGCGGATAGCGCGGGCGATGTGGGCGACCACCTACGGCCTCGCGGTCCGAAGGGCCTCGCACCACGACGGTTGCATTACTTAAAAACCGTGAACGCGACGATAAAAGTTTACTCTTCTCTTCATATAACGATAAATTTAGCATCATTTTCTAGCGTTGTGTTGCTATTTTGGGGAATCCCCGCCGGCCAGAGCTTGGGGATTTCCCATTCTGTTTGTTTACGTTACTTTCAACGGCTAGGAAGTCAATCAAAGTATCGGGTGCGGTCCGACCAGGACCCCCGATTCTGGGGGGCCCCCAAATCTTTAGAAATACTTTTTAATCAAATCCCAAACAAGGCCAAAATATGTTCAGTAAGTAAAAGGCAGTATTTGTTGGGGGCCCCTAAAAATAAACGTAGATTGCAAATTTTATCGAGCTCGCTTCGCTCGCTCTTGCATCCTACATTGTCTTTTTCTTAGACTTTTCTGTAACTGTCGATTTATATATGAACGTATTGTCAAATAAAACCTTACCTATCAAGGGCGGGGTCCTATAAATTTTCGAGCTCGCTACGCTCGCTCTTACATCCTACGTTCCCAAACTATTCGGTATGGCTCGACAAAGTAATTCCTATTTTCATATAAATTTTCAAATCAAAATTTACCCTATCCAGAGTGCAAAAATTTTCGAGCTCGCTTCGCTCGCTCTAACACCATGTATTCGTTTAATGCTCCAACTTATTCGTTGAAGTCGAATAGTCAAAAAGAAACGTAACCTGTTTGAGGTAGGGTGCCAAAATTTCGAGCTCGCTTCTCTCGCTCGTAAAATCTACGTTCTTCCCTCAGGTTCTTCCTAGATTTCAAAGTTTTAGGTATGCAGAAACCACCCCTTTAGTTTGCCACCCTGGACCCCGACAGTCTTCAAGCTTAGCCCGCCATTGCCTATCTCGATCTATTATTCCAAAAAATTATAATACAACAGTGTCAAGTGCTATTTTTTTTTTTTTTTTGTCTTCTTGCTTCACCGGAGGGCCTATGACAGACCGCAGCGACACTACTTGTTTTCTATGTATCTCTATGAAAATAAATCTTCCATAAATGGCGACATTGCCGCCTACTGCTACGGTCGAGTACAGCCGTCCGACTGCAGACAGCATTCGACATTGCACATAATATAAGCAGGTAAACCCTTCACCTAACTACTTCCTATCAGGTGAACCATTTTGCTTACTTACAGATTAACTAAATAATACATACTTTTCATCTCCCTAGGTCTTTGTTTCTTCTTGGATACTTCTTGATCTTCTTCTTCAGTTTTAAACTCCATTAAAGGTACATCATATTCTAAATCTGTTTCGGATACTTCTTGTTCTACTTTCACTTCAGTTTTAAACTCCATTAAAGGTACTTCATATTCTAAATATGACTCGGAATAATGTGGTTGTATCTCTGCTACATCTAGACAGCTATTGTCTAAATTTTCCAGTTCTAGTTCTGTAAGTAAACCTAAACAAGAACAGTCAAAAGTATTACTCATTTATTAATATTGGCTTTATTTCACAATACAATGTGTTTACCAATATTTTAACTAAACACTAATAAAACTTTGAAGTAATTCAAAATATTTAAAAAAAAAAAATTGTTAGGTCTATTGTTAATATTATTTTTGTAACTAAAAACATACCATCACTTTGATGTTTCTCCTTTGGCTCAGTAATATCATCTGGTCCCTCACAAACAGCTGGTAATTTTTCTTTGATAGCAATACTTTCTGGTTGAACAACATCGACTATACTTATGTTCTCTATTGGAGATTTAATAAACCCACCTAAACACTCTAAGTGGTCTTGGTTTATTAAAGGTTTGGGCTGGAAAAAGATATTTATAGTATTAGGAAAATATGCCCGTCACAGTCCCACAAGCACAAACTTGTTTCATTATATTAAAATCACTCAGCAGAGCCCCACAGTGAGGACACTTAAGTAGGTTCAATGTACTGTGCAGAGTCAGCCATGCTACCAGCTTCACAGACCAATGGTATGATTGGCGTGAACTCCAGACACAACAGGTACAAGCTTGAGAGAAATCACTTCCACATTGTACTAAAATTATAAATTGTAAATAAAAATGTCTGTTGAAGAAAATATCTCACCTCATAATCCTCATTCATCATCTGAGTGAACAGCTCTTCGGCTTCCAGACATTTTCTCAGAAATCGATAGCATTGCTTTAGTTTAGCGAAGCAGAAGAAACAAGCAAGAATCGGTCTCCTGTCCTCAGTTACAAACTGCAACAAAACTTGTCTTACACTATTTTGTTTATGAAGAATATACTTCTAATATTACGTTAATAAAATTGTAAAGACAAGAGTTGGTGGCACAGACTAATTAGTGGTCATTAATGCTTTCTAAGACACTAGCATAGATTACCACTTTTGTTCAAGGCAGATGGGTGACTTTATTATTTAAATATTTTATGTTTCACTTAATTCTTATTTATCAACTTACTGGAATATCCGTCAGCTTCTCATATAGTTCATGGAAGTTCCTGTTCACCACTAGATACATGCGAACATTCTGCACTAAACATATTCTACACATTGGCAGTTTTTCCATCTTCGTACAAATAACTGGCGCGGCTTGTATAAATTATTGCGACTTCTATTGATCTTCGAATGCAAATAAAAGCTTATAAATAACGAGTGCCCTTCCTTGGTGGACCACGGTAACACGGCAGCAGCAAATATTTAATTAGATAGTCCAGGTAGTTCATTTAGTTTATTAGTCCCTAAACACCACCTGCAACACCAATCACAGATAATAGTAATCTATGACTTTTTAACTAATAAGCATGCAAAAATGCAAACCAACAAGAACCAAGAAACCAATATTTATTATTTTGACACGACACACAGTATAAAAATGACCTCCGTGAATTTAGCCGCACGATTTCATTATTATGAACTTTTGTTAATGCTAATCGTTAGAGAATCGTTAGAGAGGGTTAGAGAGAAAAGAAAAATCGTTAGAGAGTAATTAGTTTTTATGTAAAAACAATTTTAATTTTTCGTGTGAAGTTGGCCCCCCTTCCCGCAAAAATGGACTTAGACGTAATTTTATTTTTTTAATCGTTTGCGAATCGTTAGAGAGAGATTGAGAGTTACACAAAATCGTTAGAGAGTTAATATTTTATTTGATATTAAATAATTTCTGAGAGCGTGACATTAGCCCACCTCTGTGAATTTTGCCCCCAATATAATTATTCTCAACTTTTGTTAATGCTAATGGTTAGAGAATCGTTAGAGAAAGTTAGAGAGAAAAGAAAAATCGTTAGAGAGTAATTAGTTTTATTTATCAACGATTTTAATTACTTTTGTGAAATTGGCCCCCATTCCCGCAAAAATAGACGTAGATGTAATTTTTTTATTTTTATAATTTGAGAATCGTTAGAGAGAGATAGAGAGTTAAAAAAAATCATTAGAGAGTTAATATTTTAATTGATATTAAATAATTTCTGAGAACGCGTTTTAGATTAAACAGGCTCGCTCTTATTATGGGCAACATATTCAGCCGGACGGTACTTTTACTGTACCTAGAAGTTAGTGAAGATACCAGGCATTTCGTCATCACATGAGACAGCTTTGATCTGAGGACTCACACCACTATAGTTATAGAGTGTATTACATTATTGTCTGGTATCTTGGATGGGCCGGCATCAAAATTATATATCTCCACCTGCTCAGTTTCTCGACAGTATTTTATTAAGAGAAGACATTGAAAATGAAGAAAATCAATAAATCATTACTTAAAATTAAAAAAAAAAGTTTTATTTCATAAAAAATCTGTAACACTTGCATTCAAAGCATATTATTCAGTTGTAAATATCATAATTGTCGAAAGGCTTTTCATCCACTTCCGATCTCGATTCTAAGTCATAAAACAGGAATTCTCCATCGTAATTAAAAAAATGTTCTTGATCAGTAGGTAGGTACTATTATCATTTTACTCCTGCTAAGCCTGTAGACTATGCTGAAACATGCACTTCTTGCACTTATAGATTCCTAGTAGCTATAATCTAAAGAGAGGTCCAAAAGAATTATGCTACACATTTTTTACTGAAAATATCCCATTTCATCTTATTTCAGAATATGGTACATAAAGTAAATAACTTGATTAGAATTTTTGTTTGCATTGTCATATTCTTTACAACAAAATATTGATTGACTGTAATGACAGTACCATGTGTCAATTTTGAAAAGTTTGTTATTTTCTGGGGTGTGTTCACTTTATTAGCCTAGATAATTAGAAAAGTTTGTTCGTTTTAGGAGTAAACTAACACTAAATTATTTCTTTTTTTTTTTAGTTTGAGAATCGTTAGAGAGGGATAGAGAGTTTAAAAAAATCATTAGAGAGTAAATATTTTAATTGATATTAAATTATTGCTGAGAACGCGTTTTACCCTAGGACCTGAGCAGGTTAAAATTTAGAAACGTGCCGCCTCGATAGGGGATAGGGGGAGGAGGAGAGGGGGAAGGGTAAGTAGATCCCCCCACTCCCCCTTGCCGGAGATACAAAGTTTTTTTTAAATATGACAAATCTCTTATATGCTGGGGCCACACCAACGGATTATCGCGATAGACGTTAACCGTTGGTGTACTACACTACGACTTACCTCGAGAATTTGTCAACGGCATTTACATTGGCGTTTGACGTTGGGTGATTGATAACTCTGGTGGCGGCATTTTAGGCAGATCAAAGAGATTTACCGCGAGAATTATTGCATTGAATAAGCATGAAGCGGCCACACTAACGTTTCTCTTTGTGCACCGTGAGCGCGAGTAGTACCGTGAGTAGTAGGTACTACTGATACATGACATGATGCAGAGGTACGTTATAGTTATGAGTGGTAAAGTTGTGTATTTGATTAACGATCATTTAACAGTGATACCTGATAAGAATACGAAATATTGTTGGTAGTTTCAATTTGATTCGGTACTTATAGTGCATCATTTATGCTCAAAACACCATCGAGATATAAGTACTAACGTACTAGAGAAGCTACGTCAAATAACTGAATTGTCCTATTCTTCGTATTGAATCTTTAGTTCGCTGCAGCGCTAAAATAATAACAATTCGTCTAAACCGTACCTAATTTACCACAGTGCTAGATTTGCTGCGGAAGTGTATTTATTCTCGGCAAAAAGGTCTTAAGCGCCATGTAAATCACGGCACTTACGCGTTTTCTTCGACAAACTGCGGCGCGATCGCCGCAGTTGAACGAGACAAAGTAGGAATTTACGGTGTCTTCTCTAGTACGTTAGTACTTATATCTCGATGCAAAACACACAAAAGGTGGGTGCTTGTCGGGAGCTGGTCAGGTCTTTTTTAACCCACTGTCGGAAAAAGAGGAGTGTTATAAGTTTAACGTGTGTGTCTGTATGTTACATCGTAGCTGCCAAACGGCTGAACCGATTCTGATATTTTTTATTTTGTTTGAAAGATGACTTGATAGAGTGTTCTTAGCTATGATTCAAGAAAATCGGTTCAGCCGTTTGAAGATTATCAGCTCTTTTCAGGTTGATGAATGGATGTGAGCATCTTCCACAGGTCACATCGATTCGAAAGGACATGTCCATAAATGGTTTTTTTATTATTCAATAATTCTAACCAGGATAAGTTAAATATATTTGGATAGAAATCCCAAAAAGTAGTAGCTCTAACTGTATCATGCATTTTTAAGGATTACCAATTTCGAGAAAAATCGTTTTTTAATTTATTTATCTATTTTTTTCTTATGTACACATAGTAAAATACAAAATAGATACGACATAGTTAAAATATGAGTACAAAGGTACTGCTTATTTCTTAGGAAATAATTAATTTAGTGTTAGTTTACTCCTAAAACGAACAAACTTTTCTAATTATCTAGGCTAATAAAGTGAACACACCCCAGAAAATAACAAACTTTTCAAAATTGACACATGGTACTGTCATTACAGTCAATCAATATTTTGTTGTAAAGAATATGACAATGCAAACAAAAATTCTAATCAAGTTATTTACTTTATGTACCATATTCTGAAATAAGATGAAATGGGATATTTTCAGTAAAAAATGTGTAGCATAATTCTTTTGGACCTCTCTTTAGATTATAGCTACTAGGAATCTATAAGTGCAAGAAGTGCATGTTTCAGCATAGTCTACAGGCTTAGCAGGAGTAAAATGATAATAGTACCTACCTACTGATCAAGAACATTTTTTTAATTACGATGGAGAATTCCTGTTTTATGACTTAGAATCGAGATCGGAAGTGGATGAAAAGCCTTTCGACAATTATGATATTTACAACTGAATAATATGCTTTGAATGCAAGTGTTACAGATTTTTTATGAAATAAAACTTTTTTTTTTAATTTTAAGTAATGATTTATTGATTTTCTTCATTTTCAATGTCTTCTCTTAATAAAATACTGTCGAGAAACTGAGCAGGTGGAGATATATAATTTTGATGTCGGCCCATCCAAGATACCAGACAATAATGTAATACACTCTATAACTATAGTGGTGTGAGTCCTCAGATCAAAGCTGTCTCATGTGATGACGAAATGCCTGGTATCTTCACTAACTTCTAGGTACAGTAAAAGTACCGTCCGGCTGAATATGTTGCCCATAATAAGAGCGAGCCTGTTTAATCTAAAACGCGTTCTCAGAAATTATTTAATATCAATTAAAATATTAACTCTCTAATGATTTTTTTTAACTCTCTATCTCTCTCTAACGATTCTCAAATTATAAAAATAAAAAAATTACATCTACGTCTATTTTTGCGGGAATGGGGGCCAATTTCACAAAAGTAATTAAAATCGTTGATAAATAAAACTAATTACTCTCTAACGATTTTTCTTTTCTCTCTAACTTTCTCTAACGATTCTCTAACCATTAGCATTAACAAAAGTTGAGAATAATTATATTGGGGGCAAAATTCACAGAGGTGGGCTAATGTCACGCTCTCAGAAATTATTTAATATCAAATAAAATATTAACTCTCTAACGATTTTGTGTAACTCTCAATCTCTCTCTAACGATTCGCAAACGATTAAAAAAATAAAATTACGTCTAAGTCCATTTTTGCGGGAAGGGGGGCCAACTTCACACGAAAAATTAAAATTGTTTTTACATAAAAACTAATTACTCTCTAACGATTTTTCTTTTCTCTCTAACCCTCTCTAACGATTCTCTAACGATTAGCATTAACAAAAGTTCATAATAATGAAATCGTGCGGCTAACTTCACCGAGGTATAAAAATGTACTCTTTGACACAGACTATCATCCATAGCCATTCAAGCATTACGCCTGGCGCCACTTTGCTGTCAAATTTATGACATCTACCCACAAAAAAGGTCGCTTGTCGTTTTTATAGCACCTACCTCCATATAGTAATTAATTGCTTATAAGAAAAACTACGTAGTGAAACTGCACAAACTTAAAACTAGCCCTTATGAGAAAAATTATTACGCCATTTCAGTCAAGCGTCGAACAGCCACATGTGGAGTCGTTGCGCTATAAAGTAACGTTAGACACGACATCAGAATGAACGAGAAGACAAGGGACAGTGACAGTTTGGTCTGTTGATCTGTGAGTTGACCAATGGGTAAGGCAGTGTCTGTCTGAGTGACAGCAATGGTGACAGCTGACAGCAGACATCTTCGACTTCGACATGACATTCAAACTTCAATTCCAGTTTTTTTTTTAATGAACTGGCTACCGAGGCCTTTGAAATTATTATGCAACTATAATAAGTAGGTATACGGTGGTCAAAGGAATGAAAGAAAGTTCGTAAAAATATCAAATCGTGTTTTTGTTGTTCAGACTATAATTCATGTTGCCAGCTGAAGTTTTTTTTTGCTGAATACTTATTTATCGGTAAGGTACTCAAGTCAGGCAAGTGCTTCAACACTTATGAAGACTTATCATACTCCGTGTTATTATTTCTACGTTTCTCCCTTTCAAGACTTGACAGCACTGAGAAATCTGGATAGCAGACACTTATTCCTACAACACTTAGTATCCAGCGATTACGCCCGTCATATTAATGAAATAATGTGAACATTAATTGATGTGCATAATTAAATGTTATCAATCATAATGTCATGTAAAACAATATTGCAATTTATTGCTATGAATGTTGGTAATAAATAAAACAAAGTACATTATTAATTAGTATTATATTTTACAATAATAATAATAACATTCGCAAAGGTAATTATGTCTGTGTTATTTCAAAAAGTACCCAGTGACTATGATTATAATGTTGTAGATAGTGCCATCCACGAAGACGCGCCCCACTCCGTGATTACTTTACTATATAGTAGTTAGCTTTAAACTCCCCAAATGATCCAGCCTGTCCCATCTTACTGTCCTCCCCACAGGTACGCCCTTAGCCCGTACCCCACGGGGGGTGCCCTTTGCGAGGAGTCGCTTGATAAGTTTTTTATGCCCTGTCTAGAAGCTTTAAGTTACCAGCCACAGGATAGCCCGATTAAGTGGCCAGAACCTCATTTACGACACACGAGGACAAGGTAGAAAAAAAAAACAGTAATCGCGGAGTGGGCAGCATCTTCGTGGATGGCTCTATCGACAAGCTTCCGCCAGCGGCATCACCCGCGTTATATTTTTATAAATAAGTTTAAGTGATATAATTATGTATTGTTACAATTCAGAATTGAAAAGTGCGATTTACAATCTGACGTATACCTATATCTTCTAAATGTTATTTATGTTTTTCACATTTGAAAGATCTTTCGCCTAATTGTGTTCAAACATGATTTCTTAGGTCATATCAAGTTGTTTAACAATGTGTACACGAATATGTCTAGTTAAATTACTCTTTTGATTAAAACTTTGTTGACATACATCACACTTATAAGGCTTTGCACCAGTGTGTATACGAATATGTTTTGTTAAATCGCACTTTAGATTAAAACTACGTTGACATACATCACACCTATAAGGTTTTTCACCAGTGTGTAAACGATTATGTTCTGTTAAATGAGTCTTTTGACTAAAACTACGTTGACATACATCACACTTATAAGGTTTTTCACCAGTGTGTATACGAATATGTTTTATTAAATCATACTTTCTACTAAAACTACGTAGACATACATCACACTTATAAGGTTTTTCACCAGAGTGTAAACGCATATGTGTTTTTAAATAAACCTTTTGACTAAAACTACGTGAACATACATCACACTTATAAGATTTTTCACCAGTGTGTATACGAATATGTTCTGTTAAATGACTCGTTTGCCTAAAACTACGTTGACATACATCACACTTATAAGGTTTTTCACCAGTGTGTACACGAATATGATTTGTTAAACCAGACTTTCTATTAAAACTACGTAGACATACATCACACTTATAAGGTTTTTCACCAGTGTGTATACGAATATGATTTGTTAAAACATGCTTTCTATTAAAACTACGTAGACATACATCACACTTATAAGTTTTTTCACCGATTTGTGTACGAGTATGTTGTGTATTTTTTTTTACTCGATGGAAACTACGCTGATCACGTTTGTTAGGGTATTTGCAAGAAGTGCCGGGTTTCGACGTACGTTTTTCAGCTGTCTGGATAACTTTCGAGTCACATTTTTCGTTTTTCGATTGCTCGGCTGTTATTGCATCTTCTAGTTTCGGTTTTTTCGCAACGGTCGCACCTTTGATTATAAATCTGGTCAGTACAAAGTTGGAAGAAGATTGACATGCACACGAAACAAAATAATAGCGCTTTGCATGCTCAGACCAACAAAAAGCATGATTCACCAAAAAGAAAGAATTTCTGGGAGGTATGCACTTAATCACCAAAAAAACTTTACTAAAAAGAAAATCGACTTCCAAAAAAAACAGAAAAAAGTGAAAAATAACTTTAATTTCGGAAGTCGGTGTCGTTGCTTTATAATTTTTGTTTTTTGCCACCGACTTCCGAAATTAAAGTAATTTTTCACTTTTTTCTGTTTTTTTTGGAAGTCTGTGTTTTTTTAAGTCGGTTTTCTTTTTTGTAAAAAGTTTTTATATTCCACTTTTTAGTTGTGGTACCTACCCCACACAAATTCGAATACCACTACCTGCTATGTAAATAACAGTGAAGGAGCAAATTACGATATCGTCTAGATAAACTAAGTGGGAAAAATACGTAATATTGAAGCTTACTCAAAAACTACGCAAGCAAAGTTAATAAAATTTATAAGGGACCACACGGGAAGCACCAGCTTTCAAATAAAAAAGAATCATTCAAATCGGTTCTCCCAGTCGAAAGTTCTGAAGTAATAAAACATTTTAAAAAACTGTCCTTTTTTTGAAGTCGGCTAAAAATCATTATTATGTTTTATTTTACACTTTTTAACTTTTTATTTTTCACGTTCAAGCATAATTATCTTTCTTCCCATCTATTCGAAAAGGACGACATGGTTCGCGTTTAAGTGCACCCAAAGGTGGTGTTTTCTATAAGAAACTTTTAGCGGGCAGTAATGAGTTTTTAATCCTCTTTATAAGTGCGCCGCCTCGCACTTTTTGAATTTGGAACATCTTAGTGTTCAGCGCCAAAGAAATCGACCGCAAATATTGGTTGAATAAAGACTGGCTGGTACGACGGCCCATTAGTCGCGCCAACAGCTGAATAAAAATCTACAAAAATCTCTAATCCTAATAAAACTGTAACAATAAACTTTCTTAATTGCGAAAATGTCTCAAATGTATATATAAGTTTTTAGTTGTTTTATTATTAGATACTATTTAATTTCAATAAAGTTGTTACTCTATGTCTTAGTAATATTACAATAAAATATGAGGCGCCTTTTATTTTCTCATAGTGTGTGATGAAAAGTAGAGTGTATCTCTCGGGTGCAAAATATATTTTTGGTTCGGGCGACGTATTTTGAGTCCCTCGCTACGTTCAGGATTCATTAGTATAATACTCTAGAATCCCTCACTTCGCTCTGGATTCAAAAAAGCGCCCTCGCCCTCGCCGTAAAAATATTATTTTGCTCCCTTATGATACAATCTACTATTTATTGCTAATATTATTTTTGTTACACATACTAGTATCAGTTTGATATTCCTCCTTTGGCTCAATAATATCATCGTCTGGTCCCTCACAAATAGCTGGTAATTCTTCTTTGATAAAAATGCTTTCTGTTTGACATTCATCAACTATACTTATGTTCTCTGTTGGAGATTTAATAAACCCACCTAAATACTCTGAGTGGTCTTGGTTTATTAAAGGTTTGGGCTGGAAAAAGATATTTATAGTATTAAGAAAATATGCCCGTCACAGTCCCACAAGCACAAACTTGTTACATTATATTGAAGTCACTCAAAAGAGCCCCCCACAAGTGAGGACACTTGAGTAGGTCCAATGTACGGGTACTCAAGTGTCCTCACTGTGACCTACTCAAGAGTGAAGTTGATAGCATGGCCAGCATGGGCTACTGGCCATGCCATGCTATAAACTTCAATGGTATGGTTTGCGTGAACTAGCCACAATAGGTAGGTATGTGCTTGAGACAAAACTTTTACATAAGGAACACACACTGTCGAAGAATATCTCACCTCACAATCCTCATTCATCATCTGAGTAAACAGATCTTCGGCTTCCAGACATTTTCTCATAAATCGGTAGCATTGCTTTAGTTTAGCGAAGCAGAAGAAACAAGTAAGAATCGGTCTCCTGTCCTCAGTTACAAACTGCAACAAAACTTGTCTTACATTATTTTGTTTATGAAGAAAATATTTCCAATATTACATTTAAAATTGTAAAGACACCAGTTAGTAGTCAGTAATGCTTTCTATATGCCTCATACAGAGATGGCATCAGCACTGATTACCACTCTTACTCAAGGCAGATTGGTGAATTTATATTATAGGACTGATAACGACAATCCGATGGTTGTCCCAACCCTATGTGTATGAGGACGGGCAGCACTGGCGATCAGCACAAAGTGGTTGATAGACGATAGTAATATTCGGGAGTGAGCGGGACAGAATCTGAATTCTGTTAGGTCTTGAAATTAAACTAGGATTGACTTCATTTTCAATATATTGTATGCAAAAGAACAAGGACCCATCACATGGATTATCTTTCGCATAATACTTGTTTATCAACTTACGGGAATATCAGTCAGCTTTTCATACAGTTCATGGATGTTCCTGTTCACCACTAGATTCATGCGAACATGCTAAACTCAACACTAAACATATTCTACACATTGGAAGTTTTTCCATCTTTGAACTCAAAAAGTACTGCTTCAAGTTATTTAATTCAGCTTTACATTTATATTACTGGAAAACCATGGCGCACAAATAACTGGCGTAGCTTGTATAAATTATTATGACTTCTAGTACAAGAACTTCCTTAGTGTACCACGGTAAGATTCTAGGTAGGTAGGTATATCTCTCTTAGATAGTCCAGTTAGGTGTTCATAGGATTTTGTTTATTATATTCACAGACTACTTAGAGATTATATTAACTCCCTAAACACCACCTACAACTTTTAAACCATTCACAGACTGTAAACAACAAACAAACTTGCAAATTGCAAACACACACACACAAAAACGTTGACATGACAATGACATTGACAGTAATTTTTTTTTTTTTTTTCTCTTCTTGGCAATTGAGCCGGTGTCGACTATTCTGCCAGTGTCACGTAGAGACGGCAGCGCAATTGACAGTAATTAATGACTGACAGCTTGGCATCAGCTTGGTCAGTGAAGTGAATGACAAATGACTTGCAAATGACAGACTGATTTTTCTTAAACTGGATACTGAGGCCTTTGAACAGACCAGCAAAAAACCGTTGAAACTATCATGCAACTGATAGTTTCAACGGTCTCAGCGAAAAAAAAATCTGCTGTGCCATACATTTGTGTTCATTAAATCGACAAAATGTAGGGAACAGCTAATTTTTTTTCGCGATTTCAAGGTTGGTCCCATAGAAAAAGTTGGTCAAAATGATGAGTACAATGACCCCTTTTCGGGTATAACATAAACAAAAAATAATGTTGGATAATATGTGGCCACCCGACCGAATGGGTTAGTTAGGTAATTATTAGAGGTTAGCACTGTGACCAAAAGCGCGAGCCGAGCGGACGGAAGGAGCGCTGCGTCGATTTCGATTTTCGCGATTAGCGCAGGCTCGTCCAAACCATTTGGTATACATAATATTATATATTATAATACATAAAAACACATTTCAATTGCTTTGTAAACGTCAAAGAAGTATAATGTCAGTCTGAAGGCCGAGCTGCCGAGCACGCTGAGCCGTCTGCACGCACACAAAAACATATTTGTACCAACCACCCCGTGCGAGTTAACTAGGCACCTGGCGCCATGATTTCAATGTCACTCGTATTCAGATATGGAGCCGCATTCCATTCCAGGATCCTAGTTAATTCGCACGGGTTTATACCTCGAATCTACAATCATACATAAACTAGTTTTATATATCATTGGCATACACACTGTTTGATTATAAAATTAAAGATGAGTTCGACGAGCGGAACGGAAATGTGAAGGTAGCCCGCGTAATTAAAATTTTCTTACGTTTTTAGCAATTTGCAGGTCAGTGTCAGGTTATATGTTGATTAAAATATCACTCGCGACCGTAACAAATTATGGCTTTACAGAATTATAATCATTAGAATCAGCAATACAACTCATCAAATGCCGTCTCCCGCTCGGCGGAGCGGGAGGGCGTGTCAGACTTTTACAGACTCCCGCCACCTACCATCCGTGTTCCTTCAGTTGCCAGTTACCAAGGGCCCCGGTATCCCTTTCGGACTTTCGCGCAACACTGGATGGCAGAGCAATACAATTCCTTAAGTTAGAATAATCCTCAAAAGTGATTTCATGAAATAGTCATTCAATAGGCATATAAACTTGAGAGACTTGTATAATGATTTTTGTGATTATAATTCAAAAAATAAATATTTGATATGGCCGCAAATCATATTAGATTAACATACAACCTGCTATTGACCTGCAAATTGCAAAAAAACCTTAGAAAATTTAAATTTCGCGGGCTACCCTGACATACTTAAAATTACCTATTGAATTAATTGAAATATTCGACATCAAGGCTCTCGTCTCAGGCGCGGTCCGAGGTCCTGGAGGTCATGACCCTCCTAAAATCATTCAAGCTGTCGAAATTTACATGCTTACTAACTAAAAACTGTAGGTACTTAGACACAGCGACCCCGACGGGCTTATACAAAAAAAAGTTTTTAGAGTACTTAGCAATTAGGTAACCTTTTCCCTAAAAATACTCCTCGGCACCAATGGTGACCCCCAAAATCTTGAACTGTGACGCCTGTGACCGCGCCTGTCTCGTCTGTGATTCGCTCAGCGGAAATGCACCTTAATACGTACGTGCCAAACAACTCTGACTCATAGAGTGGTTTGAACGTTTGATGCCACTCTGATTCACTGACTTGTCTGCAATACACGCTTTTCTCAAATATTGCGTAATAAAGATTACTTATTTAATTAGGTATTCAAAAAACAAGCTAGATAAAAATAAATAATAAATAAATACGACTGCAGGCGAAAAAAAACTAAAGTAAAGTGTAGTAGTGAAAAAAGGTGCCACATTGTAAGTAACTTTATCCATATTTTAATATTATAAATTCGAATCTGTACAATTCATATTCATACTTATATTACAAATTCGAAAGTAACTGTGTCTGTCTGTTTGTATGTATGTAACCTTTTTACGCCTAAACCACTGAACGGATTTCGACAAAATTTGGCAAGGAGATAGATGGCATCCTGGGGAAGGACATAGGGTACTTTTTGTCGACATACCACGCGGGCAAAGCCGCGGGCGGAAGCTGGTAAAATATATATCACCAGTTTACCGATCATTCTCTTGATCATAAGCTAATTTATTTGTTTTTGGCGCAGTTCTTTTTTCCATATATCTGAAGTATTTAGCCGTAATCTTAGGAGCCACGCCCTGTCCAGCCATATCACCCCATCTTACTTCCAATCACAATCTATAGGTACAGACGCCAGCAGGTCAAGCTACCCGAAACTGTCAGATTTTCCCAATCAACCTTGAACCTTAATGCTTTAGCGATAAAGTTGAAAATCTATTAAAGAAATTTGACAGATTGTAGTAGCTTGATGTGCTGGCGTCTGTACTTCGTATACTTCAGCACTTTCATGTTCTAACTCGCAATTTTCCTAACGATAAGTTCCTGATTATTTTGCATCACTCATTTCATCGATTTCCAACCAATTTTTAGGGTTCCGTACCCAAATGGTAAAACGGGACCCCAGTACTAAGACTCCGCTGTCTGTCCGTCTGTCTGTCTGTCCGTCTGTCTGTCTGTCCGTCCGTCTGTCACCAGGTTGTATCTCATGAACCGTGATAGTTGACAGTTGAAATTTTCACAGATAATGTATTTCTGTTGCCGCTATTACAAAAAATACATACTAAAACACAATAAAATAAATATATAAGGGGGCTCCCACACAACAAACGTGATTTTATTTGCCGTTTTTAGGGTTCCGTACCCAAAGGGTAAAAAAGGACCCTATTACTAAGGCTCCGCTGTCTGTCTGTCTGTCCGTCTGTCTGTCCATGTCTATCACCACGCTTTATCTCATGAACCATGATAGTTAGACAGTTGAAATTTTCACAGATGATATATTTCTGTAACCGCTATAACAAGAAATAAAAAAAAAAACAGAATAATATAGTAAATATTTAAGTGGCAGCATACAACAACCGTAATTTTTTTGCTCGTTTTTTATCTATATTGATAACGGCAACAGGTAGACGGTTGAAATATTCACAGATTACTTTGTTATATATTCACTTTAAAAATAAATTATTAAATTAACATAAAACAAATATTTAAGGGGGCTCCCATACAACAGACATGATTATTTTGCCGTTTTTATAGATAATGGTACGGAACCCTTCGTGCGCGAGTCGGACTCGCACTTGACCGGTTTTTTAATCACCGGCGCCGGCGCGCGGCGTCACTTTTAGGATAGTTCTGCGTCCCACTCCTTCCTTATCATGAACTAACCATTTAGCATTTTTACACATTTTTTTTTGTGACACTGTGGTACCTATGTTATTTTATCGACTGACTATATTACATGACATAAATAGTACAATTTACAGTCTACATATACATAATCAGCCTGCTTTTCGTGGGACCATAACCTAGTGTTTCAACCCCAAACGGCTCAAACATATAGCTCCCAATAAGATTGTTATATTTGCGCCGTTTGAGGTTTTCTGCTCCTGTAGCAGCTGCTTCAGCACAACCCGCTGAGCCCGCCGCGCCTCCGCTAGAAACATGGGATGACGGCACAGTCCAGTCCATCTATCGTTTTTTTGGTTTTACCCTACTCTTATTAATAGCCACCCACATTCAAACTCCAAACATTACATCTTCATTATTCATCATTGATACCCTATTTGACCTTGCAGTTCAACTTTAATGATAAAAGACAGGGCACGGGTTTTCCCCGAATTGTTTATTATCTGGCGAAACAAGGCGTGGCGTGCGTGCGTCTGTGGGTGTTATTGGATGCATAATTATTTACGTAACTAAAGTTATTTTTTGTCACATTTCATTCCTAAACAAAAAATAAGGTTGTAGAATAGTAAAATTAGCCATACTTTCGGTAACACCTCAACTTTAGGTAAATAAACATCCGCATTATTCCGAATGTTTATACGCGCGTTTGCCAAATGGCTTTCAGCATTTGAGCAAAATTCCTAGAATCATGAAAAACTAGCTGTTTGCCAGTGAAATTATCCTACGTTATTCGCCACTGTAAATCTATCTTTATTCTTATCGAAATAAAGTAGAAAATAATAAGTCAAGTCAACAACACAAACTTATTCATTATTGCGGTTGACTGAACCTAAATTATATTGTTTTTATTAGTGTTCCGTAGTCAACAAGTCCAAACTCCAGGCTGCCACTGAGAAATCCCAGATGGAAAAACCCAATAACACTTTGGTCGACCCGGGAATCCATAAATTTAATTTAACAAATACAGGCTGTAAGGGTAAACACTCTTGTCATTCAAACCATGGGTAAATATAAAAATAAATGACCGAACACAACAAAAAAAAAACGTTATTTTCATTAAAAGATTTTAAAAAGTTTCTATCCGACACCGTGCTCTCTAGCGAAACAGCTGACTGACTGAGGGAGAGGTCGCACTCGCGGCCAAGGCAAGTTCATTGCCCTAGCGCATAGTGCAACGAACTTGCGTCTCTTGTGGTAAAATGTAGGTTTAAAAATGTAATTTTCCATTGATTTCATTTCAACCACTGGTTGCAAGGATAACGGTGTTCACCCTAACACCCTGTAGTTATCGGATGTGATATTATTGATCAAACAAATAATAATACTTACTATCAGCTCCGGCACAAAAATAAACAAGATAGTCTCAATGATAGGTAGCCGTTGCAAATGTTGCAATTCGCTTATCGCTACTTACGTGTGTGAACGTCTGCCAGATAAACAATCACAATCGGTCATTTTGTCTATTCTTCCGTCGGCAAACCCCGTTTCTATGGCGGACATGCTACGCGCATAAGACTAAATCTGTGCTACGTCGTACGCGTGCAGGAGCGAGCTGAGCCGGCTGAGCCAGTGAGTTGACCATTGAGCGAGCTGAGCCGTCGGCGTCGCACGCACAGCATGACAACCATTGAAACGGATGTCGACGGTAGAATAGAGAAAAAACAGATTGTGATTGTTTATCTGTCATTTTGTCTATTCTTCCGTCGACAAAAGCCGTTTCTATTGTGGTTTCTGGTCATGCTAAGCGTGCTGGCGGGTAACGGCGTAACGCGAATCTTACGCATTTCGTTTTCTTCTTATTTAATACCAAATTATTTGCAGTAGGTACTTAAGAGTCCCAGAAGGAGCTCGTAGATAAGTAATAACAGCCCCACGGGTCGATCCATCAGGATAAGCTACGCTTGCCGGGGTTGGTCCGTCGATGGGTGACTACCTATCTTTAATTAAATACCGGGACCTCTCCGTGCCTCGGAAAGCACGTTAAGCCGTTGGTTTGGTCCCGGCTGTCATTCGTGGATCTTTGACAGTCGTTACGGGTCGTCAGAAGCCCGAAAGTCTGACAACCAGTCTTACCAAGACGTATCGGATTGCGGAGGTCGGATAGGCAGGCAGTCGCTCCACGTAAAATACTGGTATTCAGCTGCATCGGGTTAGACTGGAAGCAGACCCCAACATAGTTGGGTTTTCCCAACGCTAAGCAACTGTAGACCTTAGGCATAGCGTTATTTACGTCGTCAAGCTCATGTTTACTTTAAAAATCAGTGATGTGTCATTAGCAAATCACACCATTTTGTGGTCGGTTTTTCAGTACCTAAATTAAACTGAAGTTTATCCTGTTTTGTTCAGTCTAGCGAACATGACGTGATGTGGGTGTTATCAATGAGCAACTACGCGTTTTTGCTTGGAGCTTTAACGTTGGTTTTCGGAGAAAAATAAATGACTTTCAGCTTCTGAACTAAATTCCTAGAATCATGTAAACTACTAGCTTTTTTATATTTAAATCCACGACGAAGGGGAGTCTCTTGGCTTGCATCTCACCTGATGGTAAGTGATGATCAGGCCGAAGGTGGAAGCGAGCTTCACCCGGAATCCTCAACCACAGAGGAACTGGCTTGGCTATCTTACCTGTAACTGCCGAAACACAACAAGGCTGATAACACTATTGTTATGGCGACAGACTTAGATAAGATGGTGGTAGCTAGCCAGGCAGACTTAGAACAAGCCCTACCACCAACCAAACCGAGCAGAAAATTTTGCCCTCACTGGGTGTCGAACCCGGGACCTCTGGGTCTGAGTCCTCCCATACCTAATAAAACTGTAATACCTAATAAAACTGTAATTCGAAAATATTGTTAATTAATTATTTTTAAAAGAGTAACCGTGGAGTTTCTTGCCGGCTCTTCTCCATAGGAAACAACCAATTGGAACCGTGCACCTAGCTTCTGACGTTTCATAAGTGCCCATGTAGGCTTATGTGGAATAAAACATTTTGATTTTGAGACCGGTGGTCTAACCAGCTATAGAAGAGCTAAAGAGCTAAAAGAGTGATACAGCTTTAAGAACGAAAGAGTTGTCGCTACTTTTCTATTCAATGAGCTACATCGCCCATGTCGGGATCAAGTCGATTCCGCTGGGACAAATATTATTAAAACATGTTAGCTAAACAGCCACAGCCAGTCTTATCTTTCCAATTTTTCTTCCACAGATGACAACCAAAACGGTTCCAATGGACGTACGGCGCATACAAACATGGAACAGCCAATGGCAGTGGTTCTGCGGAGTGTGCGGCCCTGGCCGGCAAACTTCCGCCCAGTAGGAACACCACTGATGACTCGCAGTAAGTTAAAACACACGTACAGTTCGATTAAAAGTTAATGGCGGCTCGGAACATGAGGCGAGTCGCTGCGCAGCAACAATTTCATGTGTCAGCGAGGGTGAGGGGTGGGTTACTGCGCAGCGAGAAACTTAACTGGATCGAACTGTGTATAGCACCACGCCTGTTTCTTATGAAGGAGAAGGGAGAGTTTGTCTATCATAATTATAATCAGCGTATAACTTTCCCACTGCTGGGACACAGGCCTCCTCTTTGTGAGAGGGAGTGGACCGAATCCACCACGCGGGCCCAGTGCGGGTTGGTAGATGTCACATGACTTCGATTTTTTGGTTCTAGGACATGCCGGTTTCCTCACGATGTTTTCGTTTACCGTTTTGTGAGCAGTGGCGATGCAATTATTTACACAAAGTAAAGCGCCTGTCAGGGTTCGAACTTACGACCTACAACTGGTCATTAGTTAATAACTAACTTATATTTATAAAGTACTTTACAGCCAACAGTACTTACGACGAGTAAATACCTACCTACTAAATAATACTCTATAAGGACATAGCAGACACGAAATCTATTTTTAGCATCGGCGAACAGCGATTTTCGGAAACTCGATACTCTGACGGACAAAAGGCGATGCAGTTGCCAAATTGCCGATCGCGGATGATAGATGCTGGTGTTTTCGGTCAGATAGTAAACAGATCTTATCCTAGGTGAGAGCAGTGGTGGCCCAGTGGTAACGGCCACGACTTACGAGTTGTAGGTCGTAGGTTCGAATCCTGACAGGCGCGGCTCTTACATACTGGCGCGGATTCGCCGCGCGACGCGAATTTTAACAAAACAATTTCTGAGAAAACTTCACGGCGAACAATGCGGCGGCGTCGCGTCGCGCGACGAATCGCCCCAGTATGTAAGAGCCTTAAAATCGTGTTGCTATTCAAATTATTTCTTTGATTTCGATGCGTAGGTAAGTTCCGCTCAGTTTTGCTTCACAAACCTATGCATATTTTTTTACCCGGTTACGGCTAAGCCAAAGGGAGTCTGTATGATGTTTGTTTGTATTTTAACTTGTGTTCCACCGTAGCGCTTAAAAACTACGGAACCAATTATGATGAATGAGGTATCAATAGATTCGTCCGGTACATATTAATTCTCCCTAACTTAATATGGTGGACATTACACGTAAACTGACCTCGAAAATATTTAATTGAGATCATCATGAAGTCATGAAGTCATCCATCAGACGATGAGGATGAAGTATTCCCGATTGAGCATTGAGCACCGCTATGCATTGAGTGGTACATATTCCCATTTGAAATACCTTTGGTACTCAATGCATAGGTGCTCAAAAAATTGGTGCTCAGTCGGGAATACTAGTAGACTTTATTATGAAATGTTTGGTAGGTATGTACCTATCAAAAGAAAGGTCTTAACTAGTATGTACACACGGCTACACATCAAGCTATACATGTACCGGGACACCCCTCTGCCCTCCGCTAGCTCGCTTAGTGAGGGTCTCACCGGACAACGTTGTTAAATGAGGTAAACACAGTAGACGATAGGAGGAACGGTTTATTACTGGTTACTTATTAAATATAGTAATATTATCACAGTACTTTATAAGATGGTTATATATAAAAATTACAGACAGTAACACGCTCGGTCAAGTCCAAAGATGAAGTGTCCAGCAGACTGGAAAAAGACTGCACGGGAGTTTGTGGCGTTCTGAATTCAAATTGAAAATGGAATGATGATGTGGCCAGCCATAAAGGATTGCCAGTAATAAATGATAGGATGAGTATGGATGAGAAGGACTTCGTCGCATACATTTCCAGTTTATGCTGATCTCGCATTGGATAAGATTTCCGTACAATAGCGCAGCCGTGCGTACCTCCTCTTAACCTAGTAGACCATATGGGTGCCAGACACCTACCTACCAAATTATATTGCCATGCGACGACAGCTTTACCCCGACCATTTTTGGACCTATGTCTTGATTACTGTCTGAAATATTTTCTTGTTTCGTAATTTTAAGATCAATTTTATTCTTCCGCAGTACCCAACTACAATTCTATCGAAATAACTTAATAAAAGTGGCTTCTTCCTTTTCAGCGGCCGATTTCGCAGTCTGGATGTTGCCATCCAGGCTGCGAAATTGGCTGGTACCAGCCCAGCTACCGACTACTGAGACCGTTATCTTGATTCCCCCGACGACTCCGCGACGAAGACAAGGCCCTCCTACCAGTTCCATCGCGTGTGCGGCGTGTTGCAAGTTGGTAGCTGTAACTGTATGGGTGGCGCTAACCCTACTACTTGTTTTTGCTGTGGTGTACAGGCGAGCGGTTAGTGTCATGGTAAGTGGTCAATACCAGAGATGAAATGTCTCTGTCTTTCACTCAAGTCATTTCGCGATACGACTACAGCAGTGGTATTCTGTGCATATCTCACCGTTAATCTTGGGTGCGGACTCGTGGTCATACCAGGTTGTAACACCAGTGTGACTAACAGCAATGGTTTTCCTGGAGTCCGGACTCGTGGTAACACCGCTAATATCAATCGATAATATCTCACATGTACGAGACCTGGGGGTACAGATGGTATCTGAGCTGACGTTCCGCAAACACATAGTTGAGATGTGCGGCAGGGCTTTTAGAAATCTCGGTTTCATCTTGAGGCAGTGTAAGGATTTTACCGATACTGCGGCTGTTAAAGTTTTATATAATGCACTTGTGAGGAGTCATCTCGAAACAAGTGCAATAATCTGGAACCCGCATGAAGGGAAATATAGCCTTATGTTAGAAAAAATACAAAATAAATTTTCTAGGTTTCTTTACCGTAAACAGTACGGGGTTTATCCTTTTTATCCCCTGATGTACCCGAGTCTGTTCGTCCTAGGCATGGTCGGGTACACCAGTCTAGCAGTGAGAAGGGACGTCGCGCTGGTCAAGTACGTGGCTCGCGTACTGCTAGGGTTGCTGCACCACCCGGAAGTGCTGGCAGCTCTGCGGCTTCGCGCGCCGGACGGGTGTGTAGGTGCGCGCCGCCGCCCCGCTCTATTAGACGTGCCAGTAGCTAGGACTAACCTACTCAAGTTTACCCCTATGTCTCGAGCGGCACGTATTGTTAATGTTATTACGATATCGGAGGATATATTTGGCCAAAACCTGCCGAAATTCATTAAAATGGCACAAAATTTTATTGAAAGAGGTCCCATCCTATAAGATTTGTCATGTTTATATTAATTGTTATATGACTTGGTATACAATTCTTTTTAATTCTGCTTACAAGTGATGTTTTTTTTTTAATGTGTGTAAACAGTGTAGGTACTTATAACATCGCTTTGGATGATTCTGTTAAGGTGTTATAATTGTGATTTAAATAAATAAATAATAAATAAATAAATATTCTACACCATGTACCACTTGTCATTTTCAACTAGTTTGTGGTGACGCCATTACCAGTGGCAGCGATTGGAAATGCAGGATACCGTTGTTAACTCCCGCTATAGTTGACCTTGACTTGACTTGACCTTGAAGTCAGCTGTCATTAGTATCATATTTCAAGGAATGACGGCTCACTCCACTTAAGTTTTCACGGTGTGAGGTTTTTCAGAAAAGATCGTCAAATGGTCATCATTATCATCATGTCAGCCGAGAGACGTCCACTGCTGGCCATAGGCCTAAGCTCCCCCAAGCACTGCCAGTTCGATCGGTTCTGTGCTTCCCGCATCCAGCGGATTCCTGCACTAATGACCGGCAAATGCTGTAGCCAAATATCCTTACTGCAAGGCAGAAACGCGGCTTTCACGTTCTACTCTCAGACCAGCTGAAACAAGATTAGCTTCAAAGCAGTTTTTTCGTCCCTAATATAAGCTTGGCGTCAGTTGTACTTATGGTTTCATACAGCTGATCTGATGATAGAGATGGCGGCGCTCCGTTACGAACAAAAGTAAAGAGACGCTGTCACAACCGCACGAATGACTGCTTGGTGTAATAATTTATGTTGCTTTGTTAATCAGAAACTGATGAATGAAGATGTATCAGATGAACCGGGCAACAAACAGCTACGAACAATGCCAGTAGAAAAAACTATCAGGTAAGAAATAAATGTAATATTTTTTTTTTATTCCTTTTTATTTACATCAAGATACATTAATTAATTATATTTAAATGTAATAAAATAAAGGTAGATTAGGATTATTTTATTACATTTAAATATCATATTCATTAATGTATCTTAATATTATTTGGATTATTATCGATCGATATTTGATTTAATATTTGGAGTAACTGGTTCGTGAAATGTGGAGGCAATGAGAGATAAGAAATCGGTATAATGTAAAACACCGGTATTCAGCTGCAACCGGCTAAAATATTAGAAAACGGACCCCAACATAGTTCGGAAGAAGCAGGCAGATGATGTAATCAATATAGGTACTAACTAGATCCACAATTTCAGGCCAAAACAACCAGGGAAGTGTGTCCTGCCTGCATACCCTGAGAACGGTAACTACATCATAACGGACGCTCCAGATGCGAAACCCGATGACAGCTTCGAGTCACTGAAGCTGACCGTCAGTTGTCAAAATGGCTACGGAGTCTTGGGGACTGAAATAGTTTTCTGCCTCGATGGATTATGGTCCGATACTATTGCAAAATGTGTCCGTAAGTATACAAAGATATTTCTTACAACACTAATTACTAAAATCGCATAACGGTGCCGCATGACGGGAACCTCGTGAAGGCCGAGAAAGATAAACAAATCAAGTATCTTGACTTGGCTCACGAGGTTGTCGACATGTGGGATGTGGACTCTGCGATCATTGTGCCGATAGTCGTATCAGCCAATGGCTTAATTGCCAAGAGCCTTGACCAACACCTAAGGAGGCTGTCGTTGGGCAGCTGGATTAAGGGCTTGATTCAGAAAGCGGTACTCCTGGACACGGCTCGCATTGTTAGGAGGTTCCTCTCTCTGGAGCCCTGACCGCCGGTAGCTGGGACCCTGTTCCCGATACCGGTGGGCTACTATTTTTTATATTTTTCAATAGTAATACTAAAATCGCTTGAATGGATAAGCGAATTCTTGAATAAAGCGAAGCTTTTGATAGAGTGTGTTATGTTTAGTACTACCTGTACCTAAAGCAAATACAAATCATTAGTACATATTACATGGTCGCTAACAATACGCTTACATGTTGTATTTGATTCTTTGAAAGTTTCCAAAAATAAAGTCATTTCAGGAGTTTTTCGTAAGGTGTTTTAAAGAAGCTATAATAAGCCCGCTATAAATTAAAAACAAATATGGTAAAAAGCGTATAATTCTTACACCTTGGTGTGTCCTCGACTACTGAATTCAAATTCAAACGCTGTTCCCATTTGTCATATTAATACTTCCCCCCTATTTTACAGGTTTCTGTGAGCTAGATAACAACACATCGGTCCATTACCACTGCCTCGTCACCGGCTCCATCGAGGGCAGCCGCGCCTGCAACCGCTACGAACCATCAGGGACAGTCGTGAGGCCCGAATGTAAAACCCCGAACTACTACTCAGCCGGCACTCTCCCCTTCATGAGATGCGTCGACGGAAGCTGGGACAACGTCCCTGTGTGCTCCCCAGGTTTGCCCGAAAACGGAACAAATATCACTATCTTTAATTGGTTCAGACGTGACTTTGCGTAAATCCATTATAAATAAAATACAATAGACATTCTATATTTAGCAACCTATTCCGCTTAACTATTCTTCAAGAGTCATAAAACACCCTGTAAGAAATCGACAAGTGTTTCACTTCTCAACGAGGCATCCTGAGGATGACGATTGATCAATCGCAAACCAGAACACGACGTGTTGCCACTATGAGGGTTTTTTATGACTCTTGAAGAATAGTTAAGCAGAATAGGTTTCGAAATATATCTACGTCTATTGTATTTTTTACTGTTGGACTTTTTGTACCTACGCCAGTGTTGAAAAAGTATCATAAAGCTGTAACTAATGTAATAATAGTCGTAAAACGCAGGCCACAGAAGAGTGTCTTTCTTGTTGATTCATACTAACAAGCGTTTAATCAGTCTTTTTAATAAAATCTTTACTCTCAGAGTGTGGCCGAATTACTCCAAATGGCCAAGACCTCATGATTGGCGGTAGACCAGCTAAGCGTGGAGAGCTGCCGTGGCACGTCGGCATCTACCGGAAGACCACGAGACCTTACATGCAGATCTGCGGAGGATCAATCATTTCCACCAAGCTTGTTATTTCTGGTAAGTACCTACCAGGTCCTTTGTTAAGGTACAAGAGTAGCATTATGAGGCGGATTAATTTCACACATCGACTTTCGTTACGATTAGTCCGGTTGGTCCATGGATTGGTGACCATTTTTACATGAGGCTCCTCCATGCCTCGGAAAGCACGTTAAGCTGTTGGTCTCGGCTGTCATTTTTAGATCTTTGAGAGTCGTCAGAAGCCCGAAAGTCTGACAGCCAGTCTTAACACGGGGTATCGTATAACCCAGTTACTGGGTTGTAGAGGTCAGATACGCAGTCGCTCCAAGTAAAATACTGGTATTCAGCTGGATGCGGTTAGACTGGAAGCCCAGCTCAAAATAGTTGGAAAAAGCAAGGCAGATCTATTTTTTTAGTCAATCGACATAGCCTATAGCTTTAGTCCACTGCCGAACATATACTTCTTCTCTTAAGTTGCATTTCAAGACCCGGTTGTCTGCTCTCCACATCCAGTCTGCCCCAGCAGCCTTTTTAATGACGTCAGTTTATGAAGCTGGGACCCACATACACGCTTACCGATATTCGACCTTTGAGGACTCGTCAGCTCCAACGATTCTCTAGGTCCATTGACAGACATGGCCGGCCCACTGACACATATTACCTCTGAGGGGCCCTCAGAGGTAGCAAGAAGAGAATGTGTCAATGGGATGTGTGACAATCGCTTCGAAAGCGTTTCATATTTCTGCAACGACTTTCAACAGAATTGACATTAAGCTTTTCGATAGCTTATGTCAGTTCTATAAATTTTTGCCGTTTCCATCATCGTTATCGCTGATAGAATGTCACTTTGTCTACGGCCTCAGGAGTCTCTAATGCAAGTACCTACCTAAACCTACCCTGTGACTGAGTGTTTAATTATTTTATTCACAATTCATTAATTCCAGCTGCCCATTGCTTCTGGAATGATGTCAGCAAACTACTGCCTGCATCTCAGTTCGCGGTGGCAGCCGGCAAGATCTACCGCCCTTGGAATAACCACAGAGATGTGCACGCGCAGAAGTTTGATGTAAGTTCTTTATGTAACTTTAAATACTTTAGAATCTGTTTGAAACAATTACTGCAATGCTGCGCGGCCCGACATCACTCCTAATGTGCTTTGGTGCAATTTTAAAATGCCACGCGCTGCGGTCCGCTTGATAAAAACAGAACTATTAACCGTTGGTATTCAAAAACTACTTCAAATTAGAACATTAAACTTTTTAATAACTAACTATACAGCAGGTCTTATGTATTTTTTTTTAATTACCATTGTTTTCACCGTAAAAAGCAATTACCTAAACTACTCGAGGCTTGAGAGCCGCTAGCACCCCATTCCGTCTCGCTCTCACTCAGGCAACGAGTAGTATGTGCGAGCGAGCTAAAATTTGAGGTAGGGTAGGGCCTTAACGCTGGCTTTCTGATGAACCTTTACTTATAGGACATTTATGATCAACAGGTCGAAGAAATTAAGATCCCGGCCCGCTTCCAAGGCAGTGAAACGAACTTCCAAGATGACCTAGCAATTGTAATCCTGGCGGCTGACTTCGTATACAACCCTTTCGTTAGACCTATCTGCTTGTCTTTTGACTTTAAATTCGACAAGAGCCAGCTGCAGCCAGGAAAAATGGGGAAGGTAAATGACGCTTTAAAAGCAGACGCAGAAATGGCGACAATAGGCGACAATAAATAAACCTCAGACCAACAAAAAAGTCCTTTTTTGTTGGTCTGAGAAATAAACTTAGATAAATTAAAAACTAAAAAGCGATAAATAAAAACTAGTGACAAGTTATTTTTCACTTTGTAGTGTTTTTTTGGAAGTCAGTTGTTTTTTTTTATTAAAAAGTTTTTACGGTAAATTAGAAACAATCGTTCTTCGTCAGTTATAAAGCGCCTGATAAATACGCTTTAGCAATCTGTCGCATGAAGTGCGTGATGCGGACACAAAAGTTGCAGGCGCCATCACGCCGACCAATCCTTACTAATATTACAAATGCGAAAGTACCTCTGTAAGTCTGTCTTTCGCGCATTCAAGCAAAAACTACACAGATAGTCTAGAGCCTGAGAAAAGACATAGCCTACTTTTTATCGACATACCTCCGCGGGCGGAAGCTAGTATGAAAATAAATAAATTTCATTTTGTCCGAGAGAGAACTAGGAGACAAGATAAGTATTTATTTGCCTTAAACACGGTATTATGTTAGAGAGGTACGCAGATATCAATATGTATATGTTTTCGACTTCATTTTTAAATCGACTCAATTTTGATTTTGTTTGGCTTGATAAACCACGCTGCACTGCTGCATTTCGCCAGCTATTTGCGTTCATAAATGAATTCAGTTTCATTTTGACAGTATTTTCAACATTCATTCCGTTATTTACCTACATTGTTGAGCAGATTTTTTTTTCGAACCTATGAAGTAATGGATTAGCAATCTGTTTCAAAACGATTCAGATGGTGATTAATCGTGCCGACTTTGTTTTGTAGATTAATATATATAGGTACACTTCAACCAAGAAATAGGTACAGGTATGATGTTAATAAGGTACTATTTGTATTTCAATATCTTCCAGGTGGCCGGTTGGGGCCTCACATCAGAAAATGGCATGCCCTCCCAAATCCTCAAGGTCGTCGAACTGCCCTACGTGGACATTGAGCAATGCATCGCAGCATCACCACCAAACTTCAGAGAGTACATCACCAGCGATAAGATGTGCGCAGGCACTGGGAATGGTAAGTTAAAGGAAATGATGATAACTTAGATACCACAGTCCCCTGCCAGGGTTGCGGGTTAGGTTAGGTCCGACACGCCCTTCCGCCCCGCCCAGAGCGGAAGAAGTCATTGTCACTGGATGATTTCCCAACATCAAAAAAAAAAAAAAAGATACCTCAGTCGACCGTACGTCTTGATAACACTTTGACCTTGAACAGGCCTAGCCTAGTAGTATGGAAGTTTCAACAGTATAATGAAGCCGTTCCCGAATGTCATTCTTACATCTTTGACGTTCGTTACGCAGGAACACTAGTTAGATAGGCGCCTGAAAGTGTAACAACTAGTCTTACTAAGGGATGTCGCATCGTGTTACCCGGTAACTGGATTGTGGGGGTCAAATATGCAGTCGCTCCATGTAAAATAATATTATAGGTATTCAGCTGCATCCGGTTAGGCTGTACACGTAGCATGCCAGCCATAGAAACGGGTTTTGTCGACGGAAGAATAGACAAAATGACAGATTGTGATTGTTTATCTGTCATTTTGTCTATTCTTCCGTCGATAAAACCCGTTTCTATTGTGGTCATGCTAAGCGTTCGGGAAGTCGACCCCAACCATAGATATAACGCTAGTTTGAATACTACATTTATGCCGCTGACTTAGTTGGCAAAAGGCTTAGCCGATGATCCTTACTTTTGACGTTCAACGGTACCTCACTCACCTCACTTTTTTCAGGTAAAGCGCTGTGCAGAGGCGACAGCGGCGGCGGGCTAGCGTTCCCCGAGTCAGAGCGGGGCACAGACCGCTACTACCTCAGGGGCATCGTCTCCACAGCCGCAACCAATGAAAACCTTTGTAACAGCAACACGCTTACGACTTTCACACAGATACTGATACATGAACATTTTGTTAGGGAGCATCTTTAGGGTCAGGTCAGACCGGGCAGTGAAATGCTCGAAGAGTTTTACAATCATAATGAACTTAATTACAACTGAAATAGAGCTCAAAATAGCGAAGAAGAGATGATTCACTGAGACGTTTCCGATCATGGTCGCGCATATTTTCAATCAATACTTGACAGAAAAGAACGTGTCGAGCATTTTGCTGGTCTGTCTGCGCTAACGCTTGAGGGCATGCAGATGTTCGGGTCGGCACTTTCGGTAGTGTTAGTTGAACAGCAATACCGGCCCGAAGCAATTACTACACATACTTAATCGGCTTGTGCTGATCGGGAAATTCTGTTCGGTGTCCTTTGTTTAATCATATTCGGGTCGGCACAATTCCAGCTAAGCCTAGCGGCATTTTTCCCAAACATCACGCCTGTAATCTCCAAAAGGTTATGCAGAGGTGTATGTACAGACGCCAGCACATCAAGCTACTACAAGCTGTCAAATTTCTTTAATAGATTTTCAACTTTATCGCTAAAGTATTAAGGTTCAAGGTTGATTGGGAAAATCTGACAGTTTCGGGTAGCTTGACCTGCTGGCGTCTGTACCTAATAGTACACCCATATTTCGACAGTTATGATTAAGACCCTTATAAAAGGGGCGAGTCTTTTCCCCAAATAAAACATAAACATCTAAATAACAATAATGTATGCAAATACCTCAGTTTGTATGAAAAACACGCGTGATAGACCCAGCACTAACTGAAGCCCCTCCAGCACGCGTAGCATGACCACCGAAGAAACAGGTTTTGTCGACGGGAGAATAGACAAAATGACAGATTGTCATTGTTTATCTGTCTTTTGGTCTATTCTTCCGTCGAGAAAACCCGTTTTTTGCGGTGGTCATGCTACGCGTGTTGCGCGGGATTCTTGAATGGACAACCCGCGCCCGCCCGGGGACCCGTCCAAGCGTTTGAGTCGCCTTAGTTTAAACTAAGTTTATAAAGCAGGGTTGGATGATTCAATATTAAGTATACCTAATATAACAAACATTTATTGAAAATGACAGATGAAAAAATATGAGAGTTCGTAAGTTTATGTAATTTAATTATGTACCTACCTATTGTATTGTGCCATTTTATTGTTAAAACTTATTATTTTTAAATTGTGTGCTTGTTTATGGATCATGTGGTCTGCAAAAAAGATTTTAATTTTATTTAATTTATAAATACTAACCAAAAAAAAACTTAAAAAACCAAAAAAGATGAAAAAAAAAACAAATAAAACAGTTAGGTCCCATCCAACCCTGACAGGACTACTTTATTATTTTAATGTAATATTTAAATATTATTATTATTAAGGTGGAGACGACAATACAACAATAAATGAAAACACTGGCAATACTAATGCATAAAAGTATTTTGGAACTAACAAATAAATCCTAACATAGAAATTAAAAAAGTAATTTTTTCAAACAAACTAAATAGTAGTGATGGGCCGACTATGGGGTTTGCCGATCTTTGACTAGCTATTGTAACTAAACTACTGGATATATTTGATTAATTTTTTGTATGTAGACCGAGATCGTCATTAGATATACGGAGTTTCATTTTTTGTTGTATTGTCGTCTCCACCTTGTATACTTGGGTACTTATTAATTACTACAACAAAAATAAAACTTTCTTTAGAAAACGCTTACCTACCTACTTTTTTTTTAAATTGTCTTTGGCCTCTGGCCCTGGGCCCTGACATCAAGCAATAGACAAAATTTGACTAACTTTTATAAGTTTCTATTATTGTATTCGAGTCTTTTGGCTATAGTATTATAAAGTAATTTTTCGTTTAGTTTGTACAGAATAAACAATGTTTCTTCCTTTCTTTCTTTATACGTACTTATAAAATTGCAATGGCCGTGTTTTTTCTATTTGATGTTTTTAATAAATGTTTTGAGACTAAACAGTGTTTTTTTGCTCTGATTTTGCTACATCTCTCTTGTTTAATAAACATTTCGACAGACATTTGTAAATGGGAAATATTCAAGTAATCCTTTAAAAAATATTTTGCTTTGTTACAAATGAGGTTTCGTTGGAAGCGTCTTGATCGTCCACCTGGCTATGTGACGTCACATTCAATTGGCACCCTCAAGAGGACTAAAGTCAGGAACTAAATGTTGGGTATCAAATGAATGGACTTAATGAGCACATTTCAAAAATATATACAATATTATAACCCCAAAAGATTTAAAAAATAAAAAAAAATCCTAAAAAAAACTAAAACCCAACTACCACTAAAAAGGTATAAACAAGACACCACAGACACCACAGATCGAACCTCTAGTTCGATTTAAAAAATACCCACATTCCTTTGTAAATTCAGGTTAAATTAAAAAAATATATACGAAAGATCTCAATTCAATTCGATTTATTACAAAAATAATTTATTTACATAATAAGTAGAAAAACATTATTATAACAAAAAAAATCATCAAAATATACCTAATCATTAAAATTAAATGACTTCGTTTCTTTATTTTATAATTAACTTCAATATTAAAGAAATGCATTCTCCACAAAACATAAGCTCACGGTTATATTCCCGTAAGGGGTAGGCTGAGAGTGCACCTACATTTCGCCAGTTATGTCACAGAATAGTCTACAGAAGGCGCACTCCGCATTTTAGGTATGAAGCTACAAGTACGCGGCGGGCTCGTCTTGTCGCGCCAATTCAGTGAGCGTAACGTAGTCAGAAGATATAAGAGTTACGCGATAGAAAGAGAGGCAATTTCTAGTAGAATATTACTGTAGGTAATTAGCGCTGTGCGACCTGAATTTGTACTATATTGTGTCGTAGCAAGAGTCGCTTGCAAAGTGAACCATCTGTATCAATCTGTGGTTATGTTAAACTCCAATGTAACAAATCCAGTATCAATTTTTCTGTTACAATAATAAAAAAAATCTACTAACACCAAATTGGCACGTAAAAATTGACTTCTTAGGGGTCTGTAGGTAACCGAAGGGTGCCACACGATATACAGGTTATAAAAAGACCCATCACATAGCCGTCAACTACGCATTCTGTATATTAAACTAAGTAACACAGCACAAAAATAATTGCTGGGAAACGACTATTATATTTGGTGTGAAAAATCGCTGTAGTGCGCAACGTAACTTTCTTCTTCGTTAAGCTTTCGGCTTCGTTAAGCGTCAGTTTACACCCGTTATAGTGAAGCCTCCGCTTTCCGTCCCGTCCGTCTGTCTCTCAGCGGGCTGTACCTCATGACCCGTAACAGACAGACAGTTTAAATTTTTACAAATTGTGTATTTCTATTGTCGCTATAACAACAAAACTAATATTTAAATGCGAAAGTGAGTTTGTTTGATTGTCCCCCACACGCTCAAACGGCTGAACGTATTTGGATAAAATTTGGCACATTGGTAGATCATGACGTGGCATAGGATATAGGATACTTTTTATCCCGATATTCCGACGGGATCGAGACTTACGCGGGTGAAACCGAGGGGCGGAGCTAGTCCTAAATAAATATTGATTGCAATCGAATTTTAACATTACAATCTTTCGCACGGGCCCTATCGTTCTTGACGGTTGACGGACTTGAGTAAGCCCCCTTTTCTGTACATCTTTATTAGGAAAGGCCTATGAGAATTAGGAAGACATAACAGTTTTTATTTCGATCCTTTATACTTGTTCTCATTGTTAAAGTTGTACAGACATATTCCCGATCATATTTGCCCTTTAAAATAATGGCAAAATTCAGTGACTGACTTTGGTATAATAAAATTTGTGTTGCGTCGCGTTGTTATAAAGAACCCTATTCTTGAGAGAATAATGTTTAAATTCCTATGAGCAGAATAAATACGAACCTTATTCTTATACAAATAATATTATTGATATTTTTTAAATACAGTCTGAATTTTGCATATAAATATTTTTTGTATATTTGTGCGAACGATTTTAGATTAACACTGGGAAAAAGTAATATTTAAAACCCTTGAGAAGACTTGTCTAACAAATCCATAGCCTCAGGCATTATTTTCCCAGTCTGCAGACTAGAGAATTCACATACAAAATTAATTCTTTACCTAAAACTAAAAAAATCACCACATTATTCGCTGCACATAATCAAAATCTTGCCAAATTACCTCTCTCTCAAAGAATATAAAGAATGCAGCTGTGTTTATTATGAGATACCACAAAAATTCAGCCATTACCACCGGAAAAGATGGCCGAGCAAATCTCAACCTTAAAACTATGTAAGGGATCAAGAAGTAACGGATTTCTATCAACCTATGCAACGCTAGAGCTAAAACTAAGCTAACGGTGTACGGCAATAGGAATGAAATACAATTCTGATCTTTTAAATTGTCATAGATGCTAAATAATAAGAAAATATATACAGGCACCATTGTGTAGATGGCATGATCATACTTTCCGTACCAGCGGTTCCATATGTAGAAGGTAAAATGTCTGTTATCTGCGAGTAAGTATGGATGGACTAACGTGTTATGGTGAACCATCAAAGTAAAGATGATACCGCATAGTAATACTAGAATTTTCTCTCTTAAAATGAGTTTTAGGGTTGACTGCAGCTTGTAAACAACATATGGAAGACCGAATACTCCGTAGAATACAAGGAAATATAATAATTGTGGTAAGTGGATGGTCGCTTCATGAGCGGTCTTATCACCTACTACAATAGAACCATTGATATACACAAATGCTACGAACCCACTCAGTATAATCATATGTGTGAGCAGAACAGTAGCATCATGGAATGTTACGAACTTGAAAAAGGTGGAAAGATGTGTTGATAGATGGTATTTCGCTGCACAGTATACGTCCCACATACCATAAAACCGTTTCAACTTAGACTTATCAACATCTTTGGCTATCAGTGACCGCTTGCTGAGTTTTACATCATTAATATACTGATTACCGAAAACCCTTGAGCTTTTGATCAGTAAATCTAATAACTTGTGACCGAAAACCATTGCGACCCACACTATGTTTGTCTGTCTCATAATTATAGAGGAAATACCAAATATTAAGATTAAAATTAGGTATCTATTAGTTAAACACAGTCTTGAAAACATGAGAAGAAAAGTTAATGAAAGAACATCGGTATAGTAAACATGAGAAAAGAAATATAAAGGAGGCAGTATAGCCAAATTCATAGCCTGCAGAATGATCTTCATATGATTTCTGTCGCCATAATACACATATTTAAGAATACTTGAAAATAAAATTATGTTGATGCATGATGCGATGAGATTCACGAAGCGTAGATTGTATGTATTGCATTCAGCAAATAAACCGATCAAAGAGGAGACCAAATACAAGCCAGGAAGTGTTGTTATTTTTGGGTCCCAGTGTGAGAAATTACCCGTACAGTAAGATATTCCTTGCGGTATATGGAAGTGTTCATCAATAACTGTCTGCGTTGCTTTGTTGACGCTGTTGAATATGAGTTTTGATGCTAAGAAGTATGAGGAAACTTGTAGAGATAGCAGAATGTAGTATCTCGCTGGCAACACCATTTTGGCTGCTGAAAAGGAAAAATTCTTTTGTTAAAATTCTTATTTGAATATTAGGTTTGTGATGCATGGGGTGAGTTAACTATGCCTAGATAACGTTTTGAAGATTGTCGGATGTTATTTGTTATCTTCATATATTGATGTTTATTTCTTTCGATATTTTTAGCTATAAATAGGTTTTTTTTTATAAGTACACAATAATTGTACCTCTTTCAAGTACAGAAGGTATGTGCTAGAATAATATAGTTGGACGCATAGGTGCACGAGAGATTTAGTTAACATTATAAAATTGCATTTATCATGTACATAACCTTTTCATAATTTTATTTGTTGCTTCAGAAATATGGTTTTTAAACATCACTTGTCAGTATTCTTTATATCAATAACTATATCTTAGAACAATTCAATAAAATTATAAACAGGAAAAAGTAGTTTACATGGCACATTCGAAGCGTCCCGGAAAACCAAAATAAATCGATACCTAGTTTAAAAAAAGTAATTACCGTGTAAATCCAGAATAAACTATAGCGTTTACTTAGGTTATCTCCGCTCCGTAATCTTGTATACGCTGCCTGGAGCTATATCTAATGATTACACATTGTTTTCATATAATTTTTCGATGATTACTAATTCGCCGGAACGCAAGTGTGATAACGAGAAATGGCGGCTTTTTTGACACAAAGGACACAAAACAAAATTTAGTCACTTGATTGATAACAAAACGTTTTACCTAACAGTAAAATCGTGAACCATACTGGGTTATTATAAATAATCATATTATGTAACTAGTATTATGTAATAAATGATTATGGTGATTTATTTCTACTCAACAGGAAATTTAGCTATTATAAAGCAAACAAAATTGACCTTTTCCTTGTTGTTAAAACAAAACGTATATTTGCACTTTGCACTGGCGAAACATTCAAGACAAAACATGTTTTGAACATTGTATGGAACATTGACAGAAAATGGAGATTTCAACATGTTTTGTCGTAAATGTTTCGCCAGTGAAAACGCACGGGTAGCAACACACCTACAGAATGATGCCAGAGCCTAGAGAAGTATGGAAGAAACAAAAACACCGACGATATGGGATGGTGTATAATCTATGGACGAGTCGATGCTACAAATTAGTAATCCTGCCTGTGTAGTAATCTGTGGAGTCACGAGTTGACTTGACGTTTAAAAATCAAAATATAACGGGCAACGGCTGTATTAAAGTCTGATTTGAATATTTATTTCCCTAAAACATCTCCAAAATATTGTAAATACAGGCTTAAAAGTTTTTATTGTGTGATGTTTGATAAATAGAAACTTTATCAACATGGAAGCCAACGATTTCCTAGTGAAAATCAAAGCGAATGGCGATGAAAAAGACCTGAGTAATTTGGCAAAAGTTTACAACGATTACAAAACGATTGCATCCAAGTTATCTTTGAAAGAAAGAGGTTCTTTCTCGTTGAACGTGCTTTGTTTATTGTGCAGGTAAGTCTTAGTACACAACTCACAAGTTTTTTATGGTAATTTTGAAGATAAGTCGGTCGGGGGTTCGTCTTACGTCGGAGTTGTTCATTGTTATCAATTCAATTCGAGGTTGTTCATTGCTGAACATAGGCTCTGTTCTTGGTCAGAGGAAGGATTCTTTAATTAGTTCATCATCATCATTTCAGCCGAAAGACGTCCACTGCTGGACATAGGCCTCCTCCAAGCGCCGCAACTTCGACCGGTTCTGTGCTCCTTGCATCCGGCGGATTCCCGAAGGACTGACTGACCAAAATGTTGTGTATCAATGATGCAATACAAATCATACTTTTGTTGATGAATGCTGTTTGCCCATACAAAATTTCTATTTTTAATCGTATTTGTCATGTAATTTTCTATAGTAGCTCTTAAAAGCAGTATTGTAGCTTTGATTTCACAACCAGATTTAATTCAGAATAAATGTTTTCAGAATTTTCTAATTAAGAATAAGTTTTCTAAGAATTGTTTCTAAAAACTTAGTTGCGGCCATTACCACCTGCTCTAGATGAAAAAAATTTTTTTTAATGCGTTTGCACACTTACAGAAATAAATATCATATGTCAATTGTATATTTTTCAGGAACCTAGATAAAGCGCCAACATGGAGGGACAGCATAGACACCAAAGACTTGCTCACTTTGACCATAGATTGTATCAGAGAGACCAGAGGGCTCAACAAACCGGAACAAGTCAAGACATTGGCCTGTATCTACCATATACATAGATATGTTGTTAGGAAGGTATGTTATATTGCAAACATAATAGTATACTAGCTGCACCCCATGGTTTCACGCATAAATCTCGTGGGAATATCGGGATAAAAAGTATCCTATATCCTTCTCCAGGTCATGGTCTATCCAAGTGCCAAAGGAGGGCCTGACAAAATGGTCCCCGGCCACAACCAATAAAAAGCAGACCTATGACATTAGATAGGCATTTTAATATATAGAACAACAGCTATTAAGGAGGCTTATTTGAAATCGCTTTATGAAAAAAGTTGTGGCAATGTTTCGCAAGATGGACCTGGATGCTAGATAATGGAACGCTTGAATATTAATAATTTCCAGTGGTCTAGTTTGAATATTTGCGAATGTATGAAAACCACGGACAAGCAGTTCACATGCTTTTTCATATGTTTTGTATGGATTCGTCGCAGACGTGTGGTCGATGGCGGCCACCCGCTGCATCAGTACTCTACACCACAGCAAGAGGCAACAGACGACATCCACCGGTGATTGAGGCCGGTGGCTTGTTTGTGCCTAGGCTTAATCTGTACCTAAACAGCTTACTAGCTCTCTCTCAATAATGGAGGCTTGGACGAAGCAACCCTAAAGAACCTGTGGTTTTCCTAAATCCAATGTTTTTTATTTCAGAACGCAGCCGTACCTCCAGAATTAATACTCAAACTATCTTTCATGGCGTTCGAGGCAGACTCAAAGAATCTTCTCAAAGAATATTATAAAACATACTGGAATATTATTGCGGACCGACTGATATACATAGAAAAATTGAAAGGCAAAGCAATACACAAACTGTTACCAAAACTAACCGAAGATGTGCTCAAAACGCTAGATATTTATGATACAGCACAATTTTGTGCAAACATTTTAGTGTTTCTAGTAAAAAAACTTCACTTCATATACAGTGAATCTTATGCGGAACAACTGAATGGATTTTACTGTGAAATATTTGAGAAGTTTTCAAGGAAAACTGACTTGGGTGCGTTCAAGAAGATAAAAGATAAGGATACTTTAGATTTGTATGTAAAACTCAATGACTCTCTGTATGTGATTGCTGAGAATTCATCAAAGAATCATTTTAAGAAGTCCGCTTTATGTGTAGCTGTCAGGACAGCGATTACGTTACTCGGACATCGATCAGATATATTCCACTGCTTACAGACTTTCTATTTAAATTCCTTCTGCGATATCTTTGTTAATAAAACCACATATTTGGATGCTATATTCAAAAATCTCACCGTCTCATGCAATATCACTGAAAAATTGGGATATAGAGACACAATGGTGGCCACATATCCTTTCATTGGTCAATTTCTAAGACTCTTCATTGAATATTCAGTAAATAATTCAATTAAAGTCAATTTTAGAGGAGAGATACAGGAAAATTGCTTGAATTTCATGATAAAACTACTGAATGAGTTAAAAAATTGTGATCAGTTGTTGAAGTGCGAGAATTGTAAAGTTAAAACAGGTCTCCATGACGCTTTAAGACTATGTTTTTTATTAAAACATTTCATTACAAATGCGGTGCAGAATAACTCTGATTTAAATAACTTATTGCCTCTTTATAACACAGTAATACATAAACAATACACAATAATGGCTGAATTAAAAAAACTGGGATGTGTTAACTATGAAAAATGCTATCGGAAACTGCAAACGGACACCCATAATACTGCTATCTTACTAAATAAGAATCAAAAGTATGATTTCTCAATCAATTTATTCGAAATTTATATAATAAATGAGTTGAGTATAAGCAAGAATGAGTTTGAGCATAAAAATGTAGCACGAGCATTTTACAACAAAAGCATTTGTGAGTTGGATTACAAGCAGCATGAAAATGCTCTTTTGGATGCTTTTTTGAGCCTATTATTTTCAAAAGAATTGAATTCGGATAAGTGTATGAGCTTGGTGATGGATATCAAAGCTAAAGCGTTGAAATGTGATGAAATTGATGATAATGATGACAAAAATTATGATTTACAACCAATATCGGTAGTAGATGCTTGTAAAATAGTGATGGATCAGAAACATTATGGTGATTTGACACCGTTTTTGAAAGATGTCAAATTCAGGTAAGCACCCTATTTTTTTTTTTTCGGCTCTATCCATCTAGTTAAGCTACGCTTACACGGGCTGGTCCGTGGATGGTTGACCATCTTTACATATCGAGACATCCGTGCCTCGGAAAGCACGTTATGCCGTTGGTCCCGGCTGTCATTTGTGGATCTTTGACAGTTGTTACGGGTCGTCAGAAGCCCGTAAGTCTGACAACCAGTCTTGCCAAGGGGCATCGTATTACTCGGTTACTGGGTTGTGGAGGCCAGATAGGCAGTCGCTCCATGTAAAATACTGGTATTCTCCCCAACATAGTTGGGAAAAGGAAAAGAAAAGATGACCCTATATTTTGCAGTTTTCGCCGAATGATGAACCCACAACAGAATTTTATATTTTATTTTTCAGTTTACTTCTAAAACACGAGTTTGAAATGTACTGTAAGTTATGGCCATCTATAGCTCCCGTGGCCGGAGTTTGGCAGTCCCTAAACTCGTTACTGAACGGTAGACAAGAGAAATGGATGACAGGTATTAAAAACATAATAATAATACAGGGTGTTAGTGTAAACACCGGTATCCTTGAAACCAGTTGTTTGGTTTCATTTATAGTACGTGAAATCAATGGAAAAATACAACTTTTTTTTTTTAAAGAAAATCTACATTTTTCCACAATAACGGGCAACGACCGGCCGCGGCCGGCGGTTGGCGGGGGCGGGCGGGCCGCGGACGTTACATGACCGGCCGTCAGCTGTTTCGCAGCCTCTCGAACGCGTATCCATGAGCATCGGGACAGTGACGGATATTTACTTTTTAAAATCTTTTAATGAAAATTTTAAAATCTTTTAATGAAGATTTTTTTTTGTTGTTACTGGGTCATTTATTTTTATATTTAAGTCAACTACCCATGGTTTGAGTGACAACGGTGTTTACCCTTGCATACTGTAAAACTGTAAGGTCTGACCACTCTGAAATGACGCGCCCCACTCTCGCCTTATGCCGTAATCCGACGATCCGTGATTTTGCGGACGGACACGCACGGCAGACGACCACAGACCGCCACGCACCGCGCACCGAGGAACTTCCGATCTCTGCGCACGTACACCTTCCTACGGGACGTCCGGGCCCGTCGTCCGTCCGCAACATCGCGGATCGTGGGATTTCGGTATTATAAGTACACGGCGGCGAAGTGAACAAGCAACAATCAGAACGCCACCATTTTGTTTTTCCAATATATTTCACCAAAACAATTGCACAAAATGTTTACCGATTGCACCAGAAGCTCGTGGCTAAGTAATAACAGTCGCACGGGTCGAGCAATCAGGTTAATACGCTTGCCGGGGTTGGTCCGTGGATGCGTGACTCATTACATACCGAGACTCCTCCGTGTCTCGAATAGCACGGAGCCGTTGGTCCCGGCTGTCATTCGTGGATCTTTGACAGTCGTTACGGGTCGTCAGAAGCCCGAAACTCTGACAACCAGTCTTACCAAGGGGTATCGTATTACCCAGTTATAGGGTTGTGGAGGTCAGATAGGCAGTCGCTCCATGTAAAATACTGGTATCCAGCTGGATCTGGTTAGACTGGAAGCCGACCATAACATAGTTGGGAAAGGCTAAGCGATAATGAAGTGTCCTCTGGCTAATATTTTATTCAGTCTATGTCAAATATTATGATATTATCATTATTTCCAGTTGAAGACCCCGAATCACTTCTGTGGATATTATTAGAAGTGATTTCTGTCACTCCTGCAGCAGTACGAACGATACACACTGATTATTTTAAAGTAATAGTCAACGACGTATTGGAAAGGATCGATAAAATGGCCGTGAGTATAAAAAAAGTAAAAATAATATAAAAGCTTTTTTTTAATGTGAGCGATTTGTGCAGTACACGCACTCTTTGTAATATTATATCTCTGTCTGTACAGAACATCTGTGTAAGATCTGCACCCTCGGGTGGGCTCTGTTCTAATCTGGGTCCCCGACATAGTTGAGAAAAGGCAAATCAGTTAATGAAATGTCCTCTGGTTAAGTTTTAATGAAGTCTGTAGGCCTGACTATGAGTGATTAATGCCATCATTATTCCACTGCGAAAAAAGGATGGTGCTAGCGGCCTTGTATAGCTCCGTCTCTCACTAACACTGGAAAAATGGTGGCATTAATACGTCGTAGTATAGGAGCTGGTCTTGATTTTTTCAGGAACCAATTTCTTCAGACATCAGAGTGGCACAGGCGATATTATTATTCCTGAAGGCTGAATATGATGTAGCTGAGGCTAGCAACAAATATGGCTGGAAAGTTACTGAAGCTGTAAGTATAATATTTATTAATTACTAGCTGCGCCCCGCGGTTTCACCCGCGTAAGTCTCGATGCCGTGGGAATATCGGGATAAAACGTATCCTATGTCCTATTCCAGGTCATGGTCTACCCATCTGCCAAATTTCATCTAAATCCGTTCAGCCGTTTTACCGTGAAAGCGTAACAAACAAACGAACTCACTTTCACATTTTTATAATAATAGCTTCCGCCCGCGTGGTATGTTGATAAATAGTAGCCTATGTCCTTCCCCGGGATGCCATCTATCTCCATGCCAAGTTTTATCGAAATCCCTTCAGTGATTTAAGCGTGAAAAGGTAACATACAGACAGACAGACAGACGGACAGAAAGACAGACAGAGTTACTTTCGAATATACAGTATGTTAACTAACAAAGGGCGTTCCCGTTAACCTGCAATAGTATAGCGTCTATACATGCTAAAAAAAATAAAACTATAAAAAAAAAAGTTTTTTTTGGTTTTTGTATAGTAGTAGTAGTCACAAAAAATATTAAATTGTTACGGAAAATAAACTCTCTGTACACGCCCACTTGTCACACTTGTCTTTCTACGTTGAAATACAAGTGTGCGTGTACAGAGTGTTTCTTTTACGTTTAAATTTAATCGTTTTGTGAACATTTCATTACACAAATAAAAAATTTTTTTTTTTTTGGGTTGTAATATTTTTTTGAGCATGTATACACGCTATACTATTGCCGGTTAACGGGAACGCCCTTTGTTAGTTAACATACTGTATAATATTAGTATGGTTAGTATGGACTAGTTAGGATTTAGTCTCCTTCGTTGGTGTATTGGTTGTGCTACTGCTGAACAAGAGGTCCTGTGTTCGATTTCCAGGTCACTATCAACACTATCTGAGTGTTATTGTGGTTTTCCATCTGGCATTTCTCAGTATCAGCCCGGAGTCTGGAATTGTGCCCGGTTGATGGCAATAGGCTCGCCCCCTATTACATGGGACTTATAACAGGCCAAATATGGGTGTACTATAGGTACCTATAGTACACCCATATTTGGCCTGTTAGGGCTGTGGAATACAGGAGTGATGTTATGTGTATGTTGGGAATCGAACCCACCATCTTGCGCGCGGTCTGCATGAGCAGGCTGCGTGATCAACGCGTCATCGACAAGCTGAAGTGTGGCGCGGCAGCGACACGGCTTGGCCCGATGACCACTCGGTTCCACGGACTCTACCGCGACGGACGATACTGCTCTCTTATTTAATTGTTTGTCCGGGAAAGTTATAACTTTGTAAGATCCGAGGGAGAGATAACAATATTTTGATTTAAAAGAGTGTCCGTGGAATTTCTTGCCCGTTCTTCTCCATAGGTACCTACTACGCTTTGGAATGGGCAACTAGCTTCATATTTCTGACCGACCGACTCCTTGACAATCAAAAGTGCCTGTAAATGGTTTAATTGAAATAAATGCTGTGAGTTTGAGTTTGAGTTTGGGCAAATAAACCATTGCCTAAAATGCCGTAGACTCTTTTATTGCTCCCCGCGCTATCAGTGTATGTGTGTAATTATTTACTTTTAAAATAATGTATCTACACTTTGCTGAATATTAAAACTATCTATATAGTTTGTTAACTTCGCTCCCATTGTTGCCTATAATAAACTAATAAACTCTGGTCTAAGTCAGTGCTATAAGTATCTTTTTGCGCTCGAGTAACGTTAACAAGGGGGAGTTATTGGTAAACATTTCAAAAAATCCTACAGATTTATGTGAAGTAAAATTTGAATTTAGAATGCTATATTTCGGAGTACCTAGTGAAATGTATTGAAAAACAAAACAATATGGCGCCGTTTGTTCCGATTTTGACAAAAAAAACCTTGTAGCGCTACAGGTTTATGTGAAGTAAAATTTGAATTTAGAATGTTATATTTCAGAGTATAGACCCGGATGTGTCGCAGGCGATGCGTACGCTCGCTCAAGAGCACGCTGCGTTGCAGAGAGCTTTGCAGGCAGTTGAAATATGGACGGAGCTGGTTATTGTCATTGATACAGGTAATTTTTTCATTGGAAGTTCTTCTCTACTTCGGCTGGTATCATTAAACGCTTAAAGGCTGTTACATACTGGCGCGACTTGTCGCGCGACGCGAATTTTAACAAAACAATTTCTGAGAAAACTTCACGGCGAACAATGCGGCGGTATTTCGTCGCGCGACAAGTCGCGCCAGTATGTAAGAGCCTTAACACCCTTAAGCCTGGCTGTTACCATATGGAACCAGCCGGAGTTGAGATGGCCCTGTCAGGGTTGCGGGAAAGTCCGAAAGGGATACCGGGGCCCTTGGCAACAGGCAACTGAAGGAACACGGGCAGGTGGGTTTTAATTTTGGGTTTTAGTAAAAGACTGTCAGTCTCCCGCTCCGCCCAGAGCGGGAGAAGTCATTTGATGAAAAAAAAGCCTGGCTGGTACCATATGGAACCAGCCGGAGTTGAGACCACAATTAATTTAAACTTTATTTGTATGTAGCTTATGGTTCAATATCGTTTGAATGATTGAACTCTATGCCGGATAATATTGTTCAACTATAGACAAATGTACAATCAAGCAGGTGAAGGACAAACAAATGGCCGGAGCTTCGAGGCGGGCCTTTTGCTAGGAATAAACTGCCAGAAATTGTGACGGGACGAAAAAATAAATACATGTTATGCCGTCAGTTTCAAGTGTAAAAACTTTTGACACATAAAACCGGAGTCTATACTAGATGGCTCTGTTTGAATACATAATATACTGCAAAAGCACAGAATAGTACAGAAGGCGCACTCCGCATTTTAGGTATGAAGCTACAAGTACGCGGCGGGCTCGTCTTGTCGCGCCAGTTCAGTGAGCGTAACGTAGTCAGAAGATATAAGAGTTACGCGATAGAAAGAGAGGCAACTTCTAGGTGAATAGAGCTGTGCGACCTGAATTGCACTTTATTTTTTTGTAGCAAGAGTCGCTTTTTAATTAAATGATTTTTTAGAGTGAACCACCGGTGTTCATTTGTGATTATGCTTACAAATAAAATCATTTCTTTTCAGTAACGAACAAAAAACTCCTCCGACCCGCACTGCAGCTAGCACAGATATTCGTACAACAGCTGCTACACTTTAGCTGGACGGCGCATGCGCTGCAACTTGCACATATATGCTGCCAAGTAGCCAAATATGTCGATGACAAGTAAGTACAGTACTTTTTTCGTAATGTCCTTCGGCAAACTTCGTGTTTCGACAGTCGTCGGATTTCTAATTTAGAGATGGGTTGTAACAGGTGAAACACGATATCTGTGATCACTGTGACTGTGACAAAAAAATAACAGATCCAAATATCTGTTATTAAATCACAGCCTGTGATTTTTGATAAATACGTATCTCAATCGAATATCATCTTTATTTCTTTTGATTTAAAGTCGAAAATCGTATCTATCTGTTATAAAATCACAGACTGTGATTTTTGTACAGACGATAAATACGTATTGACTCAATTGAATATCTTCTTTATTTCTTTTCGTTACGGTCGAAAATCGTATCCGAAGTTTTAACAGTAACAGTCTTGAGGATCTGTGATTTTAAGTAACAGATATTTTTTATCGTTAGGAGCAATTGCTATCTGCTATTTTATAATATCTGTGATTTCTATCTGTGACGATAAATACGCCTCACTCCTAATTTCTATCAGTTGCACTTTGCACTTTGCACTTGGTGCAGACTGGACGCTCTCAATCGACTTGGAAGTATATAGAGTTATTAATACTCTTTTGACTTAATGTAATTTATTTTTTAAATGGCATGAAATAGTTTAAGGAAAATAGTTTTACAGCTCTATATAGTTCACACGGAAATCAAAAGAATACAACATTAAAGTAGTAGTTAGTTCTGAATTCAAATTATTATACACGATAACTCTAAAAAAATACATTAAAAACCGGCCAAGCGCGAGTCGGACTCGCGCACGAAGTGTTGCGTACCATTATCTATAAAAACGGCAAAAAAATCACGATTGTTGTATGGGAGCCCCCTTAAATATTTATTTTTTTCTGTTTTTTTTTGTATTTGCTGTTATAGCGGCAACAGAGATACATAATCTGTGAAAATTTAAACTAACTATCACGGTTCATAAGATACAGCCTGGTGACAGACAGACAGCGGAGTCTTAGTAAAAGGGACCCGTTTTCCCCTTGAGGTACGGAACTCTAAAAATGACATAAAAAGAAAAACAACCGACTTTTCGATTCACTTTTTTAGTGCTTTTTGTGAAGTCGGTTGTGGTACCTACCCCACACAAACTCGTCTCGTCTCGTCTCTAAAAAGATATCGTCTACATACGAAAAGTGGGAAAAATACGTACTTATTAAGCTAACTCAAAAACTATGCAAGCAAAATTAATGTAATATATGGGACCACCTCTGAAGCATGACCTACCAAACAAAAAAGAATCATCAAAATCGATTCATAATTGGCGGAGTAATCGCGTAACATACATACAAAAAAAAAAAAACATACAGACGAATTGAGAATCTCCTCCTTTTTGAAGAAGTCGGTTAAAAAAATGGTGATTTAAGGAAATATGTTGTTTACAGAGAAAGCTACCTTCGTAACGCGGGCGTACTGATATCCCAAATGGACAAACCTAGCGCGCCACTGGAAGATATAATGTCACAAGCTACAGAGTATTGGCCGCACGTCATACAATCCGTGGACAGCTTGGAAACAGCTGTTGTGTTCTTGTGTGATGCCGCTGTAAGTATATTTAGGTTAACGCAGACTAAGCATCAAAATCCTCGAGCAATTTAATTAATAAGTATATCTACACTAATATTATAAAGAGGAGGAGAGGAGGAGCTCGTGGCTAAGTAATATCAGCCGCTCGGGTCGATACATCAGGTTAAGCTACGCTTGCCGGGGTTGGTCCGTGGATGGGTGACCATTTTCACATATCGAGTTAAGCCGTTGATCCCGGCTGTCATTTGTGGATCTTTCACAGTCGTTACGAGTCGTCAGAAGCACGAAAGTCTGACAACCAGTCTAACCAAGGGGTATCGTATTACCCAGTTACTGGGTTGTGGAGGTCAGATAGGCAGTCGCTCCATGTAAAATACTGGTATTCAGCTGCATCCGGTTAGACTGGAAGCCGACCCCAACATAGTTGGGAAAAGGCTAGGCAGATGATGAATATTATGAAGAGGAAAGATTTATATTTTTGTGTGTATGTTTGTAATGAATAAACTCAAAAGCTACTGCGCCGATTTCAAAAATTCTTTCACCATTAGAAAGCTACATTCACCCTGAGTAACATAGGCTATAATTTATAAAGATTACACGCGGGCGAAGCCGCTGGCGGCAGCTAGTTTTATATATATATATTTTTTAAATTTATTATTTTCTAATTTTTTGTTGATAATTGTAAATTGCATATACAAGTTATTTGTGTATTATGATTATCTTTTATGATTTAGTCAATACATAAAACAGGGAGAGCCGTAAAAGGAGGAGGCGTAAAGAGCGTTTATTCAACGTCGCAAATAGATGTCAAATATTTCGCTGTTTTGATTAATTTGGCAATATTACTGTATGGCAATATGAAATATGGCTAGACAACTGTCTAAAATATTGATTATGAACCCTAGTTTATTATGGCAACCCTAGTTTGAACCCCCAAACCACCCCCCCCCTTGCCTACGGCTTTACCCGTGACAGGCAGACAAACGGACAGTGGAGCCTTAGTAATACGGTTCCGTTGGCACCCTCTGGGTGCGGAACCCTAATGAAAGTCAAATAGTTATTCATAACTTTTTGTTTTCAGATATACTACAATAAAATCGGTACAGTTGGTGTTTCAGCAAAATTGGTGCAGTTAGCTCAAAGTAGGATATTGAAATCGTACGAGAATTGTCCTGATATCAATCGTAAGTTCTTTTTTAACCGACTGTGGAGGTAAAATGAAAGTGTTGTGTTGACTAAAATATCCTAACTTGTTTACTTATCCTATATAACCATATAGTATAAATTCGAAAGTAAATCTGTCTATCTGTAGGTATATTACCTATTTACATCTAAAAAACATAAAAATTGATAAAAATTGGCAAGGAGATATATGGCATCCCGGGAAAGGACATAGGCTACTTTTTATCGACATAACACGCGGGCAAAGCCGCGGGCGGAAGCTAGTAATATTATAAATGCGAAAGTGAGTTTGTTTGTTTGTTTGTTACGCTTTCACGACTAAACCGATTTGGATAAAATTCGGGACATGGGTAGAACATGACCCGGAAAAGGACATAGGCTACTTTTCAGGCATAAAAAACCCTGTAAGAAACCCCTGAACACTGTTCTCTGTGTCCAGCGCTCGTAGTAGCAACACGTCGTGTTCTGGTTTGCGACTGGTCAATTGTCAACCTGAGGATGCCTCGTTGAGAGGTGAAACACGTGTTGATTTCTTTTAGGGTTTTTATGACTCTTGAGGAATAGTTAAGCGGGATAGGTTACTAAATATATCTACGTCTATTGCCATGCTATAATTCACTCCTTCTCTTTCATATCATTCCTCACACAATCCAACCATCAACATTTGTATTCATCAAGTCTCAAAACTATTTTACCTATATTTCTAGTGGACTTGGCAGTGGGTAGACTTATCGAGGCACAGACTCTATTGTGCCGTGACTCAGGGCTCAGCACCATGAGTGCCGTCAACGGCACGCAACGGCATTATTTGTCTATTTGTAATACTGGTAAGTCTAGACTTAATGCTTATTTTTTTGTCAATTTGAGAGTCAAGAGCTGTGTTGTGCCGTGACTCAGGTTTCTGCACCATGAGTGCCGTCAACGGCACGCATCGGCATTATTTGTCTATTTGTAATACTGGTAAGTCTAGACTTAAGGCCCTACCGTACCTCAAATTGCTTACAGCAGCATTCATTTTGAAATAAATATATGTAAAAGTAGAGGATTGATGCTAGGTCCTATATTTGACGAAAACACGATTACATAAAATTTTCTCGACAAAAACAATCTAAAGTTACCTCTAAACCGAACTATAAACAGCTAGGCCTGTTCTGACGGGTGACCCATTACATATCGATACCCTTGTCTCGGAAAGCACTTTAAGCTTGGTGATGGAAAAGGCAAACATGCATAGGACTGACATAAGCTATCTTTTTTCTTTTTTTATCAATTTATTTGTGAAATATCGAAAAGCTTATGTCAATTCTGTTGAAAGTCGTTGTAGAAATACGAAACGCTTTGGAAGTTATTGTCACTTGTCTAGGCCTAGGTATTCAGCTGCATCCGGTTAGACTGGAAGCCGACCCCAACATGTTGGGTAAGGCTTGGCAGATTGATTGATTTGCACCTGCTGATGAACATTGATGACATAATGGCTTTGTATGTAAATTATAATCTTTTCAGCTTCAAAATGGTCTCCCCGCCGCCTGCTTTCCCTGACCCTGAAGCACCGCATCTCGTCGTGCAGCGCGTGCTGCGTGCGCACGTGCCGCGCGCTGCAGCTGTGGCGCCGCGCGCGCGCCGCGTGCGCCGCCGCGCTGGGCGCGTGTGCGGCGCACGCGCAGGCGCGCATGTACGCCGACATTGTGCATGTGCATAAGAACGACGATGCTCAGGTAAATGTTGTGATTTAACTTTTTAAGGGGCGTTCAATTTCGAAGGCGAATCTCAGAATTGCCAATGCTCAATCATTTAGCCAGGCAGGAACGCACCTTTTAAATTGTACTAAGATTGTCCACTTTCATATAAGTAGTGGCCGTAGAGCAGTGGTGGCCCAGTGGTAACGGTCGCGACTTACAAGTTGTAGGGTCGTACCCCTGGCAGGCGCTTTACTTCGTGTAAATTATGTCATCACCACTGCTCTCAAAACGGTGAAGGAAAACATCGTGAGGAAACCGGCATGTACTAGAACCAAAAAATTCAAAGACATGTGACATCTACCAACCCACACTGGGCCGCGTGGATTACGGCCCACCCCACTCCCTCTCGCTCAGAAGAGGCCTGTGTCCCACCAGTGGGAACATTGTAGGCTGATTATGTAATTAAGGCTTTACATTCCTAAAACTCATTCCATTTCAGGTAAAAATCGACAATCGCCTAAAGTACATCCTAGGTCTACCACCATCGAACGACCAGCCTTCCACAGCAGTTGAACCAAAAGTTGAAATGTTCGCGCCCAAACAGGACTTTGAAACAATGTTAGAGTGCCAAGCGTTCAAATCCCAAGTCAGTCCTACGAGGAAATACGTCACAATACCAGGTTTCAAAATGCCTGACTTTCTCAGGCATAATTCCTGCGACTGTTATGCCTGTATTAACCCATTTTGCCCGATTATTGCTTATGTAACCGGCGGATTGGAAGCCTCAATGTACTTCCGGGCAAATGAACTTGAAATTGCTGGGAATTATTTCAAAGGGGTTATAAATACTTTCGGTTATTTTGAGGCGAAGTTGAAGGATGTGTTAAAATCGTATGTGGAATTGGATTTTGAGAAATATATCATAGATTATGTTAAAAGAATGTTTGAAGAACAATTCAGGAAAGTAAAGGTTGAGGTGTTGATAGAAGCGTCGTTTTATGAACTAAAAAACGCGAATTTCGAAGCAGCAGATGATTACATAGTGACAATTCACGAAATTGTTCAAGATTTAGACGAAAAAGACGGTTATTTGATTAATGAAGTCATGAATTTAATGATAGCGTCGGCTAAAGTAAGAAATGTGGTCAAGAAACAAGAATTTGACCTAGAAGCAGAGTTTGAAAACTTAAAACTGAGCCCAAAAGTGAAATCAGGAGGAGATAAAACTCCAGAATCGAAGGCGAAACTACCTCAACTATCTGCAAGAAAAGTGAGAGACGAAGAACTGCCGAAAAAACGAAAAGTCATTAAACTAAACCTAGACGAGAACAGTTCAGACGAAAAGGAAGCCGAGAAACCTAAACCTAGAAAAAAGGTATCCGAATTCAAAATTCCGGTTCCCGTGACTTCAAAACCTGTCATAGAAAACCTAACACCAAGACCGACCCGAAAACCGGTGATAATAGTAACCGATACGACAAAAACTCCAAAAGTGGACAAAAACGATCAGTTAACCGAATTTTTTACGCCCCAATCGACTCCTGAGCAATTCTTCACTCCTATGAACACTATTAAAACGTACTCCAAATCCTTGAGGAAAGGCATCGTGAAGAATCTTGAACAAGAGTTTTCTACGCCTAAGACTGGGGCTGAGAAAGAGAATGCGAAAGACCTAGAGCTTCCGACGAGGTCCAGAAGAAAGGAGGAAAAAGATAGGGCTCTGAAGAGGGCAACCAGCCCTGGTAAGTTGACGGATAGTAGGACGCGCCCGCGCAGACTCCGGCAAGCTAAGTTGAATGATGACACGGAATAAAATGTATTGGGAATTTTATTTTTGTTTCCTTTTGCTCAAACTCAAAGCATTTATTTCAATGAAACCATTTACAGCCACTTTTGAAAACATTTATTAAAACATCAAATCATCCAAAAAAAAGCCATTACAATAATAAACTATAATTATGATCGAACAGAGCGGCGCGCACTGATTATTGACATAACGGTCCCGCATGACGGGAACCTCGTGAAGGCCGAGAAAGATAAACAAATCAAGTATCTTGACTTGGCTCACGAGGTTGTCGACATGTGAGATGTGGACTCTGCGATTATTGTGCCGATAGTCGTATCAGCCAATGGCTTAATTGCCAAGAACCTCGACCAACACCTATGGAGGCTCTCGTTGGGCAGCTGGGCTAAGAGCGTGATTCAGAAAGCGGTACTCCTGGACACGGCCCGTATTGTTAGGAGGTTCTCTGAGGCTCTCTGAGCCCTTACCGCCGGTAGCTTGGACCCTGTTCCCGATACCGGTGGACTAGGTACTATTTTTTATATTTTTAAATGTTTATATTCTAATATTTAAAAATATAATTTATAAGTGACTTTATGAAATAAACGAAATAAAATTATGTCAGTGCCGGAACAACTACGTAGCAAGAGTAGCGGGGCCCGTAGCTATGGGCCCTCCGCGCGCAATATTGGGGAATGAAAAACTCTTCGAGCATTTTGCTGTTCGGTTTGTAGGGCTGCCATCACCTAAATTACGGAGGACCCTGGACAAAAACTTTAATTTAATACCCCATTTACGTTTGGGTGAAATGAAGATATTTCCCCGGACGCCCGCGTAAGTATCATAAAATTTTTTTTACAAATAGAAAATGAATACAAATACTTAATTACTAATCAATTTTACTTATGTACACTATTCTATACCTGAGGTAATAGGTACTTAACAAAAATAAAATTAAGGAACGCTCGACATAAAAAAAAAAAATGTTATTCGTAAATCAAAAACCAATTATAAATTAATAATTTTTAATTAATAATTTGTTTATTTTGCAATTAGTTCACACAGAAAAAAAATTGCCTATGTAGACATTGTAGACCAAGTAAAATAACGCTTATTAGCTTGTAAATTCCATTTATCTTCTTTTATCTAGCCCGCAAAATTCAAATCTTGCGTTTTGTGCAATTTGCAGGTCATTGTCAGGATGTATCTTGATCAAAATATAAAATAAATATGCGGCGGGCGCGCGGTGTGGGCCGCTGGGTCACGATCGCATGGGTACACATTTCAAATAATTCAATTAATCGAATCCGGACACTATTTAAAAACCCCGCCCGAACGCGCCCCGGACGACCTCCAAAATAGGACTAATCCGGGGAAACCCGGACGGATGTCAGCCTGACCTGACCCTAAAGATACGCCTTAACAAAATTTTCATGTTTTAGTATCTGTGTGAATGACGTTAGCGTGTTGCCATTACACAGGTTTTCATTGGCTGGGGCTGTGGAGACGATGCCTCTGAGGTAGTAACGGTCTGTGCCTGACTCCGACTCGGGGAACACTAGCCCGCCGCCGCTGTCGCCTTTGCATAGCGCTGTACCTGAAAATAGTGAGATTGAACGTCAAAAAGTTTTACTATTCCATCAGTTGCACACTTGCACTTTGCACTTGGTGCAGACCGGACACTCTCAATCGACTTGGAAGTATATAGCGTTGTCAATACTTTATTAAAAAATAGTTTAGGTATTATGGAAATAGTTTTAGGAAAATAGTTCTTATATAGTTTACACAGAAACCAAAACAAAACAACAATAAAATTAAAATTATTATCCTTAATTATTATAAAACAAAGTCCTCCGCCGCGTCTGTCTGTCGTAAACTCCAAAACTACTGCACCGATTTTCATGCTGTTTTCACCAATGGATCTCGAGACAGGTTTTAGTATTAATAATAACCGACATCCACGCGGGCGAAGTCGCGGGCATCAGCTAGTAGGTACACGATAAATTTAATAATTGATGGACATGGACATGACATTAAGAAAATAGTTGTAGTGTAGAAACCTTATCATCTGCCTAGCCTTTTCCCAACTATGTTGGGGTTGGCTTCCAGTCTAACCGAATGCAGCTGAATACCAGTATTTTACATGGAGCGACGTCTATCTGACCTCCACAACCCAGTAACTGGGTAATACGATACCCCTTGGTAAGACTGGTTGTCAGACTTTCGGGCTTCTGAAGACCCGTAACGACTTTCAAAGATCAACGAATGACAGCCGGGACCAACGGCTTAACGTGCTTTCCGAGCCACGGAGGTGTCTCGATATGTAAAGATGTTCATCCATCCACGGACCAACCCTGGCAAGCGTAGCTTAACCTGACGGATCGACCCGTGCGGCTGTTATTACTTAGCCACGAGCTCCTCCTCCTCCTTATTCATATTCTTTACTTACCGTTTCCATAGCCTGCGCAAATCTTATCACTGGTGATGTACGCTTTGTAGGTTTTTGGTGATGCTGCGATGCATTGCTCAATGTCCACGTAGGGCAGATCAACGACCTTGAGGATTTGGGAGGGTATGCCATTTTCTGATGTGAGGCCCCAACCGGCCACCTAGAAGAAAATGAAATACAAATAGTTTATTAACATCATCACAACATAAGCCGCTCCCTCCTCAAGTCCTCACACACACGACAGCGGGCCTAAAACGGCCCCATTAGCAATTCCTCTAAAAGCAATTCATTTCCTGAACATCCAGCTGTCATTAGCAATTCCTCTAATTTGACACAAAACCAATTCATATTTGTGTGGACCATTTTACGGATCTCCATAGAAAACTGTCAAACAAATGAATTATTTCGTATTATGAATCGCACGCAGATCATAGGTATTATGATTTGTCAGTTTGTGACATTTTACGATGATTCATAATATTTTCCTTTTATGATTCTGCCAAAGTAACTGTTTTAAGCCCCCAGTTCTTCCCTCATCAACTCATCAGTGAACGGGGCAAAGGAAACTACATACTAGACCTGTAGGACACCCGCTGGGCCTCCCAGGCAACTGGGAGTCTCACCTGGTGGGGCCAGGGGCCCTATTATGAAGTATTAATGCTATCATTATTCCACTGCGAAAAAAGGATGGTGCTATCGGCTTTGTATAGCTCCGTCTCTCACTCACACTAAAAATGGTGGCATTAATAGATCATAATACGGCCCCAGACCGCCGAGATATCGCTAAGAAAACGGCGCTATAGGATTTAGCGCCGTGGCGCCCCTACAGAAATATTCATTGCAACCAGTCACACGGGCGCGTTAAAACCGCGTTCAACTACCACGAGCCGTGTAAGCACACAAAATCAGGGGCCGTTGCCTCCGCGGGCGAGGGGCGAAGCTCCGACCGCTACGCCACGCCCCTTGATGGGGGCGTTGCGACATCTCGATGCCGGACAGTCAGATTATTTTGTCGGCGCCTGCTCCCTTTGTGTCCATATTACGCACTTCATTTATTTATTTATTTAAATGCCTTAAAAACTACCATTACAGGTCGTAGCCTAATGCGATAGCCAAGGAATGTATACATAATTAAAATTAAGATCATAGTTTATAACATAACATAAATAATAGTACTTTTGCGAATTCACCCCAGTGACATGTAAATATATCAATTTTGACCTGAATATCATTGATGGTGCGAATTGCTTGAGTAAGAGGAGTTTTGGCCAGCAAGTTGGTCCTGGCTGATGGTACGACCAGCAGTGGCGGGGGTCTTCGCCTCCACATATAGCGGTCGGGTACGTACAAGTGCAACCGCTGCAGCACTCTCGGATTGTGCTCAATGCCTCGGAGCAGTTTCACCACGTACGACACCAGCGCAAATTCCCGTCGCACCCCTAGTTGATTGTACCCCACCATACCCAGTACGAAAAGAGTGGGGTACATCAAAGGGTAAAATGGGTATACCCCATACAGTTTCTTGTACAGGTGGCGCACGAATTTGTTCTGGACTCGTTCCAACATCCCTGAGTACTTAGCCTCATGTGGAGCCCATATGACAGCACTATGTTCCAGATGACTCCTGACTAATGCGTCATACAGGACTCTGATAGCTGTGATGCTGGTAAAGTCTCGCGTCTGCCTCAGAACAAAACCTAAGTTTCTAAATGCCTTTTTGCAGATCCTCTTTATATGCTCGCGAAACGACAGTTCAGGAGTGAGAACAACCCCTAAATCACGTACCTGCGTGACTCGTTGCATCGGTACGGCATCCACTACGTACTCGTAGAGTAGAGGTGCACGGGCGCGGGTGAAACTTATTGCCGAGCACTTGGATACGTTGAAATAGAGCCTGTTCTCATGACTCCATTCCACTATCCTATCAATGTCATCCTGCAAACGTCTACAATCAGACTCCGCCCTAACCTCCAACAGCAACTTGAGGTCATCTGCGAATAACAAACAAGATCCATTTTTAACTACTTCTGGTAAATTATTTATCATTATTATAAATTCTAGAGGCCCCACGTTGCTGCCTTGACTCACCCCGGACCAGGTGTAATACGGCTCTGATTCGCAGCCATTGCAGTCAACATACTGCTGTCTGCCTTGCATATAGCTGGCCAAGAACTTCAATAGATGTGGCGTGCAACCGATTTCTGCTAATTTACGTAATAATATGTCATTATCGACGGTGTCGAACGCTTTTTTGAAGTCAAAATAAGCAACGTCAACCTGCACACCAGCATCCACTGCTGGCACCACCTGTGACATGAAGTTAAGGAGATTGGTGGTAGTGCTGCGCCCCGGACGGAACCCGTGCTGCGCATCCGATAGCTGAGCGCGGACCTGCACCTGCATGCTGCGCTGGATGGCGGACTCGAAAACCTTGGCCGGTGTCGACAACACGGCCACTGGTCTATATCCACTGATGTCCGAACCCGCCTTACCTTTGGGGACTGGAATAACACGCGTTGTCTTCCATCGAGTTGGAAACGTCGCTGATTGGAGACACGTATTAAATATGTAGTGTAAAGGTTCCGCTAATACCCTACTACAATCCCTAACTAGGAAGGCTGGTATACCATCTGGGCCTGCTGAACGCTTCGGTTTTAGGCGCTCGAGTGCCTCTCTGACATCCTTAAGACTCAGCGAGTTTAATTGCACGTGCGACCCACTCATGACACCTGCCGCTAATGCCGCGGCTGCTTGTGGATCCAATTGTGGTGGCTCACCACTGTATACCGACTCGAAAAACATCGCAAATTGCTTGGCACATTCAAGATCCGTTAGGTGTTGACCATCCATAACAATAGTTTGCCTATTAGCTGTGCTGGTCTTAGTTCTTATATATTGCCAGAATGACTTTGGATCTTTCGCAAACTGGCCTTGTATTTTAGTTTGATGCTGCTTGTGTGCAGTATGAATATTTTTTTTAATAAGTGCTCGATATTTAGAATACTCACTGTAAACTAATAAGTTATTTGTTTCCTTGAACGTCTTGTGCAGTCTAGCTTTGGTTTTTAGATCTTGTATTATTTTGCTTGTGTACCAATTAGGATAAGTGAACCGTGACTTCCCACTACGATTTTTCTTGGGGACACATTGTCAAACGACAGATTGTCAAACTTATTTTTAAGGCGCTTTATAACTGACAAAAAAAGTATTCCGACGGCAACGAGCGCAAGGTTGATATTTGTTCCTACAGTAAAAATGGTTCTCAAGCGTTACCAACCTTCCCCAATTTTCCTGGCTGCAGCTGTCTCCTGTCAAGGTCCACGTCAAAATCCAAGCAGATTGGTCTAACGAACGGGTTAAAAACGAAGGCAACCGTCAGGATTATAACTGCTATGTCATCTTGATAGTGCGATGCGCTGCCTTGGAAGCGGGATGGGATCTTTATTTCCTTGACCTGTTGATCATAAATGCTAAAGGTTTATTAGGGCCGGCGCATACCTGGTAAGGCGCAGTGCGGTTCGGTTGTCACTGTTAAACAAATATCAACGTTGCATACCTAAAAATAAAGTTGAGAATAGATAACCTGAGACGCGCGCCTCTTGCCGCTTACGGCGCGCTCTCGATCTGATGGAAGTTTATTTATTATCAACTTTATTTTGATTGGTGCAAGGTAGATATTTGTTTGGCAGTGACTTATAATGCGCTGCGCTGCGCCTTGCCAAATGTGCGCCGGCCCTTAGGAAGCCAGCGTTAACGCCGTTCTCTACTCAGATTTTATCTCGCTCGCACCGTACTCGGCCTGAGTGAGAGCGAGACAAAGTGGGGTGCTGGCGGCTCTCAAGCCTCGAATAGTTTAGGTAATTGCTTTTTACGGTGAGTATGAGGGTAATTAAAAAAAATAAAAAGCATAAGACCTGCTTTATAGTTAGTTCAGTTATTATGAAAAGATTCATGATCTAATTTGAAGTATTTTTTAATACCAGCGGTTTATAGTTTGGTTTAGAGGTAAAGTTTTCGCCAAACACAGGACCTAGCATCAATCCTCGACTTTAACATATTATATTTTAATTCAAAATTTATGCTGCAGTATTTTCGGCATAACGGAGGATCATACAGCAATTTTAGGTAGGATAAGCGCACGAAACTGCAGCGGACCGCAGCGCGTCGCATTGCACCAAAGTACAGCTTGGCAAAAATGAGGCCCCCACTACCTCATATAGGTCACTTCAAATGGGAAATGAATAAAAGAATTTAAACAAATAGTTAAAAACGCTGCTTGTGCCGACTCAAAACCTACTAGCACTTGTCGGCATAGTAGTGCCAACATAAAAGGATTCATTTGCCACCGCATCATACTCTTTTTTGCCAAGCTGTAGATTATAGGAGTCGCGTCGCGTCGCGTCGTCGGGTTGCGCATATCGCAGTAATTGTTTCAAACAGATTCTAATTTCGAATTTGAATTTTTACAAAGTATTGAAGGTTACTTAACTTACATCAGCATTCTGCGCGTGCACATCTCTGGGGTTATTCCAAGGGCGGTAGATCTTCCCGGCTGTCACTACAAACTTAGAGGCAGGCAGTAGTTTGCTGAAATCGTACCAGAAGCAATGGGCAGCTGGAATCAATGAATTGTGGATAAAATCCAAATCATTAAACACACAATCACTAGGTACTCGATGGACCCACAGAATCGGAGATATTGACTGTCAAAGTTCCAACTTTTTCGGACGTTTTTAAGAAAAAAAAACATGTTTTAAATGCTAAATAACTTAATTTTAAATACCCCCAAACTCAAACTCAAACTCAAACTCAAAGCATTTATTTCAAATAAACCAATTACAGGCACTTTTGAATTGTCAAAGGGTCGGTCAGTCAGAAAATATGAAGCTAGTTGCCCATTCCAAAGCGTAGTAGGTTCCTATGGAGAAGAACGGGCAAGAAACTCCACGGACACTCTTTTAAATCAGAATATTGTTACAATATGTTGTTTACATCATTCATGTTGGAATCATACATGTGAGTACAATGTAGAAAAACGTGCAGGTTAAAAGAGTCCGTAAATAAAAGATAAAACGATACAAAACAATTCAAAAATTAAAATAAATCAAAATAAGCCGTGGCAGCTAATAGATGACCAGTCCCTACTGATGGCGCCCGTTCACGAACATGACGCATGGATCAGCACCATTCAGCTCAACCATTTTGAAGGGAACTTAATGATCCAACACACACGCCACCACCAGCGAGACATTAAAGTGAGCATGACATGCTTTCAGCCGCCAGGGCACATTCAAGTCAATGAAAGACGTACCTAGTAAATGGTAGCTTTAACGTACTTAGGTAAGTACATAGTGCTCACACACATGTGCTATGCAGTTATACAATACTAGGAGATTGAATTTATACAATGTAAAGATAGTTTTTACAATCTTCAGCAGCTCCAACAATATTTTCGTATGCTAATCAATTAGTTGTTGCGCCCTGTGGAGCTGGACCAGCGCTGAGCCAAGCATTTTTGTCAGTGATGTAATCCCCCAATTTATAATATGCTTGGCGGCATAGTGTGCGTTTTATACAAGATTTAAATTTTGTTTCATTCAGTTGGAGTATGTGGGGAGGTATTTTATTGTAACATTTTAAACAGTACCCCATGAAGGATGAGTCTACTTTAGCCAGTCTGAAGCCCGGTTGAACTAATTGGTCCCTATTCCTAGTCCTATAGTTGTGTTTTTCACCTCTTTTACTAAAAAGACTTAGATTTTTCCTTACGTACATGATGTTTTCGTAGATATATTGACAAGGTACCGTCATGATGTTAATATCTTTAAACAGTTCCCTTAGAGAATCGCGCCCACGAACTCTTATCTGTTGCACGACACAATGTTTTGCGCGCGTTACGTTGCGCACTACCGTAAACATTGTGATTTTTTACACCAAGAATAAAAGTCGTTTTCCAGCAAGTATTTTTTGTGCAACGTTACTTATTTTGATGTACACGTACAGAATGCGGAGTTGACGGCTATGTGATGGGTCTTTTTACCCCCTGTATGTCAAGCAGTGGACTACAAATCTGCTATAGGCTATGTCGATTAACTTATCGTAAAGAAAGTCGATAAGTGAAATTAATTCGCCTTATAATATTAGGTCCCCACCTATGAAATCAGCCTTTTGTATGGGGAATTTTAAAGAAGTTTCATTTTTCATACTAACATTTGCTTAATTTATATAACAACCATGAACACTAATGTTTTAAAACTTTTATGCACTAATGTTTAAACTAAGATAACGTAATAATATGCTACTTAGATTAGGCGACAAAAATTAGTTTTGGGTAAGCTAAAAAAAAATTGTGGTCATTTCTGCTAACAAAATGAGAAGTCATTCTTTTAAATTTAGAAAACTATGAGTAATAAGGTTTTTTTACTATTAGTAGTTGTCTATGATGGTCATTATTCGATATAATACCAAGCAATTGAAGAATATTTTAAAACATAGCAGTGACGAGGTTCTCTATTAGTGAGAAAAAAAAACGCCAATTTCATAGGTTCCCATAGGCACCCAATATTACTCTTGTACACACGGCTACACATCAAGCTATACATTTCCAGCATAAGCTGACCTCGCATTGTAAGGAAATTCTATACAATGCGAGATCAGCATAAACTGGAAATGTATAGCTTGATGTGTAGCCGTGTGTACCATAGATTTGAATGGACCACTGACCAGAAATAACAACCCTGTTGGAAATGAGTGATCCGCCGCAGATCTGCATGAAATGTTTCGTGGTCTTCCGGTAGATGCCGACGTACCACGGCAGTGCTCCATGATCAGCTAGTCCGCCGCCTATTATTAGGGCCTCGGCTCGTTTCGGAGTAACTCGGCCACACTCTGAGGGTAAAGAGTTTTTTAAGACTACGATTTTAGGCAGATTATAATCGAATCATCAACTTTCGAAATCAAATACCGACCCATATAGGTACAGGAAGGCAATTCTCGCGCATGTCGCATGCGTCATTGTCATGCGACTCGTACTTTTCACTCGTAAAAATCTACTTTTCACTCGTAAAAATCAAGTCAAGCTATTCTCGCCATGTCGGTTCGAGCATTTCTCGCAGGATGCCACGCGACATGTCTTAGTTTACATGCGACATGCAAAGAGTGGTCGGGAGCAGTCGATATGTTGTCGGCAATCGTACAAACGTCAAATATCATTCATTATTGTGTCAATTGAAGTGAAAGAACATATGAAAATATTTTATTATGCAAATTATTTCTAGAAGCAAAAATGAGTGACGAATTTTTAGTTCAATTCATCCAAAACATCGTAGAAGACGCTGCAAATGCCACAGTGGACTACGGCCACTACGTCGACAACGTTCTGATATTCTGGATACTGTGGACCCATTTGACCTTAGCGAGGCAGTATTTAAAAAGCATTTCAGATCAAATAAAAATCTAGCAGAAATGCTTATAACAATGATACAACCGGTGATAGAATGCAGAACAAATCTAGACGTTACAACAAAGGTTAGTATAAAATATGGTTGAACGGTAAGCCTACTAACATTATCTCTTCTTTCCTGACTCAGCTGATACAACCACGATACATTGATACAACAAGAATAAAAGAAAGTTCGAGTACGAAAACTAGACTTTTCTTTTATTTTTGTTTCCTATGCTTGTTGTGTGTTTGCACATAAATAGTTCATCATCTGCCTAGTCTTTTCCTAAGTTGGGGTCGAACCAGATGCCGCCGAATACCAGTATTTTACATGGACTGACTGCCCATCTGTACTCCACAACCCAGTTACACGTACTACGGTACCTTTTGGTAAACCTGGTCCCAGGTCCCAGACTATAAATTGTACAAATAGGTATATACATTTAATGAATAATTGTGTTATTGTAGGTGCCTTACATTTTTTTGGTACGGGAAGCTACCACAGGGAAGAAGGAAGGGGGGGGGGAAGTCCACAGGAGTTGCTTAGCAGGAGTAATAAATGATAATAGTATCTACTGATCAAGAACATTTTTTAAATAAGAAGAATTCTTTTTTTATGACTTAGAATATTGAGATCGGAAGTGGATGCAAAGCCTTTCGACATTAAGCAAATGCTTTGGACGCAAGTGTTACAGTTTTGTTATGAAATAAAACATGTTTTCAATATTGATTTATTGATTTTCTTAATTTTCAATGTCTTTTTTTATTAAAATATTGTCGGGAAACTGAGCTATCTATATAAAAGCCCGTTCAGGATGACCATCAGGTAAGGGACGAGAGCGCCTGCCTTTTCTTCTTGTGATAGAAATGCCACAACACACCGAACAAAACTGATTGATGACCCAGCTGACGCTCACCAATGTTGTGCTTGTTTCTGTTATTCTATGTAAAAGGTTGATGCATTTTTGGCAAATTTAGTTATCAGGTTAAAGGTTCATAAGCTATCAGTGTTCTAATCATGTGCAAAGTAGAATAATCCGTTAAGAACGAGCCAAGTCTTTAAAATCAGGAAATTCAGAGAAAGTAAAGCCCCAATAAAATAAAATACGATAACACTGGTTAATAGAACGGAGCGAAACCACAGAGTACATTTTTAGTTCAGACGTCCTGTCAGTCAACAGTTAACACTTTGAATTTATTAAGACATTGTCAAAGTGTGTGGGAGGTTTTATTTGGGCTGCCATCAACAAAGAAAATATATGTACTAACATTAAATAGTTTATAATTTTTCTCTTAAATGACCCTCCTCCCTTTAAGAGAAAAATTATAAACTATTTAAAAATATTATTTTCAATAGTTCCATATTTTTGTCGCTTTTATTTAGGTGTAGTTTGGTGCGGGTTAGATTTTTCTTCTTATAAAAAACCAACGTCCCCACAAAAAGCGGACATCTCCTTTACCCCACAATTTGTGAAAAAACCGCACAATTTGTGAAAAATTTACTTCACAATTTGTGAAAGTGGAAAACAAGATAAAGTCTGAAAGTGACTGATAAATCGATTATCATCGGTATAGGCATGTGATGTATGGAAGAAGACATGCTTCTGCTATCTAATTGCGTAACACATTTTCTTAAATGAATATGACTAATATGTTTCATTTTGTCACTTCAACAACATTCAATTGCGTTATTCACGTTGTTAAGCAATTTTTTTTCGAACTTCTGTAGCAATGGATTAGCAATCTGTTTCAAAATGATTCAGATTGTCATTGATCGTGTATTACGCAATTGGGCTGATGCTGAACTCAAATAAATTGCGATTTGGGCAAGAGGTTGACGATGGATGATGATGATGTGATTTTAATTACCTACCATGTCTTATGTGATAGTACCGATTTTCTTGCTTTATGAGTAAATACAACATGTTTATTTTTAATTAGCTTTTATTGATTTTAGTCTCTATTGTCTTGAAATTAAACAAGCTTCGTATGAATGTTTCGCTAAAAATTAGAAACATTCATACGAAATTAACGTTTCTAATTTTTATCGGTTTTGGTGTTGGTGTCCAATCTGTTCGTCCTGTAGCTACAGTCCAATACCGACGTAAATTATCCTCTTCAAGAAAACTGCAACAAACCATTAATCTTTTAGATACCTATATAATAATATAGCTTTTTATCGATGATTTTACGTCTAGGGAATATTATACACAGTGTATAAACACAATAAAATGTTATTGCAAGCCTAATAGCTGATAAAAACGGGTGTACTTACGAATGAAAAGACAAGTCGGGCATTTTCCTTCCACTATCACTTTTACGCCCTATAAACAAAACAGCGCACCATGCTTTAAAAAAAAGTGTTGGTCTAAATTGTTCACAACATAAATTTATTAACTTAGAACACATAAAAACTGAATTTTTCAGGAAGACGATAACTGTCAAACTTTGTTTATCAAAATATTGAGCTAAAACGTGACACGCGCCGTGAAAAAAAAAATCCCATCGTTCTGTCTGTTCTGTTACACGACATCGGCATATGTTGCTCTTTTTCTTGTTTGAATGCGACAAAAGTTATCAATTAGTCTCTAGTATTCTCTGTCTACGTTTTGGACGTAACGGAAATTGCTGACATCACAGTTGTCAAAATCAGTCAAGTGCATTCCGTTGTTGATATTTTAGAGAAAACTTATTACAAAAAAATCATAAAATGGTGTTACGAAATTCATAATGTATTATTTTTTGATAAATGTTTATGAAATACATATAAAATGTTGTTCAAAACCTTTTATACGCTTATCAATCATTTTTAATATTAAGAACATCTATGGTTGCGTTTAAAAAGTATCACCGTTACCTGTGTGGAATGGATCGCTACGCGAGACTTTTAAAGTGCGTTTCATCGAATAATTCGTATGCCGTAATGTTGGCTCCACTAGTGTAGGACCAATACGAATAAGCTACGCCGCTACCTAATACGTCTGTTTTAAAATTTAACTGTGGAGCCAACATTATGGCTAAGGAACTATTTGATGAAACGCACTCTAATGGCAACAATATTATCCTTCGATTCGTGCTGTACGAATGCCTTGTAGGAGAATGTCACCATTTTATATGCGACATAGAGAGACGAGTGATAATGTCGAAAATGACATGTACGAGTGAAAACGCGAGAATTAGCCTCCAGGATGTCAGTCAACACCGTTGTCACTCAAACCATGGGTAGGTAGTTGACTTATATGTGTATGAAAAATAAATGACCGAGTAACGTTAATTAAGCGGGATAATATAGCTTCTATTTCAATGCAAATACGAATCTTCCAAAACTAAAACAGCACATAAAACCTTTACAATTTTTTTAAATGATTTTTTTTCTCTCTCAAATAATAGGTCAATTGAATTAAAAATCTGTTGGGGTGTCTGAGGTTTTGCGCATTTAACGTAACACGTGCGGTGTTGAACGCACCTCTGGATTTGAACAACGGATTTGAAAAATTCGTAGATATCCTGCAGCTATTATCACGTACAGGGGGCCAAGTCTATTAATTTATAAACATGTCAGTGGTCTCACAATGATCAGTTTTTGACAGATATGCCATACAACATCTGTCAAAACTCATCATTGCTAGACCACTGACACGTTTGTAAATTAGTAGACTTGGCCCACAGAACACGCTGCCTCGACGCAAACACATTGGCATAAGGGCACGAGGATGTTAGATCTCTGGTCAAACCTGGGGAGCAGACCGCGACGTAGTCCCAGGTTCCGTCGATGCATCTCATGGAGCGGAGGGTGCCGGTGGAATAGTAGTTCGGGCTGTTACATTCGGGCGTCACGACTGTTCCCGATGGTTCGTAGGCGTTGCAGGCGCGGTAGTCGTTGATGGAGCCGCTGACGGGGCAGTGGTAGTGGACCGACTGGTGTTTTTCTAGCTTGCATAAACCTGGAAGATAGATAGGGTGCGAAGTATTAGTGTATTAGTGTGGCAAATGGGAACAGCGTTTGAATTTGAATGCAGTTGTCCAGGACACACCAAACACGTTTTTTTTATAGTTTTTTTTTTTAATTTATCGGTCCTACTACTAAAATGAAACTTTCAAAAAGAAAGTCATTCATGCGCATTGTTAGCATGCAATAATTTGTATTTACTTTACTTAACATAAACATTATCAAAAACTTCGCTTTAGTTAACAAAACAGTTTAGTTTGGCATTCAAGGGATTTTAGACATTGGTGCCAATTCTCTTCTTCACAAACTAAACTAAAGTTCAGTGCATTTTTCTTTATATTTCATTAAGAAAAGGACAGAAGGTATATTTTTTTAGTTTAATCCTGTCAAATTAATCAGCGCCTGTCACTACTCCATACAAGTTTAGACGCTAGAGTTGATCAAAAACTTGCCTACTAAAATTACGTCAATTTACGTCAGGCGCTGATTAATTTGACAGGACTAAACTAAAAATAATGTATCTTCTACCCTTTTCATAAAGAAATATAAAGAAAAAGATGCACTGAACTTAAATTTAGTTTAATTTGTGAACAAAAGAATCAGCAATATTATTATTGCAAGAAATATCTTTCTTTACTTACGGACGCATTTTGGAATAGAACTAGACCATAATCCATCACGGCAGGAGACTGTCTCGGTTCCCAAGACTCCGTAGCCATTTAGACAAATGACGGTCATGTTCAGTGACTCGTAGCTATCACCGGGTGTCGGGGTTGAAACGTTCGTTATGGTGTATGTACCGTGTTCAGGGTATGTAGGCAGGACACATTTCTCGGTTTGTTTCGTTTGCAGCTGGTCTCGTACCTAAAAAGGAAAAAAACGGAGCCCATAAAGGATCACTCGTGTGTCTGTTGGTCCGTGTGTCATTCTGTCAGCTAATTTGCTCCGAATCTAATGAACTGATTAATGTCTCTAATGATCTGATTAATACGGACGTGTACCTAACGCAATTTTTGTGATAGGCAGACATACAGACGGAGACATTTTGTCTCTGGTAGTGGTGCCGATTCCCTTGTCCACGAAATACACTAAAGGAGAATGCCATATTGTCGTACCAACAAAGGAGCTAGAGTGTCACAACCAAATGTAGTTCATAAAATTACTCCTATTTTTTAAATCAGATATACGATTTTGTTATGAAAACGATTCCCGGCTTTCGGACACCAAAAATAAAAGTATTTTTTTACTTTCGTGGTACGTATTTTCCGCTTATGTCACTGACATTGCATTTCATTTCCGAATGTTGCCACTATGTTAAAAATATAGGTACCTACCTGTCGACGAACATTAAAAAATGAAGAAGATAATTGTACCAATATGCCATTTAATATTAGGATACAATATATTTTTATGTGTGTCAAAAAACATCTTTAGGTCACGCGTTACATCGTAATAATTTATTATTATTTTTTTGGAATACATTGCAAATACATGCATTTAATGAAAAGAGGACCTATTCAAAAAAGTAAAATGTCATTTGTACTGTGACGTATTGCAATAATTATTCTGTGGCGCCGTCATGGATGACGTTACTTTCAATATTGGTTTCATCTGAACTATTTGAATAATAATTTATAATACTTATTAACAAAAACGGGGGTTCAGGTGCGTTTTCATAACGTAGTCGTTGTGTAATAATCCTTAGCGATACCCTCAACTAGAGTAAGACATCGGCCAGCAAATCAGCGTCGCCGATGTATCCTAAACCGTTCACTAGTATTGTTAGAACAATTTAGAATATATTACATAGAAAATATATCCGTGGATATGATCGTGTTTTAACATCATAGATTGTACCGACGCGACGCCTGTAAGTATTACCTCACCTAGTAGAAGCATGTATATTCTAATTATTATATTATTACTTCCGGGACTATTTATTCAATTTAAGGATTAAAAAACAGTTTTTATGCTTTCAGATCAATCCTGGTAGTTCCTATTCATAATGTTACAAATGTTTCGCATTGATACAAGAAAAACTCCCTTTTTTTTTTTGAGTGTGGGAAATCATCCAATGACTTCTCCCGCTCTGGGTGGAGCGGAAGGGCGTGTCAGACTTTTACTGACTAAAACCCACCCGTGTTCCTTCAGTTGCCTGTTGCCAAGGTCCCGGTATCCCTTTCGGACTAACCCGCAACCCTGGCAGGCATCGGTCCTAGCGGACCCCGCCAATTGTGCTGACATCTCTTTGAGGCGCGCGTGGAACACGACGCGCCATCGACCCGGGCCTGGTCCTGATCGGACGGCGAGCTACCCATTGCTCGCCGTCCGCAAGCCCGCGCCTATGGTGGCCGGGAATCCGCCTGGGATTCCCGACGCCCAGGGCGTCTCCAGCGGCGGCGGCGGTTAAACTAACACTTGGTCACAATGTGGAGTGATGTGTGCTCTGGATGTGGACAGTCCATGCTACGTGTTGCAACAGTTGCAAGGCGTTCCCGAGTGCCACCCAATTGTCCTACCTATTGTTTTATTTGTATATTTCTTTTCTCTGTCCTGGTAGCGGTCGAGGTCATATACGTTGTGTAAATAAGAATATATCTTAACTGCGTTTTTCATTTTTGATATAAGTGCCTTATTAGGTACGTACTAACAACATTATCACCCTATTATTATTTACTAACATGTGAAGTTCGAGAAGTGGGTGTACTATTATAGTTAATACAACTCTGCCTAACTCTTCTGGGAAAACAGGCCTGCTGTTATGTTAAGATTTCAAGATATTAGGAATCAGTAAACACAGTACTAAATTGATTACTTATTCAGACTACCAGCTGCACATTCTATGAGTACCTACCTTCATGATTATTGATATCCATTATCATTATATATAAAACCTGACACCAAGAATTATTATTGACTATCAGTGATGTACTGTATAATCATCCATCAGGAAACAAGCGCCATATCAAGAATAAAAAGCAACCGATATTAGGTACCACTTCATTAGTCATCAACTTCACCATTTCGAGCCTGTCACTTTCTCGAACTTAACCTCAAAATATGAAGTAGATAAATGGTTAATAAATACGAATTGCGGGAATCCATGTAAAAAATAGTTAACAATATAGGAAGAGCATTGAATTCTCCTCTAAATACACTAGGTTTGGTTGTGACACGCGGACTTTTCACTTGGTACAGGGTGCCCTACAATTCTGGTCATTCTCCTTTAAGTTCAGTGCATCTTTTTCTTTCTATTTTATTAAGAAAAGGACAGAAGATAGATTTTAGTTTAGTCCTGTCAAATTAATCAGCGCCTGTCATTACTCCATACAAGTTCAGACGTGATTAAAAACTTGCCTAATTACATCAAGTTACGTCAGGCGCCGACAAATTTGACAGGACTAAACTAAAATTTAACTACTGTTCTTTTCTTAATGAAATAAATTGTTTATTCTGTAAATAGGATATTGGAATCACTTTTACACGACATATTAAAAAGTTGTAAAAATAAGCTGAGGTCGGCGTTTCCTATCTGACTACTCCGAGAAGAAAGGCCGAAATAAACTCAGAGGTCACCGTCTCTTTTAAAGTCCAGGTATAATCTTGGTCATGCCATATGAGGACCATGTCGATTAGAGTCTGAAATGGTCTTTAGAGGAAAGAACCACACAGATTTGAGTGGACCTGTCCAGTCAGTGCAAGCATTTGTCCGTAATAGTGGAGCTCAACTCAAAACTTAAGGAGCTCAACAACTCTCGAATAGACAGAAAAAGATGCACTGAACTTAAATTTAGTTTAGTTTGTGAACAACAGAATCGCCGCCATTGACCACTTACTATGACTATGACCTTCTGTGTCCCCAGCATCCCCGTAAAAAAAATAAACAGCACCAATACCACCAACAACCCTTGAACCAGCTTCAGACCCGGTACTATAACGACGGAACCGGTAGGAGGGCCATGTCTTTGCGGCGGAGACATCGGGGGGGGAATCAGGGTGTCTATATCAATCAGCGGTGGCTGGGATGGTACCGGCCTAAGCGGCCTGGATTCTACCGCCATCCTGGCTAAAAGGCCTGAAAAAGAAACTCCTGTTTAGATGCGTGGCCTGAAGGCGGGGAAGGCTTGAATGCGCGTGCGCCAACATGACTCGCTGTTGTAATAATGACATAATTTCTGATGAAAAATCCTCAAGCTGCGCAAATACCTTATGGGCAACTACAGTTGACCAAATACCTTATGGGCAACTACAGCTGACCAAATACCTTATGGGCAACTACAGCTGACCAAATACCTTATGGGCAACTACAGCTGACCAAATACCTTATGGGCAACTACAGCTGACCAAATACCTTATGGGCAACTACAGCTGACCAAATACCTTATGGGCAACTACAGCTGACCAAATACCTTATGGGCAACTACAGCTGACCAAATACCTTATGGGCAACTACAGCTGACCAAATACCTTATGGGCAACTACAGCTGACCAAATACCTTATGGGCAACTACAGCTGACCAAATACCTTATGGGCAACTACAGCTGACCAAATACCTTATGGGCAACTACAGCTGACCAAATACCTTATGGGCAACTACAGCTGACCAAATACCTTATGGGCAACTACAGCTGACCAAATACCTTATGGGCAACTACAGCTGACCTTATGGGCAAATACAGTTTTGAGCCGTTTGGGTCGAAACGCTCGGGTCACGGGGCCTGAGTGCGCGTCTTCTTTTCTCACCGACTGGTCGATACTTCACGTGACTGGGGCTGGCTTGTTCGTTGGCCAAAGAATTAGCATTGCCATTCAACGTGGCAATGCTGCCAGTCTTCTGGGCACGTTTCCTGATGACAGCGATGCGGACGAATACTTCGACGCCTAAGTGTCCCTTTGTTTTTATATTTATTGGTATAGTTAGTTAGTCCTTTTAGTTTTAGTTTTTTAGCTAATTTAAGTAGTATAAAAAGTTACCCAATTTAAATGTATATACAGGATGTAAGGGTAAACACTCTTCTCATTCAAACCATGGGTAGTTAATAAATGACCAAACACAACAAAAAAAAAACGTTATTTTCATTAAAAGATTTAAAAAAGTTTCTATCTGACACCGTGCTTGCTAGCGAAACAGCTGACTGACTAAGGGAGGGATCGCGCTCGCTGCCGGTCAGATCACATCCCGTACCCCCCGCCCTTGCGTCTCTTGTGGTAAAATTTAGATCTAAAAAAATTAAAAAAAAGTTGTAATTTTTCATTGATTTTATGTTCTATAAATGGAACCAAACCACTGGTTGCAAGGATAACGGTGTTTACCCTAACACCCTGTATTAGTCTTTACCTATGAAATTGCCGTTTTGTATGAAAAAATTTAAACGATTTTTTTTCATGTATTTTTTATTTGTATTAATCGAAGTAAACACCCATGCAATCAATGCATCTTTGCCAACGCAGTGGCAGTTTATTGATGCCCTTCTTAAAGAAATCAGCTGGACGGGAGGCAACAAATTCTTCAAAGGCATTTTGTACTGCCTCTCGGGTATTGAATTTTTTTCCCGCCAAGAAGTTATCCAAATTCTGGAAAAAGTAGTAGTCTGTAGGCGCAAGGTCTGGTGAGTAGGTCGGATGACGGAGAGCTTCCAACCCCAGTTCTTGCAACTTGGAGACCGTCTGCTGTGCAGTATGAGGTCGCGCGTTGTCGTGCAGGAGCAGCGGAGACGAGCGATTGACCAATGCTGGTTGGAGATGTGCCAGCTTCTCCATCATTGTGTTCAGTTCTTCACAGAAAACATCTGCAGTAATGCTCACCCCGTTTGGTAAGAAGCTGTGATGAATCACACCGGCGCTAGACCACCAAACAGTGACCATCACTTTTCTAGGGGTAAGTTTTCGTTTAGAGCATTGTTTAGGTACTGAACCAGGATCCAACCAACTTGCTGAGCGCTTGCGGTTATCAAACAGAATCCATTTTTCATCGCAGGTAACAATGCGGTTCAAAATTCCTTCATTTGTGTGTCTGTGAGCAGTGCAAGGCACGCCTCGACGCGTACTTCGCGCTGGCGATCATTGAGTTCGTGGGGCACCCATTGTCAAGCTTTTTTACCTTGCCAATTTGACGCAAATGGACCAATATTGTTTTGACGCTAACGTCGAAAGCTACTGCTAATTCAGCCGTAGATTGTGTATCATCAGCTTCCACAATCGCCTTTAATTCGTCATTGTCGACCAAAGTCTTCGGACGACCGCGAGGTTCATTTTTCAGGTCGAAATTTCCAGAACGGAAGCGAGCAAACCAATAACAGGTGGTGCGTTGGTTTGTAGTGTTAGCTCCGTAAACGTCGTTGATGTTGCGTGCCGCTTGTGCCGCGTTGCTGCCACGACGGTACTCATATTCCATAATTACTCGAATTTTTAACGTATCCATGATGACGAAAAAGATTGAAATGCGATGAAAATGTAACACTAATCATTAAACAAATGACTTCTTTTGAAAAAAGAATTCCATGTTTTTAAAATAATATTAATTTGAAATTAGAATTCTTAGCCAAACAAAAATTATTTTGATTTGAAATGGCCAGTACTGCAGAACGGCAATTTCATAGGTAACGACCTATTATTTTACCTTTTGTTTTGAAGTGTCCAGACCGATTTACATTGGTCAAGTGTTTAGCGAAGTTGACAAGTACAGTGGTGTAAATCGTTGCCAGTAGCGAGTCAACTTGGCTTGCAAGCTGCCTTTGCTGCCTTGCAAGTGGATCCAAATAGAATCGCTTTCTATTTTTTGGGCAAGTGAGTAGTGACACCCCTGGCGCGCCCGCTCAGTCCTCCGCGCGGTTATTACTTGACTCGCCTCTTGGCATAGTGTAAACTGTCTTTAGTACAGTGTATTTAGTGGCCGGCAACAGGACGAAGCGCGCGTGTACTGCTTTTTTGTGACGTTGCTCGTCCGTCGCGACGGAGAACTGCCACTTATTGACTCGCTGTAGTGTATCAGTCACTGTCCAGGCGCTCGCCACTCACCCCTGTCCTTGACCAATGTAAATCGGTTTTACAGGGTACATGATTGAAAACCTTATTCCAACCTCTGTACCCCTATCTCTGTATACGTCTTCTTCCCAGCTAAAGCACTAGGAAGTGGTGAACGGCGGGCGTTTTGGGGGACTGTTTATGTAATTTTCACGTTCGAAAAGTGCTGATTCTCAGCCTAGTTTGAATAAATGACTTTTGATTTTGATTTTGTACAACACGTTTGCAATAAACTAATTTGATTTTGATTTTTTGTAAGCAACATGTGGCGCTTGGATTTATAATATTTATACTTCCAGGCGCGTGCTATACGTGTCGCTTTCTACAATGACAACAACAACAACAATTGAATCTAGTTTAATTTAATTCGGATATCAGTCGAATAGTCAGCGTCACTCTTGGTGTACCGCAAGGCTCTATTTTAGGCCCTATCTTTTTTATTATTTTCATTGACCATTCCAGTTGTTCGGTTGTTCCGTAACGTACATTTAACATTTTTGCGTCAGTCGACCTTTTTTATTTAAAATGTACAGAACCATTCGCAATCAGACTGATTCTATGTTACTTCAAGAAGATCCTATTTATTGCGTAGAAAACCAATTCCAATTAAGTACTTCTAAATGTGTCATTTACATTTACCAAGAATAAACATAGGTACATACATATAACAAGAAGCACTTACCCATAAGATAACGCTGCACTGCACTGAGTCATGTCAGTGAAGCATATTAGGAATAGGTACTACGAGTATTGGATGGTAAACTTCACCTTGACACGATCAATCACAATCTGAATCGGTTTGAAACAAATTGCTAATCCATTGCTTCTTAAGTTCGAAAAAAAAATCTGCTCAACAACGTAACTACCGAAATTAATGTTGTTGAACTGTCAAAAATAATTTACGCAATTAGATAAAAGCATAATAAAAAAAAACCAGAGAATTATTTGTTCTTTGGCCAAAGAATTAGGTTAGCTTCATTATTACGTTTTTTTCCCAGTCAGTCTATTATGGACGATGTTATAAGTTACCTACTCCGTCACTGTTATTTACTTATCAGGTATTGGTATTCGATTTTGTGGGGGTAGATACAACAATTAAAAAGAGAAAAAAAAACAACCGACTTCCAAAAAAAAACCTAAAAATGAAAAATAACTTTAATTTCGGGAGTCAGCGGCAAAAAACGAAAATGGAAAACCAAAGAAACCGACTTTCAAAATTAAGAGTTATTTTTCACTTTTTAGTGTTTTTTTTGGAAGTCGGTTGTTTTTTTTAAAGTTTTAATCGTTCTCACAACGTTGTGAGACAAAATAAACAGTTACACAAATATCTAAACAGGTACCTACCTGTTTAGATATTTGTGTAACTGTTTATTTTCCCAAATTAAATACTTAATTAATTAGGCTAAAAAGGGCGTGGCTCATAGGATTACGGCTATTAGAGATGTATGGAAACCAGAAGACATACGCAGATCACAAATAAATTAGCGTATGAGCAAGAGTATGATGATGAATTGGTGATATATATTTTATAAAGTTACTTACCTGTGGCGCCTTTTACACTTTACTTTAGTTTGTCTTCGTCTACAGTTAGTGTATTTATTCTTATTGTATTCTCGCAGTATTTGCGTAAAATTGTATACTTCTGTCACTGTTTTAGTTCAATGAAGCTACATTTCTCAAGTTTCCACTGAGTGGCATATCGTCGAACAACGTCGAAAATTCTAGTCTAGTAGTAAGTAGAAATCGACCAATCATAGACTAGCCGACAGCCGCGATATCGATATTTTTATCTTAGATAACAACCAATACGGTTTCAGAAATGAAGTAAATACTGATATCTAGTGATGCTAGACTAGAAAACACAAGTACCTGATAATTTTCCTTGAACTGTCAAGAGCATTTGACACCTTTACTGCCCCAGCCTTATTGAATAAAATTGAATGGATTGTGATCTAAGAGGACACGCTTTGAAAATCTTCGCAGACTACCTTAGTGATCATACCCAAAAAGTGAAAATCGACCAACACGTAAGTGACGAGCTTCCTATCACATATGGTGTTCCGCAAGGCAACATCCTGGCGCGTACTCTTTTTCACATTTATATAAATGACCTTAGCAAACTTCCTTTCGAAAATTGTCATATAATGCGGATGATAATGCCCTTGCTCCTTGCTATGACTGGTCCTAGATGTACCAAAATGCTGAGGCGGCGATTTCCTGCGTGATGAACTTTTTGAATTACTTTAATACCTACTCGAATTTTTATGGCGTTGTTGCTACGGAGAATCACTGACACCTAAGCCACAGGAACTTACACCTAGTTTAGGAATCAGAGTATTTAAATATTGACCTTTGTAATAAGCCTTATATGTTTTAGTTATTATTGATAGGGGCTTTTTGTGAACTAAATAATGTATTTATTTCAACCAATGGGTTTATTAACGGATTGTTCGATTCCGTGTAGAGCCAGGGTCACGACATAGAGTGGTGCGTCTTGCAGGGCCGTTCTCCAAAAATCTGGAGACACACGTAATCTGTTCGATTTATGCCCTAACACGTATGACTCCGGATTTTTAATTTGTCTGTCTGTGATGTCTTGTTTACGCCTTTTTAATTGAATTTTTTGACAGATAATTGTATGGTTAATAATGGTTAGTGGATAATGTTATGGATAATTTTTATTTTTTATGTTTGCATAATTATGATTTCGAGCATTTGGCCGCCGTGACTGACGCGAAGGCCTTATTTACTGACAGCTAATGACAGCTTAATAATGACCATTTTAGCACCTCCCTCCAAAAGTCTCGTGCTCGTGAGTGCATCGTTAACTCTTTTTAAACTGAATGCAAGTTACTAGTGTAATCAACCTATAATGTTCCCATTGCTGGGACACAGGCCTCCTCTCTGTGTGGAGTGGGCCATTGAGACTTTGAGACCCTCTTCTCGACGTTGCCGCGCGCTGGCGGCATGGCAGTGAACGAGGGGTGATGGGACAGCAGCGAGCGAGTCAGCCGGCCACACGGCCGATGGCGAGCCCACTGCCCTGGCGCCACATCAGTCAGCTGTTGCGCGCCTCCACGCACGGCTGCGTTTGCGCGCCTCCACGCACGGCTGCGTTTGCGCTTTGTATTAGCATACACTATTATTGTTCTCCTATTTGCCTTCTTAAACCGACGGTTGTAATTTCATTTTCCTTATCCATTTTACTTTACATGTGTTCACTAGTCTTAATTCCTCTCCTCTGAGACCTATCGTCGCGATCAAGGCCATGATCGACCACGCGGGCTCAAATCTAATACTTATTTAAAGTCTGTGAGTTTAGCTAGTTCTGAATACAAATTAATACCGTATTCGATTGTTTTTACGCATGTGAATGACCCGAGTAACAGCATTTTTGAGGAAATACTGTGGAGACAGGTTTTTTTCAAAGGGGCCCGTCGAACCGATCAAGGTTGTTCGCTTGCCGAGGTCGGTCCGTGGATGGGTGATGCTCCATTTTATACCGAGACACCCCTATGCCTCGGAAAGCACGCCCCGGGGTCCCTGCGGTCATTGGTAGATTTTTGACAATCGTAACGTACTTAATACCTGTTTGTCAGACTTTCAGGCTTCTAACGACCTATTCAGAAGCCTGAAAGTCTGACAAACAGTCTTACCAAGGGTATCGTGTTACCCAGTAGCTGGGTTGTGGAGGTCAGATAGGCAGTCGCTCCATATAAAATACTGGTATTTCGCTGCATCCGGTTAGACTGGAAGCCGACCCCAACATAGTTGGGAACAGGCTAAGCAGAATGACGGACCAAGTCTGCAAGAGCGAAAAAAATTACATCAGGTTTATAACTTTTATAAATGTGTAAGTACCTAAGTATTTTACACATTTGTTTAAAATAACAGCCACAAACTGGTTACCTTCATATATTACGCGATTGCTTACAAAAAACATCCAAAAAATCACCGATCCCAAACGCCTGCGCTTCTCGCGGTTATCTATTTGTTGTGGTAACCTCTTATAACCCGTTTGTCATTAATTAACTGTGGGTTGCCATTTTATAAAATTTTACCTGAATCCTGGGAGAAATAACTGAGCCTACACCTTACCTTTTTTTTTGAGGTTGTGAATTCATTAAATGACTTCTCCCGCTCTGGGCAGAGTAGGAGGCGTGTCAGACTTTTACTGACTAAAACCCACCCGTGTTCCTTTAGTTACCTACACCTTACCTAACCTACCTTTAAAATAATGTAAATTCGTGTCTATCTGAAACATTTTATTTATTATTTAAAAAACACCTACACCTGCAGTGGAAGGGATCGGCGAGGGGATTTACCTACCCACATTTTGTCAGTTATTTTGTTAGTTAGTTAAGTCAACTTGAGGGCGGCTACCTACTCATCTTTTTTTTATACTGGAAAATCCAATAACAGTGCGTGACCTGGGGATCAAACCCGGGACCCCACGCAGCCGCGCTTGATAGTACCACTAGACCTAGAGTAGGGTTGAATTTTTTAATTTGGAAATTAATGACTGCTCGGAAGTTAGCTACTCGCTGCGCAGTACCCCACCCGTCACCCCAGCTGTCACATGAAATTGTTACTGCGCAGCGACCCGCCTCATGTTCCAAGCCGCCATTAAATTTGAATCGAACAGTATACCTACTGCTTTGGGAAACAGGCGCGAATGCGTGATGTTTTTACAAATGCAGTTTTTACTATTCTCCCAACCGCATTAAAGGGAGATTAAAATTCTACACTAGCAACACAACGTTAGATGGTTTTCCCGAGATGACAGGCGACTGGCCGCCAGTGTTTATTGAAAACCAGTATCACTAAAATAATATTTAAGAAATGACGTGTAATTAGGTGTTAATGATTTGCCATCATACTAGTCAAGGTACTAACAAAAATTATTGTTTACTGTGAGTTATTAAAATGAACAAGTGTTTAGTTATAATTTGCATTGGTGAGTTGTTTTTTTTTTAACAATAGTGTTGTGCTTCTGTCAAGTTATCTAAATGTCAAATCTATATCTAAATATACTATAAATTAAAGTCGCTTTTCGTGTTTGTCTGTATGTCCGCGTTGTTCTTTTAAACCATGCAACAGATTTTGATGAGGTTTTCACCATCGTTTAGAGAATTTATTCCGGAAGGTTTATGTGTATAATAAGTTAATATTAAAGTTACATATAACTTAGAAATCTCGATGTTTTGTCAAGTCGTAAAAACCATGAGAAGCAGGAGTGGGTCGCTAGTAGCTACTGTACAAAAAGGTTTGAAAGCTGGTTTTTTCCGGGGTGTACCTACACTGTACGGAGGTCCAGAGACATTTTTATTGATCGATTTAAAGTCGATACCATTTGAGGACGAATGTATCGACATTCAGTTGAGTATGAAGGGCAAGATAAAAGAAACGATGGATGGACTGTCCGAAAGATCATATGGCTAGAAAGGGATATGTTGAGGTCGGCTTCCAGTCTAACGGGATGCAGCTGACTACCAGTATTTTACACGGAGCGACTGACTATCTGACCTCCACAACCCAGTAAGTGGGTAATACGATACCCCTTCGTAAGACTGGTTGTCAGACTTTCGGGCTTCTGACGACCCGTAACGACTGTCAAAGATCCACTGAATGACAGCCGCGACCAACGGCATATCGTGCTTTCCGAGGAGTCTCGGTATGTAAAGATGGTCACCCATTCACGGACCAAACCCAGCAAGCGTAGCTTAACCTGATGGATCGACCCGTGCGGCTGTTATTACTTAGCCATGAGCTCCTAGATACATACCTATAGATGTATTTAGGCGTTAGGCTCATCAATAATAGTCGTGAACTCGTGATTGTTACATTACTTGTACCTATTGTTTTGATACTGCCACGGACGATAGCGTGTAGGTGCTACATAATTACTTACCTATCTGATGAATGACTGAGTATGAAAGTTGTTATTATGTGAATTTACTGATCATGAAAAAAAAAACAAGGATACTGTTGTGAGAACATAAATAAAAAGAAACAGAGATATTTATAATAGATACGCGTAGTTGCCAGACGTCCCTTATTTTAAAGGACATTCCCCTATTTCAGACCTAAAAATATTATTAATAAATCTGCCTAGCCTTTTCCCAACTATGTTGGGGTCGGCTTCCAGTCCAACCGGATGCAGCTGAATACCAGTATTTCATCTCCACAACCCAGTAACTGGGTTGTGGAGGTAAAATACGGTTTATTAAAAATAGCGTAATCAGGATTTTAAAAATAATATCATTTATTTAATATAATCAAATCCTCTAAAACATACAACCGTAGCTGGCAACCCTAGATACGCGTGAAAAACGTAACCCTGCTTTTTTTTTTGATGGTGGGAAATCATTCAATGACTTCTCCCGCTCTGGGCGGAGAGGAAGGGCGTGTCAGACTTTTACTGACTAAAACCCACCCGTGTTCCTTCAGTTACCTGTTGCCAAGGTCCCGGTATCCCTTTCGGACTTTCCCGCAACCCTGGCAGGCTTCGGTCCTAGCGGACCCCGACAGTTGTGCTGACATCTCTTTGAGGCCCGCGTGGAACACGACGCCCCATCGACCCGGGCCTGGTCTTTATCGGACGGCGAGCTTCCCATTGCTCGCCGTCCGCAAGCCCACGCCTATGGTGGCCGGGAATCCACCTGGGATTCCCGACGCCCAGGGTGTCTCCAGCGGCGGCGGTTAGGGGCATGAGCGCGCAAACTTTGCCTCTCCCTGACGCCTTCCGCCTCCTCCTTCGCGAGCATTACTGCTTCGCAGAAGGGGGTGACGACTTTGCATGCCCGCTCGCTCCGTACCATGGCCTGGACCAGGGCCGGACGCGAGAGGTCATTGCCGCAGATCGCCTCCACGAGGACACGGCGGTGGACCTACCTACACCGTATGCTCCACCGTGTCCTCCGGGCGATCCAAACAGTGGTGACACCCGGGCATTTTCTTCCGCCTAATCCTGCACAGGAACCTCCCGAAGCTGCCATGTCCGGTGAGGACCTGCGTAATGTTACCCTGCCTGCGCTGCTGTCATAGTAATAAAGCCTGCAATTTGTTCCACTGCAGGTTAATGGCCTTTTGTAGCCTATTGCTTGCCTACCGAGGGCCAATTCTCTTACTTACAACGTTCACATTCAAGGCCCAATCTATCAAACTTGTCAAAAATATTAGTAAAATTGATGGATTTTTTATAGATTGAAAATGAGATGCGAATTTTATTTTTAATTTGCAGTGAACCGCACATCAGCGGTAACGAATTGACATTGACAGCGCCTTTATGTGGTAGCCGTAAGAGGGATTTTCGCATTGTAGTTTTTTAATTTTATTCATTAGTTTCCGCCCGCGGCTTCGCTCGCGTGTTGTGTTGATAACAAGCTGCCTATATCCTTCCCCAGGTTTCAAAGTATCCCATCAAAATCTGTTCAACCGTTTAGCCGTGAAAGAGGCTTATATTGGTGATTCACCTGAATGTGCTCGGCCAGAACGAGTGAATATTATTCTGATACATTTAAATGACAGCTGCGTAACAAACAAAATTTAGATATTTTGTTTCTTACGCAGCTGTCATTTGACTAATCTAATCTAACTAATATTATAAACGCGAAAGTTTGTAAGTATGGATGGATGGATGGATGGATGGATGTTTGTTACTCTTTCACGTAAAAACTTCTGAATGGATTTGGATGAAATTTGGCAAACAGATAGTTTATAACCTGGATTAACACATAGGATACTTTTTATCCCGATATTCCCACGAGATCGAGACTTACGCGGGTGAAACCGCGGGGCGCAGCTAGTGACAAATAAATGCAAACACAGGTGTTAGGTATTGGGTTTTCCATCAGGAATTTCTCAGTAGCAGTATTTGGATTTGTGCTCGGTTGATGGCAATAGCCTCGCCCCTTATTACATGGGACTTAAACATAACCTGACGAAACGTGGGTGTACTGGTACACCTCTGCCAAGCCTTTCGGCAAATACAAGCGTGATGTTATGTTACAAACTCAGGTAGGTAGGCACAATTATTTGCGAGTAGCAAAAACTCCGTTCCGCGTCATGAACCAATATGTTTTTATATAGTACTAGCTTGATTGTTAACAGGAAAATACATCAAGAAAATAATGTATTATTATCTACTATGATTATGGCCAAAAAACTATGAAAACAGAATATTTAGTTTTGTGATGAGTAGTATACAGGGTGTTAGGGTAAACACCGTTATCCTTGCAACCAGTGGTTTGGTTTCATTTATAGAACGTAAAATCAATGGAAAATTACAACTTTTTTTTTCTTTTTTTTAAATCAACATTTTACCACAAGAGACGCAAGTTCGTTGCCCTATGCGCTAGGGCAACGAACCTTGCGCCTCAACACGGGCGGGGGATGCGGTATGTGACCTGACCGGCCGCGAGCGCGACCCCTCCCTCAGTCAGTCAGCTGTTTCGCTAGAGAGCACGGTGTCGGATAGAAACTTTTTAAAATCTTTTAATGAAAATGACGTTTTTTTTTGTTGTGTTCGGTCATTTATTTTAATATTTAAGTCAACTACCCATGGTTTGAATGACAAGAGTGTTTACCCTTACAGCCTGTATAGATATCACCTAATATTTCACGACGTGGCAGGCCCTGGGCAGAGGTGTAGGGATACCAAGCGCGCAGCATTCCAGTACCTACATTATACATTATTATTATACTTTTTTTTTTTTACGTGATTCAGTACCTACATAATTCCAAACCCCGAGCCTTAGAGTATTATATAAGGCCTATTTATTCATACACGAAATCTCTTAAGGGGTCATTGTACTCATCATTATTAACAACGTTTACTATGAGAACAAAAGCGAAATCGCGAAAAAAAAATCAGCTGTTAACATTTTGACGTTGCACCATAAGTGTAAGGAAGAGCTGATTTTTTTTTTTTTTCTATGTCAATAGGTACACCGTATATGTATACCTCCCGCATTGTTTTTCGTCCGTTATTTAAAAAAAACCGGGGCAAGTTTACTTTTGTATACAACTTTTTCAATAACCGATGAAAAATTTCAATCTGTATTTTACATGGAGCGACAGCCTATCTGACCGCCACAACCCAGTTTCTGGGTAAGACGATACCCCTTGATAATTAAATTGGCTAAAAATCTATTTGGAATTAACCATCATTGCTTATCCGAATCAGAATCATAATTAGAGTTATTTATTTGTAAAACATAGATTAAAGGTCTTAATAATAATATGTTGCGCTATGTTTTGTCATTGATGATGAATTGATGACATACAAATAATTGTGAGGATTTTAAAATAAAGACAAAATAAAAACAATAGAACAACAAACAAAAAAAATTTGTAACGTAAGAAAAATACAATGCATGCAATACATTGGATTAATAATAGGTATAGTTACATTGTTTTATCATAAAAGTAATCATTTAAGGCAGTGTTTTTCCATCTTTTTGAATACGCGACCCCTTTAGAAGTTAACAAATTCTAGCGACCCCCTAGGCCCTAGGGTCATCCTTCTGACTGAATTTGTATTTTTAGTGTGAAGAGTAGGACCTAGAAACACTTGTCTTTTTGCTTTGTCCACGACCCCCTGAGTAACGCTTCGCGACCCCCCAAGGGAATGCGACCCACAGGTTGAAAAACACAAATCTAGGGCGTAGTTTAATATTTCTCAACTAATAATACTTATATGAAAACACTTATTGATTTTTTATGTACTTCATACTTGACTAAATAAACAATGAACGTACTTATTTCTTAGTATATTTTAGTCATTTACAAATGAGTACTCAGTGTACTCAGGGATTTTTAACCATACGGTTTTTCCGCTAACTTCAAATAGTCACACGTCAGACAGCCCGTAAGCACATACTGTGGTATAATTCGAACGATTAATAATATAACTTAAAAAACTATAAATTATTTCCTATAAATTGGTTCTAAAAAACTTTATAATAAGCATTTTTAAATCAACAACAGTCTTTGGTTGAACCAAAAACAAGCATATTGGTACCGAGAACCTGCTTTCAAGAATTTGGCGCCAAACCGTTAGGACCCAGTTTCAGTGGAGAAAGACCGCATTTTGTTGTAAACTAAGTACCTCACTCGTATTATTTTGTGTGAGACATTCATTTGTTTCTGGTTTTTGTTTTGTTCATTTGTTTTATTTTTTTCCCTTTACCGTTATATCTGCCTATAGCCTTTCCTAACTATTTCGGAGTCGGCTTCCAGTCTAACCGGATGCAGCTGAATACCAGTAGGTATTTTACATGGAGCGACTGCTTATCTGACCTCGACAACCCAGTAACTGGGTAATACGATAACCCTTGGTAAGACTGGTTGTTAGACTTTCGAGCTTCTGACGACCCGTAACGCCTGTCAAAGATCTACGAACGACAGCCGAGACCAACGGCTTAACGTGCTTTCCGAGGAGTCTCGGTATGTATAGATGGTGACCCATCCACGGACCAACCCCGGCAAGCGTAGCTTAACCTGATGGATCGACCCGTGCGGCTGTTATTACTTAGCCACGAGCTATTCTCATTTCTATATATATACATATAGGTAAAAGGTAATTAAGATATAAAAAATATGGTTAATTGCATATCATGTCTTATTATAAACATGAATACAAAACAAGAGATAAAAATTGAAGAAGATGCCATTTTTCGATCAATATTTTTGTTCCAATTGACTAATCTTAAATACAATATACAATCTAACACTAAAATATTATTATAGGTATACAAGTATTGGTAATTGGTATGGCCAAACTTAAGTGGCAGTGGCCAGGGCACATTGCTCGCAGAATAGTTGACCGATGGGGCCGAAAGGTTCTGGAGTGGCGACCGCGTACTGTAAGACGTAGCGTTGGAAGGCCCCCCACAAGGTGGACCGATGACCTGGTGAAGGCCGTCGGAATGCGCTGGATGCGAGAAGCACAGAACCGGTCGAAGTGGCGGTGCTTGGGGGAGGCCTTTGTCCAGCAGTGGACGTCTTTCGGCTGAACTGATAATGATGATGACAAGTGTATACATAATAAGAAATGAAATGAGGAGCTCGTGGCTACGTAATAACAACCGCACGGGTCGATCCATCAGGTTAAGCTACGCTTGCCGGGGTTGGTCCGTGGATGGGATCTTTACATACCGAGACTCCTCCGTGCCTCGGAAAGCACGTTAAGCCGTTGGTCCCGGCTGTCATTTGTGCATCTTTGACAGTTGTCACGGGTCGTCAGAAGCCCGAAAGTCTGACAACCAGTCTTACGAAGGGGTATCGTATTACCCAGTTACTGGGTTGTGGAGGTCAGATAAGCAGTGGCTCCGTGTAAAATACGGGTATTCAGCTGCATCCGGTTAGACTGGAAGTCGACCCCAACATAGTTGGGAAAAGGCTAGGCAGATGATGAGATGATGATACATAATAAGAAAATGAAAAGAGCTCATTGGGTCGTGGTTTATTATTTGGTCTGAGCAAATTGGGTATTTTATTTACCTTAATTGTTAACTAATTGTTTAACCAATTAATTTAATTTTTGAATTTAATTACCTACAAATCGATCTAAATTGATGTTGATGACCTCTGTAACAAAAAACAGGAAACTATGACGTACATCAGCAATTGGCAGTATAATATACCCGGGGTTCTACAATACCAAAGAGAATTGAGGCTGTATAGTCATTTAACAATGCCAAACTTTTTGTAAAACTAAAGGTATCACTCCTGCCCATAGGTATCCTAACTAATGTTATAAATGCGAAAGAGAGTTTGTTTGTTTGTTACGCTAAAACGGCTGAACGGATTCGGATAAAATTTAGCACAAGGGTAGACCATGACCTGGAATAGGACATAGGATACTTTTCATCCCGATATTGCCACGGGATCGAGACTTTCGCGGGTGAAACCGCGTGGCGCAGCTAGTAGGAGATCCTACCAAGTGTTCAAGTTCAAACACGTTGACATCATCACGCTGCTACCTACTAAGTACTAAGTAGCTGAGAAAAAAGAAAAAAGTCAGAAAGACCGCTAAGCGAAAACGACATAATCGCGCGGGCGGGAAATGGGGCTGTTAGCTGTTATAACCCGACTGCCCCAAATATATTTTAGAGGCATGAGGAACAGGGTGTAACGTTCACTCATCCTCTATAGAAGGGAGGATCCTCCGACCAGACAGACGTCGTGTCTGGTGGGCAACTGCCTGGTAATTGATGTCGGGAAGTTATATTACGTCGATCGCGCGACTGTTTGCGCGATGCAGGATTCGTGTAACGTTAGGTCTTTGATGCGTAGTTCGCATGTGGCGATATAGATGCCACGACAGTATGAATTTGTAAGTAGGGTATGTTAATAGAGTAAGTACTTTATGCGGTCTACCCAAATGTCCTTTCTTTGGTATTGCTCGTCGAGTCGTTGAGCTCCTAAATTCTGAGTTGAGCTCCTCGGTTACTGACAAATGCTTGCACTGACTGGACAGGTCCGCTCAAATCTGTGTAGTTCTTTCCTCAAAAGACCATTACAAACATTAATCTACATGGTCCTCAACCAAGATTATGTCTGGACTTTAAAAGAGATGGGTGACTTACTCGCAACCTCTGAGTTTGTTTCAGCCTTTCTTCTCAGAGTCGTGAAATAGGAAACGCCGACCTCATCTAGATCTCTTTTTTTTTAAATATAACTTGTAAGTAAAAGTGATTCCGATTCCCATTTAGAGAATAAACAATTTCATTTCATTTCAGTACAATGCTTGTTTTTCTCTTTTCAATTAAATGTGTTTTTGCAGTCGGGTTTTTTGTTTTTTATTAGGTATGTTTCTTTTTTGTATAGCTGCTATTTGTTGTCTTACGACTTCTACGCGAACGAAATCGCGGACAGAAACTAGTATCTTATATTCGTACTAACATACATAGTATAATGAAAACTACTAACTCGTAATTGGGATTTTAATAGTTATCTAATGTATCAATTTATCTATTTCAGTCATATCTCCAGCATTGAGTTCAGTGGCCAGGGATAGAATCAACTCATGCAGGTAAATCGAAGTTCTGAAACACCCAATCGACATACAGTTTCTTTGGCGTAAAAGCGGTGCCGTCGAAGCCGGCCCAGAAAGAGGTGGCAAAATACCATGACGGCTTTTTCCAGGTGACGCGGAAAAAGAGATCTGGAAGGACTGGCTAACCAAGCGTGCGTTAGTTGACTATCATTGGCTCAAAGTCAAAGTTAAATAATTTATTTCAAGTAGGCACATTAAAGGCACTTTTGAATAGAACTGGTTCTAGTTGCCCCTTCCAAAAGGTAGTTTACGTATGGAGAAGAACGGGAAAGAAACTCCACCGTTACTCTTTAAAAATGTTTTATAATGCTCATCATTTCGTGCTCATCGTTCAGTCGGAAGACGCCCTTATGCTGGACATAGGTGTCTCTCTCCGCAACGCTGCAACGGAAGGACTTGGGGGAGGCCATTTGATCAGCAGTGGACCAGCAATGGCTAACCAAACATGCGTTATTATAAAGAAGGAAGGAAGGCGCTTATGCTGGACATAGGTCGTTCGGCAACGCTACAACAATGAGGCTGCGCTGTGAGCATCCAGTGATTTCTGGGACCTTCATCAGGTCATCGGTCCTCTGTGTAGGGCCTATCCACGTTAGGTCTTCCGATAAGCGATCGCTACTCGAGGACATTTCGGCCCTACCTCCCTGTGCGACCTGAATTGCTCTTTATTGTGTCGTAGCAAGAGTCGCTTTTTATTTAAATGATTTTGCGGAGTGCTCTACTTGTATTCATCTGTGGTAGCGTTTCGAAGGCCTACAGGCCCGAATAACCTCGCCTTTATAAAGTCATCATCATACCTAGCCTAGCCTTTTCCCAACTATGTTGGAGTCGGCTTCCAGTCTAACCGGATGCAGCTGAATACCAGTATTTTACATGGAGCGACTGCCTATCTGACCTCCACAACCCAGTAACTGGGTAATAGGATATTAACGTGCTTTCCGAGGCACGGAGGAATCTCGATATGTAAAGATGGTCACCCATTCATGGACCAACCCTGGCAAGCGTAGCTTAACCTGATGGATCGATCCGTGCGGCTGTTATTACTTAGCCACGAGCTCCTCGCCTTAATAAAGTAATACTAGCTTTATGTAATGTTGTTTGTATTCAAATTCCAGTACGGATGAACTTTCCTGTGGAGATGGTGCATGCGTGAGTTTCGGCTCATTTTGTGATGGGCGCAAAGACTGTCCCGATGGGAGCGATGAAGAGAACTGCTTAACTGGTGCCGCGTCGTAAGTACTTATACATAACATAACATCACGCTGCATTACCCGATGGGTAAGGCAGAGGTGACGAGAGAGAGGAGGAGAGAGGTAGAGGTTCAAACTTAATGGCGGCTTGGAAGTTAGCTTTTCGCTGCGCAGTACCCCACCCCTCACCCCCGCTGACACACGAAATTGTTACTGCGCAGCGACTCGCCTCATGTTCCGAGCCGCTATTAAGTTTGAATCGAACTGTACCAGGGATGTTGCGGATGCAGATTTTTTCACATCCACCGATGCGGATGCGGATCTTATGAATTATTTTCCAAATGTCACTTTGCGCCGTTGGTCCCGGCTGTCATTCATGTATCTTTGACAGTCGTTACGGGTCGTCAGAAGCCCGAATGCCTGACAACCATGAGTCTTACCAAATTACCAAAGGGTTATCATATTACCCAGTTACTGGTTTGTGGAGTTCTGATAGGCAGTCGCTCCATGTAAAATACTGGTATTCAGCTGAAAGCCGACTCCAACATAGTTGGGAAAAGGCTAGGCAGATTGTGTAATTATGCAAGTCCAATAATAAAAACTTATTTCACTTATTTTGCTTTCAGAGGCGGTCTGTCTGATGACCTAGTGTTACACAGGTCCAGAAGACAATCCAGTCAGTGTCGGTAAGTACCTACATTCAAAGTTTAAAATAAAAATAAAAGTTATAAAACTGAAACCCAACTACGACATAAAAAGGTATAAACAAGACATCACAGACAGACAAATAAAAAATCCGGAGTCACACGTGTAAGGGCATAAATCTAACAGGTACCTACGTGTGACTCCAATGGGGGGTTTGAGGCTAAGAAATAACAGCCGCACTGGTCGATCAATCAGTTTAAGCTACGCTTGCCGCGGTTGGTCCCTGGATGGGTCCATCTTTACATACCAAGACCCCTCGGAAACCACGTTAAGTCTTTGGTCCCGGCTGTCATTTGTAGATCTTTGACAGTTGTTACGGGTCGTCAGAAGCCCGAAAGTCTGACAACCAGTCATTCCAAGGGGCATCGTGTTACCTAGTAACTGGGTTGTGGAGGTCAGATAGGCAGTCGATCCATGTAAAATACTGGTATTCAGCTGCATCCGATTAGACTGGAAGCCGACCCCAGCATAGTTGGGAAAAGGCTAGGCAGATGATGATGATGTACGTGTGACTCCAACTCTGAATAATACATTTACATAATAGGTATTTGAATAATACATTTACATAATAGGTACACAACTTAAAAATGTGTTGTATTTACGCGCGAGATAGTATTTTGTAATTTGTATTTTAGCCAGCTCTGGTGACAGTTCACATCACCTAAGTTAGGTATCACGGTGAGATTTTTACAGAATACACTCCGCTGGACTGGCAACATTAGTTTACGAACCACTGATTCAACATATTAATTATTTATGTTCTGCCTATGTCTAGGAGGAATCAGTGGCAGTGCCGAGATGGAACGTGTATTGACTTTGACGGGAAGTGTGACGGCATAGTGAACTGTCCTGACAAAAGTGACGAGACCCACGCTCTGTGCAGGAAGACCAAGTAAGTCAGGAAATACAGGGAAAAACAGGCTGTAAGGGACAGCCCTCCGCAGACTAATGGGATCTATTCAGCATATCAGACGACCGGTACATGAAATTATTTCAGGAATTTTATGGGAATCCAATAAACCTGATTTGTTTTATTACCTCACACGCAATGTATCGTTACCGTGGCAAAACGCACGTTGCCGCACTCTCCGTGTCGGGGAGGGGGGCGCGCTCGCGGCTCGTGATTTATCAATGTAAATTCTGAGCTTCACGCGTCGTTCCCTAGTATTTTAACATCCATTGCTGATTTTTTTATTTTAGCTGTTTTAATTTACATAAATGGAGTGCTGCGTACAGTGAATGTAATTTTACATTGAAATATCGGAATAGTAACTGAAAAAACTATTAAAAAAATGAAACTGTTCCTGAGACAATTTCCGGTGGTATATGATTCAAAATAAAAAGCTGTTAATTTGCGGAGGGCTGTAATGTTCCTTACACCCTGTATATTTCTTACTAGAGATCTCGCGCACCAGACGTCAATGACTCCGGTAAGTCGTGGCCGTCTATTGGTATTGTATGGCCGTTGCGACCAAGTGCGCGATTCGTATCGGTTGCTATGGTTTACCTGGTCGGTACGACCACTAGTCATGGTCGTGGCTGTCTAGTGCGCGAGGTATTTTAAAACTAGATGGCGCCTCTGAATCTGAGAAGAAAATTATATGATAGAGCGTGCGATGTTTTTTAAGTCATTGTGCCATTCAAGATGGAGGGGCCAAGTCTTAATTGTATTTCAAATCTGCCTACACAAATCTAAAAGCAATTCGTTTCCTGAATTTCCAGCTGTCATTAGCAATTCCACTAATTTGACATTTTAAAAGCAATTTATAATTATTTGTGTACCATTTTACGAATCTTCATACAAAACTGTCAAAGAGATGAATTACGAAACATGAATTGCACGAAGATAACATAATAATTGTCAGTTTGTAACATCTTACGATGATTCATATTATTATCCTATTATGATTCTGCCAAAGTTCCCGGGTGAGCCCCCGGCTTGTGCCTTAGCAGTGGGAACATAGCCTGTTCATGTATAATTTTCGAGCAGTTTTGAATCAGGCTTTTTGCCATTGCTAGTTGCCATAAAATGATTATCACATCGTACCTTCTTCCATAGCTGTCAACCCAACTGGTTCAGATGCACGTACGGCGCCTGCGTGGACGGCACGGCTCCCTGCAACGGTATAGACGAATGCGCTGACCGGTCAGACGAACTACTGCCGAAGTGTCGGAACGAGACTGAAGAATCTCAGTAAGTTGGGCTTTGAATAGCTTCATCATATGCCAAAAATTGTTTGTTTTACTTATCATTCGTTCTGTATGCGTTCGAAATAGCATATATAATAGCATGTATAGCCGAGCCTACAATACGCCCAATTTAAGGCCACTTCTTTATTATAATTCCTTTTTTAATTCTGACGGTGAAAAGACCACGGAAATTCCAAATAACATAGATAAATGCTTGATTCTTTTACAGAGGCCAATTTCGCTGTAAAGACGGCAGTGCCATTCCTGCTTCGGACCTCTGTGACGGTAACCCGAACTGTCCGGATGGCTCAGACGAGGAAATTAGCGCATGCGCAGCTAAGACGTGTCCCTCGTACCTGTTCCAATGCGCGTACGGCGCCTGTGTGGATCAAGGCTCTGATTGTAATGGGGTGAGTAGCTATCCTTGTTTTGGTAATGAAGGACGAGTGTGGCAACTGTCAATGAAGAAAAAATAAAGGAAAATGTCGATATTGATACATTTTCCCTTTATGTTATAAGGTGCAGTTAAATAAAACTTAGGGATTAGACGCACAGTTGAATACTGAACACATTAAAATGGTATGTGATCGCAATGTCTTTAATTTTCACAGTTCAGCCACGTTCATTGCGTTATTAACGTTGTTGAGCAAACGAATTTTTCGAAATTGTTTACGATTTTCATTGCTAAGCAGGGATTCTGTCGTATAGCTACGACAGAATACCTGCTTAGCGACATTACAATTTACGGCGTCATAGCTGATCTGACGATTAAGACGCGAAGGTGGTCTGTTAGGATTTTGGAACAAGACTCGACTGTCCACGTTACGCAGGTTGCACACGGAGAGGTTACTCAATTTAGATGCGTAGTTCATTTTTTTGCCAGCCAAGCATTTGTGCGTAGGGTGGCCGTCAGTCGAAATGGCCTACATTTTTGTATGAAAATAAAGTGAAGCTAAGTAGGTACATCTGCTGTAGAGAGGCGCCTCAATTGAAACCATCAGGAACCGGTGGTTGGTCCACAAAGGCGTGACACAAAAGAAGAAGCCTTCGTACGAGATGAAATACTATTTGATGTACTTAATAACAGTTTTGTTAACAGATAAACGAGTGTGCAGATGGATCTGACGAGTCTGATGAACTGTGCAACCGACAGCTGCCGACGAACCCAACTGTTACTAACAGGTAAACAAAATATATGCCAAAAATCGATATTTTATACCTTTGTATCCTGCATGACCACCGTAGAAACGCAAGAAATAATGACAAATTTAGTAAGATTTCTAATCCACGATGTCAAAAAATAAGAGGAAATGTAATATTGTCTTCGTAGAGTAGGGATAGTGTTCATACTACACGTGCGGTTACCTTATTGCACAACGCGATATCGAGACAAACTTTGGAGAAACCGAAAAACAAAAGAAACTTAAAAATACTAAAAAAAAACATAATTTCAGGCCAACACAATCAGGCAAATGTATCCTGCCGCCATACCCAGAGCACGGTACCTACGTAGTAGCAAACGCCCCATACGCGACACCTGGGCAAGGCTTCCCATCGCTAAACCTGAATGTCACCTGTCGACCAGGATACGGAGTCGTGGGGACTGATATCGTCTTCTGTCAGGATGGAACCTGGTCTAATTCTATTCCACAATGCGTCCGTAAGTATACACTGATAATATTTCAATTCCTTTAAATGCGTTGTTTAGAGTTATTGTTGACTTAAACTAAGCTTTCGATAACATGTGTATGTACTACCTATGAAGGAAATACAAATGTTTTATAAAAGATATAATTTTCCCGTACGCTGAGAATGCGTATCTAATCTATGTAGTATTTAATTCTACGAAAGTTTAAAAAATGAAGTCTGTTTTAGCAGTTTTAAGGTAACGTAAGGTGTTCTACAAGGAGCTATATTGGGCCCTATCTAATTCAATACATATGACATATGAGTTTGAAATTCTCATACCAAAAAATTTACCCTCGAGCTTGACTTCTGCATTCAAACTTAGTTTCCATTTGGCATAATAAAACATTGCTTATCCTCCAGGTTTCTGCAAGCTAGACAAAAACCCATCCGTGAACTTCCACTGCCTCGTCTCCGGCTCCATCGAGGGCCGCCGCGCCTGCAACGCCTACGAACCTTCGGGGACAGTCGTGAGGCCCGAATGTAACAGCCCGAACTACTACTCATCCTACACCCTCCCCTTCATGAGATGCATCGACGGAAGCTGGGACTACGTCGCGGTCTGCTCCCCAGGTTTGACCAGAAACGGAACAAATATCACTATATTGATCAAAGATACTGTTGAAGTGTATATTAATAACTTTTTGTACGCCAGTGGTGAGAAGTATCAAGCAGCTAATATCTCCATAGAAGTTGTTACTAAGAAAAATATTGAGGATTTGAATAAGGTTGATGATATTACTTCTAATCCATTGGATTATGATATTAGTGAAGATGATTGGCGGATGGGGTCTGTACAGAAAGGCAGTACTGCTTCTAAAGCTACTAGGAATAGTACAGGCATTAATTTTAATATTTACAACAGTAGCATAGTTTTTAATAAACAGTGATAGAGTAAGCTTAAACAAAGATTATCTAGCTTTTAGAATAAAATACAAATTCACGAATCTCAAAAGTGTAGCAGAGATAGTTTTTTTTTTAACATTGTTATAACACAGGATAGTACAGAAGGCGCACTCCGCATTTTAGGTATGAATCTACAAAAACGGGGCGGGCTCGTCTTGTCGCACCAATTCAGTGAGTGTAAAGTAGTCAGAAGATATTATAAGAGTGATAGAAAGAGGCAACTTCTAGCTGAATATGACTGTAGAATTAGCGCTGCGTGACCTGAATTGCACTTTATTGTGTCATAGCAATAGTCGCTTTTTATTTAAATGATTTTGCGGAGTGAACCATATAATCTTAGGTTATAATATTTTATAATTTGGATATGTATGAGTTCATTTGGGAAACATATAACAGACTACTACTAACCCAGTTATTGGAAGCTTATTCTTCTAGGAGTGTTTATGTAATGAAGGCCCTCCCTACATTACCTATAGGTAAACAACGTGAAAGAGTACAGATCAGGTAAAGCCTAGTTGAAAAATTATAATATTAAGAACACTAATATCAAAAACTCACACGTAGGTATGCATTTAAGTAGTTCCTTTACGCTCATAAGTTTATTTCTTGCCATAACAAGTATACGACTACATTTAAAGTTTACTCTATTGGGATTGTTTTATTAGGAATCGCAAACCATTGATTTTCTCATATTCGTCAACAACTCATCATGCACATTATCTGTCTGTCTATTCTGTAAAAATCTCACGGTGAAAACTTAGGTGAAGTGAGCTTGAAATGAACTGTCACTGCCTTAGCATCAGTAGGTATCGATGACAATGACAGCTCACTCCACGTTTACTTCACCTAAGTTTTCACGGTGAGGTGGTTACAGAATCGCAATGCTGTAGTACTATTCTGCAAGGTGAGAACTTAGTTGAAGTGAACTGTCAATCCCTAGCATCAAGTGGAATGACAGCCAGTTGTTAGATTAAACCATCAAAATATTAAAACTAGCCGGTATATTGTGTAAAAATGTCACCGTGAAAACTGAAAACTTGTGTGAAGTGTGCCGTCATTCCCGGACAATATGTAGATGGATTGACAGTTCACTTCAAGCTGACTTCACCTGAGATTTCAGACAATTATACTTTTCACCTTCTCTACAAATCTTACATCAAGACGATTCTGTTATAGCTTCATCAGAGTTTAAAAGCAATAGATGTCGCCATTAATAAATAAGGTTAATCGAAAACAACCAAAGAATCTGTCAGTATTTACATCGATTTACTTACATACAAACAAATAGACTTACAAATAATTCCTATTTTTAAAGTTATTCAATAGAATTTACGATTTACTCAACTAGATACCTACATCCGTACATCGATTATTATTTTGAAGAATTCACTACCTACTTATAATTTTATTGAATGCAGTAAAGTGGGTGATGACGGGCGTATTTAAATTACGCGGTCTTTCCGTCCGCGACCTTACTCGGCTCGCCGTCGGTGACACACGTGAACCTTGCTCAAAATTTCATTGTCACATTGACTCGCGGCGGACTTTATTAGTATCTGTTTTTAAACTTATTGTGCCTGTCGAAACCATCATCATCACTACCATTATTTTGCCCTTCACCCAATTTATATGTAGTCGGCGCTATTTAAATGTCCCTTTCTTCCATACTTCTCTATTAGCCGCCATCTCGATAGTTACTCCCTTTCTAGCCATATCATCTTTCACACATTCCATCCATCGGTTCTTTGGTTTTCCTTTACTCGTATAGCCAATAGCCTTCCATATTCATACTCAAATCTTTCCTGACGGCATTTCCCTCATTCCTCTGCATTACGTCATGTCAAATTGTCCTTGTCGAAACCAAAATGTTACATGAATGATGTATTTACGATTCAAACTTGATTCCAATACGTTAAGGGTTTTCCTTAGGCGACCGCCGTTGTCATATGTGGGTATTACACTCTCATATCCGTGATCATAGATCAAAGATATAATGAATTTGTAAAATAGACCTAATAAAGGTATATCCCCTACACTATCATATTAAATCATTTCCCTATCTACGAAGCTCACAAATTACCTACCCATAATTATTGTGTCTATTTTACAATTTCATAATCTTTGATCATAGTTATAATAGTGTAATACCCCCCATAGACACGGGGCATACCACTGCGTCGATCGTGTAGTGTAATGACACCTTTATTTTTCTTGCGATCATTGCTTAGATACATAGAAACACAAATCACAGCTATTAGATAATTATGTAAACAGTTTAAATATGTTAGTAAATAGCGTTGTTATTGAGTTGTTTTATGTAATAATGTGACTAATTTGACAGATGCAAATGCAAATTTCAAACTCCAAATTGAAAAAACAAACAACAATCGCTTGAAATGTCAAATTAGTTTATGAGATTATAAACAGACTTTAGTAAAATGTTATAATATGTATGTTAACAGGATGGAAATCACTTATTATTGTTATACTCATTATTTTTGCAATAAAATAATTTATATTTCAATTATTATGTTGTTTAATTTAACCTTGATCCTCCATCCTTTTAATATACCTTACTAGATAATAAAAAACACATAAATACATGGTTAGAAGAAAATAGTTTTGATTAGTAAAGGAAAAATGAACAAAAAAATACAGGGGGCCTAAAACGGCCACATTAGCAATTCCTCTAAAAGCAATTCATTTCCTGAATTTCCAGCCGTCATTAACAATTCCTCTAATTTGAAACAAAAGCAATTCATAATTTGTGTGAACCATTTTACGAATCTCCATTAAATTATTTCGTATTATGAATCGCACGCAGATCATAATATTATGAATTCAAACTCATATTATATTTTCCTATTATGTCTCAGCCAAAGTGGCTGTTTTAAACCCCTGATATAATAAACATGTTACACAATTTATTTACACAATTATTTTATTACACAACTAACTATTTACACAAAATGAAAATGACAAAACAAACTCAGAGGTCACCGTCTCTTTTAAAGTCCAGACATAATCTTGGTCAGGCCATATGAGGACCATGTAGATTAGAGTCTGAAATTGTGTTTTGAGGAAAGAACCACACAGATTTGAGTGGACCTGTCCAGTCAGTGCAAGCATTTGTCAGTAATGGTGGAGCTCAACTTAGAACTTAAGGAACAAAGACACACAGTCCACATTTGGGACATTTGGGTAGGCCGCATAAAGTACTCAACTGCCAGACCATCGTTCAACCTAACTGATTTGATGGACTCCATGTCTGAAATAAAGAATTAGAATTTGAAGTACCTAATATTATAAATGCAAAAGTGACTTTGTTTGTTTGTTACGCTTTCACGCTAAAACGGCTGAATAGATTTGGATGAAATTTGGCATAGGGGTAGACCATGACCTGGGATAGGGCATAAGATAAAATACTGTCCGTGGAGTTTTTTGCCCGTTCTTCTCCATAGGAACCTACTACGCTTTGGAATGGGCAACTAGCTTCATCTTTCTGACAGACCGACCCCTTGACAATTCAAAAGTGCCTGTAATTGGTTTATTTGAAATAAATGCTTTGAGTTTGAGTTTGAGTTTGATACTTTTTGTCCTTTAGGGGTATGAGGAACAGGGTGTAAAGTTCACTCATCCCCCATAGAAAAGGGAGGATCCTCCTACCAGACGGGTGTTGTGTCTGGCGGGCAACTGCCCAATGATTGATATTGGGTTTTTGTATATAAATGTTCACTGCACGGTAAACTCTAATTGCGCGATGCAGGATTTATGTGACGTCTGGTCTTCGATGCGTAGTTCGCATGTGGCGATGTAGATACCGCCACAGTCCCAATACTCCAACGGGATCGAGACTTAGGCATGAAACCGCGGGGCGGAGCTAGTACAAAAATTACAAATAAAACAAAAATCCACATAGTTCTCACATTGACAATAATTACATTAATATAATAATTTACAAAGTAATCATGTCATTTTGTATACAGGGTTAAATCGCGTAAAAAAATTAGCTGTTCCCTTTATATGTTCGCATAGCTCGTCAAAATGTAGTTGCTGTTTTTTTTTCGCGATTTCAGGCTTGATCCCACAGTTAAAGTTGTTCATAACGATGTGTATACAATTTTACCCCTAAATAGGATTTAAACGACTAAAATTTCATCCATGTCAATTTGTGTAGAAAAACTGGTGTATTTTAATGATTTTACATAATGATCAAAATGTCACAAAGCTTAGCAGAGCGAGCAGCTCAATCCCAAGCTTTTTTTAAAACAAATTAACGTGCAATTCAACTTCTGCATATGATTTGCACGGAGAGGCTACGCACGTACGCTGCACGGTTCATTTGTTTGCCAGCTACACCTATAACCCAATGCACCTTCTTCTCAGAATGTGGCCGAGTAACTCCTGACGGCGTGGACCTCATCATTGACGGCAGACCAGCCAAGCGAGGAGAGCTGCCGTGGCACGTCGGTATCTACCGGAAGACCACAAAACCTTACATGCAGATTTGTGGAGGAACACTCATTTCCAACAAGGTTGTTATATCAGGTAAGTCCATCTGCCTCATCATCATTTTAGCCAAAAGATGTCCACTGCTGGACATAGGCCTCCCCCAAACACCGCCACTTCGACCGAGTCTGTGCTTCTAGCATCCAGCGCATTCCCGCGGCGTTCACCAGGTCATCGGTCCACCTTGTGGGGGGCCTTCCAACGCTACGTCTTCCGGTACGCAGTTGTCACTCCAGAACCTTTCGGCCCCATCGCCCATCTGTTCTGCGAGCAATGTGTCCTGCCCACTGCCACTTAAGTTTGGCAATACTTTGGGCTATGTCGGTTACCTTGGTTCTCCTACGGGTCTCGTCATTTCTGATTCCAGTACATCTGCCTATATGGTGTCAAACTCAAACTCAAAGCATTTATTTTAGTGAAATCAATTACAGGCACTTTTGAATTGTCAAGGGGTCGGTCATTCTCAAAAGTGAAGCTAGTTGCCCATTCGAAAGCGTAGTACTTAGGTTCCTATGGAGAAGAACGGGTAAGAAACTCCACGGACAATCTTGTAAATCAAAATTTTGTTGTGTAAAGTTCATTGCCAGTCTCGCATCCGTGTGTAGTGTGTTTTTTATTCCCAACCGGGAAGCTGTTTGCCTTGCATCTCACCTGATGGTAAGTGATAATCAGGCCGAAGGTGGAAGCGAGCTTCACCCGGAATCCTTACAGAGGAACTGGCTATCTTACCTCTAACTGCCGAAACACAGCAATGCTGTTAACATTGTTGTAATGGCGACAGACTTAGATAAGAAGGTGGTAGCTAGCCAGGCGGACTTAGAACAAGCACTACCACCAACCAAACCGGACAGAAAGTTTTGCCCCCGCTGGGAATTGAACCAGGGACCTCTGGGTCTGAGACAGGTGGTCTAACCACTAGATCATAAATGACCTTGAAACTTTAATAAGAATTTATTGATTCCAGCTGCCCATTGCTTCTGGAACGACGTAAGCAAGCAACAGGCTGCTTCCTTGTACGCGGTGGCAATCGGCAAGATCTACCGCCCTTGGAACAATGACAGAGATGTGGACGCGCAGAAGTCTGATGTAAGCTTCTCCTTCTTGTCGCCACGTCCTCCTGGAGGCCTAAAATGGTCACATTAAGCAATTCCTCTAAAAGCAATTAATTTCCTGAATTCCCAACAGATCATTAGCAATTCCTCTAATTTGATACAAAATGCTGACACATATTAGCTGAAACATATGCACTCAATTAAATTCGTATTCAAATCATATTTGGTGAAATTATTGCTGCATGAAAATAATGTACTTAATTAATAAAATGACCGTAATTTAAGTTAATTTATTTTAATTTAACATTAAACTTCAATAAAGTAATTCATTATTTGTGGACCATTTTACAAATCTCCATCCAAAACTGTCACGTACAGATTAATTGCATAATATGAATTGCTAGCAGATATTATTATTGGTCAATTTGTGACATTTTACGATGATTCATAATATTATCCTAATAAGATTCTTCTAAAGTGGCTGTTTTAGCCCCCCTGACCATATCGCACACCCAGAACAACACTGTATTAAGTCGAAAATCTCAAAATCGTCGTTTTTATATTATGCGAATAGGCAAAAATTTGCCGCGAATACCACGAAGACAGGCGTATTTATATTTACAAAATTGACCAAGAGATGGCGCGCTAACTCTCTATTGATGATGACGCGCTGCCAGAATCATACCGCGAACACACAACTATTTCTAGTTGCAACCAGTCCGCCTTAGGGCCAGTACGCAGATCCTTTACGCAACAGGGAATTATTTTGTTATATTCCAGTATTTTTTAATGTAGTAGGAGAATCTATCCGATTTATTTCGTTTTAATTCAGTGTTGGTGACTGCGCTTATACAACGTGTTTGATACTATTTCGAAATAGCACTCTATTGTTCACAAAGGTATGTAAGATTTTTTGTATTATTTCGAAATGGTTCAGTATTCATCGTAAAAGGTGGAAATCTGTGAAATGATGCACTATTGATGGTAGATATAAATATGTCCTAATTTTGTTAAAAAATCATAATAATATATTTTTTTATACTCGGAATTGTGACTTACATTATAAATTACAAGAAAAATATTTACAATTTATGTTGTTCTTTATTTACTAGAAGATTAATATTTTTTTTTAGATAATGCACTATTGTTGAATTAATTAAATTTGTAATTGTTTTTTGGCAGATGAAGGTTCGTGGTCTCCTGTTACTTGAGGCAACGGAAGCAACCACAGAAGAAACCAGACCTGTTCAACAAAACAGCGTCGAAATGGATGTCAACATACAACCGTTGCAGCATTAACCAATGAGACGTCAGCGGTGGCACCATCCCGGGTGTCACCACTGTGTGGATCGCCCGAAGGACACGGTGGAGGTCTGCCCTGCTTGGGCGGAGCCCCGCCGTGTCCTCTTGGAGGCGATTGGCGGCGGTGACCTCTCGCGTCCGGCTCTGGTTCAGGCCATGGCACGGAGCGAGAGGGTATGGGAAGCAGTCACCTCCTTCTGCGAAGCAGTAATGCTCGCGAAGGAGGAGGCGGAACGCGTGAGAGAGAGGCAAAGTTTGCGCCCTCACGCCCCTAACCGCCGCGGTTGGAGACGCCCTGGGCGTCGGGAATCCCAGGTGGATTCCCGGCCACCATAGGCGCGGGCTTGCGGACGGCGAGCAATAAGTAGCTCGCCGTCTGATAAGGACCAGGCCGGGTCGATGGCGCGTCGTGTTCCACGCGCGCCTCAAAGAGATGTCAGCACAATTGGCGGGGTCCGCTAGGACCGATGCCTGACAGGGTTCCGGGTTAGTCCGAAAGGGATACCGGGACCTTGGCAACAGGCAACTGAAGGAACACGGGTGGATTTTAATCAGTAAAAGTCTGACACGCCCTTCCGAGCGGGAGAAGTCATTGCATGATTTCCCACAATCAAAAAAAAAAAAAAAGCGACGGCACCATCAGCCGATGAAGCATCAGATAGTAAGGTACCCGTTCCTGTTTTATCAGGTAATAGCGATGAAGAAGATTTTATAGATGATTCGGATACGGATCCTACTTATATTATGGTGCCTGTTAAACAAATATCTCTTCCTCCTGTAATTCCTAGAAGATTATCTTCTTCCTCCTCGAGCTCGTCGTGAGACTCCAACTCATCATCATCAAGCTCCAGCAGCTCAAGTAGTTCATCTGATGATGAGTCCAATAGACCGGGTCCTTCCATAGCGAATACTCAAGGAGATTCCAATTCTACTCCGACAAATGCACCCTCAATTTCTACCATTGACACTCCTCCATCAGTGAGCGAACCCAAGTTACAAACCCTATAAAAGTGATCGCTGAGCGTCAAATCCGTCCACCTTGTGGTGACAAATGCAGGTTGAATTGCAAAACTAAAGTAGACGAAACGGTAAGAGAAGACATTTTCAAACAGTTTTGGCAGCTGGGCGATTTGGAGAGGAGAGATGTTTGGATATCCATTGATTGGATACACAACAATTATAACACAAAAATTTTATTGCTACCTTGGCATTTTTATTTCTCATTTTTTGATTACCAGAAGATTTTTTGTGATTTGCATGTTTTACTTCACACTATGTCCAAAAAGAGTACTAGTTTATGTTCAAAATATATAAGTTGTGGAGATTTCAGTAAAATTTTGTCTTTTATTTCATTTTTAATAGGTCTATTTCTGAAAACAAAACAAATGGGTCGTTATTGTATATTGAATCTCAATAAAAATACAGTAGAATAATAGTGCACTATTTCAGAATCAATCAGTAAAAAGCACGTAACTCGAAATAATTATTTATTATTTCGTTCAGTCATTCCACAACAGTGAATTAAGTAAAAAAATGCATTTTTTTGCTCTAATAACGCGTTTTGAATCGAGTGAAATATATAATGCTAATACGCATTGGATTCTTCACATGCAATGCTCAGGACATTCGCAATAACTTTGATATAACATGAGATAACGGTTTTTCATCGATACTGAAAAATGAGCTATTTTGACTTAGTGCAGTGTTGTTCTGGGCGTGCGATATCATAATCAGCCCTACCAGTGCTGGGATACAGGTGTCCTTTCTGTGATAGTGGCCGGCCATAATCTTTGGTGTATGTCTTCAATTTTTTTAAACCGGCATGTCCTTGAACCAAAAATTTGAAGTCATATGACATCAACCAACCGGCACTGTGACTGTGACCACGATATGTTGCAGCCCACTCCCTCTTTCAGAGAGTAGGCCTGAGTCCCACCAGTGGGAATATTATAAGCTGATTATGCTTATTTATGCTTGTGTTTATGTTCAACAGGTCAAAGAAATAAAAATCCCGGTGCGGTTCCAAGGCAGTGCAGCGAATTTCCAAGATGACATAGCGATGCTGATCCTGGAGACTGCCTTCGTGTACAAGACATTTGTCAGACCGGTCTGCTTGGATTTTGAAGTTAACTTCGACAGGAGGCAGCTGCAGCCAGGACATTTGGGGAAGGTAAGGGATACTTGACTCTTCACACCAATAGCTTTTATCATGACTGATGATATGTGGGATCTACGATTTGTTCGAACCGGGGCAGAAACTTGATAGTGGCGCCCAACTTTTCCAGCGATTGAGATAAAAAAAAAATTGTGTAAGGAATATGTGGGCACACAGTTTTTGCATGCGGCAGACATGTCCTGCCCAGTTCCATTTAAGTTGGGCACCCCTTTGAGCCACGTCAGCTATCTTTGTTTTGGAACGCAGTATTGGGAGGCCTTTTCCCAGGAGTGGGACAGAGCAGGTTAGGAAAAAAAACAGTCTTCGAAAAATGCTTGGGTGGACTTCCCCGACTTAGGTGACAAAAGTATTTTTTATGTTCCTCTCAGACACGAAAGATCATAAAGGTACCTAGATTTTTCAACTTTGAAAAACAGCTGAATGGTCGTAGAGATTCGGCACCATAGTAAAAAAATATTAGGACGACTTCCCCGACCGGGGTAACATATTTTTTTTCGCTGGCACTTTGGGTTATGGGCCCAATATGAATGGTCTCCTTTACCAAAATCTACAATGGGTGGCATTTTTTGTGATCAGAAAAATAACAATACCTAATTACTGTGCCCCTCCCTATTTTCTAAATGAGACAAGGATTCCCCTGGCAAAGACATTTCGTTCAAAAATCGACTTCCGATAGCAGCGCATTTCGGAATGAACCCTTAGGATATGTTCACTAATGAATAATTGATAGAACAACGTGCGCTGGATAAGAGAAGTTATTTTTTTCAAACGTTGTATAATGATTTTGATGGTTGATGATTTTGGCACCCCCTGAACACTGTCTCCTGGGGCGGGGTGAGATCCGGGGCTGTGTATCATAGGTATACCTCTGCCAAACCCTTCGGGGAATAAAGGCGTGATGTTATGTTGATAACTACTTCATCATCATCATCATCATCAGCTTATTTATTTTATTTATTTATCAAGTTCAGAAAACAATATGGTCCAATTTGTTAGTAAAATATCTTATCACTAGTGTTAGTAGTACACAAAAACATGGACAAGAAAAACTGCTGATTGCGGCAAAATGTGCAGAGAACGATAAAGCAAGGAATATGCTACCTGACCATTCTCCCCACATAGTGCCTCAGAAAAGGGGAGTAAGGGCTCTCCACCACTGTTTTCAGGATGCTATTGTCACTGACCCGCGTTCTACGCATCAGTGATGCGACTTTTTTGCGAATCAATCAATCAAACATCTCTGATGCGCTACAGAAACGGGGCAGTTTCAACAGCATCCTAAAAACATTATTGTACTGGATGCGTAAGACATCTAGCGATCTTTTGGTGTAACTGACCCATAGGCCCCCCGCATACAGACCTTGACAAAACGCCTTGAACAAGGTGACTTTGACTTGGTCCCCACAGCGAGAGAATCTACGGGCCAACATGTTCCCTCGGACCGCTAGTGCCCTACGCTCCCTTTCAATGTCTGCATTGTGTTTAAGGTCGTCGGTAAGTCTGTACCCCATGTACTTAAATTGGTGTACTTTATTTATGCTCGTACCATTTAAAGTAAAACTAGGTTCATAATTAGGGCACCCACCGGCTTAGCCTTAGCTTAGCCTTTTCCCAACTATGTTGACGTTGGCTTCCAGTCTAATCGAATGCAGCTAAATACCAGTATTTTACATGGAACGAATGCTTATCTGGGGGCCTAAAACAGCCACATTAGAAATTCCTCTAAAAGCAGTTCATTTCCTGAATCCCCAGCTGTCATTATTGATTCCTATAAATTGACACAAAAGCAATTCATAATTAATTGTGGACCATTTTACGAATCTCCATAGAAAACTGTCAAACAGATGAATTATTTCATAAATGAATTGCCCGCAGATCATATTGAATTGTCAGTTTGTGACATTTTACGATGATTCATAACATTTTCCTATTATGATTCTACCAAAGTTAACGTTTTTTGCCTCCGGACCTGCACAAGCCAGCTACTTTGTAACACGATTTTAATTCCCTCGTAGGTGGCAGGTTGGGGCCTAACAGCGGAAAACGGGCAGGCCTCTCAGTTCCTCAAGGTCGTCGAACTGCCCTACGTGGATATTGAGCAATGCATCACAGCGTCTCCACCTGGCTTCAGAGAGTACATCACCAGCGATAAGATTTGCGCAGGATATGGAAATGGTAAGTCTATGAAGCACTTGTTCGCGTGTCGAAGGCAGTCTCTACAGCCGGTGATTAATTTATGATATTAATGCTAAGCAAATGGTGGAGGAGCTCGTGGCTAAGTAATAACAGCCGCTCGGGTCGATTCATCAGGTTAAGCTACGCTTGCCGGGGTTGGTCCGTGGATGGGTGACCATTTTCACATATCGAGACTCCTCCGTGCCTCGGAAAGCACGTTAAGCCGTTGGTCCCGGCTGTCATTTGTAGATCTTTGACAGTCGTTACGAGTCGTCAGAAGCACGAAAGTCTGACAACCAGTCTAACCAAGGGGTATCGTATTACCCAGTTACTGGGTTGTGGAGGTCAGATAGGCAGTCGCTCCATGTAAAATACTGGTATTCAGCTGCATCCGGTTAGACTGGAAGCCGACCCCAACATAGTTGGGAAAAGGCTAGGCAGATGATGATGATGATGAATGCTAAGCAAATGATTAGGTATTTTATGTCAAAAATTGCAAAACAAGAATGTGAAAACGCCGTGTTTAGTTATTTTAAAAACAGATTGCATAAAATTTCAAGAAAAAAAAATCGATAAAATTCGAACATTCAAGAATCGCGGAATATACCTACATGGGGTATTATCGGATACCCCTAGTAATTTTATGACGTCACTATTTGGGCCATTTTGTATATCTGTGCCGTGTGGTGGATACAAGTACTTCGCAAGCAGAACTGTGGTCATACATAACATGTGTTTGAAAAATTAGTCTGCTCTTTGAAACGCAATGAATGTTGTTGAATTGTCAAAATGAAAGACATTTCAATTGTAATGAATGATGCAGACCATGCAGACTTTTGACTCTTTACATCTTGTCCCAGGTACGGCGCTCTGCAAAGGCGACAGCGGTGGCGGGCTAGCGTTTCCCGAGACCGAACGAGGCACAGAACGCTACTTCCTCAGAGGCATTGTCTCCACGGCTGCGAATAATGAAAACCTTTGTAATAGCAACACGCTCACTACGTTTACGCAAATAAGTAAACATGAACACTTTGTTAAAGAGTACCTTTAGGTTAAACCTAAGTAATTTCAGGGGGCCTAAAACGGCCACATTAGCAATTCCTCTAAAAGTAATTCATTTCCAGAATTCCCAACTGTCATTAGCAATTCCGCTAATTAGATTAGACACAAAAACAATTCATAATTTGTAGACCATTTTACGAATCTCCATAGAAAACTGTCAAACAGATATGAATTATTTTGTAATACGTTTTGCACGCAGATCATATTATGAATTGTCAATTGGTGACATTTTTACCTCGATTCTTAATATTTTCTTAATAGGATTCTGCCAAAATGGCCGTTATAAGCCCCCAGTTCTAAGTGACATGACAATAAGAAATGGTTGTGATTTGTAATGATTTATGATAAAATAAAATAATGTTTTGATACAGTACCGGTATTTTTTTAGTCCAAATCAACATTGAATGAATTGAATTTTTACTCACAAAAAAATAGATTCATGTTCGCTTAAATGTTTGCTAAAGACAAAAATATACCTACATAAACAACTTAACAATAATCAGTGCCAATTTTGGGATCGTGGTCAATGAGTGTAAAAACTCCCATTTTCTTTGCAATTTTCAAAGCATAAAACAAGTTAGATCCACTAAATATCTTGGTAGTACCGTAAAATAGGGTTACATTGATTAGTTTTAAAATAAAACCCACTGTAACTTCTTCAGTTATTTATAAAAAAATACAAAAAAAATACTGTAATGGCGACTCATGGTTTTTTATTGAGAAAATTACTTATTTATTTAATTTTTACGCCCTGTAGGTTCCGAGAAAAAAAACATTAAGTGGCTTATCATCTTTATACTTGATATGGGGTCGCTTTGATTGCCCCCGTTTTTTATATGTAATAAGAAAGTAGCCCCTAACAGGAAATAAAAACAAAAATTAAAAAAAATTGTTCACTCATTAGTTTTTGAATTAAAACACTTCAAAGTTCACCGGAGTGTGTTTGATTACAGGGGTAACATTGATAATTGATTTTAGAGCTATATTATGGTAAAAAAAACACGTTTTGTAGTATAATAAAATATAATATTATAAAATAGACAAAATGTTAGTAACAAAACAACAGATTTCTTACAAATAATCAGCCTTCTGCTTTAATAACAGTTGACCAAAGATTGTCCTGGCACACCCACATCGAAAATACCATGACCAGGGTCAGGAAGCTCATATGGATTTTTAAAACCTTGCGGCATGTGATGCCACCGTTGCTACTTAACAAAATCTATAGGTACTGCTCTGGCACAGTCAGTCATCACATACTGTATACCGATCAGGGGGCCGATTCTACTAATATGCAACGTTACACGTTCATCTGTGTTTCAACAACACTTCGATTTCGATCGCCGTTCGATAGATACCTATAAAGTCATTCTACTATTTCATAAGCAAACTGGAAACTAAACTTAAGCCGAATCGCAACTGAATCGAAACGGGAACGTAACAGCGGTAACGTGTGTTACCAACATGCCAAATAGTATATTTTAATAATACCACAGAAAAAAAAGGTGTATCAAAAAATGTTACTAAAGGCGAATAAGTGAGGGGCCACCAAGACTAAATTTCTTGACCTAGAAAGGGCTCAAAGGTCTCTTATCAAAGTGATGTATTTTAAACCCTTTAGATATTCTACAGACAATCTTTACAAGATTAGTAATCTGCTCACGGTAAGGAAATTATACATAATGAACATAACCATACAACTACACAAGACCCTCTCATTTGATCCATCAAACCTCGATAAAAGACGTAAAGATATTGTGGCCCACTCCCCTCGGGTCCGGACGGTCTTCGCCATGCGACAGTATAATACGCAATCATCATATAATCATAGGTCTTTACCTATGAAATTGCCGTTCTGCAGTACTGGCCATTTCAAATCAAAATAATTTTTGTTTGGCTAAGAATTCTAATTTCAAATTAATTTTATTTTAAAAACATGGAATTCTTTTTTCAAAAGAAGTCATTTGTTTAATGATTAGTGTTACATTTTCATCGCATTTCAATCTTTTTCGTCATCATGGATACGTTAAAAATTCGAGTAATTATGGAATATGAGTACCGTCGTGGCAGCAACGGCACGCAACATCAACGACGTTTACGGAGCTAACACTACAAACCAACGCACCACCTGTTATTGGTTTGCTCGCTTCCGTTCTGGAAATTTCGACCTGAAAAATGAACCTCGCGGTCGTCCGAAGACTTTGGTCGACAATGACGAATTAAAGGGGATTGTGGAAGCTTACGATACACAATCTACGGCTGAATTAGCAGCAGCTTTCGACGTTAGCGTCAAAACAATATTGGTCCATTTGCGTCAAATTGGCAAGGTAAAAAAGCTTGACAAATGGGTGCCCCACGAACTCAATGATCGCCAGCGCGAAGTACGCGTCGAGGCGTGCCTTGCACTACTCAACAGACACACAAATGAAGGAATTTTGAACCGCATTGTTACCTGCGATGAAAAATGGATTCTGTTTGCTAACCGCAAGCGCTCAGCAAGTTGGTTGGATCCTGGTTCAGTACCTAAACAATGCTCTAAACGAAAACTTACCCCTAGAAAAGTGATGGTCACTGTTTGGTGGTCTAGCGCCGGTGTGATTCATCACAGCTTCTTACCAAACAGGGTAAGCATTACTGCAGATGTGTACTGTGAAGAACTGAAAACAATGATGGAGAAGCTGGCACATCTCCAACCAGCATTGGTCAATCGCTCGTCTCCGCTGCTCCTGCACGACAACGCGCGACCTCATACTGCACAGCAGACGGTCTCCAAGTTGCAAGAACTGGGGTTGGAAGCTCTCCGTCATCCGCCCTACTCACCAGACCTTGCGCCTACCGACTACTACTTTTTCCAGAATTTGGATAACTTCTTGGCGGGAAAAAAATTCAATACCCGAGAGGCAGTACAAAATGCCTTTGAAGAATTTGTTGCCTCCCGTCCAGCTGATTTCTTTAAGAAGGGCATCAATAAACTGCCACTGCGTTGGCAAAGATGCATTGATTGCATGGGTGATTACTTCGATAAATACAAATAAAAAATACATGAAAAAAATTCATTTAAATTTTTTCATACAAAACGGCAATTTCATAGGTAAAGACCTAAATTTATAATAAATTGAACCGTAAATTGAATATTTACCCCATGTTGCGCTACGAGTGTAAGAAGACTATGACGGAATGATTGAAATCGCAAACCTACGATGAAATAAAAAATAATAATAAAAGTTTATTCTGGTAAAAAGGTAAACACTAAATACAAATTTGCTTAAATCTACGAAAAATCAAACAGTGCTATGTGCCTGAACTAGGTCATCCTGTGTTTCAGGCGAGGCAAGGCATAGTATTTCTAAATAATCACATACTTAAATATAAAAATCTAGTCATCTAATAGGTATGTAAAAAGGTGTAAATACACAAAAAATAAATATAAAATCTAAATTCTTACAAAACCTAACTTAGCTAAACTTAATTAGTACAAATACAATTTTTATTTAAGTACAACTAATAATTTCTCTGTATCGACATACTTTGAAGAGCTTCTTTGAGAGTTCTTTTACAATTATTATAATTAAGTGAATAAATTTTGGCTCTCGCATTTAGTCTGTTATAAAGTAATGGTCCTAGGAAGACAAAAAATTTGGCTGCAAAAGCATGTTTTGTACTTTTTCTAGGGCAAACTATGTCTTTCCGTCTCTTTTTAGTAAATTCAGTGCTGTAGGGGAGGGCTGCGTGTTGTTTTAATACAATGCTCATTATGAATAACTGTCGAGCTGTTAGTACTTCACAGGATTCATAGAGTAGGTTAGTGGGAAAAAGGAAAGGGCGGCAAGTAGACACCTTGAGAATTGCTCTTTGGGCTCTCTCGATAGGTAGCAAACTTTTACCTGCTCCACCCCAAGAGGTAGTACAGTAAGTCAAAATTGACTGACAGAGAGCAAAGTAAACTCGCCTAATTAATTTTGGGTCTGCAATATAACGTAGTTTTTTGAAAACGAAAATTAGCTTACGCATTCTATTACTTAAAGCTTCTATGTGCTGTTTAAAAGATAGGGTTTCATCTATTATAATTCCCAGATATTTTATTTTACTAGTTATATTAATATTGGGGCACGTGAGCAAGCAATCTGCAGGGACCATACAACAGTGAGCATACATCGTTGAGGGCAAAACAGATGTTGGTTTGCGCATTGAAAACTTAATATAATTTGTCTTAGCCGCATTTAGTGTTAGTGAGTTATGTTGAAGCCACTTATTTACAATATTGTTCCGATTCAGCAGAAAAAAGGAGGGCAGTGTCGTCGGCGTACGATATTATAGTGCCGTGCTCAAGGTTTAGTTTACAAAGGTCATTTATGTATATCAAGAATAGAGTAGGTCCTAAAATACTTCCTTGGGGAACACCAAAGGACGTGTTTTTTTCGTCTGCGCTGAGAACATTGCCAATCTTTACGAACTGAGTTCGGTCTTCTAAATAACTTTTGAGAAGTTTCAGTTGAATGCCTCTTATGCCAACTGACTCAAGCTTGCGCAACAGAATAGGAATGGAGACTGTGTCAAAAGCCTTGGCGAGGTCCAGGAAAACTCCTACTGTGTGGTTACCCATGTCAAGTTCCTGGGCTAGAAAGTCAGTCAGATGATGTACGGCATCGGCAGTTGAAACTTTAGGTCTAAATCCATATTGACGCTCCGACAAAATTGATTTATCCTCCAGATATTTAAACAATCTTTTATTTATTATCTTTTCCAAAATTTTTGACATAGAAGGCAGTAAAGAAATAGGTCTATAATTTGTTACTTGCTGTTTACTACCTGTTTTGTATACAGGGACAATAACTGCTTTTTTGAGGCACTCGGGAAAAATACCCAAAGAAAGGCACTTTCGAAAAATATAAGTCAGTGGTGGTACTAAAATATTCTTATAGAATAAAATAGAACTGATATTAACCAGAACATTAGCATGTTCTGGTTAATATCAGTTGAACGAAGAACCTTTAAAACCTAACCTTTTAACCCAATCAAAACATACAATAATTAATCATTTACACACACACACACACGCACACACACACACACACAAACACACACACACACACACCCACTGACACCCACACTTTCTGCACATCCGACCCCCATCACATACAACAGTTTTGCAACACTCCAGTTAAACTTTTCCTCATCTTTATAATTATGTCTCAACAATGTAGTTAGTAACCCTAGGGAAGTAGCGAGGTAGCCCCATCACAAGTATCCTTATAAATTACCGGGGCTGCCTCAATTCTTTGCTGTAGAACAATTGTATGAGAACCAATAAAAACTTTTTTTTTATATTTTATTTTTATTTTTATATACTAACGGGTTTCATTTAGAGGTACTTTTTTATCTATGGATTTGTGTACGGATAAAGCGTCAGTCGTGTTATTCTATCATGGTATTTTTGTTCAGTATAGTTTGACATTTCATCATGGAAAGACTTAGGCCGACACAGCGTCTACAAATTATTCAGCTGTATTACGAAAATCAGCTCTCTACGAGGAATGTGTTTCGTGCACTTAGAGCAACTTACTGTCGCGTACACTTTCTCAGGCAAAAATTGCAACCGCTGAGAATACCGGAGAGAATGGTACAGTGCACCTCCAGCCTCCAGCCTGCACATGTCGCGAACTTTGGTTTTCCCGGATGTTCTGGTTTGGGTGTCCCGGTTGAGGAATTTGACGTCAGGATGTTATGGAAAGGCCTACCACAAGGCTCTGTTCTTCGCCCCTTACTGTACAACTTATATACAGCTGGCATGGTTCTTGTCTTAATAACGATTGTCAAATTCTTCAGTTCGCTGACGACTGGGCCTTCATCATCTCCATGTATCATCTTTCTGCGTATCCCGGAACTCTCTACACCATGAAACTGGTATACAATGCCTGAATCCGGAGCGTTATGGACTACGGATCCTTTCTAAATGTTGCTTAGACTAGGTTCGCCAGAGTTTAGGCTAAGTGTCTGCGGATCATGTCAGGTTGTATGAAGTCCTCGTCAATGAGGATAAAAACTGCCACTTGCTCACTTCAGATGTCGCTACTATCATAAGTCTTAGAATTTGACTGCTAGCTGTCAATATCCATACATTTTTTGTAAACAAGCGACTTCTTTTAATTTGCAGAGCCTTGTAACTGAAAAATACGGGGTCCCACGGGGAAAATTGTGGAAGAAAGCAATCCGAAAAAAAAATTGGAAACTTGATATTTCGTCGGGACTATTTTGAAACCTGAAGACTTTTATGGGAGAAATTCGTGTTTATGCGATGCTCCCAAGAGAACTACAATCACAACTGAAGAACTCCAACGCTCACTGCAAACCTGTATAAAAAGAGAACAAGAGGAAGAATTTACAAAAGAGATAGAAAGCTTAAAGTGAAAGAAAAGAGTAAAAAGGTCAAGCAAAATAAAATCATTAAATCCTTACCTTGACGAGAATGGCGTCCTCAAGGTGGGCGGCCGGCTCAGGAACGCATTGTGAGTGATGATTGCAAGCATCCAATCATTCTGGGTCATAACAGTAAACTTACCCGTCTTAAGCCAGAAAAAGCCCACTCGAAGACATTGCATGGAGGCATACAGTTGATGCTTACTTACCTCAGATCCAAGTATTGGGTATTGCGAGCAAAAACGCTGGTTACAAAATACATCCATCGTTGTTTGGTATGCGCCAAGCTAAATGCAAAAGTCAGAACACAAATAATGGATGACTTACCAAGCGTACGGGTGAAACCAGCACGAGCATTCTTCAATTCAGGTGTAGACTTTGCGGGACCATTCCAAATATTGCTGAGTAAGGGCAGAGGACCAGAGGGCCAGAACTAGCAAAACCTATATAGCCATATTTATTTGCATGGCCACCAAGGCACTACATTTGGAATTGGTTGGTGACCTAAGCACCGCAGCATTCATAGGCGCCTTCAAAAGGTTTTGCGCACGCAGAGGAAAATGCATAAATCTGTGGAGCGACCACGGCCGAAATTTTGTTGGTGCTAACAAACAACTATTTGAAGCCTGGAAGGAAGCTGGTTTGCAATTTGATAGACAATTCGCTGAATTACTCGCTAACGACGGGACTCAGTGGAATTTTATACCGGCATATTCACCTAACTTCGGAGGACTGGGGAGGCCGGAGTAAAATCCATAAAATATCACATGAAGAGAGTTCTCACTACAAACTTGACATTCGAAGAGATGACGACGGTTCTCTGCGAAATAGGAGCATGCTTGAACTCGCGGCCGTTATGTCCAATGGACGACGACACCATGCAAGCACTGACACCTGGTCATTTTTTAATAACGGAAGCAGCAGTCACCGTCCCCAACCCAAACACAAAGGACGCTAAAATAAGCAATTTGACACGCTGGCAATATACTCAGAAATTGTTGAGTGACTTCTGGTCGAGATGGCAGAAAGAGTACCTAACGAGACTCCAGCAGAGACCAAAATGGTTAAAACGCGAAGAAGAGTTTAAGAAGGGAGATATAGTGCTGATCAAGCAAGACAACCTCCCGCTGGGAAAATGGTCCATGGGACGCATTACCGACAAGCACCCCGGCCCCGACGGTTTAACCAGAGTGTACAGCGCAAAGAGCGGTGACAATATAACCAAGCGATGTGTGACAAAGTTGTGTGCTTTACCAATCGATACAGTACCAGATGATGAAATGATTGTTTAATGTAACTTAGCTTTATTTTGCATGTAACTTAACTTATAAATTATTGTTTTTAAAGGACTATCATAGTTCTTTGGTGGGCGGCTTATGTTAACGCTAATTTAAACTATACATATAGAGACGCATGAACCTATATCGAATTAGTTGCCAATAAACCTTGTAAAGGATAGACGCATTTCATTTTAAAAATCCATTGACACAGTGCTAATAAAAGTCAACCCTATCACCTCAACACCCTTTGTTCTTAAAATCCTTCCGTTGTTATCAAAATTTAGATCCCCCCATTTTTCACTTCCTATTTTCAGTTTTGACTATGAAATTATCTGTTTTAAACCAGATATTTTCTACAATATTAGCATCTCGACAAAGTCTCCTTCGGCGGACTCTATTTTCAACGCGTTGGTAACATTTTGATTGATTTTTCACGGACACTGGTGCTGCAGTATACTACCAAAATTGTTGGTGGCATCACCGGTGATGCCAATCAATAGGTACAAGTACATCCCCGGTAAGAAAAAGGTATGCCCTCAATGCCCTGTACAATCTTCAGTGTTTATGGGTGAGTGCGTGGCCATATTAGAAGCGTGTCTATTTATACAGTCTCATAGCATTCCACTTGGTATCATCTTAACAGACTCACATAGTTGCTTACAAGCTTTGGAGCAAAATCCTCTTACTCGTATAAGTTAACTTCATAGTCCAATTCTGCTTCAAATCAAAAAGTCTCTTTTCTCTTGTGCCAAGAATCACCTGGATTGGATATTGGATTCCAAGTCACTGTGGCATAAGAGGAAACGAATATGTTGATGCTCTTGCAAAGGATGCTGTTACGTCCCAGGACGTAGAACTTAAACACTTCCAATGTCAGACGATTTGCCTGGGCGTCGGGAATCCCAGGCAGATTCCCGGCCACCGTAGCCAAGACGCTGGCCGCAAGCCGGGCTTGCGGACGGCGAGCAATGGGTAGCTCGCCGTCCGATAAGGACCAGGCCCTGGTCGACGGCGCGTTGTGTTCCACGCGCGCCTCAAGGAGATGCCAGCACAATTTATAGACGGGGTCCACTAGGACCGATGCCTGGCAGGGTTGCGGGTAAGTCTGAAAGGTATACCGGGACCTTGGCAACAGGCAACTGAAGGAACAGGGTGGGTTTTATTCAGTACAAGTCTGACACGCCCAGAGCGGGAGATGTCATTTGATGATTTCTCTCAATGAAAAAAAACGGGCTACGATTTGCTGAGCCTTCTCAAAAAGAGCTTGCTAACCTCATGGCAGGTGCAGTGGCAAAATTCAAGTAAACGGAAAGGTGCCTTTTATCACGCTAAACAGCTTAAGGTTACACCCAAGCATTGGTAGAACGTAATTGACGTATTGGAAGAAAGTAATTTCAATTATCTGCAGTCTTCGTATAGGCCATTGCTGTTCTTCAGTTTTCCTAGGTACACAAAATCTGGGTCAGAGATACATCACTCTGTGAATTTGGGGTAGATCAAGGTATTTTGCAGCACATCTTTTTTACTGCTCCAATAACAGCCAGCCCATGAATTGTATAGCCATCTCCCTAAATTAAAGATCCCTCTCCCAACTCAACCATCCCTTTTAACACATTCTCGCCGAAGCTCTTCTTTGATGTTTTTTATTCGTGTGAATGACAATCCTTCTTAACAATTGAGTTATAATACCATACTCAACAATATCTTACTCGTACAATACTATCTTACCCATAAAATATGATTCCCCAAATCATAGAGAAAAACTTTAACAAATGACAACCCTTTTTACACACACATAGATAAAAGGGTGGCTTCGCTTTTGTTGTTCGCAGTGCTCCGTCTTCCTTTTTTGTTGGTCTGAGGTTTCACTGTGCCTACTTACTAATACCCGTCAAAAAAAACAATCTACCTAGCCTTTTCCCAACTTTGTTGGGGTCGGCTTCCCGTCTAACTGAATGCAGCTGAATACAATAGGTACCAGTATTTTACAAGGAGCGACTGCCTATCGGACCTCTACAACCCGCAGTAACTGGGTAATATGATACCCCTTGGTAAGACTGGTTGTCAAACTTTCGGGCTTCTGACGACCCGTAACGACTGTCAAAGAACCAAGAATGACAGCCGGAATCAACGGCTTAACGAGTTTTCCGAGGCATGGAGGAGTCTCGGTATGTAAAGATGGTCACCCATCTACGGACCAACCCCGGTAAGCGTAGCTTGACCTGATCGATCCGTGCGGCTGTTATTACTTAGCCACGATAGCTCCTACGCGTACCCCGTAGCCGCCCGTCAACAAGTTTCACTGTAAATTCAAGAAGGACCGATTTTTTTTTCCTTCCTTTGCACGTTTTGTCGACATCGGCACCATTGCCATAAATAATAAATAAAAATAGAATAGAATCAGACGTTGCTCCATTCCGCCTTGATTTGTGAATAGTGCAAAAACATTACTCGAGGCGAGTAGGTAGATCACGTGAAAATTTTAGTGTTAATACTGAGCGTTCATCCAAAAAATGTTTGTGTATAATATAGTTGTAATTAGTTTTGGTAAGTTTTTATTTGTTTATTAAAACCAAAAACAAGCAATTAGTCGAAACAGAAATTTGTGAAAGCACGTATTTGCGTTTTGCGAATTTTATTGTGAAAAAAAAAATTAAGTAATAAAAACTAAAACCCCACTACGATAAGAAAGTCAAACTTTTTGCAAAACGGTGTCTTTGGTTTTGTATTTTTGGTTTTTGCCACCGACTTCCGAAGTTATTTTTCAGTTTGTAGGGCTTTTTTTGAAGTCGGTTAACTAATGGCAACTGCTGATCACCTTTTTACAAAATATCGCATTTTCCAATGCTGGGACGTTAATCCTTTGACGTTAAACCTTAGAATAATAGTCCTCCAGACCGTATTTCGGCCATGGCAGCCAATCTCAACGGAGACTAGCCATCGGCGTGGGAGATATTATAGTGCACAAGTGTGTGCGCAGACACAGGTGCACTCTCTCAACCCTCACTCTCATAGTCCGATGGGATGGCAATCCGACACGACCGGAAAGAGATCAGACGCAGGACCAACGGCTTAACGTGCTTTCCGAGACACGGGTCTATCACACCGCCAACTTCCAAACTCCGGGCTGCTTAGTTACTACGAAATTCCTGCAATGTGACGAGCATAAATTGCTTGGCAACCATATTAAACTAATCGAATCGTAACCCGTGAAATACTTATTATCGAGTAGTTCCGGTGGCCATCTGTGGTCTTCATCATCAGTTCTACTCCACCAAATGGTGGTTTCCGAGAGCAACTGCACGAGTTAATATAAAAAAAAACACCGAAATCGCCACAGGTGTGCCTATATTTGAAGAGTTCTCTAGATTTCTCCAGGATCCCATCATCAGATCGTGACCTGATGACAATGGGACCATCTCGGAAGATGACAATGGGACCATCTCGGAAGATGACAATGGGACCATCTCGGAAGATGACAATGGGACCATCTCGGAGGATGACAATGGGACCATCTCGGAAGATGACAATGGGACCATCTGGATCCCTTTAAAACGTTGAACGTATTTTTCTGTTCCTTTCTTCTTGTCTGTATTTATATGTGTGTGCATAAATGGTTAAATAAATAAATAAATAAATATATATACTCGTATATATACTAGTTACAGGGTGTAAGGGTAAACACCGTTGTCACTCAAACCATGGGTAGTTCGCTTAAATATAAAAATAAATTACCGAAAACAACAAAAAAAAAAAAACGTTATTTTCATTAATAGATTTTTTTGATAAACTCCTCCTTTTAGAAGTCGGATAAAAGGATCTATATTATCCGGAAAGCACGTTAAGCCGTTGGTCCCGGCTGTCATTTGTGGATCTTTGACAGTCGTTACGGGTCGTCAGAAAGTCTGACAACCAGTCTTACCAAGGGGTATCGTATTACCCAGTTACTGGGTTGTGGAGGTCAGATAGGCAGTCGCTCCATGTAAAATACTGGTATTCAGCTGCATCCGGTTAGACTGGAAGCTGACCCCAACATAGTTGGGAAAAGGCTAGGCAGATGATGATTACCCGAAAAAAAAGTGTGCTGCAATAAAAAAGCGCCGAGTGTTCCCAAATTAACGCCCGTTCACGTTTTGTCGTTCTGGTGTGATTCTGGTAAGTGCGATCGGACCCTAAGCAGAGCCTAAGTCCCTTTCAATATTCAGATGAGAATGAGGAATAAATAAACAGTTTTCATTGCTCTCTAGCTAGGTGATCCGTCACAAGTTCAAATAAAAAAATGCCATAAAAATATGACGACGTTAAAGACGACGTTACGAAAAAAAATCCGGGAAATCTTTCATAAATAAATTCTTAAATCAGGCTACGAACATTAATGAATACATAAAATTGCCAAATCCCAGTCGTTCTGTAAGATAAGTGATGCGATGATTATTTGTCACTTTTTAGTTGTTGCACCTACTCCACACAAATTCGAATACCACAACCTACTGGATGATGAAGTTAAGTGACTTAAAACATCGTCTAGATATAGGTATTATGTGGGAAAAATACGTAATATTGAAGCTAACTCAAAAACTACGCAAGCAAAGTTAATAACATTTATATCGGACCACCTAACAAAAAATGAATCATCAAAATCGATTGGCGGAGTAAACGCGTAACACTAAAAAAAGAAAGAATTTTTGAAGAAGTTGGTTACAAAATGATTATTTTTGTTAGGTGTTTCGAGTCATAATTATTATATGGCTGGCGGATGCTTACAGTGGTATTCAAGAAGTCAATTAATGATACTCTTTTACCAAACGAGGTGGCGTGCTAAATCCAGTCCACCCCACTCTTGTTAGCTTTTGGGTTTGTATTAAGTACGTTTGCACTGGCGAAGCATTCACATAAAAACATGTTGAAATCTCTGTTTTCTGTCAATGTATCGACACGCTTTCGCATTGTCACGCAACTTGTTGACGCGAAACATTTTTGACGTTTCATATCCACTCGACATGTTTCGCCACATGTCTCTACAAACCAATTTCGTATTAAAATGTATCTGCATGAATCTAGTACGTTGTTGTAAGATTTGTTTTTACACTTTGGTCGGTTTTTATAGTCCACACATTTCGTATTATACAAACATGGAAAACCTTGCCAAAGTCTATAAACTTCATGTTTACTTTGGACCACTCTATGTTTCGATTAAACACGGGATGTTTACCACCATACTCGGATAACAGTAAACATCAAGCAATAGACAAGTTGCGAGACATAATTTGACCTAAACAAACAACAGTGCGAACGTAAACGTGACAAATCTCTCTATAAAACATGTGTATTGTATATGTTTCTAGACAGTGCGAACGCAGTTTACAACAAATCTTGAGATCTGTCGTAAGACTACTCATGTTTCGTACAGCGCGAACGCGAGTTCAACAAAACAAGTAATGATATTTGTTTCATGTGACAAGTTTCGAAATATCTACATTTTGAATGTTTTCTGGTGCAAACGCATATTAACTAACTGTGTTGCTAGCAAATGCAATAATAAAATTAAGTGAGTTTGCCTAATGCCGCACTGCGTCTATCGTGACAAAGCAATGCGTGCCCAAGCTTCGTTTATTTTGATCGATAAAAAGTTATCGCGCTAATGTGTCCACCACACATTAGTATCTTCATAACTTTAACGAATTATCGTGCAATCCAAGATCATCATCTGCCAAGCCTTTTCCCAACTATGTTGGGGTCGGCTTCCAGTCTAACCGGATGCAGCTGAATACCAGTATTTGACATGGAGCGACTGCCTATCTGACCCCACAACCCAGTAACTAAGTAATACGATACCCCTTAGTAAGACTGGTTTTCAGACTTTCGGGCTTCTGACGACCCGTAACGACTGTCAAAGATCCACAAATGACAGCCGGAGCAACGGCTTAACGTGCTTTCCGAGGCACGGAGGAGTCTCATTATGCAATCCAACGCAGTCCGGAAACATCGATCGAAATGTAAAACATGCTAATTAGCGCACTAAAACCCTTTGATGTACTTACTGCCACCCGGGCGATAAGTGCTACGAAGCCCCAACTATCAATAACTAGCGGCTAGTGTCGTGTCACTGTGCGAAGCTTCGTCACGATAGACGCAGGTTTGGCCCCAGCATTAATAAAGGTTATCTGAAAGGTCATGTGGCTTTTGTCTGGAAAATACCAAACCGGTATAGGGTAATAAGCTTAAGAAAAAACTATCTGACTATTGAAAAACCAGTCTTATTAAATTAAACGTCCCACGATTGGGTTTTCCCCACAAAAGTAATTAAAACCTCACCATTCTGCATCTAATCTACCTGCATCATCATGTATCTAATCTAATAAAATAAAACGTTTATTAAGTATTCAAATTGGCAAAATGATAACATAAAATCTTAGAAATAATTACAAAGGTATTATAATGTTAGAGTGCTATTCTATAACCATCACGTCGTACTAGGATAAACCTGTATCACAGGTGGCATGAGCTCACACTTTATGGTACTTAATTGTAGGACAATAAAATTCTTAACAATATTTTAACATTTGGAATAATGACAAAAAACTTACTATACCTATTCTTACTATAGTATAATATAAATGGTCGTGACTAAGTAATAACAACCGCCCAGGTCGATCCATCAGGGTTAGCTACGCTTGCCGGGGTTGTTCCGTGGATGGGTGACCTGCATCTTTGCATACCGAGACTCCTCTGTGCCTCCCTGGAAAAACACGTAAAGCCGTTGGTCCCGGCTATCATTCGTCAATCTTTGACAGTCGTTACGGGTCGTCAGAAGCCCGAAAGTCTGACAACCAGTCTTACCAAGGGGTATCGTATTAATCAGTTACTGGGTTGTGGAGGTATGTTATGCAGTCGTTCCATGTAAAATACTGGTATTCAGGTGCATCCGGTTAGGCTGTAAGCCGACCCCAACATAGTTGGGAAAAGGCTTACCTTCCCTACCTACCCTACCTACCCTACCTACCCTACCTACCCTACCTACCCTACCTACCCTACCTACCCTACCTACCCTACCTACCCTACCTACCCTACCTACCCTACCTACCCTACCTACCCTACCTACCCTACCTACCCTACCTACCCTACCTACCCTACCTACCCTACCTACCCTACCTACCCTACCTACCCTACCTACCCTACCTACCCTACCTACCCTACCTACCCTACCTACCCTACCTACCCTACCTACCCTACCTACCCTACCTACCCTACCTACCCTACCTACCCTACCTACCCTACCTACCCTACCTACCCTACCTACCCTACCTACCCTACCTACCCTACCTACCCTACCTACCCTACCTACCCTACCTACCCTACCTACCCTACCTACCCTACCTACCCTACCTACCCTACCTACCCTACCTACCCTACCTACCCTACCTACCCTACCTACCCTACCTACCCTACCTACCCTACCTACCCTACCTACCCTACCTACCCTACCTACCCTACCTACCCTACCTACCCTACCTACCCTACCTACCCTACCTACCCTACCTACCCTACCTACCCTACCTACCCTACCTACCCTACCTACCCTACCTACCCTACCTACCCTACCTACCCTACCTACCCTACCTACCCTACCTACCCTACCTACCCTACCTACCCTACCTACCCTACCTACCCTACCTACCCTACCTACCCTACCTACCCTACCTACCCTACCTACCCTACCTACCCTACCTACCCTACCTACCCTACCTACCCTACCTACCCTACCTACCCTACCTACCCTACCTACCCTACCTACCCTACCTACCCTACCTACCCTACCTACCCTACCTACCCTACCTACCCTACCTACCCTACCTACCCTACCTACCCTACCAATAGATTTACGACCAATTCTCAGACCTACCGAACATACATATAAAATTGCATAAAAATCAGTAAAGCCGTTTCGGAGGAGTAAATAATGATGGCAACTAATAAACTGGCATCACACGCACACCACATCACAACACACGAGAATGTTATATATTGGAAGAAAGAAATAAACTATACGTATTTATAAGTATCACAATAAATGTATACAAGGAAAATTAGTCAAAACTCAAACAGACGGCAGCAGAGAACCTACTCAATATAACGAAGTCTCATCCAAACCGGTTCAGCCTTTCCGGAGCTCACGACCAAACACTACCTCAGATTTTAACTATCGCTTGGATCAAAATATTACCTACCTTTTATATTAAACTCAAAGGGCCAATACCTACGTATTATTATTTTTTTATTACCCTTATAGTTTCGCCATGTCCGTCCGTCTGTCTGTCTGTCTGTCCGCGGCTTAGCTCAGAGACTCTTAGTGCTAGAAAGCTGCAATTTGGTATTAAATAAAATAAATAAATACTCATTTATTTCAGACTTATCTAGCGATTACATCCATATTTGTTAGTAGGATTGAACTTACAAACTAGTGTTAGTAATAAATTAATAATTAATAATAAGGACATAAAACTCCAAGTGGTCTCCCCGATGCTGGTGAGAAATCACTACACGACGGCGTGCAGCCGTATCCAGCGAGCCAGCATCGGAGAGTCCCACCTGTCCGCCAGCGCGCGCAGGATGGTGTTGGGACTGTCGCGCGTGCGGCGTAGGATAGAAGCGCACCGCTTGCGCATGATAGCCGCTAAGCCGTCTGTGTCAGCCGCCGCGAACATAGCGGAAGCACTGCAGTGGCGCGGCAGTCCCCTCAACACCCGGAACGCGTTATTGTATTGAACGCGCAGATCGCTGTATGTCCGCTGCGTATAGCTAACCCACAGGCTGCAGGTGTAAAAGGACTGACAGTACGCTTTAAAAAGCGCAACTTTGACAGTCCCCGTGCACCGTGAAAACCTGCGTGCCAACATGTTGCATCGGACAGACAGCGCTCTGCGCTCCCTTTCCATATCCACACTATCCTTAAGGTCCTCAGTGACCCAGTGGCCCAAGTATTTAAATTGCTCGACTTTGTTTAAAGCTATACCACATAAAGTGAAATTCACATATTATTCACATATTATTTATTCATTTATTGGTATATACACAATGCCCTGTAACTTTTTAAGGGTTTTACTACAAATTCCAGGATCGCGGCTACAAAATCGGTCAATTTACTACTAAATATTGGCAGTACCCGTGTTAAATTAGGAGACATGGCTCCTCAATCCATACGCACACTGAGCAAACAGAAGCTATTATACAATACGAGGTCCGATTATACTGGAAATGTATAATTTATCTTGATGTTTCGTCGTGTAACTACCACTGTGACGACAATTACTACATGAAGTTTATTTCTGAATGTTTCAGCCATTTCTCCAACTGTGAGTTCAGCCATCAGAAATCCTGCTTCGATTTCGACTTGCAGGTAAAATATTACCTAAGTAACGGGGCGTCCTGCGTGAGCGACGAATATTAAACATTAAACATTTCTTTATTCATAAATATGACACAACGATACAGAGTAACTTAATAATAAGCCCAGGATAGACAAAACTCGTTTAAGGTCATTTTGACAATAAAATTTAGGCAGGTCAACAGTTGGAGAATGTGAAATGGTAGATTGTAAAACTGGTCCGGTTGTCTTTGGACTGATTCGCCCTATCCTCTCGTACTAGTGTAAAACTGTATCACGAGCTGATAGTGTTCCTCAACCTTAGAACAACAGAATAGTCACAAGGTTCCAGTCACAAGTCACACAGTTAAGCAGCTTGATATCATACAGTATAGGTAACAAAATCATAGTACAGTTATATTATTAAGTTACATGATTGGAATTATCTGTGCTGTTTTGTGGTTTGTGTATATGTGTATATATATATACAACCTGTAACGGAATAAACGCAAGAGCTCATACACCCCAATTAGAATATTAAATTATAAGACTAAAATAATATCTGTAATTTAATTTAATTAAACGACACCTAGTTTTTTTTACAAAATAGACTTCCTGACTAAACATGAAACATAGGATTAGGATAGCTATGAGCGTATTATTTATATAGCTATGGCTTTATTCCTTTGAGATAAGGCTTAAATTTCCTTAAATAAAATATCTTATTACCTTGGTAAGACGCGGTGGTTCTAATTTCAGTTAAAGAACATTTTTTTTAATTAGAAAATTAACACATATAAATAATGATGGAAATCGATTCAGAAGCCGATTCTGAGCAAACTACTTTCAGGTCTTGCACTTATTCTGTTACACGTTGTATATGTTTCGGTATGTGTACAGTTATGTGTGCTTCATTATGTATGTGCCTTGTTTAAACCAAACCAAATATGACGCGACGCGATGCTAAACGCGACAAATGCCCTACGTGATTTTGGTTATAACTTCGCGAATCATGGACGCTTCTGAATCAACAATTTCGTAGTTCGTGGTGTCGCGTCTGGTCCCCTTCAAAAGAAGTACGCGTTACGTCGCGTCTCGCGGCAGACTGCCATGTAGGATATAGGCCGCAAGCAGGGTATGCCGTTGTGTTGATCGCGTTCGTCGCGTTCGCAGCGTCGCGTCGTATTCGTCGCTCACGCAGGACACCCAGTTAAGGCCGTCTTATTTTAAGCTCCGTAGGTATCAAATCTTACCTCAGGCCCCGAAACGGATAGCCTTCGTAACAATTTACGGAATTAAGCACCGACGACTGAGTTCACGACCCGAAGGTCACAACAACATAGATCGCAAACACATAAATCAGAACGTACTACACAATCAATGATAAACCTTATTCCATCAAACACAGCGTGCATTTACGAGTACCATGCGCCATACATACTCACACTTAAACATACGGTACTAGTGAACACTCATATTTATCACTTCTTAAGACTTTCGGTCTTCTGACAGAAACCTGAAAGTCGCAAGTAAGTCTGACAGTAGAATTTACTCTGTGTCTGACAGCCAGTCGTGCCCGCAGCCAGCGTTCGGTCCTTCTCTGTCCCACCCCACCACTCCCCTGTGCACGCCGAATTCACACAAATTAAAAAAGAAAAGCGATCTTTTGAAATAACATAAAACGTGAATTATTTAGATTTTTTGAGATCCATTAGTAGTTAACAATCAAATTAATGAAACATCACCTTTAGCAAAGATGCATGAAATTAATAATTTTATCTACACCCATGCTATAAATCCTCCTTAAAATTTTCTGTAACAGTTAGGTTATTGCCACCATTAAAACAGCCAGTGTCGTAGTAACCATACTATCATTCACACGGGTGTTATAATGTTGTACTAAAATTCATAATGCAACTCATTTTAAAAAGACAGGCCAAGTGCATGTCGAACCACGTACAATGAAGGGTTCCGTAGTTGGGATGAATTTATTCAACAAACTTAACATTGTAGGTGAAAAACATGTTCTCCCATACAAAATTTATGGGAGAACATGTTTTTGCAACTGCAAATTTAAGTTGGTCGACTATTACTCGGTAACTTGTGAAGCCTACTTAGCTGTGATAGTTTTCCTTTTCATTACGTTATTTATACTACTGCCGTAATTTTTTTCACATAACCAACCATTTAGCTGGCAGAGCGGGGACACTTGACTCTAACAAAAACTTTAAAGCTTAATATTTCGCTAACGGATCCCTGAATCCAAAAATAGTCCTGACATACTCACACACACATGACATGACATGACATATACACATTATTTTTAAACGGCTTTTCCAACGATACCCCACACCATGGGATTGACGAGAAAAAAAAAACTATCACCACTTTACATGTTAAGTGGGGATGGTTTTTTTTTCTTGTTAATCCCATGGTGTGAAAAAAATATTTTACGTTAATACGGTAGTTTTAATCCCAAAAAAAAAATATTTTACAATTTTATTTTACGACTTTGTCGGCTTAATTTATATGTATACCCATACCAAATTACAGCTTTCTAGCACTAACAGTCTCTGAGCTAACAAACGGACAGACAGACAGACAGACGGACATGGCGAAACTATAAGGGTTCCTTGTTGACTACGGAACCCTAAAAAGAACATTGTCATGCAGGCGCGTTTCATTAAAAAAGCACCGAATTAAAAAAAAAAACAAAACGAATTCACGTGGGTCGTATCCCTCCATTTTTGTTCGATATTAGTATTGCGAAGAACCTTTTGTAGAGGATTCTTATTATGGGTGTAGATGAAGTTTAGTATGCAACTGTAAATAATTCAGTATTAAAACACTCACGTGATACTAAAACCCACATTCGTGTTTTAATACCCCTTATTATATAACAGTTGCATAAATAACTATTAGACATTTTTTTACAAGGATTCTATAACGTTTCCAGAGCAAACGAGTTCACTTGTCTCGATGGCACATGCATCAGAGCTGGTGCAGTGTGTGATACCTACTGGGACTGTCCTGATGGCTCCGACGAAGCATCGTGTTATTCAAGTACCGACTCGTAAGTATTCATCTTTTCAAACTGTTCAAGTGAAATGAAAGAAGTTGTTTAGAGCATGCTACGTGTCACCGCGACGCGACGCGACTACGGAGCTCTAAGCTACGGAGCGATGGACATAAGCAAGTGACCCGCATTGCTATTCTGTATCTATCTCACCGTGAAAACTTAGGTGAAGTGAGCGTGGAGTGAGCTGTCAGTGACATCGGTACCTGCTGATGCTAAAGCAATGAGAGTTCACTCCAAGCTCTCTTCACCTAAGTTTTCACGGTGAGATTTTTACTGAATAGCACAACTGTTGTGCTATTCTGTAAAAAAATCACCGTGAAAAATTAGGTGAAGTGAGCGTGGAGTGAACTGTCACTGCCTTGGTATTGATGACAATGACAGCTCACTCCACGCTCACTTCACCTAATTTTTCACGGAGAGATGGTTACAGAATAGCAATGCAGATTCTAAGGCAGTGACAGTTCACTCCAAGCTCACTTCACCTCACGGTGAGATTTTTACAGAATAGCACGACCGGACGCCTGTCATTTGTAAGTGCGACCAACTTGGATGTATAAGCCTTTGCCGGCCACTGCCGTGGCATCACTCGTTTTGCTCGATCGGCTCGCGCACAGTTAGTCACAAGATCAACAAGTGCATCATTAGAAGCGCTTTTTTTTCAAAGGATCCGTTAAATATTTCCCTAAATTAAAGCCATTTTTGTCTACAGTACATAAAATCTTTTTTTTTTCCAGAAATCTGTCAGAAGCTACAGTTTCTCATGAGAGATATAAAAGACGGTCATCATGTCGGTAAGTACATTAGAACACCCCTCTTTTTCAGTCGGGGGTTAAAAATGTAATCTACGCTTTGAAGTTTTCCATGTAACTTTTTAGATTTATTAGCCTTTAATATTTTAGCCTATTCGTTATAGATTAGACCAGTGGCCCTGTTCAGACGGTACGTGCATAGCCGTTCTCGAGAAGTGCGACGGCAAGAATGACTGCCCTGACGGAAGCGATGAGACTCACGCCCTGTGCAAGAATATCAAGTAAGCGATTAGGTTTCTAGAAAGTTTATTCTCAATAAAAACATAACATTGATGTATACTATTAATATAATATATATATATACTAATTTAGGTTCGACAACATCCGTCAAAAACGAATTAATAACTACTCGAAACTTGACCCACTCAAGTAATATTCGGTTTGCGATTAGATACAGGCTAAGCTGGGTTTTTAATGCATTGAATGAGTGTAGATTTCTTATGCGTGAGGGTATTTTTAACCGACTTCTTCAAAAAGGAGGAGGTTCTTGTATGTACGATTGTGTTACGCGATTACTCCGCCAATTATGAGTCGATTTTGATGATTATTTTTTTGTTTGAAATGAAATGAAATGAAATGAAATGAAATTGTTTATTCTGTAAATAGGATATTGGTATCACTTTTACACGTCATATTAAAAAGTTGTAAAAATAAGCTAGATGAGGTCAGCGTTTCCTATCTGACTACTCTGAGAAGAAAGGCCGAAACAAACTCAGAGGTCACCGTCTCCTTTAAAGTCCAGACATAATCTTGGTTTGGTAGGTCATGCTTCAAAGTTGGTCCCATATAACAGTACATTGTGATACAAGTGTGCTCTATTGGATACTACACCCAACGCGAACTTATTCGCGCGAGCCGCAGGCGAGCGCTATAAGGTAGCCGAGAGTGTAATGATCAATGCACACGCGTTTCATACAAGGTTTTTCAACACACTTGCGAGGAAAAAAACAGACTTGTTGTAAGAACTTATGCTTTATAGAGATGTTATTTAAAAAAGTTAAACTGACCTTGGTTGCCAGGTACATACTGACTATCCGGTGTTTCTTTTAAAAACTTCTACTTCGGTTGGTGACAATACTTTAAATTTTGTATTTTTGATAATAATTAACCACACAATGAAAACGATAACAAATATTTGTAATATATGATAATAAATTTTGAGATCGTCAGCATAGAGCCGGACTTTAGAATTCCGAAAACAAGTGTGAATGTCGTTTATAAATAGGATAAATAAAAGGGGTCCCGAAATCGAACCCTGAGGTAAACCGGAAGTTACACTTATAGCTGTAGCAGATCTGAACCCGTTAACTACGACCCTTTGAATTCTGTTCGAGACATTATTATGAAGAGAATCATCGGAATAAATCACCACTTACACCGTTAAGTAAAATTTTATTCAGTAGAAACTCATGATCATGATTGTTAAACACAAAATCCACAAATGCCACAGTTGATCTTTTCGTTACGAATCCGTGTTGTTGTTGAATTATACTGTGATGAAGAACAGGTTATAATTTTATCGCATTTATAATACTAGTATTCAAACCATCATTTTTGGAAATGTGATAGGTACTAATTATTCCCATCAGTGAGTACTTGCGTAAGAATTTAATCTAAGCACCCAACTAGCAAAAAGTGGTTTTTAAAGTATCCTAGAACCACTATTATCCAAGACTATATGAGACTTATATCCGCATATATGTCTCGAAAAGAGCCCACTTTATAAGTCTACTTGTACTTATAACGTATTTATATTAGACCGCTGAAATGCCATATACACCGTGAATGCTCCTTTAATTGATTTACGTCAATGCAATTACTCCTGTAAATCTCAATAAAAGTAAGTTATAGTCAAAAATGAGATTAATACGCGCCTAGAAATGCTTCTATAATATACTGTGAACAGTCGAACTAAGTGAATCGCTTGTTGTGCTCTGTAAAAAAATATTTTAACATCTTGTATTTACATGAATCAGAATTTATTAATGTCAATCTTAGTAGAAAAAAACAAAATCTTATTGTTGTCAAATTGTTAGTTTTATAGCTTATTTGTAGGGGAATGTGATTTTTCTGTGAAATCTATAATAGTTTTGATAAAAAATTTAAAGCGCCTCTTGAAATTTGCTTATTTTCATTTTAGTATTAATTAATATTAAATCAATAATAGGAAGGCAGCTGCCATTTTCTTGGTGAGCATTTCCAAGTAAGACATAATGCTAAAATAAGTATTTTTAGCATTTCCAATAGTGACATAGTACCAATATAAGTGTATTGGTTTTATATTGGGTTATCTCAAAATTGAAAAATATGCGCCATTGTTTAGACAATAACAAATGGCTAGAAAGGGGGTGACTATCGAGATGACGGCTAATAGAGAAGTATCAAAGAAAGGGACATGTTGCGCCGACCCCAAATAAATTGGGATAAGGGCAGGAGAATGATGATGATGATGATGTTTAGACAATAACACTACTGTGGAATGGTTATATAAATATGTCTGGGTTTAAAACGGCATACGATAAATCCATAATAGAGAACATTTTATCCTACCGAGTGCTGTTATAATCTTGGTGATTTATTATTTTTGAAACGTGGATATGTAATTCATTTCACACTTTCTTTTAAATTTATGTAAAACCAAACCAGATACATAAATGATTTACAGTAATTTAACTTTAATTTACTCAAATTGGTCATAAAATATTAGCTTATATAAGTTTATAAGTAAAAATAACAAGAGTAATTGCTCCTCAGTGCATATCTTCCTGGTACATGCTCCTACAGGAGTATTACGATTTAAATGGCCCGCAGATGTTATCTTATAGGCGCATATAAGTCTGAGTTACCGGAGTAATTACTCCTGAGTGCAGTTACACTTGTTTCATGCTTTTATAGGAATCTTGATCTATATTTGTCAGTAAATATGATCCTATATACGTATCGATATAAGTACAAATTATAGGATTAAACGTACTTGAGTAAAAACAGCATGTATTTATGCTGTTAAAAGCGCAGTAGCAACCACCGATTATAAAATCGAATTCCACGATTATTTTGCTTGTTGGGCAGGGTTTGTATTCTATGCCAGAAAAATCAGGACCATTTTTTCTTCGTCAGCAGGCCAACTGTATCTGGGAAGTGTGAGTTACCACCATATCCTGAGCACGGTACCTATGTGGTGATCAACGCTCCGTACGCAACCCCTGGCCAGAGGTTCCAGTACGCGCAATTGAATATCATTTGTAACCAGGGATACGGACTGGTCGGTGATACCGTGCCACACTGCTTGGACGGAAACTGGTTCACATCCGTACAAAACTGTGTGCGTGAGTGCTTTATTTTTATTTTTACTTATTCGGGGCTGTAGCGGAGCCGCTGGGTGGATGACCCATGAAAGTGCGCTTGCCGTGTTTGAAAAAAACCGGCCAAGTGCATGTCGAAACACGCACAGTGAAGGGTTCCGTAGTTGGGAAGAATTTATCTAACAAACTTAACATTTCAGTTGAAAAACATGTTCTCCCATACAAAATGTATGGGAGAACATGTTATTGCAACTGCAAATTTAAGTTGGTCGATTATTACTCCGTAACTTGTGGAGCCTTTTTAGCTGTGATAGTTTTCCTTTTAACTTGGTTATATATACTACTGCTGTGAATTTTTTCACATACCCAGAACCAACCATTTAGCTGGCAGGGGGGGGACACTTGACTCTAACAAATATTAGCACTTTAAAGCTTAATATTTCGCAAACGGATCCCTAAATCCAAAAATGGTTTTCACAAACTCTCATATATATATTTAACGGCCTTTTAAACGATACCCCACACAATGGGATTCACGAAAAAAAAATACCATCCCCACTTTACGTGTTGGAGAGGTACCTACCCTAAAAAAATATATTTTTTCGATTTTACGACTTTGTCGGCATGATTTATATGTATACCCATACCAAATTACAGCTTTCTAGTACCAACAGTCTCTGAGCTTACCCGCGGACAGACGGACAGACAGACATGGCGAAACTATAAGGGTTCCTTGTTGACTACGGAACCCTAAAAAACAAATGAACAAAACCCGTCATATTACCATTTCTTTTATTATTTACGTACCACAATTTTCTCTTCCCCAGCATTCTGCAGGCTGTATTCCGATGTCTCCGTACGTTATTACTGCCAGGTCCCCGGGGCCAAAAGTTACCGCGTCTGCAATGAGTTCGAGCCTAAGGGGACAGTCGTCATGCCCGAATGTAACGCACCTATTTACGGCTCGAGAGATCCCCTTTCTATGACATGTCAATACGATGGAAAATGGAACCGTATTTTCAAATGCAAACCAGGTATGATCAATTCTATTTTTTATTATGATTCTTATATAATTACATACCACCACCCCTGACTGCTCGCCACTAATCAAACAATCAGGGACAATGTCCTCCAACTGAATGAAGCCCGACTAAGGAGGTTCTTCGTTCTTCGCTCATCGAACGCCCGCTTGTCGTTTGTTTAGAGAGTTATACAAGCGTAAACAGGCATTGTATAGGGTATCTGCAAAAATGCGAGATCAGCTTATACTGGAAATGTATAGCTTGATGTGTAGCCGTGTGTACAATAACTCTGAAACGACAACGTTTTCATGGTCTTGGTTTACGTATTCGCTCAAAGCTAGTTGCTTCTTCTTCAGAGTGTGGGCGCGTAAGTCCGGACGCGGAGGGCCTGGTCTATGGCGGTACAGAAGTAGTCCGAGGAGAACTGCCTTGGCACGTCGCTATCTACGAGAAACCTAGTAAGAGAAGGAACTACTACAAGCAGATCTGCGGAGGATCCCTTGTTTCTAACTGGATTGTTATTTCTGGTGAGTTGGTTAGCAGCAGTGTGCACAGAGTTTTTAGACAGGTTAGGCAAAAAAAATTAAAAGCTATTATCTAACCAAACATAGATGCTGAATATGGGTTTTGGTTCGTCGTCCTGTCGATTAAATAATGATGTAGGTAGTTGCCACCTCAAATATCGATAGATTGACGGATTTATCAAATCAAAACAAATCATAAAACTTATCAGATCATAAAATCCAATTTGTTAGTAATTTTTACGTACAAAACGTAAGCACTGGTGTTAGTAAGTATTATAGAAATACTCGTAATAATCAATTTACGGTTAATAGAAGTGACCTTTCGGCGCGTTTGATGTTCTGTATGTACAGTCATGAGCATTAATATGTATACACTTAGCAACTTTAAAAAGTTATTTTCTCCTACTGTATAGATTGTAATTTTATGTTATTACGAACATAGTATTTTGGAACCCCGGTTATTATGTTAAATGTCTCATCTTAAAGTTGCAATCGTTATTCGAGGAGAAAATCGCTATTGAATTTAGCTGAGTGTATACATATTTTTGCTCGTGACTGTACTTGCAAAATTAAATAATTACAGTGAAAATATATGTACGTTTGCCCAGCACGGCCCCCCAAAATTTGAGTTTTAGGTGTGCGCCAAAGAAATGTACTCGCCTCTAGAAGTATATGTACCGGCTTCTTTTTCAATGTACCTCTGTACTTTTGAAGAAATATGCAAAAAAAGGGGGCCGTGCCAGCCAAACGCTTTCAGCACGGCCCCCTTGTAACTTGAAAAATATAATAGCGTATTACAAAGTTTGATAGACTCAAGGAATGTACTCTATTAGAACGTTATATGTACCGCAACAGATGTTGTGAATTCGTAATAACAAATGCTAGGTAGATGTGGATAGGGGGCCGTGCTGAAAAAAACATTATAAGAAAATATCAAAAAAAGACAAAAAAACCTTAGCCAAAAACTATTAAATAATAATTGATGTTTAGCAAGTAACATAATTATGTACCGCATTGGTTTCCCATACAACTTGCTAAATTTGGAAAATAAACCAATTTTTACCCGACTACGGCGAAGAAAAAAGGAGGGTTATGATTTTGACCGGTATGTATGTATGTATGTTCATCTGTTCCCTCCTATCTTCCAAACCACTTATCACAATTTGACAAATGAGGTATCGTTAGAAGCGTCGTGATTGTCCGCTGGTTATAGGCTATGTGAAGTCCCGGGCTTGGTCCTTATTGGACGTTGAGCTACCCATTGCTCCCCGTCCGCAAGCCTGCGCCACGGTGACCGGGAATTGGCCTGGGATTCCCGACGCCCAGGATGTCTCCTGCGGCGACTAGGGGCGTGAAGGCGCGAAATTTGCCTCTCCCTCACGCGTCACTGACCTAAAGTCTGTTTTTTAGGGCTGATTTTACCAAAGTCAGATATCTTTTATCCGTGGAATAAAAATGGCGTCTGACAGTTTTTGTATGGAAAAACTGTCAAAAATTCAAAATTTATTCGCAGGATAAAAGTTTGGTGAAATTCGCCCTTAATCTAGTAGACTAATTTGACAGATACAAATGTCAAACTCCAAATTGAAAAACAAACAACAATCATTTGAAATGTCAGATTAGTCTACAAGAGTAGAAAACAGACTTTAAATATTGCGATACTGACATCTTTAACTTGCACCATGGTAAAACACTGCAAATAGACTTCCGTTTTTTTATTTTAATTTTGTGTTTTTCATGTCATCACTTAGAGCGGTAGCACACGGCGTATTTTAAATGCGCAGACGACGCGCGTTTCAAAATTTTTTCTTGGCCGTCCGAAGTCAAGTTTCAAGTCAAGTTCTTGAAACGCGCGTCGTCTGACTTGACACGTGACAAATCAGCTAACTCGACGGGGTGTTGCGAATTCCGTCATGAAAATCAGGAATTTACCTGAACTTTTAACATTCGAATTAATTACAAAAAATGTGTTACCGCAGCTATTTTTAACCCCCGACGGAAAAAGAGGGGTGTTATAAGTTTAACGTGTGTATCTGTGTATCTGTGTGTCTGTGTATCTGTGTATCTGTGTATCTGTGTGTCTGTCTGCGCCATCGTAGCTGCCAAACGGCTGAACCGATTTTGATTTTTTTGGTTTTGTTTGAAAGGTGACTTAATCGAGAGTGTTCTTAGCTATGATTCAAGAAAATCGGTTCAGCCGTTTGAAAATTATGAGCTCTTTTCTAGTTGATGAATGGATGTGAGCATCTTCCACAGGTCTAATCGATTGGAAATTTAGAATTCTCTTATTTCAATTATATGAAAAGAATATATGTAGTAACCTTGAGCTGATGCTGCAGCATCACCTGGAATTTGCAGGATACCCAACTCCCTCACGAACTTACAGCAGAGGTATCGCGTTTGGACTCATTGGAAAGGTCCCAACAAATAGGTTACAGATAGATGGTGATCAAAGTCTGATGATGGAGTAGGAAAGATAAATGAGAGTGAATTAGTAGGTAACAAGCTTCACTGTGGCAAAAAACGTACAGCTACGCAGATTTCGGCGAGCTGCGTCTTGATCGTAGCGTTTCTACTAGTAATATAATATAAAATTTAAAAAGCTGGAAATAAAAATTAAATTAATTTTTATATACAATAAGTTTGTCGCAAATATCATTAATTTAAAGTTGAGGTAACCAAACCGCGTTAGTCTACTGCGAAAGTTGTAGAAAATTGGTATTTAATACACCTATGTCTGCGCGTTTAAAATACGCCGTGTGCTAGGGGCCTTACCGTCGTCATAGCCGGCGCATATCTTGTCCCCGGTGATGCTCTCCGTAAAAGTCTCAGGCGTGATATTATGGCACACCTGAATGGGCACAAAGGGTAGCTGCACCGCCTGCAGTACTGAGGAAGCCGACCCGTTTGCATTGGTCAAACCCCATCCTGCGACCTGAAAGTGTCGTTCCGGATGCACTTTCAAGTCATCTCAATTAAAATATAAGTACCTAACTGATAGACCGAGCTCTGCTCGGGTTCAAAATAGTAATAACAAATTTTGTAATAGTGAAAACAAATTTTCCCAGAAATGAGACCTCGTCCCCGTGTAAACTCCTATATTGAAAATTTCACCGAAATCGTTAGAGCCGGTTTCGAGAACGTGATTACAAATATATATACAGTATATTAACTAACAAAAGGTGTTCCCGTAAACCCGCAATATTATAGCGTCCAACAATATGCAAAAAAAAATACAAAAAAAAAAGAATAATGTACTTACACTCGCGACAATCTAAGAAGTCCGTTTTGACGTTTCGTTCTCGTACATGTAATAAAACGTTATGTCTCGAGAATCAGTTTAGAAACCATCGCTACACAAATGATTTTTATAGCTGTCAAAACGGACATCTTAGATTGTCGCGAGTTTAGTGAGATATTCACAAAAAAAAAACACACACTTGTATGTCGACGTAGAAAGACAAGTGTAAAAATAAGTAATTATTAATTATTAATAATAATTGCATAAGTTATTATTGAGTATTAAGTATTTATTAATAATAATTGCCTAAGTAATTATTAAGTACTTAATTATAATTTTTTTTTTTTTTTTTTTCATACATACAAATTATATTTTTAAATAATTATTACAATAAAAAATATTATAAAAACATTTAAAAATATAAAAAATACAAATATTATTATTAAAATTTGTAAAACATTTTTTAAAAGAGTAACGGTGGAGTTTCTTGCCCATTCTTCTCCATACGAAAACTACCTTTTGGAAGGGGCAACTAGAATCAGTTCTATTTCTATGTATTTGACGTTCAAAAGTGCCTTTAATGTGCCTACTTGAAATACATTATTTGACTTTTTTTTTTTAAAGTAAATAGTTATATGTAATAGGTATTATGTATGTAGTATTTATATTTGTATGTAAGTGTATGATCATATTATTTGTTCTAGTTTATTAAGTGAATTGTGTTGATTTTATGTATTTTACTTTCTCTTGAATTTTATACACGGTGTCTACATCTCTTATCTACTTTCCTATCGCAGGTGTGCTGGAAGAGATTTCTTTAGAAATAAGCATCACCTTTGTACGTTATTTTCTGTTCTTTTCTTCTTGTCTGTTTATTATGTGTGTACATAAATAGTTAAATAAATAAATAAATATATATCCAAGTAACCACTTCTATTCTGTGCTTCGATTTCTTACCTTCCCGAAGTTCCCCACATGCAGCTGTAGGTCATTGAAGTTGGGGTCAAACAGGTCCAAGCACACTGGCCTGACGTAGGTGTAATACACGACCGGCGTCTCCAGGATCAAGACTGCTATGTCATGTTGGTAGTTTGCGCGGACGCCTAGGTAGTGAGGCGGGATCTCAATGAACCGTATCTGTAGAAGTAAAGTTTTAGGAAGTGCTTCCGCTGCCAGCGCCGGTTGCTGAGTCGGCTGCCGGCGCTGGCTTCGGTAGGGAACTTGGCATAGGGAGTAATTAGGCGGGGTAGATACAGGATGTAAGGGTAAACACTCTTGTCATTCAAACCATGGGTAGTTGACTTAAATATAAAAATAAATGACCGAACACAACAAAAAAAAAACGTTATTTTCATTAAAAGATTTTAAAAAGTTTCTATCAGACACCGTGCTTGCTAGCGAAACAGCTGACTGACTAAGGGAGGGATCGCGCTCGCTGCCGGTCAGGTCACATCCCATACCCCCCGCCCGTGCTGAGACGCAAGTTCGTTGCCCTAGCGCATAGGGCAACGAACTTGCGTCTCTTGTGGTAAAATTTAGATCTAAAAAAATTAAAAAAAAAGTTGTAACCATTGATTTTACGTTCTATAAATGAAACCAAACCACTGGTTGCAAGGATAACGGTGTTTACCCTAACACCCTGTATAATAAGAAAAACCTGTATTATAGCATATTTAAATTAGCACTTTAAAGCTTAATATTTCGCAAATGGATCCTTGAATCCAAAAATAGTTTTGTCGACGACCTTTCCAACGATACCCCACACCATGGAATTGACGAGAAAAAAAACCATCCCCACTTTACGTGTAGGGGAGGTAAAAAAATATATTTTTAACGATTTTGTTTTATCATTTTGTCGGCGTGATTTATAATAATGTATACCCATACCAAATTACAGCTTTCTAGTACCAACAGTCTCTGAGCTAAGCCGCGGACAGACAGACAGACGGAGATGGCGAAACTATAAGGGTTCCTTGTTGACTACGGAACCCTAAAAACTGGCCAAGTGCGAGTCTGACTCGCGCACGAAGGGTTCTGAGACTAGGTGGTGTTCAGGGTCTGATAATGGAGCCGGAAGGTGGCCATGGGAAAACCCTTTTTAGTTCATTAAAAGCTTGTTTTTAAAAAGGTTTTTACTTATATTTTATTGTTTGTTTAGTTTTGGTTGTGAGTTGGTTTTCTAACGTTGTTAATAGTGAGAAAAAATACATTGTGAAAGTTGTTCAGATGGCCGGTGTCGTGTGTATTGTGTATGAGAAAATAAAAATTGATGCGTTTTCAAAACTATCTTTCGGTGACAAAAACAAGAGTCATATAAAAAAAAAAAAACAAGTAATAAAAACTAAAACCCAACTACGACTTAAAAGGTATAAATAAGACACCACAGACAGACAAATAAAAAATCCGGAGTCACACGTGTTAGGGCATAAATCGAACAGATTACGTGTGACTCCGGCTTTTTAATTTGTCTGTCTGTGGTGTCTTGTTTATACCTTTCAAGTCGTAGTTGGGTTTTAGTTTTTATTACTTGTTTTTTTTTTTTAATATGACTCTTGTTTTTGTCACCGAAAGATAGTTTTGAAAACGCATCAATTTTTATTTTCTCATACACAATACACACGACACCGGCCATCTGAACAACTTTCACAATGTATTTTTTCTCACTATTAACAACGTTAGAAAACCAACTCACAACCAAAACTAAACAAACAATAAAATATAAGTAAAAACCTTTTTAAAAACAAGCTTTTAATGAACTAAAAAGGGTTTTCCCATGGCCACCTTCCGGCTCCATTATCAGACCCTGAACACCACCTAGTCTCAAAGCACTTTTTAATACATAGGTAATGAGTCCAAACACGAAGGTGCTATCTTGTTTGATTGAGGAGTTCCCCTATAGCCAACTTCCAGATCCATCATCAGACCAGTTCTATGGTATCATTTTTTCAAAATGTCTCGGTAGTTATATAGTTTGCCAAGTTTCAGCTCAATCGGATGCCAGGAAGTGCTTGAAAAATGTATGACAATCGGAGTAACCGGAAACATACGAACAGAGCAAGCTAATATAAAGCTTATTTATTTATTTATTTATTTATTTATTTGATAGGAATAACAAACAGCAGTATAGCTAACTAGCAGTATAGCTGTAAAGCTTGTAAAAATAATACGACACAAAATTATGGCACTTTATTTATTCTTTTTCGAGTTATCTATCAATTATGTGGCACCTGCCATGTTTTGTCTCTGCATCACCGCTATGGTTGACTGGTAGAAAATGCCGTCGGCTTTCATACTGTATTTTTTATTTATTGTATTTTTTTAACTGAGCATTAGCTCAGTTAAAAAAATACAGTATGAAGTCTTAATAGACTTAATAAAATAACGCACCTATCGTGGAGGAGGTATGGTCTTATTTATTTATTTCCGAAACTGCTTCTTAATATATAGAATAGTTCTTTATTTATAGATAACAAAAATCTGCCTAGCCTTTTCCCAATTATGTTGGGGTCGGCTTCCAGTCTAACCGGATGCAGCTGAATACCATTATTTTACACGGAGCATATCTGACGTCCACAACCCAGTAACTGGGTAATACGATACCCCTTGGTAAGACTAGTTGTCAGATTTTCGGGTTTCTGACGAGCCGTAACGACTGTCAAAGATCCTCGAATGACAGCCGGGACCAACAGTTAACGTCCTTTCCGAGGCACGGAGGAGTCTCGATATGTAAAGATGGTCACCTATCCACGGACCAACCCCGGCAAACCTGATGGAACAACCCGTGTGGCTGTTATTATCTCTCCTCTTTATTTATAGATTAGAGAAAAACCTATAAGAAGTCTGATTCTCGCTGCGACAAGGTTGCTAGTGGGTTGCGCTGTCTGAGGTACAATAACTGTAAAACGACTATATAAGTACATAGATGGTGAGTTTGATTGTCTATTTCCAGCTGCCCACTGCTTTTGGAAGAATGAGAAGCAAGCTGCCTCCAAGTACGCAGTGGCCGCCGCTAAGCTGTTCAGGGATTGGGACCATAAAGATGACAAGGATGCACAGAAATCAGAGGTTAGTGTTGCCGCTATAACAACAAATACTAAAAACAGAATAAAATAAATATTTAAAGCGGCTCCCATACGGTAAACGCGATTTCTTTGCCGTTTTTATACGGAACCCTTCGTGCGCGAGTCAGACTCGCACTTGGCCAGTTTTTAGGGTTCCGTAGTCAACAAGGAACCCTTATAGTTTCGCCATCTCCGTCTGTCTGTCTGTCCGCGGCTTAGCTCAGAGACTGTTGGTACTAGAAAGCTGTAATTTGGTATGGGTATACATTATTATAAATCACGCCGACAAAATGATAAAACAAAATCGTTAAAAATATATTTTTTTACCTCCCCTACACGTAAAGTGGGGATGGTTTTTTTTCTCGTCAATTCCATGGTGTGGGGTATCGTTGGAAAGGTCGTCGACAAAACTATTTTTGGATTCAAGGATCCATTTGCGAAATATTAAGCTTTAAAGTGCTAATTTAAATATGCTATAATACAGGTTTTTCTTATTATACAGGGTGTTAGGGTAAACACCGTTATCCTTGCAACCAGTGGTTTGGTTTCATTTATAGAACGTAAAATCAATGGAAAATTACAACTTTTTTTTAAATTTTTTTAGATCTAAATTTTACCACAAGAGACGCAAGTTCGTTGCCCTATGCGCTAGGGCAACGAACTTGCGTCTCAGCACGGGCGGGGGGTATGGGATGTGACTTGACCGGCAGCGAGCGCGATCCCTCCCTTAGTCAGTCAGCTGTTTCGCTAGCAAGCACGGTGTCTGATAGAAACTTTTTAAAATCTTTTAATGAAAATAACGTTTTTTTTTTGTTGTGTTCGGTCATTTATTTTTATATTTAAGTCAACTACCCATGGTTTGAATGACAAGAGTGTTTACCCTTACATCCTGTATCTACCCCGCCTAATTACTCCCTATGCCAAGTTCCCTACCGAAGCCAGCGCCGGCAGCCGACTCAGCAACCGGCGCTGGCAGCGGAAGCACTTCCTAAAACTTTACTTCTACAGATACGGTTCATTGAGATCCCGCCTCACTACCTAGGCGTCCGCGCAAACTACCAACATGACATAGCAGTCTTGATCCTGGAGACGCCGGTCGTGTATTACACCTACGTCAGGCCAGTGTGCTTGGACCTGTTTGACCCCAACTTCAATGACCTACAGCTGCATGTGGGGAACTTCGGGAAGGTAAGAAATCGAAGCACAGAATAGAAGTGGTTACTTGGATATATATTTATTATTTATTTATTTATTTAACTATTTATGTACACACATAATAAACAGACAAGAAGAAAAGAACAGCAAAAAACGTACAAAGGGGATGCTTATTTCTAAAGAAATCTCTTCCAGCACACCTGCGATAGGAAAGTAGATAAAAGATGTAGACACCGTGTATAAAATTCAAGAGAAAGTAAAATACATAAAATCAACACAATTCACTTAATAAACTAGAACAAATAATATGATCATACACTTACATACAAATATAAATACTACATACATAATTATACATATAACTATTTACTTAAAAAAAAAAAGTCAAATAATTTATTTCAAGTAGGCACATTAAAGGCACTTTTGAACGTCAAATACATAGAAATAGAATTGATTCTAGTTGCCCCTTCCAAAAGGTAGTTTTCGTATGGAGAAGAATGGGCAAGAAACTCCACTGTTACTCTTTTAAAAAATGTTTTTACAAATTTTAATAATAATAATTGTATTTTTTATATTTTTAAATGTTTTTATAATATTTTTTATTCTAATATTTAAAAATATAATTTGTATGTATGAAAAAAAAAAAAAAAAAAAATTATAATTAAGTACTTAATAATTACTTAGGCAATTATTATTAATAATTACTTAATACTCAATAATAACTTATGCAATTATTATTAATAATTAATAATTACTTATTTTTACACTTGTCTTTCTACGTCGACATACAAGTGTGTGTTTTTTTTTGTGAATATCTCACTAAACTCGCGACAATCTAAGATGTCCGTTTTGACAGCTATAAAAATCATTTGTGTAGCGATGGTTTCTTATAAACTGATTCTCGAGACATAACGTTTTATTACATGTACGAGAACGAAACGTCAAAACGGACTTCTTAGATTGTCGCGAGTGTAAGTACATTATTCTTTTTTTGCATATTATTGGACGCTATAATATTGCGGGTTTACGGGAACGCCTTTTGTTAGTTAACATACTGTATATATATTTGTTATCACGTTCTCGAAACCGGCTCTAACGATTTCGGTGAAATTTTCAATATAGGAGTTTACACGGGGACGAGGTGTCATTTCTGGGAAAATTTGTTTTCACTATTACAAAATTTGTTATTACTATTTTGAACCCGAGCAGAGCTCGGTCTATCAGTTAGGTACTTATATTTTAATTGAGATGACTTGAAAGTGCATCCGGAACGACACTTTCAGGTCGCAGGATGGGGTTTGACCAAAGCAAACGGGTCGGCTTCCTCGGTACTGCAGGCGGTGCAGCTACCCTTTGTGCCCATTCAGGTGTGCCATAATATCACGCCTGAGACTTTTACGGAGAGCATCACCGGGGACAAGATATGCGCCGGCTATGACGACGGTAAGGCCCCTAGCACACGGCGTATTTTAAACGCGCAGACATGTGTATTAAATACCAATTTTCTACAACTTTCGCAGTAGACTAACGCGGTTTGGTTACCTCAACTTTAAATTAATGATATTTGCGACAAACTTATTGTATAAAATAGCTGCGGTAACACATTTTTTGTAATTAATTCTAATGTTAAAAGTTCAGGTAAATTCCTAATTTTCATGACGGAATTCGCAACACCCCGTCGAGTTAGCTGATTTGTCACGTGTCAAGTCAGACGACGCGCGTTTCAAGAACTTGACTTGAAACTTGACTTCGGACGGCCAAGAAAAAATTTTGAAACGCGCGTCGTCTGCGCATTTAAAATACGCCGTGTGCTACCGCTCTAAGTGATGACATGAAAAACACAAAATTAAAATAAAAAAACGGAAGTCTATTTGCAGTGTTTTACCATGGTGCAAGTTAAAGATGTCAGTATCGCAATATTTAAAGTCTGTTTTCTACTCTTGTAGACTAATCTGACATTTCAAATGATTGTTGTTTGTTTTTCAATTTGGAGTTTGACATTTGTATCTGTCAAATTAGTCTACTAGATTAAGGGCGAATTTCACCAAACTTTTATCCTGCGAATAAATTTTGAATTTTTGACAGTTTTTCCATACAAAAACTGTCAGACGCCATTTTTATTCCACGGATAAAAGATATCTGACTTTGGTAAAATCAGCCCTAAAAAACAGACTTTGGGTCAGTGACGCGTGAGGGAGAGGCAAATTTCGCGCCTTCACGCCCCTAGTCGCCGCCGCAGGAGACATCCTGGGCGTCGGGAGTCCCAGGCCAATTCCCGGTCACCGTGGCGCAGGCTTGCGGACGGGGAGCAATGGGTAGCTCAACGTCCAATAAGGACCAAGCCCGGGTCGACGCGACGGCGTGTTGTGTTCAACCCGCGTCTCAAAGAGATGCCAACACAACTGACGGGGTCCACTAGTGCCGATCCCTGCCAGAGTCGTGGGAAAGTCCGAAAGGGTTACTGTGGTCTCTAGCAACACACAGGCAACTGAAGCATCAGTCTGACACGCCTTCCAGGTCCGCCCAGAGCGAGAGAAGTTCGAATTTCCAACTCAAAAAGAAAAGGAAAAAAACAACAAAATAATGGACCGTTCTTATCACTGAATTGAGCTGTAGAACAAGCTGCTGAAGTTCTTGATATCGGCCGCATAAATCGACAAAATGTATGGAGCAGCTGATTTTTTTTTTTGCGAATTCAATGTTAAATATCAGCTGTTCCATACATTTTGTCGATTTAAGTGAACAGAAATGTATGGAACAGCAGATTTTTTTTTCGCGCTTTCTAGGTTGGTCCAATAGAAAAAGTTGTTCAAAATGATGAGTACAATGACCCCTTTTCGGGTTTAGCATAAATAAACAAAAACTAATGTTGTATAAGTCAATGAGTTGCAAATACCGATCGCGAAAAAAAATCGCGAATCTGGGCTTTCACCAGTTTAAGCAAGACTGAAAATGCCTTTCCTTTCCATCACAGGTACGGCTGCAATCTGCAAAGGTGATAGTGGAGGCGGACTGTCCTTCCCAGAGATTGAACGCGGCACACCTCGCTACTACCTCAGAGGTATCGCGTCCACAGCACCGAGGGCCTCACAAAAATGCAACGTTGCCACAGTCACAACCTTCACAGAAATATATCAACATAGGGACTATATCAATCAGTTTATGTAAGGTTGATTTTAATTATTATTTCAGATCGACTAATAAAATAAAATTCATTAATAATAAAACTGCGTCGCCATCCTCGAGATTTATATAATTCACTAGATAGTACATTCCTCAATGTATGTATTGTACAATGCATCAAACTCAATTTTTAACCGACTTCAAAAACGAAGAGGTTCTCAATTCGTCTGTATGTATATGTCACAGGTTTTTCATAAAATTAAGTTTTTGATCGAAAACCTAGGTTTTTGATGGAAAACCGGAAGATTACACATTTTTAACTCAATTTCATCATAAACGTGTAGTGCTGGAATCCGACGATCGGCAATATTGCAGACGGACATGCACGGCAGACGACCACAGACCGCCACGCACCGCGCACCGAGGAACTTCCGATGTCTGCGATACCCCGCACGTACACCTTCCCACGGTCCGTCGTCCGGGCTCGTCGGTGTCCGTCCGCAAAATCGCGGATCGTGGGATCTCGGTATAACAATCCAGATTTTTGATCAAACCCCTGAACTAGTTTGGGTTTATGATCAATCTGTATATATTTCCGTTGACAGGGACTTAGGGACTTCCCCCGCTTTTGTTTCGCCAGCGCTCGCGCGCGCCCCGCCCTTTCCCCGCTTCTTCAGTCACAAAACACAACTCAGACGGGCAACCCGCGTTAATTTTTGCAACAAATAATTACTTAGCTGGCTTATAAAAATCAGATTAGGTACGTGAAATTGAAACATTTCATTTCATAATTGGATTGAAGGAGGAGAATATTGATTGGATCATGGATGTAAAATTTTGATAAATAAATAATTGTTTTCCTTCTACTAAGTTGCAAATGATGATGGATTGTTTTATTTATTTTATTTAAATTGATTTATTTGTCATAAAACAAAGCAAACCCGTGATTTCGCTAAGAACTTTATCATAAACCCAAAGTTAGTTTAGTTTAGTTCAGGTTTTTGATCAAAAATCTGGATTGTTACAGCTTTATGATGAAATTGAGTTTAAAATGTGTGATCTTCCGGTTTTTCGTCAAAAACCTAATTTTATGAAAAACCTGCGAAATATATATTTTTTAAGTGTTTCTTAGGCGATTACTCCGCCAATTATGAATTGATTTTGATAATTATTATTTTGTGTGGTAGGTCATGCTGACTAATGCTTCAGAGGTGGTCCCATCGTTTTTCTTTTTAACTTTGCTTGCGTAGTTTTTGAGCTACCTTCAGTATTACGTATTTTTCCCAATTTGCCTATAAGCACGATGTTTTAAGTTCCCCTCCGTGTTATTTCCATATCAGGTAGTGGTATTCATAAAAATTAATATGAAAAAAAAACAAATTCGGTTGTTTTTTTTTTTGTAAAATGTTTTTTTTTTCATATAGACTTAAAATAATGTCGTTGGTGTCTAATTTAGGTAGGTACTTACTTATAATTTAATTTATCTTAGGTTCATCGGTGTCTTAACAATTCCTTTTTTCATTGTGACGGTGAAGAGACCACGCAAAACTTTAATACGTAAATGCTTGATTCTTTTACAGAGGCAAATTTCGCTGTCAAGACGGCAGTGCCATCCCTGCTCCGGAAGTATGTGACGGCAACCCAAACTGTCCGGACGGCTCAGACGAGGAAATTAGCGCATGCGCGGCAAAGGTAGGTACCTGTTCCAATGTGCAGACGGAGCCTGTGTGGGGGTGACTAGCCATTTTTGAAAATGTCGATGAAGAAAAAAACTGGCCAACTGCGCGTCGGACCACGCATATTGAAGGATTCCGTAGTTAGGATGAATTTATCTCATGAACAAACTTAACATTTTAGTTGAAAAACATACCCATAATAATATATCAAACATCCACACATACATTCATTCCAACTGCAAATATAAGTTTATTTATTCATATTATAAGGTTCGCCAACAATAGATTACACTGATACAAAAAAACTTTTTATAAAAACAAAACAACCGACTTCAAAATAAAACCCTAAAAAGGGAAACTTTCATTTCGGAAGTCGGTGTCTTTGGATTTCAGTTTTCGTTTTTTACCAACTACTTCCGAAATTAAAATTATTTTTCCCTATTAAGGGTTTTTTTTGGAAGTCGGTTGTTTTTTTTTGTAACAAAGATTTTATTTTTCAGTTGTTAGTTGTGGTACCTACCCCACACAAATTCTACCTGGGGGCCAAGTCTACTAATTTACAAACGTGTCAGTGGTCTCGCAATTATGAGTTTTTGACAGATATTGTATGGCATATCTGTCAAAAACTGATCATTGTGAGACCACTGAAACGTTCGTAAATTAGTAGACTTGGCCCCCTGATATACGTGCACAGTGACTTAAAACATCGTCCAAATAGATCCTAAGTGGGAAAAATACATAATATTGAGACTAACTCAAAAACTACGCAAGCAAAGTTAATAAAATTTATATGGGACCACCTCTGAAAATGAGCTACTAAGCACTGCTTAGTAGCTCATTGCTTAGTAAGCAGGTAGTGTAGTATTCGAATTTGTGTGGGGTAGATGCCACAACTAAAAAGTGAAAAATAAAATTTTTTTTTCCAAAAAAAGAACTGAATCCAAAAAATGCGACGGAACTATAAGGCTTCCTAGTTGACTACGGAACCCTAAGAATGATAGGTTTCCCATAAAAATCATCCCCTATATCCCCCCCCTTAGGTTAGTTTTTGAGAAAAAAAAGCCTATGTCCTTCCCCGGGATGTCACCTATCTCCTAGCCAAATTTTATCGAAATCCGTTCAGAGGCAATAGACAAAATCACTTTTCTGTAAGCGTTAACGCCAACGGAAAGATCAAATTGTATGGAGTTGACATTAGCTTTAGAGATGTCACGTGACTGCTGCTGTCAACTCCATACAATTTGATCTTTCCGTTGGCGTTAACGCTTACAGAAAAGGATTTTGTCTAGGCCCCCGTTCAGACGTGAGAAGGTAACATACTCGTATAGACAGACAGACAGTTACTTTCGAATTTATAATATTAAAGTAGGAGTGAGGCGTATTTATCGTAACAGTTATGCGTAATAATTTTCATTACCTATGCTGAATTTCGTTATGCCAATGTTTTATGACTATATTTTTTTATGCTTATCATTAGTAAACCTTTTCATACAAAGTGAAGCTAAGTAGACCTGCTGTAGAGAGGCGCCATAATTGAAACCATCGGAAATCGGTGATTGGTCTACGAAAGCGTGACACAACAGAAAAAGCCTTCGTATTAGATGAATCATTACTTGATGTAATAACAAAAGATATTTTGTTAACAGAACGAGTGTTCAGATGGATCTGACGAGTCTGATGAACTGTGCAACCGACAGCTGCCGTCGAACCCAACAGTTACTAGCAGGTAAACAAAATATATGCTAGAAATCGATATTTTATACCTTTGCATCCTGCACGCGTAGCATGACGCTTTCTATCTCTACGAAGATTAAACCAGATTAAACATAGCTTTTTATAAACAAAGTGACATTTCGTTTCATTTTTGACATCGCACCGTAGAAATCCTTCTACAATCTGTCATTTTGTCTTTCATTTCTAACGATTTTTGTCTAGGTCTTTTTACATGTAGACTATTTCGGAAGAAAGTTTTCTATCCTTACTGTCAAAATCACACTGACAACTGACATTTTTGTCTAAGGTATTGAAGACAATTTAAATTTTGCCGTCACCACATGACGCTGGCAGAATAGTCGACATCGGCTCAGTTGCCAAAGAGGAAAAAAAAAAAAAAAAAAAAAATAGTCAAATCTCAGACCAAATAAAAAACCTAGACAGAGTGCTGTGAACAATAAAGTGAAGCATGCAAAACTACACCAAACTCTGTACATACACGGTCACACGCACACATTTACAACCAAACTACACCAAACCGATTAGTTACAGCTAGTTTGTCAATGAAGCGACACGTTGAAACAAATTAAATTATTTTATCGCAAAAATGGCCGACTTGTGCGGTGAGAGGGTGCAAAAAGCATTCCTCAAAAAATAAAAAGCAAGGTAGAATCGCGTTTCATACGTAACTAAAATTATAAACTAGATAAAAATCCATAATTATTTTTAATCAAATTATGACAGCTTGGAATACAAAACCTTAACAAGTGTTGCCAGAAGTATGTATCACAATTATCCCCGTTTATTGGATAAGTAATTCATGTGATACGAAATTATTTATATTTGTTTTATAAGTTTTAATATTGGTAATATTAAATTGGAAACAATTTCCAAAATAGTGGATAGTAAGAGGCAATGTTGAAAAAAAAAAACCCAACAAAAGGACCATTAAAACCTGAATTGTGAATGTAGTTACTTTTAACTATTGTTTTATTTTTACCCTATCTTGTCGGAATAAAGCGTGGTACCTTTAAATAATTTAAAAAATATATAACGCTAACCTATCTATTTACTCGTCCAGTACCCCTGCTAGTACTTTAAGACAAAATATTAAGGTAATGAGTTTTTACTGCACGGTAACACTCGCTAAGTGCACACATATTTACGAAACCGGCTTCATGTCACTGTTGACAGCGCTCTGTCTAGATTTTTTATTTGGTCTGAGAGTCAAATTATGTAAAAGAGTGAATTTCGTAAAAAAGTGCAGTTGACTCTTTCTACTTTGCTGCCGTCGTACTGTCTACACGAAACGTGATTTTTGTCTACTCTTCCGTTGACAAAACGGTGCTCATGTTACGCCTGCTGCACGCGTAGGACCACAGAAGAAATGAAAGAAAAAACTACAGATTTCTGAAGAAGAAAAAGAAAAAGTAATATCAAATTCGTAGAGTACTTAGAGATAGAAGTGGTCATACTAGACGTGCTGTTATCATAACGCACGAGACGATATATCCAGACAAACTTTCAAAGAACCAAAAGTCAAAAGAAAGATATCGAATAGTTTAAACTCAATAAAAATAAAAAAATAAACAAAAAAAAAGTCAACTAATAAAAACTTTTTACAAAAAAATAACCGACTTCCAAAAAACAATTACATATATAACAAAATTAAAAAGAAAAAATAAAGGGGAGGGGCTCACTGAGCATCAAAGAATTCGTCCGCATCGCTGTCAATGGGAAAGGTGCCCAAAAGGCTGGCAGCATTGCCACGTTGAATGCTGATTCTTTGGGCTAAAAATAGGCCAGCCCTCTGTTTGTTTTTGTTTTTTAGTTAATTTAGTATAATAAATATTATGTTAGTGTAAATATGTGTAATGTTGTGAAAATAAAGAAGTAAAAAACTTCCAAAAAAAACACTAAAAACTTTTTTAGTGTCGGTTGTTTTTTTTTTTGGAAAAAAAAAAAAATTCACTTTTTAGTTGTGTTACCTACTCCACACAAATTCGAATACCACTACCTGATAAGTAAATAACAGTGACGGAGCAAATAATTATGTCGTCTACATAGACCAAGTGGGAAAAATACGTAATTATTGAAGCTACAGCTCAAAAACTACGCAAGCTAAGTTAATAAAAGTTATATCGGACCACCTCTGAAGCATGACCTACCAGACAAAAAAAGAATCATCAAAATCGATTTAAAAAAACCAACAGACGAATTGAGAACCTCCTCCTTTTTGAAGAAGTCGTTTAAAAAGGTATAAACAAGACCCACAGACATACTAATTAAAAATCCGGACTCATACGTGTTAGCCTTAACACGTGTGAGTCCAGATTATACGTGTCGTCACGTAGCCTATAACCAGCGGACGATCAAGACGTTTCCAACGACACCTCATTTGTCAAATTGTTATATTATGTAGTTTAGAACACATGAATATACAAACGTTCTCGCATCATCACACCACTCTCATACTTACACCCCCACATCCCTCCTACTTCTATGATATACCTATGAACCTAAGAGATACCTAATAAAGAGCGGCGTCTTCTATCACAGGCATTATTTGCTTAAAAGGAGGCGCCATTCAGCAACTATATGTAAGCAACATTAAAAAATAAACATTTTTTTGTATTTTTTTTTTGTATATGTAAAAACAGCCCGTGCTCGTGAGCTCGTGGCTAAGTAATAACAGCCGCTCGGGCCGATCCATCAGGTTAAGCTACGCTTGCCGGGGTTGGTCCGTGGATGGGTGACCATTTTCACATATCGAGACTCCTCCGTGCCTCGGAAAGCACGTTAAGCCGTTGGTCCCGGCTGTCATTTGTGGATCTTTGACAGTCGTTACGAGTCGTCAGAAGCACGAAAGTCTGACAACTAGTCTAACCAAGGGGTATCGTATTACCCAGTTACTGGGTTGTAGAGGTCCGATAGGCAGTCGCTCCATGTAAAATACTGGTATTCAGCTGCATCCAGTTAGACTGGAAGCCGACCCCAACATAGTTGGGGAAAGGCTAGGCAGATGATGACTTATCGGTAAAAATCATAACCCTCCTTTTTGCTTCGCCGTAGTCGGGGAATAATACTAAACAAATCTACAATTGTTTCAGGTCAACACAATCAGGCAAATGTATCCTGCCGCCATACCCAAAGCACGGTACTTACGTGGTAGCAAACGCCCCATATGCGAAACCTGGACAAAGCTTGCCATCGCTAAACCTGAATGTCACCTGTCGACCAGGATACAGAGTCGTGGGAATTGGTACCGTCTTATGTCTAAATGGCACCTGGTATAATTCTATTCCTAAATGCGTCCGTAAGTATACAACTCAGACAAACAAAAAAAGTAAGACGGAGCGCGCTGTACATCAAAAGTGAAGCCACCTTTTTATATATGTGTGTGTGAAAAGGGTTGTCATTTGTTAAAGTTTTTCCCTATAATTTGGGGAATAATATAGTATGGGTAGGATAATATTGTATGAGTAAGAGATTGTTGAGTATGGTATTATAACTCAATTGTTAAGAAGGACTTCCATTCCGAAACAAAAGCAAAACATTTTTACATCGCTAATTAAATAAAAAAACGGTGTTATTTCAAGTACGTACAATTGAAAAGTGATTCCGTGAGACTTTTTATGTGATTTGCTATTGTTTTTACAAGGTTTTACTACACAGGAAGGCATAATTCTAATTTTTTAGTGATGTTAACTAGACGACGACTCGTGATGTACTAAGAGCGATGAGCATGGTTTTAGTGTAGGTGTGTGCGTGAGCCTGTATGTTTACTTGCAGGAGCATGGTTTTGTGGCTTCACTTTTGATGTACGGCGCGCTCCGTCTTACTTTTTTTGTTGGTCTGAGGTATACAATGATAAAATCTAAATTTAGCGAATGCGTATAGAGTTTAGCGGTGTTTTTGACTTAAACTAAGCTTTCGATAGGCTGTGTGGGGGGGGGGGGGCTATAATCAATTCTATTTTTTGTGTAAATGAAGCATTTTATATGTCTAAATGTTCAAAAGTGCCTTTTATGTGCCTAATTGAAATAAATATTTGACTATATGTTATCTAACGAAGGGTGTTCCCGTTAACCTGCAATAGCACAGCGGGTATAAAAAAAATTCACAATAAAAAAAAATGATACCGAAAAGAAACACTCTGTACACGCACACTTATCACACTCGTCTTTCTACGTTGAAATACAAGTATGCATGTACAGAGTGCTTCTTTTACGTATCAATTTAATAGTTTTGTGAATATTTCACTACTTATATGTATATTAAAAAAGACCAGCAGGACCAATAGGACCTCGTGGCTAAATATAACAGCCACACGGGACGATCCATCCGGTTAAGCTACGCTTGCCGGGGTTGTTCCGTGGATGGGTTACCATCTTCACATATCGAGACTCCTCCGTGCCTCGGAAAGCACACACAGCCGTTGGTCCCGGCTGTCGTTAGTGGATCTTTGACAGTCGTTACGGGTCGTCAGAAGCCCGAAAGTCTGACAACCAGTTTTGCCAAGTGGTATCGTATAACCCAGTTACTGGGTTGTGGAGGTCAGATAGGCAGTCGCTCCATGTAAAATATTGGTATTCAGCTGCATCCGGTTAGACTGCAAGCCGACCATAATATGGTTGCGAAAAGGCTAGGCAGATGATGATAATATTTTTTTGTTTTAAATATATTTTTTATATCAATTTTTTTAATATTTTTTTTTTAATAGTTCGTATTTATATTTTTTTATAAAACTGATTTGTCATATTTTTTTTAGCTTGTATGGAGCTATACTATTGCGGGTTAACGGGAACGCCCTTTGTTAGATAACATACTGTATAGTACTTGATTCTGCGAAAGTTTCCAAAAATGAAGTCTGTTTTAAGGAGATATGTTACCTAACAATATCGCCACTCGCTACAAAAACAACAAACAAACACATAACAGGCTCTGTATGTCATCGTAACTAACTTAATAATATTGTAAATGCGAAAGTGAGTCTGTTTGTTTGTTACGCTTTCACGCTAAAATGGCTGAACGGATTTGGATGAAATTTGGTACATGGGTACACCATGACCTGGAACAGGACATGTGATACCTTTTATCCCGATATTCCCACGGAATCTAGACTTATGCGGGGTGAACCTGCGAGACGTAGCTAGTATGACATACAACAGTAAAGACCCTGTAATTCTTACACCAAGAACTTTACCCTCTAGCTCGACTACTGCATTTAAACTCAGTCTCCATTAGCGATACTAAAACATCCCCTCCTCCAGGTTTCTGCAAGCTAGACAAACACCCATCCGTGCAGTTCCACTGCCCCCTCTCCGGCTCCATCGAGGGCAACCGCACCTGCAACCGATACGAACCATCAGGGGCAGTCGTGAGGCCTGAATGTAAAAGCCCGAACTACTACTCGGCAGCCGGCACCCTCCCCTTGATGAGATGCATCGACGGACGCTGGAATTACGTTGCGTTCTGTTATCCAGGTTTGACCAGAAACGGAACAAATATCAAATATTAGGTTTACTAATGTTTGCCATAATTTCAAATGCCATAATTGTATATACTATACTTGTATTTGCCATAATTTAATTAGAAATAACGCTTCAGTTCCCATAATCGTCAATCATTCATTCATTCAGTCATAATCGATCAAGTGTCATAATAATATAGTTATTTATGCAACTGTTATATAAATAATAAGGGGTATTAAAACACGAATGTGGGTTTCACATGAGTGTTTTAATACCTAATTATTACAGTTGCATACAAGACACCAACAATAGAGGGGTATTGTTGGTTTCAGTTTTAATTTCGTTTTAACCACTTTTTTAATTTGTTTTTGGCTACTTTTGTTTTTTTTTTGTGTGCCTTTTATTCGTGCAGCGTAAACCACTTTTCTTTCTTTCTAACTGTGAATATGTTAATAGTAAATTATTAATTTTAACATGATCATAACATCAAAATAGCAAAATTGCAAATGCATCAAAATTGGAAACAAATAAAATATCTCGACTTAGCACACGAGTTTGTCGACATGTGGAATGTGAGCTCGGCCATTATTGTGCCGATTGTCGTAACGGCCAATGGGCTGATGACCGAAAGCCTCGACGAACAGCTCTCGAGGCTCTCGTTAGGCGGTTGGATCAAGGGGCTGATTCAGAATTATTATTAATATTACCCGGTAGCTTGGACCCTGCTCCCGACACCGGCGGCCATCTATTTTTTATTATATTTTTAAATGTTTTTTTATATTTTTATTTGAATTTAAGAAATATTTAAAAATGTAATTAGTTAAGAAAATAAATAAATAAACGGAATAATAATATTAATTGAGCTAATCTGTTGGCACCATAACGTAATGCACTTTCTTCTCAGAGTGTGGCCGAGTTAGTGACGTGGATGTCATAATTAACGACAAACCAGCCAAGAAATTACTGCTGCCGTGGCACGTCAGCGTCTACCAGAAGACCACAATACCTTACATGCAGATTTGCGGAGGATCACTCATTTCCAACAAGGTTGTTATATCAGGTGAGTCCATCTCAAACCAATTACAGGCTTTTTTGAATTTTGTAGGGTCGGTCAATTAGCAAGATGTGAAGAAGCTAGTTGCCCATTCCAAAGCGTAGGAGAGTCCTATGGAGATAGAACGAGCAAGTGACTCCATGGACAATTTAGTCAAACAATTGTTGTGTAAAAGTATTGTCTTGTCGATTGCTATGCAAACAGTAGTTCCATTACCCACTTATGTAGCATGTGTTTAACAGTGTTTATGATGTAAGAGCGTTTTTGCTCCACTTTTCTAATAGCTTAGATTGTCTTTTGATCACTCAAATAAATATTTTATTTATTTATTAAAACTTTATGCACAAGTAAAAACTACTGTACAAAGGCGAACTTAATGCCTGAGGCATTTTCTACCAGTCAACCTTAGGGTGATGCAGAGACAGACATGGCAGGTGCAACATAAGATAATACATATAAATTGAAAGTAATGAATAATAATTAATACATACATAGATACATACATATTATGAACAAAATAAACTTTGTTAGGAGAAATAACGACAGGTAGAGGAGAAAACGAATCCAGTAAATTAACGCTGGGATGATTCTGCCAACTTCTTAGGAATATATTCACGTGCCTTCACTTTAAAGGATAAGCGACTAGTTGCCGTCCTGATGTCCAGAAATATTTTGTCGATATACTCAGAAAATCTTAAGAATTGTGAGAACAAATTATGCGAGCGTAGCGAGCTCGAAATAGTACGAGTACATTGTGATACGAGTGTGCTCTATTGGATATTACAGTCGAGGCGGTATTTTTCGTGCGAGCCGCAGGCGAGCGCGATAAGGTAGCCGAGAGTGTAATAATAAATGTACACGCGTTTCATACGACGTTTTTCAACACACTTGCGAGGAAAAAAATAAACTTGTTGTAAGAAATTAAAATAGATTTATTCCTTTAACTGACCTTTGTTGCCAGGTAGGTACCTACTGACTATCCGGAGTTTCTTTTAAAAACTTCTATATCGGTTGGTGACAATACTTTAAATTTTGTATTTTTGATAATTAACGAAAACGATAATAAATATTTATGGAAACTGTTTTGTTTTTCCATAGGTGTAAATAAAGGCACTGGCAAAACCGTTAGACAGCCTATACAAAGGAATATGATTTGAACATCGAGATATAAGTACTAACGTACTAGAGAAGACACCGTAAATTCCTACTTTGTCTCGTTCAACTGCGGCGATCGCGCCGCAGTTTGTCGAAGAAAACGCGTAGTGCCGTGATTTACATGGCGCTTAAGACCTTTTTGCCGAGAATAAATACACTTCCGCAGCAAATCTAGCACTGTGGTAAATTAGGTACGGTTTAGACGAATTGTTATTATTTTAGCGCTGCAGCGAACTAAAGATTCAATACGAAGAATAGGACAATTCAGTTATTTCACGTAGCTTCTCTAGTACGTTAGTACTTATATCTCGATGGATTTGAATAAGAAAAAAAAATAAAATTACTACACGTACTATGGCGGAGTCAAATCTATTTAATATTATTTACGCTCTTCTCCCCTACGTGAAATCTACATCTTTAATAATGATTTTAACCACACAACAAAAAAGTTAACAAATATTTATGGAAAATGGCGGCAGGTTTTGTTTTTTCCACTAGCGATGCGCGCGCGGGTGTAAACAAAGGCACTGGTATTACCCCTGAACAGCCTATATAAAAATATAATTAATAATACATCATACGCAAATGGGGTTAGGGTAGTGAACAATATAGACTGAAATTGCCACAGACCATATAAACCCTTATTTAATAGTACAGATAGAGGTTTATTTCGCGCGAACGCGGTGGCACACGGGCAGGCCAGCGCGGTTTGTTGGGGCGGGTCAAGTGGCCTGCGACGGTGCCACCCGCGGTCTTACCGGAAAAAAGCACAAGTCTGCTCGGGTGTAAATAGAGAATGCTCATTTATTAGTAGGATAGTTTATACTAATTCAATGTATAGTATGATATAGATACCTATATCATCAAAATAAAATCCCATGGGAATGCATGGGATTTTTTTTACCCTAATTAAACGCCACTGGTTTGCTTATGGTTCTTTTTTTTAAATCAAAACTTGCTTTACGCCAACGAAACCTCATTTGTCAAATTGTGATGAGTGGTTTAGAAGATAGGAGGGAACAGATGAACATACATATATACATACCGATCAAAATCATAACCCTCCTTTTTTCTTCGCCGTAGTCGGGTAAAAAAGATTTTTTTTTTTACGTAGGTAAAAAATATTTTTTTTTACACCTTTAGCTTCTGTCTTACCAATCCATAAAAAGTACCTTTAAATTAACCTCGAAACTTAAAAAAACGATTGATTCCAGCTGCCCGTTGCTTCTGGAACGACACAAGTAAGCAACAACCTGCCTCCATATTCGCGGTGGCAATCGGCAAGATCTACCGCCCGTGGGTTCACTACAGAGATGTGCACGCGCAGACGTCTGACGTAAGCTTCTCTTATTTTTACCCGACTACGGCGAAGAAACAAGGAGGGTTATGATTTTGACCGGTATTTATTTATGTATGTTCATCTGTTCCTCATATCTTCTAAACGACCCATCTCAATTTGACAAAAGAGGTAAGTATCGTTGGAAGCGTCTTGATCGTCCGCTGGTTATAGGCGTATATGTGACGTCACATTAAATTAAAAATGGCGCCCTCTAGAGGACATAAATTCATGAATTAAAAAACAAATATTTTTTTAATCATATCATGGTAGGTATCGAACTAAAGGGCTCAATTAGCACATTACAAAAATATATATATTATAACCCCAAAAAAATTAAAAAAAAAGTAATAAAAACTAAAACCCAACTACGACAAGAAAGTCAATCCAATTTTTTTTATCATAAGTCAAGTCAGTCAATACAACTCTCCTCTCTAAGTTCATGTAACACACGTGTTAGGACATAAATGAAACAGATTACGTGTGACTCCGGATTTTTAATTTGTCTGTCTGTGGTGTCTTGTTTATACCATTTTAGTTAATTGATGTGACGTCACATAGCCTATAACCAGCGGACGATCAAGACGCTTCCAACGATATGTCATTTGTCAAATTGTAAACAGTCGTTTAGAAGATATGAGGGAACAGATGAACATCCATACATACATACCGGTCAAAGTAGTCGGGTAAAAATAAGGTATTTTTTTGTTGTTACTGGGTCATTTATTTTTACATTTAAGTCAACTACCCATGGTTTGAGTGACAACGGTGTTTACCCTTGCATACTGTATAGATATAGAAGAAGAAGATTTATTATTTAACTATTTAGAATATCGCTAGTCCAAGATGTAGATGTATGATGGCTAGTATAAGACAAAATTATATGGGAAACTATCACAGCTAAGTAAGCTCCACAAGTTATCGAGCAATAACTTAAAGCCAGTTGCAAAAACATGTTAAGTTTGTTGGATAAATTCATTCCAGCTACGGAACCCTTCATTGTGCGTGTTTCGACATGCACTTGACCGGTTTTTATTATTTTATTATCACTGCTCTCAAAATAGTGAAGGACAAAAACAAAGCATCTAAAAAGTAAATAAATAATATGTATTGGCCCTTTAAGTTTAATATAAAAGTTGTAGGTAATATTTTGATCCAAGAGTCGTCGTGTCGGGGGACGGCTAATGCTGTTGTAGAAAGGATAGCTGCTGTTAACTTCCTATTTTCATTAGCCGACCTACTTTTTAGATGCTTTGTTTTTGTCGGGGGTTTTTTAAATTTTTAATTTAACTTTTATTTCCAGCTTTTTAAATGTTATATTATATTACTAGTAGAAACGCTACGATCAACACGCGGCTCGCCGAAATCTGCTTAGCTGTACGTATTTTTGTCACAGTGAAGCGAGTTTCTAATATAGTGTCATTTATCTTTCTTACTCCATCATCAGACCCTGATCACCATCTATCTGTAACCTATTTGTTGAGACCTTTCCAATAAGTCCAAACACGATACCTCTGCTGTGAGTTGGTGAGGAAGTTGGGTATCATGCAAATTCCAGGTGATGCTGCAGCATCAGCTCAAGGTTATTATGTTCTTTTCATATCATTCAAGTAAGAGAATTCTAAATTTCCAATCGATTAGACCTGTGGAAGATGCTCACATCCATTCATCAACTAGAAAAGAGCTGATAATCTTCAAACGGCTGAACCGATTTTCTTGATTCATAGCTAAGAACACTCTCGATCAAGTCACCTTTCAAACAAAATCAAAATCGGTTCAGCCGTTTGGCAGCTACGATGGCGCAACAGACACACAGATACACACGTTAAACTTATAACACCCCTCTTTTCCGTCGGGGGTTAAAAATATCGTGAATAAAACATTTGAATGAAACGAACGATGTCGATTACGGATACAGCCCACTCCCTCTTTCAAAGAGGAGGCCTGAATCCCAGCAGTGGGAACATTATAGCTGTTTATGTTCAACAGGTCAAACAAATAAAGATCCCGGTTCAGTTCCAAGGCAGTGCAGCGAACTTCCAAGATGACATAGCAATGCTCACCCTGGAGACTGCCTTCGTGTACAACACGTTTGTCAGACCGGTCTGCTTGGATATTGAAGTTAATTTTGACAGGAGACAGCTGCAGCCAGGAAATTTGGGGAAGGTAAGAGAGACTTCACATCATTAACATAACTGGTGAAATGAGGCTGTAATATAGGACATAGGAAATTAAATTGTTTATTCTGGAAATGTGTTATCGGAAACACTTTTACACGTCATATTAAAAAAAAAGTTGAATAAGCTAGATGAGGTCAGCGTTTCCTATCTGCCTACTCTCAGAAGAAAGGCCGACACAAACTCAGAGGTCGCAGTCTCGTTTAAAGTCCAGACATAATCTTGGTCAGGCCTTATGAGGACCATGTAGATTAATGTCTGAAATGGTCTTTCGAGGAAGAAAGAACCACACAGATTTGAGTGGACCTGTCCAGTCAGTGCAAGCATTTGTCAGTAAACGAGGAGCTCAACTCAGTTTTAAGGAGTTCAACGACTCGACTAACAATATAAAAGAAAGGACATTTGGGTAGGCCGCGTAAAGTACTCAAACTGCCAGACCATCATAAAAACTGAGAAAACAAAAAATAAAAATGATCCACATAGTCCTCACATTCACAATAATTAAAATTAAATAATACTTTACAAAGTAATCATGTCATTTTGGATATAATATTCAACAATGTCAATGTGTAGGTATATAAAACTCGTATATTTTAATGATTTTAGCAATGATACGATTTTAGATAATAATTAAAATGTCGAGTTCTAGGGTTTTATCAAGGCTTAGCAGAGCGAGCAACTCAATCCCATGCTTTTTGTGTTCTAACTAATCTGAAGTTTTATAGTACCCTTTTTTACAAAGTTTGGTCTTTTTTAACCGACTTCTTCAAAAAGGAGGAGGTTCTCAATTCGTCTTTATGTTTTTTTTTTTTTTTTATGTACGTTTCGCGATTACTCCGCCAATTTTGAATCGATTTTGATGATTCTTTTTTTGTTTGGTTGGTCATGCTTCAGAGGTAGTCCCATATAAATTATATTAATTTTGCTTGCGTAGTTTTTGAGTTAGCAAAATAATTACGTATTTTCCCACTTTGCACAAAAATAACTTTAATTTCGAAAGTCGGTGGCAAAAATCGAAAATTTGATAAGCAAAGACACCGACTTCCGAAATTAAAGTTATTTTTCAGTTTTTCAGTGTTTTTTTTGGAAGTCAGTGGTTTTTTTTTGTAAAAAGTTTTTATTTTTCACTTTTTTTACACCTCAGCCTAACCCGTCGAGGAATGCAGACGTAATGTTATGTTGCTATCTACAATATCAGCATCATTTCCCTAGCCTTGTACCAACTATGTTGTGGTTGGTTTCCAGTCTAACCGAATGCAGCTAAATACCAGTATTTTACATGGAACGACTGCCTTCACCAGCCGCACTCGCAAGCAAAACTTGGAAACACGATTTTAATTCCCTCTTAGGTGGCAGGTTGGGGCCTCACAGCAGAAAACGAGCAGACCTCTCAGTTCCTCAAGGTTGGCGAACTGCCCTACGTGGACATTGAGAAATGCATCGCAGCGTCTCCACCTGGCTTCAGAGAGTACATCACCAGCGATAAGATTTGCGCAGGATATGGGAATGGTAAGGCTATCAAGCACTATCCTTTTGATGGCAATCTAAATAGAACCGGCCCAGAATTAATTATTGATTGATGATAAGAAATGAATATTTTATGTATTTTTTTTATATTTTTAAATGGGTGCCAATAAAATTTTCAAGAAAAAAAAAACATTATCAGATCCGTGACGGTGTTGTTTAAGTATCTTAGTTAGAGTCAGATATACAGGCTGTAAGGGTAAACACTCTTGTCATTCAAACCATGGGTAGTTTACTTAAATTTAAAAATAAATGACCAAACACAACAAAAAAAAAACGTTATTTTCATTAAAAGATTTTAAAAAGTTTCTATCCGACACCGTGCTCTCTAGCGAAACAGCTGACTGACTGAGAGAGGGGTCGCGCTCGCGGCCGGTTAGGTCACATCCCGCACACCCCGCCCGTGTTGAGACGCAAGTTCGTTGCCCTAGCGCATAGGGCAACGAACTTGCGTCTCTTGTGGTAAAATGAAGATTGAAAAAAAAGAAAAAAAAGTTGTAATTTTCCATTGATTTTACGTTCTATAAATGAAACCAAACCACTGGTTGCAAGGATAACGGTGTTTACCCTAACACCCTGTATGTTTTTTAAAAAAAAAAAAAAAAAAGTCGCCTCATTTTCATTATATATTATACAGTATGTTAACTAACAAAGGGCGTTCCCGTTAACCTGCAACAGTATAGCGTGTATACATGCTAAAAAAAATATTACCAGTCAAAAAAAAAAATTTTTTTTTTTTGTGTCGTGAAGTATTCACAAAACGATTAAATTTAAACGTAAAAGAAACACTCTGTACACGCACACTTGTATTTCAACGTAGAAAAACAAGTGTGACAAGTGGGCGTGTACAGAGAGTTTATTTTCCGTAACAATTTAATATTTTTTGTGAATATTTTACTATACAAAAACATAAAAAAAACTTTTTTTTTTAATGGTAATATCTTTTTTAGCATGTGTACACGCTATACTATTGCAGGTTAACGGGAACGCCCTTTGTTAGTTAACATACTGTATATACATGGGGCGCAAATTTTCTAATTTACAATATTTTTCACGATTTTGTTTTACCACTTTGTCGGCGTGATTTATGTGTATGTACCCATAGCAAATTAAAGCTTTCTAGTACCAACAGTCTCTGAGCTAAGCCGCGGACAGACGGACAGCCGGAAATGGCGAAACTATAAGGTTTCCTTGTTGACTACGGAACCCTAAAAACGACAGGGTGTTTGGTTTAGGTTGTACTTGCGCAAGCAAAACTGTGGTCAAACAAACATGCACGTGTGGTACGCCGCACAATACATTGCTGCAGATTTAAAAAGAAATCTGCTGCAATGTTGTTTAATTGTCAAAATGAATTATAAGTGTGCTACGCAACTTTTGACTCTTAACATCTTGTCCCAGGTACGGCGCTCTGCAAAGACGACGGCGGTGGCGGGCTAGCGTTTCCCGAGACCGAACGAGGCACAGAACGCTACTTCCTCAGAGGCATTGTCTCCACGGCTGCGAATAATGAAAACCTTGATAATAAGAACATGCTCCCTACGTTTGGACAATTAGATAGACCTGAAAATGTAGTTAAAGAGTACCTTCTTTGTAATAGCAACACGCCCACTACGTTTACGCAAATAAGTAAACATGAACATTTTATTAAAGAGTTCCTTTAGTAATTTCAGTACTAAGTTACATGACAATACAACTGAAATGGTTGTGATTTGTAATGAATTTTATGATGAAATAAAATAATGTTTTGGTAGTTTTATATTTACATGATGTACCCTCAAAGAAGTTCATAATGCATCGTAAAGACTATTTTTGCTTACAGCGCTCGGCCGTTATAGAACCGGGGCGGTAACAGATGTAGTCTTCGTGTTCACGGGATTTTGTTCCGAAACTGCTAAGATATGAAGTTCTTCGATAGTACACACGGCTACACATCAAGCTATACATTTCCAGTACAAGCTGTCCTCGCATTGTACAGAAATTATAATAATATACAGCATACTAGAAATGTATAGCTTGATATGTAGCCGTGTGTACACCCTGCATAAGCCGACCCCTCTTCCCCCAATATACATATAAAAAGTAGGTACTCTGTGTTTATAAAAGAGAGGTCAGGTAATGCAGAGTACCTACTGACCCTACCTTGAGTTTTTTTACAAGCTTTATTTATTAACTTGCTCTGTTCGTATGTGTTTCCGGTTACTCCTTTTGTCATCAATTTTTCAAGCACTTCCTGGCATCCGATTGAGCTGAAACTTGGCATACTTATACTACTACCGAGACATTTTGAAAAAATTATACCATAGAGCTGGTGTGATGATGGAGCCGTAAATTGGGCATAGGAACTCCTCAATCAAACAAGATAGCACCATCGTGTTTGCACTCATTGGTTACGTATTAACAAGTACTTTGACACTGGGTGGTGTTCAAGGTCTGATGATGGAGCCGGAAGGTGGCCATATGTGTTTCTAGTTAATCCAATTGTCATCCATTTTTCAAGCATTTTCTGGCATCCGATTGAGCTGAAACTTGGCATACATATACAAATACTGAGACATTTTGAAAAAAATATACCATTGAGCTGGTGTGATGATGGAGCCGGAAGTTGGGCATAGAAACTCCTGAAAAAAAAAAGATAGCACCATCGTGTTTGGACTCATTGGTCATGTATTAACTAGTACTTTGACACTAGGTAGTGTTCAGGGTCTGATGATGCAGCCGGAAGGTGGCCATGGGAAAACCTCAATCAAACAAGATAGCACCTTCGTGTTTGGACTCATTGGTCATGTATTAACAAGTGCTTTGACATTAGGCGATGTTCAGGGCCTGATGATGGAGCCGGAAGGTGGATATGGGAAAACCTCAATCAAACCAGATAGCACCTTCGTGTTTGGACTCATTGGGCAGGTATTAACAAATGCTTTGCCACTAGGTGGTGTTCAGGGTCTGATGATGGAGCCGGAAGGTGGCCATGGGAAAACCTCAATCAAACAAGATAGCACCTTCGTGTTTGGACTCATTGGTCATGTATTAACAAGTGCTTTGACATTAGGCGATGTTCAGGGCCTGATGATGGAGCCGGAAGGTGGATATGGGAAAACCTCAATCAAACCAGATAGCACCTTCGTGTTTGGACTCATTGGGCAGGTATTAACAAATGCTTTGCCACTAGGTGGTGTTCAGGGCCCGATGATGGAGCCGGCAGACCCGGCAGGTGGCCATGGGAAAACCTAATTCGTTAGATTTGTGAAGGTGATAGAACAGATATCCAAACTAATGCTAAAAAGTAGAAAATAAAATATTAGTAAAAATTATTACCTTAAAAGCTTGAGGCTTATCTTCAAGTTTAGTGTAAGAAGGACATTTACGCCTCAAGCTTTTAAGGAAATATTAAAGTTCTATTGTTTACGTAAGTTTTATTTGGTACTTTTTAGTTCATTAAAAGCTTGTTTTTAAAAAGATTTTTTACTAATATTTTATTTTTGCTTATCTCGGTATACTGAACAGATTCATGTTTGCCAAAAAAAGGGTAAAATCTAATTAGAGAATGGCAAGTATTTGCTTACTGTCAGCTGATTATTGACAGATAACATTTTTGATTGACACAAACGTGACTTGAGTGATGTTTCAGAACTTACTAAACCCCATGACCAGCGCAGCGATGTAATAAAATATTTAGTTTTTCAAGTAATTTTTTACAAATAATTATTTTTAGATTTCTTCGGAAGTTTGCTTGAAGCTCCACTTTACGGTGCAATACTATCATAGATCACTAAGACACTGAAAAATTTTCATTACAGAGCATCGTGCACGCTACTAATAACATAAAAATATCAGTAGGTACACACGGCTACACATCAAGCTATACATTTCCAGGTTATGCTGATCTCGCATTGTATAGGATTTCCGTACAAAGCAGGTTATATTGGAAATGTATAGCTTGATGCGTAGCCGTGTGTACAGGCAGAACTTATCGAGCCATCCATCATTCCCTTGCCCTTTTCCCACTACACAGTATTGCTTGATTTACACGATGCCAGTTTCTTGCCTGTGTCATACAATAAAATTGAAGACAAAAATACAAATACTGTACTGTGATATAAATACTGTTTAGACGGTGCAATTTTTATTGTTACTTTAACTTATGGTATTCCACAGGCAATCGAATAGTAACTTTTAAATCAGCCTATACTCTACGAACATTTTTCCCGTTTGCAAGATGATTTCAGTCAATATTATTTTTTACAAATTTGTTTGAATTAATAAAACTCTGTAATTATCGGTCTGTTATATTCCCACTGCAGGCTATCAAATAGAGAAGGGTGAGAAGCAAATTATATAGGAAAATTCATTAAAAACGTACATATATATTACAATATTACTATATTTAATTTTTTATGTTGAATATTATTGAAATTAGTAACAATCACACATCACTATTGCTAATTTCGCGCTGTCAAAAAAATGTCAATGTCAATCAGTGCTAGATAGTGTCAACAGCGGATTTTATGTAAAATTCCATTTGAAAAATATTGTTTTCAATTGGAAATGTGAAAATTTTGTGAGAGAAATGGAGGAAAATAAAGTAGGAACGAACGTTGCGAGTGAACGCAAGTTTCCGACGAGAAAAATCGCTAGATTCTGTCTCATCGCTGTAATCGGTAAGTTTAAGCATTTTACCTGTTTTTACTAAGCTTTATGCTAAATAAATAGGATATGTTAATATTATAGACTCTTCGAACCCGTTGATCATGCAAATTTGATCATTGAAATAAGAAAACCCAGCATATTAAAAGAATTTTGCAAAAAATTCAAATCATGTTTTTTTGCCTGATTGGTGTCAAAAATTAATTACTAAAGTTGGCGACGCTTATTAACTTTCTACGGAATCAAATAATTTTCATTACAGGCATGTTTTTGATAAGAATCCTTGTGACTTGTGATAATTAAACTCCATTGTTTCATTATGTTATGGATATTATTAGACTGACTTATGACTGCCTCGTGGTCGCAAGAGAATCCACACAGGAATCGAACCCATCGTACTGCTGAGCATAAGGCTCTGGGTTTGATTCCCAGGTTGGGCGCTGGATTTGTGCCTGATTGTTGGCAATAGGCTCGCCCCCTATTAATAATAATAGCCCTCCAGGCCGTATTTCGGCCATGGCGGCCAATCTCAACGGAGACTACCCATCGGCGCGGGAGATATTAGCAGACACAGGTGCACTCTTTCAACCCTCACTCTCATAGTTCGATGGAATGGCAATCCGACACAACTGGAGAGAGATCAGGCGCACCGTATTACATGGGACTTAAACATAGCTGAACTTGTAGGTGTAATGTAGGTACAGCCTCCAATCCTTCGGGGACACAAGCTGTTATGTTATGTCATGATTTAAGAGTATGAGGAACAGGGTGTAAAGTTCACTCCCAGAAAAGGGTAGTTGCCTGTCAGACAACACCTGTCTGGTCGGAGGATCCTCTCTCTTCTATAGAGGATGATTAAACCTAGGCTTACACCCTGTTCCTCATCTGCCTAGCCTTTTCCCAACTATGTTGGGGTCGGCTTCCTGTCTAACAAATGCAGCTGAATATCAGTATTTTACATGGAGCGACTGCCTATCTGACCTCAACAACCCAGTAATTGGATAATACGATACCCCTTGATAAGACTGGTTGTCAGACTTTCGGGCTTCTGACGACCCGTAACGACTGTCAAAGATCTACAAATGACAGCCGGGACGATGGCTTAACGAGCTCTCCGAGCCACGGAGGAGTCTCAATATGTAAAGATGGTCACCCATCCACGAACCAACCCCGGCAGGCGTAGCTTAACCTGATGGATCGACCCGTGCGGCTGTTATTACTTAGCCACAAGCTCCTGGGTTAAAATGTGCATTCTCTTCTTTGCCCAGCTACCTGCCTTTACCAGGTATAATTCAAGCTGTGACTGTAATTTACCTTGTAAGTCAGTGCCATTAGTGACATTATGATATAACCAGTGATAGCTTAGTGGTGTGACCGTCAGACTGCCAAGTCATAGGTCTCAAGTTCGAACCCACCCAAGGGCACCTATAAGAAGTCTATGGTCTTAAAATGACATGGTAAATCTCTCAGTATTGTGCGTACAATGTAACTTTTGCAGTTGAAAAGTATGGGAGAACATGTTTTTCAACTACAATGTTAAGTTTATTCTTGGGATAAATTCATCCCTACTACGAAACTCTTCTGCACGCAGTTTGCCGGTTTTTTATTTCAATTTTATCCCAGATACAAAGGAGATCTTTAATTTTGGGCTAAATTATGAAAGAGCCGGCCAAATAAAAAAAAATGTTATAATCCGTTAGAACATGTTATTCTCTTCATTTTTCACTATTGGGCCAAACCTGTACGGCAATTCCCTGCGCTGTTATACGATTTTGAAAAATACTGTTTTCAGTATATTTTGTAGTTAAAATAATAAAAATGAATCTAATTAAAGTAGCTTGTAGTAATAAAAAATGAAGGGAAAAACGTACTCTATCGGAATATACCTTTTTTTTTCTTTGGCCGGCTTACGCACTTTAGCCCAAAAATGTATGAACGGTTAATGATCTCTTTTGACATTGATTTTATTTTACTACTTTGTCGGCGTGATTTATATGTATACCCATACCAAATTACAGCTTTCTAGTACCAACAGTCTCTGAGCAAGGCCGCGGACAGACAGACAGACGGACATGGCGAAACTATAAGGGTTCCTAGTTGACTACGGAACCCTAAAAACGAACTTTAACTGTTCTTATTTTTTCCAGCGCTGACTGTCGGTTATTTACACTATCGATACGTCTCTTCCCTCTTTGAGAATGACCGCAACTTCTCCTACCTCTCCGAGTTAGAGAGAGAGATGTCTTTACGCACGGAGATGGGGTTCTACTACTCGTACTTTAAGACCGTGGTAGAAGAGAGGCCGTTCGTAGCCGGGATCTCTAAGTTGATGTACGATAAACTGGTGGAGTATCCGAAGGACGTGAACGCGTTTAATCGGTTTAATATTCATCCGGAGGTCAGTTTTGAGTTTTATTTTCTTAGCCTTTAGGCCTGAATTCCTCTGACGCTGATGTCGGACGCGTACGTCGGTCGCGCTTGCGTATATACAGCACCATACTGCGACGTCCGGCGCGTACTACGTTGCTACGCGTAGGTACGCGACCAACATCAGCGTATGAGGAATTCAGGCCTTAGCGCGTTTGACCACCACACGAGAACGAGATGACGGCGCCGAAGTGGCGATACATGCATTTACAAATTTACTCCCTCACTGTTATTTAACACGTTGCGGGACGGTAATGACTTTTTCAAATTATGCGATATGACAGTAAAATTGCCCATACAAGTTACGACCACTGCTATATCCGTACTAAACTAGAGCAATACTAAAGAATAATAATACAACGATAGTACTTTCATAGCCGTATGCCGGTTATAGCGTGGCGTGACACTACTCGAGCCGTCTCGCATAGAATCTTTATAGACCGATTACGGGCATAACCGTAGTGTGCGTGCGAGGACTTCATAGAAAACGCACTAACACATATATTTTCAATGTGTGACTTTGTGCGTTCTAATGCTTCTATACGTATGAGGGATTGATGTGATACGACAGTAAAAACGGTTTTCCTTGTTCCTCTATACGAAATTTCGCTGTAATGCCCGTACTGCTAATTCAGTGCGTCCCGCAACGTTTTAAATAGCAGGTAGTGGTATTTGAATTTGTGGGGGGTAGGTACCACAACTAAAAAGTGAAAAATAAAAACTTTTAACGAAAAAAAAAACCGACTTCCAAAAAAAACACTAAAAAGGGAAAAGTACCTTTAATTTTAGAAGACTGGAGAAAAAAACCAAAGACAAATTTAAAATCCGGAGTCGTAATCAGTTCTATTTATGCCCTAACACGTGTGCCTCCGGATTTTTTTAATTTGTCTGTCTATGATGTCTTGTTTATGCCTTTTTTGTCGTAGTTGGGTTTTAGTTTTATAACTTTATCTTTTTAGATGGAGCAGAGTTATTTATTACATCTAAAACTGCTTCCAGGTCATGATCGCAGCGGTATACCGGTACTTCGAGCCCTATTTAAACACAACAACTCATCGTAAATGCCACATGGTGGACAGGGGCGAAGGCCTAGCCCCTGTTGAAAGCTGTGTAGGGCTCGGGCAGCCTATATTCTTCTATTTGGAGGCCGTGTGGTGGCTAGCGGGGCTGACGGTGGCAGCCCTGTTCCTGCATGCTGCTGCGTTAAGGTAAATATCTATATATATTATAAATTAAAGTCGCTTTTTGTGTTTGTCTGTATGTCCGCGTTGTTCTTCTAAACCACTCAACAGATTTTGATGAGGTTTTTACTATCGTTTAGAAAATATACAGGGTGTAAGTGTGAATACCGTTGTCACTCAAACCATGGGTAGTTGACTTAAATATAAAAATAAATGACCGAGTAACACAAAATAAAACGTTATTTTCATTTAAAGATTTTAAAAAGTTTCTATCCGACACCGTGCTCGCTAGCGAAACAGCTGACTGACTGAGGGAGGGTTCCCGCTCGCGGCCGGCCAACTCACGTCTCGCACCTCCCGCCCGTGTTGAGACGCAAGTTCGTTGCCTTAGCGCATAGGATCAAAGGGCCAAATACTTTTGTAGTTAAACTTAAAATGTAGATTTTCTTTAAAAAAAAAAAAGTTGTAATTTTCCATTGATTTTACGTTCTATAAATGAAACTAAACCACTGGTTTCAAGGATAACGGTGTTTACCCTAACACCCTGCACAATTTTTTTTTTCCAGCCAAAGCTTGTTAGGCGGTTTATTAGCAGTGACACAGTATTTTGCGAATCATTGGGAATGCACACGTGTACAGTGGGCCCCCAACGAACGGGAGAACTTCGCGGCCCCGCTATTGTTGCTTCAGACATGGCTTGTATCTATGCAGCTGCGGGATAAGACTCGCAGAACTACTTTCCAATTGCAGGTAGGTTTTCCATACTAATATTATAAATTCGAACGTAACTCTGTCTGTCTGTATGTTACATTTTCACGCCTAAACCACTCAACGGATTTCGATAAAATTTGGCAAGGATATAGATGGCATTCCGAGGAAAGACATAGGCTACTTTTTATCGACATCAAACGCGGGTGAAGCCGCAGGCGGAAGCTAGTACAATATCCTTCCTTACATTATTATAAAACAAAGTCCTTCGCCGCATCTGTCTGTCGTCCTGTTAGCGATAAACTCAAAAGCTACTGCACCGATTTTCATGCTGTTTTCACCAATGGATAGAGTGGTTCTCGAGGAAAGTTTTAGTATATAATAACCGACATCCACGCGGGCGAAGCCGCGGGCTTCAGCTAGTACTTTATAAAACTAAAATCCAACGACGACGAAAAATCTGATGTCAGGTCTTTGATGCGTAGTTCGCATATGGCTTTAGGGGTATGAGGAACAGGGTGTAAAGTTCACTCATGCACCATAGAAAAGGGAGGATCCTCCGACCAGACGGGTGTTGTGTCTGGCGGGCAACTGCCCAACGATTGATGTCGGGTTCTCGTCCACTGCACGGTTAACTTTAATTGCGCGATGCAGGATTTATGCGTAGTTCGCATGTGGCGATGTAGATGACGCCACAAGTTTCATAAATTACACATTAAAAAAAATGGCTACTAGAAAATAATTTTATAAAATATATGTTTCTCTTGTTTCAGGTCTCAATATTCATACTGAACTGCCTCTGTCTGTTATTCTGGCAATTCAGTCAATTTATATTCCTCACACAGACGGCCATTTTCTTTGTTATGGAACAGTTCCGAATCATCGACATTAAAGCTCTCTGCATCTTCCTTCATTCACATTTCTGCGGTCTCCACATGGCAGTACTATTATTACAAGGGAATGATATGCTAAAATCATCCTTATACGCGTCTTTCTTCGTCATAGTCTCAGCGTACTGTTTGTTCTTCAGTTCTTTACGCGTTAAGGTTCATAATCGCGTGGATTTGTTTGTGGAGATGTTTCTGATTTTCTTAAGGATTTCTATTGTTGTTTTAGCAGCGTTTTATTTGAAAAAGTTGATTAGTAACTTTTTAGAAGTTGAGGAAGATAGCCATGTGTGGGATCTTTTGTATTCAAAATTCACGAATTTTAAAACTTTTCATACTTTAATTTATACTTGCACACCGGTCTTCGACTTTCTGCCCTGGAGTTCAGTTAAAAAACTATTCAAATCATTTTTAATACCATTCGCTATTCTAAGCATTCTAAATGTATGCAACCGCTGGATCACCGACGCGGTAGAAGACTGTAGAAAAGAGATAGACAACCGAACGCGAACGATAGAAAAGGACGGCAATACATCTGATGAGTCCGACTCTGGTGTTGAAAATTCTGACAGCAAACTTCGACAACGGAAGCCTGTTACGGATTTGGACGTTATAGACAAGAAGATAAAGTCTAAATTTGAAAGCGAGGATAATGAAGATGGGGATGTATTTTTGATGTTTCTGCGTCGTTTAAGAGCGGAACCAGCAATATTTTATAATATATCACAAATGGTCGTTTTTGGTGTCATGGCGGCGTTGATAATGCGGCTAAAGTTTTTATTTACGACGCAATTATGTGTTGTCTCCTCTCTGATGATGAACACTAGTTATTATGCGTAAGTATTTTATATTATTTCTTATTATACAACGTGCCACCACAATTGCGACATTTATTTAACACACGTATACGATTTCGCGTATTCGTTTTATGAAAATATTTGAATTTCATTAAACGTTATTATTCAGTGATTTATTTTCTAAATTACCATCTTGGAGCAACCTGTACTTAAAGAACTGTAGCGGAGAGGTCATTTGCCGGGGTCACGGATCATATGTAGGCGAATAGAAGGAAAGCCGCGCAATTTCTTAGAACAAAGGAACTTACCGATAGAACGTAAGCCAGCTGGTAGGTAGCTTCATGAATGAATATGTGTGAGAGTGATCTCAAAATTTGTTTGAAAATTTAAATTTTTCAATTTACGAATTAATTTTATTTTAGTATAATTTTTATGTTTACTGGCCTACTAGCCCTACTCGTGTGTTAAATTAATGTCGCCATTGTAGCGGCACGTTGTATTATATTTTTTTATTTGTATAGTTAGTTTTAATTAATAATAAGGAATTAATATTAGGGAAGATTTCACTAGTAAGGTAATAGTTAGTTTTATAATATATTGATTATTTCTTTATTTCATTATTCACTTATACAGTGTGGAATTTTATTCGTTTTAATCCTCTTAAGGGATCATTGTACTCATCATTATGAACAATTTTCACTATAGGACCAACACTGAAATTGCGAATAAAAATCAGCTGTTCTCTACATTTTAACAGCTGATTTTTTTTAGCGATTTCAAGATTGGTCTATTTTTGTCTATTTAAATACTAAGATAACACTTTTTATCGATTTTTTCCTGATAAGAGTCTAATTAAAAAAAATGTCATAAAAATATTTTGTAGGTTTTTGATAAAGGAATTAGATAGTTTTTTTAATTTTATTTATTTATAATATTGATTTTTCATAACGATTGACGCGTTACCATGTGAACGGTGTCTGAATGAATGATGAAATGATTAAAATTGATACAACTTGAGTTGCGCCTTGTGAGTATCAATAGGGAATATGCATGTGATTCAAATAAGGGTCAAGTATTTTTTTATAAACTAAATAACTTCAGAATTATGCCTGCATCAATATTTTTGAATAATATTTGTTTTTGAGCGAGAAATTAATTTTTAAAAAGTGCCAAAAATCTGTACTATTGGTCAAAGCGGAAGTGACGTAACAGTCTATGATAACAATCAAAATGTCTATGTGTTTTGTAGGAGTGTTTGACATTAGACTTGAAATTTATTGTTTGTTTGTTGTCATAGACTGTCACGTCACCACACCATGGGGTCTCAACTCGAACAAATTATAATTAGTCTTGAAAAAAAACCATAGATGGCAGCATAAGTAACAATTTATGAAATTAACAATCACTAAAAAGCGTTATACGACAAATTTTGGCTGAGGTTATTAGTAAAAATCAAAACATCTTTGTTTAATGCTGATTTATGTATTTACACTCATAAATCTCGGATTTTCAACAAAAAACTTAAATTAAGCCGTTTACTTCAATTCGAACCCTTAGAATGATAAAGTAGCCATCTTCTAATCATTTTGTTGAGAGCTCTTTGCAATACATGGCGTTTTACTCAAGTGATGACAGGGTCACTTTTAACTTGCGTTTATGTCGTTTCATTAAGGAAAATCAAACAACTTTTTTTTTTTATCTAGTACTTTACGTAGAAATATAAAAATTGAACACCTAGGAAGAAAAAACGTAAAAAAGGAAGAAAAACATCTAGTAGTCTTGCGTAGTATCTAGGCAAGACTCCTAGATGGCGTTAAAAAAACTACAGTCTCTGGCAATTAGTGAGTCGCTGATGCTGCCATCTGTTAAAAAAATGGAGAACGAAAAATAGCCAGATCAATAGCTAGACTTAGGGTGGTGCATAGAGTAATATATAGGGTATAGAGAGCCCCCTCGCAGAATTTATTGAAGACCGCTAATGTCAATTGATCGGATAAATAGCGCCATCTATTATCGCCATCCACAAACTTGTGATATGTATAGCTATAGCTAGCTATAGGTGCGTAGACAGTAGAATACTCTGTCTACGTATAGGTGCTACTATGCAATAGTGCCTATACTTTAGCTTCCTTACTAATTTGCTTGTTTTTAATTTGACAAAGTTTTACTGAATTTAAATTTTCTCTTTATTTAAAAATCATAGTAAAACTTTATCAAATTAAAAACAAGCAAATTAGTAAGGAAGCATCAATTTCAAAAGGTACACAGTGGATACATAGAAAAACAACTTGTCTTTTTTTTAAACTACTTATTTATTTATGCTAAAAAACGATTGCACTAGAATGGCGGAGGAACTATAAGCTCAACTCACACAATAACTTCGGAAAATTCTTTCACTTCACTACGGAGGAAAGGACTCAACTCAACGCGGATCGGCGGATTAATTTAACGAAGAAAAGCACAAAAATATGGGACGAAAACTACAAACAAGCGCACACGCAAGGAGCAGTCGCCATATTTGTTGTGACCTGACAATTTGACAATCAATAAAAAATCAATAATTCGCTGTGTTGCTATCGTAATTATTACGCGGCTTGTAATCTACACCAATATTTGCAAATAATTATAATACGTATTAATAAAATGATTAGAGTTGAAATTAATATTTATTTATTTTTATTTTTTGTCACAAATTATATTTGTATCGATGGTGTCGCCATCTGCAGCGACATAAAGTAACTAATTGTTTAGGATGGCGAAAACAGATGTCGCATTTTGAAAAAAAATACCCCAAATCTGCCAATGTATGGAATTGTCCTGCCCCTGGGGTGGTGTCATTGCTTTGTATGGGATTGGGTATCTGTACGTAGTATTATAATATCTGTGACCACACCAAGCGCGCCAAATGGAGGGCGTTTAAATAGCTGGATAGGTCGGCTGGATATATTTTTTTTAAATTGTCCTACTTTAAGTTGCGATTTTGGTGTCGAATTTTTTTTAAACTATTATTTGGCGAAGTAAACTATCGAATAAAAATATTTAAAAAATACATGCATATTCCCTATTGTATCGGAGTTGGCAACACCCGTTGCTAAACAGTTAAGGTTGAGTTGCTGTCACCCCGTGTGAGAATGGCCTAAGTGAACCCTATTCAAAACCTCACCCTGTATGTTTCCAGGTTGCCTCGGTCGTACAAGCGATTTCTGCCATTATTCTGGGTCGTGTGTATGTGTCCGTTAGCTTACGACTTATTCCAGAGCATGTCAGAGGAAATGGCAAATATTGGTGAGTCTAAAGTATTATTCTCTTTATTTCATTTTTCATACTTATAAATTATATTTTTAAATATTAGAATAAAAAATTGAATAAAACATTTAAAAATATAAAAAATAGTAGCCCAACGGTATCGGGAACAGGGTCCAAGCTACCGGCGGTCAAGGCTCCAGAGAGAGGAATTATTATTATTATCCGGTCCATATCCCAATTTAGTTGGTTCGACGCAACATGTCTTCTTGTTGCAGTGACTTAAGGCATAAGCGTCAGGGTAGCCAGCGAAATTCGAATTCCGAATCCATCCTGTGGGAATATAGGGATAAAAAGTATCCTATGTCCAGGTCATGGTCTACCCATGTGCCAAATTTCATCCAAATCCGTTCAGCCGTTTTAGCGTGAAAGCGTAACAAACAAACTCACTTTCGCATTTATAATATTAGGTAGGATGATGATTAGGATTATCTGCCACGGCTTTTTCCAACTGTATTGGGGGTGGCTCCTTTTTTGACCTATACAAGTGTTTTTTTTTAACCAATTTACAGAAATAAAATCATTTATTATTTAACACGATAATTATACCCCTTGGAAAGACTGGTTCTCAGACTTTCGGGCTTCTGACTACCCCGATTATGAGATGAACTTAAAATTAAACCTTTTTTTTTCAGGCGAATTCAGTGATATAAACCAGGAACAGCTACTAGAATGGATTCGAACCGACACACCCGTGGGGGCAGCATTCGCCGGCTCTATGCCGCTCCTAGCCACTATCATGCTGGTCACACGGCGCCCTATTGTGACACACCCACATTACGAACACTTGGAGGCACGGTATGTACCTTATCACTTACTATTGACTAGAAGGAGAAAGAAAGAAAGAAAGAAAAATAGGTTTATTTGTCACAGAAACACGTGCATACAAAAAGATCAGCAATTTTAAACCAAAATAGATCTAAATACAATTAAAAATAAAAAATAAAAAAAAACATATGAGATCAGGAGTATACAGATACATAATCGGCAGCTGCACGTCATGACTGTGACAAGAAGGCTTCCACTCAGCATGATGCTGCGCTAAGGGGACCCACAGCACAGCGCTGATTTTCAGTGGTCACCCGAAAAAAGACGTACGGAAATCAAGTCAGGTTCCACCATTTGTACATTTAATAAACAGGCAATAACATAAATAAAATAAACAGTACTTAGAATATAATATGACTTTAGCAAAGCGAAATAGATGAATAAATATTATTAAATAGGTAACGTGGAAATTAAACCGCAGGCATCACTGTGCGTCCTGCCAGGGTTGCGGGCCCTGCCAGGGTTGCGGGTTAGTCCGAAAGGGATACCGGGACCTTGGCAACAGGCAACTGAAGGAACACGGGTAGGTTTTAGTCAGTAAAAGTCTGACACGCCCTTCCGCTCCACCCAGAGCGGGAGAAGTCATTGGATGATTTCCCACCCTCAAAAAAAAAAAAAAAAAGGCATCACTGTGCGTACATAAATAAATAATGTGGGTACCTAATGATAAAATAAAATAAAAATAAAGTGTTCTGTCTCGCTCCCACCCTTACCTTCGCGTTGTCGTCGGAGCAGCATTCGCCGGTCTAAGCCACTATCATGCTGGTCACTTAATCGTCCGCTGGTTATGGGCTATGTGACGTCACATTAAATTGAATATAGCGCCCTCTAGAGAACAAAAAATCACGACCAACATTTTTTTTTATGAGGCCATGTTGGATTCAAATGAAAGGGGTTAATTAGCACATTACAAAAAAATATACATTAAAATTTAAATAAAAATAAAAGTTATAAAACTAAAACCCAACTAAAAAGGTATAAACAAGAATCAACAACAAACTAAAAAACCGGAGTCACACGTATCTGTTTGATTTATGCCCTATCACGTGTGACTCCGGTTTTTTTATATTTTGTCTGTCTCTGATTCTTGTAACTGATATATTTGTCGTTACAGAGAACGCGCATACGCCGTCCACAAGATGTACGGAAGGTTTCCGCCGCACGAATTGTACCAAGAGTTGACCAAACTGAAGGCGACCTACCTCGTGGTGGAGACTATGTACTGCTATGGGAGGAGCAGGTAAGTCGACATCGACTTGTCAAGGAATAAAAATTGTTGTTTTACGACAGTTAGAGGTAAGATAGCCAGTTCCTCTGCGGTTGAGAATTCCGGGTGAAGCTCGCTTCCACCTTTGGCCTGATCATCACCTATTACCAGATGAGATGCAAGCCAAGAGCATTTCCATCGTTGATAAAAAAAAACCGGCCAAGTGCGACTCGGACTCGTACACGAAAGGTTCCGTACCATCTATACTAATATTATAAAAAGGAAAGATTTTATTGTTTGTTTGTTTGCATTGAATAGGCTCCGAAACTACTGAACCGATTTGAAAAATTCTTTCACCATTAGAAAGCTACATTCACCCTGAGTAACATAGGCTATAATTTATAAACATTACACGCGGGCGAAGCCGCTGGCAGCAGCTAGTTATCTATAAAAACGGCATGGTGAGGGTCGACCTTTTTACACGACTGCCCAAAAAGGAGTGTAATGTTCAGGGTTCACGTATGTATGTATGTATGTGAGTTTCTTTTTACCCGACTACGGCAAAGAAAAAAGGAGGGTTATGATTTTGACCGGTATGTATGTATGTATGTATGTATGTATGTATGTATGTATGTTCATCTGTTCCCTCCTATCTTCCAAACCACTTATCACAATTTGACAAATGAGGTATCGTTAGAAGCGTCGTGATTGTCCGCTGGTTATAGGCTATGTGAAGTCACATTAAATTAAAAATGGCGCTCTCTAGAGGACATAAAGTGAGGAACTTAAAAAAAAATATGGTTTAATCGTACCATGTTGGGTATCAAATGAAAGGGCTTAATGAGCACATTTCAAAAATATATATATTATAACCCCAAAATAATTTAAAAAAATTCAAGTAATAAAAACTAAAACCCAACTACGACTTAAAAGGTCTAAACAAGACACCACAGACAGACAAATTAAAAATCCGGAGTCACACGTGTTAGGGCATAAATCGAACAGATTACGTGTGACTCCGGATTTTTAATTTGTCTGTCTGTGGTGCCTTGTTTATATCTTTTAAGTCGTAGTTGGGTTTTAGTTTTTGATACTTGATTTTTTTTATATATATTTTTTTTCCTTTCAGCACGGGTTGTTCATTCAAAGACATCTGGGACGTGGAAGCCCCGTGGCTCAGTAATCGTCCATCAGTGTGTCATACTCTTCTGACTCAATCGGTTGGACATTTCTACCCAGTGTTCAGAAATGACCATTACGCCGTGTTCAATGTTCACGATTACAGCGTCAGGTGAGTCTGTAGTTATGTACTTGTAGAATTTGACTGACTCAAAGACACAGATGAATACAGATGATTATCTCCGCATTTTAGGTATAAAGCGTCCGTGCGTAACTGCCGCGTGGTTCGGAATCATACCTTTATCACAGATGAACACAGATACTTCACTCCGCAAAATCATTTAAATAAAAAGCGACTCTTGCAACGATACATTAAAGTGCAATTCAGTTCGCACAGCGCTAATTACCTACAGTTATATTCACCTAGCAGTTGCCTCTCTTTCTATCGCGTAACTCTTATATCTTCTGACTACGTTACGCTCACTGAACTGGCGCGACAAGACGAGCCCGCCGCGTACTTGTAGCTTCATACCTAAAATGCGGAGTGCATCTAGCCTGGTGCGGCCTGCTGGGGAGTTTTTTGCACCACTTCTTCTTCCCAGCTAAAGCACTAGGAAGTGGTGAAGGGTGGGCGTTTTGGGGGACTGTCTTATGTAATTTTGACGTTTGAAAAGTACTGATTCTCAACCTAGTTTGAATATATATGACTTTTGATTTTTACTGTCTTATCAATATTTTTTTTCTTTATACAGTATGTTAAATAACAAAGGGCGTTCCCGTTAACCCGCATAGCGTCTATACATGCGGAAAAAAAAGAAACCACACATTTTTTTTTTTTTTTATATATAAATAGGTACCTATAAGTAATAATTTTTTTTTATCTAACTTATTTCAACGTAGAAAGACAAGTATGCGTGTACAGCGTGTTTCTTTTCCGTATCAGTTTAATAGTTTTTGTGAAAAAATATATTACTAAAATATAAATTAAAAAATCTTTTTTTTTATATTTATATTTTTTTAACTTGTATAGACGCTATGCTATTGCAGGTTAGCGGGAACGCCCTTCGTTAGATAACATACTGTATTATTACTATATTGTTTATCTTCTCTCTTTTATCTTACAGATACATGCCCCGTAGCTTCGACACTTGACATCAACTAAAAACGCACAAACATACAAACGAGACTGACAAGCTAAGCATATGAAGTTGGTTATCCACTGCGTTTGCGCATCTACTTTGTTCGTGGTCATGGTGGCCGTTTTTAGGCAAACACAAAGTATATGCACGGTGCATTAACCATGCACGAACGTAGTGGATAGCCAGCTTTAGCTGTAAGGTGAACTCACCGGTTGTCGGCCGACTAAATAATAGATACCTGATATTGGAGGTTCACTGCCGGGCCGCAAAAATAATGCCACTATTTTTACATGTACAGGGACATGTAATGTCTAGAAATGTGGAAATAATACTATTGATACCCGGTTTCTGATTGGCTAATCAACTCTGTATGAAGCGGACTGTCACATTCATGTCAAATTATTTGATTTTCACAGTTATTTTACCTCTGACCTGTATCACAAAGGCCGTTTGTCCACCGCCGCCGTCACCGAGAGCGTGACCTGTTCGCCCGGCTTTTGTTTTATCTGTCACCAGCTTTAACCCGCATTTCGGGGATTTTTAGATTTTTATTACACACATAATAAACAGACAAGAAGAAAAGAACAGTCGTACAAAGATGATTTTAATTGATATTCTTTATGGCACCTCTTTAGGTCATGAACTATCCGAATATCAAAAAATACTTGGCCTATGTCTTACGGGAGAGGCGTGAAAATTGATTCGCTGTTACAATGAATAGTAAATGCCGAGTTCGGTAGCGGTGGACACACGATCACCTACGTCACATTCAGTTTGAATAGTCTCGTTTTCTCGGTGACATCCCGGTGACTGCTGAGGTGGACAAACGCCGTAACTAAAATAATTTTGATTATTATCAATTTTATTTTGACAGTCATGCAAAAATCAGAGGTAAAATAATTGTGAGGACCTTAAAATAAGACAATTTTAACAGGGGGCCAAAAACGGCCACATTAGTAATTCCTGTAAAAGCAATTCATTTCTTGAATTCCCAGCTGTCATTAGCAATTCCTCTAATTTGACACAAATGGGGACACAATAGCTAAATCATTATGTACTCAATTAAATTTATAATTGGTGTAAATATTGCTGCATGAAAATGACTTACTTATTAATAAAATAACCGTAATTTTTAAACTTCAATATAGCAATTCATAATTTGTGGACCATTTTACGAATCTCCATACAAAACTGTCAAAGATGAATTGCAAGCCGATCATATTATAAATTGTCAGTTTATGACATTTTGCGATGATTCATAGTTTTAGGCCCTCAGGTAAAATAAGTTTGACAGTCTGTATCAAAGATAGTTAATTGATTCAGGCGTGACTTTGCGGAAATCCATTATAAAATACAATAGACGCAGATATATTTAGTAACCTATTCTATTTAGTAACTCTGCGTCCAGCGCTCGGTGTGGTAACACGTCGCGTTCTGGTTTGCAATTGGTCAATCGTCATCCTGAAGATGCCTCGTTGAGAGGTGAAACACGTGTCGATTACTTACAGGGTTTTTATGACTCTTGAAGAATAGTCAAGCGGAATAGGTTACTAAATATATCAGCGTCTATTGTATTTTAGTCTGTATCGAATGAAATATTTTATGCTGATAAGCTTTTCAGAAATCGAATGTCTATGTCACAAAGTGTAAATATACTTATTTATATGTGTTAGGAATTGGTATAATTACGTATTTTGGAAAGTGAAAATGTAAATACCTAATAATCTGTTTTTTAATCTCTAAAACTAATTTGACAGGTGCAAATGTCAAACTTCAAACTGAAAAAACAAACAACAATCACTTGTCAAATGTCAAATTAGTGAGATTAAAAACAGATTTTACAGGGTGTCGCTTTAATGACAACATTATTAACACACGTATACGGTTTCGCGTTCGTCATTTATATATTTTCGACAATTGTTAAAAAGTGCGCACAGCGTCACGTCGCTTCACGTCGCCGTCTGAACGGACCCTATTATATTTTTTATGATTACTGGCCACTTGCCTACCAGTGTGTTAAATTAATGACGCCATTACAGTGGCACGTTGTATAAAAAAAAACTTTATATGATTTAAAAAAAACAATGAATTTAAATACTGCACATTCTTTAACACAGTATTCTTTAGTTTTCAGTCTTAGTGCTATTTTATTTTATTGTTATTTTTTCTGTTTTATTAACTGGTAGACATGCAACAAGCAGTAGAGGGGCGTTCAATTTTAAATAAGGCGATCTCTACTTCCATCCTAAGTGTTGTGTACATTTAGGGGGATGCGCCAAGGTAGCCTTCAAAATTCAAATTCTCTTACGTTTTATGCAATTAGCAAATCAGTGTCAGATTGTATGTTGATTATAATATGATTCGCGACCTTAACAAATATGGCTTTACAGAATTAGAATCAGCAATACAACTCCTTATGTTAGACTAATCCTCAAATGTCATTATTTCATGAAATAGTCATTCAATAGAACAAGATTATATAAACATAGAGAGTTATATTTCTGATTTTTATGATTATAATTCTATAAATAAATATGTGATACGGCCACGAATGATATTTAGATCAACATACAACCTGATACTGACCTACAAATAGCAAAAAAACGGAAGAAAATTTGAATTTCGCGAGCAACCCTGGCGCTTTTGATTTAATACTCGGTTCCTATAAAAAAAGCGAATCGTTATACTAATCGTCGTTTTGCTGGTTACCCCTTTTGCCTATATACAGTATGTTATCTAATGAAGGTCATTCCCGTTAACCTACAATAATATAGTGTCTATACATGCTAAAAAAATATTACCAAAAAAAAAATTCAATATACGTAGTGAAATATTCACAAAACTATTAAATTGATACGTAAAAGAAACACTCTGTACACGCACACTTGTATTTCAACATAAAAAGACAAGTGTGACAGTGTGCGTGTACAGAGTGTTTCTTTTCCGTATTATTTAATATTTTTTGTGTTCTTTTTTTTTTTTTTAACGTAATGTTTTTCTTCTATCTTGTATAGTCGCTATACTATTGCAGGTTAACGGGAACACCCTTCGTTAGATAACATACAGTATTTGAATGCATCGGGTACCCAACCAATGAAAGCATCTATGTCATACTCGAATATGCATTTTTATGTAAATATTTAAAATTATAACTTGTAAAATATATAATAAGTAATACGTCCGTATAGTAGTAGTAAGTCCAGCAGTGGTAACGGCCGCTTGTGGGTCGTAGGTTCGAATATAGGCAAGCGCTTTATTTTTTGTTAATTATTTCATCACCACTGCTCTCAAAATTTTGTGAGATACTAAATTGGATTGTTGATGTCAGATGGCAGTCGCTCCATGTAAAATTTCGATGTTCAGTTGCATCTGGTTAGATTGGAAGCTGATCCAAGCTTACTGAAAAACATAACCCTTCTTTGCAATCGGGTAAAAATTTAGAAAAGTGGCATTATAACTTTCCTATGAAAAATGGTTGTGCAAGAAACTTAATGTACTTTTATATTTATTTATTTTTTGAATGGTTTTAAAGTACTTTAAAAGTTTAAACTAATACCGCCAATAGTTATCGTTGTGTGCTACAATTTTTTGCTTTTTGGGATCCTAATTCCTTTTTTGAACCCTATTTTTTCTGCGTGGGATCTTACTTGACTATTTGGGAGCCTTGAACAATAAACTAGGTAGAGTCTGGCCAACGAGTCTTTAACCAAAACGCACGCGAAATTTAAAAAAAACTACACTGTTTATCCCTGTACATAGTGCAATAACACGTGTTGATACTTTGAAATTTAATTTAAATTAAATTAAATTTCAATAATCAACACGAATTATCGCACTATGTTTAGGGACAAACAGTCTTGTTTTTTTTTAATTTCGTTGGCCAGACTCTAGTCCCCAAATTATGTGCCGACAGACCACGGGGCAGCCGCACCGGCTAGAGATGGGTACACCTTTTTAAAACGAGGATCGTGGGAGGCACTCTTTTTACAAAGTGTGCTAGCACACTGTGCTACCATGAATGAGGCGAGTCTGCGGTGGCTTATGAACACGAACGTGAGTCGCGTGGCTCGCCGTGTCGCGTGTGTGCTGGGGGCCAGGTCTACTAATTTACAAACGTGTCAGTGGTCTCACAATGATCAGTTTTTGACAGATATTTATTTTATTTTATTTTATTTTATTTTAATAAGTACAGTTGACAGACTACAGAATAAGACAATCAACACAGTTAGTACAAAAATACAGTACATAAATCTGAAATCCAATTATTACTGTACATAGCATTCAATGCTTAATATGCTTCATTAGTGATGGTGAAAGTGATGTAATATGGAGAAGTAATAAATGAAACGTAATGTAATTACAATTTATACAAACAATTTCTAAATTCGTTAAAACTGCTCAAGAACAAGTCTACCTTAGAACATATGCCATACAAAATCTGTCAAACACTCAAAATTGCGAGACCACTGACACGTTTGTAAATTAGTAGACCTGAGCCTATAGACAAATTCCCTTTTCTGTAAGCGTTAACGCTAACGGAAAGATCAAATTGTATGGAGTTGACATTAGCTTTAGAGATGTCACGTGACTGCTGCTGTCAACTGCATACAATTTGATCTTTCCGTTGGCGATTCCCTTTTCTGTAAGCGTTAACGCCAACGGAAAGATCAAATTGTATGGAGTTGACATTAGCTTTAGAGATGTCACGTGACTGCTGCTGTCAACTGCATACAATTTGATCTTTCCGTTGGCGTTAACGCTTACAGAAAATGGATTTTGTCTAGGCTCCCTGGCCCCCTGTTTGGTGTGTAGTGAGTAGTGACGACAACGCGCCACGACACGGCACACATACGCAGTTGAGTAGGCACACGCGCGGTGAGTTCTGTGCTGTGTGTTTGTGCTAGCAACAGTGAACTCGATCGACTGACATTTCGTTCCGATAGAGATTTAAAATCATGTTTTGTCGTAATGTTGAATGAATGTTTCGCCAGTACAAACGCAGGTTGTTCGGGTCGGCATGATTCAGAACAACCGGGCGGCAAAACCGTATATATGTAGTATAGTCGGGAAAAAGCCACTGGGCTTAGCTCGAATTGTGCCGACCTGACCCGAACATGATTAAGCGAAGGTAGATGCCGAATGAAGCTTGCCGATTAGCACAAGCCGAATGTGTATATTATATTAATTATATATTAATATAATATATTATATATTAATATAATTCCTTCGGGTCTTCCTTGTTGTTCAACAAATATCGCCGAAACGGATCTGCCGACCCGAACATTTTCGGGTCGGCATGGCCGCACCGTTTTTTTGGTTGGAGTTTAAAACCTTTTTTTTTGTCTAGGTCGCTAGCTAAAGTATTATTATTAAGCAATGTGATTACGACCTACTGTAAATATCTAGAAAAAGTGTACCTAAAGTTTATTTTGAATAATAAATTTATTCTGTTACTTATATATTTATTTGTTTCATTTTTCTCATTAACTTTTGCAAGTTATATCGGCTGAATTGTAGTCAGGTTTAAATAATTACATAAGTAACTACTTAATGAAAAAAAGTTTTTATAAAATAATTTATATTTAATAACTATTTAATCTCTTAATTAGATTTAACGTAAAAATACAAACATAATTGGAACATTCAGTTACAAATACATCATGAAATAAAGATTCTTTTGACAGCTCATTTTTTTTGTCATTAAATTAATACATAAGTACTTAATATTGTGAAAGAAATAAAATGGCTTTTCTCTTGCCCAACAATGATCTTAATTAAATACAAGAAAAAAATTAAATAAATACCCCAAATTTTTTACAATATTGTGGAGTACCTACCTACCTAATTCTTTTATATTTTTAATATAATATAATACTAACAGGTATGTACTTCCCGCTGGTTAATTAAGTACTGGGAATGATGCGTTCTACTAGTTAACAGTGTTGAAGAACGCGAATTTTTTTCCCCAGAAGTTCAGGAGTCAGTTTAAAGAAAAGTCAAACGATATAAAAATGTAACGGTTCTTGAAAGTGCTTTAAACTAATGTTAACCATAACCAGCAGAACGCATCATTCCCAGTAATTAATAGTGTTAACCACGGGGGTATTAACCAGCAGGAACTCCTCATACTAGGGTATACTAACTTACTGATAAATAATATGGCTTTTGTATGAGTGATGTGGCTCTAACTTCATGATCATATCAGCTTTTAATCCTAACATGATGATGACATTTCTATAATTGCATTTACATTTTCTGTTGTATAACATTTAAACCCGTTTCTTAAATTCTTGTAACTACAATTATTATTAAAATATAGATGCGCTACGCGCTTTCACCCGCATAAGTCTCGATCCTGTGGGAGTATTGGGATAAAAAGTATCCTATGTCCTAACCCAGGTCTTGGTCTACCCATGTGCCAAATTTCGTTAAAATCCGTTCAGCCGTTTAAGCGTAAACGCGTAACAAACAAACTCACTTTCGCATTTATAATATTAAAATTAGGATTTAGAGAGCAAACAAAATCTTTCATGAAACTTATAATTATAAAAGTATTCCCATTCTTTACATAAGTTAACCAAAATAAACTGGGCAAACTGAAGCCCTAGTCTGAGTTTCTTTTAACATCTCGACTTTACGCATCGACCGCGTTCGGCGCTCCGATTGGCTTTCACTGAACTTCACTGGTGAAGGGCCAATCGGAGCGCCGAACGCGGTCGATGCGTAAAATCGAGATAGTTAAAAGAAAGAAACTCGCACTAGGGCCTCCAGAGAGTCGGACGCGACTGTGAGCATCAATTGTTTTTTACCCAACTACGGCGAAGCAAAAACGAGGGTTATGATTTTGACCGCTATGTTAATTATTGGAAAGTTACGCGACTATTCGCGCCAGTGTGAGTTCACAAAATCGGAGTAAGCGAATTGCGGCCCGCAACACGCGAAAGCGTACCCTTGACCAAGGCTTCAGACTTAAGATGGAAGATACCTACCATGGTTCACACAACTCGTACTTCTCAAGGCATTCGATCAGCCATCCAACTGGCAACGCTTTCAAATGCTGCATATTATACATGGGCTCATACATATCCTTAAAAATAATATAATGTGAACAATTCGTCAACTTTCCATCCTTCTGCGCGTGGTACGGTACCAATTTCTCACTCTCCGGAATAGATTCAGGATTTGGAACCCTCCTCAGAACAATACCACCGGCATCAGTAATTAGCTTTGTCAAAATAGCTTTTGTTAAAACAACGGATTTCGAAATCTCATATTTAGTATTGAAATTATGCAAGTAGAAGTGACAGCCATTAAAAATGCCTGGTAATTGTTTGTATTTGATGTAACGAGAATTTCTAGGGCCTTTGTAAGATGTAGTTCCTACCCCCTTCACTTCGTAAGTTTCAAAAGGCTCTAATTTGTATTCAGTTGATTTTGTAACCCATTCGGACGATAAAACCCAGACATTACTGACAATTGCTTGTAGCACATCCAAACTAGATGAACAAATTCCATCTTCGGAATCTACTACCAAATGCGTGACCTTTTTAGTGAATTTCGCTTCTATTGAAACATTACTGTGATGTTTCGCTAAGGTTTTTAGCTTGTTATGTACAGTGCGGTACTGAGAAACGCAGTAAATACGGATATCATCGAATTCTATCTCTGCATACAACGCAGCTAGGTGGGAGACATTAACACTCTGTGTATGTAAAATCTTGTCAGAAGCCACCCTTAACCTATTCTTCACGTCTACGGAAGCAAGTTGATATGGAGTCTCCCCTTTACAGTTTCTTGCGTTCATATCTGCTCCATGCTTTATCAATTCCTCGGCTATCTCTACGTAGTTGTATCTGACAGCCTCATGTAGCGGTGTCTCGTTGCTTTGTCCTGGCACATCTATTAATGTATTGTACTGTAAAAGTAGAGTAACAAGGTCCAAGCGCCCATTTTGTACAACTTCATGCAGCGGTGTCCAGCCTGCATTATCTTTAGTATTAGTGTTAGCACCAAGACTGAGCAGTTCTTTTATCCTATCGATTTTACCGAGACGACAGCAGATGTGAAGCGCAGTTTCGCCTTTATTATTACGTTTTTCATTGTTTTTATTAAATTTTGAACTCGTATTGGAATTGATAGTTTCACTCAACTCTTGGCGGGAGTTCGTCTTATCAGAAAGAGGCTTCTTGAAGCTAGATTCAGTCGCAATACTCTTACTTGAAGCAGGGACTGCGTCATTCTTGTTGGTTTTCTTACTCGATGTTACGCTGGGTTCCTTTGGCCGAAATTTCTCGAATAACTTGTCTAACTCCGTAGCAGAGTCGATGCAAACTTGTATTCTTTCGTCGACGTACGTAGAACAGTCGTCTAGCGGAATTTTACAGGTCGGGCAGGTCTTCAATCCAGTGTGAACAGCACATATGATGTGGAAACATTTCTTTAGTACTACGGGATCTTTACACATTTCATTGCACACGCCACATGTATAATCCTTTTTCACTGTGTCCAGAGCTTTTATAAAGTTGTTCAAGTCAGCAGAAGACATATTTTCAGAGGAAAGTTTATTTTTGTTTTGCGATTGAGAAGTTTTGGTGTCGCGGGAAAACCGTCTTCGGTCTTGTTGTTTGACAACTTTGACAGTTGACACAAATGACAATTCTTTGACTGACAGAACAAATGAATGCGTTCATCTTTGAAGTAGGAATTTGGTTTTTTGTTATGATTAGATTCTTGTTAATTTATTAAAAACCTTTACTGTTTCAGAAACCCGGTAACCCGGTTTTTCGACTGGCCACCAATGGAATGGCGCCAGCACGAAAACCCATCTCGAACCCGCCGGGGCTGAGTTGGACTACGGCCATCACGGCGTTGGCTTTTTACTATCTTAACCTACCCTACTAATATTAAAAATGTGAAAGTTTGTGTGTTTGGATGTTTGTTACTCAATCACGCAAAAACGGCTGCATGGATTTGGATGAAATTTGGCAAACAGATAGTTTATAACCTGGATTAACACATGGGATACTTTTTATCCCGATATTCCCACGGGATCGAAACTTACGTGGGTGAAACCGCGGGGCGCAGCTAGTACTTAGATACATACATAGCTTTTAATGATTTGTTTTATTTCTGTCTAAAGCTCTTCGCGTTCTCGTACAACGATGACGACGATGGGTAATCTACATATCACAGATCAATACAAATACTCCTACGCCATGTAGCATAATCAGCCTTTAATTCTCACTGCTAGGACACAGGCCTCCTTTCTTTGAGAGGGAGTGGGCTGTAATCTACCACGCAGGCCCAGTGTAGGAGGTGGTAGATGTCACACTATTAGGTTATGCCTTCGATTTTTTGTATGAAGGAACGGTTTCCCCACGATGGTTTCGTGATGAAATTCTTTACACAAAGTAAGGCTCCTGTATGGGATCGTTCGAAAACAGGACCTCAACTCGCAAGTCGCGGCCGTCACTAGTGGGCCACCACAGCTCTCTCACTCTCCAAACTGCTCTGTCCAAATTAGTAGGCCGTCGGAAGAACGTTACAAAAAGACTATACACTAGCCTGTCGCAACAGATGTATGACCTTTGGTATTTGTGTACGGCCCCCTAATTTGATTACAATCTTTAAAGATAAGTCGAGGGCCGCTTGATCCCAGTAAGCACTGTATCGACTGTAGCTACGAAGGCGCGATCGCAGCCCAAGATTTTGGGGGGGTCACCAATTCACCATTGGTGCTGAGGAATATTTTTAAAGAAATGGTTAAAAGTACGTAAATCATTCAGTCTATTGACAGATTGAATGATTTGGGGGGGGGGGGGGGGGTTATAATCCCCAGGACACCCCCTTGGAACGTAGGGGAAATAATGAAACCACAAAGAAAAATATAAAAACTTTACCGTTCATTTATTTATCACAAATCATCTTAAATATTAATTAAAAATACGACTAGAGTTACCAACAACATAATTAAAGATGGCGTCGTTTTAGCGCCAAAATCACAAGTGAAATCTGTCATATTTGAAACAGAAAGTTCGAAATTGTATGGGATTTTATCATACGGGTGAGTTTTTAAAACAGCACTTGTGGCTAAATTTCTAGTATTACTATGGAAAATAACTTCCATTTCGTGATTAAAAGATCCATACATTGAGAACATGGCATTGTGGAAAGGCGGATGTTTGCCAAATAGTTGGTCCAACTTGGTGAAGACGTTTACAATTTCGTGTTTTCGAATGGTTGTGAGATTGTTGGCCGCAAATATGTGGCCCAAGTTGGACCAACTAACGAAGCAGTATTTTTCGTTTCCTTCAGGGCAGAGAGGTACGATTTTCTTGATGTCTTCTGATGACGGTTCTTTGCTGTCTGGAGTGAAAAGAAAATAAGTAGGTATTATTTTATTCAAACATTGACATGAATATTTACTTTGTAAAGTATTATATTATTTTTAATTATTGTGAATGTGAAGATTATGTGGATCTTTCTTTTCTTTTTTATTATTTATTTTTTCTTAATTTTAATTAATCATAGTCTGGCAGTTTGAGTAATTTATGCGGCCTAACCAAATGTCCTTTCTTTGGTATTGTTCGTCAAATCGTTGAGCTCCTTAAATTCGGAGTTGAGCTGCACGATTACTGACAAATGCGTGCACTGACTGGACATGTCCACTCAATCTGTGTGGTTCTTTCCTCAAAAGACCATTTCAGACACCAATCTACATGGTCTTCTCATAATCTGACACCAAGATTATGTCTGGACTTTAAAAGAGACTGTGACCTCTGAGTTTGTTTCGGCCTTTCTTCTCAGAGTAGTCAGATAGGAAACGCCGACCTTATCTAGTTTTAAAAATGTGATTGACGTGTAAAAGTGTTTGTACAAACCTACTTACAGAAATAAATCATTAATCATTTATCATTTATAGTGTCTGAGAAGAGCGCATTTATCGATCAACTTTACAAGAGAACTGTGTCACGACACGACTGACCGGTACTATTAAATGGGGTCCTTGGGTTCGATATCCAAGTTGGGAGCACCCTGGAGTCTGGCTCGCCCACTATTACATGGGACAACATAACTAGCGAAATGTGGGTGTACTATTGGTAGGTACCTACAGCTCTGCCTAACACATATGTCTGGCAAACGAAAGTTGAACCTGAAAACACGCGCGAAATTTAAAAAAACAAGACTGTTTATCCCTGCACATAGTGCAAGAACACGTGTTCATAATTGAAACTTAATTTCATTTAAATAAAATAAAAATTCAAGTATCAACACGTCATATCGCACTATGTACAGGGATAACAGTCTTGTTTTTTTAAATTTCGCGCGTATTTTCAGGATCAACTTTCGTTTGCCAGACTCTAGGGGTGATAGACGTGCGAGTAAGTACGCGTACTTATGGCTCGGCGAGCTCACTCGCCCGTCTGTCATCACCGCCAGCCGCGACCCAATTTGACAATGAAATTTTGAGCAAGCTACACGTGTGTCATCGACGGCGAGCCGAGCAAGGTCGCGAACTTAAAGACCACGTACACACGGCTACACATCAAGCTATACATTTCCAGTATAAGCTGACCTCGCATTGAACAGAAATCCTATACAATGCGAGATCAGCATAAACTGGAAATGTATAGCTTGATGTGTAGCCGTGTGTACTTTAAGTACGCACGTCTATCACCCACTATACACGCGCGGGGATTACAGGCGTGATGTTATGTTTATGTCTTTAAAAATATATCTACAAAAATCTCACCGTTAAAAGCTTTATAAGTCGTCATACTAATGAACGCGACGTCACTTTTTCCTTCCACAAGCGACTTCAACGCCTCGGCTTCACCTTCTTCGTAACATTTCTTCCCATCCAAGCCAGGCGCGCATATTTCTTCAAAATAACTTTCCATAAACTCCTTACAGGATATATTTTCATGTCCTGTGATGTAGTTTTTGACAGAATGCCAAGCCGCGCCATCGTAGCGCGGGAAAGCAGCGCGTTTGCCGCGCAAATCCGCCATCTTAGTTATTTGAGCGTCAGTATTGACGTAAGCAACGATTGTATTCGTTTTTTCGACGATGGGAGTTATTTCGTGGAGGAGTGGTGTTAGGGAGAAATCTCTGGAATAACACAAAAAAGGGGTATTATTTTTTGAGATATATGACAGCCACAATGTCTACCACTGCTCTAGAATATACAGTAGCAATCAACCAGCCAAGGGACCTAGTATGAAGCCAGTCATCATAATCAGCCTACAATGTTCCCACTGCTGGGACACAGGCCTCCGCTCTGTGAGAGTGAGTGCCCGTAATCCATCACGCGGGCCCAGTGCGGGTTGGTAGATGTCACAAGTCTTAGAATGTTTGGTTCTAGGACATGCCAGCTCCCTCACGATGTTTTCCTTCAACTTTTTGAGAGCACTGATGGTGATTAAATAATTTACACAAAGTAAAGCTCCCGCGACGTACGACCTACAACTCGTAAATTGCGGGTTACCACTGGGCCACCACTGCTCTCAAAACCACACAAATCCGAAAACTGAATATCCAAAAAAAAACCAGTTACTGGATAGGCAGTCACTCCATGTAAAATACTGGTATTCAGCTGCATCCGGTTAGACTGGAAGCCGACACCAACATAGTCACACCTCTTCAGTCAGCTGTTTCGCAGCTCTCTCGAGCGCGTATCCATGAGTATCGGGACAGTGACGGATGTTTACTTTTTAAAATCTTTTAATGAAAATAAGGTTGTTTTTTGTTGTTACTGGGTCATTTATTTTTATATTTAAGTCAACTACCCATGGTTTGAGTGACAACGGTGTTTACCCTTGCATACTGTATATCTATGTTCTGAACACACCTTATCCCAGCTACCAGCCAGTCACTGCCAGCGGCAGTAGCATCACAGTCTCCCATTTCCACCGCCTTCAGGCACTCCTCGACGCTGTTCCTCTTGACACATTGCAGAGGCGGTGCGATACCGTACACAGCGCCTGCTTCACTCAGCCAGTCGCATTTGTTCTTAGCTAGGAGAGATGTTGTGCAGAAATTGATGTGCCTGGAAATAAAAAATTATTACTAATATTCAAAATACGAAAGTGAGTTTGTTTGTTACGCTTTCACGCTAAAACAGCTGAACGGATTTGGATGAAAATTTGCACAGGGGTAGACCATGACCTGGAATAGGATATATGATACTTTTTATCCCGATATTCCCGCGGAATCGAGACTTACGCGGGTGAAACCGCGGGGCGTATAATAAATGACAGACTGATCCGTTTTGTGTTTAGAAACAAAAAAACAAAAACGGGAATGTCCTAAAGGGATACCGGGGCCCTATCACACGGGCAACACGGATGGGTTTTAGTCAGTAAAAGTCTGACACGCCCTCCCGCTCCACCAAGGGAGAAGTCATTATGAAGAATTTACTACCTCAAAAAAAAAAAAAGGCGTAGTACGTGACGTGGAATAGGTCATAGGATACTTTTAATCCCGATATTCCCGCGGGATCGCGACTTACGCGGGAAACCGCGGGGCGCAGCTAGTTTTATTATAAATGCTTAATTTATACCCTCGTGACAGCGTAGGCTTTTGTTTCGTGGTCAACAAAATCAAAACCCTCCTTTTTGCTTCGCCGCAGTCGGTTAAAAGTATGCCTCACCTTGGTGGATCACAACCAGCTTGACTGTAAGCCTCCCTGAACCCTTCAGCCCTCGCCAAGTAGTCCATAGGAGCTCGTGGCGGATGCAGGGGTTCCGGCAAGGCTTGGTTGCTCTCCAGCAATGCTGCGAGGGACCCGCGCCAGTGCTGGTCTACCGTTACTGAACTGTCTGTTAAAGATTCGCCTAGTTTGCTCACTGCTTCTGACGCTTTTCTGAAAGAAAAATGTGAAGAACTTTAAAGGGGTGATAGACGTGCGAGCAAGTCCGCGTACTAATGTCTCGGCGAGCTTACTCGCCCGTGTGTCATGCTAAGTACGCGGACTTAAAAACCGCCGAGTAAGTTCGTCGGCGATCCAACAGGTTTGAAATTTTGCTCGTAGCCCGCCTTGGCTCGTTGTCTGTCACCGCCGCGAGCCGCGAGTCAATGTGACAATGAAATTTTGAGCAAGCTTCACATGTGTCACCGACGGCGAGCCGAGTAAGGTGGCGAACTTAAAGACCCCGTACTTTATGTACGCACTTTAAGGAAGTAGCTATCACTGCAGGTAAAATATTCTTACGAATCTATTTATATCCCCCAGTTTAGCAATAAAACTCATTACCTACTTTGACAGTTCAACAAGATTCATTGCGTTATTTACGTTGTTAAGCGGTTTTTTTTTAAGTTAAGAAACAATGTATTAGAAATTTGTTTCAAATCAATTCATATTGTCATTGATCGTGTATACGCAATTTAGGGTGCTGATCGATATTGGTTTTTTGACCAACAATTTTGTTGATGCTTCTATTTCAATAGAGGACTTATGTCCTCTATTGAAATAGAAGTATCAACAAAATTGTACTGCACTACTACTACATACTACATACTAGGAAATACTCTCTAAGTTCATACAAGTTCATTGAATGACTATTTCATGAAATCATGACATTTGGCACTTATATGATCTTAAGGAGTCGTGAGGCGTGCGGCTGTTATTAATTAGCCACGAGCTTCGTGGCTAATTAATAACAGCCGCACGGGTCGATCCATTAGGTTAAGCTACGCTTGCCGGGGTTGGTCCGTGGATGGGTGACCATCTTTACATACAGAGACTCCTCCGTGCCTCGGAAAGCACGTTAAGCCGTTGGTCTCGGCTGTCATTCGTAGATCTTTGACAGTCGTTACGGGTCGTCAGAAGCCCGAAAGTCTGACAACCAGTCTTACCAAGGGGTATCTTATTACCCAGTTACTGGGTTGTGGAGGTCAGATAGGCAGTCGCTCCATGTGAAATAATGGTATTCAGCTGCATCCGGTTAGACTGGAAGCCGACCCCAACAGAGTTGGGAAAAGGCTAGGCAGATTGATTTGAACTTAAGGAGTTGTATAGCTGATTCTAATGATTATAATTTTTTAAAGCCATATTTTTTACGGTCGCGAATCATATTTTAATCAACATACAACTTGACACTGACCTGCAAATAGAAATAAACGTAAAAAAGTTTGAATTTCGCGGGTTTGCTTAGCGCATCCCCTAAAAAGTCACATCAGTTGTGCGTAGGTATTGAATGGGTGGAGTCAGAACTCGGATATGAAATAACGACATGAGATTGTCGTACCTCTTAGCCACAATAACGTTCCAGGGTCTTCGCAGCCAGATGCAGGGCTCCTGCGTCAGATCGCGCCAGGTTCCATCACGACAGAGGTACGCAAAGTTGTTAGATCCGGTTAGAGTTTCATTTTCCTGAATCTGGAAAAGAATGAGCTCATAAATTAATCATACATTTAGGAATTGGAGGAGAAGATTCTATTGGAACTATCAAGGATAGAGGAGGAATAGATAATAAATGTGGAATTAAGTCACTACCAAAATCATGTTCTAAACTCGGTCCAAATAAAAAACCCAGACAGAGCGCTGTCAACAGAGACGTGAGGCCGGTTTCGTAAACATGTGTGCACATAGTGAGGTGTAGTTTGATTGTAAATGGTTGTAAATGTGTGCATGAGAGCGTGTACGCACAGAGCGTTGGTGTAGTTTTGGCATGCTTCACTGTATTGTTCGCAGCGCTCTGTCTTGGTTTTTTATTTGGTAGGAGTTTCTAAATGGCCCAGAACAAAAACTGTTTCCAAAAAAAAAAAACAGTCGACTTCCAAAAAAAACACTAAAGAAGTGAAAAATTACTTTAATTTCGGAAGTCGGTGGCTTTGCTTATCAATTTTCGTTTTTTGCCACTGACTTCTTTGGACTGGCCATCAGTGAGCCAGGTGAGGGAGCCCGCGTTGCCCCAGTAGCGGTCACTAGCTGTGCAGGCGTGTTGTTATTTTATGTTACCTTGAAGTAAGAAGCGACATCATCGGCCTCTCCCCACGTGACGTCTCCCTGGCCGTCATTGAGGCAAGTGAGGGAGCCAGCGTTGCCCCAGTAGCGGTCACCAGCTGTGCAGGATCGGGCACAGGCGGCGCAGAGGGAGGGGTAGAGGCTTTCTGTGGGGAAAAGAAGGCATTGACAGCGCATTTATGTCGTAGCAGTAAAGGCTCTTACATACTGACGTGATTCACCGCGCGACGAGAATTTTAACAAAATAATTTCTGAGAAAACTTCACGGTGAACAATGCGGGCGGCGGCGTCGCGTCGCGCGACGTATCGCCCCAGTATGTAAGAGCCTTAATACTTACTATATTCGGAGTCCCCTTTCAGGTTTGTACAGTTGTATTTGTCGCTAAAAAGTTATAAAATCCATACCTCATCCATACTACTATTATAAATAATAAATTCGAAAGTAACTCTGTCTGTCTGTATGTTACCTTGCACGCCTAAACCACTGAACGGATTTCGATAAAATTTGCCAAGAATTTGAAGATAGATGGCATACCGAGGAAGGACTTAGGCTACTTTTGATCGACATAACACTCGGCTTTGTTACGCTTTCACGCAAAAACGGCTGTACGCATTTGGATGAAATTTGTTATAATTTAACCGTGTTTTTGTATGTTGTGCTGTCTTTTGTGTGCACCAAATAAACGTTTTTATCTATCTATCTATCTATCCATTTGGCACAGGGGTAGACCTTGACCTAGAATAGGACATAGGATACTTTTTATCCCGATATTCCCACGAGATCGAGACTTACGCGGGTGAAACCGCGGGGCGCAGTTAGTAACTCTAAAAACTACTTACTGAGTTCAGCATCTCTAAATTTGTCGGGCACCCAGGGTCCGGCCTTGCAGGCCTTCCCGTAGAAATCGGCAAGCGCCTTCAATTTGTTCTCAGTGCTAGACCTGGTCGGGTCACAGGACCGCTCCAGAACCAGAGATTCTAGGTACTGGAAATAGAAGATATGTGGTTGATTATTAATTCTTCATAGCTTGTAATTGTATATCTATTGCAGAATACGAACACATTTAAAGTGGGTGATAAACGTGCGTCCTTAAAGTACGCGGTTTTTAAGTTCGCGACCTTAAGGTGGGTTTACACGGGTCAATTTTCGCCGTGCGGCTAGTCGCTTCACAGATTGCTATACCAAGCCGCTTTAGCTTTAGTCACTTGCGACCTAGCCGAATTACCATCGGTTTACGCCGCGCGGCAATAATCGTGCGGCTTTAGTCACCCGTGTAAACCCCACTTTACTCGGCTCGCCGTCGCGTCGGTGACACACGTGCAGCTTGCTCAAAATGTCATTGTTAAGGGCGCACCCTACCTCAAATTGCTTAGCATGATCCTCCGTTATGCCGAAAACACTGCAACATTAATTTTGAAATAAATATATGTTAAAGTTGAGGATTGATGCTAGGTCCTATGTTTGGTGAAAACACGATTACATAAAATTTTCTCTATAGAAAAAATTCTAAAGTTACCTCTAAACATAACTATAAACCGCTGGTCGTAATTTTACTAACAAATATGGATGTAATCATAGGATGAATCTGAAATAAATGATGATTTATTTATTTGTTTATTTATTTAAAAAATACTTCAAATTAGATCATCAAACTTTGCATAATAACAGAACTATCTATAAAGCAGGTCTTCTATTTTTTAATACATAAACTTTTCGACGCTTTAGAGCCGCTAGCGCCCCACTCCATCTCACTCTCACTCAGGTCGCGAGTAGTGTGGTGCGAGCGGGATAAAATCTGAGGTAGGGTACGCCCTTAAATTGACGACTCGGGGCGATGACAAACGACGAGCAAAGGCGGGCTACGAGCAAAATTTCAAACGGTTTGGATCGCCGACGAACTTACTCGGCGGTTATATAGTCCGCGTACTTAGCATGACACACGGGCGATTAAAGCTCGCCGAGCCAGAAGTACGCGGACTTGCTCGCACGTCTATCACCTTTTTTATGACTAAGTTATAAGAAAAAAAAGCATTATGCATTGTACTTAATTTGTATGCTACAACAGAACAATTGTAGGAATGCCAATAAATCCAGTCTTGACTGACATTGAATACTTATGTAAAAAAAATCAAGTAACAAAAACTAAAACCCAACTACGACTTAAAAGATATAAACAAGGCACCACAGACAGACAAATTAAAAATCCGGAGTCACACGTGTTAGGGCATAAATCGAACAGATTACGTGTGACTCCGGATTTTTAATTTGTCTGTCTGTGGTGCCTTGTTTATGTAATACTTTTGGGGTTATAATATATATATTTTTGAAATGTGCTCATTAAGCCCTTTCATTTGATATCCAACATGGTACGATTAAACCATATTTTTTTTAAGTTCCTCCCTTTATGTCCTCTAGAGGGCGCCATTTTTATGTGACTGTGACTGAATGTGACTTCACATAGCCTATAACCAGCGGACAATCACGACGCTTCTAACGATACCTCATTTGACAAATTGTGATAAGTGGTTTGGAAGATAGGAGGGAACAGATGAACATACATACATACATACATACATACACACATACATACATACATACATACATTCATACATACATACATACCGGTCAAAATCATAACCCTCCTTTTTCTTCGCCGTAGTCGGGTAAAAATAAATGTTACATACCCCAGATAATGTTTCGCTTAGTGGCCTCAAATGGTCCATGGTTTCCCCTGGATGGCAAAGAGTACTGTTCCTTAGCACAGCATGCAGGGTGGAGGAATGGTCTGGCAGGATTCGCCGGTTGACTACAGCTACAATATTGCGGGCAAATGGTCCTAAAAATTATCCTATAATTAGTTCTGGCTGGGGAGAGGAGCTCGTGGCTAAGTAATAACACGGGTCGGTCCGTCAGGTTAAGCTACGCTTGCCGGGGTTGGTCTGTGGATGGGTGACCATCTTTACATATCGAGACTCCTCCGTGACTCGGAAAGCACGTTAAGCCGTTGGTCCCGGCTGTCATTCGTTGACCTTTGACAGTCGTTACGGGTCGTCAGAAGCTCGAAAGTCTGACAACCAGTCTTACCAAGAGGTATCGTATTACCCAGTTAAGGGGTTGTGGAGGTCAGATAGGTAGTCGTTCCATGTAAAATACTGGTATTCAGATTCATCCGGTTAGACTGGAAGCCGACCCCAATATAGTTGGGAAAAGGCTAGGCAGATTGATTTTTTAGTTCTCGCTGGGGAGTTCGTTGCGCCACTTCTTCTTCCCAGCTAAAGCACTAGGAAGTGGTGAAGGGTGGGCGTTTTGGGGGACTGTCTTATGTAATTTTGACGTTCGAAAAGTGCTGATTCTCAGCCTAGTTTAGATAAATGACTTTTGATTTTATTTCGGTAGTTCTATTGAGTAAAGTTCACATGGAAGTCTTATTTTTTTTTGGGCATTTGAAATCATCAGATGATGAATGCCCTCCTGCTCTGGGCGGAGCGGGAGGGCGTGTAAGACTTTTACTGACTAAAACACACCCGTGTTCCTTCAGTTGCCTGTTGCCAAGGGTCCCAGTATCCCTTTCGGACTTTCCCGCAACCCTGGCAGGCGTCGCGTCGGTCCTAGCGGACTCCGCCAACACTTGGAAGTATTGGAAGCTCACTCAACCGACTGCACACAACTCAAAAGCGAACTCATTTGTTTTTAAAAGCTTACTTTTCCTAAACCTAAGTTCGTTAGTGACGAGAACGTCGATGTTGGCCCACTGCGCAGCCACCAGGTCCTCAGGGCTGAACACTCCAAAGTCCACCGTACCCTTGCTGATGCGGCGGAGACAGTCTAATCTGGAAACAAATGATTCAATTAACGAACCTTTTCAAACTCAAACTCAAAGCATTTATTTCAAATAGGTAAACCAATTACAGGCACTTTTGAATTGTCAAGGGGTCGGGCAAGAAACTCCACGGACACTCTTTTATATCAGAATATTGTTACAATATATTGATTACATCATTCATTGGTTACATCGTTCAACGAAGAACGGATACCATTAAGCATAGCATAATCAGCCTACAAGGTTCCCACTGCTGGGACACAGACCTCCTCTCTGTGAGAGAGAGAGTAGGCCGTAATCCAGCACGGGGGTGTGGGTTGGTTGTACAATGGACAGAGTTTGAAAATTAGGGCAGTGATAGGAAAGGTGCACGACAAAAGAGGGGTCGGGCAATTCAGAATAAACAATAAACATAGTGTCGGGCAATAATTCAGAATAAACACTAAACATCCAAAATTGAACCAGCACCATAAGGAGCTGGCCACACAGAAGAGACGTGAGACGAGGACGGGACGCAGATACTTATATAAGTAAACAATAATGACACAATTTTGTTTATATAAATAAAAAATACACGTGTAATTGACAAATCGATTCCATTCAATTTAAAATCGATTTTGGATTATTCTTGAATTTTAATAATTAGGTTATGTAGAAACGACTACATATTGGTGCGGCTCTACGTGTCAAAGACAAAAATGCTCCAAAATTAAATTTAGTTATCTCTGTATTCTTATAGATAGATTTAATTTTTGTCTTTCATGGGGGCGGGCCAATCCACTATAGGCCAGCTCGGAAACGAGCTCAGCTATGCAATCGCTTCATGTAAAATACTGGTATTCAGCTGCACGCGGTTAGACAGAAAGCCGACCCCAACATAGTTGGGAAAAAGCTAGGCATATTGATTGATTGAGGCGAGCTCGGAAGCGGGTTTAAGGATATCACTACCTATTATGTTTTCGAAGTTCAAGAAAATGCCAGTTTCCTCATAGTTCTATAACCTAGTTTATAAGACAAATTGCTCTAAGTAAATTAGCGTCCGTCTGGATTCGAACCTATGACTTACGGCTGTTACTACCATCGAGATATAAGTACTAACGTACTAGAGAAGACACCGTAAATTCCTACTTTGTCTCGTTCAACTGCGGCGATCGCGCCGCAGTTTGTCGAAGAAAACGCGTAAGTGCCGTGATTTACATGGCGCTTAAGACCTTTTTGCCGAGAATAAATACACTTCCGCAGCAAATCTAGCACTGTGGTAAATTAGGTACGGTTTAGACGAATTGTTATTATTTTAGCGCTGCAGCGAACTAAAGATTCAATACGAAGAATAGGACAATTCAGTTATTTGACGTAGCTTCTCTAGTACGTTAGTACTTATATCTCGATGGTTACTACCCTTTTTATCCCAGCACACGTAGCATGACCACCGCAGAAACGGGATTTGTCGACGGAAGAATAGATAAAATGACAGATAACAATCACAATCTGCCATTTTGTCTATTCTTCCGTCGACAAAAGTAAACCCGTTTCTACGGTAGTCATGCTACGTGTACCTACAGGTGAAAAATCCTCATGGATGTGTTGTCGTTGGGTTCTGTCACACTCTTACTGACTAAAAATCACCCTGATGTTCCCTTTGTTCACTTGCGGATCATGGGATCTTGTGCGCCTTCCACAATTCCCGGGCGGACGTTACTACCTAGGCCAACTGGGGGCTTAAAACAGTCACTTTGGCACAATCATAATAGGAAAATATTATGAATCATTGTAAAATGTCACAAACTGACAATTCTATGATCTGCGTGCGGTTCTATACGAAATAATTCATCAGTTTGACAGTTTTCTATGGAGATTCGTAAAATGGTCCACAAATTATGAATTGTTTTTGTGTCTAATTAGAGGAATTCCTAATGACAGCTGGAAATTCAGGGAATTAATTTGCTTTTAGAGGAATTGCCAATGTGGCTGGTTTTGGCCCACAGTGCTCTCCAAATACCTACACTGCATTCTCATGAGGTAGATGTCAATGCATGATAGTTACCTGTCAGTTCCCAACACACATTCGACGCCAGCCTTCTCCTTGTCCAGCACTGGGCAGTGCGTGGGCGCACGCTTGTATAGCCCACGACCTTCTACGATGCACAGGCGTACTGTTGAAAATAGAAATAATAATTGTTACATGAATACATAATCAATCAGACATCGTGTCAGACATTGGTGTTAAGTAGTAAATTGAAATATCTTTTTTTTTTATCCGACTGCCCTTAAAGGAGGGTAATGTTTTTTGTCGTTTTTCGTGATGGGCACCGATATACAACTTGTTTTTTTTTTAAACCCGTAACTCTAGGGTATTATTGAGACCTTAGCAAAGAATCACCTGGCATTTTTTTTTGTTTCTTCGTTTTTTTTTCTTTATGAAAAAATTATTCGACGAAGTCATGATTATTTATGTAAAAAACTCCTTTACGTGAAAAAATTAAAAACTTACGATATCTTTCAAAAAAAGCAAATTGAAAAATAATTTATAAGCCAGTTAATTCTTTAACATAGCCTAGAGTTACAGGAAACAAAAACACGTTGTTTATCATCTAAACACGATAAAACAGATTGTCATTGTCAACTCATAGTTTAAGTAAGTAGGTAACAAAACTACATGGGGTCCATAAACTAAAAAAAATTTTTTTTTGGTTTATGTCATGTTTTCGAAACAGACTGTTCGAAACGTATTTATTTTTATTTTATTATGTGTCATGTTTAGACGATACTCAACACGTCTGCAGAGTTTCAGTAACTACTTTAGTTTGACCCTGTATATTCAAAGACAAAGCCTGCTTAGCGACAGAAGCAAAGGTATGTTGAAAGTAGCAGACAATTTCCTTCATGAATGCCCGGTTCCAGTAACTTACGGACCGTGATTGGTTAAAATTAAGATCCATCTGAGGGCCAACTCTAGCACCGCGCGCGCTCGTTGATCAAATCAAACCGCGGGCGCTGCCTCGGCTTCCTGTTACATACTTCCGTCCCTTTTCATGAAATCACTCCCATAGCAGGAAAACGAGCCATAAATGTATGTAGGTGCCTACATTGTTATGTCACAACATTAATTAACGTGTCATTTACAGTTAGATAATGTGTCATTAGTCATGTATGTCATCATAATAAGCACCTCGGTAAAATCCTTGAGTGGTTCTGTAGAATTTCTACGGGAATTATTTTCCTTGTAAAATAATTGGCATTCATAAATATTGAGTCATGAATATAAATGTCGATAATTAAATAAAATATGGAGAGGGAGAGGTAGGCAAAAGAAAAGATGGATCGATTGTGTGGGGATATGAAAGAGAAGGGAGTGAATGATAGCGTGACAGTTGACAGGGGAGAGTGGAAGAAGAAAACGTGTTGCGCCGACCACAAGTGACATGATACAAGGGCGGGAAGATGATGATGAAGTATAGGTCAATCTGCCTAGCCTTTTCCCAACTATGCTGGGGTCGGCTTCCAGTCTAACCGGATGCAGCTGAATACCAGTATTTTACACGGAGCGACTGCCTATCTGACCTACACAATACAGTAACTGCGGGTAATACGATAGGACCTCTTGGTAAGACTCGTTGTCATACTTTCGGGCTTCTGACGACCCGTAACGACTGTCAAAGATCCACGAATGCCAGCCGGGACCAACGGCTTAACGTGCTTTCCGAGGCACGGAGGAGTCTCGGTTTGTAAAGATGGTAAAGATGAATTTTCATTTTTTTAAATCTGTTGTTCTCATAGTTCAAAGTTGATTGATGTTTTCTCATAGTTCAAAGTTAAAAGATTTAAGTTTTAAATTAACACGCTCTTGACCCAAAAACAAACAATGCAAAACAGACGAATTAATAACCTCCTCCACCTTTGAAGTCGGTTTACAAAAGAAGATTAATTACGAAGTAGGTAGTATACACACGGCTACACATCAAGCTATACATTTCCAGTATAAGCTGACCTCGCATTGAACGGAAATCCTATACAATGCGAGATCAGCATAAACTGGAAATGTGTAGCCGTGTGTACAATCGGTTATACAGCCTTAACTTTGACGCACATTTGACAGTTACATACGAAGAAGATTTAAATTATAATTTTACATTCAAATTACCAAAGCAAAGCGGATCTTCCAAGCTAAGAGTGTCCTCAATCAATAAGATGCAAACAAATTATGCAAACATAAGACTAGTCTGGGAAACGCCCATGCTTCAGCGCGGGCGCAGATTACGTCAATTTTGTCACAACCTTACGTCAACGTGAACCGGTTTTACTGTTTTTAATAGTTTTGCTTCATTGGAGCACGTCTTCATTAATTACACTGTATGTTCACAAACTTTGAGTGTTACCGAGCTGTTATTTCAATGATAATAACCTCATTTACTTATGCGGGTGCGCTATGGTTGCCCGCGAAAGTCTAATTTTCTTACGTTTTTCCAATCTGTAGGTTGTAGTACTTATGTTGATTAAAATATTATTCGCGACCAACAAACATTTATGGCTTTATAGAATTACTAGCTGCGCCCCGCGGTTTCACCCGCGTAAGTCTCGATCCCGTGGGAATATCGGGATAAAAAGTATCCTATGTGTTAATCCAGGTTGTAAGCTATCTGTTTGCCAAATTTCATCCAAATCCATTCAGCCGTTTTTGCCTGATTGAGTAACAAACATCCAAACACACAAACTTTCACATTTATAATATTAGTAGGATTATCATTAAAATGAGCAATAGAATAATTGACCTCAAATGTAATGATTTCATGAAATAGTTATTCGATAAATATTTTCTTACATAACTTAGAATCGCAGGAATATTTTACATAGGCTGAAAAACTATACTTACTATTTACATTATATACTAAATTAAATTACTGATCAAAACTAACTAAACAAATAAATAATTTACTAAAATATTGCGTCGAAAAATTCCTCCGCATCGCTGTCGGCTGGTAATGTACCCAAGAGACTGGCAGCATTGCCACGTTGTATGGCAATGCTTATCCTCTGACCAAGGTAAAAGCCAGCCCTTGGGTCACGGGAAGTGTCAAATAGCCGTTTGGAGATTTCATGAAACAAGCTATGAGCACTCAGACCCCACGGCCCTAGGGTTTCAACCCCAAACGTCAATTTAAACTGAACTTACGAAATGCAGCTACTTATCAGTATTTTACAAGGAACGACGGCCTATCTGATCTCCACAACAACACAGTTTACACTCGATAACCCGTGGTAAGACTGGTTGTCAGACTTTCGGGCTTCTGTGGTAAATATTTTTACCACGGCATTAGCCTACAACCTGATGACCTGGTGTGGACCGCGGGAATGCGCTGGATGCGAGAAGCACAGAACCGTTCGAAGTGGCGGTGCTTGGAGAGGCCTATGTCCAGCAGTGGACGTCTTTCGGCTGAAATGATGATGACGTCTACGATATATTATTATTTGTTTGGTATATAATTGTGAGGCACATACGTAGCCAGGGTAAACTCATAGAAAATCAGGCTTCGTCTAACTAAATGATACCAGGAAAAACAATATTTGCACAGCGCAAACCGTGTCATTACATTATGTACAATTGAATGTACCGCATCAATCATCTAATAACATCCTGTAGGTACTTAATCTATATAGTTTATTATGTAAACAGCTAGGTATCTAATTGCGTAGGTAACTTATTTTCGTAAGCTTATTTCGTAAACTTATTTTCGTAAACTTTATTTTCGTAAACTTATTTTCGTAAACTTATTTCCGTAAACTTATTTTCGATGCGCTAAGGTAGCCCTCGAAATGATGAAATTTTCATTTAATGGACTTACATGAACTTAGAGTTGTATTGCTGATACTAATGTTTATAATTCTGTAAATCCATATTTGTTACGGGTCGCGAATCATATTTAGATCAACATATTATAACTTATAACCTGTTGTATTATTTTTTTGATGTTGGTATATCATCCAATGACTTCTCCCGCTCTGGGCGGAGCGGAAGGGCGTGTCAGACTTTTACTGACAAAAACCCACCCGTGTTCCTTCAGTTGCATGTTGCCAAGGTCCCGGTATCGCTTTCGGACTTTCCCGCAACCCTGGCAGGATATAACCTGATACTGACCTAGCGCATCCCCGTTAAGACTAATCTGTTTGATTTGACAGCTCAACAAAATTAATTGCGTTATTTACGTTGATGAGCAAGTGTGGTTTAGTAATTTGTTTCAAACTGATTCAGATTCTAATTTATCGTGTACTAGCTGTGCCCTATAGTTTCACTCGCGTCTCGATCCCGTAGGAATATCGGGGTAAAAGGTATCCTATGTCCTTCTCCAGTTCATGGTCTGCCTATGTGCCAAATTTCATCCAAATCCGTTCACGCGTGATGGCGTGACCAAGGGAAATAGGGATTCATTTTTAACCGACTTCTTCAAAAAGGAGGAGGTTCTCAATCCGTCTGTATGTTTTTTGTATGTATGTTACGCGATAACTCCGCCAATTATGAATAGATTTTGATGATTGTTTTTTTGTTTGGCAGGTCATGCTTCAGAGGTCCAAAAAAAAATTTATTAATTTTGCTTGCGTAGTTTTTGAGATAGCTTCAATAATTACGTATTTTTCCCACTTTGCTATGTAGACGATATAATTATTTCACTCCGTCACTGTTATTTACATAGCAGATAACGGTATACGAATTTGTGTGAGGTAGGTAGGTACCACAACTAAAAAGTGAAAAATAAAAACTTTTTACAAAAAAAAACAACCGACTTCAAAAAACAAACACAAAAAAGTGAAAAATAACTTGAAGTCGGTGGCAAAAAACGAAAAGTGAAAAGCAGACACCGACTTCCGAAATTAAAGTTATTTTTCACTTTTTTTTGTGTTTGTTTTTTGAAGTCGGTTGTTTTTTTTTTTGTAAAAAGTTTTATAAATATAGATTATGCAAGGGTGCTGATATAAAATAACCAAAAATACATACTGGAAAATACTGGAAATATACTTGAACTACTAAGTTTTTCAGAGAACAGTGGTGGCCCAGTGATAACGGCCCGACATTATACAGGCTGTAAGGGTAAACACTCTTGTCATTCAAACCATGGGTAGTTGACTTAAATATAAAAATAAATGACCGAACACAACAAAAAAAAATCGTTATTTTCATTAAAAGATTTTAAAAAGTTTCTATCTGACACCGTGCTTGCTAGCGAAACAGCTGACTGACTAAGGGAGGGATCGCGCTCGCTGCCGGTCAGGTCACATCCCGTACCCCCCGCCCGTGTTGAGACGCAAGTTCGTTGCCCTAGCGCATAGGGCAACGAACTTGCGTCTCTCGTGGTAAAATTTAGATCTAAAAATTTTTTTAAAAAAGTTGTAATTTTCCATTGATTTTACGTTCTATAAATGAAACCAAACCACTGGTTTGAATGACAAGAGTGTTTACCCTAACACCCTGTATACGAGTCGTAGGTCATCAGTTCGAACCCAACCAGGCGCTTTACTTTGTGTAAATATTTTAATCACCACTGCCCTCAAAACGGTGAAAGAAAACATCGTGAGGAAACCGGCATGTCCTAGAACCAAAAATTCGAAGACATGTGACATGATGACATCTACCCACCCGCACTTGGCCCGCGCGTGGTGGATTACGGCCCACTCCCTCTCGAAGAGAGGGGCCTGTGTCCCAGTAGTGGGAACATTGTAGGCTGATTATGATGATTAAGACTTAGTTATTAGTTTGTATAGAAATGTTCTTGCGTAATAATCGTAACTAATAAGTCTTCCAAGAAAAATATCGTGAGGTTACCATGCATACATAGCCAGAACTAAAAATTTTAAGACATGTGTGGCTTCCATTCGTTGTGGATTCCGGCTACTCCCTCTCACAGAGAGGAGGCCTGTGTCCCAGCAGTGGGAACGTTATAGGGTGATTAATGAAAAGGAAAATTCGAAAAAATCAACATTGTGATATCTACCACCCCGCACTGGGCCCGCGTGGTGGATTACAGCCCACTCCCTCTCATAGAGAGGAGGCCTGTGTCCCAGCAGTGGGAACGTTATAGGGTGATTAATGTACTTCGACAACATCAACATGTGACATCAACTGATTCTGTAAATGTGTAAGAATACAAAATGTCTTATACTTAAGGAAAATGTCAACTGCTGACATCTTACGGACGCGTAATTAAAAGCCTGTTTTACGCTCGTCGTACTAAGTTGGTATAGGCCTTGTTGCTCGCATAGAAGCAAACTATGCTTGACACGAAAGGACAAATCTATTATAGTTATACTAGCGACCCGCCCCTGCTTTGCACGCCCACGTGTGCAATGGCGACATTTCAAACGCGATTTCTGTGCTAGAAATAATAACAAATCATCTATCTCTGTTCGGTTTCTATTTTGCCATTTTCATACTACATAAGTTATTTATTTACGCCCAAAGATGAGTTAAAATGAGTGTTGAAGTTTGTATGGAAGTTTCGACGCTCATTACCTACTTCCAATTCTGCTTCCATACAGGGCTAGATAATGACAAGACAAATTGATATATTTTTTTAGTTTTGAACGTACACCGTCGAACAGTCTAGCAATCACCATACTACGTTTGTATGGAAGAATCACGGACTTGCGTAACTTTAAACGATGTCAACTAAACACTTTGTGTGTAATTATTACTCGATTTAATTGCTTTAGTTATTAAATATGATTTATGACTTAATCTTTAGTTTAACAAACAACAACATAATACCGCGAAGGGATAGACAAAGCGTGAGATACTAGAGATGAATTTATGGAATGGAGAGCGACCGGTTCTCAATTCAAACTCCCATTTTGAAGGGAACTTCTGATCCAACACACGCCACCATCAGCGAGACATTTTAGTGAGCATGTTATACATACTCTCAGCCGCCAGGGCACTTTCAAGTCAGTGAAAGACTTACCTACTTACCCAGTAAATGGTAGCTTTAGGCCTGAATTCCTCCTGCCAGGGTTGCGGGTTAGTCCGAAAGGGATACCGGGACCTTGGCAACAGGCAAGTGAAGGAACACGGGTGGGTTTTAGTCAGTAAAAGTCTGACACGCCCTTCCGCTCCACCCAGAGCGGGAGAAGTCATTATCAGAATACCAGCGCTGCGGTATTTATTTATTTAAATATCGCAGCATTATGCTGAGGTAGGAGCCTTTTTGGCCTAGCACAGGTAGCCTAAGTATTTTGTTAGTTTTAATTTTTCTTTTAATTTAATTTAGTACCTACTTACTTTATATTACTGATTGTTTTTCCTGTGCGTGTCCCAAATAAAATATTTTTCTTTCTTTCTTTCTTTTTTCTTTCTATGCAATTAGCTTATTGGTTGACCCGGACGAATTTATTTCCCTCAAAACGAGCGAGTCGTCATTTTTAAAGACTTTTTTTTTCTTGAGTCGCTTCGCACTAAGTTAATTGGTTTGTCGGCGAATTGACAACTCCAGAAATACTACGTATTAGCCAATTGGCACATTTTGAATTTTTATACAGTAATAAAGTTAACTTTATTTCATACAATTTTAAATCCACTACAAATAAAGTACCTTCGTGCGAATTTCCTCAAGATATTTTTTACTATTTAAAAGCATTCATTCGCCTGTTTGAGGCGAATAAATTCGTGTGAAAAACCAATAAGCCATGCAACTATACAAAGTCTGCCCCCTTATCACTGAACTTATAGTCAATTTTATATAATTTATTATGTGTAAGGTTAGCTAATAAACAGAAGTAGGAAATAATTAATAAACAAATCAAGATATTACAAATGCAAACAATGGAATGATGACATGAGGCGCAATGTTACCTTGACACGAGGACACACCGCAAAACCGCATCGGAACTAGTTCAGACGTTTTTGAGAAAAAACGTGACAAATGCGCATAAATAATTATGAATTCATTAAAACTGCTAATATATCGTGCTTTTGAGAACTGCGCTACTGTTGAACATGACGTCCTGGATTAGACTGCCAGGTCGGGCAGGGTCAGCTTGGAAGACTCCAAGCTGACCCTGCCCTACCTGAAAGATTTTTTGAGACAAGCCTATATCTATTGGCAATAGGCTCGCCCCTTATTACATACATGGGAATACTAATGAGAGAAATATGTCCGAAATAGATTGGGGTAAAAGGCATGATGTCTAACACACACAAGGATACATACTTTGACCAATAGTCAGTCGAACATGTCAACAAATCCGTATATTATATTCTTAGTAAAGGTACCTACACAATCACATTTATTTTTAGTCATTGTACAAACAGAAAAACCAGCTAAGTGAAAAGTGGGAGACGGACTCATGCACAAATGGTTCCGCACCGTTTTTAGACCGAGCAAAAAACGTCGAAAAATCACGTTTCTTGTATGGTTTTTGAGTTAGCTTCAATGTTATGTATTTTTCCAACATAGGTAGTATATTATTATTTATTTATTTATATATACTTTATTGTACACCACAAAAATATATAACGAAAGGAAAAAACAAACACTACAAAATATACAGGTATTATATGGACGATGTTTTAAGTTACTCCGTCACTGTTATTTACCTATCAGGTAGGTATGTGACTTTGAGTGGGAAAGGTATCACAATCACAAATAAAAAACTAGACGGACGGACATGGCGAAACGATAAGGGTTCCTTGTTGACTACGGACCCCTAAAGAGTAAAAAAATAAAAACGTTTTACAGAAAAAAAAAAACAACCGACTTCCAAAGAAAACACTAAAAAGTAAAAAATAACTTTGATTGCGGAAGTCGGTGGCAAAAAACGAAAAAACATATGTTTCACTTTTTTGTGTTTGTTTGGAAGTCGGCGGATTTTTTTTTGTAATATTTATGTAGATATGCAGATACACTGTACATTGTAAAGCTGATTTTACATCCGTCATCTTTATCTCACACCAGCCGCGGTCGCAGCCCAAGATTTTTGGGGGGGTCATCATTGGTGCCGCGGAATATTTTTAGAGAAATGATTACCTAATTGATAAGTACTCTGAAAACTTTTATGTATATGGCCCATTGGGGTCACTGTGGCTCAAATACCTACAGTTTTTAGTCAGTGATGTACTAGCACGTAAATCATTCAGTCTCTCGACAGCTTGAATGATTTTGGGGGGGGTCATGACCCCTAGGACCCCCCCCGCTCGGACCGCTGGTCCGTTTGAAATCCACTGTCAGGCATTTTTTTTGGCGCAGCCGTGAGGCCTGATAATTTTCCTACATCTCCATTTTTTAATATGATTTTTATTTTATTTTGTTACCTATTTATTCTAGCGTGTGCCTTTTAGTCTGTGCTAAATAAATTTATTATCTTTCAGTGTCTATTTTTCTTTTATTTTTTATTTTCTTTTGTATATTTCTTGTACCTATTTATTAATGTAATTAGTTATTATTTAACCGTGTATTTGTATGTTGTGCTGTCTTCTGTGTGCACCAAATAAACGTTTTATATAACTGACATTATAATTATTTATTTTTGACATTATTGCATTTCATTAAGTATTTTTATTACCTGACAAAACCATTATTGCATTTCTATTTAATTATTATTTTTTCACTTTTTTATTGACATTCCTACTGAGTTATTATAAATGAATTTTAGTGATTGGCAAAAGCCTTCCATACACGTATATTTGTACGCCAAATGGCAAAACATAGAGAAACTATTATAAAACAACTGTAACATCTTGCACACTACTGTAACCTATGTTTACAAATAAAGAATATTGATTGATTGATATAACTATCTATCTTTATTTGCTGGTTATGGCTTCCCTGAGACGCATACCATCAATTAATCGCTTGTCACCGTCATGCACTTGCTGCGCGTTGTGACCGTGGGACAGCTGTTGCGTACAGCGTATTTGTGACATAACATAAGTGACATGCCCCGTTACGAAATGTCAGTTGCATTGCATCCAAGAATTTCAAGATGGCTGTGACTTTTCCCTTTTACGGTTTTGGCAAAAACTGCTTGAAATGAAAGCGAAGGTGAATCATTGTGCGTAGGTATTATCTGATTTAAGATGCATCTGGTTGTAAAGGTAGCATAAAAGTGGATTATGAGGGAAAGTTTATTGACAATGGCAACTTTTTTTTTTTAATGTGTGGTAAATATTGTTTTTATGGACCCAATTTTTAACCAAGAATTTGTGAATGCAAATCTACACTGGGACTTTTTAAGTCATATTTTTATGTACTTTCTTAGTAGAGATAGTTGGCCCAGTGGTAACGGCCGCGACTTACGACATGTGGGTCGTAGGTCCGAACTCGTAAGTCGCGGCCGTTACCACTGTGACTGTACCTACTTAATTGTGTTTTCGCCAAACAGGACCTATAGCATCAATCCTCAACTTTAACATTACATTTATTTCAAAATTAATGCTGCAGTATTTTCGGAGGATCATGCTAAGCAATTTGAGGTAGGGTACGACCTTAACCACAAACCCAGGAAGGGAAAGGTCCACCAATCCTTCCAGGAAGATAATAGCCATTTAATTTAAATATATTTTATTACCACAGATTAAAAATAAAATAAATTGGCACACAGGCAGTCACTTCTGAAGTTCTGAGTACGAACAAAAAAAAAAGATGACCAAGTCCGGTCCGTGACCTTGCAGAGATTTATTTGTAAGTGTATTTATATAGGTATGTTTCGAGAATTATATTTGCGAAAACAATCTATGTACCTACATCATTTTCCTCATGTTGCATGTTGTTAAAATATTATGATTAAAACGTTTGATTGACCTCATCCAATAGGTAATTATTAAGTAGGTATCACAACCTCTATAACTCATCCATCCGCCTAGCCTTGTCCCAACTATGTTGGGATCGACTTCCAGTCTAACGGGATGCAGCTGAATAACATGGAGCGACTGCCTATCTGACCTCCACAACCCAGTAAATGAGTAATACGATACCCCTTGGCAAGACTGGTTGTCAGACTTTCGGGCTTCTGACGACCCGTAACGACTGTCAAAGATCCACAACGGGACCAACGGCTTAACGTGCTTTTCGAGGCACGGAGGAGTCTCGTTATGTGAAGATGGTTACCCATCCACAGACCAACCCCGGCAAGCGTAGCTTAACCTGATGGATCGACCCGTGCGGCTGTTATTATATTATTGTCTACTACAACCAATAACTGATCTCAATAAAATAAATGATAGACATTTACTTAATTAAGTAATAATGTAATTGTATTGTAATGCTTTAGGGTGGCCCGCGAAATTCAAATTTTCTTACGTTTTTTGCAATTTGTAGGTCAGTATTTTGTTTTTTGATTAAAATAGGTATGATTCGCGACCTTAACAAATACAGATTTACAGAATTATAAATATTAGAATCAGCAATACAACTCTATATAAGTTTCTATAAGTGCAGTGGCGTATTTACCCTAAGCCTAAGGCAAACTAGGCACGTGCCTAGGGGCGCGAGAATCCAAGGGGCGCGCGAGGTAGATTATTTACAAAAACAAAAAAAACAAAATTGTGTTAGTATGCACCTACTAACTACTACAAAAAATTGCTGCTAGGGGGCGTCGATGAGGTGCTTGCCTAGGGCGCTCTCGACATATAATCCGCCACTGTATAAGTGTATTGAATGACTTACATAAAATCATGACATTTGGCACTTAGGTATATGAAGGTGTTAGTGTATGTGAGTTTCTATGTTTGTAAACGCACCCACGATACAGGAAGAAATTCTTAGTGTGGGGCAACGTTTTTTAAAAAAAAAGAAAGAAAAGAAAGAAAGAAACATTATGGAATGCAAATAAAGATATGGAGTCTGGGATAAAGGGTCAGTTAAAAAGAAATTGCGTAAGAGCACAGATGATACGAGTGACCTTTTGACAAGTACAAGACCGGTCGATGTGCCGACACTTTGGGGAAGCCTATGTGCAGCATAATCAGCCTATAATGTACCACTACTGAGACACAGGGCTCCTCTCAGGGGGAGGGGACCATAATACAGGCCCAGAGCGGGTTGGCGAATGTCACATAATTATCTTCGAATGGGGGCGAGCCTTTTGCCATAAACCGCGCACAAATCCAGACTCCGGGTTGCATTCTAGATGGTAAAACCCAGTAGCACTTTGCCCGACCCGGGAATCAAACTCGGGACCTCATGGTCAGCAGTAGTATTTGCGACCAATAGACCAACGAGGCAGTCGGACAATACAGCGATAATTTTCATTATATCTATCAACAGTTAACATCATGAAACACAAAGTACTTTAATATTTTTTTTTGCGTTCTTCACGAGTCAGTGCGTACAAGCTGTTTTAATAATAAACCGCCTTTTAGAGTACTTATAAGGATATACCCAATGTGTTTGGGATTTCCAGACGCCTTTCATAAGATTTTTATCTGACAGGAAAATTAGTGAGGTCGGACGATGAGTTAAATTGTCCGTATTCATTAATTCGCAAAGTAGAATTAATTTATTTATTTTAATTATTCTATATTTCCAACCATCCACAGAGACAGATTATCCCTAAGGCGAACTAAACATGTGCATATAGGTGCGAAGTAACAAAAAGGCGCGCGCGCAGAAGTTTAATAAAAAATAAAAAATATAAAAAAATACATAAAATTAATTCTGTAAGTATGCAGCTACTAACTATTACATATTCAAACTGCGAAAGTGCGTATGTAAAGGTAAATCTTGCTTCTCCATGCAAAAACTACTGAACCGATTGTGATGAAACTTGGTATGTAGATAACGGGAGTTCCAGATCAGATTTCAGTACTTATTATTTATTATTTGTGTGAGTACTAAAAGCTCAAAACGCACGAAGGCGGGTGCGTGTCGCGTGGCGAAGATACCACTAATTAAATGAAAAACATCTCTCTTAGCACCTTACACAAATGTTCACAGTTCCGCACAAACCTACGTTATTGAAACAAATTGATTACCACGGGTCTTCAGGCGATAATCTTACTAACTAACCATAGTAGCCATAATTATCGTCTTACATAAGCAAGAAAATATTCAGCCGTGTGTGTACTGACCAGTGTTACGGGGTGTAATGTAACACGTTACAAAGCGAGCGTTCGTGCAGGCAGTACCTACGTGGAAACGAGCACGAACACGCGATACGCGAGCAACGAGCGCATGTTACACGGAGTTTAGAACACGGCGTAACGTAACATGTTCGCTGCGAATGTTACATTACGCCTACGCCCCGTAACGCTGGCCAGTACACAGCTTTAAAGACTTCGTTTCGCTTCTTCTCATCTTACTCAGTGGGGGGAAAGAGATGAAGCTATACGTTATAAAGAGATGCATCTCTTTCCTACATTGAAGTATTATTAAAATAATACTGCTGTAAGAGCTGGTGGTAGAGGCCCTGATTGGACGCAAGCACTGACAGAGTCTTTAAAGCTGTGTACTGGCCAGCGTTACGGGGCGTAGGCGTAATGTAACATTCGCAGCGAACATGTTACGTTACGCCGTGTTCTAAACTCCGAGTAACATGCGCTCGTTGCTCGCGTGTTCGTGCTCGTTTCCACGTACTGACTGCACGAATGCTCGCTTTGTAACGTGTTACATTACACCCCGTAACACTGGTCATTACACACACGGCTGAATATAAGATATAAGAGCATTTAACCGCTGTTATTCAAAAAATACTTCAAATTAGATTTGAAGTATTTTTTATAACACTTCAAATATATAATTTATAATACTTCAAATTAGATTTGAAGTATTTTTTTAATAATAACAGCGGTGTATAGTTCGGTAACTTTAGATTTTTTTTCTATACCTAGAGATAATTGTAGGTATGTAATCGTGTTTTCGCCAAACAGGAACTAGCATCAATCCTCAACTTTAACATAATATTTATTTGATAAAAACTTTTTACAAAAAAAAAAAACAACCGACTTAAAAAAAAAAAACACAAAAAAGTGAAAAATAACTTTAATTTCGGAAGTCGGTGCAAAAAACGAAAATTGAAAATTTTATTTTTCACTTTTTAGTCTAAACCACACAAATTCGTATAAGTACCGTTAACTGCGATGTAAATAACAGTGACGGATTCAACTAAGATAATCATCTACATACGCAAAGTGGGAAAACTACGTAATTATTGCTAACTCAAAAACTACGCTAGCAATATTGATAAAATTTATATGGGACCACCTCTGAAGCTGCATGACCTACCAAACAAAAAAAGAATCATCAAAATCGATTCATAATTTGGCGGAGTAATCGCGTAACATACATTAAAAAAAACATGCAGACGAATAGAGGTAGGGTAGGGCTCTAAGTAGAAGCTTGTAATCATACAAACTTATCTAAAATTCGTAGACGCACAAAAACGTGTAAATACTAAACATAAGCATCTCCTAGAGCTGTTTATATGAATATTTTGACATTATAACGAGTTTTGAAGGTCTCGCTAAGAGTAGGACTGCGGTCAAGCTGCCTCGCTTAAAAGGACACGAAATAAGATGCATGTAATGGGAGGTTATTTTAAATTGATGTTCATTGTATTAACATTATAGTATACTAGCTGCGACCCGCGCCTTCAACCGCATAAAAGGCACCGGGTAAAAGGAATATTCGGGGTCTAAACCGGACACAATTAGCAATTCCTCTAAAAGCAATTCATTTCCTGAATTTCCAGCTGTCATTAGCAATTCCTCTAATTTGTAACAAAAGCAATTCATAATGTGACCATGACCATTTTACGAATCTCCATAGAAAACTATCAAACAGACAGATTAAGTATTTCGTAATATGATCGCACGCAGATCAATTATGAATTGTCAGTTTGTGATATTTTACGATGATTAATACTATTTTCCTGTTATGATTCTGCCAAAGTAGCCGTTTTAAGCCCCCTTTTTCTTTTTTTCTTTTTGTGTGGGAAATCATCCAATGACTTCTCCCGCTCTGGGTGGAGCGGAAGGGCGTGTCAGACTTTTACTGACTAAAACCCACCCGTGTTCCTTCAGTTGCCTGTTGCCAAGGTCTCGGTATCCCTTTCGGACTAACCTGCAACCCTGGCAGGCATCGGTCCTAGCGGACCCCGCCAATTGTGCTGACATCTCTTTGAGGCGCGCGTGGAACACGACGCGCCATCGACCCGGGCCTGGTCCTAATCAGACGGCGAGCTACCCATTGCTCGCCGTCCGCAAGCCCGCGCCTATGGTGGCCGGGAATCCGCCTGGGATTCCCGACGCCCAGGGCGTCTCCAACGGCGGCGGTTAGGGGCGTGAGGGCGCAAACTTTGCCTCTCCCTCACGCGTTCCGCCTCCTCCTTCGCGAGCATTACTGCTTCGCAGAAGAAGGTGATTAAGCCCCCTGACCTCTGTTACCTATAATAAATCTACGAATTCTACCAGTTACCTCGAAAATTACTGCATCAACGAAGATCGGGTTTTTTGAACGACCTATTATAAGAAACGGGTTTTTAGACGGACATTACTTACGTCATAAATGGGGACTTTTTTATCGTCCTTTGTAAAAACATTGAACAAATTGTTGAAGAGTTTATGTTTTTCTAGTTATTCTAAAATTACAGAATACTGGATGGAGATCTTCCGAATAGGGAATATGCATGTGATTCAAATAGGTATGGGTCAAATATTTTTTTCTATAAACTATGTTACTTCAGAATTAAGCCTCCATCAATATTTTTGAATAAAATTTCTTTTTGAGCGAGAAATTAATTTTTTTAAAGTCCCAAAAAACTGTGGGTAATTCAAATACTTGAAAAGGCTAAGAGCGGATGTGACGTAACAATCCGGGGTAACAATCAAAATGTCAATGTCAAGTCAATCAACAAGTGTCAAGTCAATGTCAAACGCTCATAGAAAAAGGAGTGTTTGACGTTGACTTGACAGTTGCTTGTCTGTTTTCACGAACTGTGACGTCACCACACCAAGCGCGCCAAATGGAGGGCGTTTAAATAGCCCGGATCGGTTGGATATTTTTAAACATTTTTTTAACTACTTTAAATTGCTTTTATGCCGTCGAATTTTTTTTTACTATTATTTGACGATGTAAACTATCGAATAAAAATATTAAAAAAATACATGCATATTCCCTATTGCGTAACTTATTTTCGTAAACGATTAAGACTAATTTGTTTCATTTTGACAGCTCAACAACATTAATTGCGTTATTTACGTTGTTGAGCAGATTTTTTTTTCGAACTTATGAATAGCAAAAGCAATACATTTTATTTATTTATCTATTTACCTACAAATAAATAAATTAAAGTATCTGTTTGTGTTTTGCACTGAAAGAATAAATCTCATGGTACATAAACAAAAAAAAACATATTTTTTTTGTCTGTCTTTTTGTTGCGGCTAACCTCCGAAACGGTTGTACCGATTTTGACGGGAGCGGGACTCTTACTCGCAGATGTTGTATCGAGTAACTTAATAGGCTACCTACTTAGGTACTTTTATTTTTTAAAAAGAATGACATGTCAATCTTTATATTATTTTCAAAAACGCAAAAAAATCTTTGGTCAATGTTGTTATCCCATGTCTGAGGATTGTAGTTATTCTCGTTGCTATCTCGTTCTTATTGATTCTATTCTCTTCTCAATTATTATTGAATATACTGGTCATTAATTATAAGGTAATAGTCACATAATAACATCTTCGAACGACACAACAACGAGTATAAATTAACGTCGAACTTCACTTACAAGTAAAGTTCGTTTGACCATTCAATTTTTGCAAGTTTTTTGTACCATGATAAGCCATCTGACTTGTAATCGTATTTTTTGTGACTGATATGTTTAAATCAGTTGCACGAATGCAGACAATCAACAAACAAAAAAATATTTATTCTATCTTAGGAATAACAAGGTTATACGGTTGCTCAGCACTTTGTTTCAGAAAAAAATAACGTAGAACGTAGGTATACATTGAGAGACAAAGTACTTACAGTTTCCGTCATTTCCCGAACCGGTTCCTTGTAATAACACAACTTTTACACAACAAAATAAAACTAGAAACACGCTCACATTCATTTTGGAAATCATTTTTCCCAAATAACAACTTTTTAAATAATCATAACCTAAAAAGCCAATTCGCGCCAAAATTGCTGTCAAAACTTATCTATTTATTAACTGTTTAAATTTTTAATTCATGTTTTTTTTATTCGATTTCACACGGCCGTGGATTTTATAAGGAAACGTCTTATATGAATATGAATCTCGCGCGAACTGAACCTCCAAGGTTTTATTAGTCACATAATATACCTACATACTTAAACATACTATGTAATGCGACGAAGTTGAACAGGTAGTGTGATTCTTGAAAATTGCTAGTGATCATAGAGAAATGTTAAGTGGTAGGGTAACATTTAGATAATGACCCTGTTGATGACCCTCAATCAGTCATTAGGTCGTTCGCGTAATGGATTATCGAAATATCATCAAATTTTATGAAAAGGTTTTCCAATTTTATCAATCTGCCTAGCCTTTTCCCAACTATGTTGGGGTCGGCTTCCAGTCTAACCGGATGCAGCTGAATATCTGTATTTTAAATGGAGCGACTGCCTGTCTGACCTCCACTGCCCAGTAACTGGGTAATACGATACCCCTTGGTAAGACTGGTTGTGAGACTTTCCACCGGCTTAACGTGCTTTCCGAAGCACGGACGAGTCTCGCTACGTAAAGATGATCACCCATCCACCGACCAACCCCGGCAAGCGTAGCTTAACCTGATGGATCGACCCGTGCGGCTGTTATTACTTAGCCACGAGCTCCTTTTTTTTCGAGCTTTTTCCAATTTTGTATAGATTCAATTAAGTAGATTCAATTGCGCCGACCCCAAATGAATTGGGCAGGGGAATGATGAAAAAGATTAAAATTCACACCTGTAAAATTTCATTGTGGTGAATATCTACCATGCGCTCATGCAGCACTTAGCAATCTTCGGACGAGCCCGATCAATCACTATCTGAATCGTTTTGAAACCAATTGCTTCTTCTTTTCGTGTGGTCAGAGTTTTAAAGACGCCCATAGACCTCTGACTTGGCTTCACATGCCGTCGAGAAATATCTCTCAGGCAGGTTTCCTCACGATGTTTTCCTTCACCGTTTTTTAAGGAAGGGATAATTATACAATACGCACATGAATCCAAAAAGTCAGAGGTGCGTCAGTACTTCATAAGTTCGAAATAAAAATCTATTCAAATAAGGGCTGATTTCATCAAAGTCAGATATCTTTTATCCGTGGAATAAAATTGTCGTCTGACAGTTTTTGTATGGAAAAACTGTCAAAAATTCAAAATTTATTCGCAGGATAGGACTTATACTCGATATAAAAGTTTGGTGAAATTCGCCCTTAATGTTGTTGAACTGTCAATATGAATCAGATTAGTATTAATCGTTTACGAAAATGCAACGCAATTAAATTGCGGATGTCTTTATGTATACCAAGGTAATCGGGAGAACGCCCATCCGCTATGGCACTGAACATTAATACTCAAGAGGCTATGGTTAGCACTCAGCTCAGCCTAGTTAGGGAGTACATATTACCTAACCCAGCCGCTGCACAGGACGCGAACATTCAGGCAGGCACTTATCAGCTATCTACGCTTGCCGGGGTTGGTCTGTGGATGGGTGACCAGCTTTACATACCGAGACTCCTCCGTGTCTCGGAAAGCACGTTAAGCCGTTGGTCGCGGCTGTCATTTGTGGATCTTTGACAGTCGTTACGGGTCGTCAGACTCAGAAACCCGAAAGTCTGTCAACCAGTTTTACCAAGGGGTAATGTATTACCCAGTTACTGGGTTGTGGAGGTCAGATAGGCAGCCGCTCCATGTAAAATACTGGTATTCAGCTGCATCCGGTTAGACTGGACGCCGACCCTAACATAGTTGGGAAAAGGCTAGGCAGATGATGATGACTTAGAGTAATGACTTATAGTACCCCAGAGGCCCTAGACAAAGTGACATTCTATCAGCGATAACGATGATGGAAAAGGCAAAAATGTAGGTCCTAGACAAGTGACAATCGCCTCCAAAGCGTTTCGATTATACAACGACTTTAAACAGGATTGGCATAAGCTTTTCGATAGCATAAGTAAATCCTGCTGTTGAAAGTCGATTACCTTCCTCAGTCACTGAACCACCGGCTCTAGTTTGTTACCCATACGATATTCTTTTGTTTATGTGTTATTAAGGGCTTATGCACACACGTCGTGTGTCACGTCAACGTCGAGTCACCGATCAGTCACGTCAAATAATACGTAGGAGTTGTAGGACGTTGGCTACACAACGTCCTACAGCTCCTTCGTACGTTTGACGTGTAAAAGTGATTCCAATATCCTATTTATAGAATAAACAATTTCATTTCGTTTCATTTCATTTCACACATCAGTCAGGGCACTCTCAGTCGACGTCCGGTCACCGGTAAGTCAAAATTTGTACTATTACGAACGAAACGGGCGGTGCTATGACTGACTGACACTTTAGCAGAATCATAATATAAAAATATTATGAATCATCGTAAAATGACACAAACAGACAATTCAAAGTATGATTTGTGTATAGTTCATATTACGAAATAAGTCATATAATTGACAGTTTTCTATGGAGATTCGTAAAATGGTCCACAATTTATGAATTGGTTTTATGTCAAATTAGAGGAATTGCTAATGACAGCTGGGATTCAGGAAATTAACTACTTTAAGGGCGAATTTCACCAAACTTTTATACCGAGTATAAGTCTTATCCGGCGAATAAATTTTGTAATTTTGACAGATTTTCACTACAAAAACTGTCAGACGATAATTTTATTCCACGGATAAAAGACATCTGACTTTGATGAAATCAGCCCTTAGAGGAATTGCTAATGTGGCCGGTTGAGGCCCCTCACGCCCCTGAATTTGACGTGACTGATCGGCGACTTGACGTTGAAGTGTGTGCATGAACCTTAAGTAGAGGAAACCGGTTACTTTTTCCTTCACTTGTTATTTATTATACTTGTAATAAGTAATCAACCAGCTGTAGGTGATTGATTAATTATCTGTCAGTTGTCATGCCCACTAGATTCTCTGGTATGTTATGTCTTGTACAGCTTTGTATTTGATGTATTCTTGTATAACTTGTTCTTAACAAAGAGTTGTAAGTAGTAGCAAACTACTTGTTACAGTCTTTTTTATGTTAATTGCAACAAACAAACTGACTGGAGGAGCTCGTGGCTAAGTAATAACAGCCGCACGGGTCGATCCATCAGGTTAAGCTACGCTTGCCGGAGTTGGTGCGTGGATGGGTGACCATCGTTACATATCGGGATGCCTCCGTGCCTCGGAAAGCACGTCAAGCCGTTGGTCCCGACTGTCATTTGTGGATCTTTGACAGTCGTTACGAGTCGTCAGAAGCACGAAAGTCTGACAACTAGTCTTACTAAAGGGGTATCGTGTTACCCAGTAACTGGTTTATGGAGGTCAGATAGGCAGTCGCAACATGTAAAATACTGGTATTCAGCTGCATCCGGTTAGACTGCAAGCCGACCCCAACAAAGTTGGAAAAGGCTAGGCAAATGATGAACAAACAAATAGACTGATGCAGAGCTGGTTTTAGCAATATCGGCGCCCTGGGCGAGATTTCTGCAGCGCTCTTACATTTTCCACTCTTGGAGAGTACGGAGGGGCGTTAAAATGTTTGCACCCAGCGTCGGAAGGCTTCGCTTTTCTTTTGTCCATCATCATCATTCTTCTGCCATTATTTGTCTATTCATAAAGAAACCTCCTTTTTATTTTAGTCGGTTAAAAATAGGAGAAACTTTGTCGACTGTCAGAAAAGGGAGAATCTAGCAAGATCGAGCGCAGCGAGCTTAAAAATATTTGCACCCTGCTTCGTATTCATTTTTTTTTCCTAGCCTGCGCTGTAAGCCAGTTTGATTTTGACAGTAATTATAGAAAACTTTGTTCCGAAATAGTCTACCTACAAAAAGACCTAGACAATAACGATCGTTAGAAATGAAAGACAAAATGATAGATTGTAGAAGGATTTCTACGGTTCGATGTCAAAAATGAAGAAACGAACTGTCACTTTGTTTAGAAAAAGCTATGTCTATTCTTGGTAGAGATAGAAAGCGCCATGCTACGCCTGCTGGTTTGATGGAGTCTATCCAGCTCGTCCCGCCATCTCCTACGTGGTCTGCCGCGACCCCGTCTCACTGTCTCAGGGCACCAGTTCTGCGCTATTTGGGCCCACAGTTTGTCCGGCATGCGGCAGACATGTCCTGCCCAGTCCCATTTAAGTTGGGCAGCCTTTTGAGCCACGTCAGGTATCTTTGTTTTTGTTTTCTCGTATTCATATTTCTCGTTATTAATAACATCACGCATGTTTTCCCATGAATCAGGAATGAAGAGATCCGTAGGAGAACCAAGGTGATGGACATAGCCCGAAGTATTGCCAAACTTAAGTGGCAGTGGGCAGGGCACATTCCTCGCAGAACAGATGGCCGATGGGGCCGAAAGGTTCTGGAGTGGCGTCCGCGTACCGGAAGACGTAGCGTTGGAAGGCCCCCCACAAGGTGGACCGATGACCTGGTGAAGGCCGCGGGAAAGCGCTGGATGCAAGAAGCACAGAACCGGTCGAAGTGGCGGTGCTTGGGGGCGGCCTATGTCCAGCAGTGGACGTCTTTCGGCTGAAATGATGATGATGATGGTGATGTTTTCCCAGAAGGGACTTGGGAATTAAAGTGTTATTGGGTTTTTCCATGAAATTTCTCAGTAGCTGCACGGAGTCTGAATTTGTGCCCGGTTGATGGCAATAGGCTCGCGCGCCCCCCTATTACATGGGACTTAAACATAACTGGCAAAATATGGGCGTACTATAGGTGCACCTCTGTTTAAGCCTTCGTGGAATACAGGCGTGATATTATGCTAAGAAAGATGATGTGTCCTCCATATTCTAGAAAAATCATGTTTTTATTGTCCCCGTCGACTGGTTTTACTGTAATTACAATTAAAACTGGCCAACTGCGAGTCAGACTCGCGCACGAAGGTTTCCGTACCATTATCTATAAAAGCAGCAAAAAAATCATGTCTGTTGTGTGGGAGCCCCCTTAAATATTTATTTTATTCTGTTTTTTAGTAATTGTTGTTATAGCGGCAACAGAAATGCATCATCTGTGAAAATTTCAACTGCTCTAACTATCACGGTTCATGAGATACAGCCTGGTGACAGACGGACGGACGAACAGCGGAGCCTTAGTAATTGTGTCCCGTTTTCCCCTTTGGGTACGGAACCCTAAAAAGGTAGGTACCTAAACAGGAAACCAGTAATACCAACACAATACAGCCAGCCAGTCTTTGCGTGTGGATGGCATGATGGCAATCTATTTTTAGCCAGCCATTAATTATTTATGACTGAAACTTATTTGTCATAGTGTAAACCCCAGAAATTCATCGGTTAAAGTAAAGTTGTGTTGAGGAAAAGGTAGTCCCCGTGAGTCGATGACGTGGCCGCTATCACTAGGTACATACGTCACTAAGTTTTTTCTTTTCGTATGGTTAGTCATAGTGACTGACCTGCATGCGTAGCATACACAGAAACGGGTTTTGTCGACGGAAGAATAGACAAAATGACAGATAGTGATTGTTTATCTGTAATTTTGTCTATTCTTCCGACGACAAAACCCGTTTCTACGGTGGTCATGGTCTGCGTGCTAGTGTCAGAGTTTTAAAGCCGCCCAGGAGCCTTCACATGCCGTCGAGAAATATCTCTCTGGCATGCCGGTTTCGTCACGATGTTTTCCTTCACCGTTTTTTAAGCAAGTGATAATTATACAATACGCACATGAATCCGAAAAGCCAGAGGTGAATGCCTTGGGTTCGAACTGGAGACCTGTGACCTGGCAGTCTGACGGCCACACTCACACCACACCACTATCACTGCCAACATCATAGAACCCATGGATAAGAATTTAGAATACAACTTTGGTACCAAAAAATAAAACACAAATATAAAATACCACCAACAATTTATTACAAAAATATTACACAACTGGCATTATCTATGGTTTCGCACCCTTTGAAATGGCGCGAAACGATTAACCTTCAAATTTTTGACAGGCACCAAGACGTTCTCACGATTTCCCAAAAAAGAAAACTCACTCGATCATCGGTTCGTGTTCCGTTGACAAAAAACTATTGTAACTACTCACAGAAGGGCCTGTTTCCGTTCCCGGGTTTCCATCAGATTTTAAAGACGCTGGTTTCTTACTTACTCTTTTTTTGTGAGACGATTTACTCTTCAAAACATTTTTTTCTTGGTTTTCCTTAATAATGATACCCGGCGCCAACTGAGGTGGGGTGACCTCTTGTGGAAAAGATAATAAATTATCGTAAGATTTAAATGTCGAGACGGTTTTTGTTGCCGCGGTAAGACAGCACTGAAAACATTTATTCGAACAAATTATTGAAGGTTTCGAAGCTTTGGTTCGATACCTGGTTTGCTGTTTTTTAGGCTTCGGAATTTTATTTTTCATGACCCGATCCAATTTGTTTTTGGACTCTTTTTTTCGATTGGATTCTTTTCGACTGGATTCTTTCCGACTGGATTCTTTCCGATTGATTTCTTTTCGATTTCGTTCATCTCTACATCTTTTGCAAAGTGGTCGCCTCCTCTTGCGTTCTTCTTGTAGTCGTTTCTTTCGTTTGATACATTTAGGACAATTCGGGTCGAATTTTAGATTTACATTTGGATTGGACGGATTAGCTGGTGTCTGTAAAGGAATAAGGAGTCTAATGACGGGAATCTAAAATAACCTGCACGCTTAGCATACATAATCGACCTATAATGTTCCCACTGCTAGGATACAGGCCTCCTCTCTGTGAGAGGGAGTGGGCTGGAATCCACCACGTGGGCCCAGTGCGGGTTGGTAGATGTCACATGTCTTCGAATTTTTGGTTCTAGGTCATGCTGGTTTCCTCACGATGTTTTCCTTCACCGTTTTGAGAGCAGTGGTGATGAAATAAACACAAAGTAAAACGCCAGATAGTGTTCGTACCTACGACCTACACTCTACACTAGGCTACCACTGCTCCTACGCTTAGCATGCTGCACCACGATAGAAACGGGTTTCATCGACGGAAGTATAGACAAAATAAAGATAAGAATATTAGGCTATATAACACCACGCTACAACCATGAGGAGCCGAGCAAAAATTAAAAAAAATCTGAAATAACGCTAAGCGAAAATAGAGGCGCGAGCGGGCGATGCGATGGGACGCAATGTTGGAAACCAGAAATATAAAACAAAAGCACAGTATAAATAAGTGACAGTATTACATCTCTGCAGTGAACGTTGTTAAAATAATTACCTACGGCCGCTGGGTAGATAAACCTTCCGCGTCGATTCTGTTGCGTACTGAATACACTGAGATTTCGAAGCGCGTCGTTTCGACCGTTTTCTTTGAAGATATAATACTGTTAGTTATTTATACTGTGACAAAAGGTAATTGGAGGAAAACACGTACCGCTCTTAATGTTTGGCATCCGCCCAATCCCGTCATACCCACCTGTAAGAAGGCAAAGATGAAAAAGTTAAGTTATTCTAATTCAAAACTGCGGTTCCTGAGGTAGCTCCGCGTAGTAACTTGACGGGTATCGCGAAGCAGAAAGAATTTCGTACTTTTTTTTTTTTTTAACTATGGCATCTCGTAGTTGATGTCTGAAATCATGACTACTTAACCGGACTTTCCTGTGGCTGCCTTAAGAACTACTCTCAGGGCCTCCAGCCAGGGGCTTATAACAAACTATTCTAAATTAATACTAAGTGAACGCTCGCTAAGGGCACCCCCTGTGGGGTACGAACCTCGGCTTAGGGCGTCACTGACGGGAGGACAGCAAGACGGGACAGGCTGGATCAATATCAGATCATCATTATTATAAATCGGGGAATTTAAAGCTACGGGCTCAGCTTCGGCGCGGGCTGGCACATCATCGGACAAGGGAGAATTTCGTACAATGACCCTTCATTACTTATCTCTATCGCTCGCGCTCAAATGTATTGCCGTCTCGCTAGCGATAAGGGCGGTCCTTCTAATGTGTGAGCGCGACGGCAAATACATTTGAGCGCGAGCGATAGAGATAAGTATTTAAGTAATGAAGGGTCATTGTACGAAATTCTTTCTGCTTCGCGACCGGACTTTAGCTAAAAATTATTAAAAAACAGATTATCTTAACTCATACTTCAAGTAACATACTACCAGCGATCAGGACCCCAACAATAGACGTAGGTAGATCTAGATATATTTAGTAACCGCTTAACTACTCCAAGAGATACACGTGTTTCACCTCTCAACGAGGCATCCTCAGGATGACGATTGACCAGTCGCAAACCAGAACACGACGTGTTGCCACACCGAGCGCTGGACGCAGATCTGTGTCAGAGGTGAAACACGTGCCGATTTCTTACAGGGTTTTTATGACTCTTGGAGAACAGTACTAAATATATCTACATGGGACATGTTGCGCCGACCCCAAATAAATTGGGATAAGGGCAGGAGAATGATGATGATGAATGGATTTCCGCAAAGTGACGCCTGAATCAATTAACTATTAAGTATCTTATTTTATCGTTTTGAGATAATATTAGATAATATGATACTCAACACGTCTCCAAAGTTTCGGTAGCTAATTTCATTTGACCCTATACAACATTATTTTTTGTTTATGGTAAACCCGAAAATGGGTCATTGTTCTCATCATTTTGAACAACTTTTTCTATCGGACCAACATTGAAATCGCGAAAAAAAAATCAGCTGTTCCATACATTTGTGTTCACATATATCGACAAAATGAACAGCTGATTTTTTTTTCGCAATTTAAAGGTGTTCCCATAGAAAAATTTACCCACAAGTTAGCCACATTTCGACAGTTATGGTAAAGTCCCATGTAATATGGGGCGAGCCTATTGCCATCAACTGAGCACAAACCCAAACTACGGCCTGTTAGTTACTGATACATTCCAGATAGGAAAACCCAATATCACTTTGTCCGACCTGGGAATCAAACCCAGGACCTCATGCATCAGTAGCGCTTGGGACCCAACGAGGCAGTTTGCCATCATCATTCTGCCTAGCCTTTTCCCAACTATGTTAGGGCCGGCTTCCAGTCTAACCGGATGCAGCTGAATACCAGTATTTTACATGGAGCGACTGGACCTCTACAACCCAGTAACTGCATGGGTAATACGACACCCCTTGGTAAGACTGGTTGTCAGACTTTCGAGCTTCTGACGACCCGTAACGACTGTCAAAGATCCACAAATGAAAGCTGGGACCAACGGCTTGACATCAAAGTGGCAGTTTGCCATCAAATAACGTAAAATAAAACGATGCATAGACCTGTGTTATAGACCGGCGCTTATCCAGCTCATCAAGCATCTTCGGAAAGGCATTGTTGTGAGTGTGGACTCGGTTGATCTGATCGCGGGGTGACTGACCCCTCCCCTCGTACTCTAGTTGATGTTCGTCGTTGAACTGGTCGACTGCGTTGCGCGTTTTCTGTATTATAAACAATAAAATATCCCTTAGTCATGTCGACAGATCTTGAAGCGTGCATGACGCTCATCGACTGCCTAGCCTTTTCCAACTATGTTGGGGTCGGCTTCCAGGCTAACCGGATGCAGCTGAATACCAGTATTTTTCATGGAGCGACTGCCTATCTGACCTCCACAACCCAGTAATTGGGTAATACGATACCCCTTGGTAAGATTAGTTGTCAGACTTTTGGGCTTCTGGCCCGTAACGACTGTCAAAGATCCACAAATGACAGCCGGGACCAACGGCTTCGATGCAGATCCGTCGAAATTAAGAGATCCAACAATACAAGGTACTTTTGGCGCGTGGCCAAAATCCGAACTAGTGCCGCCATTTTGGTTTGTCAAACAAATTCTGTGACTAGTCTGTCTGCCTCGTTGGTCTACTGGTCGCAAACGCTACTGCTGCCTGTGCATGATGCCCTTTTTTTTTTGAGGCTGGCCAATCATCGCATCACTTCTCCCGCTCTGGGCGGAGCGGGAGGGCGTGTCAGACTTTTACTGACTAAAACCCATCCGTGTTCCTTCAGTTGCCTATTGCCAAGGTCCCGGTATCCCTTTCGGACTTTCCCGCAACCCTGCCAGGATCCATGACCCACTGGGTTCTTTTCCCAGGTTTCGCGAAGTAGTGTTATTGGGTTTTTCCATCCAGAATTTCTCAGTAACAGCCCGGAATGTAGATTTATAAGTTTGTTACCAGGTGATGGCAATAGGATCTCCCCCTATTACATGGAACTTCAAAATCAGTGACGAAATGTAGGTTTATAACTAAAGTTATTCTATAGTACCTAATTTCTGAGTTGAAAACCGGAATATGGTTTAGAGTCTGGTAGCCATAGCGATATAATAGATAGAGTGCGCGCAACAAACTATGAACAGTAGACACGGATTTGAACAACACGACGTTCCTCACCACACTCACTCACTTGTCACTTCGAGATTCATTCATTTGTATGTCACAGTGAAGCGGTAAAAAATGTTATTTTGAGGTGTTGGGACATTCAATCATTTTGTATGGGACATTTGAAGTGCCTCTTGTATGTCCTACCCAACACTAATCTATAGCTCACTTGTCTACGATGTGCACTAAGTGATTTGTGCAATACGCGCACTCTATGTAATATTATATCTCTATCGGTATCATAAAATAGCTTACGAAATGAAGGACTAGGTATTTACCGGCGTCCTGCAAAGCAATCAATTGTGATCGCGCATTACGCTTCGCTCCCATCTACAGCTTGGCAAAAAAGAATTTGGAAAAAATGAGAGCGCCACTACCGCATATAGGTCACTTCAAATCGGAAATGAGTAAAAGAATTTAAACAAATAGTTAAAAACACTGCTTGTACTGACTCAAAACCTACTAGGACTTGTCGGCAAAGTAGTGCCAACATTGTAGCTCTGCATTACATAAATAATTATGTAAAATATTTAGTTTCATTTGTCACCGCATCATACTCTTTTTTGCCAAGCTGTAGGTATTTTGTCGTCGTGGCAAGGATCGTGCGCGAACGGTTCCATGTATTATCTGTACGTACCTTCGCCGGCCTCATGTTAAACATAGGTAGCGGTCCCTCCTCATCGATGATCATCAGCACTAGATCGACTATATTCTGTTTCGCCGACCGTTTTGGCAGCGAGTAGACTGTACTGCCAGTCAACGCGGTTTGTACTGCAGAGTCGCGGTCATCACTAATAACAATATTTGTCTTTTGTTGGAATTTAGTTGACCCTGGCATTTTTTCTTTACAACTGAAAATTGACGAGTAGAGAAATAGATAATTAGATTCAGGCGTGACTTTACGGAAATCCATTATAAAATACAATAGACGTAGATATATTATACTTAGGAACCTATTCCGCTTAACTATTCCTCAAGAGACACACTGTGCGTCGCAGCGTGGCAACTGGCAACACGTGTTCGGGTTCACGACTGGTCAATCGTCATCCTGAGGATGCCTCGTTGAGAGGTGACACCCGTGTCGATTTCTTACAGGGTTTTTGACTATTGAGGAATAGTTTACAAAACATATCTACATCTACGTTTAAGTAGAGAAATCTACGGCAGTTGGGACAGTCCAGAGCCTGAATCTATCAAGCATTGTGTCCATAGATAGGTACCCAGAATACGTGTTACTATGACCTGTGATAATATACCATCCTAACATTGTCCCAGAGCAGGGGGCCAAATCTACTAATTTACAAACGTCTCAGTGGTCTCACAATGATCAGTTTTTGACAGATTTTGTATGGCGTAGACATTGTGAGACCACTGACACGTTTGTAAATTAGTAGGATTGGCCCCCAGGGTAAATGCCTCACCTTTACCATGACAAGAATAAATAAATAGAATTGGTGTTGTCTGTACCAACGCCTGACGATTTCCGTAGAGCAAATACACATATTCGAAACGTTTTGAGATCGAAATATAAACTCAAAAAAACACCTCTACTATGCATCGTCTGATCAGCGTAGCCATACCAACTTAAGTTTGCAACGTTAGTGCGGGCTCGGCTCTTTGGACAAGTGGCTAACTATGGGTGCACAGTCTGCACAGACCATTGAGATTCCTGGTTAGAATCCCGGGTAGAGCCAAAAAAGTATCGGGAATTTAATTTGAAATAGAAAGTGGCAGAGTGGCTGCCTGCCCCACACTTTAGGTACTATAGTTGGATGTGTTTAGATTGATATGTAGCCCGGTAGATACATAATTATGTCAACACGTCAATTATGCTGAAAAATCACAAAAACATAGGAACACAGTATTACAAAATTACCTTGCACAAATAATTTTAACGAAATGTAAAGTTCCACTCAAATTAAAGTTAGTTTCATATAAATATGTTTCTTGCATTTATTATTTTACGGGTTTTTAGGAGTAATTAAATTATTAGAATTTTGACTCATAAAACAATGACTTTGGCAACCATAGTTAAACACTTGCTTCACAGACTTGCGTCTAGATCTACACCATAATGTCCTCTTGGTCAAAGCAAGAAATTCGGGATTTCTAGACCGCCTCATTGGTGTTTAAGTTTATTAGGGTTTTACAGGCCTACCGCTTATCTGAGGCGGTGCGGTGGTAGCTGCGCGGTGCAAAAGTTGTGTGGTGTCGTGTGCTGTCATTAATTCTTCCCTAGAGTAAATAATATTATGTTCCTGGCATTGAATTCTCTCGCATCGCGCAGCTGTCTCAGGCGCTGTCTGTAGCAGTCTTAATCGTAGTTTGTAACTCTCAATTAAGGGAAAGTCAAGTATGCTTAATAATTAAGCAATTATTGCTTATGTTAAGAACCAACACGGTAAATTAGGTGTGATAACAACCTCTCTCGGCTCTCTCTACTCTCAAAGCTTTATAAATTATTTTGATCGAAAGAAACCACTCTATCAGTGTAACTTGAGAGGCTATGAATGAATAACATCACGCTGAATTCCATAAAAGTACAAGTAGGTACAGTATCTTTATTCAATCTTTAAAGAAAATAATAATTCCATGAACGATCCTACCTAATCTCGTCTATATATGCTAACACCAGCGCCCTCTAGCGGTCATAAACCGAAACCAATTAGTACAATGGCCCAACATATCTCGGTAGAAGAGTGCGAAATAGGAAACTAAAAATTCTCCTTTGAAGGTGCAGACTCCGTTTGTAAAAATAAATTGTGAAAGTTCATATTTTCTGATTCTGCATTTATTTCTGCCTTGAGTTTGTATTTTCCTCGATAGATGGCGACAGTCACTGAAAACTAATCGTTCTGAACTTCTGAGCTTGCCTTAGCTAAAACCCTATTACAAATTACAATCACCTTTAATCTTTAAAAATAACTAAATTATCAGGATCTCAATCAATCTGTGTAGCCTTTTTCCCAACTATGTTGAGGGGTCGGGTTCCACTCTAACCGGATGCGGCTCCATACTAGTAGGTACTTTACTTGGAGCAACTACCTCTGTCCTCTAGCATACCCCAGTTACAAAAAAATCCCTTGGTTGTCAGCCAGCCTTCTGACTAGCCATAATGAACCCTCAATGAACCTTGACAATTCAAAAGTGCCTGTAAATGGTTTAATTGAAATAAATGCTTTGAGTTTGAGTTTGAAGTCAAAATAAAACAAGTTTACATTTTAGAAAACATCTCATTTCTTTATGTTTAGGAATTAAAACTAGACATATTTTTAAGACTTAGTTAAAAGTTTTGGATTACTATAATCTACATTAAAATGAAGGCATTATAATATGTCATGAGTTTCATAAGGCCTTAGTAGTCACCTTAGATCATTAATGAATTATTATTCTTAAAAGAGCCACACAAAAAAAAAAAAAAGTTATTTTTGTTATATTCCAGAGTATTACGGCTGTATTCTAGAAGGTAGACAGACACCCAAGTATTGAAATACCTTTAGTAATGAAATAAAAGTGCATTTTACTGCTAAAAAAATTTTAAATTGAGAAAAATGGAATGACAAAGTATGTTGGTAGGTCTAAATCACAATCAACCAAGTTATCCTGAATCAACTGATGACATATACACGTTTATTTACATCTTATCATCACTAAACATAGAGGAAAACAGAAAATTGTAGTATGATTTACTTGGAAAACGAAATGTGCTTATGAAGTGCAGTACGAACTTCAGTAACGCATTATGATAAACAAAACCTTGCATGAAGCAGACCAAAAGAAATCACCAAGATGTATATTTTATTATGTGATCACAGGACTGGGAAACCACATGTCTCGGTTGTGTACTTGGCTCCATAACAGGTCATAATATATAGAGACATCTTTACAATACACTTAAATGCAAGTATACAATACAAATGTAGAAAATACTTACATGTACTTATACTCCATTTGAAATAAGATTAGACATTTAAACAAACCTTTTTACAGTCCGTTCAACCGATTTTGACTTCTATACTGTAGGCATAAGTATGGCATTAAAAGCAAAAAAGGTTAAACAATACTAACTGTCTACTGCAGCTACCAATTGTCATGGCACCAACGCAATAGAAGTCAACATCGGTTGAACGGACTGTAAAAAAAGGTTTATTTAAATGTCTAATCTTATTTAAATGGAGTATAAGTGCAACCAAATGTACAATGAACTAGAGAAGATTCATGTCTTTCAAATATTTTGGTGACCGGTGTCTGACAGGAGTGTTCTTTTGAGATGTGTTGTACCCACGGCTACACATCAAGCTACACATTTCCAATATTAGTTGACCTAATATTGTACGGAAATCCTATATAATGCGAGATCAGCATAAACTGGAAATGTATAGCTTGATGTGTAGCTGTGTCTACCAACACATTTCAAAATGATACAACCTCAGACCAATTTAAAAAACCAAGACATAGTGCTGCAAACAAAACAGTGAAGCATGCTTAAACTACACCTCACTAAGTGCACATATGTTTACAAAACCGGCCTCACTGTTAGCAGCATTGTCTTGGTGTTTTATTTAGTCTGAGGCTGAGGTCTGAGGGTAAAACTTGCAGTTTCATGGTTCTGTCACAACAATATTCAAGAATACTCATCAAAATGGTAAATTCATTGCTTCTTACAAATGACTACATCTAACTAATGACTTTGTATGTCTTCCTACAACTCCTAAGAGCTTTATTACTCGTATCAAAACACTTATTGACGGAAAATAAAACACTTGAGACCTTATATAGAAAATGTAATCACAAATTTTGGACTTATAGCTAGAACTCTTAACGGCGCCCGCGGCCCCGGCCTCCACGGCCTCCCCGAGGTCCTCCGCGGCCTCCGCGACCTCGTCCCCTTCCACCTCTCGCACCACCACCTCCTCTTGGAAAACCTTCCCTCTTTCCACGGCCTTTCGGGGTATCGTCAATTAATAACGTCTCCAAAGGCAAGCTGTCGGGCAGCAAGTAATATCTAATATTGTTCCCACGAATACTCAAAGTTTCCAGCTGCAATTCTTCTTTGTTTTTAAGCGTTACCTTCACGGCTTTCAAATGTGTGTTCATTGCTACATCTACTCCGGTTATCGTTCCGTGCACAACACTGCCGTTCTTCAATTCGATAGTCACTGTTTCATGGCTCAGCTTCATTAAAAATCTTACTAGTTTCATTTTTGTAGATTATTAGCTTACTTTAGTAGAAAACAGAAGCGGCGTCGGTCAATTAGATAACCTCAAATTCTTTCTAACCAAAATAACGATGGCGGCTGTCCAGTTATTATGGTATTGCCCACAGACTACTTAGAGAACTAACGTGTATTGCCAGATAAAATGAATAAAAAAAATACCATCACGACGCGATTTTATCTACATTTTTATGAAAATCCTTATTTAGTAGTATTTAATTTTTGATGAAGAAAGACGAAAGATGTTCTCTTATTGAGAGTTATGTTGAGACCACAGAGCACTATTTAATACTGGTAGTTGAGACCACGGCCTCGTCGTATAAGTTCCTCCTTTTATACTTATTCTACTCTTTGTTAAGTTCCTTGGTTGAGAGTTGACAGAAGTCAGGAATTAAAATACTGCTCCACAGAGTACATTTTTCTAAAGTACTGCTCAAGCCCACGGCGAGATACTGCTGCTGTAAAAGATTAATATTATTTACTGAAAAGTTACTACCAACATGAATCCATCCGTAGGTGAAAGTTTGCTAAGTCACGAACATTACGGTTCAGTTGATGAACAGGAAGAAGAGAAACCGGAAAAATCTGTTTGCGCTCGATTGATACTTACTAAAGAACAGGTAATCAATGAACTTATAAGGCTAAGAACTCACGAAGCGGTTTTCACCCGCGCCCGCCGCGTTTGCGGGGGCCCGCCCGCAGCTTCTGTAGGATGTAGATTTATATGCAAAAAGTAAGAGCACATTTCACGACGCGTTTTACACCCGCTGCGAGAGAAGGGGGAATAAATAAATTCCACTATAAAAATATACTTAGCTTTAAAATTAATTGAATGACTTGATTAGAAAATGGTGAAAACATTTTTGCAGCAGATTGTATGATTCGTCATTTTGAACTGGGTCAAATAGGTTACCTATGTTATATAGAACTATGATCAACCGCGCGCGAGCCGAGCGGATGGAGCGAGCGGTGCCGCGGCAGCGGCCGGTGAGCTGAGGAGCAACTTGGAACGTCAGGCGACGTCTGCGACCGCCGACGGCTTCGTGGATGACGTCGCAATTTTTTGTTCAAGCTTTTCAAAGTTTAGATATTTGTAGTTATTTCCCCCTCGGCCCCCACTCCTGTGAGGCCCCCAAATCTCGAGAAGTACTTTTCAATCAAATCCCTAACAAGGCCAAAATATCTTCAGTAAGAGAGAGTCAGTTTGTAGCCTCCTACGCCTACGTATGCAAAATATAAATGTAGCATGCTAAGATTTCCGAGCTCGCTCCGCTCGCTCTTCCATCGTACATCTCCTATTTCTATTGAGAGAGAACGGTTGAAATACAACCTTATCTAAACCATCCGTGGCGGCGTGCTAAAATCGAGCTCGCTTCGCTTGCTCTTGTTTCCTGCTGCTGAAACTTTTCTACATTAGAAATTACAGTGGCTGGGTATGATATACTTATTCTTGAAAAAATGAGGCTAAAACCCGAAAAGTTCGTTTATTTTGTGTTTGTTTATGTATTTTTTGTCCTCATCTGATTGGCAACAAAACCCTCGTTTTTCTTTTTTCTGGGAAATGAAAGAAGCCTCGCAAAGCTGATGTCGCCGTCTTAGACGTACGTTTGATATTATGAAAATATCAGGGATTTTCTACTTGATTTGAATGTTCATCCAAAATCAATACCTACCGAACTCAGACCGCTTTGGTCTGAGCTGAGCTACCGAAAGGCAAAAAATCTACCCAAATATTTAGAAAATAATTGCAACACCACATGAAGATAGGTACAGCTCTTTTATTCATACTACGGGGTGGTTGCCAAAGAGTTGATAGATCGATATCAGTCGCGCATAGCCACATAGTTCATTAATACTTTAAAATGGATGTCAGAACTTTATCTGGAACTGCGGAATTTTCCGACGAAGACTCAGTTGAGGAGTTCCAGCATCCACCTACGATAAAAGAGGTTCAGGCGAAGTTTGCATTTACTGAAGCTCAGGTAGCGACATATTTTATCTCCTCTTATAGGACTATGCCCAAAAATTACCAGAAGACCGAATTCTTCCTTGCTGAGAGTGTAATAGTTACTGATTATAAACTTTTTCAAACTGTTTTCAGCAACGTGATTTGCTCGAGGCTTTCAACCTTCTTGACTATACAGGCGAAGGGAAAATTGAAGCGGAAGACTTTCGAGTTGCTGTCAAAGCTCTAGGTAATGCTAGAGTGCGCAAACTTGAGCTAAGTTAAAGTGGGTGATAAACGTGCGTACTTCAAGTACGCGGTCTTTTAGTTGACCTTACTCGGCTCGCCGTTGGTGACACACTCAGAATTTCATAAACAATGAAATTCTGAGAAAGCTTCACGTGTGTGTCACCGTCAAATTGGGTCGCGGCTCGCGGCGATGACAGACTGGCGAGTAAGCTCGCCGAGCCATATGTACGCGTACTTGCTCGCACGTCTATAACCCGTTTAAGAGCTAAAAAACTGAGGCATGTTACAATTTGGCACGGTTCGGTCCAACTGTACCCTAATTGCGTAAAGCACGATCAATCGGAATTGGAATCGGCTTGACACAAATGTCTAATCCATTGCTTGTAAAGTTCGTAAGTTACGTTGTTGAACAGAACTTTTTTCGAACTTATGTAGCAATGGATAGATATTAGATATTTGTTTGGAATTCGAACCGAATCCAATTCTGATTGATCGTGTATTCGTGTATTACACATTCGTGTTTGTCGCCCAGCCTGTACCTTATCATGCCGACACCAAAATGTGTATAAAAGTCCGGTCGCGAAGCAGAAAGAATTTCGTACAATGACCCTTCTTACTTATCTCTATCGCTCGCGCTCAAATGTATATTGCCGTCGCGCTCACACATTAGAAGGACCGCCCTTATCACGAGCGCTGAGCGCGACGGCATTGTACATTTGAGCGCGAGCGATAGAGATAGATAAGTAATGAAGGGTCATTGTACGAAATTCTTTCTGATTCGCGACCGGACTTTAAGCACTCCTTACATTTTTCTTTTTATTTAGGTTATGAACCCACTAAGGAAGACCTGCAGAAGATGATAAACGCGGTAGACAAGGGGAACACTGGAAGACTTAGTTTTGAAAATTTTGAAACCGCCATTATGAGGAAGATCATGTCACTGGATAGTGATGGCGATATTATGAAAAGCTTTCGGCTTTTTGACATGGACGACCGCGGTATTATCTAATTTCTCACATAAAAAATAATACAGTACCTTATATGTTAACACAGGGTGTTCCCGTTAACCCGCAATAGTTTATCGTCCATAAAAGCTAAAAAAAAAAGACCAGTCAAAAAAAAAAAAAATATATTACCTGCCTAATGAAATGTTCACAAAACTATTAAAAAAGAAACACTCTGTACACCTACACGCACACTTGTATTTGTACAGAGTAATGCGTAAGTGTGCGTGTACGGAGTGTTTCTTTTCCGTATCAATTTAATATTTTTTATGATTATTTTACTTGAATTTTTTTTTTTTTTTTTTTAATGTTTAGTAAAATTTTTTTTAGCATGTAGGCATAGACGCTATATAAGTGCGGGCTAACGGGAATGCCCTTTGTTAGTTAACATACTGTCTGTCTTTAATAAATGTCGGTATGTATTTGTCTGTATGTGGTAATTTGTGTATTTGGTTTTCTTTTCCAGGTTTCATAAGTTTTGATAATCTTAAAAAAGTTACACGAATTCTCGAAGTTGGTTTGACGGATGAACAAATAGACGAGATGATTGACGATGCCGATAAAAATTTTGATTCCTTGGTAAGACACGTGCAGATAAAATATTGAATGTTTATAATCATAACTAATTTTATAAATGCGAAAGTGAGTTTGTATGTTTGTTACGCTTTCACGCTAAAACGGCTGAACGGATTTCGACGAAATTTGGCACATAGGTAGATAACAGACCTGGAGAAGGACATAGGATTTAGACGAAGTGGCGGACAACAGCTAGTTGAAATATAATAAAAATAACGTTTATCCTCGAATTTATCCATTTTTCAAATAATTAACCAGAACTTTACTGCTTATTTTTTTCAGGTGAGCCCAGAAGAATTTATGAGAATGATTAAAAATTCTGTTAATATTGTCACACCATAAGTTTTTTTCAATTTTTTTCCATCGGATTTTAGAAAAAAGATTCACACGGTATTTTCTTGCTTGAATTTTCTGTTCTATTCTGAGTGAAGATTTTTCTGTTTTTAGTGACGATAAACTTAGAAATACGTTTTATGTTTAGACGTTAATTTATTCTTGTAATTTGAATAATAATTTTATTATGATGTAAAGTTCGAACAGTGAGTTGAAAATTAAAACTTTGTTTTATTAAAAGGAACCTGGAACGTTACGATAGTGCAACAGATTAAAAATTCCTCCGATTTTGTTTGACATAAAAGTCAAAACTGATTTTGACACTGACTGCTCCTTTGTTTGAAACTAGTACTGTTATTTTTGAAAATCGTAATTATTTCCATTTACTTTTGATTTCATTATTCTAGACTACAGAATACTAAACAAATATTTAAATAAATAAAAGGCGTTGTCCTCCATTGTTGTAATATTCGTCGATATCGTGAAACTGTAAAAATAGAAATGGGTAAGTTGAAATGCTTACACAATATAATTTGTTATAATCCATTTTCTAAGCACTCGGTCATGGTTTTATTTCTTATTACAGACTCCGGAGATCTCGAATTAGAAACGAAATGCGAAAATCTCATGAACATAGTCGTCGAATCGCGAAAACGATTCGGCAAAGCTTGTAATGATTATGACCAAAAAATGTTGCTCATGGAGAACAAATTACTGAATTTACAAGTAGAAACAGCTTCTAACTGTCGTTTTAGACCTAAAAATACAATTCCCAACATCGATGAAGATAGCTGCAAAGATTTGGACGACTTATTTGTTGAGATAAGTGAAAAACAGAGGCGAATGGAAGATATGATTAGAAAGTTGAAGAATACTCATGAAGTCATAATGCAATTAAATGCTGACGTCATTGGTAGTAAATTGCGGGCCCCTCTTACTGCAGAAACCATGTTGGCTCAGGCTAAGGCTAAAAACGTATAGACAAACACCTGTGTCAAATCATTATGCTGAGCATTTGAGGACTACCTAAGCAAAGGTATCTGCATAGTAAAGCCTTATGGAAACCTCTCTTTTGCATCATGGACTTTTAAAACTCGAGTTACTGTTTTTAAATTCAGAACACACAACATCTAGATCTACTGAGCTGAGTAATTTCAGTATTATGTTTGAGTACATGCTTGCCAGCGTGCTCCCACTGACAATGCCGCAGCATCGGCAACGTTTTGGGCCCTCACTAAAATATAACATGACATAAAGAAGAATTTCAGTGTACTGAAGTGTGATTAACTATAATAGTTTCGATTTGATAGCAGAACAGAGGGGCTTGACAAGTGACAATCGCTTCAAAAGCATTTCATTATTCTACAACAAGTTTAAACATTAAGCTTTTCGATAGCTTATGTCAGTCCTATACATTTTTGCCTTTTCCATCATCGTTATCGCTGATAGAATGTCACTTGTCTAGGCCCTCTGTTCTATCCATTTTTGCCTTTTCCATCATCGTTATCGCTGATAGAATGTCACTTTGTCTAGGGCCTCTGTAGTGTAACTGGTAAAAGGAATTTGATGAATTTTCTCACTTCCAATCAATGTCACAGTGAAACCCCGAATGTATTATAAATATTGTAGTAATAACAAAAAAGATACCTATTATTTGTACGCATGAGCTAAATACAGGGTCACATTGAAATAGCTAGTGAAACTCTGCAGATATATCTAAACATGAAAAAACAAGAATTAATTTCACGATTTTTTTTGCGGATTGAACTGCACTCTTGAAATAACCTGTTTCCCCGAAGGGTTGAGCAGAGGTGTAGCTATAGCAGGTACACCCACATTTTGCCAGTTATGTTTAAGTCCCATGTAATAGGGGGCGAGCCTATTGCCATCAGCCGGGCCAAATCCAGATAGAAAACCCATAACACTTTGCCAGACCTGGGAATCAAACCCAGGCCTCTTGACATTTTAATTTTTCTGTTTAGATATTGATAATTTGATATCCATCATGTCTGCAGAGTTTCGCTAGCTAATTTAGTATGGCCCTGTTTGTAAAATAATGTAACATAGACTGAATTAAAGTAGATACTTTATTTTTTATTACAGAGTGTAATTAAAAATAACTATGGATTTATTATCTTAATAAATATAATTTCTAACATAAAATAAATATTGTATCTTTGTTCTGACTACTAAAGTCTGTTTTTTCCATCTCATAGTTTAATTTGACATTTCAAGTGATTGTTTTTTTTAAGTACAAAATAAATGTACTAAACATTTATTTTGTACTTAAAAAAAATTTCGTTTTGTTTTGACTAACATAAGTTTTAAGATAATGTACCTATTACTAACAAAATATGGACACATTGTCTGAATTATTAAACAAATTTTATTTTATTTATTTATTTGTCGTCTATACCCGACCGTGGCGTTTTAAAGGTTTAATAGGTAGAATACATTGAGTTGTCAAGGCATGCAACGAACGGCAAACAAAATCGTAGTCGCATAACTCTAAAAACATTATTTTTTCAGCAAATTCTTATTTTTGTACGCGTAGGCGCGTGCATGCATCCAAACGTTGTATTTTTTATCTGCGTTCCGGTTACAGCATAGACAAACTACGACCAAACTTCTACATAAAGCCACTTTTACATGTTTTGCGATGGTTTAGAGAAATATATCCTTATTCGTTTTCAAAGAAAACACTATACCATTTAAGTAGATACAAATATACACTACTACAAGGATTTTATACCGTACGTTTGTACTGGCGAAACATTCGAGACAAAACATGTTGAAATCTCTAGTTCCTGCCAAAAATTGTATGGAGCATTGACAGAAAATAGAGTTAATCCAACATGTTTTGTCTCGAATGTTTCGCCAGTGCAAACGCACGGTTAGCGCTTTATAAGACATTGACAAGGGGACGCTGTTGCTGTTGGTAAATTGTACAAATGTACAATTTATTTATGAAAATGTGATAAGCAGGCCTAACATGACACACGCGACAACTACTCACGCGAGAGTGAGTAATTTTTGTCTATTTCGTCACTTTTCTCGTTTTCTGACAGCGCTGCCATACAAAATACTCGACTCGTTCTGTCAAACTTGATGTTTTCTCTACAAACCCTAACATGACACCCAAGATATCTCGACTTTTGACAATTAAACACGAGATAAGCTCCGATTCTTCTGTCATTTACTCGTCGTCGATTTTTACGACGAGATGAGTAGACAAAATTATTACACCAAAAAAAAAACTCCATAATAACATGGCAGTTTCTTAAATTGTTCTTATTTTAGTCATAATTTTATTTTGCATTATAATATGTAATATATAATAATGGAAAAAACTTAGTTTTAAACTACTATCTATATTGGAACGAAAGTTCCTTTCAGCAGCCACGAGAGAAACTGTGGCGGAGGGGAGCACTATTAAGTAGATGAGCATCACTTTCAGTAATAACCAGTCACTTTGGCAATTATGGTGATTAGTGAAGTGGGATTATGGCTGTATGGCAGTATCATACCTTCGCAACATAATAGGATGGTGATTAACCACGATTAGTCTTTTGTGGTTATAATAGCGAAATCAACTCCAGCTGCATATTTAACTGAACATCAGTCCTTTTGGCAAGTGTGGTGATTAACAAAATTTGCAATTTCAAACACGGGTTTTATGGTGATTGTTACAATATCAACCTTCGCTTTATCAAATGGCGATCATCGGCCCCTTTGTCATTTGTGGTGATTATTTAGTGAGTATACAGGATTAAATTTAATTCATTGGCATTATTATCCACGTATTAACCGTATCGTAATCTATTCTTTTTCATTTATGAAAACAATACTTATCGAAAAAGAAATAATATTTAAACTTATATTGTGCCACTAGTTTTCATTTCCGTCATTTTGTATTTTAATTTCGGCATGCCAAAGAAAAATATTTAATTTTAATAAAAAAAGTCGGTTATAAAAGAGGTGGACGTAAAATTAATATAGTACATACAAATTCCATGCGTACAATCGAATGAATGAAACCGAACCTTAAGCTGATGTTGCTATCATAAAAATGATTTGTTTTTAATAATTTGCTACATCGGTATCTCGTCACGAGATAGAGAAGTGTCAAAGTGCCTTTTTCGGTTATACTCGTGCATAACGGTCATGTTAGGGATTAGAATGACGTCATAATCGACGACAAATTTCGACAAAACGACAAAAAGAGCGTTCTCGCGCTTGTCATGTTAGCCCTGAAGGTAACAAGATGGAACGTTGGTTCCGATTTTAGCCACGTGCCAAAGCATTCTGGTACAACTATAGACAACATGCTGAAGTCTGTTATATTTCATTCTACTTACAGTCAATGGTTGGTAACTAAGCAACATTCTTTGTCAAAGTTGTTGATATGAGATTCGGAAAATTATTTGCGGAGAAGCCTTTGCGTAGAAAAAGGATATAAAGTCTTATCGATTTATACTCTGTGTATTCACCATCGGACTTTTAAGTGAATTTAAGGGTGTAGAAGCTCATATGATGGCTGACCTTCAAACTCTTTTTAAAGAACACTGTATTATACCCGACGTGATCAATATAGCACCAGCCGAGAAGCTGACTATAAAATATCCTAATGGTAATGCAGTAGAGACTGGCAAGGAACTGACTCCCACTCAAGTTAAAGATCAGCCTACAGTTACATGGGTCGCTAAAGAAGCAGATTATTATACACTGGCTATGGTGGATCCTGATGCTCCCAGCCGTGAGGAGCCTAAGTTCCGTGAGTGGCACCACTGGCTGGTTGGAAATATTCTGGGTTCAAACTTAGGCAAGGGTGAAATACTATCTGAATACATCGGTTCAGGCCCACCAAAAGGTACGGGACTGCATCGCTATGTATTTTTAGTGTATAAACAACCAGAAAAATTGGATTTCTCCAAAATAAATAAGTTGCGGAATAATTCAGGTGAAAAAAGAGGAAAGTTTTGCATTGGTAAATTTGCTCAGCAATTCAAACTTGGAAGCCCAATTGCCGGAAATTTTTACGTTGCCAAATATGACGACTATGTGCCAAAATTGTACGCAAAATTAAAGGGGTAATTTTAAAACTTAATAAAAATAGTACAGAACCAAAAACCAACTAAAAATAACGTATAAAAGATGCTTTATATGAGAACATCCGTTTGTCTATGGTAGTGATCGATAATTTCCGCCTCCGCGTGACATTTCCATTTTTCGGTCTTGTCCGCCATTACATTTTGGAGTTAGCGTAAATTGGTCGTAGCTCTGCGAACACACATCACCGAACGTTATCAGTGACAGTTAATTCGTGTACGTGCGTAGTATCGCAGTGTTTCGTGGAACAAAGAGCCCCGAAGTTCAATCGTATGTCCATCCAGAATCTGAACACATACGACCCATTCGCCGATGCTATCAAAAGCTCGGAAGACGACGTACAAGATGGTTTAGTCCACGTCCGAATCCAGCAGCGGAACGGGCGTAAGACGCTGACAACGGTGCAGGGCCTCTCGTCGGAATATGACCTGAAGAAGATAGTGCGGGCATGCAAGAAGGAGTTCGCGTGCAACGGAACGGTCGTGGAGCACCCGGAGTACGGCGAGGTGCTGCAGCTGCAAGGCGACCAGCGCGAAAATATTTGCCAGTGGCTGACTAAGTCGGGCCTCGTGAAGCCCGAGCAGCTCAAGGTGCACGGCTTCTGAGCCCGCGCTTGCACATACATAACATGGTCACCGTTCATAGTCGTCTTATATTATGAGAGCGTGCGCGTTATTGTAAAACCCTATCGAATATGTATTTAGAAAGCACAGACGTTTACAGAGAAGAGATTACACGGCCGCATAGGCCTCCCGCGCCCTGTGCCTTGCGACTCCCATGTAAAAAGTTTAATATAAATATATTATCGACGCCGTCTCACGTCCTTAGTTGCAATTAAACTGAACGAAATAGTAATAATCGCTTTTTGTTTTTTACGACATTGTATTTTTTAAATTTCTGTAATGATTCAATTAATAATAAAACGATTACACATGTTTTTGTAAGCGTGGTGTTTTTTTTTTAATCTTGCTGTTGTGGCACAGGTAACCTAACGTAACGGGACATGCCTGTATAAAGAGTGGTTTACAGTAAGTGAAAGTAGGTGAACGAGAGTATGCGACTATCTATGCGCGTTGATGCCGTGCCGTGCATTTTCATCATCGGGTTCGTCATGCAGCTAACGGTACTAGTTGCAGGCAAAATTCGCGAGTTATTAGTGAGACCGTTATAATTAACTTGCATTTAATCATCTCTCATTCTCCACTCATTTGGTACAGAAATGCCAATTTACATTGTTATTTACCATAACCAAATTATTCATGCATATTTCCCAAGAACTGTTGTAGGATGATTAATGTTTTGCTCGTTCCCAAGCTTAATAATTATTTTCCGCATCAGATAATTGGTAAGAACTAATGAATCTGTAATAATTAATCGTTCTATATTATAATTAAAAAGTATTACAAGCATGGTGATTGGTGACGCATGACATCTGTATGTTCCCGCCTATTCGTGATAAACGCACTTCGAATTACATTTCTCGCTAAGTAGGTTTTACTAGAATGTTGACAAACGGGTTTGTTACGAACGCATCGATGTACCTATTCAAAACCAAGCACTATCGATAAGTCTGTTGAGAATATCGTCCCTGAGAAATGAGGAAGGAATCGAGTTTTATTAACACGTTTTAATATTTGTCATTGTGGCTCTTATGGATAGGCAACAAGAGCTATAATAAAAACAGGAAAAGTTTTATAATGTATGAGTCATGTCGTCGTTTTAGCGAGGCTGTTACCGTCGTATGATCCGTGAGGTCACCGCCTCGCTCGACGCTAACTGTACTAAATAACGATAAAAGATTTTTTGTTTATGAACGTGTTCATCATCTTCACAAGTTTTTAGTCCTGTAGGAAGTATGAAAGTCAAAGCTTGCATGGCAACACGATTTTGGGATATCCCAATCAATTCAATTCAATTCTGTGCTGCAAAATTGAGATCTGCCGCTTATACATTATCTTAACGTTAGAGTCAGGACAATAATACCGTGGGACTGACTATAACAGGCGGCACTTGCGGTGTGAAGTTTCGGCACCCAGGGCGTTAATTTTTATAGTCACCATCAGTAAAACTGTGCTAGGTAGCTCCTGCAGTTATAGTAAGAAAAAGTCATCTTATCTAACGCGACAGTAAGTTTTTGTTTGTTTAATTACGCTTTCACGCTAAAATGGCTAAACGGATTAGGATGGAATTTGGTGCATGCGTAGACCATGACCTGGGTTAGGACAAAGGATACTTTTTATCCCGATATTCCAACGGAATCGAGACCTATGCGAGGGAAACTGCGGGGCGCATACACTATGCTAGAAACAGCCCGGTGATAGACAGACGGGGCGTAAGCTTAGTAATAAGGTCCCTTTTGAGCCTACGGCCCGTAGGTTTAATAAGAACTAGGCGTTCAAAGCAAGTATCTCTGTGGTTCAAATGCAGGAGGTAGATGAAGATGCAGGCCGACAACACATCGAATTACAGGATTAGACAAAACTAAGTAAGTAGGTAGGTATTTTAAATAACCACTTACAGCTAACAAAAAGCAACAATGCATCTCTATTGGATCAATTTAATACATAAGCAAGCATCGTTATCTGTCCCCGTTTACTTTTAAAACGTGTATGTAATAAACAACAAAAAAAATCAAGTAATAAAAACTAAAACCCAACTACGACTTAAAAGGTATAAACAAGACACCACAGACAGACAAATTAAAAATCCGGATTCACACGTGTTAGGGCATAAATCGAACAGATTACGTGTGACTCCGGATTTTTAATTTGTCTGTCTGTGGTGTCTTGTTGTCGTAGTTGGGTTTTAGTTTTTATTACTTGTTTTTTTTTTTAATTCTTTTGGAGTTATAATTATATATATTTTTGAAATGTGCTCATTAAGCCCTTTCATTTGATACCCAACATGTTACGATTAACCATATTTTTTTTAAGTTCCTCACTTAATGTCCTCTAGAGGGCGCCATTTTTAATTTAATGTGACTTCACATAGCCTTTAACCAGCGGACAATCACGACGCTTGTCAAATTGTGATAAATGGTTTGGAAGATAGGAGGGAACAGATGAACATACATACATACATACCGGTCAAAATCATAACCCTCCTTTTTTCTTAATTTTTTTTTTTCCTTTTTTCTTTCTGTCGGGTAAAAATATAACGTCATCGATACCTAACATGTAAACAATAAAAAGACCATTTGTATGATTCATCCCGATATTTTACAACGATTATTAATGTGATGCAATCTTATACAGATTACATAATATTAGAGTCTGGCCAACAAAAGTTGATCCTGAAAACTAGTTGTTGGCCAGGCTCTAATACATAATACTCAAGTGTAGGTCTGATAATTTTTCTGCTGTGCCAGCAGAATATTTAAAACGATTTATTCCTCCCACCCAGTCACCCCACTGGTGGGCCAAAGTAGAATGCCTATGCAGTGGAATCTGCCCGACTAGTTCAATCTGGTGAGGCAGATTCCACAACTCTACTGATGATGGTCTGTTGTGTTGGTTGTTTCGCATTCAGGCATTTTGTCGTGCCTGCGTATTTAAAGGGACATCCTGATCATGAGAATGGAAATGACACTAGCTAGCTGCAGTTGTAAAGAACTGTAGGTCATCCGGCAGTGACATTGGGGAGACCACATCTTGGATGAGGCTGTCACAGAAGCAAAGAGAGTCCCCCTTATCCCCAGCAGTGGGTGAAGTCGGCCTGTTGATGATGATGAAAGTAAGTATATGCCATAGTGAGCTGGAGTCACTGAACTCGAAAACTAGATTTACATGCACTAATAGAAAAGGCTCATGAAGTCAGTGTAGGTCTGTAGATAGGTATATGACAAGTTATGTAGGTATTACGTATAGGTAGTGTACTGTATTGTTTACAATACAAGGACAGTCGCCAAATACTTATTGCTAAGTGATGCCCTAAAAATTCCAACGATAGTGTGTCATAGGATAGCTACAAGCAGTTACAAGTACCGGCTTATTTGGGCTATTAGAATAGGCTTATCAAAGAAATCAATAGAATGACTCGGCGAATGGATTCGAAAGACGGACATACAACAGTAGCTTCCTGATATAATTTGAGGTAAATAGTATATAATAGTAGTGTCTCAAGTATGGTTGGCCCGCTGATAAATAATACCAAAGGTCAAAAGAATAGATTATGGATTTATGGCCCAACGTCTAGATGGAGGTAGGGAATTTTCCACTAAGAAACAATAGTATTGCATGAAAAAACACGGTGCGTAAGAAATTATAATGAAATATACATATAATTATATAATTATGTCTCTACAATAATTGTAACTTGTTTTTTGTGTTCCTCTACGTTTTGTTATTGATCTCACGCACAGACTATCATGGAAAGCACAAAGCAGAAACGAAACGTCGATGAGCAATTTGCCAAATTGACAGTTATTTGACAACACAAAAATCGGAAATTCTGCATTGCATCTGCAGTACTATTTTGGTTGTTTTCTAATAAAATCTGACCAAAATAAGCTGAACATCGTTAATTAAAAATATGCTGTAACTTATAAAACAGTTTATCAATCGACAGCTCTAATTCTTTAGTCAAATAAGGTGGTGAAACTGTTTTGACAAAAGTTCGTTTCTGTGTATTCTATTTTTATTAATTTTCGCTGTAAAATTGCAGTATATGACAATAAGAAGCAAGGATGTCGGATAAGCTGTTAACGCTGGGCCAGCGTGTGATGGTAGTTGGCAAGGATGTGAAAGGATCTGTCGCATACGTCGGGTACCCAACCTTTGCCACTGGTAAATGGATCGGGGTGATTCTGGACGAACCGAAGGGAAAAAACAACGGTACTGTCCGGGGACATGCTTATTTTACGGTAAGGTTCCTTTTTCTGAATATTTTAAGACATTTTAGTGAGCTTAGGTAATGGTATTTACTGCTGGATGTTTTCTGAAATCCTGTTGAACTTTTTGGCTTCAAATCTCATTTCAACTGGTATGAGTGGTGGTTCTTATTTTTGTCAACCAATGACAATTATAGCTAGCAAGAGAATTTTGCTTAGTATCCTATAACTTTTATTGTTAATACGAAAGCTAGTATTATTAAAATGTGAAAGTGAGTTTGTTTGTTTGTTACGCTTTCATGCTAAAACGGCTGAATGGATTTGGATGAAATTTGGCACAGGGGTAGACCATGACCTGGAATAGGACATAGGATATGATCGCATTTATAATATTAGTTAGGATTAGGATGGGAGGACACTCTAGGCCTTTGAACAAGTACCAAAGTACGGTATAAAGTATAAATAAATTACTATTACTGACTATAAAATATTCTTCCCACAAATTATATTTTCACCACACCAAACACACAAACATAACAATAAAAATTCTTTAACTGACTGAAGTTACGTTACCTAATCCATATCCTAACTATAATATAATAAATGCTAAATAAAGTGAGTTTGTTTGTTAAACTTTCACGCTAAAACGGATTTGGATAAAATTTGGCACATGGTGACCTGGTGAAGGACGTAGGCTACTTTTTATCCTGGTCCGCAGAGGAAGTCAGGGAACAAATCAAGCTAAAGAGTTTTTGTTTGAACGCACTAATCTTTGGGTATACCTGGCGGATTTGAAAATTGTTTTTATAGCCTACTAACTGCGCCCCGAGGTTTCTCCCGCGTAAGTCTCGATCCCGTGGGAATATTGGATATCGGAAAAGTATCCTATGTCATGGTCAACCCCTATGCCAAATTTCATCCAAATCTGTTCAGCCTAGCGTAACAAAGAAACAAACTCACTTTCGCATTTATAATATTAGTTAGGATTTAACGAAAGTCTGACAACCAGTCTAACCAAGGGGTATCGTATTACCCAGTTACTGGGTTGTGGAGGTCAGATAGGCAGTCGCTCCATGTAAAATACTGGTATTTAGCTGCATCTGGTTAGACTGGAAGCCGACCCGAACATAGTTGGGAAAAGGCTAGGCAGATTGAATATTAGTTAGGATTTAACATCAAGTAACAACCCTTAGGAGCCGAGGAAAAAGAAAAAAAGCCAGTGAGATCACCAAGCCATCGAAATAGATATATGCGTACACAAAATTGCGTTGCGACGTCGACGAGATTCGGGCCGAATCTTAGGGTACCGTCGCTGTATTGTGCGATGCGACGTCGCAACGCAGTTTTGTGTACAAGCCCAAAATCTTGGGTACCGTCGCTGATTTTTGCGATGTAGAGTACTTCGGCCCCGACCCACCGTGTCGCATCGCATCCCATCGCCCACCCACGCTATTAAGGCTTGTACACAAAACTGCGAATCGGCGAGATGCGAATTCGCAGAAGCTTTCTTAACAAAATCTTAGCGTACCGCAACGCAGTTTTGTGTAGATACAAGCCCTATGAAAGATTCGTTGCGAATTAGCATCGCCGCGATTCGCAGTTTTGTGTACACACGGCTACACATCAAGCTATACAATTCCAGTATAAGCTGACCTCGCATTGTACAGAAATCCTATACGATGTGAGATCAGCATAAACTGGAAATGTATAGCTTGATGTGCAGCCGTGTGTACAAGCCCTAACAGCGCGGGTGGGCGATGCGATGCGATGCGACGCGGTGGGTCGGGGCCGAAGTACTCTAAATTATTAATAATTAGTCAGAGTTCTTTTAAATTAAACGGCGCCGGCGGGGGAAATCGCTTGGCACAGTTAGTAAGTAATAACTTGAAACATTTCATACATGCTGACCATCAAGGTCTATGTTGAAACAGTCTTACTGTAATCATTTCTTTCAATACAGCACGAAACTTCAAACAACATTGTTAGTTTCATTCTTATACATTTTTTAAGCAAGAATTTTGGTGATATCATTTTATTTGACCGTGTTTAAAGTCATGTGTAAAGTGAAATATATTAATGAATATTGTTTTTATTGAACAAACAACAGTCTGCCTAGCCTTTTCCCATCTATGTTGGGGTTGGCTTCCAGTCTAACCAGATACTGGAGACCAGTATTTTTATATTAAACAATACTGTATGTGTCACCTCATGTACCCATATTCAGGCAAATAAATGATTTGATTTGACAAAGAACAGTATAAAATATATATTCACACAAAAATAATAAACGGTGAGTTCAAATGCCCTTTTTGCTAAATATTTCAGTGTGAAGAGAACTACGGAGTGTTTGTACGTCAGACTCAGATCCAGTTGCTGGACCCTGAGGATAACCCGATGGAGACATCAATAACTACACCGTCTGAGGAGCCTCGGACCACTGCTACAAATAGACGGCTCAGCAGGTATGGAATAAAACTAAATATTTCGAGTGCCGTGTGACAAAAATCAGCTAAAAGTATTATGATTTAATCTTATTATAAAATTCACAATGAATGTTGCAAATTAATGATAAAGTCAAGGGGAAATTCAGGTTTTACTGTACATGAGTGGTCAATACATCTTGTTACTGGGTAGTTTACTCACTATTTATTTAGCAAATAGTAAGGTGTGTGAAATAACTGGGTTATAGCATGATATTAATGATTAGAAATAGATATTACTAATTAAAAAAGCAACATTTATTAATTATAGTAAAAAAATGTGTTTAGTTGTGTATTTTTAGAATTAACAAAGTTTTTGTAACTTTAAAAAAATGTGTATTGTTTCTAAAATATTTTCTACCTATATTTTTTAAGTCCTACGCTGGCAACACCTACATGTCCTGACTGCGCCCGCAAACAAATTAAAGGGTATAGCAACACAGTATTCATATGCTATAGGATCTAAGTAGTATCGAATTTTTATTGTAATGTTGCCAGGAAAGCAATACATTACTAGTAATATACACTGGTGTTACTAGTAAGAAACAAAATATGATTACCATTGCTAGACGAATTTGGTTGGTTTACAAAAAATGTTGCTAGGTGAAAATAAAGATCTCTGGTAAAGGTTCTATGCACTTTTGTAATAATTACATTGTAAATGTAAACACAGGGGCATGAAAAATATGTTTAGAAGAAATGGGGGTTATTTAGTAGTGTTTATGGTAGAAAAATGTAGACAGTGTTTTTTAGTCTTGTAACACCGATTTTTCTTTTTGAGTGAATGTGATAAATTAGTTCTTACTAATATTCTCCATCAGATTTGCTATTTTCATAATGTTTAGAGAACTGATAAAAATATTAGGTTTTTTTTTTTTTGTATCATTTCCCACTGCTGGGCAAATGTCTTCATCCAAGTTAGACAATAAAAAAATCTAGACAAAGAATGGTTTCTTTCCTTTTTTTTTTTATAAAGTTCTATGCGGCATAATCAGCCCATAATTTTCCCACTGCTGGGACCTAGACCTCAGTGAGAGGGAGTGGACCGTAATCTACCACGCGGGCCCAGTACGGGTTAGTAGGTGACACATGTCTTCGAATTTTTGGTTCTAGGACATACTGGTTTCCTCACGATATTTTCCTTCACCGTTTTGAGAGCAATGGTGGTGGAATTATTTACATAAAGTAAGCCGCATGGCTGAGTTCGATCCCACGACCTACAATTCATAAGTCGGATCGTTACCACTGGGCGACCACTGCACTCTATACGGCGTTGGTACCAAAAACATCACTTAAAATAATTGCTTTGAATTTTTGGTAAAATATACAGGCTCTTGATAGAGTAACTTGTAATTAATTATTTGAACGACCTGTATACAGTATGTTGTTTTAAACATCACACTATTGCAGCAATTAAAGTAATTTTTAAAATATTGTGTAAGTATCAGTTCTCTAAAATACATAACAATATTCAGGGCGTGTTCAGGTGTGTGGCGTAGTTTTGTATTCAAATAGCCATTAATAACGTAATAATACGTACGTAAATCATCCATTATTTAAAAATACAAAAAACTGGTATGCGTTTAGATGATAAAAAAAAAACTCAAATAAAAACTCTAAACTTTCTCAACTATGTTGGGATCAACTTCCAGTCTAACTGGATGCAGTTGAATACCAGTATTTTTACATGGATCGACTGCCTAGAGTCTGGCAAACGAAAGTTGAACCTGAAAACACGCGCGAAATTTAAAAAAACAAGACTATAGTAGTACATAGTGCGATATGACGTGTTGATACTTGAATTTTTATTTTATTTAAATGAAATTAAGTTTCAATTATGAACACGTGTTCTTCTGACCTCCACAACCCACTAAATGGGTAATACGATACCCCGTGTTAAAACTATTTGTCAGACTTTCGGGCTTCTGACTACCCGTAATGACTGGCAAAGATCCACGAATGACAGCCGGGACCAACGGCTTAACGTGCTTTCCGAGGCACGAAGGAGTCTCGGTATGTAAAGATGGTCACACATCCACGGACCAAAACCGGGAAGCATTGCCAAACCTCATCTGAACGCGCCCTAAAAAATCGAGCCTAACTGATAGTGTGTTTCTTTCCCCGCTAGTATAACAGTGGCGCAGAGGTCTAGGCCTACCACGTGAGTATAGACTTAGCACAACATAGCACAACGTAGCGCACTGTAGCATAATTTAGCACAATGTAGCGAAATTGAGCACCCTGTAGATGCTTTTGCACGGTGTTTTGTTGAAGCGGTGAAGTGGTTCATGTTACTATTAAATTAAATTAAAATACTATGCGAACACAGCGGTAGGATGGGATTTAAAATCAATGTAGATTAATACTTATGTAGTCGAAATAAGGTATCAATTTCAAGTTTTGCAGGGTGTTGTCTCCGAGCATTGAAATGTAAACTTTATTTCAATTAAATAGGGTTTAATTTACATTAATCTTCTAACGTGACATCCTCCGTTGTGCGCTTGTTCTAAATTGATGTTCTGCTGTTCAGCTTCTATACCTTTTTGTAAGCCAGTACTTGACTTTTCGCTTGTAGCCTACTGTCATCATTTTTTCTGCGTTACTCCCTTGTCGTGTTATCAGGGCTTCTGTGTTCGGTGGAGCCTATGTTATGTTACCAGGCGCCTCAAAGATATGTCAGCATAATTGACGGGGTCCTCTAGGGCCGATGCCTGCCAGGGTTGCGAGAAAATCCGAAAGGGATACCGGGGCCCTTGGCAACAGGCAACTGAAGGAACACGGGTGGGTTTTAGTCAGTAAAAGTCTGACACGCCCTCCCGCTCCGCCCAGAGCGGGAGAAGTTATTTAATGATTTCCCAACCACAAAAAAAAAATTAAAAGGAGTTGTGTGGGTACCGGCTTCTTCAAGTACCTCATCATCTTCTCGACCCATGTTACTTGGGGTCGGCGCAACACGTTTTCTTCTTCACTCTCTCCTGTCAACCGTCACGCTATCATTCAGTCCCTTCTCTTTCATATCATTCCTCACACAATCCATCCATCTTTTCTTTGGCCTTCCTCTCCCTCCGTCAACATTTATATCACTCTTTTAGTCACATGCGTTCCCTCCCTCCTCATCACATGCCCATACGAGGCCAAACGATATCCTTTCAACTTTTCTGTCACTGGCGCCACTCTTAAACTTCACCTGAAATTTAATTCATGGGATCCTCTTAAGGGGTCATTTTAACCATCATTATGAACAACTTTCACCACGGAACCAACCGTGAAATCGCGAAAAAAAAATATCTGTTGGTTTTGGCATTTTGACGAGTTATGCGAACAAAAATGTAGGGAACAGCTGTATGTTTTTTCGCGATTTCAGGGTTGGTCCCATAGTATTGTTCATCCTTCTACACGAGTAGGCTGTGGGTCTCATACACGCGCGGACAGTACAACGCCTTGCGTATGCAATATCATAATGCATTCAGGGTGCTGATGGGGCTGCTCCGATTCTGCAGCGCATCAGGGATGTTCGCCGAGTCGCAAGTAGACTGTTTCTATTCTACTATGCGAAGACGGTGTACATCCCTGGTGCGCAGGGTTCGGGCTAGCGCCAGCGGCATCCTGAGGGTTGTCGGTACCTGAACCATTGCTGTATGGTTCACATACTGAGCAATCGAAGTCTTTAATTTTGTTCTGTATAGTTGTGTGTTTTAATTTCTTTTAATTGTGTGTTAATTTTGTCATCTCTGTTCATTTTGTGTCTATGACCTTTTGTTGGTCGAAATAAACGATTTTTATTTAATTTTTTTATAGTGAAAGTTGGTCATAATGATGAGTACAGTGACCCCTTAAGAGGGTGCCCATGAATTATACACCCTGTATAAATATCAATGCCGCAGTAGTTTCTTTTTGGATGTTTTGAATTATTGGTAAAGGCATTTCTTCATTATTCCAACTTCTAGCGATGCTGGATTTCTTATTTTCAATTTTTTTGTCGTCCCCCAGATATTTCCTTGATCCTGTTCTGTCGTATTTTATTTTCTTGCGTAGAATCTGAGCTTCTTTTTCAAGAGTAACATGAACCGGTTATTTTATTAGTAACTACGTTTTTATTCCAAAATTAATGTACCCCCTGGTTTATGAAAGATAGATGAAAAGTTACTGTTATACCTAATGTTAGCGGCTGTGTAGTATTGGTTGAAAAATAACAATAGCCAATCGACTCAGTTGATCTGAGATAAAATGGTAAACTTCGTGTAGTCAAACACTGATGATTTACCAGCGTGTTACCGGCGAGGTCATTGTTTAACACGCTCGCTGCGTGTGCGTAGCAAGCACGCCACGTGTGCGCAACGTGTTCGCTGCGTTTTCGGAATAAGAGCAATTGACGTGAGTGCAAAATGAGAGCGAGACAAGCAAGTGTATTGTGAAAGCGCAGAGAATAGGGGGCTTACCACCACCGCTAACAGCAGTATTATTTTAATCTTATTTCGTGGGGGAAAAAGATGGAGCTATACGTCGTGTAGAGCTTCATCTCTTTCCTACACTGAAGTAATATTAAAATAATTACTGCCCCGTTGGTCTCGTGGTCGCAAGCGCGACTGCAGAGCGTGGGGTCCTGGGTTCGATTCCCGGGTCGGGCAGAGCGTTATTGGATTTTTCCATTAGGAATTTCGTAGTAACAGCCCGGAGTTTGGAAGTTGGCGGTGTGATACCCCCGTGCCTCGGAAAGCACGTTAAGCCGTTGGTCCTACGCCTGATCTCTCTCCGGTCGTGTCGGATTGCAGTCCCATCGGAGTATGAGAGTGAGGGAAGAGAGAGTGCACTTGTGTCTGCGCAAACACTTGTGAACTATAATATCTCCCGCGCCGATGGCTAGTCTCCGTTGAGATTGGCCGCCGTGGCCGAAAATACGGTCTGGAGGACTATTATTAAAATAATACTGCTCTCAGCGATGGTAGGCCCCCAGGTCGCGTGGTCGCGGCTAGCTCGCTTCGCACCCGTGGAGAGCGCGCTGACAAATCATCAGCGTGATAACACTAAAGATTTTTTTTTTGATTAATCATGTTGGTGTTTTAACCGTAGTGTAGTATTTGCATTTAAAAAGGGCGGTATTGTATACTGCAAAAATGTCGCCTCAATTTAAGCATAAATACAAAAATGGAATTACGAAACATTTTGAAAAAGGCATAAAAACCTCATTTGTTTTTTTTTTTTCTGTATTTACTGTGAACTAAAAATGGCGAGGCATAGAATAGAAGTATGCCTCGATTTGAGTAACTTTTCTATAGGCAGTAGATAGTTGCATGAGATATTAAATAATGTAAGTTAACTAAATAATTATTTATGTTATGAATGCTATACTCATTATTTGTGTATGTAATATTCCTTTTATGAAATATTTTCTCAATGGCTGCAGTATCCATTGTACATAATTATATTCTTGTGTTTATATGGCAATTTCTTGAATGTATTATTAATTTATTAATCTATATTGTTTTAATTGTATTGTTCTAAGGGAAAGTGATGTGCTGTAAAAAAAAAAATTATAAAAAAAAATATTTTTATTAATTCTGCCCCTGTCTTTCTTATATCATAAAAGATATGCCTCATGGGAAAGTTAGAATTTATACTTGTTATCTATACTTCACTACATATTATAAAACAAACTCCTCCGCCTGTTCGCGATAAACTCAAAAACTACTGCACCGATTTTCATACTGTTTTCACCAATGGATAGAGTGGTTCTCGAATAATGTTTTAGTATACATGTAATTTGGCTGGCGAAGCTGCGGGCTAAGATGTACGGTCGCAGTCTGTAAATGTTTACCACCTAAGGCTAATAATTGCATGCACACATCTATGTCACAAGGTCGGTGATTCAAAATTCAAACCAATTTTCCTTGTTAATTGTCATTATGGTAATGTGTGAACTTTAAAATTAAGATATAGCATTTTAGACTTTACTGCACACAGTTTGGTAAGAATCTAATAGACCGCGATGGTATCTATAGTATAGTTTTTTTTTTTAAACATTATTATTGATTCTATACGCCAAAAAAATTCTCTAAAGCCTCTTTTAATAAATATGACTCGATGTTATTAATCCCCACGAGGCATACCTTTTTAAGTGTCTTATCTCAATCCATTTTTTAAGTTAAATTATCACTTTTCCTCCAAAAAAATAATAAAAATGTTTAACAAAAGTGTGCGAACTAACTCTGGTGGTTGCAAAGGGTGCGTCGGAAGGCGTCACCCGCGCAGACCAAAGCGGGCACTCTGTCCATGTCGAGGTAATGATACGTGTAACATAGTACGCGGTGATTTGTTTATTTATTTGCCTTTTTTTAAATAAATAAATAAATGAGACCGTTTTTTGTGGAGGTGGCTGTTTGTCGCTCAAAATGAGGCGTTAAATTAACTCTATGCGAGGCAGAAAGTTTGTGTAAGAAATTGATATTATTAAAGTAAAAAATATGAAAATATTGTTTCAAACTAATATAAATAATAAATATTTACGAGTATTATAATAAGTGATACAATTAAAATTCTAAAGCTTCTTTTTCTAATAGTTTTCAAAAAGCTAATATCATATACATAGATATTTCTTTCACTTACACCTTTTTTTTAAACTCATAATGTTTGCCAAACAGCCTCCTTTGAAAACCACCATAAATTATCAACACTCCTTGCCTGGTATAAGGTGCATTATGGACCAAATACGGAACAGCTCAACAGTAAATGTGGAACAGCTCAACAGTAACTGTTGAACAGCTCAACGGTTGAGCTGTTGTAGCTTAAAAACATTGAATAAAATTGAGTATTTTCGGACCTATGCAGACGGATACTTTTTGCATTGATACAGTAAGAAAAATAAAATAATAAGAATTACTTTTGAAAATGGAAGAACCATAATATATGGTTGCCAAAACTAAATCTATTTTGAACTTAACAAGTTAACAAGAAATAATTATTTCGTTGTATTTATTTTTCTATAAAAAATATCTGTCAACATGGTCCATACACAAATTCTACAAAAAATACTTTTAAGTTGCATAATTTTTATTTTTCAGTTCACTTCTATTATTTTGATTAACAGCATGCTGTATTTAAGAAATAATTATTCACTTAATAAGAAATAATAATTTTCTTAAAGTAGAGTTTGTGTTGCATTTGCAAATTGTTATACATGATGTTTCCAGTTCCAAGTGGCCAATATATAGGATGTTTCGAACTCCAAGTCGCAAATATACAGGATATACAGTATGTTATCTAACTAAGGGCGTTCCCGTTAACCTGCAATAATATAGCATCAAAAGATGCTAAAAAAAATATTACCACAAAAAAATAAGGTTTTTTTTTGTATACTAAAGTATTCACAAAAAATATTAAATTGATACGGAATAGAAACACACGCAGACTTTCCTTTCTACGTTGAAATACAAGTGTGCGTGTACAGTGTGTTTCTTTTACGTATCAATTTAATAGTTTTGGGAATATTTCACTAATTATATTTAAAAAAAAATGCTGTTTTTTAATAAATAATGCTAATTTTTTTTGCATGTTTGGGCGCTATACTTTTGCGGGTTAACGGGAACGCCCTTTGTTAGTAAACATACTGTATTTTTACGACCAGCTTTTGTTAAACAATAGATGTAAGTTTATCTTAAAAAATCTATAGGTATGTTTATTCTTTGAAGGTTGAACATAGGTTATTATTGGCTACTGATAACAGAGACATCTTGTATATATCGTTTATTTAAATAATTGTATTTTAATTTTAAGTTCACAGCTTAGTTTCATGCCGCACAATATTATTATTATTACGTTATTTTATATTTTTTACTTTCTTTTTTATTTGTAAGCGTATATTATGTTCTGTGACTAAACGTCTGTTTGTGAAATAGTTTGTATTTCTGTTCACCAACCGAATATTAGCTTGTACAATTTTATTCTCCTTAAAATCAAATAAAAAAACAAAATATTTTATTTCAAATAAGCCTACATTGGCACTTATGAAACGTCAGAAGCTAGGTGCATAGTTCCAATTGGTCGTTGTCTATGAAGAAGAGCCGGCAAGAAACTCCATGGTTACTCTTTTAAAAGATAATTGGCTTTTACAATATTTTCGAATTACAGTGATAGTAGTTATGGGAGGACAGTGTAGGCCTTTCAAAAAGTTTAAGGTAGCTAATTTAAAAAAAATAGAAAATGATCAAAAAAAAAGTCTACAGTCCACTAAGCTTACAACGTTCTCACATTCACAAGGTAGAAAAAAATCTATATAAGATAAATATTATTATAATTATTCTCTCGTATCAGAAGCTCATGACGATGTTAAAAATATTAATCAGGCAGCCAGGAGGTAGCGAGCGACTCTTCATTCAACTTCGTGAACGGGCGCCGCCGTCCGTCAGTTGAAACTGGTCATCTCCTATCTGCCAGAGCTTATTTTTAAGGGCTATTGAAAAAGTCATAATTTTTTTTGAAGTTGTAGTGGAAACTGAACCTTATGCTTCGATGTTAAAGTGGTTTTTCCGAAAAAACATTTATTTGTTTACATGTTTGGAAACTAAATAGCGAACGTAGTATAGGTATTCTACATTATTGTTTTTTTAATAAAAATACAAGGTTTTATTCGGTCGGGTTGCTATTTATGTTATGTTACGTTATGATGTATGCGTAGTTGGTGATATGTCATGTTTTAAAGCGAGTCTTGGACGACTGAATTAAATTGTAGGCAGAATGCTTATCCACTGTTATTTATTTGAAGGTGAGTTTTTTTTGCTGCCCACACACTGCGTCGGCGAATATCTCTCCTATATACAAAATATATCCTTTAAGGGGGATGCGCTAACGCAGCCCGCATAATTCAAATTTTCTTACGTTTTTTGCAATTTGCAAGTCAGTGTCTGGTTGTATGTTAATTAAAATATGATTCGCGACCGTAAGAAATATTGGTTTACAGAATTATAATCATTAGAATCGGCAATACAACTCCTTATGTTAGACTAATCCTCAAATGTCATAATTTCAAGAATGATAAATAGGATTATAATAATAATATGAGTTGTATTGCTGTTTATAATTCTGTAAATCCATATTTGTTACGGACGCGAGTCATATCTTATTCAACATACAACCTAATACTGACCTAGAAATCGCAAAAACCCAAGAAAATTTTGAATTCACGGGCTACCCTGAAGCTTTCGCCTGCCTTTAATTTTATTCAGTGGTTCAAGACAAGTCTCTAAAATTGTAGCTTACTGTGTACGTTAAATATATTATGAGTAAATCGAAATAAACTGTCCGCTTGTCGATCTGTCTCGCTTACAATTTAAGCTTCATACAAAATGGCTGACAACTGACATTAGACGTCTTAAAGTATTAGCACTAAACAAGCTGCTTTTGGAAGCGGCAATCAGCGGTGTAGTTGCGTTTCCGGCAGGGACTTGAAACGTTATGAAATAACTTTAAAGTAGCGTTGCATACTGGTTATTTATTTTTCGTTCTGTTAGTTTTAGCGAAGGTCTGGCAATTTGAGAACTTTATGCGACCTACCCAAATGTCCTTTCTTTGGTATTGTTCGTCGAGTTGTTGAGCTCCTTAAGTTCTGAGTTGAGCTCCACTATTACTGACAAATGCTTGCACTGACTGGACAGGTCCACTCAAATCTGTGTGGTTCTTTCCTCAAAAGACCATTTCAGACTCTAATCTACATGGTCCTCATATGGCCTGACAAAGATTATGTCTGGACTTTAAAGGAGACGATGACCTCTGAGTTTGTTTCGGCCTTTCTTCTCAGAGTAGTCAGATAGGAAACGCCGACCTCATCTAGCTTATTTTTACAACTTTTTAATATGACGTGTAAAAGTGATTCCAATATCCTATTTACAGAATAAACAATTTCATTTCATTTCATATAGTTCCAGTAACGATACTTTCTAGCGTTCCACCCAGAATAGTCCAAGACCCCAGGGCCACCAGACGTCACGTATTTTCTGATGAAGGAAATGTGGACGATTGAGTAGTGTTAGAATGTACTAAGAACGCTGAAGCTGCTAGCTTGCTTAGACGGCCAATTTTCAGGTATCAGGTAATCAAGGTACAGTCGAAAAAATTGAATTCTGACCCACCATAAGCTTATTTTCTTACAGACATTCAAATACAATTAGGTTGACATTCGCGTAAACATACATTTCCTACTACACAGAGAATTATCTGTTGCAGTCTCCATCTTTGATAAGAGCTTTTAAAAATATATTATTTGACACCAATTTCTGAGTGACTTTTTGACTCTTTGTCATATAATCGAACATGGTTTTGAAAAAGAAAAAAACATTTGTTCTGAGTTATAGTTAATTCCAAAGAGTTTGGATTCAAAATATTATTATGCTTTATCTTAAATATTATCTATTGCAGTGATGACAAAGGTTAAAATTGCATAGATCTCCTACCCGTATTGACATAGATCGCTTAATATTTAAAACGTCCTAAGTGCGGCATGCACTGTAAAGGAGGGAAATCTTTGTTATTTTGACGGTTTCAAACAATTTATCGTCAAAGTGGGTCATGATTCATTTAGCCTGACTGTACATAAAAACATTACTTACCTCACGTAAATTCTCAAAGCTGATTTTTACGTATATTTTAAACAATATCCTTAAAAATAAGTCGCCAATACTCCCAGACACTTTCCGTCGGCCGTATTGCTTTGCAGACGTTTTACAGCTCCCAAAATAATTAGGTACTTAATTGCCAAGAAATTAGTTCATAAATTGTTACTGAAACTATACATAACGCTATTACGTAACGTTAAACGTTAACTATAAATGGACTATTACTATTATCATTTTGAAGTTTCAAGTTTCTGTTTTTCAGAAGCTCGCTACAAGCGACTGATAAAAAACTTGCTATATGTAGGTATTTTAAAACCACGTTTATAACGTAAACACTGCCTTTATTACCACAAAACCGTGTTTATCAGTTGTTTAGCTTAAACACCTTTTAAACATGACATTTCTCTATGGAGTTTGACATAAAACTGACATTAAACACGCGTTGAACAAGTGTCTAAGTTCTTGTGGTACGGCCCTGCGAGTCGCTAAAACAAAGCGAAACAGAGGGCCTAGACAAGTGACAATCGCTTCAAAAGCGTTCCGTATTACTACATCGACTTTTAACAGGATTGATATAAGCTTTTCGATAGCTTATGTCAGTCCTATACATTTTTGCCTTTTCCATCATCGTTATCGCTGATAGAATGTTAATTTGTCTAGAGCCTCAGCAATGAAGTCGCAAAATCGCAGATCGCCGATTCTAAAAGTATTAATCCGCTATATGAGTCCCTAAATATTGTGTTCATTTTTACATGGAGAAGTAGATGTCGTTTTGTTGTTGATTTCGGCCATTTTGTATGAACTTTGCTTTGTATATTGCATGACAAACCGCCGAGTTGAAACGAATCTGAAATGTATGACAGAAATAAAAAAATGGAAATAAATCTGGGTAATATATCTTCCAATCTATCATCAGCGAAGTTATGGTGAGTCGGAACTGATTCTGGTGATCCAAATTGATTATAAATTAATTTGTATGGACTTTGGGCAAAGGCGTGTTGTCCCCGAAAAAATATTTCGTGTTAAGTGACTTACTCGCGAAAGTTGAAAGGAGTGGAGTGAGGCCTTTGCCCAGGAGTGGGAGTGCACAGGCTAGGAAAAAAAAAAGTGACTTCTGGACTACGTCGAAGCCAGTTTTTGAAGTCTTCAGACTTCAAAAACTGGCTTCTGGTTCTGGTTCTGACATTTTATACTCAATATGAAACGATCGCTGCGATAGATCGGAAGATGAAAATGTATCCACATCTGAGTGCCTACCACCACCGCTTACAACAGTATTATTATAATATTTCTTCAGGAAAGAGATGAAGCTCTACAGGACGTATAGCTCCATCTCTTTCCCTCACTGAAGTAAGATTAACATAACACTGCTGTAAGCGGTGGTGGTACGCCCCCAGGTTACTTGCAAAAGTGTCAAAAAATCCGACACCCTCGCAAAATGTACCCTTACTCTTCTACACCAGGGTACATTTTTGCTAGAATACAATTTAAATCTCTACCTTTATCTTCAAAATCAGTTCGAAGCCTGTCAGACTATCAGGTCGGTTCAACTCGGCTCCCACCAGACTAGCGCCCTTAAGATTTGAGGACGGTTCCAGCTCGCGCACCTCGTTGGCCAGCAGTCGACAGTCTCTGACGTCATATGCCTCACCGACGACAGAAAGGGCCGCGTCACCTGAGCAGGGGAAGAGAGCATCTTTTGTTGAGGTACCCTTTACTAACCATATTTAAGCCGCTAAGTGTGCGTAGTTGTTGCCGATACGTCGCGTAAACGCTCCGTATATGTCGCGTAAATGCTGCTTATATGTCGCTTAAAAGCTGCGTATATGTCACGTAAACGCTGCATATGTGTCGCGTAAATGCTGCGTATATTTCGCGTACCTCATTTGCCACCAGCCGTCTCTGACGTCATATGCGTCACCAACCACTGAGAGAGCCGCATCGCCAGAGCAAGGGAAGAGGGCGTCTTCTATTGAGGTAAGTCAATCGATCAGTCCGCTGGACCTATACTCCATTAGAAATAAGATTAGATATTTAAATAAACCTTTTTTACAGTCCGTTCAACCGATTTTGACTTCTATTGCGTTTGTGGCATGACAAATGGCAGCTGCAGTAGACAGTTGGTATTGTGTAATCTTTTTTGCTTTTAATGCCATCCTTATGGATGTCCTGGAATCAGCGGCGGGACTGCCATACAAGCTGAAAAGCCCGGCTTGCCTTAAAAACTGAGCCAATCAATTAAAAAAAAAAACTACTCTATACTTCCAAGTCAATCCTTCATGTCGCAAGAATTGATAAGAATAATAACATAAAAACTTCGCGCTGCAACAGCCGCGCGCTATAAGTACAAACAATGCACCGTTGCCAAACTGCCACAGTTGCGATCTCGCTCTAACACTATAGCGTTAGGCGAGATCGCATCCATGAATGAAGACGTCAATTCTGTAGTACATTGCATCTTTCTCGCTCACACACGCTTGCGGCAACGGTGCAGAAGCCAGCTTCTAGACCTCTCATTTTTGCATTGAAAATGCGTACGTTGTCGATACTATTAGAATGTACTTATTTTGCAAAATGTTCTAATATTTAAGCCCGGCTTTTGAGTTTTTATGAATGGAACGAATCGTGTGTTTGAAGTTCGCGCAAATGCACTAGCCGCGATGTTGACCCGCGTAAAGTGAAGTGAGTTACAAGTCCGCGAAGCGACTCAATTTGTTATTGTTTTGAAATAATATTTCGAGATCAGTATTTTATTTTTCAATTGAGGTAATGAATTACCTAGTTTTATTATTTAAAATGATGTGATAGTTATTGCGGCTATGTCATTCCTTATGCTTAGTAGTGTTTTTATCATCAAAATGTGAATTTGGAAACTGTGTTCGAAAAGGTATGTAAATACATTGAGTTTTCTGACAGTAATAAAGTAACTGTTTGCTTCACCGTAATCAACCCCAAATTACTATAACTCGGAAATATAAACAATTAGGTAGGTTTTTTTGTCAGTCGAAGAATATATTGAAATTGGCATTCGATTGTTCAGTATGTATAAAGTTAAGAGTATGACCAAACTTAGGTAGCCTAGCTGGTGCCACGAAAGACATCAAAATTTGTATAGTGGTGTTTGTATGGCAATTGTAGTTTTGGTAAACCACTAAAAAACAAACAACTTATTAGAATACATCTCATCAAGATCACAAAACACAATAATTTTCGTATCGAAGATATTCTTTGAAATAAAGGCGTTTTGAAATAAAGATTAGAGTTGGCTATTGTCATTATGATTAATTATAAAATGTTATATACCCAATGTAATAAATCTTATTTAACATTTTCAATCGACTTAAAACTTAAATTTAGTTAAAACAACAAATCGATAATTTGGGGCCATCTAGCGGCTTTTGATAGAATAATTTTTATGTGACAAGCGTTGACAAAGTTATTATGGTGAAAAGGTCCTGCGAAGCGGTGGGGTTACGCGCATTCGTTAATAGATGGCGCTTACGACAATTCCGTACCGCCTGAAATAATATGTAGAACTCTTCTTCATCCGTAAATCGCTCACTTGTCTGTTTTTTTTAATCTTTAAAAATCTGTTGGCTTGCCCTGGTTTTGAACCCTAGGCACGCCACTGCCTGGAATAAAAAAAACGAAGAATGTGAGATCTACCAACCCGCACAGGGCCCATACCAATCCTTCTCGAAGAGAGGAGGCCTGTGCCCCAGCAGTGGGCACATTATAGGCTGATTATGATGATGATTTCGTGAGAAGCTCGTGGCTAAGTAATAACATCCGCACGGGTCGATCCATCACGTTAAGCTACGCTTGCCGGGGATGGTCCGTGGATGGGTGACCATCTTTACATATTGAGACTCCTCCGTGCCTCGGGAAGCATGTTAAACCGTTGGTCCCGGCTGTCATTTGTAGATCTTTGACAGTCGTTACGGGTCGTCAGAAATCCGAAAGTCTGACAACCAGTCTTGTCTAGGGGTATTACCCAGTTACTGGGTTGTGGGGGTCAGATAGGCAGTCGCTCCATGTAAAATACTGGTATTCAGCTGCATCCGTTTAGACTGGAAGCCGACCTCAACTTGGTTGGGAAAAGGCTAGGCAGATGATGATATGATGATGATTTCGTATACAGATAATTAACACCACAATTTCTGTTTGCAGACCGGTTTTGTGGAGACCCTGACTCCTCAGTATACTCCTGGTCAGAGTATCACATCGCCACAACCTACAAGCAACAGCATGGAGGACAAAATTGCGAATATACAGGCGCAGCAAGAGGTTAGTGTTATGATCTATGATGGAAGACGGCGTATCTCTGTACGACAAAAAGGAAAAGTCATATCTTATACCCTAAAGCCGTGTACTGCCCGGCGTTACAGGGCGTAATGTACCATTCGCAGTGAGCATGTTACGTTACGCCGTGTTCTAAACTCCGTGTAACATGCGCTCGTTGCTCGCGTGTTCGTGCTCGTTTCCACGTACTGACTGCACGAATGCTCGCTTTGTAACATGTTACATTACACCCCGTAACACCGGTTAGTACACGGCTTTATGCTAGCCCACACATGTAACGATTTACTTGCGCAAATTAATCGTTACATGTGTTGGAAAAAGTTTACGCAAACTTATACAACGTGTAACAGAATAAGCGCAAGACCTGAAAGTAGTTTGCTCAGAATCGGCTTCTGAATCGATTTCCATCATTATTTATATGTGTTAATTTTTCATGAAAAAAATCTTTTCTTTAACTGAAATTAGAACCACCGCGTCTTACCAAGGTAATAAGATATTTTATTTAAGGAAATTTAAGCCTTATCTCAAAGGAATAAAGCCTATTCAAATGCATAAACAAATTTGTAATATGCTCATAGCTATCCTATGTTTCATGTTTAGTCAGGAAGTCTATTTTGTAAAAAAAACCTAGGTGTCGTTTAATTAAATTAAATTACAGATATTATTTTAGTCTTATAATTTAATATTCTAATTGGGGTGTATGAGCTCTTGCGTTTATTCCGTTACAGGTTGTATACACGTCACGATAGACTCGATTGTATGGAAGAATGACCAACTGCTATAACCTTAACGTCCGACTATCATTTTCCCAGATAACAACTCTAAAAACCGAAGTAGAAGACCTGAAAGAGAAACTCGAAACTCTCAAAGTCCGCCGCGCCGAAGACCGGGAGAAGCTGAGAGAGTTGGAGCGGTTCCGTCTGCAGCTGGACCAGGCCAACGAGTTCAAAGCCAAGATCATGGAGTCTCAGGCGCAGCTGCAACGAGACCTCCAAAGAGCTAAGCAGGAGGTAAGAGGAAGATATACTAGGTTTTTGAAGTGAAAACTTCTTTAGGCGCGTCGAGCACTTTTTGGGTGAACAAAAATCATGGAACTCGCGTCATCGTCACGCTTGAAGAAATGAATAAATATTTTTGGGTGAACAAAAATCATGGAACTCGCGTCATCGTCACGTAGCATTCAATTTAATGTGACTTCACATAGCCTATACTAGCGGACGATCAAGACGCTTCCAAAGATACCTCATTTGTCAAATTATGATGTGTACTTTAGAAGTTAGGAGGGAACAGATGAACATACATACATTACCGGTCAAAATCATAACCCTCCTTTTTGCTTCGCCGTAGTCGGGTATAAAATACTATCCATATTACCACAAAACCATGTCTATCAGTTGTTTAGCCTAAACACCTTTTAAACATGACATTTCTGTATGAAGTTTGACATAAAACTGACACTAAACACGCGTTGAACAAGAAGTGTCTAAATTCTTTGTGGTACCTAAGGCCCTAAATTCCTAATATTAACTTTCTCCATTCTAGGTCCGAGAGGCCCAAGAAGCTCTGGAAACCCATAATGATGAGACCGCGGAACTGCAAGAGGCCGCTGAAATGGCCGCATTGGACAAGGAGATGGCTGAAGAGAGATCTGAAGCATTACAGGTACGATCTTGAGTCGATTTCTTACTCTTTTAGTGCTTTTTAGAGGGGCTCGTGGCTAGCATGAATGAATGATTTGATTAAATTTTATATTCCATTCATTCGTTGGGATTTGGAATTGTATTGGAATAAAAAATTAAATGAAATTAATGAAGGAAATGAATTAAATGAGTGGAATTAACGAATAAATGATATTAATTAAATGAATGAATGAAATTCATGAAATGAACGAAACGAATGAACGAAAAGAATGAACGAAAAGAATGAATGAAATGAATGTATGAAATTAATGAATGAAATGAATTAATGAATGAAATGAATTAATGAATGAAATGAATTAATGAATGAAATGAATTAATGAATGAAATGAATTAATAATGAAATGAATGATCTCTTTATTTGAAGCCGCACGGGTCGATCGAAGGCTAAGCTGCGTGTGCCTCGCTTGGTCCGTGGATGGATGTCCAGTCCATTAATTAAATGCCGAGATCCTTCCCTATCTCGGAAAGCACGTTAAGCTTTTTGCCCCGGTTGTCATCCGTAGATCTTTGTCAGTCGTTACGGGTAGTCGGAATTCCGAAAATTGATACATTATACTTCTAACTAAGATACCCGATTCCCTTGTTCACAAACTAAACTAAATTTAAGTTCAGTGCATCTTTTTCTTTCTATTTCATTAAGAAAAGGACAGAAGATAAATTTTAGTTTAATCCTGTCAAATTAGTCAGCGCCTGTCACTACTCCATACAAGTTTAGACGTGATTAAAAACTTGCCTACTAAAATTACGTCGACTTACGTCAGGCGCTGATTAATTTGACAGGACTAAACTAAAATTTATCTCCTGTCCTTTTCTTAATGAAATAGAAAGAAAAAGATGCACTGAACTTAAATTTAGTTTAGTTTGTTAACAAGGGAATCGGCACCACTATGAAGTATGGTGTTATCCAGTCAGCCTAAACAAGTGACAATCGCTTCGAAAGCGTTTCGTATTTCTACAACGACTTTCAACAGGATTGACATAAGCTTTTCGATAGCTTATGTCAGTCCTATACATTTTTGCGTTTTCCATCATCGTTATCGCTGTTAGAATGTCACTTTGTCTAGGGCCTCAGGTTAGACTAGAAGAGATGATGATTCGTTAATTGATTACAGATGGAGCTAGAGTCGTGTCGGGAGAAGCTGGAGGAGGCGACGTTAGATCTGCAGCTCATGAAGGCTGAGATGGAGGCGGGCGGAAATATTCGTGAGTTTTGTTTATTTAATTGATACTAGAGTAAAAATATACAAGGTGGAGACGACAATACGACAAAAAATGAAACTCCGTATATCTAATGACGTTCTCGGTCTACATACAAAAAATTAATCAAATATTTCCAGTAGTTTAGTTACGATAGCTAGTCAAAGATTGGCAAACCCCATAGTCGGCCCTACTATTTAGTTTGTTTGAAAAAATGACTTTTTTAATTTCGATGTTAGGATTTATTTGATAGTTCCAAAATACTCTTATGCATTAGTATTGCCAGTGTTTTCATTTATTGTTGTATTGTCGTCTCCAGATTGTATAGCTGTTTATACAGGTTCAAATTAAATTAAAGTCTGTTTTTTAACCCCCGACGGAAAAAGAGGGGTGTTGTTAGTTAAACGTGTGTATCTGTCTGCGCCATCGTAGCTGCCAAACGGCTGAACCGATTTTGATTTTTTTGGTTTTGTTTGAAAGGTGACTTGATCGAGAGTGTTATCCATATATATAAAAATAAATCCCTATTTCCCTTGGTCATGCCATCACGCTAAAACGGCTGAACGGATTTGGGTGAAATTTGGCACATGGGTAGACCATGACCTGGAGAAGGACATAGTCTCATACTTTTCATCCTGTTCCGCAGACGAAGTCGCGGGAAACACCTAGTTAGCTATAAAAAAAATCATTTATTTAGACGCTTTGTTTTTGTCGGGGGTTTTTTAAATTTAATTATTAGTTATTCTCGTTGACTAATCTGACATTTCAAGTGATTGTTGATTCTTTTTTCAATTTGGAGTTTGACATTTGCACCTGTCAAATTGGTCTACGGGGTTAAAAAACAGACTAGCCAGCGAAACTCAACAGTTGTGATTGGTTTCAATATCTGATCATGATAAAACAAAGCTCGAGGAGCTCGTGGCTAAGTAATAACAGCCGCTCGGGTCGATCCTTCAGGTTAAGCTACGCTTGCCGGGGTTGGTCCGTGGATGGGTGACCATTTTCACATATCGAGACTCCTCCGTGTCTCGGAAAGCACGTTAATCCGTTGGTCCCGGCTGTCATTTGTGGATCTTTGACAGTCGTTACTTGTTGTCGTTGTTTAATTTAGTTTGACCCTGTATTATTGAAATAATTGAAAAAATAATCTTCAGATGTTAAATTCATATTCTAAATACTTATCTATTTAAATGAATAATGAAAGCTTCATTCATTTATTTTTAATGAATTGAAGATCCCGTTTTGCGGTTTTTACGCGCAATAACTGGATATGTCGCATTCATATTTAATGGGAACTATTTAACTGAATATCTAAAAACGTTTTGCGCTTCTAATGATGCACACTTTTTTTGATGATTGAGCCTCTTTTAAATACGACTAAATTAAGAAAAAGATATTATGAAAATAGTTGTACTTTACATTGCTATTTAGTATTTTTAGGAGCTCGTGGCTAAGTAATAACAGCCGCACGGGTTGTTCCATCAGGTTAAGCTACGCTTGCCGGGGTTGGTCCGTAGATGGGTGACCATCTTTACATATGGAGACTCCGTGCCTCGGAAAGCACGTTAAACCGTTGGTCCCGGCTGTCATTCGAGGATCTTTGACAGTCGTTACGGGTCGTCAGAAGCACGAAAGTCTAACAAAACCAGTATTACCAAGGGGTATCGTATTACCCAATTACTGAGTTGTGGAGGTCAGATAGGCAGGCGCTCCATGTAAAATACTGGTATTCAGCTGCATCCGGTTAGACTGGAAGCCGACCCCAACATAGTTGGGAAAAGGCTAGGCAGATTGAGGATCCTAAAAAATTAATCATTTGAGGTTCACAAAAAGAGGCGCAATCATTATATTAAAGTGTTCAAAAATATTTTTGGAAGCGCAAAATAGGAATAATTAGATGTTCGATTAAATGCATGCCATATTTAATTTTCTGAACGTTTCTTTGTATCATTTTAGTTGATATGCATTCCTCCCAGTCTTCGTGCGTAATCACCGGTAAATATACAAAGACCTGACATTTTTTGACGTAAACAGAGCAAGGGCACACACACGTCCAGTCCAAAGTATTGTCTATTTTGTCTGCTGCTAATATATTTATTTATTATTTATTTTAAAAAAGGTCTCATTAAATTAATTGGCGAAATCCTAATTAATATTATTTTTTGTCAATGTGCAAATGAGTTTGTTTGTTACTTATTCACGCTAAAACGACTTAACGGATTTGGATGAAATCTGGCACAGGGGTAGACCATGACCTGCAGGCGTAGCATGAGCACCGTTTTGTCGAAGGAAAAGTAGACAAAAATGACGTTTCCTGTAGACAGTACGAGACGGCAGCAAAATAGAAAGAGTCAACTGCACTTTTTACGAAATTCACTCGACTCAGAATTCTTTGTTTTATCATAGGATTTATCGGTTGTCAATGTGATTTTGACAGTAAGGATAGAAAACTTTCTTCCGAAATAGTCTATATATAAAAAGACCTAGACAAAGATCGTTAGAAATGAAAGACAAAATGACAGATTGTAGAAAGATTTCTACGGTGGATGTCAAAAATGAAGAAACGGACTGTCAATTTGTATAGAAAAAGCCTATTCTTCGAAAATGTCTATTCTTCGTAGAGATAGAAAGCGCCATGCTACGCCTGCTGAAATAGGACATAGGATATGTTTATCCCAATATTCCCACGGGAATGAGACTTACACGGGTGAAACCGCGAAATCGGGATAAAAAGCATCCTATGTCGTATTCCAGGCCACGGTCTACCCATGTGGCAAATTTCATCTAAATCCGTTCAGCCGTTTTAGCGTGAAAGCGTCACAAACAAACTCACTTGCGCATTTAAAAAATATTAGTTAGGATTTCGCCAGCTAATTCAATTTGACCTTGAATTTATTATTATATTTCTTAAATATATTTTCGCCTATATTTATATATTTATAGAGTTACATACACGACTAACGCGTGTACGTATTTTATTTATTTATTTTTATTTGTTTTTTTCTCACTTTAGGCAACATTTTATTTGTATATATTTTATTTTAATTTCAGTTTTAGTTCCATAGTTTTGTTTGTGTTTGGTTAAAGCATGCACTTGGCACATTCACTGCTTTTTCGGATATTAATTGGGCTACTATTTTGGCAATAAAATAAGATATTATTCATTGTTCTCAAAAACAGTGTTACAGTTATTTTTCCATCAATAATGGATAAGCAAAAACTGTGCAATATAATACAATACATGTTTTTATTGGAAAATATCACCTGTATACTGTACTTGTTGAAAACAATAACCAGGTAGTATGGGGTACCTTCAGATAGGCAGTCGCTCCATGTAAAATACTGGTATTCAGCTGAATTCAATTAGACTGGAAGCTAACCTCAAATTTTTGGGAAAAGGCAAGGCAGATGATGATAATGGGTTTTATTTACAGGTAAAAATATATCGTTTAAAGTTCTTTAACAAAGCTGATCAAAAAAAATATATAATCTGGTTTTGAAATATTTATCTATCTAAAACCTCTTTTACCTATATCTTTATTTTATATCCGCAGCCTTCCATAATTATATTTATTGCTTACATCAAAAACTACAACTAAGATAATTTTAAAGAAAATACTAGAACTTGGCTCTGCACTACCGTGCACCGTGTAGGAACATTTCATGATGTGAATGTGTTAAGTCTTTGTATGTCAAGTGTTGCATGTTTTTTTTTTTCCGTTTGTTTTTGTGTTACATTATTTTTACCTCGATGACACCAATTTGACAGTTATGAATCGGCCTTTTTAGCATCTTATTTTTGTACAAGACCCCGACTGCAATTGTAACTGGCCTGTTGGTCTCGTGGTCGCAAGCGCGACTGCAGAGCGTGGGGTCCTGGGTTCGATTCCCGGGTCGGGCAAAGTGTTATCGAAGTTTTCCATTAGGAATTTCGTAGTAACAGCCCGGAGTTTGGAAGTTGGCGGTGTGATACCCCCGTGCCTCGGAAAGCACGTTAAGCCGTTGGTCCTGCGCCAGATCTGTCTCAGGTCGTGTCGGATTACCGTCCCATCAGACTATGAGAGTGAGGGAAGAGAGAGTGCACTTGTGTCTGCGCAAACACTTGTGCACTATAATGTCTCCCGCGCCGAAGGCTAGTCTCCGTTGAAATTGGCCGCCGTGGCCGAAAATACGGTCTGGAGGACTATTTTTTTTTTGTACAAGATGGCTCCTTACGTTATGAATCCCCTGTGAACTTCTTTGTTCGACGTGAAATATGAATGATTTTATTTTAATCTCTAGAATAATACTATCCCAGCCAAGTCTTTGCATTTTATAGTTGCTTAGAAGAAAATGAGTCTTATGATACATAACAATAAGCGCCATGATAAATGATGCGGGGTTATATTTAAAAAAATCCGGACTCCAGGTTGGCAAAAAGCATTTATTATGACGTATTAATGCCACAATTTTTCCAGTGTGAGTGAGAGATGGAGCTATACAAGACCGCTCGCACCATCCTTTTTTCGCAGTGGAATAATCATGGCATTAATACTTATTTATATTAACTTATAATAATATGGCCCCTTTTCGGTGTGACTGAGATGAGAGCTTTCGAAAAAAAAAAAAAAAAATGTTTGGCCAGTTTTCGCATGCTTAAGGTCGCTCAGGCTAACTAAGAGCTGGTCAGGTTAATAGACCTCCAGACCGAATTTCGGCCATAGCGGCACATCTTAACGGAGACTAGCCATCGGCGCGGGAGATATTATAGTCCACAAGTGTGTGCACAGACACAGGTGCACTCTCTCTTCCCTAACTCTCATAGTCCGATGGGACGGCAATCTGATACGACCGGAGAGAGATCAGGCGCGGGAACATCGGCTTTCCGAGCCACGGATATATCACACCGCCAACTCTCAAATTCCAGGCTGCTATTGAAAAGTTCCTAATGAAAAAAACATGCGGGGCAGTCATTAGGGACTATCGATAGAAGTGAAAACTAAGCAACAATGCGTAACCTCAACTTAATTCAAACGGTAGACGGTAGATGGCGCTAAAATAAACTAATCACTTCTAGCGTGACGATGACGCGACTTCCATGATTTTTGTTCAGCCAAAAAGTGCTCAACGCGACTAAAGAAATTTTCACTTCTAAAAAAACAATAATACTATTATACCGATATCCCACGATCCGCGTTTTTTCGGGCGCACACCGACGAGCCCGGACGACGGACCGTGGGAAGGTGTACGTGGGGGGTGTCGTAGACATCGGAAGTTCCTCGGTGCGCGGTGCGTGGCGGTCTGTGGTCGTCTCCCGTGCGTGTCCGTCTGCAATATTGCCGATCGTTGGATTCCACCATTAGCGTGACACTGACAGACAGACAGAGGTCCGGCTCATTATGTAGTTAGTAACGGTACGTGTGTGCGGCGCTCTGACAGAGCACCCGTACACAGAGAGCGGCGCCACCGGCTACGAGATGCGACAGCTGCAGCAGCAGAACGTTCGGCTCAGGGACACGCTCGTGCGGCTGCGGGATCTGTCGGCGCATGATAAGCATGAGATGCAGAAGATGCATAAGGTTGGTACCGCTTCTGATAATTTTAACTTCCTTTGTTACCTAAAGTGGGTGATAAACGTGCGTACTTAAAGTACGCGGTGTTTAAGTTCGTGACCTTACTCGGCTCGCCGTCGGTGACACACGTGAAGCTTGCTCAAAATTTCATTGTCACATTGACTCGCGGCTCGCGGCGGTGACAGACGACGAGCCAAGGCGGGCTACGAGCAAAATTTCAAACCTGTTGGATCGCCGACGAACTTACTCGGCGGTTTTTAAGTCCGCGTACTTGCGCAAGCATGACACACGGGCGAGTAAGCTCGCCGAGACATAAGTACGCGGACTTGCTCGCACGTCTATCACCCGTTTACATCTAAAAATAGCTATATGTAGGCGGGCACGCCCTTTGTGCCTGGAGGCTTTTATTTAGTTAATTTATGTTTACATTTACTTTTTATTTCTGCTTGAGTACATTTAGTTCTCGTTTTTTTTTTTTTTTTATTGGTATCATATTTAGCGTGTGCTAGCTGACATATGGCTAATAATTAGATTTATGTTTTGTGTTGCATAATGTAAATGATTTTGCATACTTTTGTATAGAATCATTTTTTTTTCTAACTGAACAGACAGCTGTGCTGCTGGGAAGTTTGTTGCGCCACTTCTTCTTCCCAGCTAAAGCACTAGGAAGTGGTGAAGGGTGGGCGCTTTTGGGGGACTGTCTTATGTAATTTTGACGTTCGAAAAGTGCTGATTCTCAGCCTAGTTTGAATAAATGGCTTTTGATTTTGATTTTGATTTTGTTTTAAGGTACTAAGGTAGAAGGAGGGTTGACTTCGTACCCGCCTCAAAAGATGTCTTAGTTATGATATAGTTTGTTTGAAGCCGCTGTCACGCGCCTGAGGTATGTGCGCGGCGAGACGGGGGGGCAGTGCAGGCCGCTCATTGGTCAACATTTTTTTTACGCTGAAATAGCCAATGAAACATCTGATAAAAATGGTTAAAATAAGAATGTATTGTGTTCGCAATTTATTTGGCAAAAATGTAAACAAACACGAGTTTTAGGAAAAACAACTGTAACGCCTACACATAATGTTCAGTTTGCGCTACAACTTCATATTTTTTTATGACTTTTTCAACCGTACTAGTCAGATTAAAATCAACTTTATTTACACAGTCATAAAATTGATGTTTCTTTAAGTGAAAATAACATCAGTATTGGAAACAAGGATTTACATAGGCCTAAGTATATATGTATTTTTTCTGTAAATATTACGAAAACCTAACATCATCATCTCCACCAGGACCTAGAACAATACAAATCTGAGATAGCTGAATTAAGTCGCACAAAAGAAAAGCTCTCCCTCCGAGTGGACGAACTGGAAGCTCAGGTGGCAGACCTTCGGGAGCAGGTGGACGCAGCGCTAGGAGCTGAGGAGATGGTGGAACAGCTCGCGGAGAAGAAGATGGCGCTTGAGGATCAGGTAAAAGAGAGACTTTGGTTTTCGCAGCCGCCATCTTGGATTTATATTTCGACCTCACACTATCGACTTTAGCACCATCGAAAACTATGAAAATGACACCCATGACGTAAGTAAACCGTGATATAAGTTGATATCTCTGATATTCGAAATATAAAGTATTAAAAAAAAAATCTGTGTCGTGAAATTTTTCTTTTTTTTTTTTGATATTTTTTCTGGAGCAGTGGTGGCCCAGTGGTAACGGCCACGACTTACGAGTTGTAGGTCGTAGGTTCGAACCCTGACAGGCGCTTTACTTTGTGTAAATTATTTCATCGCCATTGCTCTCAAAACGGTGAAGGAAAACATCGTGAGGAAACCGGCATACCCAGAACTAAAAAAAAATCGAAGATATGTGACATCTACCAACCCGCACTGGGCCCGCGTGGTAGATTACGGCCCAGTCCCTCTCACAGAGAGGAGGCCTGTGTCCCAGCAGTGGGAACATTAGTTAACATTATGCTTATGCTATTTTTCTGGACATTCCTTCGTGAATTATCACGGACGACGATTTTTTATGTACTACGTATTGTATTTTGTAATGGATTTCCGCAAAGTCACGTCTGAATCAATTAACTATGTTAAAGTTCGTTTCTGCAACTGGCTGTTAGACTGTCGTTGAGCTCCTTAAGTTCTGAGTTGAGCTCCACTATTACTGACAATTGCTTGCACTGACTGGACAGGTCCACTCAAATCTGTGTGGTTCTTTCCTCAAAAGACCATTTCAGACTCTAATCTACATGGTCCTCATATGGCCTGACCAAGATTATGTCTGGACTTTAAAATGGAGACGGTGACCTCTGAGTTTGTTTCGGCCTTTCTTCTCAGAGTAGTCAGATAGGAAACGCCGACCTCATCTAGCTTATTTTTACAACTTTTTAATATGACTTGTAAAAGTGATTCCAATATCCTATTTCCAGAATAAACAATTTCATTTCATTTCACTGTTTATTGTACCTACAAATATTTAAATTGTTCGAAACTATTTTTAAACGGAAAATCCACATGACCTAATAAAATATATCGTGTATTAACACAATCATCCTATGTCCAGGTGGACCAACTCAAACAAGACGTATCAGAACTGGAAGCCTTACAAGAAGTCCATGAACAGCTGGTTGAGTCGAACCGCGAGCTTGAAATGGACCTGCGCGAGGAGCTAGAGATGGCACAAGCTAACACTAGAGAGGTATCATTATAGATTTGTAGGGTTCCGCATCTATATAGGGCGTTAGGGTAAACACCGTTATCCTTGAAACCAGTGGTTTGGTGTCATTTATAGAACGTAAAATCAATGTCAATCAATTTTTTTTTTTAATTACTTTTTACCACTAGTGTATTTCACCCTTTCACCTATGCGCTAGGGCAACGAACTTGCGTCTCAACACGGGTGGGGGGCGTGGGAGGTGACCTGACCGGCCATGAGCGCGACCCCTCTCTCAGACAGTCAGCTGTTTCGCTAGCGAGCACGGTGTCACATAGAAACTTTTTAAAATCTCGTTACTCGGTCATTTATATTTATATTTAAGTCAACTACCCATGGTTTGAATGACAAGACTGTTTACCCTTACACCCTGTATATTATATCATCACTGCTGCTCTCAAAACGGTGAAGGAAAACATCGTGAGGAAACCGGCATGTCCTAGAACCAAAAATTCGAAGACATGTGACATCTACCAACCCGCACTGGGCCCGCGTGGTGGATTACGGCCCACTCCCTCTCACAGAGAGGAGGCCTGTGTCCCAGCAGTGGGAACGTTATAGGGTGATGAGGGTTCCGCATCCGAAAGGTGCGTATTGTATAATTAACACTTTCTTTAAAAACGGTGTAGGAACCCATCATGAGGAAACCGGCATGCCTAAGAGATATTTCTCGACGGCATGTGAAGCCAAGTCAGAGACCCTTGGGCTTTAAAACTCTGACACCAGGTTAGTCACTAACCACACGAAAAGAAGAAGATTTTAAGTATTTATTACTAAGACTCCGCTGTCTGTCTGTCTGTCCGTCTGTCACCAGGCTGTATCTCATGAACCGTGATAGTTAGACAGTTGAAATTTTCACAGATGATGTATTTCTGTTGCCGCTATATCAACAAATACTAAAAAACAGAATAAAATAAATATTTATGGGGGCTCCCAAACAACAAACGTGATTTTTTTTGCCGTTTTTACAGATAATGGTACGGAACCCTTCGTGCGCGAGTCCGACTCGCATTTGGCCGGTTCTTTTAATACTAAAATAACTTTTGACAGGCTTTAAGAGAGCGTGAAGCTGCGCACGAGACTATCATGGACCGCGACTCAACGATACTCAAGTTTAGAGAGCTCGTTCAGAAGATGACGGAGCAGTACAATGAAACGAGAGCTCAACTTGAATCTAAGCAAGGTAATTAGAAAGATTTACTAGTTCAAAAATGCTTAGCATCACGCCTGTAAACCCCAACGGGTTAGGCAGAAGGGCGCTACACGTAAAGAAAGAATAGGGAATATGCATTAATTTTTTAAATTTTTATTCGATAGTTTACATAGCCAAATAATAGTAAAAATTCGACGGTAAAAAAGCAATTTAAAGTTAAAAATAGCCATCCGACCCGGGCTTTTTAAACGTCCTCCATTTGGCGCTTGGGTCACAGTCCATGAAAACGAACAAACAGGTGTCAAGTCAATATCAAACACATTGACATTTTGATAGTTGTCATAGATTGTTACGTCACATCTGCTCTTAGTTTTTCAAGTATTTGAATTTCCAACAGTATAAAAACAAAAAAAATCTCTTAAAAAATAGGAGGAAATACTTTAAGGAAAATAGTTTTACAGCTCTGTATAGTTCAAAAAGTAAAACAACACTAAAGTAAGTACTTAGTTCTGAATTCAAATTATTATACACGATAAATATAATAATTGATGGACATGGTAATTAGCATTCGTTTGTATTCGGAAATACGATGATTCCCGAAGGACATTATGAAAATTGTACAGTATTTTGCTCTTTGCAATCCCGTCTTGCAAAACCTTTTAAACAATCCTGTTTCATTTTACCAAAGTCAGATATCTTTTATCCGTGGAATAAAAATGGCGTCTGACAGTTTTTGTATGGAAAAACTGTCAAAAATTCAAAATTTAGTTGCAGGATAAGACTTATACTCGGTATAAAAGTTTGGTGAAATTCGCCCTTAGATAATCAGTATACTGTTGCTAACAGGGATAAAATCCTGAATAGCAATGTTTTTAATCAAATTATAGAAAAAGTGTCATATTTTTAATGTAACATTTAACATATTTTTTTAATTATAGAAAATTCAAAAAATATGACTGAGGTTCAGCTCAGACCGCGACGTGAAGCGACGGGACGCTGCGCGCACTTTTTAACAATTATCAAACTTATTTTCTTCACAAAAAGGTATAATTTCAGAGCGAGTGTAGACACGTGACACAGTACGCTGAAATGCGCAGCGCGTGGACCTTATTGTGTAGTAAATAAATTCGATATTGTATCGGATCATAGAAAAGTGCGCGTCGCGTCGTGTCTCGGTGTGAACTGATTCTAATCTTCATAACATCTTATTTCCAGGCTCTCCAGCGCCTTCTGAACAAGAATCGACACCAGAACCCGTCGCCCGTACCTCACCACCAGTGGACCTCGGCTCCTTAGTCCACGCCTCCAGAGCTTCCACCAGGTCCATAGACCTGCAGCTGAGGGCGTTAGAACTGACTCAGGCCAGGGCGAGGGCGGATATGTTGGCTGCTTGTCTGCCCGACCACTTCATGGCGACCGCTGGTAAGAACTGACTTGTAAAACCATTGTGTACATGGCCACTGTCCATCAACAACCACGGTGCCCCATCATGGTCCGATATGGGTTATTTTGTACACGGCCACTGTCCATCTCTGACCACTGTGCACTATCATGGCCCGTTATTGGCCATTGTTCACCATCATGGCCCGTTATTGGCTACCGTGCTCCATCATGGCCCGTTAATGGCCATTGTTAACCATCATGGCCCGTTATTGGCCATTGTTCACCATCATGGCCCGTTATTGGCCACTGTGCACCATCATGGCCCATCACTGGGCATTGTGTACCATCATGGCCCGTTATTGGCTACTATGTAGCATCATGGCCAAACATGGACCATTGTGTGCTGGTTCCTACCAGCGCACAGAGACCTTTAGAGGCCTTTCAGAGACCTTCTGACCTTCAGAGGAACCTCATCATCCAAGGCTTCGACCAGGTCCATAGACATGCACTTGCGGGTTTTTTAGCTTAAAATCATGATAACCTATCATTGACTTAACATTTAATTCAAGAGTTATTTATTTCATGCAAAAACACATTTGCTTTATAAACTCAATTAATCTGTAGCCTTTTCCCAACAATATTGGGGACACTTTTCCATCTAACCGAATGCAGCTGAATACCAGTATTTTACATGGGGCGACTGCCTATCTGACTTCCACAACCCAGTAACTGGGTAATACAATACCCCTTGGTAAGACTGGTTGTCAGGCACTCAGGCTTCTGACGACCCGTAACGACTGTCAAAGATCCAGAAATGACAGCCGGGACCAACGGCTTAATGTGCTTTCCGAGTCACGGAGGAGTCTCGGTATGTAAAGATGGTCACCTATCCTCGGATCAACCCCGGCAAGCGTAGTTTAACGACCCGTGTGGCTGTTATTACTTAGCCACGAGCTCCTCGTTTGTTTTATAAAGTAACATGTAGTATTGTTTTCACAGGTGATCACGACGCGATCCTGCTGATATTGTTGCTACAGAGACTGAACACTAAAGCAGACATCATACTCGGACAGATTAGAGAGAGGTAGGTTAGTTATAGCAAAGAATAGTACAGACGGCGCACTCCACATTTTAGGTATAACGCTGCGTACGCGTTGGGCTCGTCTTATCGTCCAATTCAGTGAGCATAACGAAGTCAGAAGTTATAAGAGAGAGAAGCAACTTCTAGATAACTAGTGCTGTGCGACCTTTTTTTTTTTTTTGACGGTGGGAAATCATCCAATGACTTCTCCCGCTCTGCGTGGAGCGGAAGGGCGTTTCAGACTTTTACTGACTATAACCCACCCGTGTTCCTTCAGTTGCCTGTTGCCAAGGTCCCGGTATCCCTTTCGGACTAACCCGCAACACTGGCAGGCATCGGTCCTAGCGGACCCCGCCAATTGTGCTGTGCGACCTGAATTGCACTTTATGGTGTCGTAGCAAGAGTCGCTTTTAATTTTTATGATTTTGTGGAGTGAACCATCTGTAGTAATCTGTGGTTATAGCTGAAATAATGTATTTATTTATTAAGCAAGGCACTGTGGTAAATACATCGCTTAACATACACAAAATTCTTATTAAAATACCAAATCCATACTAATATTATAAATTCGAAAGTAACTCTGTCTGTCTGTATGTTACCTTTTTACGCCTAAACCACTGAACGGATTTCGACAAAACTTCGCAAGGAGATAGATGGCATCCCGGGCACATAAGCTACTTTTTATCGACATACCACGCGGGCGAAGCCGCGGGTGGAAGCTAGTATAAAATATAAATAATATCATTGTCTGTCTTCTCTTTCTAGATTCCCGCCAGTGAACGTGTGGGACAGAGAGGTCGTAACAAAGACGCACACGGCAGTACAGTACAGTTTCCGCTGTCAATTGGAGTACCAGCTGCATATGATACAGGTGTGTACATGCTGTTTAGTTTACAATCCTAACTAATATTATATATGCGAAAGTGAGTTTGTTTGTTACGCTTTCACGCTAAAACGGCTGAACCGATTTGGATGATATTTGGCACAGGGATAGACCATGACCTGGAATAGGATATAGAATACTTTTCATCCTGGTATTCCTAAGGGAACGAGAGTTACGCGGGTGAAATCGCGGGGTGCAACTAGTTGATCATAAAAATCGACCATCATAAAATCTACAGGATGTAAGGGTAAACACTCTTGTCATTCAAACCATGGGTAGTTGACTTAAATATAAAAATAATTGACCGAGTAACAACAAAAAAAAAACGTTATTTTCATTAAAAGATTTTAAAAAGTTTCTATCTGACACCGTGCTCTCTAGCGAAACAGCTGACTGACTAAGGGAGGGATCGCGCTCGCTGCCGGTCAGGTCACATCCCGTACCCCCCGCCCGTGTTGAGACGCAAGTTCGTCAAGACGTCTCTTGTGGTAAAATTTAGATTAAAAAAAAAAAAAAAGTTGTAATTTTCCATTGATTTTACGTTCTCTAAATGAAACCAAACCACTGGTTGCAAGGATATTCGGTGTTTACTCTAACACCCTGTATATTTATAAAAAATGAATCCCTATGACCCTTGAACACGCCATCACGCGTGAACGGCTGAACGGATTTGGATGAAATTTGGCACATAGGTAGACCATGAACTGGAGAAGGACATAGGATACCTTTTATCCCGATATTCCCACGGGATCGAGACTTATGCGAGTCAAACCGCGGGGCGCAGCTAGTTAGGTAATAAAACCTTATCGCAATTTATTTAGAATCGGTGCAACATGTGCCAATCCAGGTCATGGTCTACCCATGTGCCCAAATTTCATCCAAATTCGTTCAGCCGTTTTAGCGTGACAGCGTAACAAACAAACCCACTTTCGCATTTATAATATTAGTTAGGATTAGGATTATTTCAAATCAAATAATTTGCATCGAGCAACATTGACTCATAATAGAATAGTCATACATTTACGAATAAAATTAATATTAAAATCAAGACTAAAATAAAATTTACAAATAATTAGATTAAATTATTCATAATAAATTAAAGTTACATTCAATGTTTCATTTACATATTTCTTTATAAATATAAAAATAAACTTTTATTTTTGTCGTATTTTTTTTTGCTTTGGTTATATAGGCTGTAAGGGTAAACACTCTTGTCATTCAAACCATGGGTAGATGACTTAAATATAAAAATAAATGACCGAACACAACAAAAAAAAACGTCATTTTCATTAAAAGATTTTAAAAAGTTTATAATATCCGACACCGTGCTCTCTAGCGAAACAGCTGACTGACTGACGGAGGGGTAGCGCTCGCGGCCGGTCAGGTTATATCCCGCACCCCCCGCCCGTGTTGAGACGCAAGTTCGTTGCCCTAGCGTATAGGGCAACGAACTTGCGTCTCTTGTGGTAAAATGTAGATTAAAAAAAAAGAAAAAAAAAGTTGTAATTTTCCATTGGTTTTACGTTCTATAAATGAAACCAAACCACTGGTTGCAAGGATAACGGTGTTTACCCTAACACCCTGTATAAGATGAGAATCTAACTCGTCCCCCCCCCAGTGCATCGTGTGCATGTGGACGTGCGCGCTGGACGCGTGCGCGCCCGAGCTGCTCCTGCGCGCCGCCAGCGCGCTGCCCGACGCGGCGCAGCAGGAGCGCGCGCTCGACGCGCTCACGCACCTGCTCAAGACCAACGAGCTGGACGAGAACTGCTCGCTCGACGGTATGTGTTGTGGGCGGACTAACGCAATAGACAAGTCACTAAATAAAAAAATTGGTTGACTGTAAAGTCGGTTTACGGACGATAGTTTAACGTGACAATGTCATAACAAGTGCCTTTCGCTCGTGTAGCGCTCTCGCTCCGGTCGTAACGTTACAATGAGCGTAACGGGACAGTGAGCGTAACGGGACAATGAGTCATCCTTTTTCGTGCGTGCAGCCGGTTCATCGATTTATTAGACGTTGTCACTTCAAAAATAAAAATGAGACAACAACACATTTATTAGATCCAGTAGTAAGAGTAAATGAGACAGCAATATATTTCAGACAGTGCCTGATTCAACATTAGCGCCGCCCCTGAGCAATGTAAAAAATGCCGCCCTATTATTGTTAAAAAAAAAAAAAAAATCCAAAACATTCCGGTTCTTTTTCGGCGTTTTTCTAAAAGGTGTGGCGTAAATATTGGACAGTGATACGCAACCCTACGTGTGGGAGTACGACCCGCACTTGGCCGATTTTCTTTAATTTTTATTGCTATTTTCTATAACTTCATTTATTCAACAGGTATTGAGCGTTGCTGGACCTACCTGTGCGCGATGTGGTCCGCCCTCAACCTAAGCTCGCTAGAGGGCGCGGGCGTGGCGCGCGAGCCTCTCCTGCACGCGTGCAGCGCGCTCGACGCGCTCGCACGCGGGCTGCACGCCGACGCGTCCGCTCTGACGCACATACTGCAGGTAACATCTTATTAGGTCCCATACGGGCGAATCTATTGCCGGGCACAAACCCCAATTAAATCATTATTATTCAGTCGAAAGGCCTCCACCGCAGCTGGATATAGGCGTTGCGGTGCCTTGCCTTATAAATAAGGAATATGCATGTAATTTTTTTTTTCACTAAATCAATTATCCTTACTAATATTATAAATGCGAAAGTAACTCTGTCTGTCTGTCGGTCTGTCTGTCTGTCGCGCTTTCACGCCAATACTACTGAACCGATTTAAATGAAATTTGGTACACATAAGGATATATAAGGATATAATATTATAAATGCGAAAGTAACTCTGTCTGTCTGTCGGTCTGTCTGTCTGTCGCGCTTTCACGCCAATACTACTGAACCGATTTAAATGAAATTTGGTACACATATAGTCTAGAGCCTGAGAAAGGAAATGGGCTACTGTTTAGCGACATACCACGTGTGCGAAGTCGCAGGCGGAAGCTAGTTGTAATATAAATCCTAGAACAGTATCAAAAGTTAAATAAAACTTCTGCTAGTTGCTCACAAAAAAATTACTAAAACTAACAAATTCCTATTATTATTCAAACGTCCGTTTCTGACGCGGTGAGGATGTGACGTCATTTACCACGTTACTGCTTTTTATTACATCTGTTTTTGAAGGATTTTTAGCCCAAAATCATATAAATTAAATTATTTTTGTGCTTTGTTCGAGCAGAAATTGCACTTACTTTCTTACCTTGGAGAGATTTCAAGCATTTTGCAAATATTAGATATTTATTCACATAGTATTTGATGTCAGTTCCGGCATTGTCGAAGACAACGAGTTTTGGTTTCGCGTTCCGTTCCACCAAAATCACACCATAAAATAATGAATTGTGAAATAAGTAATGCATTAAAAATTTAAAAGAAATAGGAATTTGTTTCTTGACTCAGATACAATGTGTATGTATTTAAATAGTGTATAATGTACTGCTGAGCGAAGACCTTCAAAATTCATTGTAGAATTTTTATATTATAGAGGTACAGAAAAAGGGTGTAAAGTTCACTCATCCTATATAAAAGGGAAGATCCTCGGACCAGACGGGTCCCCTGATTAATAATAATGATCCGATATTGATCCAGCCTGTCCCGTCTTGCTGTCCTCCCGTCAGTGACGCCCTAAGCCGAGGTTCGTACCCCACAGGGGGTGCCCTTAGCGAGCGTTCACTTAGTATTAATTTAGTATAGTTTGTTATAAGCCCGTACCTGGAGGCCCTGAGAGTAGTTCTTAAGGCAGCCACAGGAAAGTCCGGTTAAGTAGTCATGATTTCAGAAATCAACTACGAGATACCATAGATAAAAATAAAAAAAACCAGACGGGTCTTCCTGGTGGGCTACTGACCGACGATTGATGTCGGGACATCTAAACTAATATTATAAACGCGAAAGTTTGTAAGTATGAATGGATGGATGTTTGTTACTCTTTCACGTAAAAACGGCTGAATGGATTTGGATGAAATTTGGCAAACAGATAGTTTATAACCTGGATTAATACATAGGCTACTTTTTATCCCGATATTTCCACCGGATCGAGACTTACGCGGGTGAAACCGCGGGGCGCAGCTAGTAGTATACAGGGCGTCCCACGGATATGCCACATGGAGGGAAAGTACCATACCAATGGTCTTCCTTTTATTTATGACACTATGTTATTTAGCAAAAAATAATCCTTATGATGAAGCCTTTCGATCGGTATGGTAAAACTACAGGGTGATTATTTTTCTCATGTAACGGGTTCGATTCCCGGTTCAACCATGTCATTATTTAAACATCTATGAATGCAGTTTAAATTGTTTTTTAAATTCAAATGATGTCTTCTTTCAGTAAAATGTTCCATCTACAATATTTAAGGTACTTTCCCTCCATATGGTATATCCGTGAGACGTCATGTTATGCCAGTCGCTCGGTAAACTCTGTTTGCGCGATGCAGGACTTTGGGTGACGTCAGTGTAATCTCACTTGTGGCGATGTAGATGCCGCCACAATTTACTTAAAAACCTTTTTTTTTCCAGCAATCTGATCGCCAACAAGAATTAGGCCTCCTTCACGAAGCCGTGTGCAACAGTTGTTCCACTCTGCAGCAACAGCTCAAGTCTGTGAGGAGACGCCTGCCGCCCGGAGTGATGCTGCACGCTGTGCTGGACGCTCAGGTTTGTGATGAGGAGCTGCAGACATAGACAGTACCCCCGGGTTCTATCAATCGTCTTAGGAATGTGTGGCTCGCGGGGGGCAGCGTTGACAAATGAGCAGCTGCGCGCGTACCTCAGGCGCCGTACTGCGGTGTCGGTTAAACTATAACGGCTGTGTTTTGAATGTAAAAAATTGTCAACGATTAACTTGCGTATAGGTCGAGGTTGTGTGACGCGTGTCTGGCTGAGAGCGTCAATATGGGCCTGGTCTAATATTTTGTTCTACGTTATATTTTTATGTTTTTTAAATGACTTTACAAAGTATCTTCTCCCCCAGCTGGTAGAGCGCCTGCGCGGCGAGTGCGCGAGCAGCCTGTGGCGCTGCGCGCGCGCCGCGTGGCTGGCCGCGCGCGCCGCCTGCGCCTGCGCCGCCACGGCCGGCGAGCGAGCCGACGGCGCGCCGCTCGCGCACGCCACGCTGCTCACCTTGTGGGCTGCGGCCGTGGATAAGATATACCAGCAGGTACGACTTGACAAACAAAACTAGGTATACGCTTCGGGAATCATCGTCTATCTTCGGAGATAAGAAAAATCCAGAAAACTTTAAAAAAATGATGAGTGACTGATAACTAGGTGCGACCGAGTCCTTACGGATCGTCAGAAGCCCGAAAGTCTGACAACCACTCTTACCAAGGGGTATCGTATTACCCAGTAACTGGGTTCTGGAGCTCAGATAGGCAGTCGCTCCATGTAAATACTGATATTCAGCTGCATCTGGTTAGACTGGAAGCCGACCTCAACATAGTTGGGAAAAGGCTACAGATTGATTGAATTTATAAAACAAATGTGTTTTTGCTTGAAATAAATAACTTTTGATTTAAATGTGAAGTCCGTGATAGGTTATCATGATTTAAAGTTAAAAAGCCCGCAACTGCATGTCTATGGACCTGGTAGAAGCCCTGGATGATGAGGTTCCTCTGAAGGTCAGCTCCTACCAACGCACAATGGTCCATGTTTGGCCATGATGATTGCATCAGGGCCAAACATGAACCATCATGGCCTGTCATTGGCCACTGCCAATGCAGTGCTCAATGAAGGGCCATGATGGTACTGTAACGCCTGAAGGGCGTTAACTAGATGTGTGGGGGTGTGTGAGGAGGGAATTTCAAAGAGGAGCAGGTTTTCCAAGGGTTTATTAATTAGAAGACACGTTTATACATATTAAGGGTTCAGGCGGATCTCTCCGACTCGACATAAAAACCTATCTGTCAATATTCAAACGACGACTGCTGGAGCGTTCGCAAGTCAAGGCTGCGGTTCTATCAGCTAGCCCAACGTGAGATTGCATATTGCATAAAACCTCTACAGTACACAGTGTTCAGTGATGGGCCATGATGGTACACAGTGTCCAGTGATGGGCCATGATGGTACACAGTGACCAGTGATGGGCCATGATGGTACACAGTGACCAGTGATGGGCCATGATGGTACACAGTGACCAGTGATGGGCCATAATGGTACACAGTGCCCAGTGACCTTTTTGGCGCAACCGTGAGGCACACACTATTGTTGTAAAACATTATTTTTAATTTTGTATTTTGTATTTCATGAACTGTGTCCAAATGAACGTTATTCTTTCTTTATTTCTTTCTTTTGATGATCATGATGATTTATAAATTTCAGGACGACCACGGGCCGGTCCGTACCATCAAGCACTCTCTGGCCGGGGTGACAGCAGACGTCAACAAGCTGGCCACTTTCGCGCAGGACAAGGAGTATGATATGATGTCGCTCACTAATGTACAGTCTGACAAGGTAGGATTTTCAATACTATACAGCGTGAAACAAAAATCCTGTTCGATTCGACAGGGTGTTGTTAAAAATCGTACTAACAGCATATTTGTCGTTTTTTTTTTTCGGAATTATGAAAAAAAAACATCGATTTTTTGGTCGATATATCGATATTTTTAGGCGATATTTATTATTTGGATATATCTATACAGTATGCAAGGGTAAACACCGTTGTCATTAAAATATAAAAATAATGGACCCAGTAACAACAAAAAAAAACCTTATTTTCATTAAAATATTTAAAAAAATAAATATCCGTCAGTGTCCCGATACTCAAGGATACGCGCTCGATAGAGCTGCGAAACGGCTGACGTCCGGTCATGTAACGTCGCGCGCGCCCCGCCCGCCTCCGCCATCCGCCGCCCGCCGTGTTGAGATGCAAGTTCGTTGCCCTTGCGTATAGGATGAAATATTCTTGTGAAAAAACGTAGATTTTATTTAAAAAAAAAAGCTGTTTTTTTCCATTGTTTTTACGTTCGATAAATGAAACCAAACCACTGGTTTCAAGGATAACGGTGTTTACACTAACACCCTGTATAATATATCAAGTATCGTTAATGTATCAAATACGATATATTTCCAATAGCAACACCAATGACGTCATTGACTAAAACCGCTGGAATTCAGAGCCGTAAAAAGTAAACGTTTTTTTTCCGAGTTTGGTATTTATAATGAATATAAAACAAGCACAAATTGAACTATGTATAGTACAAATATTTTTTTGAAAATTTCTCCGGTATATCGATATTTTTTTTCGATATATTGAAATCGATATTTTTTTAAATCGATTCTTATCGATACTGTTTGGCACTTCTTGCATCCCTATGAGATCGAAAGTCATTTATCATACTTTCAATCGAAAATTACTTCTACAGTTTATGAAACTTATCTAACTTAACCGTACTTTTTCCCCAGCCGATCCCACCGGTGGTCATCAGAGCCCAGTTGGTGAAGAAGCAGTTGGAAGAGACGAAGAGTCTGACCATCAAGTTGGAGAACAAGGAGGCTGACATCAGAGAACTTAGGAAGGCGCTCAAGGTAAGAAGGATACCAAAAAGTATTCATGTGATAAGTCAACAGTCAAAGTCAAATAATTTATATCAAGTAGGCACATTAAAGGCACTTTTGAATGTCAAAAACAAAGAAATAGAACTGATTCTAGTTGCCCCTTACAAAAGGTAGTTTTCGTATGGAGAAGAATGGGCAAGAAACTCCACCGTTACTCTTTTAAAAATGTTTTACAATATTTGGTATACATCAATACATGCCGCGATAACTTTGTATGAACGTATAAGTAAGAGATCGAAAAATCAAATTCATAATCCTCATTAATTACTATGTTATCCATACACTATAACAATTAGTATCAAGTTTCACTTTTTAATGGAAAAATGCACTCAAAAATACAAATGAATCGTTGATCGTTGATTCTGACAGGACGTTATTACAATGTCACGTCTTTGGGTTCGTTGCTATGGCAACGGTAGTGCCATAGCAACAAACTACGGCGGTGCGCCGTCACTCAGGCCGCCCACTAGACATCAGTCTGATAAATCCGCTCTGCAATCCGCCTGTGTGGTGCGCCGTCACTCAGGACCTTAGAAAAGAAGATTATCGACAAATATTTTCTTAATAACAGGCGAAACAGGAGGAACTATCAGAGATGACGATTCGTCGCGAGCTCGGCGAACGCAAGTTATCCACCGCCGCAAGAGACGCTGAACTAAGAGCGGAACAATTGACGCGACGCCTGGAGGACGCACACAACCAGCTGAAGAGGTCAGTCAGTTATATAATCTGCGTAATTTGGGTATATTGGGGTCAGCTTCCAGTCTAACTGGACAGGGGCGTTCTTTCCATAGAAGCGGATAAGCCCGGCTTGCCTTCAAAACAGAGCCAATAAATTAAAAAAAAAAACTTCTATAAACTTCCAAGTCAATATTTCATGTCGCAAGAATTGATAAGAATAATAACATTTAAACTTCGCGCTGCACCCGCCGCGCGCTATAAGTACAAGCTACGATGCCAAACCGTCTCGGACGTATGCAACAGTTGCGACCTCGCTCTAACACTATAGCGTTAGGCGAGATGGCATCCATGAATGAAGACGTCAATCCTGTAGTACATTGCATCTTTCTCGCTCACACAAGCTGACATAAACGCAGCAAAAGCCCGCTTCTGGACCTCTCATTTTTGCATAGAAAATTTTTACGATTTGTATACTATTAGTATGTACTTATTTTGCAAAATGTTCTAATAAAGCCCGGCTTTTGAGATTTTATGAATGGAACGAATCGTATGTTTGCCGCGATGTTGACCCGCGTAAAGTGAGTTGCAAGTCCGCGACGCGACTCAATTTGTTATTGTTTTGAAATAATTTGAGATCAGTATTTTATTTTCCAACTGTGGCTAAGAAAGTACCTAGTTTTATTATTTAAAATGATGTGATAGATATTGTGGCTATGTCATTGCATAAGCTTAGTAAGTGGTTATAGTGTGGTTTTTATCATCAAAATGTGAATTTCGAAACTGTGTTCGAAAAGTTATGTAAATACATTAAGTTTTCTGACAGTAAGTAACTCTTTACTTCACCGTAATCAACCCCAATTATTAATTTGTACCTACCTATTACTCTGAAATATAGACAATTTTTGTCAATCGAAGAATATATTGAAATTGGCATTCGATTGTTTAGATATGAGTTGAGTATGACAAACTTAGGTAGTCTGGTGTCATGAAAGACATCAAAATTTGTATTACATTATACAAATTTTGATATCGTGGTAGTGTTTTTTGTATGGCAATTGTTGTTTTGGTAAACCACTGAAAAACAAACCATCTTATTTTAATACATCTCATCAAGATCACAAAACACAATTTATTTTCGTATTGAAGATATTCTTCATACCTAGGCGTTTTGAAATGAAGATTAGAGTTGGCTATTGTCATTATGATTAATTATAAAATGTTATATACCTAATGTAATATCTCATTTAAGATTTTCAACTAATCGATAATTTGGGGGCCATCTAGCGGATTTTAATAGAATAATTTTGCATGTGACAAGCGAATATGAATTTATTATGGTGAAAAGGTCCTACTAAGCGGTGTGGTTTACACGCATTCGTTATTATAGATGGCGCTTACGAAAATTACGTACTGATGCTTGAAATATGTAGAACTCTTCGCATTTTAAAGGTTTTCTAACCAAAATTATAATATGGTGTTATCATGAACAACAAAGAAAATCCATAAATCGCTCACATGGCTGTATTATCGTAAAAAATCTGTGGGCTTGCCCTGATTTTGAACCCTAGGCCCGCCACTGTAACTGGATTACTGGATGCAGCTGAACACCAGTTTTTTGACATGGAGCCACTGCCTATCAGAAGGCCAGTTCTCGTACTTGAAAGTATGTTACCTAAAGAAGGGCGAGCGAAAGTATGTTATCTAAAGCGGGCCGTTAACCTGCAATAGTATAGCGTCTATAAATGCTAAAAAAAAAAACATAATTATACTGTATATATACAACGTGCCGCTACCATGACGACATTAATTTAACACACGTATCCGATTTCGCGTATTCGTTTTTTTAATTTCTTTAAATGTTATTATTTATTGATTTATTTACAATTTTCTAAATTACCATCCTAGAGCAACCTGTACTTAAAGAATTGTAGCGAAGAGTTCATTTGCCGGGGACACGGATCATATGTAGGCAAATAAAAGGAAAGCCGCGCAATTTCTTAGAAATTATGCCGACAAAGGATCTTGACCGATGGAACGTAAGCCAGCCGGTAGGTACCTACATGAATGAATCTTTTACAAAGAGTGATCTCAATTTTGGTTATGTTTTTATTATTTAGTTTGTTTGAAAATTATTTTTTTTCAATTTACGAATTATTTTATTTTATTATCATTTTTATGGTTACTGTCCACTAGCCCTACCCGTGTGTTAAATTAATGTCGCCATTGTAGCGGCACGTTGTATATATTATTTATATTCGGAGCTCGTGGAGCTCGGAGCAGCTCGTGGCTAAGTAATAACAGCCGCTCGGGCCGATCCATCAGGTTAAGCTACGCTTGCCGGGGTTGGTCCGTGGATGGGTAGTATAGTATAGTATAGTATAGTTCTTTATTTGCACAGAAAGTAGGTACAAGTTACAGATGTTAAGTTTAATTTTGATCCTTATACTAACTACCTTAACTAAGGCATGCAAACAGTTTTAAGCTATAGTAATAAAGACTCATTTCATATATTATTATTAACACATTAAATCAGATCAATACAAGTTTACCATGTCATGAAACTTAGTAAGTAATTTGAAATACAAAATAGAATACAAAATGTCAAGTTTAATAAAATGAAAGAGATGCATATTTGATTTAACAAAAACAGCCACTTCGAAAATATAAAGTGATGGTAATGTTAATAATTTTAGGGACTTAAATGCAGGTACGCAGCTATCTGTTACTATTAAATTGCACATAGCCCTTATACAGCGTTTTTGAGCCTTGAACACTTGTTCTCTCAGACTACAATTTCCCCAAAATATTATACCGAATCTCAAAATCGAAGCAACTAACCCGTGGTATGCAATTAACCTTGTGGCCATATTGACTTTTTTTGACAAGTTATAGAGAACATACGCAGCTGCACTAAGTTTTTTGCATACTTCTTCTGCTTGTGGCTTCCAAGTTAATTGGCTATCTATCATAATACCAAGGAATTTTGCAACTAGTACTTGGTCTACCTTTTGTCCATTATAGTGTAAATGTAAGACTTCTGGTAGAATCCGTTGATAAAAATGCATTACATTAGTCTTTGTTATATTAATCACTAAATTATTTTGGTCAAGCCAGCGTATAATGTTTATTAAGGTATCATTTATGTCATGTTCATATGTTTTTTTTCCAATACATTTAATCAAGGCAGTACTATCGTCAGCGAATAAGACCATAGGATGTTCAATGTGGCGAGGCAAATCATTTATATACAGCAAAAATAATAAAGGGCCTAGCACACTACCCTGTGGTACGCCATACCTAATAATTCGAGCCTTAGACAAATATTTTTCTTCGCGCTTAGTTTTTAGACATATTCTAGATATTTCTGTGTGCTGCTTGCGATTGTTAAGGTATGATTTTAAGAGATTAAGTACATTTCCTCTGATGCCTATTATGTCTAGCTTTTTTATAAGAACTTCGTAATCAACACAATCAAACGCCCTCGTCATGTCCGTAAAAATTGCGCAGACTGGTACTTTTTTATCCACATTTCGCAAGATGACATTTAATAAATCGTAAACGGCCGTATTTATACCCTTATTTTTTCTGAAACCCTTTTGTTCCGGACTCAAAATATTATATTTGGATAAGAAGTTATTAACTGAGTCATAAATTATTTTTTCTATAACCTTAGAAAAAATTGGTATTAAAGCAATTGGTCTATAATTTCCTAGATCTTCTTTGTTGTTTTTTTTAAAAAGTGGCTTCACTATTACTGTTTTTAAACTATACGGAAATACTCCGGCACTGATACATAAGTTAAGTATATGACACAAATGCAAGGCGATGTCTCCTGATACGAATTTTACAACCTTTGTTGATATACCATCATAACCAGTGCTAGCTTTATTTTTTAATGATTGTATCGCTCTCATAATATCTTGCGGTACTACTGGATGCATAAACATCGAGTTGGGGTTACTTGACAAGTTCGTAGTGTCCGGTGGTTTCGTCATGTTATTTTGTGTCTGGTCAATAAAATGGTTGTTAAAAGCATTGGCAATGTCTGTCGGATTAGTAATGGTAGTATTTTGAACTTTAATTTGAGAAAGAGGCTCTGTAATTCGGGTTTTGTTATCTATAACCTGCCATGATGCTTTCGATTTATTGCTTGAGGTGTTAATGAAATAATTATTCTGTGCTCTTTGCGTTAATTTAATAATTTTCCGAAACCTGCGCGAGTAATTCCTGAATTTATTTTTATTACACGTTGATGGTTCGCATCTGTATTTCCATAGTAAATGTCTTTGTTTTCTACTACACACTCGGATACCGTTTGAAACCCATTTAATATTCTTATTAGACTTAACTGTTATTAATTTGTAAGGAAAACAAAGATCGTACAGCATGCGAAAATGCTCCAGAAAATAATCGTATGCTTCATTAGCATTTTCGGTTTGGTAGATTTCAGAGAAAGAAAGACATTTTAGATAGTTTTTAAATCTAGTCATATTTTCGCTAGATAGGTCGCGTTTTTTAATGCGCCATGAATTTATTCTATATGATTTCATAACCTTAATTTCTAATAGCTGAGCCGCGTGATCAGACAATGCAAAGTCCAAGACTTCGGATTTACATTTTAATTTAGAGTTGCAAGCAAAATTATCCAAACAAGTATTACTGGCCAGTCTGGTGGGCTGTCGTAGTTCCAATTTAAGATTGTAGCCCAAAAGAAAGTATTCAAAGTCCAGTGTCAGATTGTTTCTTTTAAGCGTATCTATATTGAAATCGCCACACATGACTATTTTCTTATCAGATTTGGTACATAGCTTCTTCAAAATAATCTCTAGCTTTTCATAAAAAACATTTAAGTTGTTCAACTTTGGTGGCCTATAAATACAAATAATAATTACACTTTGGTTCGTGAGTTCTATGCCGCAACATTCAATAACATTAGGTATGGAATGACGAGAGACATCCAAAAGCTCTCTGTATTCCATACAACTTTTAACTAAAATACATGCTCCTCCTCGTTTCTGAGATGGTCTTGAATAAATTGCTGCTAACTTGTAGTTCGTTATATTTAATAATTTCTCATGTCCGGCTATTACGAAGTGTTCTGTGACACAAATTATATCTATGTCTCTTTTCTGCTGAGATAATTCTTGCAGGTGGACAGTAAGTATGTCAGATTTATTTAATAGCCCAGCGATGTTCTGATGAAGAATCTTTAATCTATTGTAGACGAAAAAAGTCACTATTGTCTGACGTGTCAATATGAGCAGTGGCTGAAGTGTTAGACGTGTCAATATGAGCAGTGGTTGAACTGTTATCTTGATCGTAGTCAATTAATATGTTGGACCTAATCTGGTTGAAGATGTCTCTCCATCCGTATTTGTTTATTTTTCCTGTATTGCAGGAAAACATGTCAAGAGTCAGGGTGCGATTACTGTCAAAAAAGTATGCGTATTCGTGGTTTTTTATGTCCAAACTGAGGAGGTTGTTAAATATCTCGACTTTATAATTATGAATTAGTGCGCCTCTTATATAAGTCGGAGCGCATATAACAATATTTGTGTGTTTAATGTTTTTCAACGAGTTTTTCAAGTTTTCGAGGATAACTAGATAATCACTACTTTTTACATCATTTTCTCCAATGAAAATCAGGCAGTAGTCTTGTATCGTGAAGTATTTTAAGTTGTCTTCGATGGGGCGTAACAACTCTTCTGTGGTGGCGTTAGGTAGCAAATAATGACAGTAGTCAAATTGATTACAGAAGGCTTCTTCGATTAACGGCAGTATTCCTGTAGTACACCTACTACTCATTATAGCAAGTCTATTTTTATGTTTTGGTCGAGATACGCCTACTGATTTTTTTGGAGCAACATTACCCTGGTGTGAAGATGTTGTCAGATTTTTGGTTTGCGTCAATGTGTTATGATTATGAGTCATCTCGGAAGTTTGAGTTTCTTTGTTGAGAGTGTTGACTTTTATTTCCCTACAATAATCGATCGAAGTTTTGGGGTCACCATTTGAAGCAATTGGTCGAATCTTGTTATGCTTGGATTTTTGTTCACTCGATGATGATGGTGCACTACTTTTTCTGCCAGGCGTTAAGCAGATCTTTTTACATGTCTCGACAGTCTTAAGGGCTTTTTGTAGATCAGATTTTAATCTGAAGTTTTCGCTGTTGAGGTCGTCTATTTCCTGGTGGGCACTCATAAGTTGCATTTTAAGTGTATTTATTTGTTTATTCAAGTCGTTAACAATGTCGTCATTATAATTGTCGTGCAGGCTGTCCGGTATGCTCATCATTGTGGTGTCAAATATTGCTTTCTCATCGTCATTTGTCAGGATAGATAAGTTAGTCAAAGAACCAGTGTTCTGCTTACGAAGTGTGATGTTATCTGTGTCCATGTTTTTAGATTTCCTATCAATGGTTATGTGACGTTGCTTATGTTACTGAGGCGCCCTCTGTTGCATTAGCACGTTCTCAACTTTTAATAACTGCTGTTCTAAGTGATTTATGATGAAATTAAACCTCGCAAAAAGTCATCGATTGCGTCATCGATTGGGTGACCATCATCAAAGTCATCGATTGGGTGACCATTTTCACATATCGAGACTCCTCCGTGCCTCGGAAAGCACGTTAAGCCGTTGGTCCCGGCTGTCATTTGTGGATCTTTGACAGTCGTTACGAGTCGTCAGAAGCACGAAAGTCTGACAACTAGTCTAACCAAGGGGTATCGTATTACCCAGTTAGTGGGTTGTGGAGGTCAGATAGGCAGTCGCTCCATGTAAAATACTGGTATTCAGCTGCATCCGGTTAGACTGGAAGCCGACCCCAACATAGTTGGGAAAAGGCTAGGCAGATGATGATGTATTATTTATATTCAAATTATCTTTCCTTATAGAAAGGAGAAAGAATTTGAAGAAACAATGGATCACTTGCAACAAGACATCGACTCTCTGGAGACAGAACGCGGCGCGCTCCGAGACAAACTCAAGCTGTATGCCAAGAGGGGCGGCACGCATCATGGTATGTATATCTGTTATGTTTTGAAATATATACAACATTATTTTTTGTTTATGCTAAACCCGAAAAGGGGTCATAGTACTCATCATTTTGAACAACTTTTTCTATGGGACGAACCGTAAAATCGCGAAAAAAAAATCAGCTGTTCCATACATTTTGCTATGCTGGTATGCTGGAAGAGATTTCTTTAGAAATAAGCATTGCCTTTGTACGAATTTTTCTGTTCCTTTCTTCTTTTCTGTATTTATATGTGTGTGCATAAATGGTTAAAATAAAAATAAAATAAAAGAAATTGTCGATTTAAGTGAACACAAATGTATGGAACAGCAGATTTCTTTTTCGTTTTTTTTTAAATCCTATGGTATCAATGAGAGAATCTCTATGGTATTAATGAGACCATTCTTGTTGCTGACTGGTCATTGTACAGATGGGGTAGAGTAAAAGGCTATTCAGAAAAGTATTATTATATAAGATTATTATCTAAATTATATTATTTTCTCTTATAGAATTGGCGTTTTTGAGTAAGTTTTGTATGAGGTTTCGGTACTTTCAGGCTTGTTTTAAATGGAATTTAAATATTATTACTTTAAACGACTGCTTTTTGAAGTTTTTTGTATGAAGACTTTAATATATTATAGGGTAAAATACCCAAAAGCCTTTTTTTTTAATGTGCGAAGTCATTAAACGAGTTCTCCCGCTCTGGGTGGAGCGGGAAATGAAATGAAATGAAATGAAATGAAATGAAATGAAATGAAATTGTTTATTCTGTAAATAGGATATTGGAATCACTTTTACACGTCATATTAAAAAGTTGTAAAAATAAGCTAGATGAGGTCGGCGTTTCCTATCTGACTACTCTGAGAAGAAAGGCCGAAACAAACTCAGAGGTCACCGTCTCCTTTAAAGTCCAGACATAATCTTGGTCAGGCCATATGAGGACCATGTAGATTAGAGTCTGAAATGGTCTTTTGAGGAAAGAACCACACAGATTTGAGTGGACCTGTCCAGTCAGTGCAAGCATTTGTCAGTAATAGTGGAGCTCAACTCAGAACTTAAGGAGCTCAACGACTCGACGAACAATACCAAAGAAAGGACATTTGGGTAGGTCGCATAAAGTTCTCAAATTGCCAGACCTTCGCTAAAACTAACAGAACGAAAAATAAATATCCACATAGTCCTCACATTCACAATAAAACAATACTTTACAAGTAATCATCATGTCATTTTTTATATAATATTCAATAATGTCAATTTGTATATAAAACTGGTAGGTATATTTTTATGGTTTTCCATAATATTCAAAATGTCACAATGCTTAGCAGAGCGAGCAGCTCAATCCCATGCATTTTTGTCTTCTAAATAATCTGAGATTTTATAGTACCCTTTTTTACAAAGTTTGGTTTTAATACAGCTTTTAAATCGTTTAATGGGTAAGTTTCGAATATCAATGGGAAGTTTGTTGTAAAAGCGTATACATTGACCCATGAACGAGTTGCCTACTCTGTGGAGACGAGTGCGATGTACAGCAAGATTGTGTTTATTCCTGGTATTTAAACTATGAATATCGGACATTTTCTTAAACTTTGATATGTTTTTGTGTACGTACACAGGGAGGGCGTGTCAGACTTTTACTGACTAAAACCCACTCGTGTTTCTTCAGTTGCCTGTTGCCAAGGGCCCTGGTATCCCTTTTGGACTTTCCCGAAAAATACCCTAAGCGTTACGATACAAATATCTAGACTTGGGGACATGTTATTGATTTGGAAATCATTAATTTTAGTGATTACAAATTACCGATAAAAGGATCGTAGGCTAAAATGTATATGCGGGTTAGTCCGAAAGGGATACCGGGACCTTGGCAACAGGCAACTGAAGGAACACGGGTGGGTTTTAGTCAGTAGAAGTCTGACACGCCCTTCCGCTCCACCCAGAGCGGGAGAAGTCATTGGATGATTTCCCACCCTCAAAAAAAAAAAAAGGCTAAAATGTATGGGTGGCACACTGACGTCCGCCATAGTTCAAACCACTGTAGTTTTGAAGCCATTACTTCTCCCTTTACTCAGGCCAAGGCGCATCAAAATCCGTCCCAGGGTTATTCAGTTCCAAACTCAAACCATTTAATTCAATTAAACCATTTACTTTTGAATCCAGGCACTTTTGAATTGTTAGAGTCGGTCAGTTAGTCAGAAAGTTAAAGCTAGTTGGCCATTCCAAATCGTAGATCTCTATGGAGAAGAACGGGCAAGAAACTCCAAGGACACTCTTTTAAATATGGATATAGATATTACAAAATCCTGGGTAAAACTTCTGACGAATGTTAGGTTAGGCATGTAAACCTAACCTAACTGGAGACTAAAGGGAGAAATAATGTCTTCAAAACTACAGTGGTTTTAACTGTGGCTGACGTGAGTTTTGCCCACGATCCTTTCACGTGACAATATTAATAAATTTGTAAACCGAGAAAGTACAAAAGTCATTTATTCGACCTAGGCTGAGAATCAGCACTTTTCGAACGTCAAAATGACATAAGACAGTCCCCCAAAACGGCCACCCTTCACCACTTCCTAGTGCTTTAACTGGGAAGAAGAAGTGGCGCTACAAACTCCCCAGCAGCACAGCTGTCTGTTCAGTTAGAAGTAAAATGTACAAATTACAGTTTAAATTCCATTTATAACTAAAAATAATAATAAAACGCTTTCATTTCAGAATGTTTTTGGTTAAATACATAACTGAATGTTTCAATTATCATCAAAAGAATGTTATATTTACATTAATCATTATTAAATGGTGCTTTCAATTTGAATATTATCTTAAATAAGATATTGAAATATGTGACAAACATGAAGCAAAACTGTCGTATAATGAGAAAAATTTGTCTCGCAACAACTCGAAAACGGCTGGACCAATTTGAGTATTTTTTACCGAAATGGTTTCGGAAAAAAGAAAAATAAGAAAAACATAGCCGAAAAAGAAAATTGTCTCACGTGGTACGAAGTTCACAGGGTCATCTAGTAAATTATAATATTTTAAATTGAAGGCACCTTTACATGACATACAACAATACATAAACAAAAATAATAATTATAATTTATTATAATTATATTATTATATACATATTACTACATAACAATTTATATGTGCGTGCAGCGCTGCCTCCACCGGCGGTTCGAGACTACAGTAAGAGTCATCGCTTGATAAACCGCATGCATTCCCTTTGCAAATACATTATATTTATTAAATAATTATTACTATTATTATGACGATATACTTCTCTATACAGAAATAAGTTGAAAGTATGCAGAGTAATTATGTATTTCAGCTCAAGAACCCTTAGTATAATAATAATATCTTCATGATTATTACATTCTTTGTCTGCAGGCGTAGCATGAGCACCGTTTTGTCGACGGAAGAGTAGACAAAAATGACGTTTCCTGTAGACAGTAGACAGTACGAGACGGCAGCAAAATAGAAAGAGTCAACTGCACTTTTTACGAAATTCACTCTTTTACATAATTCGACTCAGAGTTTTTTGTTTTATCATAGGATTTATCGGTTGTCAGTGTGATTTTGACAGTAAGGATAGAAAACTTTCTTCCGAAATAGTCTACATATAAAACGACCTAGACAAAGATCGTTAGAAATGAAAGACAAAATGACAGATTGTAGAAAGATTTTTACGGTGGATGTCAAAAATGAAGAAACGAACTGTCACTTTGTATAGAAAAAGCTATGTCTATTCTTCGTAGAGATAGAAAGCGCCATGCTACGCCTGCTGATGTAGGCAGAACTTAAAAATGTATTTTTTATCCAGATACTTTTTTGCCACAACATTAGCGTGGAAAAAAACATAGTACAGACATTTGCGTGTATCTCTATCCCTTTCTTTCACTCAGTAGTGCAATAGGAAATATGCATGTATATTTTTTTTTCATTAAATCTATGAAATTCTAATAAGTATAAACCTAAGAAAATTATTAAAAGTGGAATGCTTGAATGATTTAGCTACAAAAAAAATCTACTAAAGTCTAATAAATTCCTTTTTTCCAATTGTTGTTATTTCCATTTAAACGAATATCAACTTTATGTGAGTGTAAATTAAGTTGATTTCTGAATGACTTGTTCCATTGAAAAAGTCATAAAAATGGTTGAAGTTGTAGGGGAAACTGAACTTTATGCGTCGATTGATAAAGTTGTTTTCCAAAAACTAATATTTGTTTACATGTTTGGAAACTAAATCGCGAACGCAGTATACACTTAAAAGGTCCGTTACTGTCGCGGCTGTGTGCGTACCATTCCACCAAAAAAAAAACAACATAAAATAATGAATTGTATAATAAGTAACATCAAAAATAAGCTGGGTATTTGTTTCTCTTTCTGCACTACTATACAATATATATTTAAATAATAATAAAAAACGTATATTTATACGCTATTCTAGCTAAGTCCAACGTTTAGACGCTTTCAATGTGAATAAGTAAGTTTACTTGCAAGTGGACAACTCATGTTTTGCGAGTGACGCCAGTAAATGTTAGAAAGAGATAGAGATACAGAAAAATACTGATCCATACATAGTAATAATATATATCGTAATGACGGGAACCTCGTGAAGGCCGAGAAAGATAAACAAATCAAGTATCTTGACTTGGCTCACGAGGTTGTCGACATGTGGGATGTGGACTCTGCGATCATTGTGCCGATAGTCGTATCAGCCAATGGCTTAATTGCCAAGAGCCTCGACCAACACCTAAGGAGGCTCTCGTTGGGCAGCTGGATTAAGGGCTTGATTCAGAAAGCTGTACTCCTGGACACGGCTCGCATCGTTAGGAGGTTCCTCTCTCTGGAGCCCTGACCGCCGGTAGCTTGGACCCTGTTCCCGATACCGGTGGGCTACTATTTTTTATATTTTTAAATGTTTTATATAATTTTTTAGTCTAATATTTAAAAATATAATTTATAAGTATTAAAAATGAAATAAAGAGAAAAATATATCGTAACAACGACATATCGATTTTTCAAGAGATAAGGCGAAGTTGAAGCCTTGAAGGTACAACTGCACGCGTGGCATGTCGACGGAAGAATAGACAAAATGACAGATAAACAATACAATCTGTCATTGTCTATTCGAAAAAACCCGTTACTATTGTGGTCATGCTACGCGTGCTGGGCATGCCTTTAGCCAAAGTTCTGCTCACACCAAAAGAAATAATCGTGAAGATAAATTGAAACAAAATATAAAACAATTGGCTGATTTTACATCAAAATTAAAATAAAATCAAAATTTTAGCGGTGGCGACGCCTGTGGCCCCTCCCAAAGAAGCTATGCGTAAGATATGCTGAGATATCAATTATATCATTCGATGTCGCATGAGCTTATTTTTTTTATTTTTGAGTGCCTTCGCCCTGTTCGTATGTTTAGCGTAGGCATATACGCCGTAGTTACGTTCCAAAGACATCGCGTTAACGCTCCGTAGCCGTCGCCGCATGAATCTTGCGTAGTCGTTACGTAAAAGTCGTGTAGCCGCTGCGTATACGTTGCCTAAAATGTATAAATAGTGGTAGCGTCGCGTGGACGTGATTGTATCCATAATACGTTCTGTTGGCCCTTTGTACAGTGCCTGGTTTGTTTACGGCACGGCGTATAAACCGTATCTGTCAACAAGCTTCCATAGTGATCTATATAACACTTGACGACTGTGCCTACACACGGCGAATAAACCGTAGATTTTTACGGCCAGAATACCTTGTGCATGCAAAAGACCGTTAGCGTATACGTCACGTAGACATACGACAAACTCCTACGTTGGTTCAACACCAGATGCGAAGGCATTTTTAGAGTTTATTTTTTCATGTGATTTTTTATTTTACGTTCTTGTTTATGCAGTAGTGAAATAGGTTTTATTTTTGAGTCTGAATCAAAAAATGAATGTCAATTCTAAATCATTTTTTCTTCTAAAAATTTCGGCTTTGGTAACTCTTCGAAACTCTGAATGCAAAAAAAACTTAATATCTTACTTACTCACTTATTTTATAACAAAACAACATTAATTAATTTTATCTACACCCATGCTATAAATCCTCTCTAAAAATTTCTGAAACAGACAGCTTATTGCCAACATTAAAACATTCAGTGTCATAGTAACCATACTTAATATCATCCAAACGGGTGTTATAATGTTTAACTGAATTTCATAATGCAACTCATTTCAAAAAAGAACATTGTCATTCACGAGCGTTTCACTAAAAACAAAACACATTCGAATTCGAAAAAATCGAGTACTTATATCTCGATGAATTCACGTCATACCGCGCCATTTTTGTTCGATATTGGTATTGCAAAGAAACTTTTATAGAAGATTCATATCATGGGTGTAGATAAAGTCTTGTATGCAACTGTAAATAATTAGGTATTAAAAGTTATTATATAACAGTTGCATAAATAACTGTTATAAACTAATGATTGATTCAGATTCAAAAATAATTAAATTAATTCAAAAAGTTACACATAAGTAAAGGGAATGCGTCCTTAAAATAAGCTTTCAAAACAATGTCACTAATTTATTTATTTTAATTTTATTAATGGCGTCAACGATGTGTATGCGCATGATTGTTCATGGATGTTGTCTACTTACGTTTTAGAGGCTCGTAAAGTTGAAAGTTGCGCAACTATTGCCCCACTTTATATTCTAAACCATAAAAAAAAAGTATTATTTCGTCTTACAAAAGAGGGGCGGGGGGGGGGGTTATCAGTATCTGGGTTGTGGAGGTCAGATAGGCAGTCGCTCGGTTAGACTGGAAGCCGAGCCCAACATATTTGGGAAAAGGCTAGACAGATGATGATAATTAAAACTTACATTTAACACTTAATTCTTATGTATGTTGACACTAATTTGTGCTTGTCGCAAAAAAAATAACCGAAATGATACTATGTGAGTTGTATTTTCGTTTAAAAAAATCTTTCTATTTACATTTACGTCATTTGTGCTAGGGTCTCAGATGGGTGACCTGCTAGCTTACCATTCAATCTACACCAATATTATAAACATTAAAGATTTGTATTTTTATTTGTAATGAATAAACTCAAAAACTACTGGAACGATTTAAAAAAATCTTTCGCCAGTAGAATTCTATATTATCATTGAGTATCATCCTAACTAATATTATAAGTGATTTAGTTTGTTTGTTACCCTTTCACGCTAAAACGGCTGAACGGATTTAGATGAAATTTGTCACCTGGGTAGACCGTGACCTGGAATAGGACATAGGATAATTTTTATCCCGATATTCCTTCGGGATCGAGACTTACGCAGGTGAAACCGCGGCGTGCAACTAGCATATCACGCGGGCGAAGCTGGCATAAGCTAGTAATAAATAAAAACACAAGAGAAACTACATATAAAGTTGCGCGACTGTAGCGCAACTTGTCTTCAACTCTATGAGTCTTAACTTAATTTTTATGTAACATTATTTTTTTAAACTTGTGCTTTTTCATAAAAACTCCACGAATGCTCTTGAATTAATACATACATTATGGGATAGAAAGATCGATGTAGATATTGACTTGATTCCAGAAGTCAAAGAATATTGATATCAATTGATTTCCTAGAATTACCATCTTTATAAGTGACACGATTATTGTATCGGGTATCGTGTTACCCAGTAACTGGGTTCAGGAGGTCAGATAGGCAGTCGCTCCATGTCCGTTAAGCCGTTGATCCCGGCTGTCATCGTGAATCTTTTACAGTTGTTACGGGTCGTCAGAAGCCCGAAAGTCTGACAACCAGTCTTACCAAGGGGTATCGTATTACCCAGTCACTGGGTGAGTTGTGGAGGTCATATAGGCAGTCGCTCCATGTAAAATACGAGTATTCAGCTGCATCCGGTTAGACTGGAAGCCGACCCCAACATAGTTGGGAAAAGGCTAGGCAGATGATGATAAGTGACACCATTAATTACCTAGAATATTTATGGTAGTTTTCGATCTACTTACTGCAAAGTTCAAGAAAAATAATAATTCGTGGACAGATGAATACGGATGATTCACTTCTATTTTTAAATAAAAAGCGACTCTCTACGACACAATAAAGTGCAATTCAGGTCGCACAGCGCTAATTACCTACAGTTATATTCAAATTATGCTACGTCGATCTTTCACCTCCTTTGCATCCATCACTCCTTCTAGAACGTTCTGTAACTAACAGTGATATGTAACAATGATACAGAGGAAACGCCGGTGAAGGTGACGGCGGGCGCCGTGATCGGAGAGGTCAATGAGGCGCTGCAGCATCAGATCAAGGTGTTGAGCTGGTAAGTGTAGCTTTTGGGGGATGCGCCAGGTTAGCCCGTAAAATTCAATTTTTCTTACGCATTTTGTCATTCACCGTACATACATTTATTTAGATGAACATACCTACAACCTTTTATTTTTTTCCCGTGGGGATATCCTCATGGATGTTATGTCGGACTCCTACCGACTAAAACCCCACTGTTCCTACTTCTAACATGAGTCGGGGGCCCGGGAGATACTTGTACATGCGCCGCACCCCCGACTGGTATCAGCCCCCCATGCCTAGCAGGTCTCATCACAGAGTGCGGCCGATCCCACGACCGCACGTCCTCCTATAAAGGCACGCATGATGTTTTGCGTGCCACCTCTTTGGACCTGACTGTTCGGGCGACGACACAGCTCCCAATTTCGCCGCCCGCAGGCTGCTCCTTATAGTGGCCGGAGATCGTTAAGCGCCCCTCGACGTCCGGCTGCTCTTCTAGTGCGGGTGGGATGAGAGGTATGATCTCGCTCCCTCTCTGCAGCCTCCTTTGCATGCATCACCTCCTCGCAAAAAGAGGCGACTGCATCCCACGCGTTTTCGCTTCCGACCATGGACTGAATTACAACCGGAAGCGAAAGATCACCCGCACCAAGTGTTGAGACGAGGGCACAGCGCTGTTGGGCCCAAGCTGAGCACTCCTCAAGCGTATGTTGGGCCGTGTCCTCGGAGCAGTCCACACAGCGATGACAAGCGTATACCTACAACCTGATACTGACCGACAAATTGCAAAAAACGTAAGAAATATTGATTTGTTTTCACTTTTACTATAATATTCCGTCACCTCACAGGACGGTGGAGCGCGAGCGCTCGGCCCGCATGTCGGCGTGTCGCAAGGCGGAGCGTGCCGCCCTGCGCGCGCTGCGCCCGCTGGAGCAGCCGGCCGGGCCCGCCGCGCGCGCGCGCAGGCACGCCGCCGCGCAGCTGGAGAGGGACCTGGCCAAGCTGCACACGGTGACTATACATACAATTGAATGATTAATCTGTCTTGCAAAACCATTATCCTCCATATCAGGAGACAGCTCACCATCTACTAAGATTTAATCTACTAAAAACCGGCCAATTATGGGTCCCACTCGCGCACGAAGGGTTGCGTACACACGGCTACACATCAAGCTATACATGTCCAGTTTATACTGATCTCGCATTGTATAGGATTTCCGTACAATGCGAGGTCAGTTTATACTGGAAATGTATAGCTTGAAGTGTAGCCGTGTGTACCATTATCTGTAAAAACGGCAAAAAAATCACGTTTGTTGTATGGGAGCCCCCTTAAATATTCATTTTATTCTGTTTTTTAGTATTTGTTGTTATAGCGGCAACAGAAATACATCATCTGTGAAAAATTCAACTGTCTAACTATCACGGTTCATGAGATACAGCCTGGTGACAGACGGACAGACAGACAGAAAGCGGAGTCTTAGTAATAGGGTCCCGTTTAACCTTTGGGTACGGAACTCTAAAAAGTCATTTACAACTAAGCCATGTACTAAAAAGGCATTTGGAAAGTTTTCAAATACCTTTATATTATATCTAAAACTAAATATTCGGTATTACGATACGATACGTTCAAATTCCATTACAACCGAATTTTAGGATCTTTTTATTACAAACGGTCAATCAAAAATTAACCTAAATTACATAGTTTTAAAGTAGATAGTTGATTAACTGGCAACACAAATTTTAATTCTTAAATTGGGTATCATTTATTTGCTTGAGAATTTTCAATGTTTTTTTTTTCTGTCAGGAATGGACAATGTTCGTGGCCCGCAGTGGGCTGGTGAAGTTCCCGTCAGAGCCGGGGCAGTATGCGCACGCGCTACAACTGCATAAGGATAAACAGAGGGAACTCAGGAGACAGTTGGAGGTATAGTAACAATTTGTATTCAAATTAATTTATTGGTGTGATTTTTGGTACATTTAACATGAGATCTTAATAATAAATAATTGGTTCCTCAAAAATCTACCTTAAGAGGAAATAGGGTCGGTCTTTTTCTCCATACAAAAAGTCATAATTCGAGGTTCGGCTCTCGTCTATTTCGTCCTCCAATATTGGACCAATTTGAAAGATATTTTATAAATTGAATAAGAAGGATATTTACTGTGCCCCTGTGTTTTTATTTTTTTATTTATAGTTGTCGATAGGTACAATAGGACTCTAATGACAGCGGTCTAAACAGGCAATTTTGAGCATTTTCTGAGGGTTCTAGTGCTTCTACAGAGAATGTATCATCAAAACGGAAAACACTAAAAATAATGTATATTGCAATTAATTCTTTCACATGGTCTTATTAATACCCATGGTCTTATTATGTAGATAACAAAAAAAACAGATTTGCTAATTTTTTTGTTGATGCGCTAAGGTAGCCCGCGAAATTCAAATTTTCTTAAGTTTTTTGCAATTTGCAGGTCAGTATCAGGTTATATGTTGATCTAAATATTATTAGCGCTCGTAACAAATATGGATTTACTGAATTATAAACATTAGAATCAGCAATACAACTCTCTGAGCTCATGAAAGTGTATTGAATGACTATTTCATGAAATCATGACATTTGGAACTTTCATGAACTTAGAGAGTTGTATTACTGATTCTAATGTTTATAATTCTGTAAATCCATATATTTTGTTACGAGCGCTAATAATATTTAGATCAACATACAACCTTGCAAATTGCAAAAAACGTAAGAAAATTTGAATTTCGCGGGCCACCCTAGCGCACCCCCTTAAGACTTAGAACACTTGCCTCTTATCAGCGCTATAATTAATCTCTTCAAACAGATTCGCCTGGCATCTCTGCAAGCGGAAGTACGTCAACAGTTGTTGATGCATCGTCCTTGGCGTTGCGTCGAGGCAGACTTCGCAGAGTTTCCGGCCCCCGAACTAGCCGCCGTAAGTTTTTTTTTTTATTACTTGCTGACTAAATTAGACTCCAGTAATAGTTACATTACTGTCGCGGCCTGTAACTAGTGGTAAATAGTAGTAGAAAAGTGTGCATTTCAATAATCTGACAATTTAAGCGTGAAATAAGGAAATGGGAGAGTTTTTACTAATCTGATCGGCTGCCCTAGGCGTTTGCCCCTATGTACAGGGCTCAGGTATGGTGGGAGTACTTCACAAGGCACAAGGTTGCCCCCCGTATGTTATTCTGCCGCGCTCGAGTAACTCCCGAAATCCCCGCTAGGGCTCCCCTACCATAGACGCTCCCCCACCAGTGAAAGGGTATACTTCACATAACCTTTTTTTCTTTTTAGCATCTAATCTTCACAATCCAATAGGTGCTCAATCCCCACGACCCTCGAGTAAATCCCCATTTAGCATCATTGCCTCCCCTACTATAGTGCATTCATGGACGACCGTGAAAATCCACATGATGCCATCAATGCCTGGTTGCGGCCAAGGCTTGTACTTTTCTCAAATAATGCGCGGAAATTCAAACTGAGTAAATAAATTTTAAATTCCAGAATCAATGACGGGCAACGATAATTTTTCACGCGCCAATATGTGTATTTGTTTCTTCTTTAACATTAAACAAAACTACAAGCGGTCGTTGACCTCAGAAAAAAATCATCAAATCTTCTTTTTCTTACACGACTGCCCAAAAAGGGGGGGTAATGTCAGAAACTCACATAACCTGAAGAGGTTATGTGAGTTTCTTTAATCCACCATAACTTTTAAATGCCTGAACGGATTTGGATGTATCCATACTAATATTATAATCTGTCTGTCTGTATGTTACCTTTTCACGCCTAAACCACTGGACGGATTTCGATAAAATTTGGCTAGGAGATAGATGGCATACTGGGGAAGGCCATAGGCTACTTTTTATCGACATACCACGCGGGCGAAGCCGCGGGCGGAAGCTAGTAGGATACAGTTAGAATCCTTACAAAAACGATATGGCGGCCATTTTCAATAGGGAATATGCATGTGATTCAAATATGGGCCAAATTTTTTTTTTTATAAACTATATTACTTCAGAATTATGCCTCCATCAATATTTTTGAATAAAATTTCTTTTTGAGCGAGAAATTATTTTTTTTAAAGTCCCAAAAAACTGTGGGTAATTCAAATACGTGAAAAGGCTAAGAGCGGATGTGACGTAAGAATCCGGGATAACAATCAAAATGTCAATGTCAAGTCAATCAACAAGTGTCAAGTCAATGTCAAACGCTCATAGAAAAAGGAGTGTTTGACGTTGACTTGACAGTTGCTTGTCTGTTTTCACGGACTGTGACCTCACCACACCAAGCGCGCCAAATGGAGGGCGTTTAAATAGCCCGGACCGGTTGGACATTAAAAAAAAAAAAATTTACTACTTTAAATTGTTTTTTTGCCGTCGAATTATTTTTTACTATTATTTGACGATGTAAACTATCGAATAAAAATATTAAAAAATACATGCATATTCCCTATTGTGAAAAATAAAAAATCTTCAATTATTTACAATATGGAAGGCCTTGATGAGCACATTCAAAAACTACAACCCATGCGCATTAACATGTCACCTGTCGGAACTCAATACTCCCCCCGCTACCCGCGCCGCGCCCCGCCGCGTAGATACACGTACAAGTCAGGCATCCGTGGAACGGAAGTTAAATTTCTTATTTTACAGGTATTATCATCAAAGGCGGTGGATGTGGGCACGATCAGCTACCCTGCGCCTGGGTCAGGACAGACTGACGAGACCATCTACGTGACTCCTGCGCAGCTAGCCAAGTAAGTGTTACATTCTCACTGGCTGTAGATTATTTATTATTAAGTAGTAATAGGGGCACGGGTTGTGGAGGTCAGATAGGCAGTCGCTCCATGTAAAATACTGGTATTCAGCTGCATCTGGTTAAACTGGAAGCAGAACCCAACATATTTGCGAAAAGGCTAGGCAGATATGATATGGCTTGTGAATAAATAATATCAGCCGAACGGATCGATCGAAGATTAAGCTGTGTTTACCGAGGTCGTTCCGTGGATGGGTGACCATTCATACAGAGACTCGTCCGTGCCTCGGAAAGCACGTTAAGCCGTTGGTCCCGGCTGTCATTTGTGGATCTTTGACAGTCGTTACGGGTCGTCAAAAGACCGACTTACAAAAGGTATCGTATTGCCCAGTGGCTGGGTTGTGCAGGACAGAGAGACAGCCAGTGCCTAGCCTTTTCGCAACTATGTTTGGGTCGGCTTCCAGTCTAACCGGATGCAGCTGAATACCAGTATTTTTACCGTCTTCAAAAAAGGAGGAGGTACTACGTTCGGACGATTGTTTTTTTTTTTTTTATGTTTGTTCCCCGATTACTCCGCCGTTTATGAACCGATTTTAAAAATTCGTTTTTAGTTCGAAAGGGTATACTCACGAGATGGTCCCATATAAATTGTATTAAGTTTGCTTGCGTAGTTTTTTATATTACGTATTTTTCCCACAGTCTATGTAGACGATATAATTATTAGACTCCTTCACTGTTATTTACATAGCAGGTAGTAACTTGTGTGGGGTAGGTCCACTAAAAAGTGAAAAATAAAAACTTTTTACAAAAAAAAAAACAACCGACTTAAAAAAAACACTAAAAAAGTGAAAAATAAGTCGGTGGCAAAAAACGAAAATTAAAAAGCAAAAACACCGACTTCCAAAATTAAAGTTATTTTCACTTTTTTAGTGTTTTTTTTTTAAGTCTGTTGTTTTACATAGAGCGAATATGTGTGAATCGACCTTTATTGACTTAAATTTCGACAGGTTACGGGAGCTGGTAACAGAACTACAGTCAGATGACATCAAGCTGGAACTGATGCCGCTAGAAAACACTGTGTGCGCCGCTTAGTACTTAGGAGGGTAGTCAGAAAAATATGAGGTATAAATACGAGGAATGAGAGAAGGAGAGGTATACTCGCAAAGCATTAAGATGCATAATAGTTATTTTCTTTTAAATTACGGTGCTTTGTTCGTGAAACGCGCCTACTTTTTTTGAAATGAGTTGCATTATGAAATTTAGTACAACATTATAACACCCGTTTGGATGATATTATGGTTACTATGACACTAGTTGTTTTAATGTTGGCAATAAACTAACTGTTTCAGGAACTTTTATAGAGGATTTATAGCATGGGTGTAGATAAAGATTTTTTCTATTAGATATCTGCTGGCTGACAGAATTTTATTGGCTGATTTGGATCCAGAGTAAAATTTGTTTGTTATGATGAGTACCTTCACAAAAAAAAAAACGGAACAGTCTTCGGGGACAGCCGATAGACGTGAAAACTAAGCAACAATGCGTAACCTCAACGTAATTCAAACGTTAGACGGTAGATGGCGCTAAAATAAACAAATCACTTCAAGCGTGACGATGGCGCGAGTTTCATGATTTTTGTCCACCCAAAAAGTTTTTAAAGAAGTTTTCACTTTTAAAAAAAAAAGAAGAAAAGAGGTTAAATATTTTAATATCAGTCGGCATACTAAATTCAAGATAGCTTGATCATAATAAGGGGTGTAAAAAGACTTTTAACGAAGCCGAAAGCCACTAGTTATTCCCGTCATTGTGATCATTTGTTTGTTCTGGACCACTCCTGGGAACCTTCTGGTTACGGAGATATTGAAGGTCAAAGTTCCAACTTTGTCAGACGTTTTTTTAAAGAAAGCAAGTTTTTAATGTTATATCTTAATTGTAAATACCCCCACGAACCCTGAACCGTTGCATGCACCCATAAACACAATGTTTTGCGTGCGTTACGTTGCGCATTACCGTAAACAGCGATTCGATTTTACACACCAAAAATAAAAGTCGTTTCCCAACAATTATTTTTGTGCAATGTTACAGAATTTGATGTACAGAATGCGTAGTTGACGGCTATGTGATGGGTCTTTTTACACCCTGTATTATATTATATTATATGACAGACTAGGTGCTGGCCGCGGCTTCGCCCGGGTGGACCCTAATACGTCAAATCCAATCAAACTATCTCGAAATAAGTCTAGAACGAAATATTTTAAGCGGTGCAGTAATAAAATGTAGTAAAAACATTATTGTAAGCGGAAATCGCGTAATCGAAATTATTTTATTTTATAAGTTTCAGTTATTATTACATATTACAGCTTTTTAATAATCATGATCAAAGACAATTTAGTTAAGCCCATAACTTAATAACACAATATATATTCACAATTTTTTAAACATCGCTTATTTATTTATAAAAAAAAAATGTTTGATCCAATTTTGTCCGAGGCACGGAGGAGCTCGTGGCTAAGTAATAACAGTCGCACGGGTCGATCCATCAGGCTAAGCTACGCTTCCGGGGTTGATCTGTGGATGAGTGACCATGTTTACAAACCGAGACTCCTCCGTGCCTCGGAAAGCACGTTAAGCCGTTGGTCCCGGCTATCATTGACAGACAAAACGGCTGGGTCGTCAGAAGCTCGATAGTCTGACAACCAGTCTTACCAAGGGGTACCGTATTGCCCAGTTACTGGGCTGTGGAGGTCAGATAGGCAGTCGCTCCATGTAAAATACTGGTGTTCAGCTGCATCCGGTTAGACTTCAAGCCGACCCCAACATAGTTGGGAAAAGGCTAGGCAGATAGCAATCAACAACAACAACAATCGCTTTGAAAGCGTTTCGTATTTCTACGCGACTTTCTACAGGATCGACATAAGTTTTTCGATAGCATAAGTCAGTCCTATACATTTTTGCCTTTTCCGTCATCGTTATCGCTGATAGAATGTCACTTTGTCTAGGGCCTCTGATCATTTTATGGTTTTCTACGTGACACATCCAAAAACTAAAGTATCTTAGTTAATCAAAATAAACGATAGCAATGATTATCTTTTAACAAATTAACGAGTTCTAGTAGCGTTTTAGTAAAAAAAAATAAACGGAAAAGGTAGATTTGTGTATCATCACTTAGCCCAAAGACGTCTATTGCCGGACATTGGCTGCCCCTAAACATCGCATAAGGTCTGATCCGTTTTGGTACAGTAGGCCGCACGTCACTGGTAACAAAACAAAAGTCAAAGTATTACCACCAATGTGTGGTCGACTGTACGTGTCAAATCTACCATCCTAAAATGAACATAGTTTAGATATACTTTCTTCAAACTATATACAAAATTATTTAGATTTTAGCTAAAAAAAAACTAGTTAAGTTTCTCGACTAATCCCGCAAGAGATTACACTTGATGATACTATTAAATAATAATAATAATGTGTACGAATCATAATAGTTATAGAAGTAATAATTTATTATTATAAATAAACTATTATAAGCATGTTGTTAGGGCAGCTGAGTTATTTCGCACACTTTTATGGGATGTTTTTTGAAGTGTCAGCAAAAATGAACTCTTGGCGTTTGTATAAAAACGGGTTTTTAAAAGTTGGAGCAGAAAGGACCGCTCCGACACGGCAAATAACTTGTCATTCAAGTTAGGAATTTAAATCAAACACGACGACTCTGCGTCCAGCGCTCGGTATGGCAACACGCCGTGTTCTGGTTTGCGACTAGTCAATTGTCATCCTGAGGATGCCTCGTTGAAACGCGAATTACGTGTCGATTTCTCTCGAGACTCTTGGAGAATAGTTAAGCGAAATAGGTTACTAAATATATCAACGTCTATTGCATTTTATAATGGATTTCCGCAAAGTCACGCCTGAATCGATTAACTACAAATACTTGCATTTGAAATCGAAATAGTAAAAAAAACGGATTTTACTTTTTCACATCTTTATATCTACTGGTTATTGTCGCGTCGCAGAGGTAGGAGAAATCCAACACAATTAACTATACAATATACATTTGATTGAATTGTAAATATGTGTCCAAACATTGAGCGGTGAGAGCGCTCTAGTGTGGACTAAACCGACGAATGTTTGCGCGGCAGTACTGCGCGGCATATCCGAGACAAGCTCAATGTTTGGACACAACATAAAGGGAAGTTTTTGCTGATATCTTAAATCATATGCTAACTCTAATATCAATGTACACGCTTTGTTATCTGTATATAAGGATTATATTAATGTACTTACTAATAATAATAAATAAATAAAGTATTATTTATTGAATTACTTATTATTTTATTTACATCCCAACCTGATGGACGAGGGCGTCACAATCTGCACAAAACCGGTCAAGTGCTAGTCGGCCTCGTGCACGAAGGGTTCCGTACCATTATCTATAAAAACGGCAAAAAAATCACGTTTGTTGTATGGGAGCCCCCTTAAATATTTATTTTATTCTGTTTTTTGTATTTGTTGTTATAGCGGCAACAGAAATACATCATCTGTGGAAATTTCAACTGTCTAACTATCACGAGAGAGACAGCCTGGTGACAGACGGACGGACGGACAGCGGAGTCCTAGTAATACGGTCCCGTTTTTACCCGACTACGGCGAAGAAAAAAGGAGGGTTATGATTTTGACCGGTATGTATGTATGTATGTATGTATGTATGTATGTATGTATGTATGTTCATCTGTTCCCTCCTATCTTCCAAACCACTTATCACAATTTGACAAATGAGGTATCGTTAGAAGCGTCGTGATTGTCCGCTGGTTATAGGCTATGTGAAGTCACATTAAATTAAAAATGGCGCCCTCTAGAGGACATCGTGAGGAACTTAAAAAAAAAAAATGGTTTAATCGTACCATGTTGGGTATCAAATGAAAGGGCTTAATGAGCACATTTCAAAAATATATATATTATAACGCCAAAAGATTAAAAAAAAATCAAGTAATAAAAACTAAAACCCAACTACAACTTAAAAGGTATAAACAAGACACCACAGACAGACAAATTAAAAATCCGGAGTCACACGTAATCTGTTCGATTTATGCCCTAACGTGTGACTCCGGATTTTTAATTTGTCTGTCTGTGGTGTCTTGTACCCTTTGGGTATGGAACCCTAAAAAAGATATATAATATATTTTACTGGCAGGCACAAGGCTATTCATAATCAGCCTATAATGTTCCCACTACTGGGTCATAGGCCTTCTCTCTGAGAGAGTGAGTCGTTTAATCTACCACGCGGGCCCAAGTTGGCAACACTATTATTTAAAACTAGCTGTTGGCCGCGATTTCGTCTGCGATCCAATGGATATGATTGGTGGTTATCAAACGCGAGCAGTGGTGGCCCAGTGGTAATGGCCGCGACTTACGAGTTCTAGGTCGTAGGTTCGAACCCCGACAGGCGCTTTACTTTGTGTAAATAATTTCATCACCACTGCTCTCAAAACGGTGAAGGAAAACATCGTGAGGAAACCGGCATGTCTTAGAACCAAAAATTCGAAGACATGTGACATCTACCAACCCGCACTGGGCCCGCGTGGTGGATTACGGCCCACTCCCTCTCATAGAGAGGAGGCCTGTGTCCCAGCAGTGGGAGCATTATAGGCTGATTATGTTATGTAAACGCATCCTTAGCAACGTAGCATAGCACATCTCTAGTAGACAGGCACCCTACTGCAACTATAATTTTACTTTTGTCATCTATACATATTATTATAAATTAAATGTCGCTTTTCGTGTTTGTATGTCCGCGTTGTTCTTCTAAACCACGCAACAGATTTTGATGAGGTTTTCACCATCGTTTAGAGAATTTATTCCGGAAGGTTTATGTGTATCATACGTCACTATTAAAGTTACATGTAACTAAGAAATCTCGTTGTTTTGTCAAGTCGTAAAAACCGTGCGGAGCGGGTCACTAGTCTATACTTATAAAAATGAATCCCTATTTCCCTTGGTCACGCCATCACGCGTGAACGGATTTGGATGAAATTTGGCACATAGGTAGACCATGAACTGGAGAAGGTCATACCTTTTATCCCGATATTCCCACGGGATCGAGACTTATGCGAGTGAAACCGCGGGGCGCAGCTAGTAGTTAATAAATAAACCATTTTAATTGGCAGTCGCATAGTAACTATCTCACGGGACTTTTGTCTTAATTATAATAATGAATGACCAATGTCCAGTTTGTATCTATGTAACTTTAAAAGGGATTAATGTCATCTTTCATAGAGGACCCTACCCCACGATACCTTTTATACGGAACCCTTCGGATTAGTGAAGATGTTATCTCTTTCTGATAATGTTAACTTGCTAATCATATTTCAAATAACATGAAACGGTCAGTGTATGTAAAGTAAAACCACAGATGGTTCAGTTCGCAAAATCATTTAAATAAAAAGTGACTCTTGCTACGAGACAATAAAGTGCAATTCAGGTCGCACAGCGCTAATTACCTACAGTTATATTCACCTAGAAGTTGCCTCTCTTTCTATCGCGTAACTCTTATATCTTCTGACTACGTTACGCTCACTGAACTGGCGCGACAAGACGAGCCCGCCGCGTACTTGTAGCTTCATACGTAGAATGCAAAGTGAACTATATGTATTCATCTTTTGAATACTGAACCAATTTTGAATACTGAATAAATATTCTATTTATTTATTTATTTATTTATTTATTTAATACTTTAAGCACACAAATGTACAGAGGCGGACTTAATGCCGTAGGCATTTTCTACCAGTATTCTATTCTGTCTGTGGTAGAACATGGAGCAAAATCCTTTGCCTAGTCCTACACAATTTTTGTGTACTTACGAGAATACGTAAAAAAAATCTAATTGTACATTTTCTCAACATCGAAACCACAGTAACAAGTAAAGGAAATAAAGGTGGAGGTGCTACGCCATACTACGTATCGCATCGCAGTGCTACGTATTACTACGCCGTGCTACGTATCGCTACGCCGCGTCTCGCTACACCATGCAACGTAGTGCTACGCTGTACTATGGAACGCTACGCCGTGTTACGTACCGGTACGCCGTGCTATGTCACGCTACACTGTGCAACGTAGCGCACGTCGTGCTACGGATCACTACACCATGCTACGTAGCGCTACGACGTGCTACGGAACGCTACGAATCACTACACCGTGCTACGAAGCGATATGACGTGCCTCGGAACGCTAAGCAGTGCTACGTATCGCTACAACGTGCTACGGACCGCTACGCAGTGCTACGTATCGCTACGACGTACGTGCTACATCTCGCTAGACCGTGCAACGTAGCACTACGGAACACTACGCCGTGCTACGTATCGCTACTCTGGTGCTACGTCGCGCTAGACCATGCAACGTAGGGCTACGCCGAGCTACACATTGCTACATCGCGCTAGACCGTGCAACGTAGGGCTACGCCGAGCTACACATTGCTACGCCATGCTACAACACTACAGCGTGCTACGAAGCTCTAAGCTACGTAGCCCTACGCCGTGCTACAAAGCTCTACGCCTTGCTACACATTACTACGCCATGCTACAAAGCTCTTACGACGCCGTGCTAGGAAATGCTTTAAATGTTAAATTAACCATTTATGAGTGGCGATATTATCCTAAATGTAGACCTACTACGACCGCTCGGCACCCTTAATAGTCAGCCCCGCTTCCACCTTGCTGACTGGCTAATAATTCTAGGAAAATATGTAATTGCTCCTCTAAAAACTAATAGAACTAGAAGGTTATTTTAATGATGAACTTGGTCGGCGAGCGCAACCTCCAAGTTGGTCGCAGGTAATTGGCTATTTTAGGATAACAAAATTGGAATTATTTGAGTCTCAGAAAAAGAGGCACGTTTATTATATTAGAGTGACTATTCATATTCTTAGGACAACTAAATGGGAATTATGTGGGGTACAATATTAAATATATGACATAATTTTACCACGAGGCACATTAGGTACATAAAGTTCATGAAATTACGAGAAAAGACGATACTCCTTTACAGCAAAATATAAACCATAAATCTTCTACAATTACTAAAAAGCATATTTTATTCAACTCCTAAATAATTCAACATAATCTAAATGGAGATTAAGGAATAAACATCGAAAAACATAATAAAAGTTGCTCCCAATGCGTTCGGGAGGCATGAGGCATGAGGCACCGAGGTATAAAGACAGTCGCAATCGGGCGCCCCTTGCTCCGATTAATTTAAATACCGGGCATTCCACAGACTAGGGGACGGATTTGAATTTGGAATAGAACATTTTTATTCTTTCTTTGTTTTTAAAAATCAATCTGCCTAGCCTTTTCCCAACTTTATTGGGGTCGGCTTCCAGTCTAACCGGATGCAGCTGAATACCAGTATTTAACATGGAGCGACTGCCTATCTGACCTCCACAACCCAGTACCTAACTGGGTAATACGATACCCCTTGGTAAGTCTGGTTGTCAGACTTTCAGGCTTCTAACGACCCGTAACGACTGTCAAAGATCCACAAATGACAGCCGGGACCAACGGCTTAATGTGCTTTCCGAGGCACGGAGGAGTCTCGATATGTAAAGATGGTCACCCATCCACGGACCAACCCCGGCAAGCGTAGCTTAACCTGATGGATCGACCCGTGCGGCTGTTATTACTTAGCCACGAGCATTTTTTTTTCCTCTTATGCAATCCTCTAATCAGCCTTTAACGTTCCCACTGCTGGGACACAGGCCTTGTCTCTGTGATAGAGAGTGGGCAATAATCCACCACGCGCTTTGGTGGTGATGCAATTACTCTATCCAATGAAAATGTATGACGTTGTTTTATCACAAGTTCTGTATTATAAAATAATGACGCAATATAGCTCGACTGGCTGTTTTAATCAAATCATAGCAGATAGATTAAGCCTGGGCGTGCGCGATATCGCCGATAAGATGCAAGAGAGTAGGCTGTGATGCGAGATGGTATGGTCACGTGAAAAGGTGACCGCCAGAATACGTAGGGAACTTACCCCTGTGCGAAATTTCATCCAAATGCGTTTAGCCGTTTTAGAGTGAAAGCGTAACAAACGAATAAACAACCAAACTCACTTTCACATTTATGATCAAGACAGACAACAGACTGATCCGTTTTTTCTTAAGAAACAAAAAATCTAAGAAACGTCCAGAAAATAAAAATATATCCATCAGTGGGCCTAAAACGGCTAAATTAGCAATTCCTCTAAAAGCATTTCATTTCCTGAATTTCCAGCTGTCATTAGCAATTACTCTAATTTGACACAAAAGCAATTCATAATATGTGGACCTTTTTACGAATCTCCATAGAAAACTGTCATCAAACAGATGAATTATTTAGTAATATGAATCGCACGCAGATCATATGAATTGTCAGTTTGTGACATTTTACGATTTAAAATATTGTCCTATTATGATTCTGCCGTGACTGTTTTAAGCCCCCAGGGCTCCCCAAGTCCGGCCCCCACACAAAAGAGACAGAAATTTATATCGTCGGTAATGTAGGGCTGCGCCCCCCGCCACTCTATACAAGTAGCAAAGTAGTCGGCAAATGGACAATCTTATTACAGGAGTCACTATTAACTAATAATAGTTAACTAGCGTTATGTTGCGCAATCCTAACTAATTATAAATGCTGGCAGCATTACCGTGCGTTTGCACTGGCGAAGCATTTGCGAAAAAACATGTTGAAATCTCTATCTTCTGTCAATTTTCCATACAATTTTTTTAGGAGCGGGAGCGGACGATTACTTTACAACGTGGCAATATTGTTGTAATTATAAATTAAAGATCTTTCTTCTAATTATCAGTTGTTATCTAATTATCAGTGTGGATTATCACTAAGCTCGAGGAGCTCGTGGCTAATTAATAACTGCCGCACCGCCGCACGGGTCGATCCATCAGGTTAAGTTTCGCTTTCCGGGGATGGGTGACCATCTTTACATACCGAGACTCCTCCGTGCCTCGGAAAGCACGTTATGCCGTTGGTTTCGGCTGTCATTTGTGGATCTTTGACAGTCGTTACGGGTCGTCAGAAGCTCGAAAGTCTGATAACCAGTCTTACCAAGGGGTATTGTATTACCGTTACTGGGTTGTGGAGTTCTGATAGGTCGCTCCATGTAAAATACTGGTATTCAGCTGCATCCGGTTAGACTGGAAGCCGACCCCAACAGAGTTGGGAAAAGGCTAGGCAGATGATGATGACTTGGAATATCACTAAATGTACTTCACTAGTAACGATATTATAAACTCTGTAGTCAGTGGTAATCTCTCAGTTAAAGAACGTTGCAAATTATTTTCAGTTGCTTTATTGATTAAATATAACAGGTCATGGGCCTGACCACATAATTCTTCCAAATTAAGTGTATGTAATTTTTTTTTAATACTAATGTAACTTTTACTGTAAGTGAATAATTATTCATCACCACTTCTGAACTACCAAAAAGCCCACGTTTAAAAAAAAGTCCCCTAATCCTCCATATCATAACTTGTCTAATAAAAACATTTTCCCCCATAATCACAGTCCCCCATGAGCCACCCAGCAGGTGTATTGTACTCCCCCTGGGGGGCTTACCATGAACTCTTATAGCAGGTCAATTTTCGACGGAAAGTGAACTGTCGGGCTATTTTGTACCGTGAACATGTCAAATAACAGGCAAGCCAGCGATCACGTGACTAAAGCCGGTCAGTGGTCACGTGACAACATTTCACTGGTCTGACCTGCGTTAAGCTGTACCATCAAGTCCTTTTTGACATGTAAACACTCGACTACTGAACTGCCCTGCAGTCATATTAAGCAGGCGTGTAAAACTTACTTTTAGTGAACTGTTTTCTTTAATTTAAAATAAAATACGTAAGTAGGTACATGTTCATTTGTGAATATGTACTCTGATAATGATCTCTAGATTACAGTGGTAGTAATGATTATACTTCGTCTAACGAGGTTACTGAGAAATACGATCATAACTTAAAAAAATTTTTAGTGAGTAGGTCTACCTACACTTCATCGGTATTGGAGTTTAGTAAAACGTAAACGTAGGGTGTTTTAAACGGTTATTGAAAGCAAAAATCACATTATGTAAACAAAGCATTTTTATTACGTATTAAGTATCAATTTCAGCGTCCGACGACTTAGAAGTAGATATTATTTCATCTAGTAAAGATGCTGGTTGCTCCACCAGGCTCCACCTCTCATCTTTATACGACGTGCATTTGATACAAGAGCGTCCACCGCACATCTGTTATGTAGCTTCGGACTATGTCTTCGCACATTGCGTTGGAATCTCACAGAACAAATAACACAACATCCATCTGGAGTAAATGCTGTACCATCTTGAAGATTCCATACTAATTATAATCCTTCAATAATACACAGGCAAAAAAGAAATATATGAAATTGATGCAATTCGAAAGAAACTGAAAAAATATGAAGTGTTGTTGTCCCTTGACTTGTCTTTCTGACAGTGTCAGATAGTGATGCGGCTAAACTTTGTTTAACTCGATACTGCATTGTATTAAATAAAAACTCGATTACATTTTCTCTCAAGGCACCAAAATACTATGTTGTGTAGAGTCAAAGAGTTTTAATAAGATGAGTGAAAGTATATGTACTGTGGGTCAATGATTTCTGTTGATAACTTGTAATTTGTCATTAAAATAATCATCGTATCATCATTGATTATCAGATAGAGAGTGGAATGTGGAGAAAGCGCTTTTTACAAAGTCAAACAAAGCCGATCTTACCCGAATGTCACTGACTTGGACTATGGAACGGTTGCTGTATTTTGGATCGGGCTATGATTCTTTTCTCTGTTTTTTTGTGTGCGTTTCAAACGTGCGAAGCTGTTGGAAACCTCCCTAGTAACTACCTTAGATTCAACTTGAATTGAGTACTTGAATTACATAATCGGAACAATCGAGTGCCTGATCGTTAGTGACTGAGTAACATCACTAGAGTCAAACTGACAAGCAATCAAAAACTATATTTTTTATACTTAATGGCTAGGATAGTCGTTCGAAAATAGCAATAACTTTGGTAACTTTCAAGATTATTTTCATAAGTATCTTAAAGGGTCTCCAATGTCGTATTCGTGTTAAATAAGATATTTTGTTACGAAACATAGTTTTTTTAAGAATTCCCTTGATCATTATAAACTGTTATTAAATTAATTTAATCTAGTTCTTTAAAACGGTAAAACCGGTAACATTGCGAAAAAGTATTTCCGAACGTTTGTTTATAATATGGCGTACCGGTCAACGGTCACGTAGCAGGTCTGAAGTTGATACATTGCAGGTCAGACGGAAATGCTCATGGTACAAATAGAAAACCTGTCAGGTTAGCCTGCTAAGTTGACCTGTCATGTACTTGGCAAGTATTTTAAAAGTTGATGGTAGGGCCCCTGTTTACGCAACTTTTGACTTCACTCTGTCACGGAGCCTATTGTCATAGATTATAATGGGTTGTTATTTTGAGACAGAACTTTTATTAGGTAAAAGAATAATTGTTATTTTTCTGTGGAAAATATTTGTATAAATACTAGCTTCCACCCGCAACTTCGCCCGCGTGGTATGTCGATAAAAAGTAGCCTATATCCTACTCCAGGTCTTGACCTGTAGAAGGACAGGTAGGGACATACGCGGGTGAAACCGCTGGGAGCAGCTAGTACATTCATATAATTCTATTACGCGGCGCACGTCAGTAAATCATCAGCCTAGACTTTTCCCAACAATGTTGGGGTCGGCTTCCAGTCTAACCGGATGTAGCTGAATACCAGTATTTTACATGGAGCGACTGCCTATCTGACCTCCACAACCCAGTTACTGGGTAACACGATACCCCTTGATAAGACTGGTTGTCAGACTTTCGGGCTTCTGACGACCCGTAACGACTGTCAAAGATCTACAAATGACAGCCGGGACCAACAGCTTAACGTGCTTTCCGAGGCACGGAGGAGTCTCGGTATGTAAAGATGGTCACCCATCCACAGACCAACCCCGGCAAGCGTAGCCTAACCTGATGGATCGACCCGTGCGGCTGTTATTACTTAGACACGAGCTCCACGCACGCCAGTAAATAACGCTATTAAATACTTAACTAATGTAATAACGAAAATTAATAACATACCTAATTCAAAAATACCTCCAATAAACAGATAACCATTACAAAAATGTTGAAAGAAGAAGCTGGTTCAATTTGAACATAGTTATTGTGGAGTTCACATCAAAGCCCCAATATTAAATTATTTCATAAACTGATTCCCTTTGATCTCACTACGAGGGGCGAAGCGCGAGCGGATGGTGGGTGGGGGTTCCGTATATTGAAGGCAGCCATAATACTGTTATACAGTAAGTACCTATTGTATACAAAAGATAACCGTCAGCCTTCTAGATTTTAGTAAATACCTTGTGATGTGGTGAAGTTACAATACAAAAATATAAATACAATACAAAAAATATTAATGACATAAAAAAGATGTAAAAAAATGTTAGAATCTTGTGCTAGTTTATCATACACATTTTCTTGTTTTGTGAAAACATAAAAAAGATAATACTTTATATGAAAACATAAATAAGATAATACTTTATATTAAATACTCTATATGAAAACATAATACTTTATAATTAAAAAGAAAAAAAAAACGGCATCAAAGAATTCGTCCGCATCGCTGTCAATGGGAAAGGTGCCCCGTTGGTGGCTGGCAGCATTGCCACGTTGAATGGCAATGCGGACGAATTCTTTGATGCTCAATGAGCCCCTCCCCTTTATTTTTTCTTTTTAATTTTGTTATTTATTTGTAAATACATAACGTGTTTGTATAGTTAATTCTATTCACGTTATAATACTAGAATTAGATTGTATATTTTATATTGTTAATAAAACATTTCAAACTTTATCATTTAAAAAACATGTTTATACCAAGAATTAAAAAAAAACATGCGGGGCAGTCTTTAGGGACTGCCGCTAGAAGTGAAAACTAATCAACAATGCGTAACCTCAACGCAATTCAAACGGTAGATGGCGCTAAAAACATTTCTTCAAGCGTGACGGTGACGATGACGCGAGTTCCATGATTTTTGTTCACCCAAAAAGCGCCCAACGCGCCTAAAGAAGTTTTAACTTCAAAAAAATCTTATGTGTCGTCTTCACGCACACAGTCACAACGTGTTTGTACACTTTGTTACCACAAGTAAAGGGCGCGTCGCACCGAGAGGTAAAAATACTGTTGTTCATGTCGATTTTGGAACATCTCGCCTCTGTCACCGTCAGAACCGTGTCTCGGTGCGGTGTATAGACATTGCTTCAAGCTGCTAAGTTCTGCGCGTCATGTGGACTGATACTTTACGTTGCATACGCTACCGAGTAACCAGCTCACTGCATTCAATCAGTTATTGAATATTACCTATCTGACTGGTTCTGTGATTGGTTTATAACATCGTATTGCATCCCAAATAACATATTGAATTTCCTGGATATAGCATCTATGAACTTTAGGTATGCTATAGGTGTGCGTGTATTTTGGTGATCTCGAAAATTATTCTTATTTTTAATACCTATTAGCTGCACCCCGCGGTTTCACTCGCATAAGTCTCGATCCCGTGGTAATATCGGGATAAAAGGTATCTTATGTCCTTCTCCAGTTCATGGTCTACCTATGTGCCAAATTTCATCCAAATCCGTTCAGCCGTTCACGTGATGGCGTGACCAAGGGAAATAGGGATTCATTTCTGTAAATATAGATTTACTTACATAAGTGTTTTTATCTTTTTTTGTAAAATGGGTGTCTTCGTCTGATCGCGTACGGACCCCTAGAAATATCCAATAACAGGGCGCGTCGCCGCAAAGCATACCGCGGTGCGCAGGGTTGCCATTGTGATTTTGTTATTGTTTTTTTTTTTAAATATTTATCGTGTTTTACTGAGTAAATCAGTTGCATTTTCTTGTTGAATACTAAAGTACTTAAATAACAACATAGTACAATCATCGTTTTGATCACAATGTTGTGACTAAATGCTTACATTAATATTTAGTCACAACATTGTGATCAAAACGGTGATTGTACTATGTTGTAACCTAATTAAAAGTGAAGCAAAACAATTTTTTTTTTGTTGGCTTTTAATCAGGTCTTTTTTCAAAATTAAGAAAACAACAAAAAATAACAGTTATGTAGTTTCATTCACTGTCCATACACATTGTTGGGCTAAAGAGGTGATAGTACCGGCCAAACAAAAAAAGCCAAGCTATATTCCTAAAGAGTTCGTTTTTCCCTTCATTTTTTTAAAGCTATTACTTTTTATTATTTTAACTACAAAATATATTGAAAACAGTATTTTTCAAAATCGTATAACAGCTCAGGGAGGTATGGCCCAATAGTGAAAAGTGAAGAGAATAACGTGTTCTAACGGAATATATAATTTTTTTATTTTTTTTTACTTTCATATTTTAGCCCAAAATGAATGATCTCCTTTGCAATGATGGCCCCTTGAGTATATTTCACCCATTCCATTCAGCCCCGCTTAGCACCTTGCTGACAGGGTTTTAGACAAAGCTTGAATTATTCCTACATACTGTATTAATAATTTCGTGCGGGATGTGCCGATATGAGTCGGTAAACAGACCATGTAAAACGCTAAATACCTACTTACTGTACTACCAAAATCACAACACAACACATAAAACTCCACTCCCTCACAACTAAATATTATGTGTGGCAACCCCGCTCGGTAATTATTACATTCCGCGGCTTCGGGCTGCATTCACTCGCAATATGATTTGTAACGACCAACGTCGAGGTACATGCTGTGCCAATGTTACAGAATTACTCGTATTATATTATTTAGTAGCTGGGCCTCTATATATGTTAGGTACTAATCTATAAAATCTACATAATTATGTAAGTAAGTACAACTTAAACCAAGGCAAGAAACATTGTTGGTTGGTAAACTCTGTGGCAGCACATCTGATGGAAGGCGTCTCTACCGTCTATGCACATCCCAGAGTCAATGCTGAAATGCCTTATATGCAATGTTTGTGCCCATTATTTTTTATTTATTCCTCTACTTACCTATATCTACAGTTACAGTACATCTATAACTTATTATAAACAATGCATTTCTTGTGAATTCACTCATAGAACAACAGAATAAGTCCGTCTCATTCGCTATGAGGTTGAGCGTGCGCAGCGCAATAAATATTCATAAAATAACACAGCTTAATATTACAAAACGGACCAAAGCAACGATGCTTGGTGGCAGAAATAGGTCCTGTGGTAGTACTTCTCGAGGCGAGCTCTACTGTAATAATAAAAAATAAAAAATCTTTTTAGGTGTTTTAAATTGCCCTTCTTCGATACTTAAAAGCCCCGCTAGGTACCACTTTGCAGACATTCAGAGCTATTCTCATAATAATTGTCATTTAATTCGTGTCGTTACGAGAAAATACTTTTGTCATTTTTAACCGAATTCTAAAAGGAGGAGGTTATCAATTCGGATGTTTATATTTTTTTTTTAATGTATGTCCGGTCATAACTCCTTCATTTAAATACGGATTTGGAAAATTCTTTTTTTTTGAAAGGGTATATTTTTAGAAGGTAGTGTTTTTTTGGAAGTCGGTTGTTTTTTTTTTGTAAAAAAGTTTTTATGACAGTTCAACAACATTAATTGCGTTATTTACGTTGTTGAGCGGATATTTTTTTCGAACATAACAATTTGAATCGTTTTGAAACAGACTAGCAATCTGTTTGATCGATCGTGTATTACGCAATTAGGGTACAAATTTCAGTCAAACATTATGTTACATGTCATGTAACCTGCACTTGTGGGGCTACCTCGACGGAACTGCAGTAAGGATCTCAAGGATCTGGAGCTGTGTCACGAACCATGCTGCACCTCATACTCTCTGTGTCCCAAATCGTACAGTCAAAGTGACCTCTGCGCTGCCGCCGACGGCGCCGTGGAAGAGGCGAAGATTTATGTCAACATGATTTGAAATACTGTCGCTTCGGCGACGTTCGATGCCCAGTAACTGAGTTGTGGAGATCTTGTAGACCAAAGCAGTCGCTTCAAGTAAATTAAAGGTATTCAGCGGTATTCGGTTAGACTGGAAGCTGACCCGAACATAATATGTTGTTGAAAAACGCTAGGCTATGCTATGTAGGTAGATGATTGTAACTTGGTGCGCTAAAAATGCCTCCTCCATTTCTCAAAGCTTCAGGGCCTCATTCAGTGCTCTCAGCCGGTTCATGCCGCCATGTCGCTATTAATTATAATGTTGTTACAGAATTAATAACGCTTGTTGATAATAGCCAGATAACAGATTGTTACAAATTGCGAGGCTTAAATAATTTTCGAGGGTATTCAATTATTGTATTCACAATACGTTTTTGGTTTACAATTTAGGTTTTTGGTGGCGGTGTTTTTTCTGTTACTTAATTGAATTAGATATAAGCAATCATTCTGGCAAGCTCTATGAGTCCTTAGGCCCTAAACAAAGCGAAATTCTATAAGCGGTAACGATGATGGAAAAGGCAACAATGTATAGGACTGACAAAAGCTATCGAAAAGCGTATGTCAATCCTGTTGAAAGTCGTAGTAGAAATACGAAACGCTTTCGAAGCGATTGTCACTTGTCTAGGCCCTCTGAGGCCCTAGACAAAGTGATATTTTATCAGCTATAACGATGATAGAAAAGGCAAAAATGTATAGGACTGACATAAGCTATCGAAAAGCATACGTCAATCCTGTTGAAAGTCGTAGTAGAAATACGAAACGCTTTCGAAGCGATTGTCACTTGTGGCCCTCTGGAAAAAACTGTTTTGGAGCTAGCATCGAAATCCTTATAATGAAAACATTTAATTAAGGGCGCAATTTGCTCATAAATAGTAAATCCAACAATGAAGAGTTCTGGTAACTGGTAGAACCACAAGGCGTTGATTTGTTATGCCAAAAGGTAGATCGACTAGGTACTTCATGGGAACTATAAAATAGTACTGTGTGTACATAAATAATAAAAATAAATAAATATCGGAAGTGAACCAAAAGTTTTAGGTACCTAGTACATGTTCTGAGAGACAGAAAAACAACAAAAAATAAGTTCCCTCAAAGCTTTTACAATAATTCTGCTCGTATTAAAAAAAACTTCATCTGTCAATATCCCTTTCCCGCCATGACACTTGACCATAGACAAAAATGTAATTGTTTTCGCGACACGTGTTGCCACTCTAGCGACATGTTTTCCCCTATTATCGAGGTAATGTCGCCAGAGCGGGAGGGGAGGCCTACAATGGATGACAAATTGCCTGACGACAAAGCGCTACGGTTTATTGGGCTCCGTTATGAGGGTACCGGCGTATTTATGGAGCAAGAGTGGGGTGGAGATGTGTTAATGCTGAAAATATTCGGGTAAATATTTATAAGTAAAAACCAGAGTCTTAACACTGACATTTCAAAAAGGTTTGGGGTTGCCAGTTTCACTAATTGCTTCGCAGTAAAAAATCTAAAACAAAATGAGGAATGCACCACATTACAAGCTGGCTAGTCCACTCAAACTGCCAAGTTATAACGACATTGCATTGTTTAGATGTTGTTAAACTCGTTGACTTCAACCATCTTCTTTTAAGATTTCATATTTCGAACCTCGGTCTCCCTCGATTTGAAAACTTTACATCATGCAAAAATAGTAGCAGATTCACGACTCTCCAAGCCTTCCTCTGTGCCCGCCATGATTCAGTAGGTGGCGCGCGCCACATAATGAGATAGTGAGCTGCGCCGACTGGTTATTGCCTGCTTTAATAACGGAGATACCCTTATTACCCATGGCAAACAGGCATACCCATGGTATAGATTACCTAACTATTAAACAATTTTGTTAAATTGGTGTACTAACTTTAGGTGGGGAAGATTTTCGTAACAATGGCAAAAAGTAGGTAAATTAGTCATGAAAATATTTTATTTTCATTTGAAGGGGAAAATGGGTAAAAATGAAATGCTTGGTGCGAGTAATAGACGTGATAGAGGGACGTTCAAATCTATCTATATACATAAAAATGAATCCCTATTTCCCTTGTTTACGCCATCACGCGTGAACGCCTGGACCGATTTCGCTAATTCTTTTTCTGTTGTGTTTGTTATTGTCAGGAGAAGGTTCTTATTAAAGAAAAAATTAAGAAAATTGCGCGGAAAATTATAAAATTGACAGGACAACGTTTGTCTGGTCAGCTAGTTATATTATATAAAAAATAAAAAAAAATTGGTGGATAGTTACATTGCGTTTCATCACACTCAGCTCGTGGCCACGTAATAACAGCCTTGCCGGGGTTGGTCCGTGGATGGGTGACATCTTTACATACCGAGACTCCTCCGTGCCTCGGGAAGCACGTTAAGCCGCTGGTCCCACCTGTCGTTTGTGGATCTTTGACAGTCGTTACTGGTCGTCAGAAGCTCGAAAGTCCGACAACCAGTCTGAACCAACGGGTATCGTACCAACCAGTTACTGGGTTGTGTTGTGCAGGTCAGATAGGCAGTCGCTCCATGTAAAATACTGGTTTGTCAGCTGCATCCGGTTAGACTGGAAGCCGACCCCAACAGGGAAAAGGCTTGGCAGATTGATTGAGTTACAGTGCGTTTCATCAAAATAGTTCATACGCTGTAATGTTGGCTCCACTGCAGTAGTAGGCGAACATGAATAAGCTACGGCGCTACCTATTAGGTCCGCTGTTAAAGTTTAACAGTGGAGCTAACATTACGGCAATGGAATTATTTGTTGAAACGCGCTTTAGCAGTGTCAAAACTAACTATGTCGGTACGTCCACTGAAAATCTGTAGGAAACCTAAGAATGTGTTAAGAGAATAAAGGCTCCCACAAACAGGCGCGATATCGGGGGTAGCGTAGCACCAGTATGTACGATCCTTATTAATACATCCTAATAATAATACATCCTTAATAATCATAAATATACTTACATAAAGGAAATGCAATATTTAAGAAGGGATGTTGTTTTTTTTCGAAAATCGACCCCACAGTGGGGTCTAACAGTGGGGGCTTCATGAAATTATTGAAAAGTAATAGGTACGTACGAAAATCACAAGTACCTACATAACTTGTGTAGAGAAAATAAACGTTTTATATGATTTTTAATTATTACTTACTATGTGCTTACTATTAGCGACACGCTCCTGGTCCGCAGTGTTTTTGACTTGGCAAAACCTCGAGATTTCTTAGTTTTATGTTATACCAATGATATTATATTAACAGATATGTTAGACACTCACAAAACAACCGAAAAATGTGTTCTGCGCAGCAGCGGCACACATACCCACGTTTCATTCATTTTACATTTCACTACAAGGAAAAACGTTACAATTGGAATGTTTTCGAGTCTTCACGATTGCGCGCTTATAACATATCTGTTAATATAATATCATTGTATTATACTCATAAAACTTGCGGAATAAATTATCTTAACGATGATAGTGAAAACCTCATCAAAGTTTAAAAGAACAACGCGGACATACAGACAAACACCAAAAGTGACTTTTATTTATAATATGTATAAAAGTACAAAAACTAGTAGGTGTACCAACAATTTAATAAAGGCATCTCAACTCTCTCCAAACTTAAAAAGCGAAAAGATTACCAACAGATAAAAATAAATAACACAGATAAAATCAGATATTTACTACTATAAAAAAGCAATAAACTAGGGCTGTCAGTTACACCGATTAGGACACTTAATATATGATCACAGATATTAGCGAGTGGAATTTTAATCACCGCGCAGTACACAGCCCTAAGTGGAAAGTTGACAAGAATTTGTTAGATAGGGGTGGCAGGGGAACGAAATTGTATTTTATTTTTCTTATTTTTTTGTTAGTTTTTATGTGTTTTTATTCAATGTTTTTTAATCCAGCTAAGTGCTCCTGAAATCCTTACTAATCCTTACTAATATTATAAATGCGAAAGTAACTCTGTCTGTCTGTCTGTCGCGCTTTCACGCCAAAACTATTGAACCGATTTAAAAAAAAAATTGTACACAGATAGTCTAGAGCCTGAGAAAGACATAGGCTACTTTTTATGGACATACCACGCGGGCGAAGCCGTGGGCGGAAGCTAGTAGTGTATAACTGTGTTTTAAAAAGGAGCCAGGACCTACTTACTTTAAAAAACTGGACCTGAGTTACTTATAAATAAATAAAAATCTAAATGAAACTTAAAATTAAAATCAAAAATTAAAGTTCTACAAAAAATACGACATTCTTATTTTAAAGCGTTGTAACTCTTGTAGTTACGGTTTTTTTTTACTTATGCATAGAAATAATAAGTAAACACTAATTTGATGCACTAAGTAATGTGGTTGGTGGTAGGGCTTGTTCAAAGTCCGCCTGGCTAGCTACCACCATCTTATCTAAATCTGTCGCCATAGCAACAATGTTGTGTTTCGGCAGTTAGAGGTATGATAGCCAGTTCCTCTGTGGTTGAGGATTCCGCGTGAAGCTCGCGTCCACCTTCGGCCTGATTACGACTTACCATCAGGTGAGATGCAAGCCACGAGCTTCACCATTGTGGATAAAAAACGGTACATACAATACATTTTTAAAGCATCATGTTTCATTTGGATATTTTTATTAAATTACAAATTCATTACGCGCCAACCCTAACCAATCAGGGGTGCCACAATCAAAATGCGCATCATCCGATTGTGGACTACTTTTTGTGGACTACCCTCCCCTGCCGTCGCAGATTCATTATATTTGCCAGGAGAAGCCAGGACAAGCCGACAGAAACAGAGGGTACAATTTTAATATTGTTTTCTTGCTCTCAGGGGACACGTCATTGACTTTTACAATTATTGCAGCATTTAATCGTTAGGGTAGATTAACAATTGATGTTTTTGTGTTATTACGTACTTGTGTCTGTTATGAATTTTAATAAGGATGAAGAATGATGTTGTTTTTTTTATCTACACCCATGCTATAAATCCTCTCTAAAAGTACCATAATATCAAACGGGTGTTATAATGTTGTACTGAATTTCATAATGCAACTCATTTCAAAAAAAGAACATTGTCATTCACGAGCTTTTCACTAACAAAGCTCCGTAATTTAAAAACAAAACACATGTGAATTCGAAAAATTCAAATTCACGTCGTACCGCGCCATTTTTGTTCGGTATTGCAAAGAAACTTTTTATAGAAGTTTCACATCATGGGCGTAGATAAAGTCTTGTATGCAACTGTAAATAATTAGGTATTAAAACACTCATGTGATACTATTATCAAACCCACATTCGTTTTTTAATACCCCTTATTATATAACAGTTGCATAAATAACTATTTATTGTTGTTTGCTCCTTATGTCAGGTGCACCGCTCTAGATTTTACATCGCATTCGGATCCGCTCAACTATCGATTGGTGTTTAGAAAGGCGTAAAAATTAAAATTCTATTGTGTCTCATTAATGACAGGTTTGGATGATGTAAAGGGCCAAATGAAGTGACAATCGCGGTCTATCTTTTTCTATGTCCGTAGGAATCAGAAATTCAAAAATGATGTAGGTCGACATACGGCTACACATCAAGCTATACATTTCCAGCCATAATGCTGCCTGTGCCCTGTTTATCAAAACTTACAAGACTTGTATTACCAAATGTCATTATTTAGTTCACAAGTACCTATATTATAACACGTTTATTCGCGATTTTGCTTATCAAAAAATTATTTGTAAGTTACAACTTGTAGAAAATCACAGCAAATCTTGAGAGTGTCCGGCGACTCTCTATTCCGTCTTACAAGTTTTCAAGTGTCGTGCTTAGTACCTACCGCAATAAATGTTTAAATTCGTTTTTTTTTTTTAAATGTGGTCAAAACGGAGAGATGACCTGATGACCGTGTCCCAGCAGTGGAGAACATTAGGCTGATTACGAACATGAAGATAAGCTATGAATTTAACGAAAATTAACATTCTAGGTAACTTGTGAACGTGTAGACTTGTAACTTTTGATAAACAGGGCACAGGTCTCGCATTGTTTATGACTTCCGTACAATGCGAGGTCAGCTTATACTGGAAATGTATAGCTTGATATGTAGCCGTGTGTATCTACATAAGTATTGTTTTTCATTCGTGAAAAATGTTGACGACAACATTATCTATGTATTAGGTAAGTATTGATTTAAGTCAGTTTTCTATATGATTTTTTTTTATCTAATATTTTTTTTATCTGTTATTAAATGTACCTGGGTGTTAATGACGGCTTTTGCCACCTTTTTGACGCCACCTTTTACATCAACAATACACTTGATTGAACTCGTTCATGGGTCAATGTATACGCTTTTACAACAAACTTCCCATTGACATTCGAAACTTACCCATTAAACGATTTAAAAGCTGTATTAAAACCAAACTTTGTAAAAATGGGTACTATAAAATCTCAGATTATTTAGAAGACAAAAATGCATGGGATTGAGCTGCTCGCTCTGCTAAGCATTGTGACATTTTGAATATTATGGAAAACCATAAAAATATACCTACCAGTTTTATATACAAATTGACATTATTGAATATTATATAAAAAATGACATGATGATTACTTGTAAAGTATTGTTTTATTGTGAATGTGAGGACTATGTGGATATTTATTTTTCGTTCTGTTAGTTTTAGCGAAGGTCTGGCAATTTGAGAACTTTATGCGACCTACCCAAATGTCCTTTCTTTGGTATTGTTCGTCGAGTCGTTGAGCTCCTTAAGTTCTGAGTTGAGCTCCACTATTACTGACAAATGCTTGCACTGACTGGACAGGTCCACTCAAATCTGTGTGGTTCTTTCCTCAAAAGACCATTTCAGACTCTAATCTACATGGTCCTCATATGGCCTGACCAAGATTATGTCTGGACTTTAAAGGAGACGGTGACCTCTGAGTTTGTTTCGGCCTTTCTTCTCAGAGTAGTCAGATAGGAAACGCCGACCTCATCTAGCTTATTTTTACAACTTTTTAATATGACGTGTAAAAGTGATTCCAATATCCTATTTACAGAATAAACAATTTCATTTCATTTCATTTCATTTCATTTCATTTCATTTCACCACTATCGTCACAAACGTGGTGTTGGTGACGGACCGTCAGTGACGGTATAATTAGTGGTTCAAGTGTGGCAGTGGGATGGTGTGGTGAAGTGTGGTAATAACGGCGTTACTCGACAATCACAATCATTTATGTCTTTATTAATCATTTGGCGACCCACTCCTGGTTCGCACGGTTGTTACGACTCGACAAAACATCGATATTTCTTAGTTCTATGTAACTTGAATACTAAAGTATTATACACATAAACCTTCCGGAATAAATTCTCTAAACGATGGTGAAAACCTCATCAAAATCTGTTGCGTGGTTTAGAAGAACAACTGTGTTGGGGAAACACGATGACACAATCTGAAATCTAATAATAAGAAACATGTAAATACATACATAGGTTCGAACCCTATGTAGGAGCCATGTAAAAGGCACAATGTACCTCATAAAGTAGAGTTAATAAAAAGTAAAATCACTTAAAGTGCTATGTATAAACCTTATATGCAAAATATATAGAGGTTAAATTAAATAAAGATGACTTTAGCTTTATATACTTATCAGTGAACCTCGTACAATTAATAATCCGATTTGGAAAAATGAGAAAAGTATGTAAAACCTCTATATATCAACAAAAATGTGAATAACTTTTTATATAGAGCAGGTACATAATTGTAATTACTGACAATCAACTAGTTTGATTAAAATACATCGACCTAGTCAATTTACATAAAGAAAATGGAGCGCGATGTACGGTTTGCGAACAATTCTATTGTTTCCTTATGTAACGCAAACGTAAACACTGTTAGGTAAAGATAAGGAATCCCTTTACCGACATACCCCTTGCCTCTCCTTCACCCTTGGCCGACAAAATTGAGCCGTACCCCGCAGACACCCGATCCCCTTCAACACCCCCTGCCTGATCGAGGTGCCCAGATTTATTGGATAGGCAATTAAAATTGATACGTGACTCACACGCTACTTGTACCTATGTAACTAGTTTACAAATATTTCAATCTTCACTAGATTGAGTCAGTCGTCTCAGAATCTCCAACGTAGCAGCACCTTTGTCGCGTTCCGTGTTTCTGCTGCTTCGTATCGTGCTCAGCCATTAGGACATCTAGTTTCCCTAGATCTAGTTCTATTTAATAGTTTTGCTTCTTATATTTCTATTTTCTCTGTAAAGTCGTGTTTTAAATCGTAGTTTGTTATTATATTAGTAGTAATTATAGTGTTAAGTTTTTCATGTACACTTTTGTGACATAACTGTGATTATCGTGTAACGTGTGATGCAATATACATATTAAGCTGACAAGTGGTTTTTTTGGTGAATAAAGCCTTCCGACACCCCCGCCTAACAGACTGAGCTCTCGGCTGTTACATTTTGGTCCTTCAGTCGCCGGATAAGGTCGTAGTAACCATGAGTCAGAAGAGCAGCATCACGACTAGAAGCAAACTACGGAGGTTGGCAGAGGAACAAAGTGCTCGTCGACGTGAAGAAATTGTGTCGGACTCCGGTATGCATTCTGAACGAGTGCCGGGTTCGCCATCCGTCGCGCCGACTATGGCGTCGACGTCTGCCCTCAATATCCCTCTGACGGGTGGTCGAGTGATCGACTACAGTGCTAGAAGTACGTCAGAGGGACCCCTGGGAGGACAGGCGCCTGGAAGAGGTCGCCATACGTCGCCACGGAGCAGAGCGTCTTCAAAGAATAGCCGCAAGAGCGTCGAGCACATTAAGAAGCGCATCGAGTACGAAGCTGAGCGTGAGCTAGTACAGCTCAAGGAAAACCTCTTGAAGAAGAGGATGGAAGCTGACATCGCTGAGATTGAAGCAGCTGCTGAGAGTGACGACTCAGCCTCGGACGTGGGTACAGCACAACGAGTGGAGCAGTGGATCGACACGACGCCTCAAGCTGGCAATAAGGAAACAGTGCGTGTGTCTAGCCCGGTGTTGTGCGATAAGGATGCAGTGCCCAGTGATAAGGATGCAGTGTTGTGTACCCCGTCCGTGGGGCGCGGGCCTATTGAAGCGGCCGCGCCTCGCAACATAGCTGGGAATCGCCACAATGTGAGTACGCTTACCGATTACCGTAATAATATTGTGTCGCATGTGTTAGGGACGCCTGTGTCGGGGCCGTTTTCGAATGTAACGGTACCTATGTCACAGGCGCGCACGCCAGTCGGTGAAAGAGTTTCATTCCGTCTGCCTGCCACGTACCCAGTGACTACCACGCCGGCCGCAGGTGCACCTTCCGGTTCGACCCGGGAGTCGGATGCACGGCGGACTACATACGGTGCGGATGAAAGAGAGTCACGAAGGGGGGCGTTTGGCGACAGAGACAGTAAGATAGACCGACTGGCGGATGCAATTACAAGCATGGCTCGACCACGGCCGGTACCTAGACAGGCGTACGAATTACCTAATTTTAATGGTGACCCAGCTGATTGGATATCTTATAAGAATATGTATTGGGACACGACTGAGATGTATAATTTTAGACCTTTTGAAAATCTAGCCCGGCTTAAAACCTCGTTGCATGGAGAAGCTAAGATATCGGTGGAGGATCTATTGCGGTCGGGTACGGATCCCAATGAAATAATGCGTGCTTTAGAGGAAGAATACGGTCATCCGACTTTGATATTACAAGGCGCATTAAAGAAAATACGGGAACTACCGCGTGTTACGGAAAACGGCCGCGAATTAAGAAAGTTTGCATCAACAGTCAGGAACGTTGTGTCCCTATTTAAAAATATTAGAGCCGACGGATATTTAAATAACCCGCAAATTGTTAGCGAGATATTGCAAAAGCTAACTTCAATACAGCGGGCACAGTACGGTGACTTTGCAATGGGGTTAGAAAGCGCGCAGGGGGTGGACTTAAGGGTATCTCCAGACTTACATATCATATCGCAATTCCTAAATCACTTGACACGTTCAACGTCGTATTACGTGCAAGCTAGTATGTTTGAACCCGGTCCTTCTAAGCCTCCTGTGAGGCAACAGAAAGCGGTCGCGCGCCCCTTTAATAGTAGAGCACCGCCGGCTCAAAAAGTCAACATACAGAGTGACGAATCAATGGTACCGGCCGAATGTGTAGTATGCAATAAAGAGCATGCTATAGAAAACTGCGACACATTCGGTAAACTTAGCGTTCAAGATAGATGGGCTACGATTAAAGCCAAGAACACGTGTTTCAAATGTCTAATAAGAAAACACCCTAAGAGGTTTTGCCGCGCAAAACGTTGCGACAAGTGTGGATATAGCCACCACTCGTTGTTGCATGCTGATAAAGCATCGGGCTCAAACAATAGTAGCAAGCCGGTCAAAGAAAAGACCGAAAGCGTCACTAATATAGGTGAATGGAGAGCGACGGCTCTCCTGAAAATCGTGCCAGTAACAATAACTGATGACAAACAAATTGAAAGTAATTGTTACGCATTACTAGACGACGGCGCGACAGTCTCACTTATAGACAGCTCAATCGCTGCTAACTTAGAAGGCCCGCGCATCCCGCTCACTTTAAAGACGGCGGGTGGCTACGGGGTCAGCGACTTGACCTCAAAGGCCGTAGAGGTCAGCATTAGAGGGCCGAACGGACTGCAACATAAAATCAAATGCCGAACGATGTATAATATGAACCTACCTACACAAACGGTGTCCGCTGCCATGCTGAGCGACAATGCCCACCTTCGCGACTTGGGTTGCGTAGAGATGACGGGCGCTAAGCCGCTGCTGCTACTGGGGCAGGACAACTGGCAGCTGTTGGTCAGCCAGGACATCCGCCAAGGGCGATCCGGTAAGCCGGTTGCCTCACTGACCAAATTAGGTTGGGTGGTTCATGGGCCATTTGATAATAGTAATAATGATAATGGTGAACAATCCATTAATTGTATGGCAGTCTCCCTCCCTGACCTGCATGATCTAGTCAAAGCGCAATTTGAACTAGAAGCGATCGGTATATCGCAGAATGCTCGCAAACACAAAAATAACGAAAGAGCACTTAAGGTATTAGATGACACCAGTAAACGTGTGTCAAACGGTAGTCAATGGGAAGTTGGGTTGCTATGGAAGCACGACCAAGTAGAGCTACCTGATAACTACCATCAGGCCCGGCAACGGTTACACGGTATTGAGAGGCGCATGCGGAAGGATGCCGGTTACGCGGAAGCTTACTCAAAGCAAATAGACCGGCTCCTTGAGGAAGGCTATGCGAGGAAGTTAGAAGGGGAAGTGGATCAAACACCAATTTGGTACTTGCCACACTTTGGTGTGGTAAACCCAAACAAACCCGGTAAACTTCGCCTAGTCTTCGACGCGGCCGCTGCGTCTCACGGTACATGTCTCAATGACAATTTGTTAACCGGACCGGACCTTTTAAACTCACTTCCAGGCATTCTAATTAGATTCCGAATAGGTCCAATAGGATTCACAGGGGACATTGCGGACATGTTTATGCGAATTAGAATAAGGGCCGAGGATCAAGGCGCACAATTATTCTTATGGAGAGGCGCGGATCAGACCCGAGAGCCGAGCGTGTTCGCAATGAACTCGATGATTTTTGGAGCAACCTCATCTCCGACAACGGCAATTTACATATTGAACAAGAATGCCAGTGAGTTCGAGGATAAGTTTCCAGAGGCCGTAGAGGCCATCAAAACCAAACACTATATGGACGATTATTTAGATAGTGCTTGGACAGAGCAGCAAGCTAATAAGCTCATAGAGGAAGTGACCCATATTCACGCGTCCGGTGGATTTAATATACGGGGGTGGGTCACCAACTCATCAGAACTGATGAATAAGCTCAAAGTAGACATGCCAGAAAAGGTGGCCCTCGAGAAGGGTCTAGGCATTATGGAAAGAACGCTAGGTTTAATTTGGGCACCTAGAGAGGATGAGTTAGGATTTGATTTATCCTTTAAAAGACTACCCGAAGAGATAAAGAATGGTAGCATAGTGCCCACTAAACGGCAATTCTTAAGCTTTATTATGTCGATATATGACCCCTTAGGTTTCTTATATCCGTGTGTAATCCAGTCAAGGATACTAATGCAGGCTATTTGGAAGTCAGGCATCCAATGGGACGAGCCACTGAAAGATAAGGAAGCCAAGGTGTGGTTCGCCTGGCTTAATAACTTGGAAAAGCTTAATGAGGTAAAGATACCACGGTGGTATGGGCTCAACCTCATTGACCTTGAATTGCATGTGTTCGGTGACGCTAGCGAACTAGCCTACGCTGCCGTAGCATATTTAGTAGGGTATGACGCCATCGGGAATAGGGAGGTTGTCATGCTAGCCGGAAAAGCCCGGGTTGCACCACAAAAAGTGGTGTCAATCCCACGTCTCGAGTTGCAAGCGGCCTTGTTGGCCTGCCGACTTGCAAACACGGTGGAGACAGAACTAGGGCTACCAATCAAATAAAAACTTACTGGACTGACAGTAAGACGGTTCTAAAATGGATAAATTCCGATGCCCAAGAATTCCAACGGTTTGTGTCTCATAGATTAGCGGAGATCGATAAACTATCGGACCGAGGCAATTGGCGCTGGGTGCCTTCGGAGGAGAACTCCGCAGACGTAGCGACCCGATTGTCTTGGCCCGATAACCACGCAGCTTGGCTGCGTGGCCCCTTGTTTCTTCGTGATCCACAGGAGCGGTGGCCGGTGTGTCGCGAAGCAGAAGCAGCGGAGGCGGACCTCGAGCGCATTCAACGGGTCCACGCTACAGCAGAGCCAGCGGCACCACTCCTCCAGTACGAGCGCTACTCGTCGTGGGTGCGCGTGAAGCGCGTCATGATTCAAGTTCTCATCTTCATCGGCCTGTGTCGCAAGCGTCGGTCCTCTCCGGAGATACAGCGGCGCGACCATGAAGAAGCGCATGGCCACTTAATGCGGTTGTGCCAAGAAGACAGCTTTAAAGGCGAACGGGCCGCCATCCTTAAAGGCCTGCCTGTTCCCAAAGATAGCAGTATTAAAGCTTTAGATCCAATGATAACAGACGACGGGCTGCTACGGGTCAGGGGACGCCTGAGTGCCTGCGAGGTGCTCTCTTTCGATGAGAGGCACCCAATTATTTTAGATGGACGACACCCTCTGACCCGAAAACTCATAGCCTTCTATCATGGGACGGCCCTACACGCCAACCATGAGACCGTCGTTAATAATCTCAGAGAGAAGTACTGGGTAATAAAAGCAAGGACCTCCGTTAAAACAGTTGTATCTAATTGCCAATTATGTAAAAATTGCAGAGCGAAACCATCACCACCCAAAATGGGTGACCTACCACTCGCAAGGGTGACCACGTCCAGGCGAGCCTTCGTCCGAGTGGGCGTGGACTACTTCGGCCCAATGGAGGTGTCGATCGGGCGGCGTCGCGAGAAGAGGTGGGGTGCACTGTTCACCTGCCTCACGACGCGAGCCGTTCACCTCGAGCTGGCTGCCTCGCTGAGCGCCGACTCAGCGATACTCGCCCTGCGGCGCCTCATTGCGCGCCGCGGGCAGCCGGCGCACATGTACTCAGACCAGGGTACGAACTTCATCGGGGCAAATTCCGAACTACGTGCGGCCCTGAAAGACCTAAATCAGGGTCAAGTCAGGGCCGAAGCCATCAATCGCGGCATCGAGTGGCACTTCAATCCCCCGGCGGCCCCACACATGGGTGGCTGCTGGGAAAGACTCGTGCGCTCGGTTAAGAACGCCCTACGCAGCACGCTCAAGGAGCGTGCACCTCGTGAGGAGGTCCTCTACACCCTCCTCGCAGAGGCCGAGCTAATCATCAACAGCCGGCCTCTAAGTTACGTCCACGACGACCACGACCAGCCCATGGTCCTGACGCCCAATCATCTGCTCCTGGGCACTGCGTCCGGGAGCACTCCGTTCGCACCAGCAGACAGCGAGGACGTCGATTCCCGGCGGCAGTGGCGGCGCGTGAGCGCGCTAGCCGACATGTTCTGGCGGCGCTGGCTGCGGGAATATCTCCCGACTCTGCAACGACGAGAAAAGTGGGCCAATAACGTGCCAAATGTGCGGGTTGGTGATGTTGTTGTGATCGCGGACAACAACAAAGAACGTAGTGCGTGGACAAAAGGTGTTATAAAAGCAGTGTACGCCGGCAACGATGGCATCATCCGTGTCGTCGACGTAAAGACACTAAGTGGGGTCCTGCGTCGGCCCGTAGCTAAGATTGTCGTGCTTCCCACAGACCAAGATGTAATGCGGTGGAACCCTGTTACAGGGGGTGGAATGTTGGGGAAACACGATGACACAATCTGAAATCTAATAATAAGAAACATGTAAATACATACATAGGTTCGAACCCTATGTAGGAGCCATGTAAAAGGCACAATGTACCTCATAAAGTAGAGTTAATAAAAAGTAAAATCACTTAAAGTGCTATGTATAAACCTTATATGCAAAATATATAGAGGTTAAATTAAATAAAGATGACTTTAGCTTTATATACTTATCAGTGAACCTCGTACAATTAATAATCCGATTTGGAAAAATGAGAAAAGTATGTAAAACCTCTATATATCAACAAAAATGTGAATAACTTTTTATATAGAGCAGGTACATAATTGTAATTACTGACAATCAACTAGTTTGATTAAAATACATCGACCTAGTCAATTTACATAAAGAAAATGGAGCGCGATGTACGGTTTGCGAACAATTCTATTGTTTCCTTATGTAACGCAAACGTAAACACTGTTAGGTAAAGATAAGGAATCCCTTTACCGACATACCCCTTGCCTCTCCTTCACCCTTGGCCGACAAAATTGAGCCGTACCCCGCAGACACCCGATCCCCTTCAACACCCCCTGCCTGATCGAGGTGCCCAGATTTATTGGATAGGCAATTAAAATTGATACGTGACTCACACGCTACTTGTACCTATGTAACTAGTTTACAAATATTTCAATCTTCACTAGATTGAGTCAGTCGTCTCAGAATCTCCAACGTAGCAGCACCTTTGTCGCGTTCCGTGTTTCTGCTGCTTCGTATCGTGCTCAGCCATTAGGACATCTAGTTTCCCTAGATCTAGTTCTATTTAATAGTTTTGCTTCTTATATTTCTATTTTCTCTGTAAAGTCGTGTTTTAAATCGTAGTTTGTTATTATATTAGTAGTAATTATAGTGTTAAGTTTTTCATGTACACTTTTGTGACATAACTGTGATTATCGTGTAACGTGTGATGCAATATACATATTAAGCTGACAAGTGGTTTTTTTGGTGAATAAAGCCTTCCGACACCCCCGCCTAACAGACTGAGCTCTCGGCTGTTACAAACTGTATTAAATAATAATACAGGTACATATATAGGTACCTAGTTATCATTTTTCTGGCGTATTAAACGTAAAGATGAATTTTTCAAAAGATTTTTATACTTTCTAGGAGTATAAAATCTTTTTTTTTCGATAATAGATTTGTAGCTGCTCCAAATATGGCAATATAGGTACGTAGGTAATCTTCAAATGCAATCCCTGGACACGAATAAATCAGTTGATATTAAAACCTGAGGGGATTTAGAATTTATATCTAGACGAGATACAACTCCGAACGCTGTTATTGGACGTTTTGATAGATATTCATGGCATCTATGGTTACCAGTTACCATAAACTATAGCAGCTTCTATAGTCTGTTTCAAAACTTTCTGATGAAAGTGTAAACAAACCCTGTTCTGTTTCATTCTTTAGTAACACATTCATCTGTACTTAGGCGGTTCTAGCTTTTTAAATCACCAGTTTTTCCCACAATTTTTGGTTGAAAAACATTTTTAATTTGTAATTGAAAAATCACCGACGGAAATTGAGGTTATGAAATTAACCTCACTTGTCAAATGAAAAACATGTTTAAGGCTTGAATTCTTAAGCTCATTTCAGACTACCTGTAATATAATAGCATATATAGTTCATAGCACAACAATATCGCCCGCCATACATTTATTTAGAACACGTTCACACTTTGCTATACTATATATTATTGGAAATGTATGGCTAGCGATGTTTTTGTGCTATGAACTATATGCTTTAAGCTATTTAATATAGCGATGAGCTTAACGCTGATGTCAGTCGCGTACGCGTAACAATTTAAATTTTTATTTCGACGTTCTGGTTTGCAATTGGTCAATCGTCATCCTGAGGATGACATGATGTCGATTTCTTACAGGGTTCTTTATGACTCTTTAAGAATAGTTAAGCGGTTACTAAATAATATCTACGTCTATTGTATTTTATTTTATAATGGATTTCCGCGAAGTCACGCCCTAATCGATTATAACTATCAAATAATCGAATCAAAGCACACAATTTCTAAGTGGCTACTAATTGGCATCCACAGGTACGTTTTCATCATCATCTGCTTAGCCATTTCCAAACTATGTTGGGGCCGCCTTCCAGTCTAAGCGGCGGATGCAGCTGATGAGCTGATGGGCTGAATACTTACCATATTTTACTTGGAGCGACTGGCTATTTGACCTTCACAACCCTGTTATATAGGTACTCGGTAACACAGTAAAGAAGTAACCTAACTGTTGACCTGGAGATGGAGACTCTGAAAGATTTATTACTTACTAGCTGCGCCCCGCGGTTTCACTCGCATAAGTCTCGATCCCTTGAGAATATCGAGATAAAAAGTAAATCCTATGTCCAATCCAGGTCATGGTCTACCCATGTGCCAATTTTTTTCCAAATCAGTTCAGCCGTTTTAAGCGTAATAAACAAACAAACTCACTTCCGCATTTATCCTAACTAACTAATATTATAAATACCAAAGTGGTTAACGCTTTCACGCTAAAACGGCTGAACGGATATGGATGCACATGGGCAGACAAAATGACGTAAAATAGACATAGGATACTTTTTATCCCGATATTCCCACGGGATCGAGACTTACGCGGGTGAAACCGCGGGGTACAGCTAGTAATATTATAAAATATAAAGCTAAGATTGGTTCACCGTTTGCCTCCTCCATTTTAGTTGCCAACTCCTCGTTTTCACAAGTATCGGACGCAGATTATGATATTAAATTGTTTCATGAGAGACGGCAGGGGCCGCGGGGCGGGGGAGACATACAATGGGGGACGGACTTGGGACGAGCCAAATTAAATTTTAATTAAGTCCGACTCGGCTGGGCCGCGTGCGTGCTATCTTCTCGTCTCATATACCACAGTGTCTCAGAACAAACGTTTTTGACCAGTGTGTGTTGCCAGTGATGACCGATGGCACTGAAACTTGGTCGCTGTCAATGGGCCTCATTAGAAGGCTGAAAGTCACTCAAAGGGCAATGGAGAGGGCTATGCTCGGAGTCTCCCTGCGTGATCGAATAAGAAATGAAGAGATCCGTAGGAGAACCAAGATAACGGACATAGCCCGAAGTATTGCCAAACTTGAGTGGCAGTGGGCAGGGCACATTACTCGCAGAACAGATGGCCGATGGGGCCGAAAGGTTCTGGAGTGGCGACCGCGTACCGGAAGACGTAGCGTTGGAAGGTGGACCGATAACCTGGTGCAGGTCGCCGGAATGCGCTGGATACGAGAAGCACAGAACCGGTCGAAGGGGCAGTTTTTGGGAGAGGCCGGATATAGGCCTCGGAGTAGTAGACTTTTCTTTCGAATATCGAGCCTCACTTTTGAACTAAAAGCGAGTTCACTTGTTTTTATAGTTCAGAAATATGCAGGAACTAACATTTTCAGGGATTCACATACACCTCGTGACCTCGTGATTCAAATTTCGAAGTGACGATCACGTTTAGAAATGTCACTGCTGTCTGGTGCCGATTTTGTGTCTACGTAACTAAAGTAGAGTCTATGGTAGAGTCCGCGGAACCTCTCGCAAATGTAGGTACATAGTTCCACAACGAGTCTTCTTTCGTGGCGTAACTCTAGATAGAGTATGAACGGTGTCAAGTCAATTTAATGCTCTGCTCAAGGTTCAAAATAGTATGAGCTTTCGATGGAAAACCTAACCTTTCCAGCCCGGGCTTTATCATCATCCCAATTATGCAATTATCCCAATTTATTTGGAATCGACTTTTTTCCCCATACTTCTTATTTTAGGCTTCATCTCAGTAGTCACCTTATGCTAGTAAATTTTTGTTTGAAATAACAGCACCCTCTTACCTCGTTTGTTTTTACTGAAAGCTCAAAATATTTTCTCCTAAAACCGTACCTGCCTCAATCAAAGGCTTTTACCGACCGCAAATCACTGCTAAACCACACCCCTCCAATCTGGTCCCGCCCCCCTTGGCGCATGCGCGTCAGCAGCCAATCAGAGCGTCCCAAACTCACCCCCCTACAAGGGTAACAACTACGCTCCCCAATTGACCGCTTACGATGTCATTTTTTGCGCGCCAAACCGATCGCTCGAGCCACGCCCTTACGAATTTAAAATTGTGCCCCTTTTTAAATCAAAAACCACAAGGCAATATCGCTTTGCAAGCCGAACTGAACAGTCGCATCATTCTAAAATTAACTACCTAATTAACCATTAAACTAATAAATTAACCTAATAAAATTAACTGACGGACTAATTAGTGAGATGTGCAGTAAAATAGTGTATAAACGATTAAATAAAAAATGAAATTTAAATACTTTGAAGTGAATTAAAGATTACAATGATGGAACAGAGGCAGAATTCGAATTTATATCCGTCGAATTTAACAGACTTGCTGGCAGTGTCAGCGTATCAACAGAATGTGGACAGATTGTCGGCGATATCCGACGGTGAAGACAAATACAATGCAGACGGCTACACCGACACGGTCGACCGTTTCGTCGAAAACGCCGACAGGTCTTCATCCCCAGTGTCTACCTTGGACGACGGTGACAGCAGCCAGTCGGCGTTCGGTGTCGACCTAACAGGCAAAGGAACGAATTTAGCGGGAAAGTCTTTCACCATCGCCGCCATTTTGGGTTTAACGAATGCAGATGAAGACGTGATGAACTTGAGTGTCCAGGAGCGGCTGCAGCAGAATCAGAGACAGCTGCAGAACTATTTGTATGCTGGTCATGATGTGCAGAGGATTAATGAAGGCTTTTGTAGAAGTATGGTTGGAGTGCCGACGGGGCTACGACAAGGTAGGATTTAAAGATACAATAAGTGATACATAGGTACAAGTTTATTATGGACTCAAGATGCCGCCTTGTGGGACTCTTTTTGAGTTAAGCTATGAAATTATATGATATTTTAATGAAATACTACTTATCTTCGGCATAATAACACGGGGCTATTGGTCTAACTTAAAAATAATAACGAAATACCGTTAGAAAAAAAGATATTATGAAGAGTTGCAAATGATTGAGTGTATCGAAAGCTTTACTTGATATTTTTAATCCTTTTCCATCAACTTTACGTTGGTCTACACTCTAGACACTCATGATTAGATTTTTGATTGTTAAAATGAACTGCAGATTGAAATGTTCGAGCTCCAATGAAAGAAATACAAAAATGCAAACATCCGTAATAATATGTTGTCTGTATGTTACCTTTTTACGCCTAAACCACCGCCTGAACGGATTTCGACAAAATTTGGCAAGGCGATAGAAGGCATCCTAGGGAAGGACATAGGCTACTTTTTATCGACATAGCACGCGGGCGAAGCCGCGGGCGGAAGCTAGTTTTTCTTTATAATATTCCAAATTAAAGATAAAAATCTTTAAATTAACTACCCAGCAAGGTACGAGTAACATTGGCTACACATTTTTTGTTTTGTAATCTTTTCTTTTTAAATAGTGTGGGATTTCTTTTGTTAATTTATTTTAGTTTTTAATCGGATTATTCAGATAATAACAACTATTAAAAAATACTAGCGTCATTATCAACTGCTAGTGACGTTCATATTTTTTATGTGTAAGTAAAATTTTTGAATAGCCTATTAACCAAAGTAATAAACTTGTTATATCGGTTAATTAATGTTAAAATGATGGTAGGTAACTAAGTTGTACGTACGATGTAAAAACGTTTGCACGTCAATCATATTTTAAAAACAAAAAACAATATGAGATCGGCGGTTTCCATATCTGACTACTCTAAGATAGGCCGAAACAAACTTAGAGGTTTCAATCTCTTTTAAAGTACAAACCATGTAGATTAGTGTTTGAAATGGTATTTTGAGGAAAGGACCAGATTTGAGTGGGTCTGTCCAGTCCGTGCAAGCATTTGTCATAAATCGTGTAGCTCAACTCAAAACTTAAGGAGCTCAACGATCCGACGAACAATGCCAAAGAAAGGACATTTGGTTAGGCCGCATATAATACCAACTCAAACTGCCACACAATAATTAAAACTAAACAAAAGAAAAGAAAAACTCAAATCAATTCAATTCACCAAAATATTGATAACAGTGGCAAGCATGTGTAGCGACAAAACATGTTGAAATCTCTATTTCCTGTCAAATTTTTGACAAGAACTAGAGATTTCAACATGTTTTGTTGTGAATGTTGTGCATACTATGTAGGTATTTAGGTTTCAACTGTACAGATCTATATTTACCACTTTTTCTTTTCCGACAATTAGGTATTGTTTGAATAACATTATAAAATTGTAATTGAAAAAACATCGACGAAAATTGAGATTATTAAATTAACCACAATTTGTCAAATGAAAAACATCGTAGAGGTGATCTAAAATTAGGATTTACAAGTATTCAAATAATCAAATCCGGGAACTCAATTTGTAAAAGGCAGTCATCCATCTAATAGATTAGGTATACCTACGTTTACTGATCCATTTGTTTACATTTTATCAGACACGTTTCGCACAAACTTTACATTAAGCATTGCAAACTATTCCATTGAACTTGTATTAAAATAATTCGCGTACCATTCCTGTGACATTTAATAGGGGTTAATAAAAACAGGATTTAATTAAAGAGACATCGCCGTCGGGTCCCCTCCGTCCGCGGATTAATGTCGTCTTTGAGTCTAATGGCTGCAGGTGGACAAAATCGATGGGATTACAAGTATTTAAACATTTGAAATGCAAAAGGCGGTCAAAGGATTGTGAAATATAAAGTTAGATTATCATTTGTTTGGTAATTAATGTTTTTTGTTATCTAATCTATCACTACATACTAATTCATCACTACATATTATAAAACAGTCCTCCGCCGCGTCTGTCTGTTCACGGTAAACTCAATAACTTCTGCACCGATTTCCATGCTGTTTTCACCAAGGGATAGAGTGGTTCTCGAGGAAGGTTTTAGTATATAATAACCAACATCCACGCGGGCCCGAAGCCGCGGGCACCAGCTAGTATTATTATAAATTAAACTCGCTTTTCGTATTTGTCTGTATGTTGCGTTGTTCTTCTAAACCACGCAACAGATTTAGATTAGTTTTTACCATCGTTTAGAGATTTTTTTCCGGAAGTTTCATGTGTACCTAATATTACCTAACATTATTGTACCTAATATTAAAGTTACATATGACTAAGAAATCTCCATGTTTTGACAAGTCGCAAAAACTTAGAACACATTAACTAGGTAGAAATCAAGATAATCCTATTCAAACACATGTTGATGTATCTAGTTCCTGTCAAAAATAGTATGGATCATTGGCAGGAACTAGAGATTTCAACATGTTTTATCGTGAATGTTTCGCCAGTGCAAACGCAAGGTAATGATGGTGAAAAAGGGTATCGAATCTATGTTTTTCTTGCAGACAGTCCACGGCCAGAGATGAGGCCACAAGTGGGACAAATGAAGACCTCCAGGAGTCATTCTATGACGTGTTCAAACAGGTTAGTTCTTTGCATTTTTAGCTGTAGACAAAATAATATAATATGCTAGTAACATATAAGAGTAACTGTGGAGTTTCTTGCCCATTCTTCTCCATATGAAAACTACCTTTTGGAAGGGGCAACTAGAATCAGTTCTATTTCTTTGTTATTGATTTATTTGACTTTGACTATGAAGTTGCAGTCCCTCCATATAGCTGAAGGGGGTCGCACAAGTTTAGACTGAGGAACCATTGGCCTCGGTGGCGGTCGGGGCAGACGATAGACTGACAACTTTCCTATATTAGGATAACATTTTTGCGTCAAGGACATGTATCACCCATATCCTAACTTAATATTATAAATGCGAAAGTGAGTTTGTTTGTCACGCTTTCAACGGCTAAACGGATTTAGATGAAAGGCACATGGGTAGACTATGACTTGGAATAGGACATAGGATACTTTTTATCCCGATATTCCCACGGGATCGAGACTTATGCAGGTGAAACCGTGGGGCGCAGCTATTATATGAATAAAGTCATAAAACGACTAAATGTTAGGTGCAAAATTAGTAAGTATTTTCAACTTTAAAATGGTTCAAATATTAGTTCTACCCTTTCTGAGCTAAGGAATGTTTTGACGTTTTCATAACGGGAGTTTTCTCACCAAAAATGGAGGCCGACGGCCGACGGGGAATGGTTTTCGCTAGTAGTCTGCATCATCGCAGATTCACACATCAAAATTGCCCACACTTTCGAATAATTCAGCCATAATGATTTGTGTTTTGTTGTAAATTGTAAATTTTGTTTGGAGGAGCTCGTGGCTAAGTAATAACAGCCGCACGGGTCGATCCATCAGGTTAAGCTACGCTTGCCGGGGTTGGTCCGTGGATGGGTGACCATTTTTACATACCGAGACTCCTCCGTGCCTCGGAAAGCAGGTTAAGCCGTTGGTCCCGGCTGTCATTTGTGGATCTTTGACAGTCAAAGTCAAAGTCAATTCGGGTCATTACGGGTCGTCAGAAGCACGAAAGTCTGACAACCAGTCTTACCAAGGGGTATCGTATTACCCAGTTACTGGGTGGTGGAGGTCAGATAGGCAGTCAATCCATGTAAAATACTGGTATTCAGCTGCATCCGGTTAGACTGGAAGCCGACCCCAACATAGTTGGGAAAAGGCTAGACAGATGATGAATGATTTGTGTTTTGTTGTTCAGCTCCGGCAGAAGTAAGAGGATACGAACAATATTCACCCCAGAACAGCTGGAGCGACTGGAAGCCGAGTTTGAGAGGCAGCAGTACATGGTGGGGCCTGAGAGGCTGTATCTAGCACACGCGCTGCAACTCACTGAAGCACAGGTGAGCATCTATATTATATAAGCCGGAATTGAGGAGTTCGTGGCTAAGTACGATGTAGGCTTAGGGGACTGTAGCAGATTTTCTATTTGGTTAAGTACTTACCTGGTACCTACTTGTTGAAAGGCCTACACTGTCCTCCCATACCTAATAAACTAACACTGTAATTCGAAAATATTGTAACAGCCAATTATTTTTAAAAGAGTAACCGTGGAGTTTCTTTCCGGCTCTTCTCCATAGGAAACTACGAATTGGAACCGTGCACCTAGCTTCTGACGTTTCATAAGTGCCCATGTATGTGAAATAAAATATTTTGATTTTTGATTTTGATTTTAAATAATAACAGCCGCACGGGTCGATCCATCAGGTTAAGCTACGCCTGCCAGAGTTGGTCCGTGGATGGGTGACCATCTTTTCATACCGAGATTCTTCCGTGTCTCGGTAAGCACGTTAAGCCGTTGGTCCCGGCTGTAATTCGTGGATCTTTGGATTGTGGGTCGTCAGAAGCCCGAAAGTCTGACAACCAGTCTTACCAAGGGGTATCGTATTAACAAGTAACTGGGTTGTGGAGGTCAGATAGGCAGTCGCTCCATGTAAAATACTGGTATTCAGCTGCATCCGGTTAGACTGCAAAGCCGACCCCATCATAGTTGGGAAAAGGCTAGGCAGATTGATTTATTTTCGAGTCTAGGGCCGGAATGATCAAAGGCTTAAATTCTGAGACTTATGCGGGTGAAACCGCGGGGCTCAGCTGTATTGTTTGTTTATTTTAATAAAACAGTTGTTACTATGAATATCCTTCATTTAATGTTACAATCAAATCAGCTCCTACTTAACTCGCCTGTGTTGCTCCCGTGACGTGTCTCTGACAGGCTGACAGTTGGTAGCGTTCCGTTACTACCACAGACTACATTATAATATGTTACTACATCATCCCCTTTTATTTTTAATTTTCTTCTTTCATTTTGTAAACAAATTATCATTGTTAATAAATAAATAAATTACCTAAATAATCTAAATCCTTATTACAATATTTTATCGTAATAACACACCACAGTTTCACGTACATTATAATATGTTACTACATCAGCTAGTCGGTGTATAATTTTCAGGTAGAACATGCGGAACATTGTAGTGTGACGTAAAAGTGGTTCCGAATATGAATTTGTTCTTTATTTGAATTACGTTAGGAATGTAGGTACTTCAGTTTGGGAAAATATACTTCTCGTTAATTCCTAGAATTGGAAGGACTTTACTTACCATCCTTTTTTCTGCCCAGGTAAAGGTGTGGTTTCAAAATCGGCGCATAAAATGGCGGAAACATCATCTAGAGGTGACGCAACAGCGGCTAGCAGTTCTGCAAAGACATCAACCACATGATCGAGATGATGACATATAAACAACAGGCCTCGGAGGCCTACAGGAGTTTGTGCAACTGGAAACCACTGGAAATGGAAGAAGTATACCTGGAAACCCAGAAGTTGCAGGAATTACAACTAGAAATCCAAAAAGCAATTGGAATTCCACATAAGTAGTTCAATATTAACTGGCAATCTAAATAGTGCAACCTGAAAACTCAGAAAAGTGCAACTTTGTAACAGAAAAGTACTACTGGGGATCAAAAAGTGCAACTGGGTAACAGAAAAGTACTACTGGGGATCGAAAAAGTGCAACTGGGTAACAGAAAAGTACTACTGGGGATCAAAAAGTGCAACTGGGTAACAGAAAAGTACTACTGGGGATCAAAAAAGTGCAACTGGTTAACAGAAAAGTACTACTGGGGATCGAGAAAGTGCAACTCGGTAACAGAAAGGTACTACCTGGGATCGAGAAAGTGCAACTGGTTAACAGAAAAGTACTACTGGGGATCGGGAAAGTGCAACTCCAAAGACTTCAATTAGTGAAATTGATTAATAAAATTATTGTAAACTCTCAGTGAATTTTGTGTTAAGTGATTGGTAATAAATGATCAAAAACTATTACATAAAGTGATGATTTAGACTTGACAATTTGTGAAGACACAAAGTGATGGAAAAGACGAAAATTGTAGATAAAAATCCTGATCGTGTAGTATAACACTTGATTCATAATATGTGCATGTTCATGTTCAATTTGATTAACTACACTGTTAATTTACTGGACCGCATTTTTTACAGATAAGCAATAAACTATTTGAACCTGACGGAAATATCTAACTGTCAATTTATCTAACTAATAAATAAAAATCAATTGCCGTGGATTATCGTCGCAAAAACTCGAAAACAGCACGACCGATTAGTTTTTTTTATTTTTGTGTTTGTCTCAATACTGGTGTGGTTTAGGAATAAAGAAAATTAGGATAAACCCTCAACTACAGGCGAGACATCGAAAAAATCTAAATATTAGAACGTTTTTACTTAGATTTTTTCGATTTGCACACGACGCGGTCAACTTATCGATCTCTCGTTGTACGAAGATCATCTGTTTGCAATTGCGTAACACACGGTCCATCACAATCAGAATAATTTTGAAGGATATTCCTAATCCACTGCTTCATAGTTCGAAAAAAAAATAACTGTTATAAAACTAAAAACCAACTGCGACAAAAAAGTCAATCAACTAAAAAGGTATAAACAAGACAGACAGACAAACCAATTAAAAATCCGGAGTCACACGTGCTAGCTATAAATCGAACAGATTACGTGTGACTCCGGATTTTAAAGTCTGTAAAAACGATGCCGGTAAAAATAACCGACCGGCAACCCGACCGCCAAGTCAGGGGCGGTTGCAGACCCGGTTCAAGGTTTAAGAGGAAATAGGGTCGGTCTTTTCTCCATACAAAAAGTCATAATTAGAGTTTCGGCTCTCGTCTATTTCCTCCTCCAATATGAGACCAATTTGAAAGATATTTTATAAATGGTGGTATCACAAAATTATACGTTTCATATTTAATAATCATATGTTTTTATATACAATCTAACACTAAAATTATATACAAAGCGAAATAAAAATTGTTATAGAAAGTAGGGCTCATAGGGCGTCAAAAAATTCTTCCGCATCGCTGTAAATTGAATAAGAACGATATTTATTGTGCCCCTATGTTTTTCGTTTTTAATTAATAGTTGTCGAATTTACAATAGGCCTCTGATGACAGCGGTCTAAACAGGCAATTTTGAGCATTTTCTGAGGGTTCTAGTGCTTCTACAGATAATGTATCATCAAAACGGAAAACATAGGGGCATAAAACTAGTTGATATTTATTTTACTGTCCAAAATCATTGTTCTAAGGTCATAAACCAGAGAGAAAACAGGCGAGATCGTTTGTATGGAGAGGGGACCGACCCTATTTCCTTAAATTGAATAAGAACGATATTTATTGTGCCCCTATGTTTTTCGTTTTTAATTAATAGTTGTCGAATTTACAATAGGCCTCTGATGACAGCGGTCTAAACAGGCAATTTTGAGCATTTTCTGAGGGTTCTAGTGCTTCTACAGATAATGTATCATCAAAACGGAAAACATAGGGGCATAGAACTAGTTGATATTTATTTTACTGTCCAAAATCATTGTTCTAAGGTCATAAACCAGAGAGAAAACAGGCGAGATCGTTTGTATGGAGAGGGGACCGACCCTATTTCCTTAAATTGAATAAGAACGATATTTATTGTGCCCCTATGTTTTTCGTTTTTAATTAATAGTTGTCGAATTTACAATAGGCCTCTGATGACAGCGGTCTAAACAGGCAATTTTGAGCATTTTCTGAGGGTTCTAGTGCTTCTACAGATAATGTATCATCAAAACGGAAAACATAGGGGCATAGAACTAGTTGATATTTATTTTACTGTCCAAAATCATTGCTCTAAGGTCATAAACCAGAGAGAAAACAGGCGAGATCGTTTGTATGGAGAGGGGACCGACCCTATTTCCTCTTAAGGGTGAAATCTACGAAATGAGGACTAGTCAGACTCTATGCCACTATGGTATACACTACAGACATATTGAAAATAAGTGTGTATTTTATTTTAAATCTATCTCTAAGTGTACATTGTCTAGTCATTAAATAAACTCAGTTTTAAATATAGTGTTTTGTTTAATTTATCCTTAGCATAGCCTATAATGCCCCCCCATGCTGGGACACAGGCCTTCTCTCTGTGAGAGGGAGTGGGCCGTAATCCACCAGTGCGGACCCAGTGCGGGTTGGTAGATGTCACACGTCTTCGAATTTTTGGTTCTAGGACATGCCGGTTTCCTCACTATTTTTAACCGACTTCCAAAGTGGAGGAGGTTCTATGTTTGACTTTATGTTATCTATACAGGGTGTAAAAAGACCCATCACATATCCGTCAACTACGCATTCTGTACACACGGGTAAACATCAAGCTATACATTTCCAGTATAAGCTGACCTCGCAATGAACGGAAATCCTATACAATGCGAGATCAGCATAAACTGGAAATGTATAGCTTGATGTGTACATCAAATTAAGTAACATTGCACAAAAATAATTGCTGGAAATGACTTTTATTTTTGGTCGCTGTTTACGGTAGTGCGCAACGTAACGAACGCAAAAGATTGTGTTTATGGGTGCATGCAACGGTTCAGGGTTTGTGGGGGTATTTAAAATTAAGATATAACATGTAAAACTTGCTATCCTTAAAAAAACGTCTGAATAAGTTGGAACTTTGACCTTCAATATCTCCGTAACCAGAAGGTTCCCAGGTATGGTCCAGAACAAAATAATGATCACAATGACGGGGAAAACAAGAGACTTTCGGCTTCGTTAAGCGTCTTTTTACACCAGTTATTATTGGGTCGTTTTTAGCTGACTACCAGCACGACACGACGTATTAATGCCACCATATTTCCAGTGTTAGTGAGAGACGGAGCTATACAAGGCCGCTAGCACCATCCTTTTTTCGCAGTGGAATAATGATGGCATTAATACTTCATAGTCAACCCCCAGTATTTTACAAAGAGCGACTGCCTATCTGACCTCCACAACCCAGTTACTGGGTAACACGATACTTCTTGGTAAGACTGGTTGTCAGACTTTCGGTCTTCTGACGACTCGTAACGACTATCGAAGATCTATGAATGACAGCCGGGATCAACGGTGTACAATAATATTATAAGGTGGACAGTCAGCCTTTACACCATTCAGTCGGTAGGTATAAAAAAATATCTCTGATCAATTTTTTTGTCAAATGTTATGTATGCTGTTAACACAGTATAATAAAGTAACCGTATTACGTCTTGGCAGAAACTTTGAAATGAAATGAAATGAAATTGTTTATTCTGTAAATAATAATAATATAAGCCACTAGATTCCGCGGCTTCGCCCGCGTGGTATGTCGATAAAAAGTAGCCTATGTCCTTCCCCGGGATGCCATCTATATCCTTGCCAAATATCGAAATCCGTTCAGTGGTTTAGGCGTGAAAAGGTAAAATACAGATAGACAGAGTTACTTTCGAATTTATAATATTAGTAAGGATTTAAATAATTAGGTACCTATGGCCGTTCGGTAGATAAACCTTCCGCGCACTCGAGACTTTGAGATTTCGAAACGCGTCGTTTTGGCACTTTTCAAGACATAATACTATTATTTATTTATACTTACTGTTCTGTTAGCATTGTTTGAAAGAACAATACCCACATTTTTTTTTAGGTTTGGTTCAAAGTACAAAGTCTTTCCAAGTGCAATCGTTCAAGAATATTAAAGTGATAGATAAAAAATAAACAAATGTAGACGATAATTATCTTGAATACTTTGCATTAATTACATAAAGAGATAATAATTATTTATTATTGTTGTTCAGTACTTTTTAATTTACCCTTGGCTACATATCGGTCAAGTTTGTGAACATTTATCTATATTATTTAGATTATAGACTTTCTTTGACGGATTATAAATGGTCATATTAATTTTATATGTATCTAGCTGTTGCACAGGACTTTGTCTGCGATCCAGGATAAAAAGTAGGTACCCTATGTTCTTCTCCAGGTATTTTTTTACCCAGATGCCAAATTTCATCCAAATCCGTTGACCCGTTTTAGCGTGAAAGCGTAACAAACAAACAAACATAGCTAATCCTTCATAAGAGCCATGTGCCAGGGATGGCGAACCAATGTCACGCGTGCCTTTGTTGGCACACGACAAAATAATTTGTGCACGGTAGCAATCGAGAATTTAGGTAGGTACCAAATTCACAGCAACAGACATAAATGTTGCATTCTGTTAAATTTTATAAAATATGACCTCATAAAAATTCTATATTTTATAATCTCGGAGCCTAATTTGACATTTCAAGTGATTTTTGTTTGTTTTTTCAAATAGTTTTTTTTATGTTTGACATTTACTCCTGTCAAATAAGTCTACGAGATTAAAAAACAGACTTTAGTTTGAGCAGAAGTTGCACTATTTTTTCTTGTGATAATGTTGATTACTGTTTATTAGTTAAGGTCTATTTCTGTTTAAAGACGTACCTAACTATTATTGTGAAACTATACCTACATATTTAGTTTTTTTCCTGTACGTAGTTTGTAGGCACGTCATGGCCACATTAAATATTTTTATGGAAAATATGGTAGGTATATAAAGGTTCGCCATGCCTGGCCTATGGTAATTTGACAATTGCAAATATTGTAATTTTTTACAAATATTTTAATTTATGAGTTTTATGACAGACAAATCTAATTCGTCATTATTGTCTTCATAAAAAACTCAAGGACATAAGTAAGTACATTTATTTAACTAAGTACTTAATTTACCAGCCGCAAGCAATTTAATTTCAATGCATTCTACAAAATAATTTGCCTAGTATTTATTAGAGTTCCGTCAGAAGTGTCAGTTTAAAACTAAGGATTTTTTATTACTTATTAAAATTAATTAATTACTTAAAAAAATGTAAACAATATATTGTAACAATATTTTGATTTAAAACAGTGTCCGTGGAGTTTCTTGCCCGTTCTTCTCCATAGGTACCTACTACGCTTTGGAATGGGCAACTAGCTTCATCTTTCTGACTGACCGACTCCTTGACAATTCAAAAGTGCCTGTAATTGGTTTATTTGAAATAAATGCTTGGAGTTTGAGTTTGAATTATTATAAAATTATTTTAAAATTAAGAAATTATTTTAATTAAAACAATTATATTTTTTTGTTGTTTAACTTTCCTTTAATTGCTGTTGAGGATAACTATTAAAATATTTGGCGGAGAGTCAATAAGTATTTTGGTATCATTTTGAAAGTTGACCCAAATCCTATTGATTATTTAAACAAAACAACATGAGCAATAAAGTAGAAAATGTATTAAAAAAATAAAACTATTTTCTACTTTATTACTGAATTACGAAATGTTCCATAAAAATTACCTACACATGAGTAAATTACCTACATATGAGTAAATTTTTACATAAATAAATAAGTAAGTAAATTTTTATGTAAAATGTCGTAATTTCATATTATTTTTGGCTCTTTTTGTTTGTAATTCAGGAAAGTTTATTTAGTTATTCGACAGCCTTGACATCTGCCTTTGCAATTAATTCATTTGCACATCTGTAGGTCCCATAGATTCAAAGATATTAGAATTTTATTGAATATACCCAATTTCAGCCGATTAAAAAGTAAGATGGCTGCCATTCGCAGGGAGTTGGGTTAGGAGTATGTCTGTATGCATTTTTTTGATAAAAATGAGTATAATATGCCCTTTTAAAATATCGGTAACCGCTCCATACACACAGTATAATTTGTTGACTTGTTAGCCTTCAGCTGTGCCTTCAGTAAGATGCAGTAGGTATGATTTTAATTCACTCCGGGTCAAGTGAATGTGATATTATGTTCCGGATGCTTGGGTAGCTTATTCTGGGGATTTTATTGTTGTTTTTTTCAAGTTCCTTAAAGTCTGTTTTTTTAATCTAATAGACTAATTTGACAGGTGCAAATGTTAAACTCCAAATTGAAAAAACAAAAAACAATCACTTGAAATGTCAAATTAGTCAGAAAGCAGGCTTTAGTTGCCTAATAACAACCACTAATTAAGTAATAAGTACTCACTTTATACTACTTTGATCTTTGTCTGCCTAGCTGTCATACGAGATTATCTCGGAAAATACTAGAGCTATTTTTATTCTGAGTGAATATCTCTAATGGCTGATTTAATGTTTCAATACAGCGGTGGAATCTACGACATTGGATAGATTATGGGATCGAAGTGAAAAAATCAAAACTGAAAGCATTTATTTTTAAAGCGATTACAGCACATTTGGATGTGTTAAAAGAGTAACCATGGAGTTTCTTGCCGGCTCTTCTCCATAGGAAACGACCAATTGGAACCGTGCACCTAGCTTCTGACGTTTCATAAGTGCCCATGTAGGTTTATGTGAAATAAAATATTTTGATTTTGATGATTTTGATTTGATTTTGTCAAAATCAGAAATATGAAGCTAGTTGCCCATTCCAAAGCGTAGTAGGTTCCTATGGAGAAGAACGGGCAAGAAACTCCAAGGACACTCTTTTAAACATTTCAATGTTTTGATTTGGGGAAGGCCTTTGGTCAGAAGTGGGAAGGTGTACGCGAAAAAAAAATCCAATGAGCTCTTCCTTTAGGTATTGGTACTTACTTAAGTTTTTTTGTCCTTGTATACTTGTATGTACATTACCTAAATTTTTTCAAAAAGGAGGAGGTTCTCAATTCGTCTGTATGTTTTTTTGTATGAAAGTATGTTACGCGATTACTCCGCCAATTATGAATCGATTTTGATGATTCTTTTTTTTTTTGGTAGGTCATGCTTCAGAGGTTCCCATTTACTAATCTTACTTGCGTAGTTTTTGAGTTAGCTTCAATAATTACGTATTTTTCCCACTTTGCGTATGTAGACGATATCTTAGTTGACTCCGTCACTGTTATTTACATAGCAGGTATCTAGTGGTATACGAATTTTGAGGGGTAGGTACCTACCCCACACAAATTACGGCAAAAACGAAAATAGTAAAGCAAAGACACCGACTTCCGAAATTAAAGTTATTTTTCACTTTTTTAGTGTTTTTTTTGGAAGTCGGTTGTTTTTTGTGAGATGTACACTTATTATATTTAAGATTTGTCAACAAAATTAATACTTAAATAAAAAATCTTAATCCATGTTACTTTTCAATTAATTCCTACTGGATTATACCTACAGCGTTTAACGCTGGATTGAATAACTGGATCAATGTATAACAGCCTTATATTATATGCATTTCCGGTTAATTAATAGCGAATAACGGTTGGAAAAATACCTTTAATGATATTAGCAGGAAAACCGCAAAGTGTCTAGTATAGTTTCGAGTTACAAGGTTTGACCGAAGATTAAAGGTCAAAACTGGTCTTCACAATAAGCCTGATCTGAGCCTCTTGAGTTCCATGTAACAGAAGGCCTATTGCCATCAATCGGGCATAAATCCAGATTTCGGGCTACTACTGAGAAATGGAAAAACCCAGTAACATTTAGCCCGATTTGGGAATTGAATCCACAAAAAAACGATCCAAATCATAAAGCCTCTATCAATGTTTTGGAACTGAGAAAATACAGGAATTAATGTGCGAAGTAAAAAGACATTGCAGAATACCTATTATTAATATATACATGTTATATAAATTATATGTTATATAAAATATAATTATAAATTATACTTATACTTATACTTATAAACTAGCTTCCGCCCGCGGCTTCGCCCGAGTGGTATGTCGATAAAAAGTAGCCTATGTCCTTCCCCGGGATGCCATCTATCTTCTTTTCAAAATTTTATCGAAATCCGTTCAGTGGTTTAGGCGTGAAAAGGTAACATACAGACAGACAGACACACAGACAGAGTTAGGTACTTTCGCATTTATTTAGTAAAATTATTCATTATTAAAATTAGTATATTAGTATTAGTAAGGAGTAAGGATTAAAGTCGCTTTTCGCGTTTGCCTGTATGTCCGCGTTGTTCTTTTAAACCACGCAACAGATTTTGGTGAGGTTTTCACTAGCGTTTTGAGAATTTATTCCGGAAGATTTGTGTTTATTACGTTAATATTAAAATTACATTTAACTAAGAATTCTCGATGTTTTAAGTTGCCGTGCGAAGATTGAGCGGGTTGCTAGTAATATAATAAGGTTTTTGTATCTTCGAAACGGCTGAACCAATTCCGAAAATTCTTTCACTAAACGGAAGCTACCTTACGACCGAGTGTTATCCTTACTTTTTACAAGCTTTATATTAGCTTTTTCTTACTAATATTATAAATGCGAAAGTAACTGTCTGTCTGTCGCGCTTTCACGCCAAAACTACTGAACCGATTTAAATGAAAGGTACACGGTAGACAAAGGACATAGGCTCCTTTTTATCGACATACCACGCAAACCGCGGGCGGAAGCTGAAGTCGCAGAAGCTAGTCAATATTACAAAGGCTCGTCACAATTTGGCATTACTTAAAAAAAATCCTTTCTACACCACTTGGACTCGATTACCAAACTCGATTAGAAATATATCTATCTCGCGTACGAATTACGATATTAGTTCATTCTTGAGGGCATGACGAAACGTGTTACAAAACGTTAGATAGTGACGTAAACGTGTATGTCTCAGCGAGTCTTGGCTAACTCGCGGTAGTGAAACTGACGACCGGTTTCAGAATACGGACGCGTGACGATTGAGGTAGGGTTGTGCTTGCTTTGTTTTGTTTATCGATATTTTTATCGATGATTTAGGACGTTAACGGACTTTATTTCGGTTTTTGAAATATAAAATGTAGGTGGCGTAGGTGGTGGTCAATGACCGCTATTGCCATGCTTAAACGCGAAAACTATGGTGTTTGTAAGCGCGACTGTTGTAGGATCTGCGTGCTAATTGCATAACACACATAAAATGACAATTGATCGCAATTTCTTACATTTTGACAATTCAGCCACGTTCATCGCGTTAATTACAAAATTAAATTATCTTTCTTTCTTTCTTTCTTTACATAGTTGAGCAAACGAATTTATAAAACCTATGAAGCGATGGATTACAAATATCCTTCAAACTCTCGGATTGTGATTGAAAGTGTGCTACGCAAATATGGTGCTGAATTTGGTCTCCTGGTTGGAGCAGGTTATTTTGATTTTCTGATTTGTAATTTTCAGACGCAGTCCAGCCTGGATTTGTGCCCGGTTAGTGCCATAATCTCATCGCTTTTATTTTTAGTCTTAGGAGTGCATACACTTCAGTACAACAACATCTACCGACAGAAGTGTTCGCGGGGGCAAACTGTACGCGTTCAATGCTATTAATCATCATTTCCGCCGCAAGACGTCCACTGCTGGAAATAGGCCCTAAGCATCGCCACTTCGACCGGTTCTATGCTTCTCGAATCGAGCGCATTCCTGCGGTCTTCACAAGATCATCCGCTCACCATGTGGGATGCCTTCCAACGCTACGTCTTCCAGTACGTGGTCGCCACTCCAGAACCTTTCGGCCCCATCGGCCATCTGCTCTGCGAGCAATGTGCCCTTTTTTTTGAGGGTGGGAAATCATTGACTTACTTCTCTCGCTCTGGGCGGAGCGGGAGGACGTGTCAGACATTTACTGACTAAAACCCACCCGTGTTCCTTCAGTTGCCTGTTGCGAAGGGTCCCGGTATCCCTTTCGGACTTTCCCGCAAAAGCAATGCCCTGCCTACTACCACTTAAGTTTGGCAATTTTGCGGGCTATGTCGGTAACCTTTGTTCTCCTGCGCCAATGTCAATCAGAGAAGCAGAATTGCATCATTCATGACCAGGGTTAGTTGCTGCAGAACAGCAGAAACAGTTTAGCTAAGGAACTTGCTGATAGGATTGTATGAGAGAAATACCTACAAACGGTGGTTGAAAATAGCCGCGAAAATGTAATTTAATTGTGCAAGAGTGGAAAGGTTTGAGTATATGTAGGCGTGTGTATTGTGCCATTTTATTTTATTAAATATTTTGTTGTTTAACTATTTTTTTAAATTGTTTTTTTTATGGATCATTTGTTAAGCAGTAAAGATTTTTATTTATTTATAAATTACATGGGACTTGCAATGGTGATATTTGTTAGTTGCCCGGATTTGAACCCTACGTGCATGCGGTGCATGAGAGGCGAGGCCTTAGCCACTGGGCCATCACGACACCACCCTTGGATATGACAAGTCTGAATTTGAATTCCCAACACTTTATCTTCTGATTGACAACAAAGATGACCAGTGACCACATACGACTTTTATCGATATCACACAATCCCATCACTACAAGATAATCGTTGTACTCTCGCTATCGACGCGGGAGCACGTCAACTCTATTTGTTTACACTCGACTATCAACAAAAACATTGTTGTTTTATCATTCAGTGCACAGCCGTTTTATAGTTCGTGTGAGAACAATAACGTGATGTGTTGATGTTATTATTATTAATAATGGATAATAATCGAATGACTGGTAAGTTATTATTTTATTTATTACTTCTTTCGCCCGCGAAATTTAGTTATAAATTATTCAGCCTATATTACTCAGTGATAATACAGCTTAGTATTGGTGAGAGAATTTTTTGAATCGGTCCAGTAGTGTTTGAGTTTATTAATTACAAACAAAAATGCAAATCGTTTCTCTTTTTTTATTAAGTATTATTAATATTAATGAATTCATATACATGCTTGTAATAAAACCATGTCCTATCCGAAAAAAACACTGCTAAAACATTATCAGAAAAAAAAAAAAAAAAATATTATTGAAAATAAAAAGTTATTTCAATTTGAAATTCACATTTTTTGTACCAGAATTAGCCCAATTTCATTATAAATTAGCAAATTTTCTACAGAGGTCATTATGTTATGACTTGTAGACACCTGCTAGAAGACGGCCGCCTGCGCCCCATATAATAAAATTCCCTAATATACATTGTGTTAGGGTAAACACCGTTATCCTTGCAACCAGTGGTTTGGTTTCATTTATAGAACGTAAAATCAATGGAAAATTACAACTTTTTTTTTCTTTTTTTTAAATCTACATTTTACCACAAGAGACGCAAGTTCGTTGCCCTATGCGCTAGGGCAACGAACTTGCGTCTCAACACGGGCGGGGGGTAAGGGATGTGACCTGACCGGCCGCGAGCGCGACCCCTCCCTCAGTCAGTCAGCTGTTTCGCTAGAGAGCACGGTGTCGGATAGAAACTTTAAAAAATCTTTTAATGAAAATGACGTTTTTTTTTGTTGGGTTCGGTCATTTATTTTTATATTTAAGTCAACTACCCATGGTTTGAATGACAAGACTGTTTACCCTTACAGCCCGTATAGACTCTCAGTATGATTCTTAACAACAACCTCACGGATCGGACTGGGTTTTTGTGTTTTTGTAACACGCTGTATAATAGATTTTGTAGTTATAATTATATAAGTGAAGAAAAACAAGTGTTTTTTTTGCGTAGTGTAGGTACTTTTTCGTAGGATTTTATGATGTAACTAAGCACAATTAATTTATGTACTTACGGATTTATTGTATTGTGTGTGAAACTTCTAATTTTTTTTATTTATTTTTTATTATTCAACTAGCGACCCGCTAGTATTAAAAAAGCTAAAAATGAAAAGCCTTCCGGAATAAATTCTCTAAACGATGGTGAAAACCTCATCAAAATCTGTTGCGTGGTTAAGGGCGAATTTCACCAAACTTTTATACCGTATGTCTTATCCTGGGAATAAATTTTGAATTTTTGACAGTTTTTTTATACAAAAACTGTCAGACGACATTTTTATTCCACGGTTTGATGAAATCAGCCCTTAGAAGTACAACGCGGGCTACAAGTAAAAAACACGAAAAGCGACATTTTTTTTTTTTTTACTTTGTATCTTTACATTTTATTTACATAATATTTTTATTTGTAATACGTATATTACTAATTCCACAAGAATGTACTCAGATATACCGTTTTCTTTTAGTAAAGTAGTTTAGCATTTATTTCGCGATTTATCTTTTTATATGAAAAAGTATATCGGGCTACGTAATGGCCGACCTCACGGGTCGATCCATCAGGTTAAGGAACGCTTGCCGGGGTTGGTCCGTGGATGGGTGACCATCTTTACATACCGCGACTCCGCCGTGTCTCGGAAAGCACGTTAAGTCGTTGGTCCCGGCTGTCATTTGTGGATGTTTGACAGTCGTTACGGGTCGTCAGAAGCCCGAAAGTCTGACAACCAGTCTTACCAAGGGGTATCGTACGAGTATTAACCAGTTACTAGGTTGTGAAGGCCAGATACCCAGTCGCTCCATGTAAAATACAGGTATTCAGCTGCATCCAGTTAGACTGGAAGCTGACCCCAACATAGTTGGGAAAAGGCTAGCTTAACCTGATTGATCAACCCGTGCGATGACCGTGCGATGACCCCAAGATGATGATAATATTTACAACAAGGCTCAGATAAATATTTACATGTTTTGTTAAGGTTTTCATAATAATGCTTTGTTGTTATCGGACGCATTGGCTTGAGATAAACAAATGATTAACAATTGAACGTCAAAGTGATTAAAATGTCATTTGCATATCGGTCAAGGAATTAATGAAACGTGCATCGGCTTATTTACATTAAAGTCTCTTACATACTGGCGCGACGCGACGCCGCCGCATTGTTCGCCGTGAAGTTTTCTCAGAAATTGTTTTGTCCAAAGTCGCGTTGCGCGACAAGTCGCGCCAGTATGTAAGAGCCTTAAGGCCCATCACAAACGTAGCTATAATACTTACAATATGTTATCTTACGAAGAGCGTTCCGGTTAACCTGCAATAGTATAGTGTATAAACAAGATAAAAAAGAAATATTAAGTACCATAAAAATAAAAAGTTTTTTTTAATTTTTTTATTGTAAAATATTTACTAAAAATATTAAATTGCACACTGTCACACTTGTCTTTCTACATTGAAATACAAGTGTGCGTGTACAGAGTGTTTCTTTTAGGTATCAATTTAATCGTTTTGTGAATATTTTACAACTTATTAAAAATATTAAAAAAATGTATAAGTAAGGTGTATCTTTTCATACACGAAATCTCTTAAGGGGTCCAAGGTCTTAGGACCAAGGCTGAAATAGCGAAAAAAAAAATCTGCTGTTTTGACGAGCAGCATGGGAACAGCTGATTTTTTTTTTTGTATACTCTATCTGTGTGGTTATTTCCTCAAAAGACCATTTTAGACTACAATCTACATGGTAGTTACATGATCTGACCAAAATTATATCGCGACTATGTGACCTCTGAGTTTGTTTCGGCCTTTCTTCTCAGAGTAGTCAGATATTTTTTACGGAATACCTCATATATCTACGCGATTAAAATCGTTGAACCGCAAATGAGAACATCTAATAAATTATGTAAATTTTAATTATTTCAGAATCATCAGACCACGGCGTGACCAGCCTTGAAGGTTTATACACAGATTTTGACGGATGGGTTGCCAGATACAATTCATGTTATAAAAGGTAAGAAATAACAAAAACCATACAGAACTTTGTCTGGGACAAATCTGATACCGACCGACTTTAGAGTTTATTATGGGAACAAAAAGTTACAAAGCGTTACCTTTGTTTGTTTGCAGTTGCTTTTAACCATCTCGACTTTACGCATCGACCGCGTTCGGCGCTCCTATTGGCCCTTCACCAGTGAAGGCCAGTGAAGGGCCAATCCGAGCGCCGAACGCGGTCGATACGTAAAGTTGAGATAGTTTAAAGAAACTCACACTAGGGCCTCAGAACGGCAGAAGCCGGCAGCGACGCTACGAAGACAGCCCCGGGCAGTAGGTACCGCTGACGCGCAGGGCAGTAGGCTCGCGGCTACGCGGGCGGCCACGTGACCTTTTCGAGCTTTTCAAGTTTTCAAGCGATATTATAAGGCCCTAGACAAAGTGACATTCTATCAGCGATAACGATGATGGAAAAGGCAAAAATGTATAGGACTGACATAAGCTATCGAAAAGCTTATGTCAATCCTATTGAAAGTCGTTGTAGAAATACGAAACGATTTGGAAGCGATTGACACTTGTCTAGGCCCTCAATAGAATTTCACTAGGCCCAGGTCTTTTAATTATGTAGATAAAGTTTAAAATTCTTTCACACTGAAAGTGCTTTCCGCGGCGCTGCCGGCCGCTGCTTTCCCGGTGTGTATTGAGCCTTACTGGTTGGCTCAACTGCTATTTCGATAACAGTTGAAGTTAGCCTGTCTGATCCCACTGGTGAACCTTTGCCTCTCCCCATGACTTCTAGTGCTTGCCATCCAGTGTAAATGTGAACCATTGGTCGTTTGTTTTGTCCACCTCGTCCCGCCATCTTCTACGGGATCTGCCGCGACGTCTTATAGCTGTCTCAGGGCTCCATAGAGTAGTTATTATGGCCCACAGCTCATTGGACATACGGCAGACGTGGCCAGCCCAGACCCACTTCGGCTTAGCGGGTTTTTGGGCAGCGTCACATCTTTTTTGGAGCATAGTGTAGTGTTGTGAATATGGTCTGTTAATTTGACGCCTAGCGATGCGCTGCATTCCATGCCTCCGTTGGCAAACCTTGAGTTTTATACATTGAACTCACATGTATAATTTCAACATGAATGATATAACCAATTTATTTACAATATTCTGATTTAAAACAGTGTCCGTGGAGTTTCTTGCCCGTTCTTCTCCATAGGAACCTACTACGCTTTGGAATGGGCAACTAACTATAGCTTCATCTGTCTGACTGACCGACCCCTTGATAATTCAAAAGTGCCTATCATTGGTTTATTTGAAATAAATGCTATGAGTTTGAGTTAGAGTTTGGCATGATATCTTGCAAAAAGATGCTGGCTGGTCATGGTGGGATATTTTCTAATGAAAATAATAGTTTTATAATCACTTACGATTTTATTTTTCTCTGTTTTCAGCAGGTCGACATATTTCTCCAAAGAAATAAGTACGAGAGACGCCCCAAATGATTCAAGACAAGACCGAGAAGACATCTTGGAAAGAGATGTTTTCTTCGGCGACTTATTGATGAGGCACCGGCACTTACGACGTTCAGCCAAGAAAACGCCATGTTTTAATTTTTATAAAGAGAACGACGGATTTGTGTTTTATGACGACGTTTTTTATAGACTTATGAACAATAATGGTGATCGGAGGATAGTTTATCAATTTATTCGATCTAAACTCTAAATAATAAATAGAGATGTAAATGTTTTGCGACGATGTTTAATGCGCACTGGACTTTCAACTCTAAGTGTTGAGCCGAGCATTGAGAATCCAACAGAATGTATCCCAGCGCGTTAAAAAAATAAGTTGTTGAATTTTCAACTCTCGGCGCTAAGCAGTGCGTTGAAATCTAGTGCGCGATGAAAATTGTCCGTGTCTGCGAGGGCTAAAGGTTCTTTAAACATTACTTCCAAATTCTAAGAATGTCGAGATGTGAATCTGTCATAGATTAATCTGTCTTATGTTTATCTGTCATAGATGAATCTGTCATAGATGAATCTGTCATAGATGAATCTGTCATAGATGAATCTTTCATAGATTAATCTGTCTTATATTTATCTGTCATAGATGAATCTGTCATAGATGAATCTGTCATAGAGGAATCTGTCATAGATGAATCTTTCATAGATTAATCTGTCTTATATTTATCTGTCATAGATGTATCTTTCATAGATAAATCTGTCATAGATGTTTCAAAGATGCGGAAAAATGTGCCTGTAGGAGACAGGGTGTAACAGAAAGGTGTGGTAAAAAAGGGTGTGATTGGTGTATCCCGCTTCACGAGACAGTAAAGCCTCGTGCAGATAGGCGCGACGCGACTTTAACAAATCAATTTCTAAGAAAACTTCACGGTTTATGTAAGTGTCACGTCGCCCGTCTCTCGCGTCGCGCCAGTTTGTACGACGCTATAATGTGTCGGTAACTTCATACATACCTACTAATGTCGTCAATTTAATAAGACAATTAAAATATAAGAAAGGAATAGGTATTATAATGTAAATAATATAATATAAAAATAAAGTTAATAAGATATAAGATGGTGCTAATTAAAATTATACGAGTACCTATAAAAATCTTGTGAAAACTGTTTATTTTATTAATTTTTAAGGATTTTTTGGGCTACTGGCAGACATAGGTATAGTACGAGGAGCTCGTGGCTAAGTAATAACAGCCGCCCGGGTCGATACATCAGGTTAAGCTACGCTTGCCGGGGTTGGTCCGTGGATGGGTGACCATTATCACATATCGAGACTCCTCCGTACCTCGGTTGCACGTTAAGCCGTTGGTCCCGGCTGTCATTTCTGGATCTTTGACAGTCGTTACGAGTCGTCAGAAGCACGAAAGTCTGACAGCCAGTCTAACCAAGGGGTATCGTATTACCCAGTTACTGGTTGTGGAGGTCAGATAGGCAGTCGCTCCATGTAAAATACTGGTATTCAGCTGTATCCGGTTAGACTGGAAGCCGACCCCAACATAGTTGGGAAAAGGCTAGGCAGATTGATTGAGTACTTTACTTAGTACCTACTTATTTACACAGTAGCTGGGTTGTGGAGGTCAGATAGGCAATCGCTCTATGTCATCATCATTTCAGCCGGAAGACGTCCACTGCTAGACTGGAACATAATAATTATGCTTTCCGCATCCAGCGGATTAATGGATGGAATGGAATCTTTTACATTAATGTACAGACGGATACTGGTTAGGTAGGTACTGTATCTGACTGGGCAACGTCCGATTCGTCCGATCAACGGGTCATTGGGCTCGTTCGCCAACAATCTTATCATATATTTTCCTTATTTGTTTATTTTCGTACTTTGGACAGATTCTTTGGTTTAGCGGTCGCACGCGCAACTATTGCTGAGCGTAGCGTGGAGTACTGGGTTCGATTCTCCGGTCAGTTAAAGTGTGAGAAAATCGATTAGATAGGTAGGAGGACATTGTTTTTTGCAATAAGTGTAAGTAAATAATAAAGATCTACACATATTTTTACCCGACTGCCTCAGAAGGAGGGTAATGTTTTTCGAGAGTATGTATGTATGTTTGTATGTATATATATCTATTTCTTTGGCACGCTCTGTAGCCTAAACGACTTGATGGATTTTAACATAAGAGGTGTCGTTAGGTTCGTCTTAATTGTTACGATATCAAACCCCTGCCTACCCCTGCCAGAAATACAGGCGTAATGTTATGTTATTTTTTTTCACAATATGTGCCCCTTATCGTGAAACTTCAAGCAGATCTACGGTTCCCAGTGTATACAGAATACGATTCGCAATGCAATGTTGTTGGCTATTTCTCTAAGGCACCAGCGCCATCTCCACTCGGTAAAAAACAATTCTCCCAGTTCGTGGTTGAGATGGCGCCAAGCATGGGTTTAAAGTGTCCTGCCATCTAGCAGCATTTTATTGTAGCGCGCGTTTTAGTTCCATCTAAGTGCTACAAGATGGCGCTGTTATGAATTTACTTTTAATTACTATTGATTTATTTATTTTAGTTTGTTCATACTTTTAGCACTTATTTCTAATTCGAATCTACAAAAAAACTATGAAATATTCTTATTGTTACAACCGCAAACCAAGAACAGTCATTATGAGACGCTGTCTGGTGTGTAGTCCAGGTTTCAATAAATAGCCAAAAGGAACTTAGCTATACTTTTTTGTTGTCGCTAATCCGCTGAGAAAATATGAGTTACTTAGCTTCAATAAACCTCGTTGTCTTTTAACGATAAACACATTCAGCGGCTCAAAACATCATCTATAAATTATAAAAACCGGCCAAGTGCGTGTCGGACTCACGCACTAAGGGTTCCGTACTATTATCTATAAAAACGGCAAAACGATCAAGTTTGTTGTATGCGAGCCCCCCTTAAATATTTGTTTTAATTTAATTATTATTATTTTAATTTTATTTATTTTAATTTAATTATTTATTTTTAAAGTGAATATGTAACTAAAAGGTTAGGTAAGTTTTTAAAACTTAATTTTGGACCAAAATTATCGTGATTTTAGGAAATAATCTAATGTATAAAGATGCTTTACTTACTTGCAATTTTCCCCCATGTAGCGTCCACAGTCCATTCCTTCATTACCTTCTTCATTTTCATTGTGAACATTTCAAGCGTCTACCTATTGCCGGTATCAATATCGAGCAAAAACGACCCAAAAAATCAAATTTGTTGTATGTGTGAGCCCCCTTAAATATTGGTTTTATTCTTTTAGTATTTGTTGTTATAGTGGCAACAGAAATACATCATCATTTAAACCTATTTTTCTTTCTTTTTCTTTCTTTTCTTTTATCTGTCAAAATTTCAACTGTCTAACTATCACGGTCCATGAGATACAGCCTGGTGACAGACAGACAGACAAACAGACCGACAGACAGACAGCGGAGCCTTAGTAATAGGGTAAAAGCTAAAAAAGAAAGGTGCTAATAATAGAGTTTAAAGTTCAACTCATTTAAGTAGGTACATAACCATGTAATCTCCAAAGTTATTTATCACTATCACACAATTCACACACTCATTGAGGTAATATCCGTGCCTACTTACCTATTAAAGTAGGTAAAAACAGAAAAACCAGTTCCTATTTTGTTAGCGTTTGGAATTGACGTATACTCGTACATATAGTTTATTATGATAATATCTTGTTAGCATTGTAAATAACGCCTACTTTTTTTGTTTTCTTTACATACACCGCTTGATTCTCTGCTGTTTCATCGTTATGACTGGGTTGTGCATTTATCTATATACTCACACTATTATATGTACATTAGAACGATAACAAAATGCGATTTTAGAAGAATAAAGATAAAAATTAAAACTTTGCATTGCGATTGTGATTCTACATACAAGTTCGTAGTTTAGTTTTGTGAAAATGAAGAAGGTAATGAAGGAATGGACTGTGGACGCTACATGGGGGAAAATTGCAAGTAAGTAAAGCATCTTTATACATTAGATTATTTCCTAAAATTACGATAATTTTGGTCCAAAATTAAGTTTTAAAAACTTACCTAACCTTTTGCCAGCTGTCAAATCTCTACAAAACAAATATAGACTTTTTGCTAGTGCTGTAAGGTTGAAATTCATGTATTCTTCATTTGCTACAAAAAGTGAGGCATGGACATCAATCACTGCTTCTGAATTCTTCGATTCGATTTTGTCATTTATTGCTCAGAACATTAAGTAGAAATTCTAATGGCTAACACACCAATGCCGCGTTTGGTTAGTAGTGATGCGACATGTAGTAGTCACAAAAATGTATCGATTCCTTTGTGTGATTCGAAAATACTATTAAGTTATAAAATACTCGATTTAACTTTGCAACAACTTTGTATGATATGATGTGATGATAATGACTACACGTGGGTCGCCGGACATAACAGGTACCTACCGTTCTTCACATTATTACAAGATCATTTTAACTATTTTTCAGTGGTATCCTGGGGAGATCCAACTAATCCACCAATACTTTTGGTACATGGTTACATGGATAGTGCTGCTACCTTCATTCTCTTAGTGGAACAGCTGCCTGACACGTTCTATTATGTTGCTTTCGATATGCCTGGTAAGCCATTGGCTTGTATTGATAAAAAAATAAAATATGGTTAGAGATTTGGATCTTCATGTTTCAAACCTCGCTCATGTAATATTTGATTATGTTCCAGGCCACGGCAAATCAGAACCATTTCTTCCTGGGCCTATTGTTTCTCACCTGGGCATTGTGGAAACAGTCCGTTTGATAGTAAAACATATGAAGTGGAACAAGTTCGTTTATTTGTCACATTCCATGGGCTTTAGTATAGGTAAGTGAAATTTAATCTCTCATTTGGAACTTAGGAGATAATTAATTTGATCATTGATTAGCAAATAGCCTTTAATATGTCTTGATGGTCCAGTAGTTACGGCCCCGCCTCTCATGCACGAGTTTGTGGGGTCAAAACCGAGCAAGTACCAATGTGGCTTTTCTATTCATAATAATAATTATGTACTTTCTAAGTTCATTGTGGACATCATTGACATCGGTGAAGGAAAACATCGTGAGGAAACCTAGACTCACTTTATAAGTAATTTAAGTCTGAAATCGCGAATCCGCCCTTAACTGTGGTGATGAATGCTCATGCCCTCTTTATGAGAAGAGGCTTTTGCCCTGTAGTGGGACAGAAATAGGCTAGTATTGCTTTAGCGCCTAATTAAATGAAACTTAAACTAAGGATACGATGATTTTCAACCTAATTTAAATTTTCAGGTATTCTCTACAATCACTTGTTTCCGGGTAAAATAGTAAAGATGGTGCACATAGACCCTGCTCCACCAATATCAACGTATTACTATCCTCACCATAACCCTTTGTTTTGGTACCAGTTTTTATATGACGCGTATTATGGTAGTTACGAAAGGTAAGCTATCCCACCATTTTAATTATTATCATCATTCTCTTGCCATTGTATTTGGGGTCAGTACAGCATGTCTTTTTTTTATTGCTGTATAGACGTGCTCTTGACCTCGATCTCTCCTGATGGAAAGCGATGGGTGAGGTCTATGATGGAATGCGAGTATGCCCAAAAGATGCCTGTTCACTCTTGCTAAAAGCAAAAAAAGTAGATGGGTTAAATGTACACACAACACAGACGCTGGCAGAGTTCTACACTTCTCCTTACATACTTTTCTATTAATCATCATCTCAGTAGTCAGCAGTCACCGCATTTCTAGCCCTATCATCTTCTATATACCAAGTCCATCCCTACTATTATAGCCATGCATGTTCATACTCAGAACTTTACTTCCGACATGATCCTCACCCCTCCATTTAAATGTATTATTTAGGCTTAGCTTTAGTATTGTGATATGTGTAACATGGAGGGTTAGTGTTAGGATTCGCTAACTAGGCTAGTATTTAGCTTAGTTAACCGCTGTCGCTAGAGCTAATTTACTGATAGCCTGTAGCGATATTTAATCATGTCCAAATCTTAGCACATAAGGTTCATATTTGGATAAAACACCTGCTCATATTCTTATGAAACGCTAACTTTACATAGCATAGTAACCTCAAAGTGTGATCTGCGAATCTTGCACTCAATAACGTTTTGCGGTTGACTTTAAGATTCATTTTTAATTTTTAAGGTGGAATGCCGGAAGTTCAAAGCGATTGACGCTCGAAGAAGCAGTCCACTTATTAGTTCGAAACAGAAGTTTATCAGAAGATCAAGCGGAAGTGGTTCTATCCAGATCGTTGGTGCCAGCTGGAGATGGAAAGTTTAAGTAAGTCTAGTTGAGGAGATAACATTCTAACAGTTTCCTTAAGAATAGATAGATCGCGTAAAAAGGTGGCATGAAAAACATTGAACATTTACAGCATAACTCAGAGTTGAATTTGTTGCCGCTACGCCTAACTTCCTTAAAATTTAATTAATAATAAAAAATAATACATGCTATTATTTATAAGCACCGAAAAGGTAACGTTGTAATATTATAAAAGATAAGCACTACATTTCAGTGAAAATTGTTACTTTTATTTCACAGGTTATCATGGGAGCCAAGAATGAAGAAAATAGCCACTGTTGCCATGTCAGAAGAAACTCTGTTCACCGTGATAACACAGCATGCGCCACCCACGCTCATTCTTGAATCTTCAGAAAACATCGCCAACCCACCCGGAAAACAGTTTGCAGCTAGCATTATAGAAAAATGTCGCTTAATGGTTCCCAACTTTTTCACTGTAACCGTCACGGGTGGCCATGATGTGCATATTACTCACCCCGAAAGTATTGCACTGCATGTAAAAAAGTTTTTAAAATCTTATAAAGAAAGTTGGTCCGTAAAATGTAAATTATAAAATAAATTATAAGAAATCTCTAAGAATCTTTATTCATCCTGTCAATACCTGTAACTATTTAGAGTTATCGATAACTTGTGAAAGCTAACTACGTACAACACTAAAATTACCGACTAAAATTTTGACAGTTTGTGCGATCTGTCAAAATTGTAGTCGGTAATTTTACAACGATGATCGTAGCATCAAAGTTTGTTCCATCTCTTTTACTCTTACGCACGCTGCAGAATCACAGAAATATTGTCATGCTAAATATGTCACAAATATTGCAGACTTGAATTTGTTTTTGATCCATCAGATGAAAATCAATAATAAAATGCCGTGATTGAATATTTTAAAATCAATCAATTTGTCGAATGTGAATCCAAAGGTTACTTGCAGATTATATAAATACATTAACATGTGAATCTTAAACTATTTCGAGCCTTGGCAATGTATTTTCGTTACTTCGGTTGATTTTGATTGCATTCGCTATGATTTCATAATTTCATTAATAATTTGAATTGCTGTGTAAAAATTGTTTATTGAAAATGAAAGTCCGACGCGACTGGTTCATCCGTGTACCCTGGGGAAAACTGGCCTGTAAGTATTTACCTATATTTTACACATCCCTAATATTTTGAATCTGCAGAAGACCTCCCAGGGGCCACCAACGGCCGTGGCCGTCCAGGAAATCTCTTTACCAATTATTGGAAAATTAGGTGGGCTTCTGTAGTTACAAATTAGACTGATGGAAGTACTACTCCAGCAAATTAAAGTGTAACTGTGGAGCGGCTTCACAAACGTACCTCTCCTCCTGTCCTGCTTTGAGTGCAAAACCACCTGCATCATGAAGGACCTGTGCGACGCTATTAATGCCAACAATTAATTATGGTGGACTTCTAGTAGAAGCAGGATTTTTATTATCAGTTCTAGTACAATTTTGTCTAAGTATATGTATAAAATTTAATACAACTAACTACTTACTGACTTAAATTAATAATAATAGCTTTGTACACGTATATAAAGAAAGGGGGGGAAATGCTCAAAGGGCATCAAAAAATTCATCTGCATCGCTGTCAACAGGAAAAGTGCCGAAAAAGCTGGCATTACTATTTTACTTGTAATCATTGCTAAGAGATTTGTACTTGGTCAAGATTTCGGTAACTTTGAATTATGGTTGTACTAAGTGCGGAGCAACGCACCCTCCCCCCACTTTGGACCTAGATTGCCACCCCCTGGCCCTTTTTATTTATTTATTTAATTATTTATGTACACACATAATAAACAGACAAGAAGAAAAGAACAGAAAAAAACGTACAAAGGTGATGCTTATTTCTAAAGAAATCTCTTCCAGCACACCTGCGATAGGAAAGTAGATAAGAGATGTAGACACCGTGTGTAAAATTCAAGTTTTACCTAAGTAGAGTAGTAGGAGTAGTAGTATTATTATTGTATTTGTGTGCTTAAAGTATTAAGGGGCCCATTGGGTTAATTTTCCCCTCATAGACCTCTACAGCCGGGTACGCTCAAATTGCCCGTACAGTTGTTCAAACAGATTGGTCATACAGAAGTATTTACATTTTTACAACACCCACTTAATCCAATATTTTATAAGCAAATCAATTGAATTTGAAACAGATAATATTTATTTTCATTGTGTGTATGTGTGATACATTTTATATGCTTAAGACAAACTTAAAAGACTTACATAAAAGATAAATACACCGCACACCATTAATAAATGACTAATTATGTACTTAATAATATTTTTGGATCTTTGTCACAGGTGTTCGCATTTGTGTGACCTCCCATTCCCCGGTGTGACGTCAATTTCTTTTCAATTTTATTTAAATTTAAAGATTTTTAAATAAAAACAGTATATTATATTATTATAAATACAATATTATTCATATATTCATAAATTCATCATTGTTTTCTTTATTCATAAATTCTAACAATTTTAGAAAATTTTACAAAGCATAATTGTGTGACTTTGAACCCATGGAATTTGAACCTTATAGTAATATAATGATAGAGTTGGTAATATTTAAAGGTTTTCATTAGAGCTGATGTTTAGAGTTTTGATACTTTAGATTCATACATGTTATGATTTTTCTCCCCCTTGTCACACAATGACACATTTTGTTGACCCCCTCTCTCCCCCTTAACTTTTGACGTTATTTATGATTGTTTACCGTGCATTCGATTTTCAACTCTTGGCATTGAGCCGAGGCTTGAAAATCCAACAGACTCATTCTCTTATTCTTATCCCAATTTATTTGAGGTTGGTGTAACTTGTATTTTTCATTTTCATTTCCATAACCTTCTATTAGTCGTCATCTCGGTAGTCACCCCCCATATGTAGTAAGAAATAGACACGTGTTTCACCTTTCAACGAGGCATCCTCAGGATGACGATTGACCAGTCGCAAACCAGAACACGACGTGTTGCCACACCGAGCGCTGGACATTTCTTACAGGGTTTTTTATGACTTTTAAAGAAGTCTATTGTATTTTATAATGGATTTCCGCAAAGTCACGCCTGAATCAATTAACTTTCCTGATACGGTCAATTTCTAAATCAAATCAAATCAAATCGTTTATTTGTGATACATGGGTTACATGCAGGTGTTCATTACATAATTAAAATACTAATAATGTTCATTCCATGATCAGCCACTTTGGCATACAAATTCACATTCTAGTAGTAGTAAGGATCAAATTCGCAAATCACATATTCGTTAGTATGAAACTTACAGGTGTCAGAAACGCATTCTCTAGACGCCGCCGGCGCCGGCGCCGACGCGACGACCGGACTGTAATTTGACTGACTACCAATAAACTACACAAATATTGGGTCATTATCTATGAAATTGGCGTTTTTTTCTCACAAATAGAGAACCTCGTCACTTCTGTGATTTAAAATATTCATCAATTGCTTGGTGAATAGTAAAAAAACCTTATTACTTATAGTTTTCTAAACATAAAAAATACCTTAAAAATGACTCCTCATTTTGTTAGCAGAAATGACCACTTTTTTTTTTGTAACTTAGCCAGAACTTATTTTTGTCGCTTAATCTAAGTGGCATACGTTATCTTAGTTTTTAAACATTAGTGTCCATGGTTGTTAAACAACATTATTTTTTGTTTATGCTCATCATCTGCCTAGCCTTTCCTTCTTTTGTTTATGCTAAACCCGAAAAAAAAATCAGCTGTTCCATACATTTGTGTTCACTAAAATCGACAAATTGTAGGGAACAGCTGATTTTTTTTTCGCGATTTCAAGGTTGATCCCATAGAAAAAGTTGTTAGTATAACCAAAGAATAATGTTGTATAAATTAAGAAAATGTTAGTATGAGAAATGCAACTTCTTTAAAATTCCCCATACAAAACGCTGATTTCATAGGCAATATTAAACTCATCCTTGTCTTTTATCCAGTGGTAGGCCATGGTCATCCAGACTGTGACCCAGTTTTCCTCGTGCACGGGAGACAGGACAGCTCCTCGGTCTTCGAGCCCCTAATAGAGAAGATGACAGAACAATACTACTTCGTTGCATTGGATATGCCTGGTAACGGTTTATCTGATGCGTTTCCCCCCGGTAAGTTTAACTTTAAACAAGCTTTTGTAGGAAATTCTCAAATTACAAACATTTATTTAGGTTCCAGGTAACAGATTGTATTGATTTCTTAATTTACAGTAATTCAATAAACATCTATCACTAAAATAATAATAATTTATGTACAAGTAAATAAAAAAGGGGTGGAAATAAACACTATAGTGCAACAAAAAATTCGTCCGCATCACTGTCAGCAGGAAACGTGCCCAAAAGGTGGGCAGCGTTGCCACGTTATATGGCAATGCTGATTCTTTGGCCGAAAAATAGGCCAGCCCTCAGAGGGCCTAGACAAGTGACAATCGCTTCGAAAGCGTTTCGTATTTCTACAACGACTTTGACAAGCTTTTCGATAGCTTATGTCAGTCCTATACATTTTTGCCTTTTCCATCATCGATAATGCTGATAGAATGACACTTTGTCTGGGGCTTCTGGTCCGTGAAGAGTCGACCAACCGCTTGGCGATGTCTTGATAGACTAAGTGGTCCTAGGTGGATTTTCTTGGTTTATAAAAGGGTTTTACCACAGTGTACTGTGTAACTGCTTACAGTGGATTATCGCCCTTACATTGACCGACTGTGCCGAGGTAGATAGACTGGTTCTTCTGTCAAATTTTAATTTTTACAGCAAATCTTGAGTATTTACCTAAAATATAACAACGTTAGCTCAGCTAAGCACAGCACAGCATAGATTAATGTTGATTAGTCGACCGGCCAGAGGATAATGTGTCATGTATCACTGATGATGCTGTGTTCGCTGATGTTGCTCACGCGTTCAGCCCCAACACCATCCTGGACAGCCCCTTTTTGGGTTCAAGCACAAGTGCGTGTGCCCGCGGCCCCAGATGGCGGCAAATACCTAAATTTATTTTTAAATGTACTAACATAGTTTCTAAGTCGTTCTACTAACAATATTATGGGCCAAGTATGTCTGAAATAAAAGATTTTATTTTATTTATCAACTAGGACCGAAGCTGATGAGGTTCCATTTCTTGGCCGCGATGGATTTGGCCATAAAGCACCTGGGCTGGGACAAATTCATCTTTGTGGGACACTCCATGGGATGCGAACAAGGTAGGTAAAAATAATGATAACCTCTTCTTATGGCAAACATGAAAATAAAAACTGTTTACAAAAAAAAACAACAGATTTCCAAAAAAACACTAAAAAAGTGAAATATAACTTTAATTTCGGTAGTCGGTGTCTTTGTTTTTTAATTTTCGTTTTTTGCCACCGGCATGTGCTAGAACCAAAAATTCGAAGACATGTGATATTCGCCAACCCGCACTGGGCCCCCGTGGTGGTTTTCGCCCACTCCCTCTCACAGAGAGGAGGCCTTTGTCCCAGCAGTGGGAACATTATAGACTGATTATGCATTATTTTGTTGTTTCAGGGCTATTCTACAGCGTGATCCACCCAGGCCAGATCACTAAGATGATTCTGCTGGATGCTGGACCGACCCTCATGAGGATGCAGGTTCAGGACCATGTGGAGTACCAGAGATTCTATGACGATTACTATCAAGACTATGAGCGGGAAAATTTTGAACGGAAGGTACGTGGTTATGGGTGAAATATCACATTTATAGTTAGCGTTTTCGTGTACCTACCTAGTGATGTAAGATTTGAGTTCTTAGTGTTCCGCTGGTTACGCACCCTAAAAAAAAAAAAAAGGCGCTTGCTTGCGGACGGCGAGCGATGGGTAGCTCGCCGTCCGATAAGGACCAGGCCCGGGTCGATGGCGCGTCGTGTTCCACGCGCGCCTCAAGGAGATGTCAGCACAATTGGTGGGGTCCGCTAGGACCGATGCCTGCCAGGGTTGCGGGAAAGTCCGAAAGGGTTACCGGGACCTTGGCAACAGGCAACTGAAGGAACACGGGTGGGTTTTAGTCAGTAAAAGTTTGACACGCTCTTCCGCTCCGCCCAGAGCGGGAGAAGTCATTTTATGATTTACCAACCTCAAAAAAAAAAAGGTTTCCCTACCTCAATAAGGAACGAACGGAACCCTTATAGGATTTTTTATTTAATTCGTGGTTCAGTTCGATTTTAAACCTCTAACTGTCACTAACGAGACACAATAGTTTTATTTTTTTTGTGGTACTGCACACCTCTTCCCTCCTTTCGGAAAATAAAGTCATGATGTTGTGTTTGCAGCCGTACATCAGAGAAATGGCGATACAAGCGTTACAGCGGCATCGGGAACTAACTAGAGATCAATGCGAAGTCATCCTCTCAAGGAACTATCATGGATTTCCTTTGTATCAGTAAGTGTAGTGTTAATCCTACCTTAATACAGTATGCAAGAGTAAACACCGTTGTCACTCAAACCATGGGTAGTTGACTTAAATATAAAAATAAATGACCCAGTAACAACAACAAAAAAACCTTATTTTCATTAAAAGATTTTTAAAAGTAAATATCCGTCACTGACCCGATACTCATGGATACGCACTCGAGAGAGCTGCGAAACAGCTGACTGAAGAGGGGCCGCGCGGTCATGTAACGTCCCACGCGCCCCGCCCACCCCCGCCAACCTCCGCCCGCCGTGTTGAGACGCAAGTCCGTTGCCCTTGCGTATAGGGTGAAATATTCTTGTGGAAAAATGAAGACTTTCTTTAAAAAAAAAAAGTTGTTTTTTTCCATAGATTTTTCGTTCTACAAATGAAACCAAACCACTGGTTTCAAGGATAACACTACACTACATGTTTACACATCTATCCCTGTACATCTATCTATGATCTGTTTCCAATAGTGTCTGATAAAAATGTAAACAAATGCATCAGAATACCTACCTAGTGGATGCCAATTTGTGGCGCTTCTCACAAATTGAGTGATTGATTTGATTATTTGAATAATCGAACGCACTTTCTTGATCCTCTCCCTCCCCCTGTAATAGAAGGTTTTTCAAATTTTGTACTGAACGTCGCGCGTCATTTTATGGAATGCTTGTATACAACAGTGCATGGCAATGGCGTCTATTCCATAAACCTCCAACTGTCATTATCGAGACACAATTGAATTTTAATTGTTATCGGCCATTAGGAGGCCAATCGACAGTTGAGCGGATTTAAAACCTAGTTTTCAATTGATTTTATGTCCACTTATATAAATGTCAACTTTATTTAAGTGTAAATTAAGTTAATTACAGAATGACCAGAACTATTGAAAAAGTCATAAAAATGTTTGAAGTTGTAACACAAACTGAACTTTGTGTGGGTATTACAGTTATTTCCAAAAACACATATTTGATTACATTTTTGGAACAAAAATCGCGAACGCAGTATAGATAAACAATTTACAGGATTACACTGTGCAAACAAGACTATCTTTTTGATACTTAATTAGTATTTTTAAATAAAAGCTTGACGTTTACAGCAAAAATAACTCTAACGAAGCACTAAATGAAGACGAAGGACAGAATGGTAATACAACTGAAACGCAGAATACAAATGAACAGAATGCAGAAAAGCCATCGAAAACTAATGGAAATGAGAATACAAATGAAACTCAGAACGCAATGGAGGCACGTTTCATACAAAGCATGCCCGTTGGGGAAGAAGCCGGGTAAGTCATAAAGTTATCTATGATATATTCAGTCACAGGCCTCGCGTAGACGATCCTGTGATATGATGTATTCCAAAAGTATCAGACAAAAGTATAAACAAACCCTGTTCAGTTCTTATTCAATCACTCGGTAAAGGGAATTAGTAACACAGTTGTTACACAGAAAACAAACAAAACACTAAACAAACAAAAAAACAAACAGACCTGTTACTAATTCTATTTAGCTAAAAAATAATTATTCAAACAATAAATCTGTGGAATTATTTCCACCAGACAGTTACACATACAGTCAATTTCAGAGAGCAGAGCATATCATAGGATTTCTAAATGAATACTCATTTCTTTCTGTTCCAATTAGTTTCATTTCGAGCTCTAAAACAGTTGAATCTTTTCTAATTGGTCGCCCCTAATGATTCTGGCATAAGCAGATATCAGTTGTTTCACTTTCTGTTCTTATTTGTTTTCATTCGGCATCTTTTAAAGAAAAAAGTTCGTGAGGAGCTCGTGGCTAAGTAATAACAGCCGCACGGGTGATCACGGGTCGATCCATAAGGTTAAGCTACGCTTGCCGGGGTTGGTCCGTGGATCGGTGACCATCTTTACATACCGAGACTCCTCCGTGTCTCGGAAAACATGTTAAGCCGTTGGTCCCGACTGTCATTCGTGGATCTTTGACAGTCGTTAAGGGTCGTCAGAAGCCCGAAAGTATGACAACCAGTCTTACCAAGGGGTATCATATTACCCAGTTACTGGGTTGTGGAGGTCAGATAGGCAGTCGCTCCATGTAAAATACTGGTATTCAGCTGCATCCGGTTAGACTGGAAGCTGACCCCAACATAGTTGGGAAAAGGCTAGGCAGATTGATTGATCTTTTAAAGAAAAAAGAAAGAAAATATATATTTTTTAATATAATAAGTAAACCAATCCAGGGATGATGGATTTCGGCCCTTACAATTTTATTATGTTACTAGCCTGCCGAATGATTGAAAAATGAAATGAAATGGGGCCGATGAACGATCTTTCCTTTGTAATTTTATCTTTGTTGTGTAAATGTGGAATGAAACAAATATGAACATGCACTAGAGTTAATCATTCACTTGAGTGAATCATTCACCTGAGTCAACCATTCACCTCAGTGAACCATTCACCTGAGTGAACCATTCACCGGAGTGAACCATTCACCTGAGTGAACCATTCACTTGAGTGAACCATTCACCTGAGTGAACTATTCACCTGAGTGAAACATTCACTTGAGTGAAACATTCACCTGAGTGAGCCATTCACATGATTGAACCATGCACTTGAGTGAACCATTCACTTGAGTGAACCATTCACTTGAGTGAACCATTCACTTGAGTGTTCCATTCACTTGAGTGAACCATTCACTTGAGTGTTCCATTCACTTGAGTGTTCCATTCACCTGAGTGAACATGAAGCGTCTGATATCAGCGTTACAGGAGTTGCCAAGTAAAGAGGGAGAAATATACCCAAAAAAGCAATTTCTAAGCGTTTCCTTTACGTATATTACAGGTACCTTTCATGGGATAATCGTCTAAAAAATCTCGCGCCACAAAACTATGGGAACGACTATTATTTCGCACTATTTAAGACAATACCTCCGACATTGCTCATAGCGGCCAGTGATGGCGCGAAAAACGTCCCGCCGAATTCAAAATGGCGGCAAGGCGCCAAAGAATTATTGGACAGAATGGCAACACTGGATAATTTTTACAGAGTCGATGTGGAGGGTAGCCATGATGTGCATTTCACACATCCTGAAAGAGTTCTTCCTTATGTAAATTTGTTTTTACAAGACAATAGAGTTTCTTCTAAGTTGTAACTTAATTTTACCGTTTTTTTTTTTGTTGTGGTCAGGGTGCCACGTCTACTAATTTCCAAACGTGTCAATGGTCTCGCAATGATGAGTTTTTGACAGATTTTGACAAAATCTAAACCATTTACACGTTTGTAAATTAGTAGACTTGGCCCCCTGTGTACTAGAACGATGCTAGATGTCGATTTAAGAGGGGTGTGCCAAGGCAGCACGCGAAATTCAAATTTTCTTACGTTTTTTAATCAATTAAACTTCCAATTTTTTTTTTTTTTTTTTTTTCCTAGCCTATTCTGTCCCACTCCTGGGCAAAGGCCTCCCTCCACTCCTTCCATCTTTCACGAGCCCGCGCGTCTTCTTTCCAGTTTTGATGGAACCTATCCAGCTCGTCCCGCCATATCCTACGTGGTCTGCCGCGACCCCGTCTCACTTCAACTTCCAATTTAAATAAATTTAATTATACTTTGGATTCAATCATAATAAATAATTAATAATAATTTAAATACTTTCTTTTCTCATCAATCAATCATTTTTTTTCTTTCGCGGGCTCCCTGCCGCTTTCGTCTTAATGATAACTATTTAAATCTTAGCGATTAGCCTAAAGCTTTTGTAAAAAATGGAAAAAAAGGCGCGCCATTTTGAAAAATAACGCGGCTTTCATCATGGTTTCAAAGTTTTACCTATTTCATATACGAGGAGCTCGTGGCCAAGTAATAACAGCCGCACGGGTCGATCCATCAGGTTAAGCTACGCTTGCCGGGGTTGGTCCATGGATGGGTGACCATCTTTTCATACCGAGACTCCTCCGTGCCTCGGAAATCAGAGGTCAGATCGCCAGTCGCTCCATGTAAAATACTGGTATTCAGCTCCATCCGGTTAGACTGGAAGCCGACCCCAACATAGTTGGGAAAAGGCTACTAGGATTGACCTATTTGATATAAGAATTTTAAACTTTGTATAATGGTGCTGATGTCAAAGTATTATAAATGTTGTATGTATAAGTGTTATATTTATTTATTAACTAGGTAGGTACTTATATCGTCAATAATTATTCAATAAACATGTTGGTTTTGGTTCATTCTACAATGAAATATACTAGTTCGTCTGTTAATTTAAATGTAATTATTACCTATTTTATTATTTGTTGAAAAATTGTTATTTAGGTAGGTATTCAATTATTCATTAGCTTTAAACCACCTCGCAAAATATGCGACATGCGACTGCGACAGCTCGACGAAAAGTCGCTGACCTGTCGCATGCGACTGTCATTGAGTATGCGCGTGCGCCGTGCGTCTAGACACTGCGACAAATAGTGAGATCGTGCGATCCCCCTAGCCTGCAGTTCTTTGCTATTCTGCAACTCGACGCCAAGTGTCTCCGAGGATCTTTGAAGATAATAATATGCAAATTGTCGGCCGCAGACTGACGTTGCGTATAGTCGCCGAGCTGTCGCAATCGCATGTCGCATATTGTGTGCCATGTCGTTATATAACTTACGTTAAATAATTTTCTTGGTATCTGGAATCTCTAATGCTGGGGCTACATGGTCGTGTTATCGCGAACTATACTTCGCGCGCTCTCTTTTGCTCACCGAGACGTCGAGCGAGCGGTGTGCGAGAGAGAGCGCGCGAAGTTTAGTTCGCGATAACGCGACAATGTAGCCCCAGCGTAAATGTTTTTTGCAATAATTCGCACTGATGCTTATCGCATTACTATTGTGATTCAATTGTGTTAGTTATAAGCAAAGATTTAACTCGTTAGATTCACCCGACCGCGTCGAAAGATGGTCACATTTCTGTTTCGTTTGACAACTTTGACATTTGAATGGTATTGTCACACTCACTCATATTGTAAATCGTATCTATCGTTCCATGCGGAACTTCCCGCAGTCGCGCGAGTAATATTGTCCACCGAGAAGTCTGGACAATATTACTCGCGCGACTAATAGATACGGTGACTAGGAGTAGTAACGTGTGCCGGTGTGCAGATGGCCCAGGGATAATGGCCGTGACTTACGAGTTGTAGATTCTAACCCAGACAGGCTGGGTATTGTGCCAAATAAAATAAATATAGTGTCAAATAAATGGAAGAAGTGAATTAATCATTTGTTTTATTGCAAGAATAAACCTATTGCCCCCCTCCGGGCCCCTTAGTCTCTTTAGTTTTTCTAGTCCGTGCCTCGGAAAGCACGTAAAGCCGTTGATCCCGGCTGTCAAACGTGGATCTTTGACAGTCGTTACGGGTCGTCAGAAGCCCGAAAGTCTGACAACCAGTCTTAGCAAGGGGTATCGTATTACCCAGTTGTGGAGGTCAGATAGGCAATCGCTCCATGGAAAAAAACTGGTATTCAGCTGCATCCGGTTAGACTGGAAGTTGACCCCAACATTGTTGGGAAAAGGCTAGACAGATTGATTGTCCTAGTTTCTTTTAGATGGAAAATTCTTGTATGATGTTTGTCCTTCTAACATTGGTCGTCTGACAGGCGTCAGATGTGTTCAGCATAAATTTATCTCAGCACGTTTGGTTCCAAAAAAAAAAACAAAATCAATCAACAAAAAAAACATTTATCAAGTAAATAATATCACAATTTTGACTTAGTTGTACCATCTTCTAGCAGAAACTTAGAAATATCTTCAGCCATACAATCAGGGTTATCAAGATGAACATCATGGCCGCCTTCAACTATTTTAAACCTATAATTTCCATTAGTCCACGCTTTTTCATCCATCAAAAATGGTACAGGGTCATAAATTCCGGCATCGATAATTAATTTCGCAAGAAAACATAATGTGGGGGTTGTGGCAGTCGCGTATATTCTGCCTAACATTTCCCCGGAAAATGGCAAGACTGCTACTTCTTTCATGCGTTGGTCGAAAGAGAATCTGAAAAAATAGAATTAATCTGTTGAATGCCGTAATTACAGAAATAAATTCATCTTAGCGAATCGATGGCAATCGAAATGGACTCTGCCCAGAATCTGGCTACGTCTGACGTCAGGTCTTTGATGCGTAGTTCGCATGTGGATATGTAGATGGCGCCACAGTCTTATCGGTACCACATTTACACTTGGGCGGGCGGAGTCTTCCAAGAATCTCCACCTGAATAGGTTTTCCTAGCTCCGACCAACCTGGGTCCGGACTCCGGAGTCTGTTTAAAAGACTTCCGGTTACCCAAAGCAACTCATGTCCGGGTGACCGGGGACCCCTCCGTGCCTCGGAAAGCACGTTAAGCTGTTGGTCCCGGCTGTCATTCGTAGATCTTTGACAGTTGTAAAGGGTCGTCAGAAGCCCGAAAGTCTGACAACCAGTCTTACCAAGGGGTACCGTATTACCCAGTTACTGGGTTGTGGAGGTCAGATAGACAGTCGCTCCATGTAAAATACTAGTATTCAGCTGCAACCGGTTAGACTGGAAGCTGACCCCAATGGGAAAAGGCTAGGAACATGATGAGTACCTACTAGCGTTATGTTACGAAGTGACCTGCATAACCCCTCTCACCTTCTTTATAAGAGGGGTCAGGGGGTTGACTATGAAGTATTAATGCCATCATTATTCCACTGCGAAAAAAGGATGGTGCTAGCGGCCTTGTATAGCTCTGTCTCTCACTAACACTGGAAAAATGGTGGCGTTAAGGTTGATGCGCTAGGGTAGCCCGCGAAATTCAATTCGAAAAAATTCAATACAACTCTCTAAGTTCATGAAAGTGCCAAATGTCATGATTTCATGAAATAGTCATTCAATACACTTTCATGAGCTTAGAGAGTTGTATTGCTGATTTTAATGTTTATAATTCAGTAAATCCATATTTGTTACGAGCGCTAATAATATTTAGATCAACATACAACCTGATACTGACCTGCAAATTGCAAAAAACCTAAGAAAATTTGAATTTCGCGGGCCACCCTAGCGCATCCCCCTTAATACGTCGTAGTTACGGTGCAGGTAATGCAGAGCACTGATCGTACCTGAAAAGTCCATCACCGACAGGCACCAGACTTCTTTCTAAGACATGTACAGTTGCTTCTTTGGATATGCCTCTCGTCTCCATCGTCATTTGTTGGGCCTGTAACAAAACGATTTTGTTTTTATTATATCGTTTTCTAAATAGTTTTTACATCGTTGTGGATAATAATTTCATTAAAAATCATCAGTTATGTATGACACTAAAATAGTGCCGTAAAAAACCGGTAGTGAAAAACGTGTGTGTTGTTATTTTCTATCATAAATAGTGATTTTTTTGGTGTTGACAAATGAAATTGTTACTACACAGCGACTCTCCTCGTACCGAGCCGCTATTATAGGAGATAATTCACCGTCCATACATTTTTAGGCTTTAGGTGAAAGTCGGGCCAAACAAAAAAACAGTTACAAGTCCGAAAAAATATGTTTTTCTCTTCATTTTTTAATACTACAACCTATTACTTTAATTATTTTAACTAGAAAATACTGAAAACAGTATTTTTCAAAATCGTATATCAGCGCAGGGAACTGCCAGGGTTGCGGGAAAGTCCGAAAGGGATACAGGGACCTTGGCAAGAGGCAACTGAAGGAACATGGGTGGGTTTTAGTCAGTACAAGTCTGACACGCCCTTCCGCTCCGCCCAGAACGGGAGAAGTCATTTGATGACTTCCAACAGTCAAAAAAAAAAAATGGATTTGCCCTACAGATTTGGTCCAATAGTGAAAAGTGAAGAGAATATCATGTTCTAACGGAATATATAATTTTTTTTGTTTGGCCGTCAGTTTCATAATTCAGCCCATTCATAATGAATGTTTTTTTTTCTTTGAATCGTATTGAACTTATTCTAACACTTCCACCAGCCCCTGATCAATCTTCACCTTCTCATAAGTATACTTCGGTGCAGTTTCAATTCCGCTGTTGAACTTGTGGAATCTATCATCATCGTACATCGTATAGTAACTGTGGAACCAGTCATGGAGCCCTTGTCGTGTGCATGGCCAGGTGTGGTGAGCTGGTATCGGGTCGATCTCGACCACACGGGTTATGTGGCCGGGGTAGGCTATGTTGAAGAGTTTGCCTGGAATTTGAAGATGGTTGGTAAATGTGTGGAAATGGATGCTGTTTGTAGTAAACCCTAAATGACGTAACATGGGACAAGGGGGGGACGATGGTGACCAATTGGTAGGTACGGGGCGATCCGAACTGTCTCAATATTAATCGGACACAAATTCAGGAGGCCTAAACCGGCCACGTTAGCAATACCTCTAAAAGCAGTTCATTTCCTGAATCCCAGCTGTCATTAGCAATTTCTGTAATTTGATAAAAGTTTAGGGGTATGTGGAACAGGTTGTAAAGTTCATTCATCCACCATAGAAAAGGGGGGATCCTCCTACCAGATGGTTGTTGTGTCTGGCGGGCAACTGCCCAATGATTGATATTGGGTTTTTATATATATGTCCACTGCACGGTAAACTCTAACTGCGCGATGCAGGATTTATGTGACGTCAGGTCTTTGATGCGTAGTTCGCATGTGGCGATGTAGTTACCGCCACAAAAGCAATTCATAATATTTGTGTACCATTTTACGAATCTCCATAAAAAAACTGTCACACAGATGAATTATTTCGTATTATGAATTACACGCAGATCATATTATGAATTGTCAGTTGATGACATTTTACGATGATTCACATTATTTTCATTATTATGATTCTGCTAAAGTGACCGTTTTAAGCCCCCACACACCGACGAGACCACCAGGGCCAGCATTTAAGGTGTGGAGGCCCCGAATTTTTTTGGACATCGAGAAATTGATAGGTATATTTCGCTTTTCGGTACCGGCCCGGGCCCCTGTTGCCCCGCCTCAAATCCGGCCCCGGCGACCACTAAAAAATAATAAATAATAATATTGTTTATGTAAACACTTACCAATAGGGACTCCAAGTGAATGTCCGATATAGATAAACTTATCCCACTTAAAATGGTCTTTCACCTTCACAATAGTGGGAACCAAATCTACTACAGAATATCGTACTCCTTTCGGCAAATGATCTGACCTGCCATTGCCGGGTAGATCCACACTTAAGTAGTAGAAATTGGTGGGAAGTCGGGAGACTAGTGGTCGGAAACTGGAGCTGGCATCCATCTTTCCATGGCAGAGGATGACTGGGGGGTTAGACGGGTCTCCCCACGCCAATGCTGTGGGACAAGGTTGAATTTATATAAAGTAAGTAGGTGTATCATAGTAGGTGACCAGCCACGACTTGCGAATTGTAAGTCGTAGGTTCAAACCCAGACAGGCGCTTTACTTTGTGTAAGTTATTTCATCACCACACCCTCAAAAACGGTGAAGGAAAACATCGTGAGGAAACCGGCATGTCGACATGTGACATCTACCAACCTGCACTGGGCCCGCGTGGTGGATTACGGGCCACTCACACTCACCGAGAGGAGGCTTGTGTCCCAGCCAGAAGGAATATTGTGAGTGAGAGCGCAAAAATTTGGAAGACGTCTTCCCAAATTGTTGCCCCGTAACTCGCGGTTATGGGGGATGCGCTAAGGTAGCCCGCGAATTTCAAATTTTCTTACATTTTTGCAACTTGCAGGCAGTTGCAGGTCAGATTGCGACCGTAATAAATATGGCTTTACAGAATTGTAATCATTAGAATCAGCAATACAACTCCTTAAGTTAGAATTAGCCTCAAATACACATTGATCAAACATCGAACCCATCTTGGACCGCGCGCGCTCAGCCTGCAGTCATGTTTGTTCAAGGATCTACACGTACTTGAAGAAAACCGGTCAAATGCGAGTCGGACTCGAACGGTTCCGTATAATATTTAGCAAAAACGCCGAACAAAACACGTTCCCTATTAACATTATTTTAATTTTTACAACTGTTTATTACGGTTTATGAGATAAAGCCCGCTGACAGACAGACGGATGGACAGCGGAGGCTTAGCTGAACGGAACCCTAAAAAAAATAAGATATATTTTCCCTTACGAAATCTTATGATCGATATAACTTACCAGCAATGTTACCCCATGGTGCCTTTATTGATATTTCCTTTTCCTGAAGCTGTAATCTTCCTTTCATGGCGCTTAAAATTCATAAAATAACAATATTCTTAGTTCAACACTTTGCCGCCTTTCGTTGTATACTGAGCACACTGTGTGTGGCTGTAGTGCTTTAAGAAAAATCTAGATGGCGCTACTAGTTTGTTAGAGAAAGTAGTTTTTATTTTTATTATTTCACGGACTATCGCAAATGAGATAAATATACATATTATAATAGCTATTACCATTGAGCTGATTTATTTCACTAGCTAAGCCTTCACGGCGATTTTTAGGGCAAAAATTGGTGCTAATTAAAAACCGGTTTCTCTATAATTTATGCATGTTTATCTGAGTAGGCGCTTGTTAGGTTAGTAAAACATATTATTATAATATTGAAATTAAAACTTTAGTAGGTTACATATTATACAATTAACTGAGAGAATAACTGCCCAACAATACGTAAACACATAAACAGACAAGAATACATCTAAGTATTTTGATTATCAAATAAAAATTCAACTTACGAGCGTACTCCTGACAGCAGTTTCGTCAATTTCATTGTTGTATCAATCTTATCGAGTTATCTAATAAACTCGCGACCTTGGAAATTGTGAGCATACAGTATGTATAAAAGTAACATAGTAATAAAACGTACGAAACGTAGAGTAGTGTTGGCCCAGTGGTAACGGTCACGGCTTATGAATTCTAGGTCGTAAGTTCGAACTAGGGAATGCAACACAGAGCATTATATAATACTGGGAATGCAATCTCGTGATCGCGAGATATCGACCACATTTACTGAAATTAATCCCGGCCGAATCGAATGAGATCTCGCGAATTTAACGAGATTCCACAGGAGCATGAATGCATTGTGTTTTTCGAAGCGGAGGATGTGTTTTTCGGGGGGTCAAAAGGAGAACTCTTACAGTTTGCAGACGCTCAGTAGTCCCTACCAGCACCCAAGCGTTATACACGATCAATCACTATCTGAATCGTTTTGAAACAGATTGCTAATCCATCGCTTTATGAGTTCGAAAAAAAAATCTGCTCAACAACGTATTAAGCGCAATGAATGTTGTTGAACTGTGTTTATCCACCAATCTCGCCGAAATCTCATAAATGGCGAGATAGAACCTAGGAAAATCAATATGAAAGATAACTTTCATATTGATTTTCCTAGGTTGTACCCTGACAGACGCTTGAATTTGTGTATTGTTTTAGGTCACACCATGCCATTCCGTCATTTTGATGATACGAACGAAAGTAATCTCTTTTATAACTTTATCTTGTTTGTCAGTTTGATATCTATTCTATAAAATTGACTTATTATTTAGTAGTAAACTTGAATTAGCTTTATCTTGAATTACTTACCTTTGATGATATAGAGTACTTACTTACCTAGGTAGGTACCGTACCGACAAATCCTAGTCTCCACACTTTCCTACCATTCCGACCTTTTTACACTGTTCCGTGTTTAAGGTTGATGCGCTAGGGTGGCCCGCGAAATTAAAATGTTCTTACGTTTTACGCAATTTGCAGGTCAGTATCAGGTTGTATGTTGATCTAAATATTATTAGCGCTCGTAAAAAATATGGATTTACAGAATTATAAACATTAGAATCAGCAATACAACTCTCTAAGTTCATGAAAGTGTCAAATGTCATGATTTCATGAAATAGTCATTCAATACACTGAACCTATGTTCATCCATTTTACTGCCCGCAGCTTTAACTTTTTTATGTTATCTGTAATCCCACTGCCACTGACACTTGACATAACATTGACAGTTCAACAGTTTGACACATGGTTTTGTTTTGTCTGCGGCTCGAATTGCTCAGTACATTTTCTCTAATTTATTGAATTTATGTGAATATTGGGGCATAATACTTTAATAAATTCCTTTATAAAATACGTTTCAGCGTAACTTATCACAGAAAAACTGCTGAACAAGTATAAATCATATTCACGATAAAATAATATCACGTAAAATAAAAGTGTACATCATTTTTCGTAAATAATGGATTTATTAGAAAACGAGTGGTATATTCAAGTACCATGGGGCAGAATAGCAAGTAAGTAGATGTTATTAGTGTATTCTGTAATAATAAAAAGTTTGAAATGTATTAAAATTTAAATAAAAGTGTTTTTGAACTTTGCCCTGAATAATCTTTTTATCGAATGGACGACGTTGATTGATAATATTTGAATACATTTCTTTTTCATTACGAGCAGTGGTGGCCCAGTAACGGCCACGACTTACAATTTGTAGGTTGTAGGTTCAAACCCTGAAAGGCAATTTATTTTGTGAAAATAATTAGACTTGAGAATGATCTCCAAAATGAATACAAATAGACAGACATCATCTTTTCACTTTTTCCCAACTATGTTGAGGTCAGCTTTCAGTCTCAAATGCAGCTAAATAAGTAAATACCATTATTTTACATGGAGCGGCTGCCTATCTGACTTCGACACCCAGTTACTGGGTAATACAATACCCCTTGCTAAAATAAGACACAAGATCTGAGGTATTAAAATTAATTTATACAAGAAATTAGAATAAAAAGGGTAATAATATTTAAATATAAACAATATGATTTTAGTACTTATCTACAATACATTATAAACTTTACTTTATTTTCTATGGCCTGTCCCCGCAAACAAACCATTTAAACGGTTTGTTAGGGGCATCATTTTAAGTATCAAAATTCTGTAAATTACATCACAACATTCACCATGATACCACTACATTTAAGTTATGAAATACATTATTTTCCAGTCATAGCATGGGGCGACTGCTATGACCCTCCGGTGCTGCTAGTTCATGGGAGCATGGACTCCGCTGTCAGCTTCAGACCTCTTATCAGCAAGCTGCCAAAGAACTTTTATTATATTGGTATGTAATTCTTACGGTTTGTTACTACTCAAAACACACACAAGGCGTTGGAAGGGGGTCGGGTTGTTTTCTTCGAGGGAGCCGCGGTGTCATCGTGTTCACACACAGCGCGGGCGTGGGACGGCAGCGGGTCGGGCGCGGGGCAGCAGCGGTTCGGGCGTGGACATCTAGCCAGTCACAAAACAAATACGAGTCGCTCGTCCGACGTTGACATCCGTATAATTCCTTGAATTACAATGTATTATGCCCGCCGCACTCCCGCGCCCGACCCGCTCCCGACCCGCGCCTGCTTTCTGTGTGTTGATTGACATCCATATAATTCTTTGAATTACAATTTATTATGACCGCCGCACTCTCGCGCCCGTCCCGCTCCTGACCCGCTCCCATCCCGCGCTGTATGTGATAAAGGGCGGCGGGCGCGGCTTCCGCTCCCGTCCCGCTCCGCGCCCGACCGGCGCACGCGTTCTGACATCCATATAATTCCTTGAATTACAATTTATTCTGCCCGCCGTACTCCCTCGCCCGACACGCACCCGCCTTGTGTGTGTTTTGAGCTGAAGCCTCTCCTGACCATCTGTCTGACAGCAGGCAGTCTCTCATGAACCGTAATAGGTGTACAGTTGACAGTTCACTGCTTGTGTATTTTCCTTGCCGCTGTGAAAAGAAATAATAAAAATAAATAAAGTTAAAAATTAAAAGGAGTCCGCATACAAGGAGTATTTTTTCGGCTGGTGAAAAGGCCCTATACAAAACCCCTAAAATACATGCCTTATTAAGTTATTACTAGAAAACCGTGTTGATCAGTTGTTTAGCCTAAACACCTTTAAGGCTGCGTTTCCAACAGAGATGTGCGAGGATGCGTAGCGAGGGATGTGTTTGTAAAGAACCAATAGAATCGCTTCATTTATCTCGCCTCAGTCAGCACAGCTCTGGTGGAAACGGCTCAGCGGAGCTTGATTTTTGCGCATTCAAAACAAGCGAGGGATGTGTACGAGGGATTTATTTATTTATTTATTTAACCATTTATGCACACACATATAAATACAGAGAAGAAGAAAGGAACAGAAAAATTCGTACAAAGGCAATGCTTATGAAACTTAATAAATAATAATAATATATGCTTAATGCTTGGATGTGTGCGAGGGATGTGTTGCGAGGAATGTGTGTTGAGAAGGATGTGTTGCGAGGTTTGCGCATACTGTACCAGCCAGTCCATCCATCCTCGCACCACACATTAATGCGCATTTTCACAGCTCCGCTACAAATCCTCGTAGGCACATTTTCATCGCACAGCTTTGGTGGAAACCCTCACACATTTTCACAGCACAGCTAGACATCCTCGCACGACACATACATATAGTTCTCGTTTTTTTTTTTTATATTATTCTTTTTTTTTTTTGGTTGGTATATTGGCGTGTGCTAGCTGACATATGGCTAATTAGATTCATGTTTTATGTTGCGTAATGTAAATGATTTTGCAAACTTTTGTATAGAATCAAATTTTTCTAACTGAACAGACAGCTGTGCTGCTGGGGAGTTTGTTGCGCCACTTCTTCTTCCCAGCTAAAGCACTAGGAAGTGGTGAAGGGTGGGCGTTTTGGGGGGACTGTCTTATGTAATTTTGACGTTCGAAAAGTGCTGATTCTCAGCCTAGTTTTAATAAATGACTTTTGATTTTGATTTTGACACGCATTGCACATCTCTGGTGGAAACGCAGCCTTAAACATGCCATTTCCATAAGGACTTTGACATAAAACTGACATTAAACACGCGTTGAACAAGTCTGTTTGTTTATATATTTTTGTAAATTTCCAGGTGTTGACCTCCCCGGTAACGGCAAGTCAGACCGCTTCCTACCAGGACTGATGATCAGCATATATGACATGGTGTCCTCCGTGCATTTAGTTGTGAAACACTTCAGGTGGAAGACTTTCACATTGATCGGGCATTCGTTTGGAGCTTACTTAGGTAAATACTAAGCTAAAAATCATTGTGTTGTATTAGCCACTGATCGACATAGGCCTCCCCCAAGAATGACCACAATAATCAGTCTGTGGCGACATCTATATCGTCACATGCGAACTATGCATCATACTGACGTCATGCAAAATCCTGCATCGCGCAAAGAGAGGTTACCGCGCGACTAGCATATAACCGTGCGAATGTTATTACTTAGCTCGTGGCTAAGTAATAACAGCCGCACGGGTCGGTCCATCAGTTTAAGCAACGTATGCTGTAGATGGGTGACTATCTTTACATACTGAGACTCCTCCGTGCCTCGGAAAGCACGTTAAGCAGTTGGTCGCGGCTGTCATTCATGGATCTTTGACAGTCGTTACGGGTCTTCAGAAGCCCGAAAGTCTGACAACCAGTCTTACCAAGGGGTATCGTATTGCCCAGTTACTGGCTTGTGGAGGTCATCTGACCTCATGGACTTCCTATCTGGCAGTCCATGTAAAATACTGGTATTCAGCTGCATCTGGTTAGACTGGAAGCTGACCCCAACTTAGTTGGGGAAAGGCTAGGCAGATTGATTGGTGGTGAAAACCGCATTAATACCCATCACATCTACGGAGTTTCGCTAGTTAGGTTATTTTGACCCTGCAATGCCCTGCATCCATACTAATATTATAAATTCGAAAGTAACTCTATCTGTCTGTATGTTACCTTTTCTCGCCTAAACCACTGAACGGATTTCGATAAAATTTGGAAAGGAGATAGATGGTATCCCGGGGATGGACATAGGCTACTTTTTATGGACATACCACTCGGGTGAAACCGCAGGCGGAAGCTAGTAAGCCATATCTTACCGTAATCGGTCGAAGGACACTGATCGAGTCACAATAAAAATAAATATTGTTATTACAAACGTCTGGGGGCGTTAAGTGTCCCGGTAAGTGTTACCAGCTGTGCAAATAATCTATCGTAATAAAAATATTTCTTACATTATTCATTCATTACAAATATAAGTAAGCTATGTTTGTAATAATTACTTAGTAACTAATAATCCTTTTATTTAATTAACCCTTTTATAAATAGACTAGCTGTGCGCCGCGGTTTCACCCGCGTAAGTCTCGATCCCGTGGGAATATCGGGATAAAAAGTATCCTATGTGCTAACACAGGTCAGTCTACCCATGTGCCAAATTTCATCTAAATCCGTTTAGCCGTTTTAGCGTGAAAGCGTAACAAACAAACTCATTTTCGCATTTATAATACTACTATTATAGTTAGGATTGTTTATCTTGTTTATTTATTTTCATACTTATTAAATACTTACATTTTCTTTAATAAAAATGATTAAAAAAATATATATATTATTAATTAATTTTCAGGGCAATTCTACAATCTATGCTATCCTGACAGACTGGAGAAATTGGTTAATTTAGACCCAATCAACTTCTTTGCAGTCCCGCCTGAAGACTTTCCTAGATGGTATTTATACTTTTAATTATTTTATATTTTGCAGCTCGAGTCAATAGTAACTACTTTCAATAAAATAAATAAATAAGAGCGAGTTATCAAAACATAATAAATAATACCAATATTTCAATATATTTTAATCAAATTATCCCCAGCCCCCAAGTACTTAAAACGCCACCTTTAAGGCGAAAGCGTCAGGATAGTCCGCGAAATTCAAATTTTCTTACGTTTTTTTGCAATTATAATATTAGCAAGTTGTATGTTGATCTAAAAATGATTCGCGGCCGTAACAAATGTTTATTTATAGAATTATAATCATAAAAATCATCAATACAAGTCTCTAAATTCATAAGTATTACTTTATTGAATGACTATTTCACATGAACTCTTCGAGTCCGACACGCATTTGACCGGTTTTCTTCAAGGAGTGTAAGTCGTCGAACAAATATGATTTCAGGCTAAGCGCGCGGTTCAGGATGGGTTCGATGTTTGATCAATGAGTATTTGAGGCCAATTCTAACTTAGAGAGTTGTATTGCTGATTGTAATGATTATAATTCTGCAAATCCATATTTGTTATGGTCGTGAATCATATTTAGATCAACATACAACCTGACACTGACCTGTAAATTGCAAAAATGAAAGATAATTTGAATTTCGCTGGCTACCTTAGCGCATCCCCCTTAATATGGTGTTAGTATAGATACATGATAAACAAATAGACTCCATGATTTTTTTTATTCATAATTTAAAAATAACCAAAAAGTGTTTGTGTATTTTTTATCTCTGTTTTCAAAATTCATGTTATATTGTCTTCAGGTATCACGTGTTTTTCACGGACTTTTACAAGAATTATGAAAAAATCAATACTCAGCCGGAAAATGCACCGAAAATTAAGTGGACAGAGGTACTTATGTTCATTTTATCCTAGACTAGCGACCTGACCCTGCTTTGTACGCGTTTTACGACATGACAAAACATTAAGATTTATTTTATAACACACAATGTCTTTTATCCATACTAATATTATAAATTCGAAAGTAACTCTGTCTGTCTGTCTGTATACCTTTTCACGCCTAAACCACTGAACGGATTACTTTTTATCGACATACCACGCGGGCGAAGCCGCGGGCGGGAGCTAGTATAATATATATTTATGGTATTATAAAGGCTTTTTTATTTATTTTATGTTCCCTGAGCGAGTTTACCCAAGGCCCACGCAAGAGGAGTTCCGGGCAAAGCTATTATTATATAATTTTTATTTTATTTTATTAGTAAGTACCTACTCAAATACTTCCTAAATCTACAGGCACTGCAGTCTATAAAGAAGAGTCGCCCCAGTCTGACAGAGCAGCAAGCGGCAGCAGTCCTGGAGAGGCTGTCCATGCCTGCAGGAGATGGATACATCAAGTAATTACACTCATTTTGTCTTACTAGTAGTTTAAGCCGTTGGTCCCGGCTGTCATTCGTAGATCTTTGACAGTTGTTACGGGTCGTCAGAAGCCCGAAAGTCTGACAACCAGTTTTACCAAGAGGTATCGGATCACCCAGTTGTGGAGGTAAGATAGGCAGTCGCTCCATGTAAAATACTGGTATTCAGGTGCGTCCGGTTAGACTGGAAGCTGACCCGAACATAGTTGGGAAAAAGCTAGGCAGACCCCCTTAAGTTAGAATAATCCTCAAATATCATGATTTCATGAAATAGTCATTCAATAGGATTATATGAACTTAGAGAGTTGTATTGATGATTCTAATGCTTATAATTCTGTACATCCATATTTGTTGCGATCGCGAATCATAATATTAATCAACATACAACCTGATACTGACCTGCAAGTAGCAAAAAACGTAAGTCAATTTGCTACCCTGAACCTAAGTACTCACATACGGTTTTACTCGATCGAGCAAATATATCGAGTAAAAACCACGACACGGGCACAGATATTATAATACTACGTAACGGGCTTTCGTCCACACATTCAGCATTCATCTATCGAGTGCCGCGCGGCGTTCAGCATTCACCGAACCGTTCGAGCTAAAAGAAATGTTTTAACTACGATCAACAATGGTCGACTCGCGGACACGTACACACGGCTACACATCAAGCTATACCTTTCCAGTTTATGCTGATCTCGCATTGTATAGGATTTCCGTACAATGCGAGGTCAGCTTATACTGGATATGTATAGCTTGATGTCTAGCCGTGTGCACATACGCTCGAGTCAAGCTCGACGGCTCGCTTCGAGTAGGTGCAAAGAAAATTACTTTTATTTAATTCCATCGAGCCTGCTCGATGCGAGCCTTGGAGTTGTGAGTTTTGCGGTCCACACGTTGATTTTTACTCGTTTTGGTGTGAAACTATCGAGTAATACCGAATGTGAGTACGGACTATTAAACATATATTTTCTCTCCACAGGTACACATACGACCTACGAATGAAACGCATCAACGGCCCCGCCTTCTCTCCCGAACACGTGAAAAAAGTATTCACAGCGACCAAAACTGCGATCTTAACAATAGCATGTCAGAAATCACTGAAAAACAAACTTTTCAGAAATACAGACTTTTTGTTAGACGAAGCAGAATATCCAGGGAGGAATTTGAGATTTAGGCCCGTGGATGGGACCCATGATGTACATATAAGTAATCCAGAAAGGGTAGCGGCCTTTGTGGGCCAGTTTCTTGTCTATGGTTTAGAAGGGCTGGATAATAAGGCTAAGTTATGATTCACTATCTTTGTTGTCTATTGTCTGAAATGAAATTAGGTATTAAAACTCCGCAGAAGTGATGGGTCAATATACAGGATGTAAGGGTAAACACTCTTGTCACTTAAACTATGGGTAGTTGACTTAAATATAAAAATAAATGACCGGAAACAACAAAAAGAGAACGTTATTTTCATTAAAAGATTTTAAAAAGTTTTTATCCGACACCGTGCTCTCTAGGGAAACAGCTGACTGACTGAGGGAGGGATCTCGCTCGCGGCCGGTCAGGTCACGTCCCGTGTTGAGATGTAAGTTCATTGCCCTAGCGCATAGGGCAACGAACTTGCGTATCTTGTGGTAAAATGTAGATAAAAAAATAAAAAAAGTTGCAATTTTCCATTGATTTTACGTTCTATAAATGAAACCAAACCACTGGTTTCAAGGATAACGGTGTTTACCCTAACAGCCTGTATAATGTCGACAAAACAAAAAAAAAGTATGCGGTCGGGACCCCTGTCAGGAACAAAGTTCAAAGACAGACGGACAAATAGTCCTAATTCTTATATCAGCTAACATTGAATGCAATTAAAAGTCAATTATTAAATTAATAATTAATTGTTAAACAACTCTGTCAGTTTCTCAGGCATGCCGGTTTCCTCACGATGTTTTCCTTCACCGTTTTTAAAGCAAGTGATAATTATACAATACGCACATGAATACGAAAAGTCAGAGGTGCGTGCCTTGGGTTCGAACTCGAGACCTGTGACTTGGCAGTCAGACGGTCACACTACTAGGCTATCACTGCAAATAGAAGATGACAGAGCCTGAATGATATTTTAAATCGTATTGGTGGTCCAAGTGGTTCTTAAATGTTTTTAATTGGTATATTTTAATATTGGGAGAAGGATAGTAATAATAATTAAAATAATTATGAAATGTATGAATTAACTTTACTGTATACTTATTACTTACTTGTATTCTTTACTTTACTTCCGCGGGATGTACAATCTCATCACCGATGATCGTGGGTGATGCATCCGGTTTGCGGTCAACAGTGTACGAACCCTCCTATCCAGGGCGTCGAGTTCGGTCTGAGTCCATTTGAGTATGCCGAAAGAGTACATCAGAACCGGCATGAACAAGGTGCGCGCCTTCAACGGTTGGGCCGTTGAAGGCGCGCACCTTGTTTCCGCCTGAAAGAAGACTAATTAATACTTTTTTCAGGCGACCAAAGAAGCGCTCCTTCAACGATTGCTTCATGTCAGCAACGTTGATGCCTAACGCTAACGGAAATGAAATGTATGAATTAACTTTATTGTAAAAACCGGCCAAGTGCGATCTATATAAACGAGCAAAAAAATCACGTTTGTTGTATGGGAGCCCCCTTAAATATTTATTTTATTCTGTTTTTTTAGTATTTGTTGTTATAGCGGCAACAGAAATACATAATCTGTGTAAATTTCAACTGTCTAACTATCACGGTTCATGTGATACAGCCTGGTGACAGACGGACAGACAGACGGACGGACAGTGGAGTCTTAGTAATAGAGGCCCGTTTTACCCTTTGGGTACGGAACCCTAAAAATTTTGACAACCTCGTTGATGTAGTGGAACCGACCAATTGGAACCGTGCACCTAGCTTCTTTTTTTTTTTTTTGGGTGGGAAATCATCATATGACTTCTCCCGCTCTGGGCGGAGCGGAAGGGTGTGTCAGACTTTTACTGCCTAAAACCCACCCGTGTTCCTTCAGTTGCCTGTTGCCAAGGTCCCGGTATCCCTTTCGCGGACTATTCCGCAATAGCTTCTGACGTTTCATAAGTGCCCATGTAGGTTTATGTGAAATAAAATATTTTGATTTTGAGTGGTCACAAGCGCGGCTGCTGCTAAGCCAGTCCCGGATTCGTTTCCTAGGTTAGGCAAAGTCAATCAACTCCTGGCTCGGTCCGAGGGGTCACGACACCCCAAAATCATTCAAGCTGTCGAGAGACTGAATGATTTACTTTACTAACTAAAAACAGTGTAGGTATTTGAGCCACAGTGACCCCGATGGGCAAAGCATACAAAAAAAGTTTTCAGAGTACTTATCAATTAGGTAACCATTTCCCTAAAAAATATTCCTCGACACCAATGGTGACTGCCCAAAATCTTGGGCTGCGACCGCGCCTGATCAACTCAGCCTATCGCAGTCCACTACTGGACATAGGCAGAGGCTACAACACCTTATCCTCCGCCTTCCGCATCCAGTCTGCCAACCAACTTGTTGCCGGTCCATCTAGCTAGGGGGGCGTCCCACACTACGCTTGAAAGTGTTAGGCAGTGTTATTCAAAATCTAAAATCAAAAGTCATTTATTCAAACTAGGCTGAGAATCAGCACTTTTCGAACGTCAAAATTACATAAGACAGTCCCCCCAAAACGCCCACCCTTCACCACTTCCTAGTGCTTTAACTGGGAAGAAGAAGTGGCGCAACAAACTCCCCAGCAGCACAGCTGTCTGTGTAGGTAGGTATTGTTTTTTTAACCTACTTCAAAAAAGGAGGAGGTTAGGCGTTCGACGAGTTTCTTTTTGCATTAGGAAATTCCCTTTTTAATTCGTAGTATCGATTTTTTTTTTCGTGTAAAATACTGGTATTCAGCTGCATCCGGTTAGACTGAACGCTGACCCCAACATAGTTGGGAAAAGGCTAGGCAGATTGAGTATCGATTTATTTCATTGACATACATTCCCTTATCAATGCATTTTGTACTTAATTAACTTACTACTTTTGTTAAATAAGTCAAACAAGTTAAGTGAAATAGGTACAAAGTCAACTAATATACAAATTATAATAAATACAACTAATATACAAACTAATACAACAAATCATATACAAATTAACTAGCGAAACTTCACAGCACGCGTAGCATGACAGTCATAGAAACGGATTTTGTCGACGACGGAAGAATAGACAAAATTAAAGATTGCGATTGTCTATCTGTCATTTTGTCTATTCTTTTATCGGCAAAATCGTTTCTATTGTGGTCCCGCTAAGGGTATCGAGATTCAAAAATAACTACACCTAATTACGGGGTCAATGACCGCGAGTAGTGGAGTTACTTGAAAATATGAGATTAGAAAAAATAAAATGGTCTTGGGTTCGATTCCCAGGGCGGGCAAAGTATTATTGGGATTTTCCATCTGGAATTTCTCAGTAGCAGCCCGGAGTCTGGATTTGTGCCCGCTTGATGGCAATAGGGAATATGCATGTGATTCAAATATGGGTCAAATATTTTTTTCTATAAACTATGTTACTTCAGAATTATGCCTCCATCAATATTTTTGAATAAAATTTCTTTTTGAGCGAAAAATTAATTTTTAAAAAGTCCCAAAAAACTGTGGGTAATTCAAATACTTGAAAAGGCTAAGAGCGGATATGACGTAACAATCCGGAATAACAATCAAAATGTCAATGTCAAGTCAATCAACAAGTGTCAAGTCAATGTCAAACGCTCATAGAAAAAGGAGTTTTTGACGTTGACTTGACAGTTGCTTGTCTGTTTTCACGAACTCTGACGTCACCACACCAAGCGCGCCAAATGGAGGGCGTTTAAATAGCCCGGATCGGTTGGATATTTTTAAACATTTTTTTAACTACTTTAAATTGCTTTTTTGCCGTCGAATTTTTTTTTACTATTATTTGACGATGTAAACTATCGAATAAAAATAAAATAAAAATACATGCATATTCCCTATAGGCTCGCTCCCTATTACATGGGACCTAATGAAGATAACTGGCGAAATGTGGGTGTACAGGTACACCTCTGTTACTCTTAGGAGATTACAGGCGATGTTATTTTATATGTATTTAGATACATAATATATCCATCTCGTTTGTGAAGTTTCGCTGACGAAAGTCTAACAACCAGTCTAACCAAGGGGTATCGTATTACCCACGTACTGGGTTGTGGAGGTCAGATAGGCAGTCGCTCCATGTAAAATACTGGTATACAGCTGCATCCGGTTAGACTGGAAGCCGACCCCAACATAGTTGGGAAAAGGCTAGACAGATTGATTGTTTGTGAAGTTTCGCTAGATAATTTGTGCCTGTAGAAATTACCTTGACCAATCAAAGTATTGTATAAATCACCCATGCTATAAATCCTCTATAAAAGTTTCTGAAACAGTTGGCTTATTGCCAACACTAAAACAACCAGTGTCATAATAACCATCATATCTTCCAAACGAGTGTTATAATGTTGTAAAAAATTTCATAATGCAACTCATTTAAAAAAAAGAACATTGTCATGCACGCACGGATCACTACCACAGCGCCGTAATTAAAAAAAAAAACTTATAGGTTATTCGAATTCACGTCGTATCCCGCCATTTTTGTTCTATATTTGTATTGCAAAGAACCTTTTATAGAGGATTCATATCATGGGTGTAGATAAAGTCTTGTATGAAACTGTATATAATTAGGTATTAAAACAATCATGTGAAACCCACATTCGTGTTTTACCCTTTATTATACATCAGTTGCATAAATAACTATTTTATATCTAGTTGAATTAAACATAGGTTGTTATTATCCATTGCAGTCATTTATGTTTATGTTGGTGATTGTGCATTAAATATGTAGGTAATAATATCAGTTTTATTACATTTGTATGAAATACAATAAAGTTATTCCAAGTTTTTGGTCTTGTTTATTATTACCTACCTGTATTTATTAACCGACTTCTTCAAAAAGGAGGAGGTTCTATGTTCGTCTGTATGTATTTTTTTTTCTGTGTATGTTCAATGATATTTTCGCCAATTATGACCCGATTTAAAAAAATATTTTTTAGTTCGAAAGGGTTCGAAAGTTACTCCCGAGGTGGTCCCATATAAATTTTATCAACTTTGCTTGTGTAGTTTTTGAGTTAGCTTCAATATTACGTATTTTTCCCACTTAGTCTATGTAGACGACATCATAAGTGTCTCCGTTACACTGTTATTTTCATAGCAGGTCGTGGTATTATAATTTGTGTGGAGTACCTACCTACCACAACTAATAAGTGAAAAATTAAAACTTTTTACAAAAAAAAAACAACCGACTTCCAAAAAAAACACTAAAATCCACCATTTTCGTATGTTCGGTTCGAACCCAAGACTGGTATTGCAATTATTTTTCATGTTTAAAAAACTGATTCGAGAGACTGCCTCGTTGGGTGTCATGTTCGCAAGGGCTACTGCTAAAAATGAGGTTCTGGGTTCGATTCCCAGGTCAGGCAGTGTTATTGGGTTTTTTCATTAGGAATTTCTCAGTAGCAGCCCGGAGGCTGGATTTGCGCCCGGTTGATGGCAATAGGCTCGCTCCCTATTACAACATGGGACTGAAATGTGGGTGTAATATTATATACCTCTATAAAAATTAGGACAATAGAGGAAACCTCTTGCTTAATAAATACTGGTTTAAATCATCAAAATGTTACAAAACGTTCTTCTTTAATATCCTCTCACCCATCAAATTGTAGTAATTTAATAAATAATAATTGTCTAAAAATAGTCCATCAGAATATACAGGGTGTGATAGGTAAGGAATTAGAATTGGAGCTGTTCATGAACTGTAGTTTTATTGATATCTTATGTGTAACTGAACATTGGTTAAAAGTCCACCAGTTCATGTTCAGCTTTAACAACCACCAGGTTGCCAGCTCATTCAGCAGAGTTAATATGATACGCGGTGGGTCTCTAATAATTGTTCGTAACAATATGAAATTTAAAGAACGTAAGGATATTGTGAGCCTCTCTGTTGAGCGAGTTATTGAAATAGCTTGCATTGAGCTTGAGCAGTTCATTGTAATAAGCGTGTACAGGCCCCCATGTGCTTCATATGATATTTTTGAGAAATCTATGGAAGAAGTATTATTAAAGACCTGTAGCAGTAATAAAACAGTTGTTGTCTGTGGAGACTTCAACATCAATATATTAGAAAAATCAGCCACAGTAAATAAATTTATAAGTCTATTAAAGTCGTATAACTTGTACAATACATTCTCTGAGCCGACTAGAATAACTGCCACTAGTGCTACCTGTATTGACAATATTTTTACAAACTTAAGACCTTCTAGCCATTTAATTATAAATGAGTTGGACTCTGATCACTGTGGCCAGTTAGTCACTTTCCCTCTGAAAATAGTCAGAGCTCAAAGAAAACTTGTGAGTTTTGTTCCTGTAAATAAAAGTCGCTTAGAACAATTTAAAAATAATTTAATGGAAAAACTACCCGGTTTGCCTTATCACAACGACCCGGATCAAGATTATACCGCACTATTTAACCTCATCAATTGTGAGTTTGGGAAGGTTTTCACCACAAAAACATTACCTGTTTGTAACCGCTTTATATTTAGTGATTGGGCAACACCAGGAATTTACAAAAGTAGGCAAAGGTTATTTGAATTATATCATGAAAAAACATATAACCATGATGAAACTTTTAAAGAATTTGTTAAGACATATTCTAAAACTTTTAAAAGAGCCTGTTCCTCAGCAAAAGCCATACACATTAAAAATAAAATAAAATCTTCTGGAAATAAAATTAAAACAACCTGGAATATTATTAATTCTGAAACGGGAAGAACGACAGTACGGAATCGTGACTTCCATCTAAAAATCAATGATGTAGATATTAAGGCAGACGTGGAGGTGGCAACTGAGTTTGAAAATTTCTTCACTAATATTCCAATTTTAACAACCAAAACTCTGTCATCGTCATCCTCGACTTCTGCTTATTCAATAATAAAAGAATGTGTACCAGAATGTGACAAACTTTTTGAATTCACAATTGCTACTGCTAAAGACATTATAGAATCTTTTAAAGAACTCGATGTAAAAAAAACTGCTGACCTTTGGGGATTATCAGTACATACCATGTCTTCAATAATTGATGTTATTTCACCCTTTTTGGCAATTGTTTTTAACTCTTGTATTGCATCTGGTGTATTTCCTGATCTGATGAAACTTAGCAAAGTGATTCCACTGTTCAAGTCTGGCAGCACAACTGATCCCTCGAATTTTCGGCCTATTTCGATTTTACCTACGTTGAGCAAAATCTTTGAAAAAATAATTTTTAAACAGATGTTAGGACATTTTAATGCACATAATTTACTCCATCTAAAACAGTTTGGTTTTACAAAGGGTCGTTCAACTACAGATGCGGGCGTGGAATTACTGAAAAGCATTTTCGAGGCCTGGGAGGAGTCGCAGGATGCTCTTGGCATTTTCTGCGACTTATCCAAGGCTTTCGATTGCGTACATCATGATACTCTCATCAGGAAACTGTACCACTATGGTATGAGGGACAAGGCTCTCGACCTTCTGACTTCTTATCTGAACAACAGAATTCAGAGGGTCGATGTTAATGGCAAGAGATCTGCAGGATCTTCGGTCACCATGGGCGTTCCGCAGGGTTCAATTCTAGGTCCTTTCTTATTTCTCATTTATATTAATGACTTGCCTTACCACATAAGGGATAATCATAAGATCGTTTTATTTGCAGATGACACATCCCTCATTTTTAAAATCAAACGTCAGTTAGTCAACTTTGAACAAGTTAACGATGCACTCTCTAAAGTTGTGCATTGGTTTAATGTAAATAATCTTCTCTTGAATGAAAAAAAGACTAAACTCATTAAATTTTCAACGCCAAATGTCAGGCAGCTATCTAACAATGTTAAAGTTAATGGAATAGAGTTGGACCCCGTTGAATCGACAGTTTTTCTTGGAATAACCATTGACGGTAAATTACAATGGGGCCCACACATAGAAAAATTGTCAGGTAGGCTTAGTTCGGCCGCCTATGCCGTTAAAAAAATTAGACAGATAACTGACGTAGATACAGCCAGAATTGTTTATTTTAGTTATTTTCATAGTCTTCTGTCTTATGGGATTCTTCTCTGGGGAGCCTGTGCGGACATTAATGCTATCTTTGTTTTACAGAAAAGGGCTGTTCGAGCCATTTACAACCTAGGTCCAAGAGATTCCCTTCGAGAAAAATTCAGAGAAATAGATATTCTGACTGTAGCCTCACAATATATATTTGAAAACCTATTGTACGTACACAAAAACATATCAAAGTTTAAGAAAATGTCCGATATTCATAGTTTAAATACCAGGAATAAACACAATCTTGCTGTACATCGCACTCGTCTCCACAGAGTAGGCAACTCGTTCATGGGTCAATGTATACGCTTTTACAACAAACTTCCCATTGACATTCGAAACTTACCCATTAAACGATTTAAAAGCTGTATTAAAACCAAACTTTGTAAAAATGGGTACTATAAAATCTCAGATTATTTAGAAGACAAAAATGCATGGGATTGAGCTGCTCGCTCTGCTAAGCATTGTGACATTTTGAATATTATGGAAAACCATAAAAATATACCTACCAGTTTTATATACAAATTGACATTATTGAATATTATATAAAAAATGACATGATGATTACTTGTAAAGTATTGTTTTATTGTGAATGTGAGGACTATGTGGATATTTATTTTTCGTTCTGTTAGTTTTAGCGAAGGTCTGGCAATTTGAGAACTTTATGCGACCTACCCAAATGTCCTTTCTTTGGTATTGTTCGTCGAGTCGTTGAGCTCCTTAAGTTCTGAGTTGAGCTCCACTATTACTGACAAATGCTTGCACTGACTGGACAGGTCCACTCAAATCTGTGTGGTTCTTTCCTCAAAAGACCATTTCAGACTCTAATCTACATGGTCCTCATATGGCCTGACCAAGATTATGTCTGGACTTTAAAGGAGACGGTGACCTCTGAGTTTGTTTCGGCCTTTCTTCTCAGAGTAGTCAGATAGGAAACGCCGACCTCATCTAGCTTATTTTTACAACTTTTTAATATGACGTGTAAAAGTGATTCCAATATCCTATTTACAGAATAAACAATTTCATTTCATTTCATTTCATTTCATTTCATTTCATTTCATTTCTCTGCCTAACTACAGGTTTGATGTTATGTTTTCAATAATTTAATACCTGCCTATAGGATTATCTAGAAAAACTGCGTAAGTGGGCTGAGCATAATCACTTTTGGTTTCGCGGAAGTCGGATAATAGAACTGTCAAAAATACGAATTGGTGTTTGCGAAGCTCGTAATCCTATTGAAAACTAACGATGATATTCAAATTAAACGCAGAGTTTTAGTTAGTATTTCCAAAAAATTAGCAACATACATAACAGTATTAAAACTTTAATTAAATTGGTTGTTTTCTTTAATTTTACTTTATTAAAACACCTAAACGCAGTACATAGAATAAGGTACAAAAATAGCAGCTGGTGCGCAACAGATATTAAATCAATCCTCACAAACATGACGAATATGTCATAATACGCGAAGAATTTTAGTGATTCTTGGAAAATGTAAAAATACGGTTTTAATTGTGATTATATAACAACAATTTACAAGGTAATTATTGGAAACATTATCATTCTTAAGATGTAATTAAAAAATGCTAGGTTTTTGTGTTTTATTTGGACATTATTTACCCGAAAAGAGTATAACCTTTCGCCGGCAAATATTGTACGATTTTCTCTTGATTTTCTTAGGAAAAAGGTATATTTAACTCAAATGTTATAAAATTCCAGATGGCATTGTTCATGAAACAAGACTTTACGCCTCCTCTGCTCTCCAGAAGATGGTTTTCTATCAAATTCAGGCCTAACATGGTAAGTTTCACTTTTTACTCATTTCATGTGTTTTGTGGTCTTTGGACGGTTATGAAGAGAATATGTATGATCTATTGTTGTACAATTTACTTGTAAGATAACCATGAACATAGAAACTCAAAAACAGATACTTAGACAAAGGAAATATACATACCTACATAGAGCTATTCTTTAAGTTCTTAAATGTAAATTAGTTGTCACGAACATTAAGTACCTACTTATGAAACTATATAATACAGATGGATAGAGTCTACTTGAGATAGCACCACTGCTACTCTCATAAATATTTATTGTGTTACTAGTGAATTGCTCCTGCTTCGCACAATTTTTACGAAATGGCAAAACATCGAGATTTCCTACTTATTTGTAACTTTAATTATTAACGTATTAAACACATAAACCTGCCGGAATAAATTCTCTACTCTAAATGATGGTGAAATCATCTTCAAAATCTGTTGTGTGGTTTCGAAGGTCAATGCGGACATACAGCCAAACGCGAAAAGTGACTTTGTTTTATATAGAGATTTTGCCAACACATAAAAAGCTTAATTAGAGATTTTGCCAACACATAAAAAGCTTATTTAGAGATTTTGCCAACACATAAAAAGCTTATTTAGAGATTTTGCCAACACATAAAAAGCTTATTTAGAGATTTTGCCAACACATAAAAAGCTTAATTAGAGATTTTGCCAACACATAAAAAGCTTATTTAGAGATTTTGCCAACACATAAAAAGCTTATTTAGAGATTTTGCCAACACATAAAAAGCTTAATTAGAGATTTTGCCAACACATAAAAAGCTTATTTAGAGATTTTGCCAACACATAAAAAGCTTATTTAGAGATTTTGCCAACACATAAAAACCTTATTTAGAGATTTTGCCAACACATAAAAAGCTTATTTAGAGATTTTGCCAACACATAAAAAGCTTAATTATAGAACCTCACGCAACTTCTTTCTATTCCACAGCTCCTATACACCCGTGAGAACATAATACTGATCTTAGAAAGTGGCCTCCTCTTCCGTGAAGACAGTATTGACGTGGAGCAGGAGTCTCCAGCCCCTGAGGATGTGTGGCAGTACGTGGGTGGTGGCAAGAACGGGTGGATGACCAGAGGGGAACGAGTGGCCTCTGTGACGGGGGTTGCTGCTACTGTTCTGTTGTTTCCCCCTAAGCAGTAAGTTTACTTATTTTTTACCCGATAACAGCGAAGCAAAAAGGAGGGTTATGATTTTGACCAGTATGTATGTATGTATGTTCACGTGTTCCCTTATAACTTCTACTTCTTCTTCTTTTTGGCCTCGCACAGGTCGTTATTTTGTTTATTTTAAATTGTTAGTTTTAAATTGTTGTAATGTTGTTCGTTTTAAATTGTTCTTTTTTTTTTTGTTGTCTTTTTAATTATGTATGTACTAACTTTTTATTACTTATTGTATTTTCTGTGCGTGTCCCAATTAAAATAATTTTCTTTCTTTCTTTCTTCTTTCTAAATTACTCATCAGAATTTGAAAAATAAGGTATCTTTCAAAGCGTCTTGATCGTCCGCTGGCTATGATGTGACTTCACATTAAATTGTATAAGGCGCCCACTAGAGGAAATAAAGTCAAAGTAAAAAAAAAAAAATTAATGATGCCATGTTGGGACGTACCAGTATTTTACATGGAGCGACTGCCTATCAGACCTCCACAACAAATTACAGGGGCTGTACTATGAAGTATTAATGCCATCATTATTCCACTGCGAAAAAAGGATGGTGCTAGCGGCCTTGTATAGCTCCGTCTCTCACTAACACTGGAAAAATGGTGGCATTAATACGTCGTAGTACGCCCCCAGGAGTGTTTTCTAACAAAATTCATTTTTTGTCTCAGTATACAGCGCTCAACCCTCATCAACCTCGCAGTGTACGCCTCCTTGCCCCTAGTCCTCCGTTGGTGTCACCGCTCCCGGTGTAGGGGCACCCTGCCCTCTCTGCTGGCTGTCATGAGGGAGTACCTAGCGCTCGCGAGGAGGACACATGCCTGTCTCAAGGAGTATGCTGCGCTGCATGTGAACATGTTAGTTCATTATATGGGGTGTAAGGGTAAACACCATTGTCACTCAAACCATGGGTTGACATAAATATAAAAATAATGGACCAAGTCACAACAAAAAAAAAAACATTACTTTCTTTAAAAGATTTTAAAAAGTTTGTATCCGACACCGTCAGCAAATTCATGGATATGCGCCCGAGGTTGCCACCCCACCTATAACTACATACACAACACATAAATAAATACATAGGGGTCGCGCTTGCGGCCGGTCAGGTCACGTCCCGCGCCTCCCGTGTTGAGACGTAAGTTCGTTGCCCTAGCGCATATGGTGAAATACTCTTGTAGTAAAATGTAGATATTCTAAAAAAAGAAGTTGTCATTTTCCATAGATTTTACGTTCTATAAACGAAACCAAACCACTGGTTTCAACGATAACGGTGTTTACCCTAACACCCTGTAAAGGGCCTGATTTATGTTTTTAAACGACTTCAAAAAAACGGCTTCCGGACATTTCAGGTTCATTTTATTAACCAACTCTAAAATAGGAGGAGGTTCTAAATTTGAGTCTTGAGTTTTTAACTCAAGACTCAAATTTAGAACCTAGTATGAAAAATTAAGAGGTTCTGTAAACAATACGTCTTCTTCATCCATTAGAAAAAAAGAAGTTTCCGTATTCTATGCGTTTTTTAACGTACTCCGAAAGAGAGGATGTTCTGTTTTCGACTAGTTTGTCGCAGACGTAACAAAAAAGTGACTTCCGTTTGACGCTTTTTTTTTTCGGTTAAAAAGTTAAATAAGTAGGAGATTTTCACACCATATACTTTTTTAAGCAGAAAATTCTTTTTATTTCCCAGTGGCTCCTTAACATCAGTAATAGAATCCACTCATACGCTGCTCTGTCGACATCAGAGTGAACTAGCAGTACTACTGTCTAGAGCCTCGTCCGCCATCTTGGGCAACGCGCCCTGGCTTAGAGCTGATGTCGCCTGGGATGCTGTGCAGGCGCAGGCTAGTGATAATCTTATGGTAAGTGATTTTTTTACCATTTACACGCAGATTTTACTGTATCATACGTTTTTTCAAAATTGTAGCGTTGGTCTTAGTAGGTATGCCAAAATTGTTGTGTCACATGCGAACTACACATCGAAGACCTGACGTCACACAAAAATTCTGGCGTCACATAAATCCTGCATGGCGCAATAATAGTTTACCGCGCGATGGACATAATACACCTATACAAGAATCCAACATCAATCGTTGGGCAGTCGCCTTCCAGACACAACACCCGTCTGGTCGGAGGATCCTCCCTTTTCTATGGTGCATGAGTGAACTTTACACCCTTCCTCGTACCCCTAAATGTGTGTAAGTGGAGAGGGAGTGAGAGATCATAGTAACGATGAATGAAACCCCTCACAGTATTAAAGTATCCATCCATCTGATCCATCTTATACAGGGTGTAAAAAGACCCACACGCATTCTGTACTTTAAATTAAGTACAAAAAAAATTGGTGGGGCATTTTTATTAAAAAAAAAAAACCCTGTTTACAGTAGTGCGCAACGTAACGCACGCAAAACGTGTGGCATTCAGTTTTTTTTTTTTTTTTTTTCCTAGCCTATTCTGTCCCACTCCTGGGCAAAGGCCTACCTCCACTCCTTCCATTTTTCGCGAGCCCGCACGTCTTCTTTCCAGTTTTGATGGAACCTATCCAGCTCGTCCCGCCATCTCCTACGTGGTCTGCCGCGACCCCGTCTCACTGTCTCAGGGCACCAGTTCTGCGCTATTTGGGCCCACAGTTTGTCCGGCATGCGGCAGACATGTCCTGCCCAGTCCCATTTAAGTTGGGCAGCCTTTTGAGCCACGTCGGCTATCTTTGTTTTGGAGCGCAGTACTGTGTTACGAACACGATCCGTTAATTTAACGCCTAGTATACTGCGCTCCATTACTCGTTGGCAGACCTTGAGTTTGGACTTCTGGATGTTAGTCAAAGACCAAGTCTGTGCGCCATAGGTTAAGACGGGAAGAATACAGTTTCAGTGCCATAGGCAATTCACCCTTAAATAGTTCCTTCATGGACCAGTAGCTCTTCCAGGCGTTTTCCGTTCGTCTTGTGATTTCTTTATCTTGCCTCGCCTGGAAAGACTACTAGGCCCAAGTAAAGGTATTTCTGGACATGTTGTCTCCCCGTTTACTTTTATGCTTCCAGGTGTTTCGTTGCACATAACTTTGGTCTTTGACATATTCATCTTCAGTCCAACCTCAAGGCTTGCATTGCTAAGTTCTTGGAGCATCCGTTCAAGTTCTGTAGTTTATGTAATTTAAATAATAATTAAGTTTTCTCTTTTCCAGAAAATCCACCACGCCTTCCTCGTAGTCCAATCAACGTTTTTAAAACACGTGGCGATGGCTCACTTCGTACCACCCGTACATGCCCAGCGTACATACAAGAACCACAACGAACGCATATACTGGCTCCACACAGTTGTCATACCACACGTGACCAAGGAGTTCCAACATAACTACGAGTCTTTGGAACGAATGTATCGACTACTTAAAAACTCAGGCAGTAAAGATAATGAAAATAAAAAATTAGGTACAGTTTTTACTGATAATTGGCTCTATTCTGATATTCATACCGGTGTTGCAAAATCTTGTTTAGAATTAAAATTAATTCTAAATAAATCAAACAGTCTCGATGTTTTTCTCGATTCCTGCGCTATGAATAAACAGGAAATCGATTTGGAAGTCTTGAACCGAGATATGGATGATATTATCGATAGTCTCACCAAATGTTTGAAGACTGTGCAAAGTTCGCAGCTGAGGTTGAAGAAAATTCAAAATAAGAATGTGAAAGAAATCAAGTATGAAGACAAAGAGGTTATGGTTGAGAATGTGGAAATTTTGAAAATAGAAGACCGGGAACCAGAGAGTAAGGATGAAGTTTTTTATTTCATGAAAACGGAAGATGATGATTCGCCTATTCAGCCAGCAGGGGACCTCACAACAGCGCCGGGAAAAAAGGAAAAAGAAACTAATAAAATAGTTTTATGTGAATTAAAAAGGAAATTGGGGAAAAGAGAGGATGTTATGAGGGAAAGGGAGAGACAAGCTCTCGCTAAAACGATGCCAGAATTAAAAGACATACCAGAATTTCCTCGACAAATAGATCTCGAAGAATTCATAGAAAAGAAAGGTTATATAAATAAATTAAAATTAAGAAATACTGCCCCTAAAAAAAGGCCTTTGTCTATCAGTTGTAAAAAAATAAAATCTAAGGATAAGAAATATAAATACAAATTAGCGAAATATAATAAGGAAACTGATATAAGTGGCGTCATCTATGAGGCGAATGCGAAATTAAATGTAAAAAGTAAACTTTTAACTATAAGCACGTTCAACGACTACTATATCACAAAATGGTGTAAATATGTGAAGACAGAAAAAAACGAATTGGATTCTAGTGGACTTTCCGAAGGCCTAAGCGACGTAGAAGCGGGTACAGCCAACAAAACAGTCAAAGAAACTGTGAACACCGAGATACGGTTCACAAAAAAAGACTTAGAATTAACGCCATCAACTTCAGAAAGTGACTTTGAGTATTATAAAGAAAAGCAGAAAGCTCTTTTACACGATGTCCGCCGCCATAGAGCTGTTAGAAGAAAAAATCATCCGAGCGTTAAACCTATACCTGCCATAGACAATGTAGACGAAAGTTTGAAGCCCATAGAGTATTCTTTTGGTACTGGAATGGCAATGGCGTCTGTTCTTCAGGTCAATAGGTCGGTTCCTAATTATATAGCGGACGAAGAAGTATTTATTGCCGATGGTGAGGTATCTACAGACAGTGGCAATGATGAAGATGCTTGAAATTAACATACGACGCAGTCTTGGGGACTGCCGATAGAAGTGAACAGTGCGTAACCTCAACGTAATTCAAACGGTAGACGGTAGATGGCGCTAAAAAAACAAATCACTTCAAGCGTGACGATGACGCGAGTTCTATGATTTTTGTTCACCCAAAAAGTGCTCAACGCGTCTAAAGAAGTTTTCACTTCAATAATAATAGGTACTAGCACAGAATACAACATAGTACAAGTGATTCACTCCGTAAAATCATTTAAATAAATAGCGACCTGGAATAGGACATAGGATACTTTTTCATCCCGATATTCCCAAGGGATCGAGACTTATGTGGGAGAAACCGCGGGGCGCAGCTAGTTGTCATTTAAATATTAAGACCAGTGCCCTGTTTATAAAAACTTACAGGATACTTTTCATCCCGATATTCCCAAGGGATGTGGTGCCCTGTTTATCAAAACTTACAAGCCTTGTATTAACAAATGTCATTATTTAGTTCACAAGTACATAATTTTTTACACTTTTATTCGTGATTTTGTTTATCAAAAAATTATTTGTAAGTTACAACTTGTAGAAAATCATAGCAAATCCTGAGAGTGTCCGGCGAGTCTCTATTCCGTCTAACAAGTTTACAAGTGTCGTGCTTAGTACCGCAATAAATGCTAAAATCGTGTTTTTTAAATGTGGTCAAAAGAGAGAGATGACCCGATGCCCGTGTCCCAACTGTGGGAACATTCCGGCTGATTATGAATATGGAGATGAGCTATGAATTTACCGAAAATTAATATTCTAGGTACATTGTGAACGTGTAGACTTGTAACTTTCGATAAACAGGGCCCAGCATGCATCAAAAATCATTATGTTTAGCGCTTAACGATTTTCGCCTATAAATACTTGGTCTCATAAAAAAAAATTAAAATGTTTTATTTAGATCTGTGATCGAACTTATCAAGTCAATTGATTTTGTATAATTAATTACTCGATAATTTACTACTTATTGATTATGATGTGTATTAAATTAATTCGAATTTGCTTTTAATATAACTAGTGTTTTCTTAAACCTACCCACTTTGACATACAGCGCAGCACAAAAAAAAAAAAATGTTCAGACTGCCTCGTTGGTCTAGCGGTCGCAAGCGCTACTGCTGTGCATGAGGTTCTGCATTCGATTCCCGGGTCGGGCAAAGTGAAATTGGGTTTTTCCATTTGGAATTTCTCAGTGGCAGCCAGGAGGAATTTGTGCCCGGTTGATGGCAATAGGCTCGCAGGGGGCGAGCCTACCATTCATCAACCATTTCATGGGCCTTAAACATAACTTCCGAAATTCGTCTCCGTCAGGATGAACGGTCACTAGGCGTATTTAACGTTGAATTTATCCTTCCTTTATGTAGGTGTGTATCTACCTATAGTACACCCATATTACCAGAGAATCTATATACAAATCAATTCATTTCTGATCTCGTTTTAAAATTACTAATAAAATGAGCAATTATGAAGCTATCATAGAATGTGGGTCACGTAATATCTCGCCTGTATTCCCCGAACATTGGTCTCTGCTTGACTGGTTAAATTGGTAAGTTATAATTCAGTCAAATACATTATTTAACTGGGGTACCAGTTTTACCAAGGGGTATCGTATTACCCAGTTACTGGGTTGTGGAGGTCCGATAGGCAGTCGCTCCATGTAAAATACTGGTATTCAGCTGCATCCGGTTAGACTGGAAGCCGACCCCAACATAGTTGGGAAAAGGCTAGGCAGATGATGGACATTATTTAACTGGGGCGGGACCAAATCTGAAATCGCAAAAAAATAAACAGCTGTTCCATACAGTTTAGAACAGTAGGTACTAAACTTTAGTATGGAACAGCTGTTTATTTTTTTGCGATTTCAAAGTTGTTCCCATAATAAAAATTATTCAGTTTGATGGCCAAAAGTACTCTAAAGCACCGTAAAGTATTTTAACACCATAGATACCGCCACATATTTTTTGATTTTTTAATTTTTAATTGTAAACCAATGCATGCCTACGTGACGGTAAAATATGGAGAACTTTATTATAAACCTATTATAACCCATGTTTGTAAAGACATAAATGATTTGATAATGTTCATTACAGTTACCTACCAGAGAATCTATAAACAATTAAATCAATTAGTTTTTGGTTTTGATAAAATTCATAATGAAATTAGCAATTATGAAGATATCATCGGTCACATATGATCCGGATTTGAATGACAACAGCGGCGTTGGCGTACCAACATTTTTTGGGGGTACTTTTTTAACCGACTGCGACGAAGCTCAAAAGGAGGGTATTATTTTCATCACTACAAAAACCTTCCTCGAGAACCACTCTATCCATTGGTGGAAACAGCATGAAAATCGGTGCAGTAGTTTTTAAGTTTATCGCGAACAGACAGACAGACGCGGCGGAAGACTTTGTTTTAAGGATTGATGGTCCCATGAGAATTTATTGTTAACTATGAGTGGATATAAGTTTAGAAAAATATTGTATAATTATGCCTCAAGGGAAATATGGTGATTATAATAACAGTCAACCATAGGTACTGTGGTTATACTTAAACTAGGAAACCCACCCATAGTGCTAGGACATAAAGGTCAATATCGAATTGTGACCTTGTCACTAAGCAGCTAGAATTCATGCGGTTTCTAACACGTTCTTCTCCATAGGAACCTACTACGCTTTTGGACTGGTAACTCGTTTCCTCGTTCTGACCGAGCGACTCCTTAGACAATTCAAAGGTGCCTCTATTAGTTTAATTGAAGCAAATGAGTTTGAAATTGAACTAAACTTCTTTACGGTCGCGAATCATTATTTTAAGGGCGCACCCTACCTCAGATTTTATCCCGCTCGCACCACACTACTCACGACCTGAGTGAGGACGAGACGGAGTGGGGGCGCTAGCGGCTCTAAAGCGTCGAAAAGTTTAGGTAATTTTTTACGGTGAAAATAATGGTAAGTAAGTAATTTAAAAAAAATTAAAACATAAGACCTGCTTTATACAACGTGCCGCTACAATGGCGACATTAATTTAACACACATATACGATTTCCCGTATTCGTTTTCAATCTTTTCAATGTTTAGGTTAAAGACTGATGATACTTGTAAACCGTATTTTATAAGATACAAGATATTAACTTTGCCTTGCCTGTACATCCTCGAAACTGCAATGTTTGTTAAAGCGAATCCCAAATTATTTCCACGCTTACAGGACGCTGTTCCACGTAGGTAATAGACGGGATGTGAGCATAATTCGCGTATATCCTGCTAAAACTGCACTCATGCGCAAAAGTGTCATCTGCATGGCTCCAACTATATTTAACAAGCTTCCTAAGCGTTGGAAGGAACTAAGTATCAATGCGTTCAAACGTCAGTTGATAGTGTTTTTATCGCAAAAAGCTTATTATAGTGTGTCTGAATTTTTAAATGAAAAACTTGTCTAACATTAATTTTATTAATTTATAATACTGAAGTCTATTGATTATAATAATATGTAGTAATGTGACTAAAATATTTGTACGCCAATATATTATAAGGCTAAACATGATTGGACTATCATGATTGGACTATAATCAAGATTAACATCTTGCATGCTCTTGTGTGTGTATACCATGTTTATACAAATCCTTTTTTGTTGGTCTGAGATACAAATAAATAAAATCTTATCTTATCTTATCGTTATATGTAAATATTTGAATTTCATTAAACGTTATTATTTATTGATTTATTTACAATTTTCTAAATTACCATCTTAGAGCAACCTGTACTTAAAGAACTGTAACGAAGAGGTCATTTGCCGGGGTCACGGATCATATGTAGGCGAATAAAAGGAAAACCGCGCAATTTCTTAGAAATTATGGCCGACAAAGGATTTTACCGATAGAACGACGCCGACGTAAGCCAGCTGGTAGGTAGCTTCATGAATGAATCTTTTACACAGAGTGATCTCAATTTTGGTTATGTTTTTATTATTTAGTTTGTTTGAAAATTTAAATATTTCAATTTTCGAATTATTTCATTTTATTACACTTTTTATGTTTACTGGCCACTAGCCCTACCCGTGTGTTAAATTAATGTCGCCATTGTAGCGGCACGTTGTAGATAGTTCAGTTATATGCAAAGTTTCATGATCTAATTTGAAGTATTTTTTTAATACCAGAGGTTTATAGTTCTGTTCTTATGTAGCTTTGGCGTGATGTTATGTTATGTTCATTAGTAAATGTTCTATATGATGATAGAGATGTTTGCCGTTACGTGGTACTGTAAACGTAATTAATCATTAATTAACAATTAATGATTAATTACGTTTTAACCTTCTGACCGCCACCGTCATGTTTTTATAACAAACTAAAATGTGCCCAGCACGCCACGGTCACGACTACATGACAGACTTTTATACGTAAGTAAATCCGTTCAGCTGTTTTAGCTTGAAAGCGTAACAAACAAACAAACTCACTGTCACATTTATAATATTAGTTAGGATAGCATTTGCCCGCGATTTCGTCCGCTTGGATTTCGTACTTTCCTCTAAAAACTTCAACAACCCCTCCACCCCCTGAAAGATAGTTTTCGAAAATAAATATCCCCGTTCAGGGGGTAGTTCAGAAAAACAATAAATGACAAACATTATCATTTACTTATAAAGTAGGTATTCGTGGCTTTCAAGTCTAGGTTAACATAAGATGACAAAAACCAATATAAAGTTCGAAAAACATATACAGGGTTATTAGTAAAACAACAACAAATCATTGTACTCATAATTTAAGTACTATGTGAACACACAACTTTTACTATGGGAATAAAATATGGGGGAAAAAAACAGCTGTTCCGTACATTTTGACGAGTTATGCGAACATAAATGTACGGAACAGCTATTTTTTTTTTCGCGATTTCCTATTTGTTCCCTCCAAACTCGACCGTAACTTATGTTTTATTTAATTTCTTAAAGTTTAAAGGATGAATTTCGTAACTTGGCGCAGAGGGCACGTTTTTATTTTTTTGACGTTGTGGTCAAATGGTTAATTAAATAGATATTAACCTATTATTTTGTTATCGATGTTAGTTTGTTGTGCATCTGCTGAGAACATGGACGCATCCAGATTTATGTAAGTATGATTATTCAATTGTATTCACTGATGAGTACGTAACTACTTAATTTAAAAATTATAAATTATAATTTTTTGTGACACAAACTCGGATGTGTCACGTAAATAAATGAATTTTGAATATTTGGGGTCACTTTTGGAAGGCAGATAACAAATAAAAAAATAAAAAAGTTTTGCTAACTGTACCTATCGTGTGATGTACCGACGTTCAAATAAAAAGTGTAGGCACCTACTTAAGAGGGAAGTGTGTGTGCCTAACGGCTGCGCCAAATAGGCCCAGTTCAGCAAAAATGCCAGACACTGGTTTTCAAGTGGACCTGAGGTGTGAGGTGACGGATGTAAAACAGTTTTATATTATGCTACAATACATAGCGTGTGTGCATACATAAATAAAATAAATTAGTGTACCTAAGCGTATTATAATATCTGTGGTGTAAGATAAAAACAAGAACGAAAAAAAAAACATGTAAGTACTTACCTGCTATTTAATAAAATTGCAAAACACAAAATAAAAAAACAAACTGTCAAGCAAATGAGATGGATGCATGTTTTATGACTCATAAAACATGCATCCATGAGTAGGGGAAGACCAAAGAAACGATGATGGACTGTGTGAAAGATGATATGGCTAGAAAGGGGGTGACTAGGCTTGCAGAAAAAATATCGATATATCGAAATATCGATATTTTTTGTTCGATATATCGATATTTTCAGGCGATATTTATTATTTCGATATATCGATGTATCGATATAAAATATAAAATATCGAAAATGTATCAAAAATGATATATTTTCAATAGCAACACCGTTGTCGCCGCTGACTAAAACCGCTGGAATTCAGAGCCGTAAAAATGATTAGTACTTTTTTTCGTAGTTTGGTATTTAAATGATTATAAAACTTGAACTACATAAAGTACTTAATTCTTTTTTAATTCCACCGATATATCGATATTTTTTTTTCGATATATCGAAATCGATATTGATATTTTTTTAAATATCGACACGATATATATCGATACTTTTTTACACTTCTTGCATCCCTAGGGGTGACTATCGAGATGACGGCTAATAGAGAAGTATGGAAGAAAGGGACATGTTGCGCCGACCCCAAATAAATTGGGATAAGGGCAGTAGAATGATGATATGACGCAAAAAAACTGACAAGCAAATGAGACGGATGCATGTTTTGACGAAAAATATCTGTATTGTTTTGAACGATGGCAGACTTCCTCGTTCAACACAATTTATCACAGACTACTTAGAGATACCTACTGCAATTTATTAATCCGTGCACTTCGTCACACAATACGCTGCAAGCAGCCGATCGCGGCGGACTATATATATCTAAACTATGTATAGCTAATATAGATTACAGGAAAACCTAAAAGAAATCTATGGTCAAAATAACACGGTACCTAACTCAATATTGTGCACATTTGCAGTTGAAATGTATGTGAGAACATGTTTTATAACTAAGTACCTACCTACTTATAATGTTTTTGTTCTTGAGATAAATTCATCCGAACTACGGAATCCTTCATTGGGCGTAGTCCGATACACACGTGGCTGGTTGTTTTAGTTTAGTTTTTATGTCAATAAACACATGTTTCTTTTGCAGCGGACTGGCCTTCGTGACCCTGTCTCTCGTACTGCTGTCGAATCAAATGGCGTTAAATTCGGATGATACTGACATCATATGCCCGTTAGTAGATAATCCTACAACAGTTAACGAAACAATAGGTATGCAGAAACATTACCAACTTGTATTAACTTTTCAGAAATCAAATAAGATGGGCAACATAGCACAGGGGTGCGTGCTGTTGCAATGCAGAAAATGACAGGCGCTTTAGTTTATGTAGGTAAATTATTTCATCACCACTGCTCTCAAAACAGTGAAGGAAACCATCGTGAGGAAACCGGCATGTCCTAGAACCAAAATAAGAAGACATGTGGCGTCTACCAACGTCCAGTGTAGCAGCACGGCCCGCGTGGTGTGGTGTATTACGGCCCACTCCCTCTCACAGAAAAGAGGCTTGTGTCCCAGCAGTGGGAACATTATAGGCTGATTATGCTTGTGTTGATACAACCTGACTTAAATTGAAGTAATTTTAGTAGGCAGAGACTACAGAACGTCACCTGTTACGATCCCTTTTGCCTCATTTAAGTACGTTCTTATATCAGGAGGCCCTAGTGCGAGTTTCTTTTAGCTAAGTATCTCGACTTTACGCATCGACTGCGTTCGGCGCTCCGATTGGCCCTTCACTGGCGTTCACTGGTGAAGGGCCAATCGGAGAAGAGGGCCTAGTGTAGCCTTCTTTTCACATACCTATACCCCATTTGAAATAAGATTAGACATTGAAACAAACCTTTATACAGTCCGTTCAACCGATTTTGACTTCTATACCGTAGGCATAAGGATGGCATTAAAAGCAAAAAAGGTTACACAATACCAACTGTCTACTGCAGCTGCCATTTGTCATGCGACCAACGCAATAGAAGTCAAAATCGGTTGAACGGACTGTAAAAAAGGTTTATTTAAACGTCTAATCTTATTTCAAATGGAGTATAGTTTAGTATTATAATATCTGTGCCTAGTTGAAAAGGCTCGGCAGATGATGATGTGTATTTTACTAAATCATTATTCCTGTTTCAGTACACAACATAAGGCGAACAAGCAAATGTGTGAACGGGAGACGAATGGCCGGTTGCTGCGTTTCGCGGTTTTACTGCGACTTCAACACATCTCATATTGACCTAACCTTGTATGGGCCGCCTGGGTTCCGTATGTAAGTATAAACATATACATAGGTACATATACTTTCGCCCTCTCCCATGGGGCTAGGCAGAAGCTACAGAACGCCACCTGCTACGATGCATACATACTTCTTTTGCTTCGTATACATCTGGTCAACTGCCCCGTTGGTCTCGTGGTCGCATAGTGCGACTGCTGACCGTGGAGTTCTGGGTTCGATTCCCGGGTCGGGCAAAATGTTATTGTGTTTTTTCCATTAGGAATTTCTTAGTAATAGCCCGGAGTTTGGAAGTTGGCGGTGTGATCTGATACACCCGTGTCTCGGAAAGCAAGTTAAGCCGTTGGTCCTGCGCCTGATCTCTCTCCGGTCGTGTCGGGTTACCTTCCCATCGGGCTATGAGAGTGAGGGAAGAGAGAGTGCAACTTGTGTTTGCGCAAACACTTGTGCACTATAATATCTCCCGCGCCGAAGGCTAGTCTCCATTGAGATTGGCCGCCGTGGCCGAAATACGGTGTGGAGGACTATATGTATATACATACACGGTCATACACGCATGCCGCGGCGAGTACTACGCACCTGCCAAGTCTACTAATTTACAAATGTGTCAGTGGCCCCACAATGATCAGTTTTTGACAGATATGACATAGAAAAACTGTCAAAAACGGACCACTGCGACAATTGCGAGACCACTCACACGTTTGTAAATTAGTAGACTTGGCCGCCTGATCTTTTTGAAGAACATCCTATCTACTCTCAAAAAATATACCTATCTACTCTCTTACGAGAGATCCCCAATCAGCTCACAACATCTACTATATTTCCTCCAAGGGCGTTCCTCCCGGCGTTTCTACTCACAACTGCCTTGTAAATACCTCTAACGTCCAGTTTCTTCATCAAAGTAACAGTCAACTGTTCTTACGCGCCGTTGGTTTACAACCCTCGCTCGCCTCAGCGCCGAGGATTGAAATACAACAGTGCAAAAGAACAGTTGACTGTTACTTTTGATGAAGAAACTACCAGGTCTAAAGTCACCTAACACTAAAACCCAACGTTTGTAGTAAGTACCTACACTCGTAAAGCGTGTGAGCGAGACGACACGAGACTCAGACTTAATAAAATCCCGTACTAAATGTTCATTGTCAAACTCCCATGTGTAGTGGTATAACCGCGCGCGACTGCCCCGAGTCTTGGAGAGTTAGAAAAGTTTCTTCGCTTCTTCTCCTCTTTCCGTATAGTTAGCATTATAATTTAAAAAAAAATCAAGTAATAAAAACTAAAACCCAACTACGACTTAAAAGGTATAAACAAGACACCACAGACAGACAAATTAAAAATCCGGAGTCACACGTGTTAGGGCATAAATCGAACAGATTACGTGTGACTCCGGATTTTTAATTTGTCTGTCTGTGGTGTCTTGTTTATACCTTTTAAGTCGTAGTTGGGTTTTAGTTTTTATTACTTGATTTTTTTTTAATTCTTTTGGGGTTATAATATATCATTTGATACCCAACATGGTACGATTAAACCATTTTTTTTTTAAGTTCCTCGCTTTATGTCCTCTAGAGGGCGCCATTTTTAATTTAATGTGACTTCACATAAGCCTATAACCAGCGGACAATCGACGCTTCTAACAATACCTCATTTGTCAAATTGTGATAAGTGGTTTGGAAGATAGGAGGGAACAGATGAACATACATACATACATACATACATACCGGTCAAAATCATAACCCTCCTTTTTTCTTCGCCGTAGTCGGGTAATAAAGGAGACACAATATTTTATACTTATTTAAACTTTTAATAATTAAAATCTTCATTATTTCACTTTATGTATTCTTACATGCAGGTATACTTAGGCGTGTCACAGACCAAGCAGTCTGCAAGACATTTTGTATAAAAAAACATCACAAGATACAAATGTCGAATTAGTAATTTTCTCACTCCTGAGACACAGCAGTGGGAACATCTCTCGAGAGAGAGGGTGCGGTCCTTAATCCACCCAGGCCACTGCGGTTTGGTAGATGTCACATGTCTCCGAATTTTTGGTTCTAGGACATGCCGGTTTCCTCACGATGTTTTGCTGTTTTCGATTGCTTCCCTGAAGCCACATTGGGAATCGACCGGTTAAGGGACTACTTATTCAGCTCCATTCGCGTGTCGCTGAACGATTTTGGTCACACTTATACAGTTTTGCTTCTATCAGCTTCGTACAGCGTCGTAGGAATGAGAAAAGCTGTTATAGCTTGTTATCTCCGTTGAAACGCTTGCACCTTGTCGACAAGGAGTCGAGAACCATCCGTGTATAGCGCTATTCCGCCGCGTTTGACGCTGAATGCGGCGGAACAGCGCTGAACGCGGCAGAACAGCGCTGAACTCGCATGATCACATTTGTTATACTTGTTTGCCGCAAAAGCTGAATAGACGCGGAAAGCTGAACGGATGCGTGCGCGTCTCCATACAAAATCGTTGTTTTGGGCATAAGCTGCATAAGTGTGAGTAGTCAATAAGCCGGCTCAAGCCGATTCCGCGTCGATTAATAATGGCTTTAAGTACTCTAATGCATTTCAACATTCATGATACCATTTATTACTTGACAAGTAATCAATACTGAACATCATCTTACAATGTGTACATTGCCACTCCGTTTCGTCCTGATGGACATCATTAAAATGTGACTCCAATGTCAGATTTATACATGGCAATGTCAAAGGGAGCGTTACTTTACAAATCATACATTCAAATTTCAACCATTCTGTGATAGGAGGAAGGGGCTTCTCAAATATACCAATTTTTCCAAAATTGAAGCTGAACATTGGTGCTACAGTTTCTTCAAGCTGCAAATCATACCGCTGATCATTGCTCTGTTCATTTTCTGCATACAAATATCTAACATATTTATGCTTATTAGCGTACTTCCTGTATCTTGCAGGAACTTTGTAAGAAGGACGCCTATCCAATATGTCTCTAAGTTCTGTCATCAATACATTAAAAAGTAAATGTGCGGTTGCGTATAATTCATAACTTTGGGCCGCACACCCTTCTAAAATGTCACTGAACTGTTTGATGATGATGTCTCTTTTATATTTTGTGCATGTTTTACTCGACTGGTCCCGTTGTAATGTTTGTACATGTGTTGGTAAGGTTACATCAGTAAAATTCTCATAGCGTACTTTATTTACCAGAACATGTTTCAGTTTGTATGTAAGCTCTCTTTCATACCAAAAGTGTGGCAGACTGATGTTTATTTTCACACACCATCCATTGAGAATTTGTTTGAAAGCAAGGCTTTTGAGAGAAATCCGAGAGGGAGTAACTTTTGACATGTTAAATACAGTGTTATTAAGATCTAACCGAGGACGTCTGAAGAATAAGTGATTGAGTTGTTCCTTAGTGCATTGTATCTCCATTACAACATCGCTAGAGTCGATATTCTCGTCCATTTTAATGTTGTCTGGTGTTTTAATGGTCTTAACTGCTTCTTTAGCCAATGGTTTGGCAGCCTCAAGCATAACACCTAAGTACTCTTTGAGGTTCTTGTATTTGTGGTTCAAGACTTTTGTTACGGCTTCAAAATCCTTTATGTTGTTGAGTTTTGTTGATATGCGTTCTAATTCTTCCCATTGCGGCCAGTCTTTAAGGTATTTCTTTATGATTTTGATGTAGATGTCCACTTCCAACTCATGACTAGATTTGACAAAGATGTTAAATTCGCTCTGTAAAATATCTATAATTTGTGCGTTGGTCATCACTGTGTTTTGTTTATTTCTGATAAGTCGACGCAGGAGAAGCATTATTGGTCGCGCTGAAATGGTAAAAAAGATAATAAGTATTATAACATGAATAAGTTGTAGAAAGACACAGTGTCTTTCTAGGAGTAGTCACTCTCCTGTAGGCGTAGCATGACCACAATAGAAACGGGTTTTGTCGACGGTAGAATAGACAAAATGTCATGTGGTCATGCTACGCGTGCTGAGGCTAACGCTCAGTCCTATTCTCTATGTGTATCATTTCAACTCGTTTATACTCGGGCGCCCAGGCTTCAGTTGTGGCCTAAGACTTCTTCAAAATTGGGCGCTTGAGTCCTCAAGTATTTTAAAGACTGAAAATCGTGTCAATACTAACTTTCACCTTCGTCGGGGTCGTCCTCGTCTTGGCTATCGATGTACTCCACAGCTTCGACGTCATTTGATGTATCGTCCTCCATAATTAGCCCTTTATACAAATGAGAATGCCTTTATTGCACCTTTTATTGTCTAAACAAAACTTTTAAACGTGTGCTAACTTTTCAAACCAAAACGTCAAACTCAAATAGATAGAATAATATTTGTAAAAAAAATTGCTGTCAAATGTCACTTTTTCTCTGCTCTGGCACAGTGTCTTTTTAGAAATAATTATCCATCAATAGAATAACGAAACGATTAATTATTCATCTTTTTTCAGGCCCTGCAGCGATGTCTGCTGTCCTCGAAAATACGTTCTACCAATACCATTACCAAATCTATCGAATACTACCGATTCTACTAAAGATCACGATCAAGAAAACAGCATGGACGCCAGTGTTGACACTGTCGATAGTGATAGTGACGAAAATGAATAATATCCACTTTTTATGCTCTAAAATAATTATTAACAAATAAAAATAATTTATATGTAGAGTTAACTAGGAAAGTCAATTTTTTTTTTTTATAAATGTCATCATTTATAGGTAAAAATTAATTTGATACACTGCTTTTTATCACATTTCTGTTCCATTTGTTCAAAATACCTATTGTGTAATTAAAAACCGAAGTGTTTCGACTTTCTTTGCTGACTGTACAAGAGACACTCTCTAATCTAAGTTTAATCGTAAACAAAGCTCTCCATTTATAGGCAAAAAATTGCACTGTATCTACAATTACATTGACTGTAATGCTTTTATTACAAATAAAAAGGTAAATATTGATTTAGACCTATTAAGAAAGCATAAATGATAAATAAATGAAAACGGCGTAACAAATTATTTATTTACCTATTGTAGGCGCCATCCTTTGCCACGACAGATTTGCGACCGTGGCTCACGACGACGGGTTGTTAGTGAAATAGGGGGAACTCAGGGGTTGACGCATGCGCTTTATAGAGCTGCATATTATACCCAGTACACACAGTAGTTAATTTTATTGTTGTATTGTATGAGACACGATATAAATCCGATAACAGTGGTAGTGGGACGTGTGGTAGTACGACGTAGGAAATCAAACGATCCTACTGATTGGGCACCTACTTAGATTAGATACCGAATGAACTTATCACAAACTTCATCTGACTACGGCAAAGACAAAGGAGGGTTATGATTTATGTGGTTTCTAGATTCTAGAATAATTCCAATACGAAGCAAGTAATAAAAATGTAGGTACGTACTTAGTTCGTCCGGCGGCGGCGCGGCGCTCCGATTGGCCCTTCAATCGGAGCGCCGCGCCGCGCCGAACGCGATCGATTCGTGAAGTCGAGATGACTCAAAGAAGTCGGTTTAAAAAAAAAAACGTAGAATCCAGATGAATTATATCGAATTATTTAATAAAAAGTAAATAAATATAAATAAAAAAACGCGCACAGCCACAAGAAATTTAAATAGTTAAAAAGCGCCACCTGTGCGCAAATTTTGTATTTAACATGATTGAGGATAGTGCCATCTAGCGGCTACTGCTCGAAGTAACAAAGGCTACAGTCGGGGCACCTTCGATGAGCTTTTCGTCCACGGCGGCTATTCTTATCCGCTGACATTTTGTAATCGTGGTAATTGGACCGCGGTCTTGATCTTGAACACGACCTGAGAAAAATAATAAATGGTAAAATGAGTACTTACCTATAAAAAATATTACAACAACCTGGCCAGTAGGCCTATCGTCAAGAAAGAAATCAGTCCTCGATGCCGACTCGGGCAGTGGTTCGGGAAGCTACGTAATTTATAATTATCTTCTCGTTTTACATAAACGCCAGTGTCGAAAGATGAAAATCTTTGACCAGTGCCTGGTATTATTCCAGTGAGTACTAACGGTACTGAAACGCTCGCAATGGACCTCATTATAAGTCTATAAGTTGCCCAAATCCAAATGTCAATAGGGAGGGTTATGATTGGAGTTTCTCTGCGGGATTATAATCACTACACTTAATAAAAATGTATTTATTCCTGGAACACATGAGCCAGACAGATAAGAAGGGTTCCGCTAGGGCCGATGCCTGCCGGGGTCGCGGGAAAGTCCGAAAGGGATACTGTGGCCTCTGGCAACATAAAGGCAACTGAAGGACGGTTACGCTTTCACGCTAAAACGGCAGAACGGATTTGGATGAAATTCGACACATGGGTAGACCATGACCTGGAATAGGACATAGGATACTTTTTATCCCGATATTCCCACGGGATCAAGCCTTACGCGGGTGAAACCGCGGGGCGCAGCTAGTACTTAATAAAAATTAAATAAAGTTAAAAATTAAAGGGAGCCCCCTTTAAATTTAAACTTTATTTCTTTATTTTCAGTGATCATTCTTCGTACCTACCTGGAACGTGACCGCGAGGCCCTCACGGAATGTCGGCATTCGTCATCGTCGTCATCTTGTCCCTTGAAGAGCAGGCCCCAGTACTGATATACTAAATATATCAGGGTTAACACTCCAGCTAACTGCAATCAAAAAGGTTAGATGCAAAAAGGGTAAATACCATAACATCTGACCCTGTAATGCCCGAAGGGTTAGCCATAGATGTACTTCTAAAATAGTACACCAACATTTTGCCAGTTATGTTTATGTCCAATGTACTAGGAGGCAAGCCTATTGCCATCATCCGGGCTTATAGGGCACAAATCCAGAATCCGGGTTGCCACTGAGAAGTTCCTGATGGAAAAACCCAGTGACACTGCAAAGGCTAAGTAGATCGCGCGGATAAATCTGCGATACAGAATTTTGTGTCACGTCAGGAACAATTTGTAGTTCGCATGTGGCGTTATAAATGCCATCAACTAAGGGAGAATTTAAAAGCACTAGTCTTATCATAAATCTGCCCAAAATGGAATACATTAGAATTACCTATCATAACAATAATTTGTACCTACATGGTTTTGATTACAACGATACAAAAGACTCCATTAGAGGCCGCGCATGCTATTACAACAATAATTTAATTGGCCCCCATTATTAAGTTTGATCACAGATACTGCTGGATAACTGACCCCATATTGTATTTATGCCTCCCTATTATACGAACTTTAGTAATTATATTTAAAACTGTGGCGCGCAAGCAAGCAGGGAGGTCTTTCGGTGTCCAAACTTTCAACATATTTTACACTTTGCAGTCAAACTTTTGGATCTGATCAATGCGTGTGTAAAGAACGTTTTCAATCAATGTCATACTATATTTTAATATATTCCAGAATTATAATCAACGTTTGAACCAGGCAGAGAGTGGCTATTTCTATTATGGGCAAATCAGGTAGAAAGAAAAGAGTTAGAGTTAGTAGACCTACCGCGATGTTGAGCTGTCTAACGCGAACAAAGTCTACGATAGAATCAATCAGATTCTCCATCGCCTCTGGTTATTGCATCTATGTTGGGTTCTGCCAAGAAACCACACTACATGGACTGAAGCATACTGTTGAGAAAAAACTGCACTGGCTCGAAAGGTATGGAAGAATTTGTTTTAAACTACAAAATATCGCTTGAATTTTTTTTTGTATAACCAATAATTTTACATGTAAAATGTCCAAAATGACAGTTGAGATGTTGGAATTGACGTGTTCTTTTTATGAATTCTTCTTTTTTCGTTAACTCTTTTGTTGGTTGTTAACAAAGAGGATTTGATCTGTTTTGTCGCCATTATTTTCTAGTCGCCTTGCTTTTAAACTCAGAGATCAACAGCCCATGGCATGACTTGACAATGTTGCTCTACTAGCCCTAGAGACATGTCTTGACAATGTTGCTCGACTAGCCCCAAGACATGTCTCTAGGGCTAGTAGAGCAACATTGTCAAGTCATGTCTCCGGGGCTAGTCGAGCAATATTGTCAAGACATGTCTCTAGGGCTAGTCGAGCAACATTGTCAAGACATGTCTCTAGGGCCAGTCGAGCAACATTGTCAAGAAATATGTCTGGGGCTAGTCGAGCAACATTGTCAAGAAATATGTCTAGGGCTAGTCGAGCAACATTGTCAAGTCATGTCTCTGGGGCTAGTCGAGCAACATTGTCAAGACATGTCTCTGGGGCTAGTCGAGCAAAATTGTTTAGACATGTTTCTGGGGTTAGTCGAGCAACATTGTCAAGACATGTCTCTGGGGCTAGTCGAGAAAATTGTCTTTTTCTGGTGGTGATTACTGTAAATTCTGGCTTGCAAGAGTTGTGGGCGTATCATGACTATTTTATTTTTATCATTTACGCGATCTGCGGCTGTAGTTTGGGGCTGAGACTCTTTTTTTCTTTCAGACTACTCTGGCTAATCTTGACGTTGAGTGCGTTTGGCGGAGCAGTCTACTGCGCGCTCAGTCAATATTTCAGGTATATACTATCTACATCAAGATGTTATGCTCATCCGAACGACGTCATCATCATAATCATCATTTCAGTCCGAAATCTCCCACTGCTGGTTCCTCCTTTGTTTCTTGTCACTCTTCTCTATTCCGTGCATCCCAGATTTAACTGTTTTCCGCAGTTTTGACGATGTCATCAACCAACGCACTTTCGGAAGTCCTGAATTTTTTTGACCTAACCTTTGCCGTCCGTAAGCTTAGCACACATTATAGTGGCGGGGGGTCGCAGCGCGCCGCATTGCAAAAATGCACCAAAGCACATTAGGATTTAAAAGCCGCGGCCTTTAGTTATATAAACCGACATACCTTGATGGTTTCCTGTACATACTTGCCTTTGTTCTGATTATCGTGCAGGTACAACTCGGAACCAGTGGTGGTATCTCTCCAGCGAGACTACAGAAGCTGGTGGACCACCTTTCCAGCTGTGACCGCCTGCTTTCTCGATAGAGTGCAGCCGGATAAGGCTAGGGAGCTGATTGAAGAGTAAGTAATAGGTAGTAGAAATCTTTTGGTCCCAGCTTCGCTCCCGTCAACCGAGTATCATTCTTCAGTCAGGTGGCTGCGTTAGTTCCGATTTATCAAAATTATAATCATCACCATCATTGTAGATATATAATACACTCCAATTAATCTGCGCTAGCCTTTTCCCAACTATGTTGGGGTCGGCTTCCAGTCTAACCGGATGCGGTTGAATACCAGTATTTTAAATGGAGCGACTGCCTATCTGACCTCCACAACCCAGTAACTGGGTAATACGATACCCCTTGGCAAGACTGGTTGTCAGACTTTCGGGCTTCTTACGACTCGTAACGACTGTCAAAGATCCACAAATGACATACGGGACCAACGGCTTAAACTCCACTGACAATAATAATTATGAACCTTATCTTCTAATTCCAACCAGCACCTGGAACGTCACAGAAGAATCAGACCCCACGAAGTACAACTACTACTACGAGTTCATAGAGCTGATAGCCGACGTCTCCTTCCGAGATAACCTGCAGAATTTCTGGAAGTATCAGGCTGATGAGACTGTGAAGGGTATTGATTTGCTGGAACTGGCTCTGACTGTCCATCCCTCGTCTGTGCTGCAGGTTATTGTGTCTAATAATGAACATGAGGTAAGTTCCTTGTGGAAGTTACGTACCCCGAATTCTTAGACGGAACTTAACATTGATTTTCGAGTTCTTAAGAGTTTTTCCGTACCGTGGCATTGAGACTCATTTGAAATGGAGTAACTTTTATGAATATGGCCGTAAGAATAACAAAATGGCCTCCATGATTGGCGAATTTGGCGAAAATTAAGAGCGTTTAATCTGAAAGTGGGTAACGTCGCAAATAGATGTCAAATATTTCGCCGTTTTTTTATTTCTGTATGAAAATATGAAATACGGCTAACTAGTTGTCTAAAATATCGATTATGAAATGTTTTTGCTGTAAAAAAAGGATTTGGAAACTTTCCAAATGCCTTTTTTACACCTAAACTGGTTACAACTTAAATTCAGTGTTATAAATTGAAGTTCATTATTTATATCCTAGTAAGTAAGTTAGATAACGATATTTCATAGTTCCATACAGTAATATTGCCAAAATAATCAAAACAGGTAAGAATGACAGTTATTTGCGACGTTGCCAACTTTTAGAATCAACGTTCTTAAGGTCCAGGCGCACCTTCGACAGTCAATCCCGCTGCCACCCTGCTCACTGGTCTAGATCTATGTAGGGTCTTTCTCTTGTGAAAACCAGTTCAGCACGAATATGGTTAGGCCATCAGGCCGTAGTGGTAGAGCCATCCATAATTGCTCAATTGTGTGAGATGATGTTATTAGTCTTTTATTCACCCATATCTCTTTCCCTGGAACAATGACAGGCTGACGACCCCGACATCCTAAAGTGGGTGATAAACGTGCGTACAATAGTGTACGTTGTCAAATTGGCTCGCGACTGACAGACGGGCGAGTAAGCTCGCCCAGCCATAAGTACGGGTTCTTGCTCGCACGTCTATCACCCGTTTTATACACTCCCTGGACCAACAAATGAACTTAACTTTCAGGTACACTGGAACCCTGTAATGACGGAAGTGGGCATGTGCTTGACCTTCAACTCCGTCTACGCCGAGTTCCAGCACATGCTGCAGGAAGTAGACTGGACACCGTTCCAGCTACTACAGTGCCACTATCATAGCGGGCAGTGCTCTGTGAGAATAGACTCTATGAATAACGCTGTTAGGGTAAGAGTCGACTGTATTTTTTGCTAAAATAACGACTACTTTACTAAGTCTAATCTAAGATAGACAACTTGGATGATGAGTTGACCCTATTCAAATAATTTTTGGGCTTCCGGGCCGTCCAAGTCTAATGCATCAGAGAATAATTCGTCAACTCGTCCTACACACGGCCCACTTAAGAGGGCTTGCATATAATCAAAAGAACGTCCTAAATGGGCCGTAGGCATTTAGGACGAGTTGACAAATTACTCGCATCAGGGACGGTAAATAGATAAGTACAAGTTTCGTATGAAATTGTTCAGTCATGTCCGAGCTTCGGGCTGTCCAGTGTCCAGTCCCTTAGGTTCCAGAGCATGCTGTAAACACACTCACACACGCACACACTCTCTCTCTCACACACACACACACACACACACACACACAACACTGAAACACTGCTGCTGCTGTTTTCATGTGTGCACGCACACGAAAACTGATTTCAGGCGGTCCGGAACTCTGAAAGCCCTGACCAGAAACTGTTTTTAATTATTTTGTTCGATTTCTGTTTTCTAGTATTTCATACATTCTCCATATGAGATATCGACGGCCATATCCAACCCAACTGGAGAAGTATTGCCTGGTGAAGAGCTCATTATTGATTATAAGGTAATTTTCTTGTAAAGGATTAAGTCCGTATTGGAGAATACAGATCGATTCAAACTGAATGGCGGCTCGGAAGTTAGCTTTTAGCTGCGCAGTACCCCACCTCTCACCCCCGCTGTCTCATGAAATTTTTACTGCGCAGCGACTCGCCTCATGTTCCGAGCCGCCATTAAGTTTGAATCCAACTGCATTATGTGTTTAACTTTTATTCTTATACGCTCCTTAGGTAGTGGAAATCCAAGCTTCACCAAGTGTGAAGAGTTTGAGATCGGAGCAGCGGCGCTGTAAATATCCTGATGAGTGGATCAGCGACTCTATTCGGGTAGGTATAAAGTTCTTTTTCCCCTGTAACAATATACCTAGTCTTAGCAACTTCCTAAATCCACAACTTACCGACGCTTGGAGGAGGCTATCTCTAGCAGTGGACGTCTTACGGGATGTACTACGTGAGCGACGAATACGACGTGACGTGACGCGACACGATACGATGCAACGCAACACGATGCTACACGCGAAAAATGTCCTACGTGATTACTTGTTTACGTTTTTGTCCCACAACAATCTTTGCTCACGTAGGTACTGCGGCGATCGTTTCTGAATCAACCATTTCGAAGTTCGTGGTATCGCGTCTGGTCGCCTTCAAAATAAGTACGCGTTACCGCGCGTCTCACCGCATACTGCCTAGCAGTGAGGCGTATTTATCGTCACAGATAGAAATCACAGATATTATAAAATAGCAGATAGCAATTGCTCCTAACGATAAAAATATCTGTTACTTTAAATCACAGATCCTCAAGACTGTTACCGCGGCTTATACTTTACTGTTAAAACTTCGGATACGATTTTGGACTTTAACTAAAAGAAATAAAGAAGATATTCAATTGAGATGTATACGTATTTATCATCCGTACAAAAATAACAGGCTGTTATTTTATAACAGATAGATACGATTTTCGACTTTAAAGCAAAATAAATAAAGAAGATATTCGATTGAGATACGTATTTATCCTCCGTACAAAAATCACAGGCTGGGATTTAATAACAGATATTTGGATCTGTTATTTTTTTGTCACAGTCACAGTGATAACAGATATCATGTTTCACCTGTTACAACCCATCTCTAATACTGCCATAAAGGCCGCAAGCAAGGTATGCCGTTGAGTTGATCGCGTTCGTCGCGTTCGCAGCGTCGCGTTGTATACGTCGCTCACGCAGTACGGGGGTGCGTTAGGTTGAAATGATGACGAAATACTAGATTCCATTCTAAAAGATTAGCTCCAGAGGGCAGTTGATAGGGATATGTCAAAGAGGAGCTGAGACCCCTGACCCAGCAAGAGGTCTTGGCCTCCAGGCAGTGTTACCAGGTACACGATAATTACCGTAGATGCACGGTATTTTTGACCAATACACGGTCTACGGTAATGATTCACTACCGTGTAATTTTCTACGATAATTTTAAATATTAACTACCGTGTAATTTATGTAACTGTAATTTAATAAAATTAAAGCCAATACGTAAAACAAAACGCATTTTTAGTTTTTGTTGCTTTGGATACTACACTACGCCGCCGCGTGGTCATTCCCATAATGTTGTACACACGTAATCACACGACTAAATACAAAAAGGCTTCTATTTTGTCCGTTTGTCTAACCATAATCAAAATTAAAATCAATATTAACAAAAAAAAAAAAATAAGAAAGTGGTTAATTATAATTTTTAATACAAATATTGAATATTCATGGTTCTTTCTTTTGCTTTTTACACGATAATTTACACGGTATTTTTCAAATATGTCTACGGTATTTTGAGTCTGAAACACGGTATTTTTAATCCATCAACACGGTAGTTTTTTTTTTCATCTGGTAACACTGCCTCCAGGGCAGTTTTACAATGTTTCTATCCGTACGTTTTCAGGCATACAGTTTCTCCCTATGCCAGATGCACTGCCGCAGTCGCATGGCGGTCATGTTCTGCGGATGTAGACCCTACTTCCATGTCAAAGGAGGTGAGCATCTGTCTTCTAAATCTATTTCTAAGGATCTGCCTAATAAGGATTATGTAAACCAATACGATTTTCCAAATAATGCGAAACTGCGACACTCCAAAAAAAAATCTAAGAAGGTTGCATACAATACGTACGAAAAAACCTCAAAAGAAAAAAATGACTGACTGACAATGAAAAAAATAACTGTGAAAAATAACCACAAGTCAGTCACGGCAATAAAAGAACTGTCAGGAGAATTCATTCAATGAAAAAATAACAGAAATTAAAACATTTTTATAGATAAAAAAACTGTCTTCAAATTTGAATCAAGTCAGTCTGCCATTTTCTTTGCGCGGGAGCTTAGATGGCGACGTCTGCGATGCATACGGGATGGCGTGTATCGGCCGGAACGTTGAGATCCTCATTAACATACCCAAGAATCTTGCTAAATGCTCATGTCTTCCCCAGTGCGCCGAACTCAATTATTATTCACACACAAAAACGATCCTTATTCGGTTAGTGGCTTTTTTATATTATGTAGACTTAGATATTTGTAGATGTGCCTTTACCTACCTACTATAGCGTTCATAGTCCTATAATACGAAAATTTTCTCTTGCGGCAGACAGCCTACCGTGGTTCCAACCTCCTTGGCAGGATCTGACTTTCGTAGCTGTCAATGTCAAATCATCATTAATGCTATGGCGTGGCATGAATGGAGTAGATTTTACTCTGAATGTAGAACTGCGTTGTTGGATTTTCAACTTTCGGTGCTGAGCCCAAATCCAGGGGCGGTACTATTCTTTAGGCATTCTTGTAAGTAGGTTTAGGAAAATATGTATTTTTAAAGAAGCTCGGGTGAATTTGTAAACGTTTTCAATTGGATGTTGTCGAGCGTCACCGTTTCACATTTTAACACTAAGAGCCTGTTAACACGATGCGTTGCGGCGCCGCGCCGCCTCCTCACCCAAGATTTCACCGCATTGAGGGTCACAGGGGCATTGCGGCGCCGTAACATTGTTACGCCGCAGCGGCGCTGCTGTCTTTAACATTGTTACGCCACAGCGGCGCCGCACCGTAAGATTTCGCCGCATTGGCGGTCATATGGTGAGACTGATCGGTGCCGCTCCGGCATCGTACCGAGTACACCCCTCCCCGCCTCGTCTCGCGTGGGGCAAGTTGCAAGTCTGGTTTACGTGCGGTAAGACGCGAACGCACCATGTGGCATACCATGGATATTTGTAAGTACGATGCCGAAGCGACACCGTTCTGGCGCCACGCCGTGGAAACCCATGATGCGCATCGGCCCTTAGAGCGATGCCACAGGGGATTTACCAATGCGGTACATTGGCGCTCACCTGTCGCACCGCACACGGCAACGTCCGTGTGGCATCGGTCTTATAACTTTTCTACACTTCCATTGCAGGGGGCAAATAGACCTTTGCACTTATACAGGATGTACGGTGAAACCATACACTATTGACGACTAAGCATTTTTACGTTACCTCATTAATGAATATTTTGTATTGTTCTGCTACAATGGGTTGTTTGCTAAATTTTCGTTCCAAAATGGACATCCCTGTATTTTCCGGAAATTATCAGCATTGGACGTCATTCAAAGACCTCTTTACCGAAGCTATTCACAGCAATCCAACCTTGTCGCAAGCGCAAAAAATGCAATTTTTGAAAGGAAAGGTCAAGGGTGAGGCAGAAAGACTCATTCAGCATCTTCCGATAAGTTCCAGTAACTATGATACATGTTGGGAAATCTTAAATCATCGGTATAACAATAAAAAGCTCATCTTTACATCCATCATAAATACTATGTTAGGTTTATCAAACATGCAACATCAAACAGTAGGTCATATTAAAAAACTGCATGACGTAGCGCAAGAAAGCTTACATGCTATACGGAACTTAGGGATTGATATAAGCACCTGGGATCCGCTTCTCGTGCATTTATTGGCACAGAAGCTTGATAGCGAAACCTACGGAGACTACATAGACTCCCTTAAAAATTCCAGAGATCTACCGGTTTTGCAAGATTTCTTGGACTACTTAGAAAGTAAATTTACGAGCCTGGAAACATCCCGCAGGAAGCTAGATCAAGCATCACCGAAATCAAACAATCATACAAATAACGATTTTCCTGAAAATCAAAAAGCAAGACGATACAACTTTGCTAATAAATTTAACAAGCCGCATTCAAAAGCATTACACGTGTCAACGAGCAAATGTCAATTTTGCGGTCAACAACATGCCATGTTCAATTGCGAAAAATTTTTGCAGTTGCCTAATGAAGCAAAATTGAAAACAGCCGCAAAACTGAAATTATGCCAAAATTGTTTATTTGATCACAATGGCAAGCAATGCATTTCCGTTAGGCGATGTCGCAAATGTGACGGAAATCACCACTCCGTTTTACATGACGCCTGCTCAAAAAGTATATCGCAATCGAATAGCGTTGCAACAACAACAGATGACCGCTAATCGAGTACTACTTGCTCAATTAATATTCATTAATGAGGTAACGTAAAAATGCTTAGTCGTCAATAGTGTATGGTTTCACCGTACACAGGATGTTAACTAACAAAGGGCGTTCCCGTTAACCTGCAATAGTATAGCGTCTATACATGCTAAAAAAAATATTACAATTAAAAAAAAAAAAAAAATTGTTTTTTTATAGTAAAATATTCACAAAAAATATTAAATTGTTACGGAAAATAAACTCTCTGTACACGCCCACTTCTCACACTTGTTTTTCTACGTTGAAATACAAGTGTGCGTGTATAGAGTGTTTCTTTTACGTTTAAATTTAATCGTTATGTGAAGATTTCAAGACACAAAAAAAAAAAAATTTTTTTTTTTTTGGGTGGTAATAATTTTTTTTAGCATGTATACACGCTATACTATTGCAGGTTAACGGGAACGCCCTTTGTTAGTTAACATACTGTAGAAATCTTTAAAAATCCAAATTTACTTATTCTACGACATTTTCAATCTTAATTTTAACCTTATTAAAAACCAATTTTAACTAAATTAAAACTTATTGAACCGTTCATATTAAACCTACATGAATGGGAGCACGCAAGGTGCTGAGGAGGACCCGCGGTCAGCCATCAGGATCAACATGATGCCGCCAAAGATCAGACTTAACCGGGATATCATATTTACACTTGAAGACCTCTTTGGTTGGTGCAGCTGATTGAGTGGGCTTTGACAGCTTTCTGTGACGTCATAGCATAGTATCTAAGTTTTGTTTGGGCACTACTGAGATTCGATGGGTCGTCGTCCGAGTGGGAATGATTTTGGAAAGATTTTTGTACCTAATTACTTCACACATCGATTTTATTTGGCACGAATTAAGCTTGAATCACTTGCACCTGCACGTTTTAAGTCAGACGCAGGACAGATGGTTTTCATAGCAGACAAAACATGCTTGCCGAAACCGATTTCCTGCCCGTGTCTAGGCGGACCTGCGGTGTGTTGTGTTACGTAGTTTCGGTGCTGATGAACAGTTTAAGCAAATAAGTCTAAAACGGTTTTGCTTTATTTTTGAAGTGAAAACTTCTTGAGGCGCGTTGAGCACTTTTTGGGTGAACAAAAATCATGGGACTCGCGTCATCGTCACCGAACGCTTGAAGATATGAATATTGCTTAGTTTTCACTTTTATCGGCAGTCCCAAAAGTTTTTTTTTGCTTGTAGGTACTTAATTGTGCAGGTAAGTTGCTTGTTTTCATATTGGTTATTCTTTTAAATCACCTACGACGAGGCAGGCCCTTTTTGTAAAAAAAAACAAATTCTTTCGCGCAAATGCAATGGATTAGCATACAGTGCTGATCCAGATTGATAAATGATAAATGATAAATGATAAATGATTTTATTTCTGTAAGTAGGTTTGTACAAACACTTTTACACGTCAATCACATTTTTTAAAACTAGATGAGGTCGGCGTTTCCTATCTGACTACTCTGAGAAGAAAGGCCGAAACAAACTCAGAGGTCACAGTCTCTTTTAAAGTCCAGACATAATCTTGGTCAGATTATGTGAAGACCATGTAGATTGGTGTCTGAAATGGTCTTTTGAGGAAAGAACCACACAGATTGAGTGGACCTGTCCAGTCAGTGCACGCATTTGTCAGTAATCGTGCAGCTCAACTCCGAATTTAAGGAGCTCAACGATTTGACGAACAATACCAAAGAAAGGACATTTGGTTAGGCCGCATAAATTACTCAAACTGCCAGACTATGATTAATTAAAATTAAGAAAAAATAAATAATAAAAAAGAAAAGAAAGATCCACATAATCTTCACATTCACAAAAATTAAAAATAATATAATACTTTACAAAGTAAATATTCATGTCGATGTAAATATAAAAATCCGGAAATAATCTTGGTCAGATCATTTGAGGACCATGTAGATTTGTGTCTGAAATGGTCTTTTGAGGAAAGAACCATACAGATTTGAGTGGACCTGTCCAGTCAGTGCACGCATTTGTCAGTAATCGTGTAGCTCAACTCAGAACTTAAGGAGCTCAGCGACTCGACGAACAATACCAAAGAAAGGACATTTGGGTAGGCCGCCTATAGTACTCAAACTGCCAGATAAATAAAAAATATGATCCACATAGTCCTCAAATTCACAATAATTAAAATAATAATAATATTATACTTCACAAAGTAAATATTCATGTCACTGTGTAGGTATATAATAAAATAAAAAGTTACCAAATATAACAAAACTCGTAAGTAAGTAATTTAAAACCAAAAATAAAAAAATAAATGTACAAATTGGAGCAGCTCAATCCCAAGCCTTTTTGTCCTCAATGTAATCTTTAATGGTATAAAACGCTTTTTGGCACAACTTACGTTTAATGAATGTTTTGAATTTATTAAGGCTTAGATCTTGTACGTGGCTTGGAAGCTTATTGTAAAAGCGTATACATTGACATCTGAACGAGCCACCTATTTTCTTAAGCCTCGTTGTAGGTACAACAAATTTGTGTTTGTTCCTAGTATTTATATTATGGATATCACTGTATTTTTTAAACAATTTTATATTTTTATGTGCGTATAAAAGATTTTCAAAAATATACTGTGAAGGCACAGTCATTACATTTATCTCCTTAAATTTCTCTCTGAGAGAGTGTCTCGGACTTAGTTTATAAATTGATCGAACAGCTCTTTTCTGCAAAACAAAGATAGTCTGAATGTCAGGGGCATTTCCCCACAACAGAATACCGTACGACATTACACTATGAAAATAACTAAAGTACACTAAACGGGCTGTCTCTATGTCAGTTAAATTACGAATTAGCTCCGCAGCATATGCTGCGGAGCTTAGTTTTTTTGACAATTTATCTATATGTGGGCCCCACTGAAGCTTAGCATCCAAAGTTAAGCCCAAGAATACTGTTTTATCTTCGGGATTCAATTCTTCACCCTTTATCAACACATTAGTTTTCACCTGCCTAACGTGAGGTAGCGTAAACTTAATGCATTTGGTTTTTTTTTCATTAAGAAGTAAATTATTAACATTAAACCAGTGAACTACTTTTGCGATCGCGCTATTTACATCGTCAGTAACCAGCTGCTGACGTTTAAGTTTAAACAAAAGCGAAGTGTCATCCGCAAACAACACTATCTCATGATTATCCTTTATGAGGTAAGGCAAGTCATTAATATAAATAAGAAACAAGAAAGGACCAAGAATTGAGCCCTGTGGGACACCCATTGTTACTATAGATCCGGGAGATCTTTTCCCATTAACGTCAACGCTCTGAATCCTATTACTCAAGTATGAAGTAAGAAGATCCAGAGCGGTGTTCCGGATTCCGTAGTGGCGGAGTTTCCTGATTAATGTTTCATGAAGAACGCAATCGAATGCCTTAGACAAATCACAAAAGATGCCCAAGGCATCGCATTTATCTTCCCATGCATTATAAATATGTCCTAAAAGTTCAACACCGGCATCAGTTGTTGAACGACCCCTTGTGAAACCGAACTGCTTGTTATGTAACAATCTATGTCTATTAAAAAATCTTTGCAATTGCTCTAAAATTAGTTTCTCAAATATTTTACTAAAGGTAGGTAGTACTGAAATAGGTCTATAATTTGTGGGGTCTGATGTACTACCTGATTTAAACAAAGGTATTATTTTACTATTTTTCATAAGGTCAGGAAACTCCCCACAGTCGATACAATTATTAAAGATAAGAGCTAAAGTAGGTGCTACAATGTCAATAATAGACTTAGCAACTTCTACAGAATTACCCCACAGATCTGCAGTCTTTTTTACATTTAAAGTGTGAAAGGTTTTAATTATGTCTCTACAGGTAATATGTTCAAAAAGAAATTCCGATTCGCAAACATTAACATTTTCCTGAAGCAAAGACTCAGCAACAGAAGGTGATGAGTTTAGGGATTTAGTGGTAGAAACGGGAATATCTGAAAAGAAATTCTCAAAGGCCTCGGCGATAATACTACCTACTGCTGTGTCCTTTCAGGAGGAGCTCGTGGCTAAGTATTAACAGCCGCACGGGTCGATCCATCAGGTTAAGCTACGCTTGCCGGGTTTGGTCCGTGGATGGGTGACCATCTTTACATACCGAGACTCCTCCGTGCCTCGGAAAGCACGTTAAGCTGTTGGTCCCGGCTGTCATTGGAGGATCTTTGACCGTCGTTACGGGTCGTCAGAAGCCCAGAAGTCTGACAAGCACTCTTACCAAGGTGTATCGTAGTACCCAGTTACTGGGTTGTGGAGGTCAGATAGGCAGTCGCTCCATGTAAAATACTGGTATTAAGCTGCATCCGGTTAGACTGGAAGCCGACCCCAACATAGTTGGGAAAAGGCTAGGCAGATTGATTGTTTGCTGTGTCCTTTCAGCTTCACTAGGTGGCACCACTGCGCTGTTCGTCGGAGCCAGCGTGCTGACAGTAGTTGAGACAGCGCTCTTCATCTTACGGCATCTGGTGCGATTAATCATCAGGAGGGGGCGCGGTAGAGTCGTAGATTTTAAGCCTTAGAGCAGATTTTCAGCTTCATCATAATTATAATAGCAGCCTCATCATAATACCTATAAATTAAAGTCGCTTTTCGTGTTTGTCTGTATGCCCGCGTTGTTCTTCTAAACCACGCAACAGATTTGGATGAGGTTTTCACCATCGTTTAGAGAATTTATTCCGGAAGGTTTATGTGTATAATACGTTAAAATGAAAGTTACATACAGGGTGTTAGGGTAAACACCGTTATCCTTGCAACCAGTGGTTTGGTTTCATTTATAAAACGTAAAATCAATGGAAAATTACAACTTTTTTTTCTTTTTTTTTAAACTAAATTTTTCCACAAAAGACGCAAGTTCGTTGCTCTATGCGCTAGGGCAACGAACTTCTGTCTCAACACTGGCGGGGGGAGCGGGACGCGACCTGAACGGCCGCGAGCGCATCCCCTTCCTCAGTTAGTCAGCTGCTTCGCTAGCGAGCACGGTGTCGGATAGAAACTTTTTAAAATCTTTTAATAAATATAACGTTTTTTTTTTGTTGTTTTCGGTCATTTATGTATATTTGAGTCAACTACCAATGGTTTGAATGACAAGACTGTTTACCCTTACAGCCTGTATAATAACTAAGAAATCATAAGTAGGTAGGGTACCTACTTAGTTGTACATAAAAGGTAATAAACTGTTTGAGCATCAAACTTACAGTAGAATTATGAAGTTAGTACTCAGTTGTACTCGTAGGTATGTATTCTATGTAGAAATATTAAAAGAGTGATTAAGATAAAATAAAGTTTTATTTATTTCCCTAAATTGAAAAATGAAAACAGAATTTAAAAGAAATAACCTGCCTAACCTGGCAGCCTGTTCAGTATATACGTATGTACTTTGTACAGACGCCAGCACATCAAGCTACTACAATCTGTCAGATTTCTTTAATAGATTTTGAACTTTATTCCTATAGTATAAGGTTCAAGGTTGATTGGGAAAATTTGACAGTTTCGGGTAGCTTGACCTGCTGGCGTCTGTACAAAGTAGGAGTGAGGCGTATTTATCGTCACAGATAGAAATCACAGATATGAAAAAATAGCAGATAGCAATTGCTCCTAACGATAAAAATATCTGTTACTTAAAATCATAGATCCTCAAGACTGTTACCGCGGCTGTTACTGTTAAAACTTCGGATACGATTTTCGACTAAAAAATAAAGAAGATATTCAATTGAGATATAGGTATACGTATTTATCATCGTACAAAAATAACAGGCTGTTATTTTATAACAGATAGATACGATTTTCGACTTTAAAACAAAAGAAATAAAGATGATATTCGATTGAGATACGTATTTATCGTCCGTACAAAAATCATAGGCTATGATTTAATAACAGATATTTGGATCTGTTATTTTTTTGTCACAGTCACAGTGATAACAGATATCGTGTTTCACCTGTTTCAACCCATCTCAAGTACAAAGTTGTAGTAAAAAGTCTTACGTTCGTACTACATCTTTGATTGGTTACATGCGACGCGGACGGTTTGCTCTGTATTGTTGACTGCACATTTCGTACGGTAATGATAATATGTTAGTAACGATGACATGACAGGTGCAATGTGTTTATTTTGTGGAATGACTACATTTTGACATATAATTCAAGGTCATTTTGTTGTTTTATAAAATACTAGCGGTCGCCCGCGGCTCCGCCCGCGTGGATGTCGGTTACCGCTGCAAAAAGCCTACCCAGGAAAGACACGGTCAGCAAAATGATTCCCAGGTCAATTCACAGACACCGACAGTAACATCGACGACGCAGTCATTATCCGCAGGCTGCACAGATTGTCTTTCTGTGTATGTTAAAGTTGTTAATGATGAAAATATTTAAATGTAATTAATACTAAGTTTTCACATCTGCCGGCAGTCCCGGAGCGCAACCCGTTGTTTTAGGATAGATAACTAAAGCGATTATTGTAGAGCTTCTCTATAAACAACATTTGACGTTAAATTATTTTCAGGTAACAAAATATACTGATGGTCGGGAGCCCCGACCCGTGATAGGGCAACGTAAATTTGCCCATGCGTAAAACATTCTTTTCGTAAATCAATTACTACTAATTTGAATGTTTGGCCCTGGGAGAAAAGAACTGTTGTTTAGCTCTGAGAAGAACTTTTGCGTAGGTGTAGTTTTAAGAACGAAATCTAAAAAAAATCGCACGAAAATTATTAGACTTCGCGCACGACCGCTGCGTAGGGAGCATACCTTACTCATAGATCTAAACTCCCCTCCCGCACGCGCACCCCCGCCTTGGTGACGCCCACTTCGCAACGGGCCGTGCAGCAGAAATCGTAATATTTTAATTTCGCCATAACTTCAAAACCAAACGTCCAATTTTAATCATTCAAAGACCAAATATTATCTACATAAACTGTACTTAGTGATGAAATAATTTATTTTGATAAGGATTAATAGCATGAGTAAAATAAACGCGTTTAAATGTAGTCCAAAAAAAATTCAAGATTTTTAAATAAAAAACAGTTGTTGTGCCTCACTCGACATAGATAGGTATAGTGCGTCGCGGACTTTTTTGAAGGTATTTATAAGATCTACAATTAATTAGAAAATTTTATGGTTCTGTCTTTTATAGTTTAGGCAGCGTACGCAAAATAAGTAACTTTTCTGGTTGATTTTTTACACCTTGTGTCCGAAAAACCCAAATATCTTACGGAACCCTATTTTTTTCCAAAATAAAATATAGCCTATGTTACTCGTGGATAATGTAGCTTTCGAATGGTGAAAGAATTTTTAAAATCGGTCCAGTAGTTTTTGAGCCTATTCATTACAACCAAACAAACAAAGTTTTCCTCTTTATAATATTAGTGTAGACACTCAATTTCGAGTTGCGACACTGAATGCACTTGTAACCATGAAAATATTCTGTACGTATTCGAAAAAAGAGGATTGACAACTAAACGCGAATTTCTTAATTGCCAAAAACAACAACGAAACGTTACATGCTGTCATAACGCCCCTCCCACTTTAGAAATGTAATGTATTTATTTTAGAAAAATATAACCTAAGTCCTTAATTCTAACTAAATTAAACCAACGAACGAACGAAAACCATGTTTCTGACAATACTATCTCTATGCATAAATACAGTTTATTATGTTTTCTCTACATTTAAATTTTTATTGTCCTGGTCGCATACAGTTTTGCCTTATGGACTGGATGTCGGTATGTTGGGATTCTCTGCGTATTATTTGACAAGGTTGAAGAAGCCAGAGCTGGAGAATGTGGTCAGTATATTCGGGCCTGAGCCCTGGACTAAGGAAAGCCAGAAGAATCCAGAAAAAGTCGTCAATTGCATCGCTCATAGGGGAGCGGGTCTGGACGCCCCTGAAAACACTATGGAGGCGTTCAAGCATGTAAGCAACCTTTTTAAAGTGTTACTAAAGAGGATTTATGACCAAAGAGTCTTTATTTATTGTTAAGAGTTAGACGAAAGAGGTAAAGAATTCTTGTAAAAAAAAATGTAAACAAACATTGATTTTGATTATAGAACAAAAACTTGCAATAGATGCAGATAGTGGATGGCACTATCTATACATATTAATAAAAATAAATAAATATTTTTCCTTGTTTATTGTCATAATTGGCTCCACTGTACTTTATGGACCGCGCGTGAGAAGCTTCATATTTTTTTTGCGTATAGATATCTTCATGTAGAACACTTTTGCAAAATGTCACAGCCAGCAAACGCTTAGTTTTCGAGAAAAAAAATCCTAAAGTTTCAAAAATTTCTACTTGTTTACGTAATAAAATTGACATTTTATCACAGATACCGTAAGATTTTCACTCCTAGGTTGTTCCGTTTCACGTTCAAACAAAGTGACAGCGGATTTTAATGGTGTTTAGTATAAATATTGGATGCAAGAGCGAGCGAAGCGAGCTCGGGAGTTGGGGGCACCCCGACACGGACAGGTTAGGTTAGAAGGGGATGGCGGGGTCTGAAAGACCCCGCCATTCCCTTCGTGGTTATTTTTTTTATAAACCACCCAGAAGTAGGAGCCCCGCGAAGCGGGGCTCCGTCAACTACGCTTTAGAACAAAAAAAATCTTGAAAAGCTTGTGACATTCTAAGATTTTAGTAAATTTTAGATTGACCTTGACTTTTGTAGTATTCGACCTTGACTTGTGGGGTGTTGACCTTGACCTTGCAGATGTCATTGACCTTATTATTGCTTGGAAACGACTTTAGCCCCGCCACTTGCTTTTCCCCAGCCTTAATACTCTACTATTATTTTGGCAATTTTTTAAAACTTTGGAAATTTTTGTCTCGGCACCTATGGTTTTGCTGGTTTTGCGGTTTTTAAAAATACAATAGGAATGGTCTATTCTACCAAAAAAAAAATACCTACTATAAAAAATCGCCGGTCCATAAAGTACAGTGCTTCCCATTATCTTGGTTAGGCCATATGAGGACCAAATAGAATAGCGTCTGAAATGATCTTTTGAGGAAAGAACCACACACATTTGAGTGGTCCACCATGGCCCACTCCCTATCACAGGGCCTGTGTCCCAGATGTGGATAAATTATAAGTTGATTATGTACATAAGTTTGCGTTACAATGTCATATTGTCTCTGGCCTTACCATAAACAATGTACATTGAAACAAAGAAACGGTTAGCCACAAAACTACATCTTAAAATCACCAATGAAATTACTTTTTCAGTGCGTAGAACATGAATGCAACATCATAGAGCTGGATGTACGGTCATCCAGAGACGGCAAGCTATTTCTTTTACATGACCAGGGCTTGGAACGGCTTTCCGGGACAAGTATCCCTGATGTGCGTTCTGTGGACTGGGACAAGATTAAAGATATTGACGTGGGCGCTACTCATCCTAATAGGTTTGTTGGTTTCATTTCTGCATGTAGTTATAAGCGGAATTGATTTAATAGGCTTAGGGTGGATTCTCGGACATTCGTTTCCGAGTATCCACCTTAGGGTGGGTAAACTGAATAACCCTTATTCAGCAGACTCTTAAATTCATTTATACATCTGTGCATATACATACATACACATAAATAAAATTAACTTTTCTGTTTGCAATGTCAAAATAACAGCTATTTACTAAATACATATGAAAAATTGTCTGTTTGTCTGTCTGTTTGTTCCTTCTAATTTCCGAAACGGCTGAACCGATTTTGACGGGATTTACACTGGCAGATAGCTGATGTTATAAGGAGTAACGTAGGCTTTTATTCTAGAAGAAGCATTTGGCGCGGTATCCACCAAAGTGGAGAGGAGAGGAGCGATGTGGAAATAACGAAATCGGATTGGTTTATTCAAACACATCTCCTCTCGTCACCTATCCAAAATCAAAATCAAAATATTTCACATAAACCTACATGGGCACTTATGAAACGTCAGAAGCTAGGTGCACGGTTCCAGTTGGTCGTTTCCTATGTAGAAGAGGCGGGAAGAAACTCCACTCGTCTCCTCTCATCTCCTCTTTTGTGGATACCGGGCCTTGAGAGTCCAAGCGCGTGAAGCCACGGGCAGCACTTAGTTGGAAATAAAAACTAGATCCTCGCCTTTCAGAAAGCAGTTCAAAGAAGTGCGCCTATGTCTGCTGGACGATGCCCTGGATTACCTCCTGGCCAACAACATCAAGGTTATAATTGACGTTAAGGGCGAAGACAAACAGGTATTCAGCCTTGTTGTAAACCTTCAGCTTATGTTTCCTCTTCCGAAGGCGGCCGTAACCGTAACCGTAAACGCATGACATGCATATTGTCGACTATTTCGGTTTTATGCTCGTGATTTCATTATTAAGTACTCAGATCTATTCTTTAAAAAATTTCCGATTACTCTTATCGTTTTAAATGTACGTGTTTTCGCCATGTCCGTCTGTCTGTCTGTCTGTCTAAACCATTTTTGGATGCAACACAGCTAAGTGGGCTCTACAAGTTACCGAGTAATAATCGACCAGCTTACATTTGCAGTTGCAAAAACATGTTCTCCCATACATTCCGTTTGGGAGAAAAAGTTTATCAACTACAATGTTAAGTTTGTTCTTGCGATAAATTCATCCCAACTACGGAACCCTTCATTGTGCGTGGTTCGACACGCACTTGGCTGGATTTTTCTTTCTAACTTGTTGATTTAACGACCGACAAAAAGCGCAATGCAGTGTTAGATTTTCAACGCTCGGCTCAGCGTCGAGAGTTGAAAATTCAACAGTGCGCTTTTATGACGCATCACTTTTTGATGTCGTGTACAGATCGATTCAAACTTTATGGCGGCTCGGAAGTTAGCTTTTAGCTGCGCAGTACCCCTCCCCTCACCCCCGCTGTCATATGAAATTGTTACTGCGCACCGACTCGCCTCATGTTCCGAGCCGCCATTAAGTTTGAATCGAACTGTAGTATTAATGAAAACGGGCATTGTTGTCTTTTCTTTAGTTAGTGCAGAATAAACGTTTTTCTTTTATTACAGGTAGTGAACGGTGTTGTGAACAGCTTTGCATCAAGACCTGGCATGTATAAGTCTGCTGCCGTGACGAGTTTCAATCCATTCGTTCTTTACCAGGTATGTTTATTTTTAACTGATTTGCAAAAAGGTTTTTGAAGTGAAAACTTCTTTCGGCGCGTTGAGCACTTTTTGGGTGAATAAAAATCATGGAACTCGCGTCATCGTCACCCTTGAAGAAATGTTTTTAGCGCCATCTACCGTTTGATTTTTTTTGTTTTTATGTGTGTTCATCGGTATTTTCGTCAAATGTGGAGATTTCGAAAATATGTTTTTTGTTTTTTTTTATTTGATTTGATGAATTCAGACCGAATTCATCAATTCATTCAGTCTGATTTCCGCCGCCATGCGCACGGCGGCGGTACTTACTGCGGCCATGCCCCGGGTTGTCAAAATATGTGGGACTTCTCATATTTAAGACCTTTTATGTACCATATTTTATGCAAAATAAAGTATTATATTCTTTTCCCGCCGCCAGGGGCGCCAGGGGTAGTTGCAACACTGCTCGCAGGGAACGTCGCGCGCACCACTTGGGCTATTATTATCACAGAAACCATTCGAAGAATAATAGCCCAAGTGGTGCGCGCGACGTACCGCCGCCGTGCGCCATCTGGCGGCGGCGGGGCCGTAACAGTGGCTTAATGATGTTCTATATTCTCAGATACGTAGGAGCGATCCTGAGATTGTGGGCTGTCTCAGTTACCGGCCGTACTGCTTCAGTTCTCAAGATTATGACGCAGAAAAAGGCCCCAATAACCCGCGGTGAGTTCATTTTTCAGACAAGTTTCAGGACTGGGCTGTACAGAGGGCCTAGACAAGTGACAATCGCTTCGAAAGCGTTTCGTATTTCTACAACGACTTTCAACAGGATTGACATAAGCTTTTCGATAGCTTATGTCAGTCCTATACATTTTTGACTTTTCCATCATCGTTATCGCTGATGTCACTTTGTCTAGGGCCTTAGGTTAGATAGACAGTCGCTTCATGTAAAATATTCCAGTATTTTCGATGGACATAGAAAGAAAACTATTTTATTTGGAACACGCACACCAAATACATACAATAAAAAACCAGCCAAGTGTGAGTCGGACTCGGACACGAAAGGTTCCGTACCACCGTACAATATTTAGCAAAAAACGCCGAAAAAAAAACGTGTTTTTTTTCGGCGTTTTATTTTTATTATTTGTTAATGAGAGGCAAAAGAAATACACAATTTGTGAAAATTTCAACTGTCTACCTATTACGGGTCATGAGATGAAAACTGGTTTTTTTTTGGTAACCACGTGTGTTAATGGCCTAAATATCAAATACAATAGACGTAAATATAATTATTTAGTAACTATTCCTCAAGAGTCATACACAACCCTGTAAGAAATCGACACGTGTTTCACCTCTCAACGAGGCATCCTCAGGATGACGATTGACCAGTCGCAAACCATAACACGACGTGTTCCCACACCGAGTGTTGGACGCAAAAAATATCCATTTCATTTTATCAGTCGCAATGTTAGTTTGAATATTTTTCCGTAGATTCGCTGACAACCTGCCGTTGCACAGCCTTTTACGCTTCGCGGACACGATGCACGCGCTACTGTGGCGCTGGACGGCGCGCTGGTGTGCTGTCAGCGCTGTTTTGTTACACAAGGACATCGTGAGCCCGTTAGTATAATCCCAACTAATATTAGGTCCTTTGAAATCAGCGTTTTGTATGGAGAATTTTAAAGAAGTTGAATTTTTCATACTAACATTTTCTTAATTTATCTAACAACCATGAACACTAATGTTTTAAAACTTTTATGCACTAATGTTTAAAAACTAAGATAACGTATGCCACTTAGACTAAGCGACAAAAATAAGTTTTGGCTAAGTTAAAACAATAAATAGTGGTCATTTCTGCTAACAAAATGAGGATTCATTTTTAAGGTATTTTTTATGTTTAGAAAACTATAAGTAATAAGGTTTTTTTACTAAAGCAATTGATGACTATTTTAAATCATAGAAGTGACGTCGTAAATCGTGGAAATTCGAACGCGCGATTATGAGATCTAAGGCTGGTTTTAGAGTCACGTTGATCATGTTGAGCGCCAGCGCTGACGACCCAATATGTATAATTATATATCATCATCCTGACTCTAAAACCAGCCTAATATAGAGCTGGTACAACCATGGAAGAACATGTATATTTTGTATTACCCTGATTTCAAAATTATGGAGCAAAAACTGCAATTCCAAAAAAACTTTTAAAACTTTTAAGTGACAGATGACGACCTGCAAGCAGAGTAGGTAACCTGACTGAGAGAAACAAACTCGCAATGACAGCTGTACTACTACACAGAGCGGGGCAGTACATAACTTAGAAGCTTTACGTCTGTTTGGCGCGACGTTCGTGCTAATTCGAAAACACGAATATTACCGAAGCGCGTACATTTTCCGGTTTAACTGTACCCACATTTCCTTTTTTTCTGATTCTCTAACTTCTATTTCCCAGGACTGAGATCCAATACTGGCGGTCGCTAGGCATCCGCTGCGCCGGCTGGAGCGTGAACAGGCCGCTGGAGAAGCTGTACTGGCGCGGCGTGCTCAAGGCGCCCTATCTCGCCAACACTCTGCTTGGGGAGCCTGATGTGAGTAGCTATAAATGCGTACAGCCTGAGTTACGAGTCCAAGGGGTGGTCTACACATGTTTTGGTCGGCAAAATCGAATAAAAATGAAGTAATACGGGGTTATATAAATTAGCTAACGAAAAAAAGTAGATTTACAGGGTTATATTAACTTCGCTGGCGAAAAAAGGATATATACAGGGTTATATTAAATTAGCTAGCGAAAAAAAGTAGATTTACAGGGTTATATTAACTTCGCTAGCGAAAAAAAAGTAGTTATACAGGGTTTTAAATTAGCTAGCGACAAAAGTACTTTAAGATTTTCTTTTTTTGGAATCAATCACAGCTGGTAGTATAACTCAATAGCGAGGGTAGATATAACTCAATAGCGAGGGTAGATGCCGTACGAAATGTTAAAAAAATATTGCTGAATTGAATTTGCCGAACCGAACATGTTTGTAGCATCCCTCACTGATTGTAAGGTATTGATTTGAAAAGTTGTAAATCAGTAGGGGGGGGGGCATAGACAATAGACTGGTCATAATGAACTTTTGTCTCAATCTTTCGAGGGTATCGGACCGGCAAGCCCGAGACTGTGAGTTCGAACCTCACCGAACAAGTTTAGATTCGAGATCATTTTACTATTCCCACGAGATAAAGGAAATCATTCAGAACTTACCCAAACACATAAAGGTACGATTAGCAACGAAAGTGCATTAACACATTTTTTTAAATGATTACAATACAATCTGAATTGGTGTAATTAAAAATAAACCACATATGTAGCTTTTAGTTTAAATGCTTAAAAGCTGTTTATAGTTATGTAAAAGTGACAGTGATAATGGACTTTTGTCGCTGATAGTACCAGCCAGTAGCCAGAGAAAAAAGTACTAGATTTGATTTTTAACTAAAGTCTGACCGGGCCGCTGTTCCGCGCCTTAAGAATGCGCGGCGAGGCGGGAGGGCAGCGTTGGCCAATCAGCGGCGGGCGGGATCCCGCGCGCCGTAAGCGTTGACGAATGAGCGACCTGCACTGCCCCCCCGTCTTGCCGCGCACATACCTCAGGCGTGGAACAGCTCGGTGAAACCATACTACAAGCAATGAAGAATGTTCGATTAACCCCCAGCTGCTATATTAGTTATACAACATGTACAAAAAAACCCTGTCCGATATGTGGCAATTTCTAGGAAAAAAAAATCGTTTTTTGGTATGGGGAATTTTACGGGGTTATTACATGGGCGTGGCGGCGACTACAAGTCATAACTGACGCTTCAACATGCGTCAGTTTGCAATTTTTTAATGGACTTGGGGTTATTTTGGTACTAAACATTTTATTTATTTATTTTAAATAGCATTATCTTTTTATTTCTATAATAATAACATTTTTTTATTACTTTTTGGTAATATTATTGCAGTACCTCTGTGGCCCTTTCGGATCGGATAGGGTTTTTTTACATATTGTAAAAGGGTCAGTTCACACTGAGACGCGACGCGACGCGCACTTTTTTATGATCCGATACATTATCGAATTTATTTACTACACAATAAGGTACACGCGCTGCGCAACACCGCGCATCTCAGAGTAATTTGACGCGTGTCAACACTCGCACTGAAATGATACCTTTTCGTGAAGAAAATAAGTTCGATAATTTGTTAAAAAGTGCGCGCAGCGTCGCGTTGCTTCACGTCGCGGTCTGGACTGACCCTAAAACACCAAAAATCTTATTTTTGCTCACAATACAATGTTGGGAGCATTACATTTATACAATAAAAGAGCACTGTTGGATTGTAAACACTCGGCAAAGCGCCGAAAGTGATAATCCAACAATGCGCTTTTAACTAAGCATTCATTTAGATGCCGCGTAGTGAAAAAAATTATGCCATGTTGTATATCAAATGGCTTAATAGTTCGAAAATAAAAAAAACATAAAATAAAAAAAAATCTAAAACCCAACCACGTCAAAAAAGTCTACTAAAAAGGTATAACAAGACACCACAGACAGACAAATTAAAAATCCGGAGTCACACGTAATCTGTTCGATTTATGCCCTAACACGTGTGACTCCGGATTTTTAATTTATCCTTCTGTAATGTTTTTATACCTTTTTAGTTAGAGTCTGTCTAGTGAAAGCTGAGAGTGAAAAAGGGCGGCAAATTAAAAAAAATACGCCTTGTGACGTATGCGTAAAAAACGTATTTGATACTTGAATATTTTTATACAGAATATTTAGTTTTGTTTCTTCTATCAAATACGTTTTTTCCTAGTTGATCCGGGGATACACCGACATAGTTCTTTTTCACTCTTAGCTTTCACTAGACAGACTCTAGTTTTATAACTTTTATTATTGACTGCAATTGGCAACTTTGATAGTGTCAACAACTAAAAAAGCTCTGTCTGCCGAGCACCTTAGTGGAAACGGGCATTATTTTTGCTTTCATACACTTTCGCAATAGTAAAAAAAAAAAAAAACTTTTTCTGGCCGGCTCTAACTTTGTGATAAAAAACGTTCGAAGCCTGAATGATCTCCTTTTGATACACAGATAGCTAGCGCACTTGAAAATGAAAACGATGAAAACGATAATTGGTGTCAAATTAACCCGGATCAAGACTTGTCATAAAAAAATCAAGGCAAGTGACGAGACCTTTTTTATTTAATTTAATAAAGGACCCGCTCTTGACCTCGAATTTGCAAAAAAAAGGTGTAGTTATAGTACAGTCACGTTACGAGCATAATTGTTTTACTATGATCATCAGCTCGGCAATAATGATGTCAGATATTTTTGTCACATCGAGTTATCACATTCTTCTAAATTTAACGAGTAGGCATATATATTTATGATAAAGAAAGCGGCTTGTGGCTAAGTAATACTATGAAAAAGAAGCCAAGCTATGTTTGCCGCGGTTGGTCCGTCGATGAGTGGCATCTTTACATACCAAGACCCCTCGGAAATCACGTTAACCCGGCTGTCATTTCTAGATCTTTGACAGTTGTTACGTGTCAGAAGCCTGAAAGTCTGAAAACCAGTGTTACCAAAAGGTATCGTGTTACTCAGTAACTGGGTTGTGGAGGTCAGATAGTTTTGGTGTTCCTTCGATGCCTCATATTTGTGCTGCCACTTTTATATGTCTTCCACAAATGACCACATAATTTTGCCGACAGACATTGATGAATGAACCATAAAATCAGATATTATTGCCGCGCTGTCCAGAGTAATACATTTATGCTCATGACTGCACACTCGCGGAACAAAAAAAATATGGAATTTTTATACACATTCCAGTAATGTCACCTGTCACTTTTGCGTACTGTCACTTTTGCGTATTGTCACTTTGGCACAGAGATTAGAGGGGCACAGTTAAAATACGCGTTTTTTATACATGGAATGTCATGACAGGCATAGCCGGCCAATCTTGGGCAAAATATCCAATGGCAATGCTGGTCGTTATTAGTTGGAGGGAACATTTTAACGCCCTTTCCATAGTCAATATAATGGAGAAGAAAACTGTCAAATTAGTTCCGCGTAGATGGCGCTCAGTGTTTGTTACTATCATTGCTGCTGCCAATGGAGTTCCTTTCTGAAAACTTTGCCGCAAGATGGCGCAAAGTGGGTTGTCTTGATGCCGATTGGTCTCTTTCATTCAGGATGACTTTGACAAGTGACAAACACTCAGCGCATTCCTGCGGTGACGATTTCAGCACGCTTAAAAAGATGAAAATTACAGATGGAGAAAAAGCCTAGCGAAAAAGACAGTTATAGCAGCATGGATCGCCCCGGACCACTGGTTGACAAGCTCCTAGAGCCCGAACGAAAGATGTCATCCGGACAAAATTGATTATTCTTTTTTTTTTTAATGAAACGTTAAATATAACTGTAAATTGACAGTCGATTTCAATAGTTCTGCGATTTTAAAAGTTTCAGTGAAAAAAATATACTTTTAAACAGACGGCCAATTCCTGTGATTAAAAATGTTCGAAATCTAGTCACAATCTAGATTGCGAACGTTCTTAAAGAATTGCCCCTCAGATTAAAAGTCCATTTTGTAACTAATATACCTATTGCACATGAGTTTATATTTTGGGGTTATCAACCGCCAGTGGTGTAGTCACTTGAAATAGCCGTTTATAAAAACAGTTTTTTTTTGTGTAAGCTTCACAGAATGTTGCTGATTAGATTCAGCCTCTAGCCGAGGCTAATCATGGCAAATCATTGCCTCAATGTGAGGCATAGGTACTCGCGCCTTGAAGCTTTTGTAGCCTCAGCTCGAGTCGGTTTCTGTCATGTTAAAAACAGCCTCATTCGTAGCTTACTACTATAGGTAGTTTCAGTTTGGGCTCGCTTTCTTCTTTCAATAAAATTGATTTTAAATTAATTTATTCGTTAGAAATCCCCGGACGAATCTAACATGTACAAAACGTAACCATTGGAGAATGCTCATTAAAAAAAACAGGATTTAGCTCAGAATTTTAGTGATATTTAGTGATATCAAAACTGAGCTAAATCCTGTATCTGTTCGCTCTGGATTTTTTTTTGAGCAATCTCCATATAGTTTATTTATTTTAATAAACGCGCCAATATTTATTTATTTATTGTCTTTCTTTAAAAGGCGTTTACTCCAAAATTCCATAATTTATTTTGGTCAATTTTAGTCAACTAGTTCTATGTTCTATGTTAGGGGTTTGGTTTCCGCACTTGGTCCCTAAGGTGGACCATTGTGCGTGTGCGTGGGATAAACAGGGTGTTAGGGTAAACACCGTTATCCTTGAAACCAGTGGTTTGGTGTCATTTATAGAACGTAAAATGGAAAATTACAACTTTTATTTATTTATTTTTTATTACATTTTACAACAAGAGTATTTCACTCTCACCTTATGCGCTAGGGCAACGAACTTGCGTCTCAACACAGGTGGGGGGGCGCGGGACGTGACCTGACCGGCCGCGAGCGCGACCTCTCCCTCAGTCAGCTGTTTCGATATCAAGCACGGTGTCTGATAGAATTTTTTTAAATCTTTTAATGAAAATAACGTTTTTTTTGTTGTTGTTACTGGGTCATTTATTTTTATATTTAAGTCAACTACCCATGGTTTGAGTGACAACGGTGTTTACCCTTAAACTATGTATTATTCAACTATTAGTGATATTCAACTAGTATATAAAGTCTGGGTTCATTAAAGTCGGCTAAAAAAGCGACTTTTCTTATTCGTAGATCAACAGCACCGCCCGTAGCACGATTGAACCGTCTCAGATAGAACAGGAAGTGGAATAGAACGCCTCGAGGCCTCGAGGACGCAGCGGTGAGGCAACGCGCCTCAATCGGAACTAGACTGCCTCGAGCGCAGCCGACTTTTAACTTTAACATCACGTTAATAAGGACTGTTTTCGCCACTCCAAATTTTGGTTAAATAACGCTTGCCGCGTTTCATTAAATCGCGCTGTTGTAAAACCTAGACGGGGATCATTTGCAGAGCCATTCTAAATCATGAATTGGGTGTCGTTAACACTTGCACGGCCACGTCGGGTCGCTATGCTGTGCCCGACAGGGTTCATAAATTGTTTCATTAATTTATGGCCTACGAACTGTTTTATATAATAAATATAAGAAATATGCAATAAAGAATTGAATTGTGAACGTATTGGGTTCAACTTATATTTTTGATGGTTTCTCAAATAAATATAGGTAAATCAAAGTATTTTTAACCAAGTTAGAAAGGAGGAGATTCTCAATTCGTCGGTATGTTTTTTTATGTTTGTTTACGCGATTACTCCGCCAATTATGAATTGATTTTGATGATCATTTTCTTGTTTGGTAGGTCAAAGACACCGACTCCCGAAATTAAAGTAATTTTTCACTTTTTAGTGTTGTTTTTAAAGTTTTAAGTCGGTTGTTTATTTTTTTTAAAGATTTTTGACGTTTCATTCTAATGTCATTCTCAATTCGATTGAGACTAAGATTAGAATGAACGTTCTTAAAAAACCGGGAATTTCCGGGAGTCGCGGTCCTATACCGATAATTTTCGATTTTCTGGGTCAGATCCGTCAGTATGCAAATTCTAGTCGTTCGTGTGGTGAAACAGGCCTTATTTATTTTTCAAAATTATTTTTGTTTTTACTGTTTTGCTGTCCGCGAGGTCGTCCTGCCTCGTCGCTGCACTCGAGGCGTCTTCGAGGTTAGTTTACCATCTTATTATCTTTAAAACCTATTCACTATGATCCCTTATTCACTGGGAAACTTGAGTTGATCAAAATTGTTCTCAGAAACTGGGTGTTGCGGGAATCTATATTGCGAAATTTTTCTCAACTCTTAGTCCAGTGAATACGTAGCTTTGTTTATTTTGTATAATATAATTATACTATATAATACTAAATTAATAGCCCGTTGGTTTCGTGACTGCTGAGCGTGGGTTCGATTCCCAGGTCGGGCAGTGTTCGGTTTTTCCATTAGGAATTCAAAAGCACATGATACCGTTGGTACTGCGCTGCGTGTGGGAAAAGTGAGTGCACCTGTGTCTGCGCACAAACTTGGGCACTATACGCTTGGTCAGTCCACGTCCAGATTGGCTCCCGAGACCGAAATTCCTTCAAGAGGATATTATTTAGAATTGTTAAGTTTTGCTTTGTAATTTCGGGATGTCCACAATTTTATGAGTTTGCCCAATGAATACATAAAATTTTGTGACAGATATCAATCATATAAGTAAAAAGAGGTAGATAATGTCTATTTAAATCCTTGTTTCCAATTGATGTTATTATCACTTAAGCAAACATCAACTTTATGACTGTGTAAATAAAGTTGATTTTAGACTGACTAGTAGTGTTGAAAAAGTCATACAAATATGAAGTTGTAGCGCAAACTGAACCTTATGTGTAGGCAGTTACAGTTGGTTTTCCTAAAACACGGGTTTGTTTACATGTTTGGCAAATAAATGGCGAACGCAGTATAGGTTATACGCACTCCGCAATAACCAAGTTTTCTTCTTGTCTCTTTCGCTCGAGATAATTACGACATGCCGTCCTACTTCCACGTGTCACCTAATAGAGTGACATTGTGCCGTTTTTGAATATCGAATATTGGCTAGGTAGCATATCTGCTAGTGCTGGAGATTCTGTCGTAATACGCGCCTCTGTCACGCCACTTGTTTGGGTGGTCAAATATTTACTTGTTTTGAATATTTTGGCAATATTACTGTATGGAAATATGAAATATGGCTAACTAGCTGTCTAAATTATTGATTATGAAATGCAATAAATAATATCGTAACACCGAATATTTAGTTTTAGTTGTAAAAAAAGGTTTTGGAAACTTTCCAAATGCCTTTTTTACACCTAAAACCGGTTACAACTTAAATTTTATTGAGTGTTATAATTGCAATTCATCACTCGGGACTTTAGCGGTTAATATTCTAGTAAGCTATATAACGATATTATATAGTTCCATACGGTAATATTGCCAAAATAATCAAAACAGGTAAATATTTGACAGTTATTTGCGACGTTGCCAACTTTTAAAATCAACGCTATTAAAATGACGATATCTCTAAAGTTCTGTTTGGGAGCTGTTTACAAAAGTTTATCACTGGAATCGTTTATCTACCTCTTTTCACTTATTGTCAGATATGCTTAATAATGAATATTGTAATGTACCAAAAATGGGGAGTATTTATACTTAGCAGCTTTATTATTTAGGTTTTATTTATTATTAAAAAGAAGAATAAATTATTATTTATTAGGTCGTTTAAGTATTTATTTTCTTATTTATTACATTTTTGAACTAAAATGGTAATATAAAAAAAAAACATTTAAAAATATATCTTTCAGCTAGCTTTCATTTTAAGTGCTTTTCATGTAAAAGAAGACTGTATTAGTTTTGCTAATCATTATTCTAGAATATTGGCTATGGGGTCGTTTTACAATAAGTCATTAATAAATTGACAGGAGATATAAGGATATATACATCCTAAATAAATAGGTATTTTTCCAAAAAGTCTACCTTATGAAACCTGGAACAGAGGCTAATGAAAAACAACGAAAAACAATTATAAAACTAATAGTAAAAAGAGTAAGCGCCTGAAAAGTAAATACTTACCAAAGTATATTTTTTATTGATACGTATCTATTTATTTTTTAATTACATAGTGACTTTTGCATAATGACACTAAAATATGCCAATTCAAAGCTTGCCGTTTCAAATACATTACTTGCTAGGCTAAAATGCACAAGCGACTAAGTTTTGTCGTCGCATTTTCTCGCGCCTAAATGACTCGACTCATATTAATGTCTCGTTTCAGCGCGACATGATAGGACGACAGGATATTCTCGCACTGCACATTTGTGATTATGCCTAGTTGGAAGGGAACTCGACTAGCATGGCGCGTTTTATATAATTCAACGGCACCTTTTTTACGTAAATATAAAAAAAAAATGCAATATATTTTGTAGATACAGCAGTATTTACTGACATGTTTTTTTTTGTGAATATGGAGTATTATTTTACCAAAAATTTAATTTTTAAGTATTTAGTATTATGTGCACAAAATCTTCACGTGAATTTGTCGTATTTTGTGGTCCTCCGCTTTTTTGTTTTAATCATTTGTAATGTTACAGATTATTAAATCTTTGTCATATTTTGTTTCGCAAAATATGACTAAGATTAATTCTTAGATTTCTAGTTTTTCTTAGAAAATATATCAGGCTCAAAATGTTTTGAAAATTCATATTATGTATCTAGACAGAACAGTTCAAAGACTGTTTGAAAACATATTGAAGTTGTTGTTGATAAGTGTAATAAAATTCTTGGATTAATTTGAAAGATAAACCTACGTATATGTATTTTGCACTGGCTGGTAGCAGCCAGGCGTACTAAAGGAAGTAAGTAGATTTTTCATCATCATCTTGGCTCTTATCAGTCTTATCCCATGTAACTTGGGATCGGCGCAACATAGCCACTTATGGTTTCGAAAATACTATCGTCTTAACACCAAACACCATAAAATTTCTATCAATACCTTCAGGAATAAATCGCTTTTGAATTTTTGACGTAACGTACGTTACCGTCTCAACACTGCAAACAATGGTATCACTATAAACTCCATAGAGATTAGTAGAGAGTGCGCGCAACAAATTTTGAACAGTAGACACGGGTTTGAACAACACGACGTTCTTCACCACACTCCCTCACTTGTCAGTTCGAGATTCATTCATTTGTATGTCACAGTGAAGCGGTACAAAATGTTATTTTGAGGCGTTGGGATATTCAATCATTTTGTATGGGACATTTGAAGTGCCTGTTGTATGTCCTACCCAACACTAATCTATAGCTCACTTGTCTACGATGCGCACTAAGCGATTGGTGCAATACGCGCACTCTATGTAATATTATATCTCTATGGTACATTCACAATGTATACGATAGCTCAATAATTATACTAATTTGTAAGATTTCAAATTAATTTATATAGTTTTATGCGTAGCTCGAATTCTTACTTACAAAAGTCGTCTAAACATATTGGTGACAATGTAACATTGCAAATTAAAATAAAGTGGAAGTGATATTTCGAGAAATTAATTTAAAAAATATTTAATAAAATGTTGAGCAGTGTCATGTTCTCAACAGCTTTTCTGAGGCCGAGAGCAAAGTTATTATTGTTCCTTTGCTAAAAGGAGATGGCGCTATATGTCTTGTGTATAGCTCTATCTCTTTTTCACTGGCCCCTGTGATGTGAATTGTGTATTCGTCTTGTTAATGTTACCAGTGTCCATAACGAAGGCGGGAGAGTGTTGCCACTGCCGAAAAAGTAGAAAAATTTATAAAAAATTTGTAACTCGGGTATCACTTTTGCGGAGGGCCTTACCGTAAAATGTACAAAGTACTATGCTCTGTGTAAGTACTTGTAAGTTGTTGTCTGTGTGGTTCGAAATTTAGCTTATTCATCTCAATAAATGTCTTTTTGGCTATGAGTTTGTTTTATTTTTACCATATGAATGCCTTTTTGGTTTAGGTAGCGGTCTCATTAATACCCTAGAGTTATGGGATATAACAAAAAACACGTTGTTTTTTTTTTTATTTCGTTCAACATTTAAATTACAATAATGAAGTACCGTTGGTCCCAAACTAGGCGCAGCCTGTATCTTGGGCACCATTATATAAATATAAAATATTTTAATTATTTTTAAATAAAAGTTGAAAGTTGTAATTGGCGAAGTTAGCCTCTTCGAGACTGCAAAACTAAAAATTACAAGAATATAAATATAAATTAATTCCGGTGTGAAAACTAAAATAATTCATAATGATACTTTGTATAGGTAGGTACAGTATGTTATATAATGTAGGGCATTCCCGTTAAACTGCAATAGTATAGCGTCCATAAATGATAAAAAGGATATTGCCATTTAAAAAAAAAGTAAAATATTCACAAAAATACTTTTTCAATTTTTTATAGTAAAATATTCACAAAAAATACTAAATTGATACGTAAAAGAAACACTCTGTACATGTTACACACTTGTCACACTTGTCTTTCAACGTCATCATCTGCCTAGCCTTTTCCCAATTATGTTGGGGTCGGCTTCCAGTCTAACCTGAAAACCAAAGCTGCTGAATACCAGTATTTGACATGGAGCGACTGCTTATCTGACCTCCACAACCCAGTAACTGGGTAATACGATACCCCTTGGTAAGACTGGTTGTCAGACTTTCGGGCTTCTGACGACCCGTAACGACTGTCACAGATCCACAAATGACAGCCGGGACCAACGCCTTAACGTGCTTTCCGAGGCTCGGAGGATCAAAAAAAATCAGCTGTTCCATTCATTTTGTCGATTTAAGTGAACACAAATGTATGGAGAGCAGTGGTGGCCAAGTGGTAACGGCCACGACTTACCGAGTTGTAGGTCGTAGGTTCGAACCCTGACAGGCGCTTTACTTTGTGTAAATTATTTCATCGCCACTGCTCTCAAAACGGTGAAGGAAAACATCGTGAGGAAACCGGCATGTCCTAGAACCAAAAATTCGAAGATATGTGACATCTACCAACCCGCACTGGGCCCGCGTGGTAGATTACGGCCCGCTCCCTTTCACAGAGAGGAGGCCTGTGTCCCAGCAGTGGGAACATTATAGGCTGATTATGCTAAATGTATGGAACAGCTGATTTTTTTCGCGATTTCAAGGTTGGTCCCACAGAAAAAGTGGTTCAAAATGATGATTACAATGACCCCTTTTCGGGTTTAGCATAAACAAAAAATAATGTTGTATACGTAAGTATGGATATATACTATTGCAGGTTAACGGGGACGCTCTTCGTTAGTTAACATACTGTTTAACTAGTGTAGGTTCAAGTATGTAGGGATGCTGGTCTTTCACAGGTGCTGCTGTAGCTGTTCACCTTTACTCAAGCCTTATTTACACGATGCAAAGTTTCTAGCCTGTAGTGTTTAGACGGTGCAACTAGTATGCCACAGGCAACTAAATTGCACCGTGTAAAGCCGTTTAGGGACCAGAGAAGAGAACCGTGGGTCTTGCATACAAAATAAACGCTTTTCGCCGGTTGCACCACACACCACACGCCTCAGGCCGCGTTCGCATTTTAAACCGATCGTCCCGTGATTAAGCGATCGGTCCCGCGCTTATGTCACTTTTCGTTCGGAAATCCGGAAAGCGCGCGTGACCACGCGTTCACGTTCACCGAACAAATAGGACGCTGGTTATCCTGAGACAAACTTGTACACACGGCTGCACATCAAGCTTCCTATACGTTTCCAGTATAAGCTGAGCTCTACCTATACAATGCGAGATCAGCATAAACTGGAAATGTATAGCTTGATGTGTAGCCGTGTGTACAAGGGTACAGATCGATTCAAACTTAATGGCGGCTCGGAAGTTAGCTTTTAGCTGCGCAGTACCCCACCCCTCACCCCCGCTGTCACAAGGAATTGTTACTGCGCAGCGACTCGCCTCATGTTCCGAGCCGCCATTAAGTTTGAATCGAACTGTACAACTTTATCTCAGGATAACCCCGCGGATCTTTAGGATCTTTTGGCGTGCGGCCAAAATCAGGATGACACCGCCATCTTGTTTTTTTTTCAATAAAATTTCTAAACACAATTTATCATCCACCCCTCTAAACGTATGTCCGAGAATCCACCCTTTAGCCTATAAATTCTGTTTATCCAACGAGGCCTAGAGTGGATTTTCGGTTATACGTTTCCGAGTATCCACCTTACGGTGTATACACGGAATAACCCAACATTATCCTTCGCTTGGGTACAAAAAAGCGAAAACACAACACAAAAATTATTAGGGTCATGTATGACGAAGGGCTGATTTCATCAAAGTCAGATATCTCTTATCCGTGGAATAAAATTGTCGTCTGACAGATAATTTATGGAAAAACTGTCAAAAATACAAATTTTATTCGCAGAATAAGAATTATACTCGATATCAAAATTCGCCCTCTTCTACAAAACACATGAGTTGAGGCCGTGATCGAGGCAAATTACGTTCAGAAATGAAATCAATGTACAGTGCGCCCAAAATACTTTCGCAGACGGCGCGGTCGTAATGGGATTCCAAGCTATGCCTTGAGGCAAATTACGTTCAGAATAAATGAAATCAATGTACAGTGCGCCCAGAATACTTTCGCAGACGGCGCGGTCGCAATGGGACACCAAGCTACTTCTATTTCCAATGATGTGTTAGAGTTAGTAAAAACGGGAATAAAGCGCTATAGGTACGGGAATACCCTACGCTGCGCCGCGCAGCGAAAATTATAGAAAAGTCGCCACGACGACGGCTTAAACTACTAGGTACTTAAACTACTGACACTGCCCTGTTTGTACATATGGGAAGTAGCTGTGTTTGTGAGGTCGAATCCGAATCGGTTTAAACGATTAAATGATGTAATTCCACGTAATAGACGCGATAATAGTTTGCTATGTCTTCACTCTTGTAAGACAACTCTAATGCGCAAAAGTGTTTACTGTATGGCTCCGGTCATTTATAATAAAATACCCAAATCTTGGAGGTAATTGCCGGTATTGTTATTCAAAAAAAGGCTTCGCAATTTTTTTGTGAGCAAAGCGTACTACTCCATAAGTGACTTTCTGTCTGAAAAAGAATTTAATTAATGTGAATGCAGTATGAATGTAATGTAATTTATTAGTGTTGGATTTAATTTAATTTGGAAATTTGACATGTTATCATTAGAAAATTGTATACTTATCTAATTAATTGTGAATTTGCTGTATGATTTTGATTTGAAAATTGACATGTTATTATTATAAATTGTAGACCTAATTAATTGTGAATACATAAATGACATGATTTAATTTTATTAGAAAATTGTGAATTTTTGTATGCCTATCGGCGGGACATAGACGGACTCTGTAATATCTATATTTTAACATCTTCTAACCTATGTACACAAAATAAATGAATTTGAATTTGAATTTAGGCTGAACCTCGAGGCCTTTAATCTTTTTGTGAAGTAAACTAAAGTTATATTAGTGTCACTTCACGTCTCGGTGTGAACTGACCCTTTGTTCAGACCTGCCAAATTATATCGGCCGTATTGTTGTAGGTAGTGCTTATTTAAAAAAAATTATAGACAGCAGCGCTGCTGCATAATTGTCTCTGCTGGGCATCCCTTGTATAGAGACATGGTCGTGATGGTTCAGTCATGACGTCAGTAGGTATTTTATTCGAATAATATAAAGAAATATTTTCACAAAACATACGATTTATTTGAAAAAAATAAATTAAGAATACAAGAAATATTACGATAAATAATAACTAAATAATTATCTATTGAAGAATAAATATTGAACATTATCAATTAATTTTTAGAAAATAAATCACATGCAAACATACGTTTTATTTGTGCTTATGTGATTTTCTTTACTTTTACACTAGCGAAGTTTCAGTTCGTTCTGGAATAATCATTGCATTATATACAGTTATTACAGGTAAGCCTATTATATCCTTCATTTTTACGCTAACCCAGTGATATATCAATAGATACAGTTTACTGATAGCCTTGAACACGTGCACACCCATCTTGAACTCAAAATTCTAAAACTCGAATCAATATTCTGAGGACGTTCTTACATAGCAGTTACTAAACGCAGGCTCAACTTTTCTTTAGGGCGCGTTCCAAATCTGCAATAAGTTTATGCTTTCAACATAATAATACTGCTGTGCTACTTACACATGGTGGAAAACCAATTTAGCTATTGCAGCGTAGTGTTATGAATTTAGTGATTTGATCAGGTGGAATGAGGTTTTGACAGGTGCCACCAACTTGAATTCGATTGTAAAAGGCCCAATCGAACCGAATTAAATGTAGGTCTACGGGCCACATCTGAACTCTGAATTCTCATAAAGCAGCGTCAAAATATAAGTGAAGTATCAGTTCAGTACGTTGTAAACTCAGTGCAAACACGCTATGCATTGAATAACGCTTGTAACTAAGCTAGAACAACTCGAATAACTAACCCTGGTCGTGGTTATGAACTGTCATGAGATTTAAGCTTATGTAACATTTTATGTCCGTGAAATAACGTTATATTACCTGTTAGCGGTTGTTTACCTCCACCAGAAGGTAAGGGGTCCGATTTTACTAATATTTGTGCATCTAGTAGTTCGTGTTTTTGTAGATAACCTTGAAATGCATCGTGTAGGTGTATGCCGGCCCTCTCCAGCTGTAACCCACTAACCACTTAGTATCTTTACCTGTAATGGTTCCTTTTTAACGCTTTTGGTAATTTAATTAATGGTTTTCGTAACTTTTTGTTTTATGTCTGAATTTTATTCTCCTGCACTAGTTTCTGTCACTCCTAGAAATGTCACGAGACTGCTGTTCCATGTTCAAATACTATGTTTTTTTTAAATACTCTGTGAAACAAAAGAGGTGATAGTTTTCAATATTGAGTACATTCTTTTTTGCTTCAATGTCCAAAATTGTAACTTTAGATGAAAAGTGCTATTTTTCCTTATTGTTTCTTTACCAAATAAGTATGCTTTTACATAACGAAACTCAATATATTTCATATACCTCGCCATACACATTTCATGAACATTTTATCTGATGAAAATCTCTGTAGAACACTAGCTATGTCATGGTATAATATTATTCAGATCAGATTAGGAATTTGTGATATCAATATCAATTGGCGGCCTGATTCCTTTTGTTTACTCATTCTCTGATAAGATTACCTTGACAGTGAAATGTATAGTATTTTTAGTAAACAATATTTTTTTTCGGTTTTTTATCTTAGTACTTAGTTAAGATACCAGAGCCACTACTTTTTTTATTGCTGACATTTCCATTTTTAGTTACTTTGCTACCAAGGAGTTCCTTCGTAAAGTTTTGTCGGTAGCAGCCTGCAACATATAATGAAATTATGATAATTGAATTTTCAGGCTTTCTTGACCTTTCCTGCTTCTGTCTGGGGATTGATCCCTCATTGCAAAGTTATGTTCTAGATCTCAGATCAAATAAAAAACCAAGACATTGCTGCGAACAATACAGTGAAGCATGCCTCTGCTCTGTGCATATACATTCACTTGGACACATTTACAATCAAACTACACCTCACTAAGTGCACTCATGTTTACGAAACTAGCCTCACGTCACTGTTGACAGTGCTATATCTTATCTCTATCTTCATTAAATCCAGTTTCCATAGCCAATTCCATTTGTTTACTTAAACGACTTTTCCTTGGATACAGAGAATATTTGGCCATAAATTATCATAAAGGTATTCAAATTAAAACAATGCAATTTCCTTGAGCGTATTGTATACAACAATGATTTTTAAAGTGTCTTTTAAATAAGCATGTTTCAAATATTTCTTTATGTAAATAGGGAATGCATGTAAATAGGAGGAGCTTGTGGCTAAGTAATAACAGCCACACAGGTCGATCCATCAGGTTAAGCTACGCTCGCCGGGGTTGGTCCATGGATGGGTGACCTTCTTTACATATCGAGACTCCTCCGTGCCTCGGAAAGCACGTTAAGCCGTTGGTCCCGGCTGTCATTTGTGAATCTTTGACAGTCGTTACGGGTCGTCAGAAACCCGAATGTCTGACAACCAGTCTTACCAAGGGGTGTCCTATTACCCAGTTACTGGACCTGGTGGAGGTCAGATAGGCAGTCGCTCCATGTAAAATACTGGTATTCAGCTGCATCCGGTTAGACTGGAAGCCTACCCCAACATAGTTGGGAAAAGGCTAGGCAGATGATGAAATAGGGAATGCTTATTTTCGGTGCCAAATCAGAGACTTAGGAACCTGGGTAGCGGATGTTACCAAAATAATAATAAGTAAATTATTATTTAATAACACTGTTATAATCATAAAGTATTTTTCATAGTTGAATGAATCATTGATGTAGTTACTATTGTTCAACTTAGTCAACCAAGTGGTATAATCAGTAAAATGGCGTCACCATGCATCAAATTTACAGTGTAGGTACCAATTAGCGCTTGATCATAAAAAATATCAATTGTATACTTACCAATGACAATACTTTAAATTAAAATTCGCGTATGACGTACGTACTGACGAAAACGAAAACGTTATGACAACTGGAAACCCCATTACAATAGTCGTTTTGCGCGACCGGCACCTATATCGCGATTAATGCCAACCATTTTTCCAGTGTTAGTGAGAGACTGAGCTATACAAGGCCGCTAGCACCATCCTTTTTTATTACTACTACTACTACTAATACCTCATAGTCAGCCCCCAGTACAGAGAATCCGCCCCCCCCTCCCATGCTACCGAATCGTAATGCTCTCCTCAAATTTTCCGAATTTTTATACCTTCTGTAAAATGAGTTACATAAATTCATAAACTCACACCTTATTGGGGTAGGCAGAAACTACGGAACGCCACCTGCTACGATCCTTACATACTCCTTTTGCTTCGTTTACATTTATACATCTCGCACGCGGGTTGCGAGTACTACGCACCAGACCTTCTGAAGAATATCATCAATAAGTTCATTAAATGTCCTTTTAGGACGTCCCCTCCCGGCGTTTCCACTCACATCTGCCTTGCCAAATGAGTTTTCATTCTTTAATAGTGATCAAATACATTAGATGTGTTCAAATGGCTACATTGTATGTTAACCAACTTTCCAAAGATTAGTATGCGTGGGAGGTACCCATTTTATATGGTAGGCAACATTCGCAACCCATGTGCGTACTAGAAAAACTTAGTTTTTGCCCACTGCTTCGAATTTCTTGTTTTAACATAAAATATAGGTATCTTATGAGACTCTGAAATACTGTAGCTTCCCAATAGTGAAAGAATTTTCAGAATCGGATCAGAAATTCCGAAGATTACCCCTACATACAAACTCACAAATTGAAAACCTCTTTATAATATTATAAAGTATAGATGGAGTGTGGATTTTAGCTCGCCGTAAAAAGTTAATAACTGAACTACCCATAAAATTACATTCGCTGCATGATTAAGATAAAACAATAGGCTATTTATCAGATAGTTTGTATCTGAAATATCTACATAAACAAGTCGTGTAATAATACTCAGTTTATAGCTTCTGTGAACATTTCGCATTGTATTCCGTTCACATAACAAAATAACTTTGTTGGTGATTATAATTCGCACGGATAAACAGTAACTAGTAACTACATACATTCCCATACGCAAAACACTTCTAATGACTATATCTTTCGATGGAGCTGGCATTTGTGTAAAGATCTGAAGAATTATTTCATTATATCACATGCAATCTTTGACGTTTTTACCTAAAGGCAGGTTTTTTATTTTTTTTTGACGGTTGGAAATCATCAAATGTCTTCTCCCGCTCTGGGCGGAGGGGGAGGGCGTGTCAGACTTTTGCTGACTCCCCACCTGTGTTCCTTCAGTTGCCTGTTGCCAAGGGCCCCGGTATCCCTTTCGGACTTTCCCGCAGCCGTGACAGGAAAAAGGCAGGTTACGCCCGAATTATTCACAGCCCTTTCCTTCTGGGCCAAAATATCAGAAAACTCCTAATCATCTTACTAGCGTTGTTATCGTTTGCCTTGGCAGCGTAAAAGCATCCCCTAAACGATAGAATTGTCGTCCAACTTTCTGCATAGCATAATCAGCCTATAATGTTCCGACTGCTGGGACTCAGGCTTTAACATGGCAAACTTCTTCCCCACAGCAACATGGCAAACTTTTTCCCCATAGCAACCACACTTCTCGGCTCTTCGCCGTCCAAGCTCAGTGCTCGTGGACGTCAGAGCATTCTCCGAAACACTAAGGGTCCTTGAAATATTTTAATATTCCCACTGCTGTGACACAGGCCTCCTCTCTGTGAGGAGTGGACCATAATCCACCACGCGGGCCATATGCGGGTTGGTGGATGTCAATTTGTCTTCGAATTTTTGGTTCTAGGACATGCCAGTTTTTCTTTAACGTTTTGAGAGCAGAGTGATGACAAAGTAAAGTTGCTGGCTGGGTTTGAAGTCACGACACGACCTAACAACTCGTAAGTCGGGGCCTATATATCACTGGGTCACCACTGCTCCACTGCCGTAAAGCCCTAGCCGTAGCTAAATGTGAACAAGCTCATACAAAATGTTCCAGCAATCTTTTCTCGGCCAGACGACCCGGAGACAGGAAGGCTGACCCTAATATGTCTGAAATCTAGATAAACACGAAATACACTAATCGAGATTAATTTTACACGAGGCTGTCTCTAGTCTCTACTGCAGGGCAAAGGCCTTTGCATATAGATAAGGAATGATCATTGATCACCACGCTTTCTCACTGTGTTTAGTTTAATTTATTAATTGCAATAGTCGCGACCCTTATCTGTTTTGCAACTGTCCCATAAAAAAATTCGCAGCAGTCTTTTTTTTTTGAGGATGGGTAATCATCAAATGACTTCTCCGCTCTGGACGGAGTGGAAGGGCGTGTCAGACTTTTACTGACTAAAACCGTCCGTGTTCCTTCAGTTGCCTGTTGCCAAGGTCCCGGTATCCCTTTCAGACTTGTCCGCAGTCTGAATTTGAAAAATGTGAGCCCAGATTGGCGATAGTAGATAATAGATAACTGGCGAAATTGGGCGTACCTACTTTCTATGCATCTCTGTCGCCTTCAGGAATAATTTTATTTGGTGTAATAAAATACAATAGACGTAAGTAGATATATTTTATTTAGTAACCTATTCCGCGTAACTATTCTTCTAGAGTCAGTAATCAGTCAGTAATGATGCCATCATCACTCTGGGTCCAGCCCTCGGTGTAGCAACACGTCGTGTTCTGGTTTGCAACTGGTCAATCGTCATCCTGAGGATGCCTCGTTGAGAGATGAAACACGTGTCGATTTCTTACAGGGTTTTTTGTGACTCTTGAAGAATAGTTAAGCGGAATAGGTTACTAAATATATCTACGTCTATTGTATTGTATAATGGATTTCCGCAAAGTCACGCCAAAATCAATTAGCTATTGGTGTAATGGTATTTAATGTGAAGGTATCCTCATATTTATCCCATAAAAGTCACATTTTTCAACACGAGATGAATTATTTTATCATATTTTCCTTCTGCAGTACCGCATAACAATACTCGAGTAGATTTGGCGCATCCATGACCTTCACTGCGTTATTTTTGGCTGAAGACACTGCTTTCATTTTTTTTTTATATATTTGATGACTTATTTGGTTTTCCGGTCGGCAATATGTAGGTTTCATTTGCTTTTCAGTAACGCTTATCTCAGACGTTATTTACTCGTTTTATCTCACTATGAGTAAACTGGACCAGAATTCCGTACTTATTTGAAAGTAGATAATTTATCAAAATGGATACTTAATTATTTTCTTACGTGTTATTGCAGTAGTCCTATCTGTGTACTGAAAACAACTTTCTACTTAGCGTTAAACTCGATACCATAGTCCAAAGTTCTTAGTTATACCTACCAATCTCTTACGAAACACTAAGCATTGCGGTTCTTAAACAATATCCTAAATTAACATTTTTCTTTCCAGGGTAAAAATCTCGAAAAAAATAAAAAATACTCACGATGTTACGACGCTGCTCCAAGCATTTACAGACGTTATACCGAAGGCAGGGGCAGACCCTTCGGTTGAAGTCCACAGAGGCGCCCAAGGTCTTCGGGGCCCTGTCCCAGGCTGCCGCGAGGTCAGCTCAGCCCCGGGCCCTCAGTGCAGCCCACAACCAAGTCGCCACCATCCATTTCACCAACCCACTCTTTGCCGAACAAGATGTTATGACCCCCAACTTCCCGGACTCCGTGTCCGAAGGAGACGCGAAACTCGGAGACAAAAAAGTCGGTGATGCCGTCGCTGTTGACGAAGTTGTCATGGAGATCGAGACCGATAAGACCGCGTTACCTGTCATGGCGCCCGGTAACGGTATCATTAAGGAGATCTACGTTAAGGATGGAGACACGGTCAAGGCTGGGCAGAAGCTGTTCAGGTTAGAGCTAACTGAAGGTGGACCACCACCGAAGGCGGCTGCGCCTGCTCCTGAGCCCCCTAAGGCGGAGGCACCACCACCACCACCGCCGCCGCCTGCCGCTGCAGCGCCGCCCCCACCTCCTCCACCAGCAGCTGCGATCCCTATTCCTCCCCCACCACCTCGGGCGCCACCTGCAGCTAAACCCGCTGCTCCCATCTCCTCAATCCCTGTAGCAGCGATCCGTCACGCGCAATCAATCGAAACTGCGACTGTAAAGGTCCCTCCCACAGACTACAGTAAAGAGATCGCTGGTACTCGCACTGAACAGCGCGTCAAAATGAACAGGATGCGTCTACGTATCGCTCAGCGTTTGAAGGAGGCACAGGACACGAACGCTATGCTGACAACCTTCAACGAGATTGACATGTCTAATATAATGGCCTTCAGAAAGAAGAACCTTGATGCTTTCACCAAGAAACATGGCGTCAAACTTGGCTTGATGTCTCCCTTCGTAAAGGCAGCAGCCACCGCATTAATGGACCAGCCCGTTGTGAACGCGGTCATTGAAGAATCCGAAATCATTTACCGTGATTATGTTGATATTTCCGTGGCTGTAGCGACCCCCAAGGGGCTGGTGGTACCTGTAGTGAGGAATGTACAAACTATGACTTACGCTGATATTGAGTTGACTATTGCTGGTTTAGCAGAAAAAGCCAAGAATGGCAAGCTAACTATTGAAGAGATGGATGGCGGCACTTTCACTATTAGCAATGGTGGTGTATTCGGTTCCTTGATGGGTACTCCTATTATCAATCCTCCTCAGTCAGCTATCCTTGGCATGCACGGTATCTTCGAGCGCCCCATCGCGCTAAACGGCCAGGTCGTCATCAGGCCTATGATGTACATCGCGTTGACTTACGACCACAGGCTCATTGATGGTCGTGAAGCTGTTTTGTTCCTCAGAAAGATCAAGCAAGGAGTCGAAGACCCAGCAACGATCATCGCTGGATTGTAAATTAATTTCGAAACATCCGACCGAAAATCCTGCGAGTTACCATTAAGAATACTTGAACAAAATCTTCGTAGGTCGGAGGGTAGTTGAAAAAAAAAGAGAATCATGTAAATTATTCACACTATTCAATCAGTAGAGTGTTAGATGCAGAAGTGTATGCACGTGCGTTCGTCAGCTCCGTTTTTTTTTTGTTATTTATTGAAGTTCGCCTCGTATTCTGTATATGTATTATTTATCTAAGTGATAATTGTCGAGAAGTACATAATGTTACCTATATGTGACGACATAAGTAAAGCCTCGTTTTATTTATTTTTTGTTTTAATTTAAAAAAAATCTTTTTTGGCCCACTTTATGTGGTAAATCTACAGTATTCGACTTTTTAATGTGTAAAAGCATTCAAATATAGTAATCTAATATATCTAATAACATTATGAGAAAAATACTTATAGGTATTTTATTTATCCTATTTTGTGGTTATCCAAAATTAGGACAATCATTTTCCAAATCTTTTTTGCATACGTCATTATCATTCTCATAGGTAATTTACATATTTAGGGTCGACGCAACATGTCTTTTTCTTCCATACTTCTCTGTTAGTCGTCACCTCGGTAGTCACTCCCTTTCTAGCCATAATCGTCTTTGTGCATACGTAAGGTCTTAAATCCATAGATGTTTTTTTTCATTTAAACAAATACCAACTTTATACTAGGTAACTCCATTTGAAATAAGATTAGACATTTAAATAAACCTTTTTTACAGTCCGTTCAACCGATTTTGACTTCTATTATGTTGGTGGCATGACAAATGGCAGCTGCAGTAGACAGTATTGTGTTACCTTTTTTGCTTTTAATGCCATCCTTATGCCTACGGTATAGAAGTCAAAATCAGTTGAACGGACTGTAAAATAGTGTTTATTAACTTGAATTTGTACGTACTAGTAGATACTACTGAAAAGTAAAAAAAGGTTACAAGTTCTAGCGCAAACTGAACTTTTTGTGTAGGAATTAAGGTTATTTTTCCAAAAACTCATATTTGTTTACACGTTTGGAAACTTAATTGCGAATGCAGATAAGGTACCTACATCAAATATTTTTTGCGATAAATGTCTGATGCAATGGCATTTAAAAACCGGCTAGTAGCATTTTAGTCATGTTTAAAAAGGTATATAAGATTCAAGATTTATCTCAAAGCTGATATTCAACAAGTTGCTAAGTCCAAAACAATTTGAATTTTGTCTGAGGCAGCCTCGATAATTAATAGAATACCTAAATAATAATATGAAGTCATAATAAAGTGCTAAAAACGTTACTTTCCTATTCACACTATCAATTATTGAAGTACTAGTTTCCGCCCGCGGCTTCGCCCGCGTTGTATGTCGATAATAACCCTCCTTTTTTCTTCGCCGTAGTCGGGTAAAAAGTAGCCTTTGTCCTTTCTCAGAGTCTAGACTGTCTGTATACCTCGGTCGGTTCAGTAGTTTTGGCGTGAAACCGCGACAGACAGACAGATGACAGATGACAGACAGCTACTTTCGAATTTATAATATTAGTAAGGATAGTTATGATTACCTACTAGCGACCCGCTCCTACTTCGCACGGTTGTTACCTACTACTTAACAAAGCATCGAGATTTCTTAGTTATATGTAATTTAATAGTAACGTATTATACCTGCACATAAACCTTCCGAAATAAATTCCCTAAACGATGGTGAAAAAAATCTGTTGTTAGAAGAACAACGCGGACATACAGACAAAACACGACGAGACGTAGGTATAAACGTAGGTATATATATATAGATATAAACCTTGAACATACAGGGACATGGACGTCAATATCGAGTTTTATACAGTCTGTGATTCCCAAAAAAAGAATGGGTCATCCAACAGGTTATAAAAGATGACTCGAGATAAAAAGAGCGTAGGTAGATACTCTACTGTTTGCGTCCGTTCAGTAAGCGCTCTTCTGTACGTTATGTTACGCTAAAATAATCCCACTGTTTTAAGTAAATAAGTAAAATTTTCTTTGTTTAAACATGGTGTACAGTACTGTACAGTCACGGACTTTAATTGATGAGCCACCTGGCACTGTTCGTATTTTAGCCGTGTAATGCAAATCGGGTATATTCGGTTCCCGACACACAAAGTCAATGTCTTCGTATTAGAAGAAGAAAATTATATTTCATATCTTTACCGGTTGGCTAACCTGAGAGCCAGAACTACAAACTTGACAGCAGAGTGACTACCCAAAGTCAACCAATTGCAGGTCTAGCAACAGTAACCTAGCAACGATAAACAAGCGTTGCTAGGTTACTGTTGCGATAGTAACTTTAGCGTACGGGGAAATATTAATAGTCATTTCGACAAGTTCGAAAGTAACTTTTCTGACATCGATATTTCAACTGTCACTGTCTTCAGTTAAGTTTTCAGAATTATCGAGTTAAGGAGCTATGATTCAAAGGAGGTCGGTATCAAATAGATTGGATATACTTAATGCAACATTGTATTTATTTTTATAATTGAGAACATATTAGTCAACCTCTATGGATAAGACTATTTCCGATTAAAAGTAATTTATTTGTCATCTTGTTTACGAGCGTGCTATTTGAGTTCGTGTTTAATCGTGTACGCTCGTGAATGTATGAAACTACAAAATTGAAACGTTTGAAGGTGGCTTATCAATTAAAGTCAGTGACTGTACATGATACATTGCATGCAAGATAATAACAGATACGGAAAAGTTCTAACATGCTCAGTGGTAGAAAGAGATGGTGCATAGACCGTGATAATATTCATCAAAATTACATTATAGAAATTATCTAGATGCTTATTAAAATCATTAGGTAAGGTAGGTATCTTCAACACAATTCAACAAGCATATTTTTTTGATAAAATCTCAAAGTAGTCTTTAAGTAAATTAATTAATAGAAATATGAATTACTGTCATTAAAATTTAAATGTTCATACGGTTAAAACCAAATGCATGCTAACAAATAGTGTTCCAAAATTTATACAGTGAAATATCGTACCTACGTATACATAAACTTCATTGTTCAGACTCAGAGAGTCTTTGGAGTCAAACGCCTGTAGTCAAACTCATAGCTTGATGTATCATCGTCTCGTAATGGCGCGCGGCGCGAAGCGCGACGCGATATGGCATGGCAAAGGATTTCGTGAGTGAGTGGATACTATTTTGAATCTTATTTTCATATTTAGCACTCATGTTTCGCTGATATCGTCACAAGTGGATTTGAGCATACCGCGGTTTTGAAGTACCTAATACCTATGTGTTTAGTAATTGATCGGACGTGCATTAGTAACAATTATTTACGACTATTTTAAATTAATTTACTCGGCCAGTTCCGTTTTCAGAGTTCCGTAACCAAAGGGTGCCAACGAGACTATTACTAGGCTCCGCTGTCCATCTTTCGAACCGTAATAAGTAGATAAGTAGGTACCTGACATTTTCACAGAGTGTGTATACACGGCTACACATCAAGCTATACATTTCCAGTTTACGTTGATCTCGCAGTGGCCGATTTTTATGGGGGTTCCCAATCCCATACAAGAAACGTTAAAAATAGATACGTACATAGGTACTTACATAGTGTTACAAGTGGGAATAGAGAATCCCAAATAGTTCTACTATTTTGTTATACCTAATATCGTAGAACTAGTGAGAAAAAAAAATCCCATTAGTTCTACTGTAGAACTGTTCAGTAGAACTAGTGGGAACAAACGTAATAAAATTTGTCCTTCACCTATTTTTTATTATATTTTTGTGCACGACTACGGGACGCTATTATGTAGGGACAGTTAGTAAGGAAAGTGTTGTTTAGATGAAGTTTTTTAGAAGATATAAACATATATTTTAAGTAACAGAATCTGGCATGATAGGTGTGCTATAGGTACCTACCTATCATGCCAGATTCTGTCTTGTCTGTAACGGCGTACATACAATACAGAAAAGTTAAGCAGTGGCTAAATTATACAGGGTGAATATTAATGCATGGGCATCCTCTTATGGGGTCATTATAGGTACCTCATGCATGATTATGAACAACTTTTACTATGGGACCAGCCCTGGGTCATTACGCCGCTGTGCCAAGAATCTGTAGGCAATATAACATGTTGGCTAAAACGACTGATTTAGATATCTCGCAAGGTATGTCTAAATACAACAAACGTTTAAAAAGTTTATTAGTATGTAAGCCATAATTTTATGAAAATGTTATTTTGATTTTTTTTATTTTTCACTATTTTAATTTTTCACTTTTTAATTTTTATTTTTACCATGATTGTTTATCTTTTAATATTTTATATGTAAATTTTAACCTTGTTAGCTTAGTTGTACTTTATTTCTTAGCATGCTGTGGTCTCCTGTAAGTGAAGGAGTACACTTACGTAATACCTATGGTACATTAACATAATATTTGTCATGTCCTGTGTACATCTTTTGTTGGAGATCCTAATAAATAAATAAACTATACGCGAAAAAAAAATCAGCTGTTCCCTAGATTTATGTTCGCACTTCGCAATCGCGTCAAAATGTGGGGAAGGCTGAATTTTTTTCGCGTCCGACGTAGCATGAGCACCGTTTTGTCGACGGAAGAGTAGACAAAAATGACGTTTCCTGTAGACAGTAAACAGTACGAGACGGCAGCAAAATAGAAAGAGTCAACTGCACTTTTTACGAAATTCACTCTTTTACATAATTCGACTCAGAATTCTTTGTTTTGTCATAGGATTTATTTATTTATTTTATTTATTTATTAAACTTTATGCACAAGTAAAAAACTACTGTACAAAGGCGGACTTAATGCCTGAGGCATTTTCTACCAGTCAACCTTAGGGTGGTGCAGAGACAGACATGGCAGGTGCAACATAAGACAATACATGTAACTTGAATAAAAATGAATACTAATTAATACATACACATATACATACATAAATATAAAGTAAAGAAAAAAACTTAGTCAGGAGAAATAACGACAGGTAGAGGAGAAAACGAATCCAGCGAATTAGCGCCGGGATGATTCTGCCAACATCTTATGAATATGTTCACGTGCCTTGACTTTAAACGATAAGCGACTGGTTGCCGTCCTGATTTCCAGGGGGAGCGCATTCCAAAGAAAGACCGCCTGGACGAAGAAAGAAGAGTGAATGAAACCAGAGCGGTGAGAAGGACATCGTAGAAGACGATTGTTGGTAGAACGAAGATTTTTACTGTGGGCAGAGCATAAGTATTGAACATGGGAAGTCAGGTAAGAGGGAGAAGTGGGTTTGTCGAGTATAGAAAACAGCATAGACAAAGCCCTCAACTCTCTGCGCTGACGAATGGGTAACCATTTCAAGAGCAATCGATGCGCGGATTTATCGGTTGTCAGTGTGATTTTGACAGTAAGGATAGAAAACTTTCTTCCGAAATAGTCTACCTACAAAATGACCTAGACAAAGATAGTTAGAAATGAAAGACAAAATGACAGATAGTAGAAGGATTTCTACGGTGCTATGTCAAAAATGAAGAAACGAACTGTCACTTTGTATAGAAAAAGCTATGTCTATTCTTCGTAGACATAGAAAGCGCCATGCTACGTCTGCTGTAATGAAAGTTGTTCATAATCATGAGAACAATAATTCCTTAAGAGGTTGCACTTGAATTGAATTTCATCCTGTAGTAGGTAATACTTTGTAGTTTTAATTTTAACAACCAAAGTTCGTTGCTGACCATACTACGTATTCATTTAGGTCAATTGGCAATTTTGGTAATGTGCTCTTGGGTAGTAGGTATGCAGGATCATATAAGGTAGGTACTGTTCTTAACTGTTCTGTTACTATTGTTAGTTATTAATAATTTAAGTGAAATAGGAGCTCGTGGCTAATTTATAACTGCCGCAAGGGTCAATCCATCAGCTACGCTTGCCGGGATTGGTCCGTGGATGGGTGACCATCTTAAGGTACATATCGAGACTGCTCCGTGCCTCGGAAAGCACGTGGTCCCGGCTGTCATTTGTGGATCTTTGATAGTCGTTACGGGTCGTCAGAAGCTCGAAAGTCTGACAACCAGTCTTACCATCGTATTACCCAGTTACTGGGTTGTGGAGGTCAGATAGGCAGTCGCTCCATGTAGAATACTGGTATTCAGCTGCATCCGGTTAGACTGGAAGCCGACCCCAACATAGTTGGGAAAAGGTTAAGCAGATGATGAGTTATTAATAATTTAATTGACTTGATACCTACTGTACCTAAGTTGCTACAATGTTCCTGTCTGAAATGTCATGGTTTCATCAATGAAACAAATCTAACTTAGACAGATGTTTTAATGATTATAATGATTACAAACATAAACCACGACTTCTTTCCATGAGGGTAGGCAGAAACTACAGTAACGTCACTACGATCCTCACAATCATACTCCTTTACTTTTACTGCAACTATATTTTTTATCTGTGGACCTCTCTCACTTTCTCGTCAACTCGACAATGTTTGAAATAACGATTTCCATGGCAACGGAATTTGTGTACAACAAGACATATTCAGTGACGGGTGTTTTATAAGATTAAAATATTAATTTATATTGTATTTTACACCAAACTGTTCGTGTTTAGACATAGGTTGAAATACTTATAAGATTTTTATGAAAATATTTGATATAGGTGAAGTTTTTCCTAGGCAGACGGCAAATTATGTCAAGGTAAGAAATAATTGGTTCTCGACTTATTTAATAATTCATGTATGTTTTGCATTTCACCACGTGAAAGTTCGCATGTCATCGATTCTTTAATAGCCAGGTGAGTAGGTGACCCTTTTAAACTTTATCATAGGACTTATTTAGGTCAAGCTTGAGTAGTTACGTACCTACGTACTTAATATAGGGACATACTTAAAAGATTGCTTGTCGAGCTTCAATGAAATAAGTTATTACTTACTAAAGGTGGTATTTTATTCATATAATAAAACAAATAAGGTGCGAACATTAGGAATAATGAGTTTCTCGAAGTATCTAGTAAGTACCTAGTCCGTAGTTTTGAGGCATTCAGCAGGCTTGTTAATAAAGTAAGCGTTACGAAATTTTCTCTGCCTCAAACATGCGGGGCAGTCTTTGTGGACTGCCGATAGACGTGAAAACTTAGTAACATTCATTCGTTCGGTGACGATGACGCGATTTCCATTATTTTTGTTCACCCAAAAAGTGCTCAATGCGCCTAAAGAACTTTTCACTTCAAAATTAATAGTTTTGAATTTCAGTGAATAAGTACTGACTTTAAAATGCAGACAGCGGTAAGAAAGACTACCGAATCCAAAACGAAAAGAGAAAAGCAAACAAAAGACGATGCCACGAAGATACCTCAAGAAGAAAAACTCAAAAAGACTCCCTACACTGTGTCCACACCATCAAGTTATATACAAAAGAGTTCAACCGCCGATATTTACGGGCAAAAGAAAAGTGCCTCTGTACAAAGCGCGAGAGCTCCCAAAAAGCCAACGACAACTTCATACAAGACAAACAATGTATCGCCAATGAAGGACTTACTCAAATCCTCACCCTCTTCTACCAGTCAACTTACTACTCGGAACGAGAGATCCAAGATGACGGCCCCAAAAATGCTTGACACGAAAGCTTCGAGATACTCAAGCACGCCCAGAAGTAAAGATTTTAGTGTTGCAATAAATTCGCCGATTGTTAAACGAAAACTGGATATTGATTTGAAAAGAGAAGAGAGTTTTGTTAAAGATGTTTCTAAAGATAGGAACGAGAGAGAAAAGAGTTTTATCAAAGATGCGGCAAAAGATAGGAAGGAGAGAGAAAAAAGTTTTATCAAAGCTGCGACAAAAGATTGGAAGGAGAAAGAAAAGAGTTTTGTAAAAGAAGCGATGAAAGATAAAATGGAGAGAGAAAAGAGTTTTATCAAAGATGCGACAAAAGATAGGAAGGAGAAAGAAAAGAGTTTTATCAAAGATGCGACAAAAGATAGGAAGGAGAAAGAAAAGAGTTTTGTAAAAGAAGCGATGAAAGACAGAAAGGAAAAGAGCTTTATAAAAGATGTTGCTAAAGATAAAAAAGGTAAAGAACAGAGTTTCATAAAAGAAACCAACAAAGATAAAAAAGTTAAAGAAAAGAGTTTCATAAAAGAAGTACCGAAAGATAAGGTCAGTTCAAAGGGCAGTGAAAGACAGCGGACTAAAACAAGAACTTTGGATGAGAGTGAAGTGAAAATGTTGAATTCTGGGGAAGTTGACAATAATGTTGAAATGTTCAATTTGTCGCGTAAGCTCAGCGCAAATCCTAAGGCGTTTTATGTTCAATTGGATGATGAGAAACCAAGTCAGAGTAAAATGGTGAGTACGTCATTTATTCCTTGAATTATTATAGGATTTTAGTACCAATTTTTGCTGCTAAGCAGCAGATGTCCTTAAGCGGCGGGCACCACTTACCTTCATATAAACCTACATGGGCACTTATGAAACGTCAGAAGCTAGGTGCATGGTTCCAATTAGTCGTTTCTATGGAGAAGAGCCGAGAATAAACTTCACGGTTACTCTTTTAAAAATAATTGGCTTTTACAATATTTTCAAATGACAGGTGTTAATGGGTATGGGGGACAGTGTTAGTAGACCTTTCATCAAGTACCGGGTACTTAACAAAATAGAAAATCTGAATAAATATCATGTCTTAAGGGATTGTTGGCCACAAATCGTTATAATTATGAAAAACTGGGGGCCTACCACCACCGCGTATAGCAGTATTATTTTAATCTTAGTAGTAAGCGGTGGTGGTAGACTCCCAGATCATATTAAGCCAAATTACCGCATGTCACGTCTTATTGAATAAACTCGTCAAGATAGGATGAGAATTACAGATTCTTCTCATATTCGTTACTACCTTCCGCCCGCGGCTTCGCCCGAGTGGTATGTCGATAAAAAGAAGCCTATGTCCTTTCTCAGGCTCTAGACTATAAATGTGTACCATTCCTCGTACGAGTAGAGGTCGTCTAATATAAAATTGTATACCTAGTAAAATTTCTAGTAAGTCTTGTATTCAATTACTTATTTGAAAAGTTGTATTGTAATATACATTTGATTCGGTTCAGTAGTTTTGGTGTGAAAGCGCGACAGACAGACAGACAGACAGAGTTACTTTCGCATTTATATTATTATAGTAAGGAATTAGGTAAGGATAAGGATTTCCTCTTTTTACTTCGTATAACACAAACTTTTTCAGACACCTCCAAGCAAAGTTTCCAGTGACGAAGACGTAAGTTATGAAGATGACTTCGAAAGCTACGAATCAGACTTCGATTCTTACCATAGTTCTACACCTAGTGAACAGAACGGAAGTGATGAAACCGATGATAAGGATGATGAAGGAAATGATGATGACGATGATGAGAGCGAGGCAGTTGAGACTTTAAAAGAAGTGAAAGATGAAGAGAACATGTTAGATTCTGGTAAGTTTTGGTATACCTAAAGTAAAATGAAGAATTCCAATCCTAGACATTTTAAGAGCCATATTCCATCATCATAAATATGAGTGTTTGGATAGATTTATTTCTAAAGTTCTAAATAAAGAATGACTCTTCAAGATAAGTTTTCAATTCCAGGCAGTTTCGACCTCCGTGACCGCTCAGCGAATAAACTTAAACCAGTCGCTTTAGACTTTATTCTGGAGACAGCCGAGGGCGGTGAGAAGCCTAGCTCATTAACTGACGAGGGTTTCCAAGAGATGAGCTGTTCCAGCGCTGTATCCAGCATACGGACGGTGCACACCGAAGTTATTGACAGGTTTGTGCAGTAGCGTCGTTACTACTAGTTATCGTCATTGGCCTAGTCTTTTCTTAAGTATATTGGGGTCAGTTTCCAGTCTCCCTGGATGCTGCTGCTATCTAAATACCTGGCTCAGCATATTTAAGATCAAGTTTATAAATAAGGATTTAACAGTTCTACTTATTTCGAATGTTTTTGTTTTCAGACCTCTATTTATAGATTTCACGAAGTCAAAGGAGAATAGGCGAAAGAAACGCATAGGAGATAGGCTAAGACAACGCGCAAAGGATTTACTAAGCATTATAACTTTGCACGAAATGTCCTACAGTCTGTTCGAAATGAAACCAATTTCATATGACCTCTATATGGCGACCTTCGGTAGATCGAATTATACCCAAATTGCTGTACAAACGTTTGATGATGGGATTACTGAAGAAATACAAACAGATGAGATAGAATGTGAGCACAAATGGACTCAACACCCAGTGGAATTTACAAAAAACGATATTTGTATCAAACAGAAAGTCGAAAGTCGAAAATATAGTAAAAATATGGAAGATTATTTAACTAAGTTCACTTTTTTGACTACGCATACTGTGGATTTAGAAAAGAATAATGCGATTAACTTGGATGGAAATTATAAAACAGATCCGTTACGCATCTTCTTTGAGCAGAAAGATGGCGTCGGTCCCAGCGAAATGTTGCCATACGAAACATACAAATCGAAATTAAAAAAGAATGACTATAATACTCATCGTCTGGGAAAGTTTTTAAAGAGAATAGAAAGTAGAATATGTAATGTTTTAAATTCTAACAGTGGCAACACAGAACTTACCGCATTAAATATTACCAATTACCCATTTAGCAAAGGCTATGTATCTATTTCTCCGAAGCTAATAACGGCTGAAAACCTTTCTTTTCTGAATAGTACTAGTATTTCACAAATGTATTTTTCTGAAACTAAATCAAATCTAATAATGACAGTTCACAAGAATGCTCAGAATGTGACGCTTAAAAAGTGTACGATTTGTCTATGGGACATCAGTGTTGCCACGCGAGAACCTATAAAACTGCTAACGGCTATAGACAATGTAGCTAAAGGAAGATTGAGAGGAACTACTGTTGGCTATTTTGTTGCTGCTTTAGATGATGGGTAAGTTACACTTTAATTTATAAACTACAAGCGACCCGTTTTTACGGTATAAGTAAACATCGAGATATATTATGTAAGTTTAACGTATAATACTCCTAAACGTTCCGGAATAAATTCTCTAAAATATGGTTAAAACCGCATGAAAACCCTTTGCGTAGATTAAAAGAAAAACGCCACCACTCAGACGCGAGAAGCGACTTTATTTTATAATTTCTATAAAAATAAGTAAACGGTAAAATAACGTCTTTTAAAATGCCTGGTTTCAGTTCAGTACATCTTTGGGATTTATCAGAAGAACCGACATGGCGGGACGATGTTGCCAGTGAGGAGAAACCTACTGAATTAGTAGAAATAAATGAGAAAGAACTTACCGAGTTCGAGAAGCATCGGGAGTGGAATAATAAGAATAGTAATGTCGGATTGGATGCTGTACGTTTCAAGTTTTAAACTTTTCTTCGATTTCTTAAATAGGAGCGTTATGTCTGTTTTCACTAACGTCCCAAAAAGTTATTTAGAATGATAGCACTAAAGTCTCATGAGGTTTGGTTTTTGCTTCATTTACCATAACATAACATCACGCCTGTTTTCCCCGAAAGGGTGAGCAGGGGTGTACCTACAGTACGTCCACATTTCGCCATTTATGTTAAAGGGGATGCGCTAGGGTGGCCCGCGAAATTCAAATTTTCTTACGTTTTTTGCAATTTGCAGGTCAGTATCAGGTTGTATGTTGATCTAAATATTATTAGCGCTCGTAACAAATATGAATTTACAGAATTATAAACATTAAAATCAGCAATACAACTCTCTAAGTTCATGAAAGTGCCAAATGTCATGATTTCATGAAATAGTCATTCAATACACTTTCATGAGCTTAGAGAGTTGTATTGCTGATTTTAATGTTTATAATTCTGTAAATTCATATTTGTTACGAGCGCTAATAATATTTCGATCAACATACAACCTGATACTGACCTGCAAATTGCAAAAAACTTGCAGGTCAGAAAATTTTAATTTCGCGGGCTACCCTAGCGCATCAACCTTAAGTGTCATGCATGCCAGTCTCATGCAATAGGGGGTGAGCCCATTGCTATCAACCAAGCACAAATCCAGACTCCGGGCTGCTACTGAGAAATTCTAGATGGAAAAACCCAATAACACGTTGCCCAACCCGGGATTCAAACCCAAGACCTCATGCCCAGCAGTAGCACTTGTGATCACTACACGAACCAGGTAGTCGTTTAATTGTAAAGATTTAAATTTCAGCCCAGCATACCTTGCGCTCTACAATCGTGTGCATACACGAACAGTGCTTTGAACATGAGCAGTTATGATCCTACTGGCAGTATAGTCGGTTTGGAGGTAACTGGTGACCCGCATTCTATCATAAGTCAGGAGGGCGGACGACGGATTTTAGGACAGGTAAACTTTAAAGATTAACTAGCTGTCCCCCGTGGTGTTATCCGCATAAGTCTCGATCCCGTGGGAATGTCGGAATAAAAAGTATCCTATGTCCTAATCCAGGTCATGGTCTACTCATGTGCCAAATTTCATCTAAATCCGTTCAGCTGTTTTAGCGTGAAAGCGTGATAACCAAACAAACTCACTTTCGCATTTATAAAATTGCTTTTGGTTAGGATTTGACAAGATAATAAGTTTATGGTACTTTATCGCTAAAGCCTTTGGTCAAAAGCTTGAGCAGAATTAATAATCCTAACAATGTAAAGGCAATATAACACGGTTCAACCAATTTGATTTAGTTTGGTTGAAAGGTGCGAAATTAAAGCTAGCTTGCAATTTTACTGTTAACATGGTTAGTAATTTTGGTTCAGCAATTAAACTCTAAGTCAAATTCAAGATTTATTTGCAGATAAATATGACATATACCTACCTAACTTTATCCTTTGGCGCTTTTGCCGCTAAAAGTAGCTCATCAATATCAAGTCTTTTTTAAATTATTTCAGGTTGTATCGCTACAAAGTATAGGCATCCTAACAATATGGTCAATAGTACAACAAAAATCTAAGACGATCCCGCCAGACATCGGCAAGGCATTCTGGTCCAGAATGAAACTAGAGAAGAACCAAACAATTTCTTTATTAGACCACATAGAACTACCGCTAAAAGACCAACAAAGTGGCGATTTAAAATCAAACTTCAATTTAAACGCAGCTAAAAGAAGAATGATGAACAGAAAGCCAGAAAAAACAATAATAAAAAAAGATGGTTCGCGCCCAAAATCCGCCATCAGTTTTGACTTTGACAGTGACAGGCCATCCAGTGCTGCCAGTGCTAAAATTAAAAGAGTGTCGTCAGTTGTAAAAGATGTTTCTAAAAATTGGGAGAGTGGCATTGTTTGTGAGGATTTGAAAGTGATGAATTGGAAAGATCGAGATCATTATTTGATTGCTAAAAACTGTGGTGAAGTTTTATGCTGCAAAAGGATTCTCGGGGTCATTAAAGTGAATAAGTTTTGTGTTGCAAGTAAGTGGGTATTAGAATAAATTCATAATAAATACTGTTTATAATCAAAACCGTCGCTTTAAACGCGTCCAAAATGTAGACATGTACGCCCCGAAGATGTAGCTAATCTTCGGGGCGTATGATACACCCAATATCCCACTATAGTATTTTAGTCAAAAACAAGGGATTGAACACTTTCATGACGAAGAAAGTGCGAGAGAGACGCAATCTAAACACTTTTTCTCCTTTTCTAGCTGACGCATCATCAGTGACCTGTATAGAAGTATCGCCACACCGACTCCCATATTTCCTAGCTGCCACCGATACTGGGACAATCAGCGTCTGTTCCTTACTTGAAAATAGGTTTCTGCTTACTTTGGATTGTAGGTGAGTCACCCATTTTCTATCCTGTTTTCTGTCCTTTCCTTGCAGGCGTAGCATGGCGCTTTCTATCTCTACGAAGAATAGACATAGCTTTTTCTATACGAAGTGACAGTTCGTTTCTTCATTTTTTACATCCACCGTAGAAATCTTTCTACAATCTGTCATTTTTTCTTTCATTTCTAATGATCTTTGTCTAGGTCTTTTTGTAGGTAGACTATTTCGGAAGAAAGTTTTCTATCCTTACTGTCAAAATCACACTGACAACCGATCAATCCTATGACAAAACAACGAATTCTGAGTCGAATTATGTAAAAGAGTGATTTTCGTAAAAAGTGCAGTTGACTCTTTCTACTTTGCTGCCGTCTCGTACTGTATACTGTCTACAGGAAACGTCATTTTTGTCTACTATTCCGTCGACAAAACGGTGCTCATGCTACGCCTGCAGGGTGCTAACTATCTCCCTACCAAAGGAGATCATTCATTTTGGGCTAAACAATGTAAGTGCCGGCCAAACAAAAAAAATGATATACCTATTCCGTTAGAACATGTTATTCTCTTCACTTTTCACTATTGGACCATATCTGTAGGGCAATTTCCTGCGGAATATCAATCTACAGATAATTCTACAGATAATTTTAATCTATTTCGCATAGGCGTAATTTTTATAATCTACAGCTTGGCAAACAAGAGTATGATGCGGTGACAGATGAAACTAAATATTTTACTTAGGTAATGCAGACCTATGATGTTGGCACTACTTTGCCGACAAGTGCTAGTAGGTTGCTGAGTCAGTACAAGCAGCGTTTTTAACTATTTGTCTAAATTCTTTTACTCATTTCCCATTTGAAGTGACCTATATGCGGTAGTGGCGCCCTCATTTTTTCCAAACTCTTTTTTGCCAAGCTGTACAATACCATTAAGACTATATGCTTACTGTATTTTTATCGACTCTGACTTTGTAATCTTTGTATTGAATAAATTCCTGTAACTTCAACATTTTCCAAGATATTCTAACCTCCACCAGCCTCTCCCAGGCGGAATGCTAAAATTTTTAAGCTCGCTTTGCTCGCTCTTGCATCCTTTTCTGCATCATCCTTCCCAAACTTTTCGGCATAAGTCGATAAAGAAAGAAAATACTGGCAATGGGTTGGGTTTTTAAATACATAATGATGTTAAAGGCATTACAGGAACATTCAACCTAAGGAGATTGAAAAGGTCCAGTCAGACCACAAGGGTAGATACATTGGCACTGTTTCTAATCGCTCTCATCAGCATGAGAGAAAAGGCTCCAAGGTAAGATTTTTTTCATGTATTATGTATTTTTATTAATGACGATCGTTCCAACGATGATCGTTCCAGCGGTGGTGGTAGGCCCCCTGATCAGCGGGCTTAAAACGGCCACATTAGCAATTCCTCTAAAAGCAGTTCATTTCCTGAATTTTCAGCTGTCATTAGCAATTACTCTAATTTGACACAAAAGGAATTCATAATGTGTGGACCATTTTACGAATCTCTATAGAAAACTGTCAAACAGATGAATTATTTCGTAATATGAATCGCACGCAGATCATAATATGAATGGTCAGTTAGTGAAAGTTTACGATTATTCATAATATTTTCCTATTATGATTCTGCCAAAGTGACTGTTTCAAGCCCCCAGTTGGAATAAGCAAATTGAGTGAATAAAATTTTACGTGTCAATTTGAGTAATGTAGGTAAGTAGACTGGATCAGTCTGTCAGTCGCTCCTAAGAAAAAACCACTAGGGCCAATAAAAATAAGTCAAACATATAATAAATTGAATAAGAAGGATATTTACTGTGCCCCTATGTTTTTCTTTTTTCATTAATAGTTGTCAAACTTGTAGAATAGGCCTCTGATGACAGCGGTCTGAACAGGCAATTTTGAGAATTTTCTGAGGGTTCTAGAGCTTCTACAGATAATTAATCATCAAAACGGAAAACATAGGGCACAGTAAATATCCTTCTTATTCAATTTATGAAATATCTTTCAAATTGGTCCAATATTGGAGGAGGAAATAGACGAGAGCCGAACCTCGAATTATGAGTTTTTGTATGGAGAAAAGACCTCGCCCTATTTCCATTCAATCCAGTAGTAGGTAGATTGATTATTAGTCAATGAAACTATAGCTTTAACATGTGATACATTTTTTTTACTGACTAAACTAAATTAATATATTTTAAAAGGAACTAATGGTGCGTTTCATGAGCTGTGCAGGAAGTTTCAATATGGCTATAGGTTTCGGATTTGGAGAATCAAGATCCAGCACTCTCGAAATGCCCCCAAGAAATTCCCTTGCAAATGTCAATGTAATGATTAAGTATTCATTTTTCTCTATATACAGTATGTTAACTAACAAAGGGTGTTCCCGTTTACCTGCAATAGTATAGCGTCTATAAAAGCTTAAAAAAATATTAATATTAAAAAAAAAAAAACATTGTTTTTGTATAGTAAAATATTCACAAAAAATATTAAATTGTTACGGAAAATAAACTCTCTGTACACGCCCACTTGTCACACTTGTCTTTCTACGTTGAAATACAAGTGTGCGTGTACAGAGTGTTTCTTTTACGTTTAAATTTAATCGTTTTGTGAACATTTCACTACATACATTATTTTTATTTTTGAAGTGGTAATATTTTTTTTAGCTTGTATACACGCTATTATTGCAGGTTAACGGGAACGCCCTTTGTTAGTTAACATACTGTATATTTTTATATAGTAGAATGAGAAATCTTTTTAAATATGTAGAAGAAAAATTCGTATACAGGGTGTTAAGGTAAACACCGTTATCCTTGAAACCAGTGGTTTGGTTTCATATACATATAGAACGTAAAATCAATGAAAAATTACAACTATTTATTTTTAAAGAGAATCTACTTTGTAAACCACAAGAGTATTTCACCACACCAGACGTGCTAGGGCAAAGAACTTACGTCTCAACACGGCCGGGGGCGCGGGACGTGACCTGACCGGCCGCGAGCGCAACCCCTATTGTGTATTTATTCATGTGTTGTGTAGGTAGGTAGGAGGGGCGGCGAACTCGGGTGCGTATCCATGAATTTGCTGACGGTGTCGGATAGAAACTTTTTAAAATCTTTTATTGAAAATAATGTTTTTTTTGTTGTGACTCGGTCATTTATTTTTATATTTAAGTCAAGTACGCATGGTTTGAGTGACAATGTTGTTAACCCTTACACGTTGTAGTAATTTTTCTATGAGTTTGCAGTATAGAAAATAATGTCAAACCGCGATATTTATTCCTCGAGAGTTATTTGACGGTTGAATATTCTGCCCTTAATGATACCTATGTTTTATCTCCTACAGCTGTCAGTAACATCATTATCCTGGTCCCACATCAACCCGTGCTGCCTCTTCGCCTCCCTACAAGATGACAGCTTGGTTGAATGGGAGCTTACGTTTAGCGATATCTACGCGAAATGGGCGGGAGATGCCGCGGCCAGCGCATGTTCAGCTGGGGACAGTACGCTGGTAGGCATTCGTAGCGACATCGGTTTTTAACCCCCGACGGAAAAAGAGGGGTGTTATTAGTTTAACGTGTGTATCTGTGTGTATGTCTGCGCCATTGTAGCTGCCAAACGGCTGAACCGATTTTGATTTTTTTGGTGTTGTTTGAAAGGTAACTTGATCGAGAGTGTTCTAAGCTATAAAAAAAATCGTTTATTAGATGCATTTTTTAAATTTTAAATTTAATTTAACTTGAGTTATAATTTTTTATTTTATTTCTCTAAGTAGGTTTATAGAAAAAAAATTACACTCGGATGTCACAGTCTTTTTTAAAGTCCAGACATACCTAATCTTAGTCAGATCATTTGAGGACCACGTAGATAAGTGTCTGAAATGAGAAATTGAATTTTTGAGCAAATTCGATAAAGCAACCAAATTAAATCGTGTAAAATCAGTGCGTACTTTTCCTTTCTAGGGCCTTTCAACCAAAATGAAAATCAATTTGGTTGAACCGTAGAATATCCCCTTTACTTGAATGTTGCATCTTTCAAAGGACTATAAGGCCCTTTGTGCATACATGTTTTTTTGCCGTGAAAAACTATGGGTAACGCTCGCGATTCACACATTCAGCAGGCGTAGCATGGCGCTTTCTATCTCTACGAAGAATAGACATAGCTTTTTCTGTACAAAGTGACAGTTCGTTCCTTCATATTTGACATCCACCGTAGAAATCTTTCTACAATCTGTCATTTTTTCTTTCATTTCTAACGATCTTTGTCTACGTCTTTTTATATGTAGACTATTTCGGAAGAAAGTTTTCTATCCTTACTGTCATAATCACACTGACAACCGATCAATCCTATGACAAAACAAAGAATTCTGAGTCGAATTATGTAAACGAGTGAATTTCGTAAAAAGTACAGTTGACTCTTTCTACTTTGCTGCCGTCTCGTACTGTCTACTGTCTACAGGAAACGTTATTTTTGTCTACTCTTCCGTCGACAAAACTGTGCTCATGCTACACCTGCAGTTAAGCCACGGTTCGACACAGTACCGGCACAGTCCAAAATATTATTTCATACATTCTCATGGCCGGTGTCGGCACTGACACGGAGACACTGACACTGAGAAGTGGGGATGCGTTCATAGAGAATGTATGAAATAATATTTTGCATTGTGCCGGTACTGTGTCGGAACTGTGGTTTCACTGATATGTGTGAATCGACCTTTATTCGTGTGTGTAGGTACGGTCGTCATAGGTATTGTATGGTTCACTATGGATGGTTGTTGACGGACACGTTTTTTTTCTACATAAGCCATACCGTAAAGAAACCGTGCCGTGGCCTTTTTGTTTGGTTAAGCCATTTGCCTTCTCGTCTCACTTCTTCTTTAATTAAAAAAAAAATTAAGTAATGAAAACTAAAACCCAACTACGACTGAAAAGGTATAAACAAGACACCACAGACAGACAAATTAAAAATCTGGAGTCACACGTGTTAGGGCGGCATAAATCGAACAGATTACGTGTGACTCCGGATTTTTAATTTGTCTGTCTGTGGTGTCTTGTTTATACCTTTTCAGTCGTAGTTGGGTTTTAGTTTTTATTACTTAATTTTTTTTAAAATTATTTTGGGGTTATAATATATATATTTTTGAAATGTGCTCATTAAGCCCTTTCATTTGATACCCAACATAGTACGATTAAACAATATTTTTTTTTTAGTTCCTGATTATATTTCCTCTAGAGGGCGCCATTTTTAATTTAATGTGACGTCACATAGCCTATAACCAGCGGACAATCAAGACGCTTCTAACGATAGCTTATTTGTCAAATTGTGATGAGTGGTTTAGAAGATACAAGGGAACAGATGAACGTACATACATACATACATACCGGTCAAAATCATAACCCTCCTTTTTCTTCGCCGTAGTCGGGTAAAAATAAGCCATCATTTTGTTCCCCAGGCCCTGTTGACACCAGAAGGAGAGATCCAAGTGCACAAACTGACGAACGAACATCGGACCAAGGAGTATTTGCTTGTATTCGAAAAATATCTCGCACTTTTGTAAATAATTGTTAATTTAATGTTTTGTTTGTATTTAAGACTATCACATGATCTCGTTGTTTATTATAGAATTTAGACAGTAAATTGATTGTTTTTTTTTTATTTGACTGTCATAATTCTGCTGAGATGCCGTTTTGATGATAAATTATTTGTAGAAGCACTAGAACCCGCAGGAAAAGCTCAAAATTGCCTGTTCAGACCGCTGTCATCAGAGGCCCACCTATTGTACAAATTCGACAACTATACATGAAAAAAAAAAAAACATAGGGGCACAGTAAATATCCTTCTTATTCAATTTATAAAATATCTTTCAAATTGGTTCAATATTGGAGGAGAATTATGACTTTTTGTATGGAGTAAAAGACCCACCCTATTTCCTCTTAATACATAATTAAAGTCGAAGTATTTGTACAAAAGGATACCTTGTTTATAAAATAAATAAATAAATATTAAGTACAAAGTTATCTACAAATGTATATAAGTATGGCATTTAATTTTGAAAGAAACACTAATTCCTCTTCTTCACCGCATTTTCCTTTTTACTCTTCCTTGAAACTCTTCTGACACACGCTTTGACAGCGAACTGCAAGAGCGCGATGAGCACCGCGAACACTGCGAGGAAAGCGAGCACGAGGTCGAGCATCCAGCGCTCGTACCAGCTGTACTTTAAAGAAAGAGAGCGGAGGTGGTATGCTCCTGAAAAATAATGTAGGATCAGATAAAAATAAAAGAAAATCGTAACTAATATTATAAACTAGCTGCACCCCGCTCGTTTTCACCCGCGTAAGTCTCGATCCCGTGAAAATATCGGGATAAAAAGTATTCTATGTCCTATTTCAGGTCATGGTCTACACCTATATGTGAGCATCATACTCGTATATCTAATAATTAATTTATTTGACATTGCTCCATTTATAATTCTTTTTACCTTTTGTGGTACAGTAATCTTATTGTAGGTGCATCGTCTTCACATATAATTATGTAATTCATGTATACAAAATATTGTAAAACATTTTAAAAAGAGTAACGGTGGAGTTTCTTGCCCATTCTTCTCCATACGAAAACTACCTTTTGGAAGGGGCAACTAGAATCAGTTCTATTTCTTTGTTTTTGACGTTCAAAAGTGCCTTTTATGTGCTATTTGAAATAAATTGTTTGACTTTGACCCTGTGCCAAATTTCATCCAAATCCGTTCAGCCGTTTTAGCGTGAAGGCGTAAGAAACAAACATCGTCATCCTGAGGATGCCTCGTTGAGAGGTGATACACACGTGTCGATTTCTTACAGGGTTTTCATGACTCTTGGAGAATAGTTAAGCGGAATAGGTTACTAAATATATCTGCGTCTATTGTATTTTATAGGCGACGTTTACCAACGACTCCTCGGGCCTTAGATTTCCAGATGCTATACGATTTGAGATGATGATAAAGCCTTACCTTTGCTTTCAATTGCGAGTTTTACGTAGAAAGCGATCAGGTCTGATGGCGGTGCGGGCCGCGCGCGGAATATCTTCGATAAGTATTGTGCTTTATTGTAGTAGCTGTAACCAAGAAAATTATTCTTCGTATTCATACATATACAGGGCGTCCCACGGATATGCCACATGGAAGGAAAGTACCTTGAATATTGTAGGTGGAACATTTTACTGAAAGAAACATTATTTGAATTAAAAAAACAATTTGAACTGCATTCATAGTTCATTAAATAATTACATGGTTGAACCGGGAATCTCCAACCAAACCAAACCAAAATCCGTGGTTTTTAAACCGTTTTAAATTTGTTTAACACAGTTTTTAAACCACGGATTTTGGTTTAAAACCGGTTTAGTTACAGATCTAAACCAAAATCCGTGTTTTAAAAACCGTTTTACGGATTTTAATCACGGATTTTGGTTACATCTATAATCATGTGGGAGGCCTTTGTCCAGTTGTGGAATGATGGAGGCTGGCAGAAATCTGTGCGTGTACCACCTACTTACCTATCATTACTCAGCAGCTCTTTGAGCGCCACCCCCAACTCCTCAGCCACATCGGGGTGGAAGTCGACCCTCAACGCGTACCCAGCGCGTCTGGCTCGTTCAGCGTTCCCTGGCTGGTCTCCGAATACTGGAACTGCTAGGAGAGGCACTCCAGCATGGACGGCTTCAAGGGTGCTTAGTAAACCACCATGGGTTATGAAGGCCTTGATGTTTTTATGGGCTGAAAAGTTAAGACATGACATACTGATAAGCCACCCTTCCTAAATACTAAATGCAATGTGCGCTTTTGTAATTTTTGATTATATTATCGTGTATCCACAATTCCACATCCATAAAATGTATGGAAATATGTGCACGTTATAATGTTATCATGGAGAGTAAAAAACCGTCGTTTAAAAAATAAGTGAGTTTCTGACTTTTTTGAGAATAAAATATCTTCTAACTTTAGTAGACAGTAACGTTGTGCCAGGCGTCGTCCTATTTGGCGAAGATCGCACGATGACACGATGCGTTCTCGTCGTGGGATGCGTTCAAACATACAGATTTCATCAGAGTGTCCTATTTGAACCACACAAGTAATCGTGCGAGCACATGAAATGCTTAATAACGATCGTACGATGCGTTTGATCGTGCGATCATGTAATCAAAGCAACAGATCTCTTTTGAGTGTCCTAATCGGTTACTTACGCGATGCGTCGACGATCTCTGTAAAGAGCCATCGTTAAAGTGGCGTGAGCGCGACGCCAGCCATCGCGCGACGGCACCACACGATGAACATCGCGCGATCTATTAGGACACCTGTTAGGTCATCGCACGACCACTTTGATCGTGAGATGAAAAACGCATCGCGACATCGTAAGATCGCTCCCAATTAGGACGCCGCCTCATGCCATGCCATGTGGTCGATGAGAGTCATTCATCATTCGGTTGTGCCAGTTTCCCCTCTGATTAAGATGAGAGTGGAAACTGGTACAATCGAAGATAGGTCTCCAGTGTGTGCAGTTAAAAGACGGGCACAATCAGTCACACACACACACACCCTCTTACACACACAATACAACACACTCACATATACACAACACGCACACACATATATAAACCATTTTAATGTTAATAAAAAATAAATAAAAAATGTTGATGATGAGGCAGAAACTGCAAAAAGCCACTCACTGCAAATGGACACTCTGAATTTTGTCCGTTTTTATCACCACCATAAGTTAGCCCTTATTAGTGTATAATTCGACGGCATGTGAACCCAAGTCAGTCCACTAACCACGCGAAAAACAAACAAACAATACGTTGTGTTCTCGGATACATGGATGACGATCTTGTCAGATACCAGTATATTTTTGAATTTCCATGACATGAACGGATGAATGTGCAGTGAAAGTGAATAACGGTTTTAGGTAATAACTGATGGCCATATTTGTATAAGTTAGAACAGCGTAGGTCTCACTAAAGAACAAAAAACTTGGCCCTAAAAACGTTACCGAGCACGCTAGTCTGTGGCAGCCAGGGCCGCACGTGCACGTTGGGTGGCAGGCCGGTGAGCGGCTCCTCGAACTTCCACAGCACGGTGTAGGGCAAGGAGGAGAACAGCTGTAGCAGGGCCGCGCGTGTGTGCGGCTTCAACTCCGCAGACTTTAACACCGAGCCCATGCTGAAGTACACTACACCCTTGGGGGAGCCGTCCAGGAGGTCTTGCAAGTCCTGAAATATATATAGCTCTTCGTGAAAGGAAAGCTAATGTTGGGTAGTATTTGTAACGCGAAGAAGCCGTTCCATTTTGGAACTCATGTCAGTAAAATGATATATCTGATTGTAACTCCGTGATTGACAAATGATCTGTGAGGTTTGGACCCATTACACGATACCCATTAGTTGCTACAATCACTGCTGAGATTGACGAATATCCTACCGTCTTATGTGATGATCATTTTTTGAATGAATCATAATTATGAAGTCTGGATATCTCGTCCATCAGCGTTTTTGTTTTTTTTCGGAAAAGGTGTTACTAAAACCAAAAGATTAGCAACACGCATCTTTTATGTTTGCTGCCTAAATTTTTTCCTATTTTTTCGATACGATATGAAGAGGAGACCTGAGTCCCACCGTTTGACCATACCTTAGGCAACGGAGCAGGCTTATCATCAATATGATAACCAGCAATGTTGATAGCATTCGGAGGCAGACTGAGCGCCGGTCCTATAGACTCGTGTGAGTTGGCGAGTAGGATGGACACGTTGTGCTGTGCCTCATGAAATGGGGGGAGAGGCACGCCACGCTCAGCTGCTAAAGGAGCGTAGATTTCCTCGTAAATGGCGGCCTGGCGGGGTGCATCGAACCTGAAGATTATAGAGAAAGAATTTTACCATCTAAGGAAGCTCAAATAAACTTTCCTCGTGAATAACATAATCTGGGGAGAATGAAAGGTTATAAGGGCTCTTAGTGACAAAAATCCCATGCTTTTCCACTGTCACCTTAAGTCGCGACACGTCGAGAGGGCGATAATTTTGGTATTACAGGTGGGGAACAAACCAATAACCTGAAATATGGTGTAACTTTTGTTTGTTCCCCGCCTGTAATACCAAAATTCTACAGATTATAATGCTTGTTTTTTTTCTTTTAAGTTATGCGTTTTTGCAGGCGGGTTTTTTGTTTTTTAAATAATTTGGTTTTATTAAAGTATTTCGCCTTTCGAAGATGTTATTATAGATTTACGGATCTAGCTGTTACTTACCAGCTGTCCACAGTCATGAGCAAGTAAAACAGTCCATTCAGCATCCGCCGGCCCGTACTCATGGGCATCGGGGAATCGTTGAAGTGTAGAGGCACTGTGTTTATAGACCGGACCTCATCTACCAGAGCCTCCAGGTTTGGGTGGACTCCTATAGAGCTGAGGAGAATCCAGGGAACTTGCTGGATGGCTGCGTAGCTGAAAAATACATGGTTAAATTATGATTATAATTACTGATTACAGCAGAGGAGGAGAGAAGCTCTTGGCTAAGTATTAACAGCCGCACGGGTCGATCCAACAGGTTAAGCTACGCTTTCCGGGGTTGGTCCGTGGATGGGTGACCATCTCTACATATCGGGACTCCACCGTGCCTCGGAAAGCACGTTAAGCCGTTGGTCCCGGCTATCATTTATGGATCTTTGACAGTTGTTACTGGTCGTCAGAAGCCCGAAAGTCTGACAACCAGTCTTACCAAGGGGTATCGTTTAGTCAGTTACTGGGATGAGCAGAATATTGTTTGTAGACTTACTTTAGTTAAGGGGAGCCTAGGGGTTCGTGACGCAGTAATAACAGCCACACAGGTTGATCAATCAAATAACGCTATGTTTGCCGAGGCCGGTCCGTTGATAGGTGACCATTTTTACATACTGAGACCTCCGTTCCTGAGCACGTTGAGCTGTTCGTACCGACTTCCATTCGTGTATCTTTGACTGCCGTTACGGATCGTCGGAAGCAGAAAAAATTGAATTAAATACCAAGGTAGACTCACCCAGCTTCAAACTCATTGATGAACCACGTAGAGATCACAGCATCGAACTGCTGTTCCACCAGCACCTTCCGAAGCTCTGGAGTCTCGGCAGAAGTCCGGGACACATTTCTCGCAAAATTCCTGATGAAGCTTATACTATTCCCAGAGTTCATCATATCAACGGCTGTGGAGAAGTAATCTTTTATAATAACCCATGATGTTATTACCAGTTTTGACCAGCCGCGGACCTATGCATCAGGTATTTCGCCCTTGTTACCCCTGGGTGTGTTTTGCCATTTCTTCTCAGGGGTAATTAGAAAGGAAATGTCGACTCCATCTAGCTTATATTCTTAATTTACGACGTGTCAAAGTGATTCCGATATCCTATTTACAGCATAAACAATTTCATTTCATTCCAGTATACGAAGTCGAACCTCATTCAAGCGACCATCACCACCTTCACCGCCATCACGTTCATCCAAGTGAAAGGTTTGTAAATGTCACGAACCTTTCGAATTTCGAAATGATGTCATTTTGGTCTGACATTGCCAGCAGAACTGAGGGCCTCGACCAAGTGAAAATCGCTTCCAAAGCGTTTCTTATTTCTAGAAGGACTTTCAACAGGATTGACATAAGCTTTTCGATAGCTTTAGTCAATCCCATCATCGTTATCGCTGATAGAATGTCACTTTTTCTAGGGTCTCTGACGATTAATCATTGTCCTCTGTCATGCTGTTATATCGCTAAACGCTGAATATTATTTACTTACATTTAAAAATCTCCCGGGTAGCTGGGAGATCTATAATCGTCAGGTTTGCATGAACATCCTTTTGCTCATATGGAGTGGCCCAAGTTATCTGAAGAAACAAATGCATGTCTGTCATACCAACGATGGGTTATGATGTGAAACAGAAAGGACCTATCCGAAGGATTCATACATAATTTTTAGCAATACTTAAGGATTTTTTATATATATTTTTTACATATCAGGGGCCTCGTCTCCAGGTTCGTCAACGAAAATACTGGCCCGCACGATAGTAATTTGATACTCTGAAGTGAACCATATTCCCGAATATTGAACTTTTTCGTCCGTAACTGTCAAATCGTATTGTCATTAATTCTTATTTATTTATTTATTTATTTAACCATTTATGCACACACATATAAATACAGAAAAGAAGAAAGGAACAGAAAAATTCGTACAAAGGCAATGCTTATTTCTAAAGAAATCTCTTCCAGCATACCTGCGATAGGAAAGTAGATAAAAGAGATGTAGACAACGTGTGTAAGAGTAGAAGAGAAACAGAATACAAAAATCAAAAACAATTCAAAAATTAAATATAAACATACATTATGAGAATATACTTACATACATACTTCTAAAATAAATATCACTTAAAAATATACAATTACAATATAATTTAAAATAACTATGCAACTATGACGAAATGGATAGGTAGTGTTCTTTCACTCTTCTTTTAAATACTGCAACAGTTTGGCAGTCCCTAATGTCAGGCGGAAGTGAATTCCACAACCGAACCGCGTGCACAGTGAAGGAGTAGGAGTAAAAGTCAGTCGAGTGGGGAGGGGATTTAAGGAGGTGTCTAAGATGCGACCTGCAAGGTGCATCAAAAGGACGGGCGTAGGAAAAGCGTTCCCGCAAATAGGATGGGGTTTTAGGGCTGTGAAGGACGTTAAAAAGCAAACACAATATCCGAGAGTTCCTGCGAAGTCGAATAGGGAGCCACTTGAGCATTTTGCGAAAGTTAGAAACGTGATCATACTTTTTAAGATTAAAAACAAAACGAATACAGATATTTTGCAAACGCTCAAGTTTATTTAAAAGCTCCTCTGTGGCATCCAAATAACAGGAATCAGCGTAGTCTCAGCGTAGTCTCAGTCTCGTAGTCAGGAATGTGCGTAGTGTATGAAGTCTTAGTTTGGGTCCGAAACTAATCTTACATCTATAGGTGTTAAGGAGTAAGAAACGCAACTATCCGGACTTTGTGCTTAGGGTGTAGACCTCCAGGGACAGGGCTTTCAGGGTTTAGTGTCCTTAGAGCACTTACAGTTTAAACTTAAAAGGTTTTGTTTACACTTTCGTAAGATACTTTTACAACAGACAATATATGATTACCCTGAAGGGCCTGAGGGGAAAACGGGTTACTACCGAGATGGCGACTAATAGAGAAGTATGGAAGAAAAAGACAGGTTGCGCCGACCGCAAATGAATTGGGATAAGGGCAGGAGAATGGTGATAAGATGATGTTGCAGCGGCATCTACATCGCCACATACGAACTACGCATCAAAGAGCGGACGTCACACAGAAATACTGCATCGCGCAATTAGAGTTTACCGCGTGATGGACATATACAAGAACCCGACCTCAATCGTTGGGCAGTTGCCCGCCAGGCACAACACCTGTCTGGTCGGAGGATCCTCCCTTTTCTAAAGAGGATAAGTGAACTTTACACCCAGTTCCACATACCCCTAAAATGTTATAAAGTTTTACAACTATTACTAACCTCATGTCCAGCCTTCAGCAACGCCTTGACGACACCTTTTGCCAGATGATCATGGCTCTTCGTTGGAGCAGGGAATATGCACAGAATCTTGTATGCCAAACTACTGGATATACACAGCACCAGAACTGCTAATATGGCCTTCATGGTGACAGTATTTCAAGTTAGCATTCAACTTTCATACCTGTGAAAAATGTGTAAAGTTCACTTCGAAACTCACTCAAGTGAGCGCACACAATTCGAAAGTGAACTAAATTATTGTTTGTTTACGGCAATATTACACGGTTCAACCAAATAGATTCACTTTATTTGAAAGGCGTCAAAATAAACGTGACATTGAATGATTCACTTGTAAGTTCACACGATTTTAATTTGGTTGTTTCAACCAACTTGGAAAGCATCAAGTGCACCGTGTATTATGTAGTATAGTGGATAAAAAAAAGCCTTTACGAAATATTTTGCATGGCAGATAAAATGATAAGGTATAGACGGTTATAATACAGGGTTACTTGTAATTCGACGTATATTCTTCAGGAGCTGATGGGGGAACCTAGAAAACTATTGAATACTAATTTAGGCCATACAAATGGGGGGTTCAATTTGTTGCAATCTGGCCGTATCAGCTCCTGACGGATATACGTCGAATTACAAGCAACCCTGTATTAGGCTAGGCTGAGTTTTATCCGTCTTTAAAAAGTCTTCTACAAAATAAACAAAACAAACTCACACTTTAATCCTTGGATAATCTAATCATACAAACGAGAACAGCCAACACAACACCACAAACAAATGAAATACGTAAATAACACTCCGAAAACAAAAAAAAAACGTTTAATTGAGTTTAACACTTCGCGTTGGACACAACGCCTCCAGACTTAGTAACATTATCTATTGTATCTCGTACAGTGTCCTTCAACTGATTAATATAGGTGTTTATAATGATTAAAAGAATAAGCACTAAGCAACACTCAATACATCTGTTCACAAAGGCGACGTGCCAATGTAACTGATAAAATTATAAATTTCGAGATATGAGATGGACGGCGTTATTTAATAAAGCTGCTTAAAAATAAGTATACAAATAATTAGTAATTACATAAATAATTAGTTTTTGCCTGTTTTTGCTGTAGGACACAGCAAAAGGGTAGGTGAGAGGAAGCCCTGTTTTAGATCATTATGGACCCTGTAGGGCACAGCAAAAGGGTAGGGGAGAGGAAGCTCTGTTTTAGATCATTATGGACCCTGTAGGGCACATGCAGTAAAAGGGTAGGAGAGAGGAAGCCCTGTTTTAGATCATTATGGACCCTGTAGGGCACATGCAGCAAAAGGGTAGGAGAGAGGAAGCCCTGTTTTAGATCATTATGGACTCTGTAGGGCACATGCAGCAAAAGGGTAGGAGAGAGGAAGCCCTGTTTTAGATCATTATGCACCCTGGAGGGCACAGCAAAAGGGAAGGAGAGAGGAAGCCCTGTTTTAGATCATTATGGACCCTGTAGGGCACAGCAAAAGGGAAGGAGAGAGGAAGCCCTGTTTTAGATCATTATGGACCCTGTAGGGCACAGCAAAAGGGAAGGAGAGAGGAAGCCCTGTTTTAGATCATTATGCACCCTGGAGGGCACAGCAAAAGGGAAGGAGAGAGGAAGCCCTGTTTTAGATCATTATGGACCCTGTAGGGCACAGCAAAAGGGAAGGAGAGAGGAAGCCCTGTTTTAGATCATTATGCACCCTGGAGGGCACAGCAAAAGGGTAGGAGACAGGAAGCCCTGTTTTAGATCATTATGGACTCTGTAGGGTACAGCAAAAAGGTAAGAGAGAGGAAGCCCTGTTTTAGATCATTATGGACCCTGTAGGGCACAGCAAAAGGGTAGGAGAGAGGAAGCCCTGTTTTAGATCATGATGGACCCTGTAGGGCACAGCAAAAGGGTAGGAGAGAGGAAGCTCTGTTTTAGGAGTTCACTTCGAACCTCACTCGAGTGACCGCACACAATTCTAAAGTGAACTCATTTGATTTTAAAGTACTTAAATCATCACGGATTTACAACGAGACAACGTTTCAATTTTGAAATGATGTAGAAGCTCTTACAGACTGGCGCGATATCGCGGGCGCGACAGGCAGCGCAGCTCTCGTCGCGCCCGCGATATCGCGCCCGACCGGACGGGCCTTTACACTACACGCCGTGGTTACATTATCTTTTTTAATTCACTAAATTGTCCGGCCAGTTAGGTGACGTCAACCAACGGCTGGCCAACCGTGAAACTGCTGCAAAAAACATTTAGTGGCAGCACAAACTGTGCGTCTTATGCGTCTAGTCGCTGCAACGAGAGGCAGAGTTTTTGTTTGTATCTTTGTCTTGTCGCTGCGGCTAGACGCAGGGCTGGCGTTTGCGTCTGCGACTAGTCGTTACGACAGACGTCATGACTTCGATAATAGATTTAAAAACATCGACATCGAATGTATTCATGCTGGAATTCGCAATACAAATACTGATGATGATGACACGTGCACTTTCCCTCAGCGCTCACAGCTGAACTGACGCTGACTGATCTGTCGCATGTGACTGTCGTCAAGTGAGCGTGTGCACCGTGCGTTTAGTCGCTGCGACAAGTAGCGAGAACTTGCGTCTCCCATAGCCTGTCGTTGCGACGATCGACTCGACGCCAAGCTTTGAACATAATTATGAAAATCGTTTACCGCAGCCTGTCCTTGCGTCTAGTCGCCGGAGCTGTAGCATTCGCATGTCGCATAGTGTGCGCCATATTATAAAGATACTTATGTATACAAAGTTCAATTTTGACGAGGAAGTAATTACTTCATAATTTGAAGAACAACGTAGTACTCTAATCCTGCCTAAATACAAGCACGCTGTTAGATTTTCAACGCTCTCGGAGTAGTCATTCATTTAGGTGTAGTCTAGTGAAAACGTGCAATAGAGATGAGTCGTTGAAGGTTTTTCCATTAACGAAACGTCAACGTTGATTTGCGTTCGTCAACTAGTTAAATTCGTCAACGAGTTAACATGCACTAATGTCAACTTACAAACTAATTCATTCAACGGTTTTTATTCAACGCCGCGACGAGTTGAACTAGTCGCTGAGCTACATCTCTGATATAATGCTAATTTTGAAACATTTTGATTCATTGATGATTCTACTTAGTTGACCTTTGACCTTCTCTTCATACTTTTTCTTCAGGCTTAGGACTGACTGAATACAATCATACTTTCATGCGTTACTTAGAGTTCAAATTCTATGACATGACCGTCCCTCGCAATGTATGATGTCATTTTCAACGGATTTTTTTTTATTTGCTCAGTTCGTTGCGTTTGCGTTCTCGAATTTAGTTGAAAAACAAACGAGTCAAATTAATAAACGTCGTTGACGAATTCAACTAGTTGATTCATAAACAGTTAAACTTAATACGTTGACAGGAGATCAACGGTTGATTCAACTAGTTCGTTGATTCAACGCCCATCGCTAACGTGCAGTAGTGTGCGTTTGTGTTTTGTTACAAATAACGTAGCTATAAGGGTGTGTTTAGAACAACATTACTCAGTTCCTATTATCCATTTGAAATAAGATTAGACATTTAGATATAGGTATACCTTTTTTACAGTCCGTTCAACCGATTGAATTCTCTAAACGATGGTGAAAACCTCATCAAAATCTGTTGCGTGGTTTAGAACAACGCGGACATACAGACAAACACAAAAAGCGACTTTAATTTATAATATGTCAATCTGCCTAGCCTTTTCCCAAGTATGTTGGGGTCGGCTTCCAGTCTAACCGGATGCAGCTGAATAATATGGATAGAAGATAAATCTTGCACAAGCACATGTTCAGTATATAAATATTTAGTAAACAGATTATTTGATAATTTCATTGATAAATATTTTTGTCAAATCATGCTGAATCGAGGAAATAAACTTAGTAAGAACTATTTATAACTATTTGTTTCATCATCCGCATGGCGTTTTCCTTTTTAACCGACTTCTTCAAAAAGGAGGAGGTTCTCAATTCGTCTGTATATTTTTTTTTTTGTATGTTTGTTACTCGATTACTCCGCCAATTATGAATAGATTTTGATGATTCTTTTTTTGTTTGGTAGATCATGCTTCCGATGGTTTGCTTGCGTAGTTTTTGAGTTAGCTTCAATATTACGTATTTTTCCCACTTAGTTTATCTAGACGATATATTAATTTTCTCCTTCACAGTTATTTACATAGCAGGTAGTGGTATTCGAATTTGTGTGGGGTACCTAGGAACCACAACTAAAAATTGCAAAATAAAAACTTTTTACAAAAAAACCGACTTCCAAAAAAAAACACTAAAAAAGTGAAAAAAATACTTTAATTTCGGAAGTCGGTGGCAAAAAACGAAAATTAAAAAGGAAAGACACCGACTTCCGACCGACTTTTTGGATGTCGGTTTATTTTTTTGGTCGGTTTAAAGTCTAACCGAATGCAGCTGAATACCAGTATTTTACATAGAGCGACTGCGTCTGACCTCCACAACCCAGTTACTGGGAAACACGCTTGGTGAGAGAATAAATGATAAATTATTATAAATTGCTTCAATAAGTCCAAATAAGTCAGCTCAACAACGTAATGAATGTTGTTGAACTGTCAAAATGAAATCCATTGCTACTGTAAAAGTGTATTACGCAATTACTCCGCTGCTTTGGTCATTCAAAAACTGATAGTATCAGGTAAACATATTGATACATTATCATTTCCACGATATATATTTAGCGTGGATTAAATCTACCGTGCGTCAGTCAAGGTTACTTGAAAACGCGACACGGACGCATTTTGCGTTCAATCAGTAAGTAAATATTAATGTGTTATAAAAGTTTTGAGACGTTTTCGTGAACAATACTTTTGTGTTATGAATGTGAGAAAAATAATTTGAAACAGTGCAGCGGTCACAAGATGTAGAAGCACACGTTTTCAGAACAATTGTTACAATATGTCTGTCAAAATCTATAACCAAATACCCAAACAGATCAGAGAGCTGCCACTAAATTAATACTCAATACTCAATATCTTTATTGCTTTACCATAATGTGTACTTAGGTGGTAACTATATAATTTAGATCATTATGGACCCTGTAGGGCACAGCAAAAGGGTAGAAGAGAGGAAGCCCTGTTTTATGAGATCATTAAGTTGTTTTACTTTAAAAACAAACTCAAGAAATGGCTGTACTATAATAAGTTCTATACAATAGATGAATTCTTAAACTATAAGCAAAATTTGAAATATGCTCTCACTAGTAATAGAAATAACCCAATGTAATTTAGACTTTTAACCTCAATGTCCTGATCTCAATCTCAACAATTGTTTTTTGTTTAACTATTATTTTATTATAAGGTATTTTTTGCATGCTGAAATGAATAAGTAAGCAAAATATGTGGGACTTCTTACATTTAAGACCTTTTATGTACCATATTTTATGCAAATTAAAGATATTCTATTCTGTTTCTGGTTAAGTTTTGCATTTGTTTTGACAACATTTTAATAAGACAACCAAGTAGCAATATTGACATTCACAGAAGGCTCTTTTGTTTGTTTTAATCATACTAAATGTTCTTGTCGTCAAGTGACCATTATCATCGATATTAGTTTAAGGCCCTACCTCAAATTTTATCTCGCTCGCACCATACTACTCGCGGCCTGAGTGAGAGAGAGACGGAGTGGGGTGCTAGCGGCTGTCAAGCCTCGAATAGTTTAGGTAATTGCTTTTTACGGTGAAAATAATGGTAATTAAAAAAAAAACGCATGAGACCTGCTTTATAGTTAGAAAGCAGGTCTTATGCTTTTTTTTTTGTTCAGATATTATGAAAAGTTTCATGTTCTAATTTGAAGTATTTTTTGCATACCAGCGGTTTATATGTAGTTCGGTTTAGAGGTAACTTTGGATTTTTTTTGTAATCGTGTTTTCGTCAAACATACGAGTAGGACCTAGCATCAATCAATCCTCAACTTTAACATATATTTATTTCAAAATGAATGCTGCAGTTATTTTCAAATTACCATTGTTTTCACCGCAAAAAGCATTTACCTAAACTATTCCAGGCTTGAGAGCCACCAACACCCCCACTACGTCTCGCTCTCACTCAGGCTGCGAGTAGTATGGTGCGAGCGAGATAAAATTTGAGGTAGTGATTAAAATATCTTCTTTATCATCTTTTCTAGAAAACAATGAAGCTCAACGTGCTACTGCTGTTAGCAACTATAACCAGCTCATATGGCTACCACATTCTGGTCCTCATACCAGCACCTACTCACAGCCATAACACGCTCGGGAAGGGAATTGTGGATGCTCTCTTGAAGGCAGGACACACGGTGAGATCCATTTCTATTGAATGCTATACATGTTAACTAACAAAGGGCGTTCCCGCTAACCAGCAATATAACAGCGTTCATACAATCTAAAAAAAATTACCGCTATTAAAAAAAAAAAAAAAAAAAGTACCTATTGAAAAGTTCACAAAACTATTAAATTGATACGTAAAAGAAACACTCTGTACACGCACACTTGTATTTCAACGTAGAAAGACAAGTGTGACAGTGTGAGTGTACAGAGTGTTTCTTTTCCGTATTAATTTAATATTTTTTGTGAATATTTTACAATAACTTTTTTTAATGGTAATATTTGTTTTAGCTTGTATAGACGCTATACTATTGCAGGTTAACGGGAACGCTCTTCGTAAGATAACATACGTATATGCGAAAGTGAGTTTTTTGTTTGTTTGTTAAGGGATAATAGGGAAAACAATGAGCCGGCTACCTTTGGTGACATGTCACCGACGCAAGTGGCTGATGCGTTTTCAAAATACTTTGGTAATGTTTTCCTGCCAAACATTCCATCACTGGATCCCGAGCTTGCTCTCGCATCGGCGAATAATTCTACTAATTGCGCATCTCAACAGATCAATATAGACTACATCCAGAAATCTGAGGTTCGTGGGGCTATGGCTCGGCTTCCTCCTAAATCCACTCAAGGTCCAAACGGAATACCCCAGTATTTGGTTAAGGACGGCTGTGCAATTTTCACACAACCCTTGCATTTTATTTTTAACCTTTCCGTAGCTTCAAATGTATATCCAACTGTGTGGAAAACGTCTAAAGTACTTCCGGTACACAAAAGTGGCCCAAAAAGTGACATTAAGAATTACAGGCCAATAGCAGTTTTATCCATATTCGGTAAAGTGTTTGAATCGGTGCTTTATAAAAAAATATACAAGCAACTGCAACGGTGGTTCGTAGATGAACAGCACGGATTCCTGTCAAATCGCTCAACTATGTCTAATTTGCTTAATATAACAACATTACTAGCCGGAAACATCAATTACAAAAAGCAAGTCGATGTGGCTTACTTCGACTTCCAAAAAGCTTTTGACCGTGTCGATAACGACATACTTTTAAGCAAATTAGCCATGGCGGGTTTCTCTCCAGCGTTGCTTAAATTCTTCGCAAATTATCTACACGAACGCAAGCAATATGTCACATATAAATATGTCAATTCTGAGTGCTACGCGGTCACTTCTGGCATTGGGCAAGGCACTAACCTCGGGCCCCTCTTTTTTCTAATAGTCATTAACGATTTGCCTGCACGAGTTAAACACTCCACAGTCTTGATGTATGCCGACGATGTTAAAGTAGCTCTACCCATTGTCAACTCCAGCGATACAGCTGCATTACAACTCGATATCGATAGCATACACACTTGGAGTGCTGCTAATAACCTCACCCTCAATGTTGGTAAATGTGCGATTATGACCTTTTCAAAAGCTGCACAGCCCATAAACAACACCTACACTTTGAACAACGAGCCCTTGAAGCGAGTTTCCACCATGCGCGATTTGGGTACAAATTTTGATTCTCACCTCACGTTTAATCAACACATAATTGAAACCTGCAACAAGTCCCGCAAAAACTTAGGTTTTGTTTTGCGTCAGGCTAAAATTTTTAATAATCGACAGACCATCATCTTATTATACAACTCATACATCCGCAGTTTGCTAGAAACCAACAGTGTAATCTGGAACCCTCACGAAAAAAAATATACTTTGATCCTTGAAAGGATAACAAAGTCATTTGTCCGCTACCTTTACTTTAAAATGTATGGCTATTACCCGTATATGTACCCAACACCATTCATACTGGGTATGGTGAATTACCAGAGCTTAGAAGTAAGGAGAAATATTGCAACCATCAAATATTTCTTCCGTGTAGTCCGAGGTTCCCAGTTCAATTCTTCTCTATTGCAATTCATTTCCTTTAACGTCCCATTACCCATTCGACATACACTTCGCACACGACAACGTCCTCTTTTTTCAATACCCCAAAGTTCCGTGACCCTTAAAACAAGTTCGTTGTATGTAGCCCTCACGCATATAAACAACATTTTACTATATGACGAGTCCTCAGATCTTTTCTCTAGTACTGAGCTGAGATTCCTGACCACTGCTGCACGATATCTGGAACCCATAGCTGCACCTAGTACCATCTCATTGCATTAGTTAGATTAACCAAAACTACTATATTTATATTTGTACACTAATTTCAATTGAACACTATTTCATTCCATCATCAATTAATTATTTAATTTTGATCTATTTAATTTTGTATAATTGCGAGTAAAGGATATTGACCTATTTGGACCAAATGCTGCCCAGCCATGGGAGTGCTTCCAAATGGTTCCTTGCATCAATTTATACATACAAAAATTAAAAAAAAAAAATCGGTCCCAGGGTTAAAAAGTTATTGCCTTTATACGGAGCCGGCAGGTATCCATAGGAACTCCTCAACCAAACAACACAGCACCATCGAGTTTGGACTCGTTGAATATGCATTGACAAGTGCTTTACACTAGGCTGTGTCCAGGGTCTGATGATGGAGCCGGAAGGTGGCTATAGGAACTCCTCAACCAAACAAGATAGCACAATCGTGTTTAAACTCGTTGGTTTTGTCTTGATAAGTACCTAGTATACCCCAAGGTTGCATCGAGGGTCTGGTGATGGAGCCGGAAGGTACCGATAGGAACTCCTCAACCAAACAAGACAGCACCGTCGTGTTTGGACTCGTTGAATATGCATTGACAAGTGCGTTATACTATGCAGTGTCCAGGGTCTGATGATGGAGCCGGAAAGTGGCCATAGGAACTCCGCAACCAAACAAGATAGCACCATCGTGTTTGGACTCGTTGGCTTTGTCTTGACAAGTTCTTACTATAGTCCAAGGTAGTATTCAGAGTCTGGTGATGGAGCCGGAAAGTACCCATAGGAACTCCTCAACCAAACAAGACAGCACCATCGTGTTTGGACTCGTTGAATACGCTTTGACAAGTGCTTTACACTACAATGTAAATGATATGCATAAAAATGGAATAAGAATGTGTTGTTTAACATAATTACTGTCATTATTTTTAATTAAATGCGGCATCGGTTAGTTGGTATTCATCAATGAAAAATACTCGACAAAAACTAGTTTTTCTCAAAACTCCGCGGATAGATTTTATTGAGCTTTGGTGTACAGACTAGTACAAGCCCAAGGATCATAATGCACTATGTGTCCATTCTGGGCAGCACTTGGCCCAGCTCCCATATATGGATGGTCAGTAAAAAATATTTAACATGTAAATGATATGCATACAAATGAAATAATAATGTGTTTTTTTAAATAATTATTGTCATTATTTTTAATTAAATGCGCCATCGGTTAGTTGGTATTCATCAATAAAAAATACTCAACAAAAAATAGTTTTTCTCAAAACTCCGCGGATAGATTTTATTGAGCTTTGGTGTACAGACTAGTACAAGCCCAAGGATCATAATGCACTATGTGTCCATTCTGGGCAGCACTTGGCCCAGCTCCCATAAATAGATGGTCAGTAAAAAATATTTAACATGTAAATGATATGCATACAAATGAAATAATAATGTGTTGTTTAACATAATTACTGTCATTATTTTTAATTAAATGCGCCATCGGTTCGTTGGTATTCATCAATAAAAATACTCCACAAAAAATAGTTTTTCTCAAAACTCCGCGGATAGATTTTGTTGAGCTTTGGTGTACAGACTAGTACAAGCCCAAGGATCATAATGCACTATGTGTCCATTCTAGGCAGCACTTGGCCCAGCTCCCATAAATAGATGGTCAGTAAAAAATATTTAACATGTAAATGATATGCATACAAATGAAATAATAATGTGTTGTTTAACATAATTACTGTCATTATTTTTAATTAAATGCACCATCGGTTCGTTGGTATTCATCAATAAAAATACTCCACAAAAAATAGTTTTTCTCAAAACTCCGCGGATAGATTTTGTTGAGCTTTGGTGTACAGACTAGTACAAGCCCAAGGATCATAATGCACTATGTGTCCATTCTGGGCAGCACTTGGCCCAGCTCCCATATATGGATGGTCAGTAAAAAATATTTAACATGTAAATGATATGCATACAAATGAAATAATAATGTGTGTTTTAACATAATAACTGTCATTATTTAATCAAATGCGCCACCGGTTGGTTGGTATTCATCAATAAAAAATGCTCAGCAAAAATTCGTTTTTCTCGAAACTCCTCGGATAGATTTTATTGAGCATTGGTATACAGACTAGTATAAGCCCAAGCAACATAATGTACTATGTGTCCATTCTGGGCAGCACTTGGTCCAACTCCCATATATGGATGGTCAATGTCCTTTAGTTTTGTTTTGTTTTAATTTTATGATTGTCTCTTATTGTTATTAGCCTATAATTTGTGTGTTTGGTGTCTTACTACTGTTAGTGCAAGTTGGTGATTAATAAATAAATAAATAAAAAGCTTTTACGCTAAAACGGCTGAACGGATCTGGATGAAATTTCGCACAGGGGTAGATCTTGACCTGGAGTAGGACATGGGGTAATTTTCGTCCTGGATCGCAGACGAGGTTGCGGGCAATAGCTAGTAATATACAACAATTATATCTTAACTAATATCATAAATGCGAAAGTGAGTTTGTTTTTTGCGCTCTCACGCTGAATGGATTTGGATGTTTGGCACATGGGTAACAATATACTTAATTTTTCAGGTGACATGGGCGACTCCGTTCCCAGAGAAAGTCAAGAATCCTCCTAAAACATTAAACATTCTTGACATAAGTTCAGTCAAAAGGTTTTTGGAAGGTACCTACGTCAACTTATAAAGCTCACGAGTTACTAATTATCGTAGAGAACGTCTAAGCTAGTATATCTTACTATTGGTTTATATTAGTACAATCGATTAATAAAATAAATCTATTTGATTTGGTTTATTACTCAGTTTATTAATTATTTTGACAAATAAATACAATCTAACACTAACATTTTGTACAAGTATACAACGGGAAAAAATATTAAGTATAAAATAAAACTGTAATTAGTATGAAACTAAAGAAAATTTGTATTTCGCGGGCTAAAATTAAGAAAATTTGCGTTTCTCGCGCTGCCTTGGCGCTTGCTTCTAAAAGAAAGAAGTACCATCTAACAATTTGATTGTGCCTTTTTCAGGACTTGACGTGATAAAAGTGAGGACAGGGGGTCTCGCCATGATCAAGGAGGCGTCTAACAACGTTACTGTTGAAGCAATGACCAATCCAGTAGTTAAAGAAGCTCTGATCAAACAGCAGTTCGATGCTGTAGTTACTGAGCAGTTCTTCTCCGATGCTCTAGCTGGGTAAGTCAAGTATTATCTTACCTGACTGCGCGACAACAACGTAATCAGCGTATAATATATATAATTATGTAAAGAGTTGCATGAAGCGGAGATGAGAATATTGAGATGGATGTGTGGAGTGACGAAGATTTATAACATACAAATGAATAGGTATATAAGGGAAAGTTTGAAAATACAATAGACGTAGATATATTTAGTAACCTATTCCGTTTAACTATTCTTCAAGAGTCATAAAAAACCCTGTAAGAAATCGACACGTGTTTCACCTCTCAACGAGGCATCCTCAGGATGACGATTGACCAGTAGCAAACCAGAACACGACGTGTTGCTACACCGAGCGCTGGACGCAGAGTAACAGAACCAGTGACAGAAAAGTTGAAAATAAATCGTTTGGCCTGGTATGGGCACGTAATGAGGAGGGAGGATACGCATGTGACTAAAAGAGTGATGAATATAAATGTTGACGGACGGAGAGGAAGGTCAAAAAAAGATGGATGGATTGTGTGAGGAACCTTATGTAAGAGGAGGGAGTGACTGATAGCGTGACGGTTGACGGAGGAGAATGGAAGAAGAAAACGTGTTGAATTGACTTCAAGTAGTATGGGACATGGACAGGAACATGACGATGAGCATCCTAATAACTGAAAATATTCGCAACTGCCATCTTAGATTTACATTTTGACTCCACGATCGGTTTTCGCGCCCTCGAAAACTATGAAATGACTCCCATGACGAAAAGATTGAAAATTTCGCAGCCGCCATTTTGGATTTTCGTTTTGACCAAATTTCCACTTACTCTCTATCTCCGGCATGCAGTGTACTCAGGCCGATGTGTAAAATTGTATCCCACGACACTATAATCACTTTCCTCTTTTCTTTTGTTTTTATGTCGGCGATCTCTCTTACCTCTCTCTTCTCTTTGAATTAGAAGAAGACAGTCGCAAGTGTTAACACTTTTAGCTTTACGATTTCTGCCAGTTTACAAGCCGCGTTAAAGAACGAGAGTTTACCTAGTACTTAGATAAAGAATTTAATGATTTTTGCTTTAAAACGTGGAGCATTACTAGAAAATCGTGTCAACGTAGATTTCGTGACGTTATTTATTATTATTACCTATAGCATATGAGTTTGCATTTGTGGCCTTGTATCTACCTACCTATACATTTTTTCTAACCGTGTACCTAAAACCAAATAAAAAACCAGGACAGAGCGCTGTCAACAGTGAGCTGGTTTCGTAAACATGTGTGCTCTTAGTAAGGTGTAGTTTGATTGTAAATGTGTGCACAGTGCCGTAATTAGCCTTTTATGCGCCCGGTGCGAGCTGCTATAAAAATAAATAATAGGTATTGTTAGTGGCCCTGGTCTGGTGATTTCTGCGCCCCTCCAGGGTCTGCGCCCTGAGCGTGGGCACCGCTGGCACCGCCCTAGTTACGGCACTGTGTGTGCATGTGAGCGTGTATGCACAGAGCGGAGGTGTAGCTTTGGCATGCTTCACTGTATTGTTCGTACAAGCCTTGTACAATAAAGTAAATTGTGTCGTACCTTTTTAGTATCGCGGCAGTGCAGCAAGTTCCCTGGATCGCGCTGGCCTCCACTCAGATGTTCCCTCAACTGGAGGCTCAAATTGACGAGGTCCGGTCCGTAGCCACCATTCCTCTGTTGTTCAATCCATCGGACACACCCATGCCGTTCGCCAAGCGAGCCTTGAACGCCATTATTCATATTGCGATGACTGTTTCTGACTGGTAAGTACATGTAACCTATCTAATTGAAAGCCGAAAGTCAGAAAGGAGTCTCTTGAACGTACCTACACCGAACCCCAGACAGTTGACAAAATATAAACAAATGGATCTGAAAACGTATAAAAACAAATTTATTTTTTCTAGGTTAGACCGACCCAAAACAGTTAGCCTTTACGAGAAACTTTTCGAACCTATAGCAGCTGCTCGTGGTATCACCCTGCCCCCGTTCGACGATGCCTTCCACAACCTGTCCATAATGTTCGTCAACTCCCACGAATCCCTGACTCCGGTATTCAGCTCGCCTCCTAATGTTGTCAACATCGCTGGGTATCATATGGATGAGGATATTCCACCGCTGCCCAAGGTAAGTTTTGATAGAAGAAGCTTGAATCTACCAAGGAAACCTTACTTAACACCTTACCAACAAGCATTAGTAGCCCACAAGTTGCCACTTTCAGGGTGGTTGCACATCTAAAAGAAGATGCGTTGGGCGTAACTAGTATGCTCGCAGCTCGACGCACTAACGCTTCGTCTGTTGAGTGTGTAAGATTGAATGTTGTGTTATCTACTTGTGCGTTCTGTCGTTACTAGACGCATCTTCCATCAGAAGCACTGGAGACTGTTGTTTTGCCACTCAAAATTAAGAACAAGGCTTGCAGATGAGCTTAGCCCAGCTTAATATCATTTCCAATTGTCGCAGGACCTGCAAGACCTCCTGGACGGCTCCCCGCAGGGTGTGATCTACTTCAGCATGGGCTCAGTGATCAAGTCTGCTGAGTTGAAGCCACACACGCGCGCGGCCCTGCTACAGCTGTTCTCCTCGCTGCCCTACACCGTGCTGTGGAAGTTCGAGGAGCCGCTCACAGGCCTGCCACCCAACGTGCACGTGCGGCCGTGGCTGCCACAGCCTAGCGTGCTCGGTAAGCTTTTTAAGACTGCATCCTTGGCTTTCCATCCAATATGTGGGTCTTAGACGAGAATTTCGCACGAGACATAAATAATGAAATACCCAAGATTCAGTTGGTCCTTGATGTGGGCGTGTTTTTCTTTGACGGGTCCTATGTAGATCTTTGACCAGGTTTATGTTGATTTAAACAGGCACTATGTTAGTCTTTGAGCCGTGTCGGTAAGTAGCAGTAGATTTGCACCCTTGATAATGTAGCGGGTACGCTCCTTGAATAGAGCAGCTGGGATAGCCTGGACGCGGAAGGCGGATAACTGGGAGATATGCAACTTGTAAGAGACCTACCAGTGGACTGTGATGAGCTGAGTTGATGTTGAATATGTTGGTATCTGACAAGGCTTATATTAGGTTATGAACATAATTCTGGCACTTTTTGTGGCGGTAGTAAAATACAATTTTTTTTTCAGGGCCTGTCCCTACATAATTATTATTATTTTACCTCTGATTTTGCATGTCAGTCAAAATCACAGTGATCTTCATTCACGTGACAATAAAGTTGCTGTTGGTAAGAGGTAAAATAACTGTGAAAGGAGTATAATAAATAATCATGGATTCACTCCTCCAAATCGTTTCCTTTCAAATTAGATGGTCGAATCTATCTTATTTTTTGTCTGCAGCTCACAAGAACATGAAAGTATTCATCACCCACGGTGGTCAGTTGAGCTCTTTAGAAGCTGTTCGTGCTGGAGTCCCTCTGCTAGCTGTGCCAGTCTTTGGAGACCAGCCGGGCAACGCTGACCGAGCCAAGCAACGCGGATACGCTCTTAAAGTTGACTTCTCACCAGACATGGTTCCGGAACTAGGGGTGGCTTTGAAGGAGATGCTCAGTAATGATAAGTAAGTAACCTTATGATATCCAATTTTTTAGGAAGGGTGGCGACATTTAGGCGCAATAAAATCTGTCCGTCACAACACTTGTCTGGACGTAGGAAGCTCCCTTGTCAATTGGAAGAACGGATCGTGCATATCGTTTCTCATTGTATGTTGTAGTTTAGGGGTATGAGGAACAGGGTGTAAAGTTCACTCATCCACCATAGAAAAGGGAGGATCCTCTTACCAGACGGGTGTTGTGTCTGGCGGGCAACTGCCCAACGATTGATGTCGGCTTCATGTAATGTCCATTGCACGGTAAACTTTAATTGCGCAATGCAAGATTTATGTGACGTCAGGATTTTTGTTTGACGTCAGATCTTTGATGCGTAGTTCGCATGTGGCGATGTAGATACCGCCACAGTAGGAATACTTTTTAAATTTTGACCAACGTTATTTATTAATCACCGCAGTCACAAAAATATTCTATTATATAGCACAAAACCACAAAATGCTGTGCATTACACGATGCATTTATTGTACAAAATATGGAAGTGATGCGGAGGAATGAGGCACATATCCAGCCTAGTCTTTTCCCTACTATGTTGAGGTTGGCATCCAGCCTAACCGGGTGCAACTGAATACCAGTATTTTACACCAACTCTACAGCCAACCCTACTACTGCACGATGCCCTTTGGTTGCTAATAATGTGTTCTGCAAATAAGGTAACATTCATGAGGATTTTCACGGTCTGAAGGGTGCAAATGATACTATAGCGGTATGAGGAACAGGGTATAATCTCATCCACCATAGGAAAGGATGGATCCTCCAACCATACGGGTGTTGTGTCTGGCGGGCAACTGCTCAACGATTGATGTCGGAATCTTGTATATATTTATGTCCATCGCGCGGTAAACTCTAATTGCGCGATGCAGGATTTATGTGACATTAGGTCTTGGATGCGTTTGGCATGTGGCGATGTAGATGCTGCCACAATATGAGTACTTAACAAACGTGTTGTTTGTTCCAGATACTATAAGCAAGCGAAGTACCTGTCGCACTTGTTTCAGTCTCGTCCAACGACGCCCCAGCATCTGATCAACCATTACGTTACGCTCGCGATTGAGACCAAAGGTATGCTCATCCGATCTTGACTCATGACTCCTACTGCCTTCAAGGTTTAATTTCTTATCGGCAGTTTCAAAACCCGAATCGATGACGGCGAAGTAAATAGAGATATGATGTTAGCTTGAAGCATTTGTTTGTCTCTCTGTGGCATCGTAGCTCTAAAACAGATAATTCGTCATCGTCGATCGACTCACCGCTCATATACCTCAAACGGTGCCTAGCAGTCGCGCGCGGACTATAGGCACGGATCCACACTTCGAGCTGCTACTGAGGAAAAACCCAATAACAGTTTAGACGCAGTTGCGCTCGCGATCACTGGACTTGTAAAAACATAACATCTTCATTTGCCTATTCACATCATTTGTCAATTTCATTTGTAAAAACATAACCAGCATCATTTGCCTAGACTTTTCCTAACTATATTCGGGTTGGCTCTCAGTCTAACTGGATGCAGCTGAATACCAGAATTTTACATGGAGCGACTGCCTATCTGATCTTTTATAAGAACTAAGACAAAACTTCTCTTTACAGGAGCACACCACCTCCGCTCTTTATCACTGAAGTACAGCTGGTACGAGCGCTGGATGCTCGACTTCGTGCTCGTCCTGCTCGCAGTGCTCACGGCGCTCATCGCGCTCTTTTCGTTCTTGATCAAGACGGTCATTAGAAAACTTTCGCGGAAGACGACAAACGAAAAACAGAAGCAGAAGAAGAGGGTTTAGTGTTGTTAAGTTTGTTTTAAGTGTTTGTAAATAAATTTAAAAAGGTTTACGTTATTTTTGTGTTTTTCATCATCATTCATGCCCTTATCCCAATTTGAGCTCAGTACCACATCTCGTCTAGAACAGGCGAGAGTGGAGACAATATTGCCAACCTTCGCCCGGCAATCGGGCACTTTTTCAAATAAACCCTAAGATAAAATAAAAAAAAAACTACCTACCCTTTTGAGCCATTTTGTGCCTGGCGGGCGATTTGATTCACTCTGCGTCCAGCGCTCGGTGTGGCAACACGTCGTGTTCTGGGGGCTTAAAACAGTCACTTTGGCGGAATCATAATAGAAAAAATCTAGTAACAAGAACTAAAACCCAACTACGACTTAAAAGGTATAAACAAGACACCACAGACAGACAAATTAAAAATCCGGAGTCACACGTGTTAGGGCATAAATCGAACAGATTACGTGTGACTCCGGATTTTTAAATTCTTTTGGGGTTATAATATATATATTTTTGAAATGTGCTCATTAAGCCCTTTCATTTGATACCCAACATGGTACGATTAAACCATTTTTTTTTTAAGTTCCTCACTTTATGCCCTCTAGAGGGCGCCATTTTTAATTATATAACCAGCGGACAATCACGACGCTTCTAACGATACCTCATTTGTCAAATTGTGATAAGTGGTTTGGAAGATAGGAGGGAACAGATGAACATACATACATACATGCATACCGGTCAAAATCATAACCCTCCTTTTTTCTTCGCCGTAGTCATACCGGTCAAAATCATAACCCTCCTTTTTTCTTCGCCGTAGTCGGGTAAAAATATTATGAATCATCGTCAAATGTCATAAACTGACAATTCGTAATATGATCTGCGTGAATGCGATGTAGATACCGCCACAGTATGTAAAGATGGTCACCCATCCACGGACCAGCCCCGGCAAGCGTAGCTTAACCTGATGGATCGACCCGTGCGGCTGTTATTACTTAGCCACGAGCTCCTCAACTTTGGCAGAATCATAATAGGAAAATATTATGAATCATCGTTAAATGTCACAAACTGACAATTCGTAATATCATCTGCGTGTGATTCATATAACGAAATAATTCATCTGTTTGACAGTTTTCAATGGAGATTCGCAAAATGGTCCACACATTATAAATTGCTTATGTGTCAAATTAGAGGAATTGCTAATGACAGCTGGAAATTCAGGAAATGAATTGCTTTTAGAGAAATTGCTAATGTGGCATTGGGCCTTATGAGTTGCGACTTAGGATGCCTCGTTGAGAGGTGAAACACGTGTCGATTTCATACAGGGATTTTGTCCTGAATGTAGGGACAATCTCTGTTAGATATCCAATATACTCGTATCTATGTATATCTCGTTAGATATTTCTGAGACTCTGCTTGCATTGATATAGGTAGGTAGTACTACTATCATGACAGGATTTTACTGGTCAACATTTGCCTTAACCTTTTCCAAAGCCGATCCCAACGAGGTTGGTTTCCAGTCTTCAGGTTGCAGCTAGTCGCAGTTGCATTAAACTAGTATTTTAGCGGAGCGACTGCCTATCTGACCTCCAATAACCCAGTAACAAAAACCTGGGTTCTACTGGATAACTCGTTGCCAGACTTACGGGCTACCCGTAATGACCGTCAAAGATCTACAAATTAATGACGATTTTTAAGGCCCTACCCTACCTCAAATTGCTTAGCATGATCCTCTGTTATGCCGAAAATATTATAGCATTCATTTTTAAATAAATATGTGTATAAAGTTGAGGATCGATGCTTGGTCCTATGTTTGACGAAAACACGATTACCTACAAAAAAAAAAACCAAAGTTACGTCTAAACCGAACTATAAACTGCTGGTATCGAAAAAATAATTCAAATTAGATCATGAAACTTTGCATAATAACTGAACTAACTATAACACAGGTCTTATGTATTTTATTTTATTTAAATTACCATTATTTTCACCATAAAAAGCAATTACCTAAACTATTCGAGGCTTGGAGACGCCAGCACCCGACTCCGTCTCGCTCTCACTCAGACTGCGTATGGTGCGTGCGAGCGAGATAAAATTTGAGGTTGGGTAGGCCCATAATAATAAAACGACGAAAAAAGAAATAGAAAGACGAAAAATCTAAACACCTTCCAACCTCTAACCTTCCAATCACCCTTGCCGATTCCAAACCAGTCCAACTAAGATCCTGATTTAGTGTAATTTTGGCCCCAAGATCACTACATAAACAACATTAGTTTTTGTTTATGCTAAACCCGAAAAGGGGTCATTGTACTCATCATTTTGAACAACTTTTTCTATGGGACCAAGCTTGAAATCGCGAAAAAATTCGCTGTTCCATACTTTGTGTTCACTTAAATCGACAAAATGTATGGAACAGCTGATTTTTTTTTCGCGATTTCAATGTTTCTAATATTGTTCAAAATGATGAGTACAATGACCCTTTTTCGGGTTTAGAATAAACAAAAACTAATGTTGTAAATTATAAAACAAAGTCCTCCGCCGCGTCTGTCTGTCTGTTCGCTATAAACTCAAAAACTGCAGCACCGATATTCATGCTGTTTTCACCCATGGATAAAGTGGTTCTCGAGGATGGTTTTAGTATATAATAACCGACATCCACGCGGGCGAAGCTGCGGGCATCAGCTGGTTTAGTATAATGTTGGCCCCAAACACTTCATTTTTCGTCGGTTAAAAAAGCACAACATGTTTAAAAATAAAACGAGTGAGCTAACTGCAAACTTCTTCTTTCCAATTATTTACATTGTGTTTTTTTTATCATCTAGCGGCTGCATGTCGCGCCCGCGATATCGCGCCTGATGCACGAGTCTTAAAACAACTGATGATTATGGCTAGCTAGATGCGTATAACCGGTATTGAGAGGTTACTGACCCCATTGACCCTGAATCTATGTTCTCATCTCTAACTTTATGTTCTCGAGATCATCATTATGTAAAGATACCCATCTACGGACCAACCGTGGCAAGCGTAGCTTAACCTGATTGATCGAACCGTGCGGCTGTTAGTTCCCACAAGCCACTATATGATAGTGCTCTGTGACGATATATGTTCTAGAGATGAGAACATGAAAATGTTTTTTTTATTGATTTTTTCTCTAAAGACATGATCTAGCGAAGTCTATCTAATCTAACTTATAAACGCGAAAGTTCGTAAGTATGGATGGATGGATGGATGGATGGATGTTTGTTACTCTTTCACGTAAAAACTACGGAATAGATTTGGATGAAATTTGGCAAATAGATAGTTTTTAACCTGGATTAACACATAAGATACTTTTTATCCCGATATTCCTACGGGATCGAGACTTACGCGGGTGAAACTGCGGGGCGCAGCTAGTCAGACATAAACATGGATGGAAAGCTCACAGATCGACTATGAGCAAAAAATATAATTACTGAATAGAAAATAAAAACTTTTTTCAAAAGTTTTAAGTTTAGTTAGTACCTGGAATCGCGTTACCCATCCACAACAATTTCAACAAGCAAAGATTTCATTATTTCACCACAATTTCAGCACAAGATAAAAAAAAAACCAGCAAACAGCGATCGAGTCGGACTTCGTACGGATTCCGTACTTAAGTAGGTTTTTTTTCCATTTTAAATGTAATTTTTTTTGCATCCGTTAATCTAAGTCTCTTTGCAAAAGGTTTTTGCTGACAAAATCATCATTCTGAAACGCCCAATTGAAAAAAGCCTGAACTAGGTATTCAAAAACTGATGTAATAATATGGAATACAGTGTCAATGCCACGGGCTTATAAATTGTGTAGATCAGTTCTACCGGCAGTCAAGGTTGCTCTAACGCACAGCGTAGTCGCGTGTTGATAGTATTTATCTTGAGCGCAGTGCGCAACAAAAACAGAAAATAAATAGGTTTCTTTTTTGACGTTTAATCTTTTTTGTGTAGTGTTCTAAATGTGAAATTGAAAAAAAAATAAAAGTGAGTTTTTTTTTCTTTTCATTGTTTTCTTTTGTTAATAGGTTAAAATAAAAAAAAACATGTAAAGAATTCTTATTTAAATTCATGGCGCACTTTTTTAATACAGATTATTGTTTGTTTTTAATATCATCAGTTAGAGGAAATAAATACCTACGCAGGTGACTGTTTGATTAGCAAACAAGTTTATTTTTAGAATAGTATTGCCATCTTACATCATCATAAGGCAATGGGTTCGTCGCGTTTGACATGAATGATCTTTATTCAAGACATAAGTATCTCACCGGTAGATAGATGATAGATCCTATCAACAATATTATACTTTGTTGAAAGTTACTAAAACAGTAACTTTCAAAACTATTCTGTAAAGTTCACTTCGGAACCTCACTCAAGTGACCGCACACGTTTCGAAAGAAACTTCATCCTTACATGTTATAAAACAAAGTCCTCCGCCTCATCTGTCTGTCGTCCTGGTCGCGATAACTCAAAAACTACTGCACCGATTTTCACGCTGCTTTCACCAATGGATAGAGTGGTTCTCGAGGAAGGTTTTAGTATATAATAATCGACATCCACGTGGGCGAAGCTGCGGGCATCAACTAGTTTGTTTATAAAGTAAATCATCGCGGATTCACAGCGAGCAACGTTCTAATTTCGAAGTCGATGTTTAGAGTAACAAATCTAAAAATAGTTTGATCGTACCTCCCAGTAGCTATGTTTTAAACTTTTGTACAACATAAAAAATCAATATCGTTTATGTAAGTAAAAAGTGATAAGTACCTAGGTACAAAGGATGTTACATTATCAGTGCAGAGACAAATTCTGCCATGCAGTGATGGCATGCAAATTTTTAATGTATTTAGTCAGGAACACAAGACAAATTAATAACAATGTTTTAGGTAGGTATTAAATTCGAGTTTTAGTGTTTAGGCTCTTCCATACTGGCGCGATTCGCGGCGCGACGCGAATTTTAACAAAACAATTTCTGAGAAAACTGCACGGCGTACAATGCGGCGCCGACGCGTCCCGCCAGTATGTAAGAGCCTTTAAGTGTCGGCTCTTTGGAATCGTGTTACGGGTCTAGGAAAATTGTATATAGAAAACTTAAAGTAAAGCTAAAAAAAGTACGTCTGGCTAGCTGAAGAGTTTCAAAAGTCAATGTAATAATCGAATTGAAAATAAACAGTGTACACACGGCCACACATCAACCTATACATTTCCAGTATAAGCTGACCTTGCATTGTACGGAAATCCTATACAATGCGAGATCAGCTTAAACTGGTTTATAGTTTGATGTGTAGCCGTGTGTACCTAGACGATTGTAAAAAAAAAATGAATAAGTAGGTATAACAAAGAACAATTTTATTCAAGTACACAATACAATACTTCGTGGAACTACACATAAGTGGTTTGCATCCTACTTAAAAGATAGAGAGCAATAAAATAGGAATTCGTGGAACTACACATAAGTGGTTTGCATCCTACTTAAAAGATAGACAGCAATATGTGCAAATAGAACATTTTGACCATGACCAAAAACGAATAACACAAGTAAGGTCCGATAAGAAGATTATAAATGCATCAATTCCCCAGGGCAGTGTTATTGGATGCCTCCTATTCATCATCTACGTCAATGACCTTCCCAAAATCATGAAAGAACCATGTGTGCTATTCGCAGACGATATATCTCTGCTTACCACATGCCACACTGATAGTAATGTTAACGAACAACTAAGCTCGATATTATATAAAACAAAAAAATGGATGGATGACCACAATCTTGAGATTAAATTATAAAAAAACCAAACTCATGACCTTCTATCCTCAGCAAAAATCCCCATTACCAGTTAATTTCACAACAAACGGCACCAAAATTGAAGTAGTTAATGACTTTACGCTATTAGGACTCACAATAGACACACACATTTCATGGAAGCCCCATATAAAAAGAGTACGATCGAAACTCTCAAAATTCACCTACGCACTTCGAGAAGTCAAAAAAAGTACCGACTTGCAAACTGCACTTACTACATACTACGCCTACGCTCATGCATGGCTCAGCTATGGCATTGTAATGTGGGGAAACAGCACAGACGCGCCTACCCTTTTCATTCTCCAGAAGAAATTAATTCGGATCATAGTCAATATACAACAAACCGATAGCTGTAAACCATTTTTCATAAAACATAAAATACTCACCTTACCATCCATCTATATCCTAGAAACATGCAAATTTGTTAGAAAATACACAACACGCGGCGATAAACATAGAGACCTATCTGTTAGGTATAAAAACATGTTAATGCTACCCTCTACGCGCATGAAACTACATGCCAATAGCACCTACGTAATGTCCATAAAAATATTTAATAAATTACCAGATGCAATAAAAGATGAAACCAGCGATACGAAATTTATAGATAAAATCAAGCAAAATATTAATTAAAAAAGCATACTACACAATAAACGAATATATAGGTACAAGACAAAAAAATTGATTTAACACAAACAGACAGTCTTACACTACATTATGGAATGCAAATAAAATATGAATATGACTTGAACAAATAGTTTTTTGTTATATTCAATTTTTTTTTACATTCATTTGAATTAAAATGATAATAAACACACATGACATAAGAATAATTAGTTAGCAGTTGAAAAACAGGAAAATTAAAAACATTTGTTCATACACATGGCTACACATCAAGCTTACATACATTTCCAGTACCTATAAGCTGCCTTGTATTGTTAGGGAATCCTATACAATGCGAGATCAGCATAAACTGGAAATGTATAGCTTGATGTGTAGCCGTGTGTACACACATGCTTTTAATTTTCCTGATCTTACACATGTCCAACACGCACACCAATTTTATTGAGTAAATCCTCTTCCCATCTTATGCAACATGGTCAGCAAAGATATTCGATCGTTGCTTAAATAAATAACAATAAATAGTACTTAGCCGATTATTATTAATTAGCTGCACCCAGCGGTTTCACCCGCGTAAGTCTCGATCCCGTGGGAATATCGGGATAAAAAGTATCTTATGTGTTAATCCAGGTTATAAACTATCTGTTTGCCAAATTTCATCCAAATCCATTCAGCAGTTTTTGCGTGATTGAGTAACAAACATCGAAACACACAACTTTCACATTTATAATATACTAGCTGCGCCCCGCGGTTTCACCCGCGTAAGTCTCGATCCCGTGGGAATATCGGGATAAAAAGTATCCTATGTGTTAATCTAGGTTATAAGCTATCTGTTTGCCAAATTTCATCCAAATCCATTCAGCCGTTTTTGCCTGATTGAGTAACAAACATCCAAACACACAAACACACAAACTTTCACATTTATAATATTAGTAGGATTAGTAGGATGAATTCCGATCGAATATCGATCGAGATTCATTCAAACCAAACAATTTAGGTGTAGGTAATCAATGGAATAATAATAATTAATTTATGATGAGCGCTATGATGTATCATAGCGCTCATAAGCCTTGTACCTTTACTATGAAAACAAAACAATAATAGTACTGGCCTTGAAAGCAGTCGTAGTATCGTATCTAACTTCACATTGGTAACGTGAACACAGTGCAAATCAATGTGAACTCTGTACTATGTATTATAATATTATCATTAGAATGCTTAGTCACCACATTTAAGTGAGTAAAATGCACAAAACCTAGTCTATGGTAATTAAAAAAAAAAGTAATCATAATCATTGAATAATTTGCGAATATGGCTACAAATGAAAAGATCTTATATAAATAATAGTGTCCATTATGTCGTCTGCATTTATGTAGGTGCAGTAGGCCAAATATGATTAAATTTTAATTAAATTCAAAGTGAATTACTTAACTGTCGACCCATAAAGTTATAAAAAAAACTAACTACAGTCTAGCTGATCACGGGGTTAATGGTCGTTGGTAGTGTGCTAATGCGTCTTCTACAAAAAACAAAACTGGCGAGGAGCGGGTACATCTTTTTTTGGCGCAAGCATAATTTTCCGCTGATGTAATATTTTGTAACTTAAAATTCAACAAATCAGATATCTCCAATGTGATAGATTGACAATATCTATAATCGATAATGGCCATGCAAGGTTGCACTCTAATAGCAACAATAATGGTGCCGATTCTGTTGTTCACAAACTAAACTAAATTTAAGTTCAGTGCATCTTTTTCTGTCTATTTCGTTAAGAAAAGGACAGAAGATAAATTTTAGTTTAGTCCTGTCAAATTAGTCCGTTAGTCCCAGCTGTCATTAGAGTAGATCTTTGGCAGTCGTTACGGATAGTCAGAAGCCTGAAAGTCCGCCAGTACCTACCCGGGTTGTGGAGGTCAGATATAGGCAGTTGCTCCATGTAAAATTCTCGTACCCAACTGCATCGGCTTAGACTGTAAGCCGATCCCAACATAATTGGGAAAAGGGTAGTCAGGTGACGAATCGAAATAAAATTAGATATCATTGATAATATTATAGGTCTTTGTTCTAAACCTAAGTGCTTGATATAAACTATATCACATAAAAACCAGTGTTTTATTGACAAAAGATTTAGATTAAGATCAATTCCAAAGTCGAACGACAAAGATAAAAATGTCTGCTTGTGCACCTGGGGACTACATGTTATCATATTTATTATCAGACTGATAACAAGACACAGTGTGTTTATTAATAGCAATGTATAAACCTAGATTTCCAGTTTAAGATGACCTCTCATTGTATGACGAGCGTATACAGTGCGAGATCAGCTGGCTGGAAAGGTATAGATTGAAATGTCTACTTGCCGTGCGTACTTTGTAGATAAGTAGATATAAATGCCACCTCGTGTAGATTTTATGTATTTACAATGTAAATTTTAAGAGTCTCCACGAGTATGAATGATATCTAACTGTTTCATGATAGCTCATGATGCATACGACCGCGAATCATATTCTGCAAATTTCAAAAAACGTAAGAATCTCGCGGGCTGCCTTAGCGCATCCCCTTCAATTAATATTTTTAATTGGATCTCCAACAGAGGTGACACAATTAAAATTGTATGCATGTTTACAAAAACAGGAAAAATTACAAGTGTGCGCTTCCAATTAAAGGAGATACCACATCATTCACATATAATCTAAGTAGGTAAGAAGTTTGAAAGGGACAAAAACATGAAAATAAATCAAAATAATATACATAACACGAACATCATATAAAGGTAAATAAGATGAAAAGGAAAACAGTAAGGGTATAAAATAATACAAATGATTAAACAAATACAAGAAAAAATAAGAATATAACCACAGTAGACAAAAATAACAAAAGATTATGACTTTGGGTACCTACAATGACTTTTAGATATGTCTTTTTAAAACTTTGATCTTTTGCATGTATAAAACAATAGGGTTTCGGGGCGAAGAAAAGGTTTCGTAAATTGTAACAGTTTGGTTACCGCGTTCGGCGCTCCGATAGGCCCTACACGAGTGAAAGCCAGTGAAGGGCCAATCGGAGCGCCGACCGCGGTCGATGCGTAAAGTGAAGATAGTTAAAACAAAACTCGCACTAAGGCCTCAGCTGACGGAAGCCAGACAAAAAACGTCATAAAACGTGAAGTCGTCTGTTTGTCACACGGCTTCTGGAACCTTCTAGAAGCTGCCCCGCCACAAACCGCTCGTCCAATAAGGGGATTGGACGAGCGAATTGTGGCGGGAGCGATTCGAAATAAGTTCGCGTTACATCAGTAATTATTCTTTTTATTTCAGAACATAATGAAGCTCAACGTGCTACTGCTGTTAGCAACTATAACCAGCTCATATGGCTACCACATCCTGGTCCTCATACCAGCACCTTCTCACAGCCATAACACGCTCGGGAAGGGAATTGTGGATGCTCTCCTGAACGGAGGACACACGGTAAGATCCATTTCTTGAATTGGACCCAGATGTGTATACACACGGTATATAACGTGCCACTACAATGGCGACATTAATTTAACACACGGGTAGGGCTAGTGGCTAGTAATCATAAAAATTAAAATAAAATAACATTTTAATTTTCAAATAAACTAAATAATAAAAACATAACAAACATTGAGATCACTTTATGTAAAAGATTCATTCATAAAGCTACCTACCAGCTGACTTACGTTCTATCGGTCCGATCCTTTGATGGCATAATTTCTAAGAAATTGCGCGGCATTCCTTCAATTCGCTTACTTATGATCCGTGACCCTGGCAAATGACCTATGCGCTACAGTTCTTTAAGTACAGGTTGCTGCAAGATGCTAATTTAGAAAATTGTGAATAAATCAATAAATAACGTTTAATTAAATTTAAATATTTTCATAAAACGAATACGCGAAACCGTAATACGTATGTTAAATTAATGTCACCATTAAAGCGGCACGCTGTATACACACATATATTTATATACACACGATGATAAATCAAGAAATAGGTACATTCATCTTAAGTCAGTATAACAAAGCTGCACCCCCCCACGGTCATTCACAATCGGTTTCATTTTGACAATTCAACAACATTCACTCGTTACTTTTATGTTGTTAAAAATTTGTCTGTTCAACAAATTTTTTGAACATGAACCAATGGATTAGCAATATCCTTCAAAATGATGTGTTATGCAATTAGGGAGCAGAATAGTCGTTCGTTATTGCGTCCAAAAGACCAATGACTAACGGCCAGTTTCTTCATCAAAAGTAACAGTCAACTGTTCTTTTTAAATACCTTTATTCTTTCAGGTGACATGGGCGACGCCGTACCCAGACAAAGTCAAGAATCCTCCAAAGACGTTGCATGTTCTTGACATAAGCACAGTCCAGAGGTTTTCCGCAGGTATGGGAATATATCTCAGAATTTTTACTCATATATAGACCGTAAACCTGCGTCAATAGTATTTGGTCACTGTAGTAGTTCGTGTGTTGGGTCATTTAGCTTCCTTCAAAATAGTTGAGCTGCATGGTGCTGATCCATGCGTCATGTTCGTGAACGGGCGCCGTCAGTTGTGCCTGGGATGGCTTATTTTAATTTTTGAATTGTTTATTGTTTTTGACGTGCTTTCTACATTATTCTCACATGCATAATTTCAACATGAATCATGTAGCTAATTTTTTGTATCCATTTTATTATTGAAAAGAGTATCCGTGGAGTTTCTTGCCCGTTCTTCTCCATAGGTACCGACTGCGCTTTGGAATGGGCAACTAGCTTCATATATTTCTGACTGACCGACTCTTTGACAATTCAAAAGTGCCTGTAAATGGTTTAATTGAAATGTTTCAATAGAATTAAATGAAGTTTTCTACAAATTCAAAATCGGGGCTGTTACTGAGAAATTCAAGATGGACAAACACACTAACAGATGCCCGACCTGGGAATTGAACCCATGACCTCATACTCTCAATACACCAATGAGGCCGCCAGAAAAATTACGACTCTGTGTATGTATGATAATTTTATTGAATTTTATATTTTTTATTTCCAGGAGTGGACATGACTGACCCTAAAAATACCAATGGTGGAATCGCTTTCGTCAAGGAGTTCTCAAGTAACGTTTCACTTGAAATGATCAATACTCCAGCCGTTAAAGAAGCTTTGGTGAAGCAACAGTTCGATGCTGTGGTCACTGAGACGTTCTTCTGTGATTTTCTAGCAGGGTAAGTTTAGAATTATCAAAAATAACGTCTATAATTGTTGTGAAGACAAACTTAACGACGCCGAAATCACTTGTTATTTTAAATTTTTTTTTGTTCTGGACCGTACCTGGGAACCTTCTGGTTCCTCCTGGTCGGGTTCCAGTCTTACCGGATGCAGCTGAATACCAGTATTTTACATGGAGCGACTACCTATCTGACCTCCACAACCTAGTGACTGGGTAATACGATACCCCTTGGTAAGACTGGTTGTCAGACTTTTGGGCTTCTGACGACCCGTAAAGACTGACCCAATATAGTTGAGAAAAGGCTAGGCAGATGAGGCAGATGATGGTACTTAATTTGATGTACCTACAGAATGCGTAGTTGACGGCTATGTAATGGGCCTTTTTACACCCTGTATAAGACTCGCTCTATCTAGTTCGATACCATCTACTTAGGCAGTTTATAACGAAGTTACTCACTAGTTAACCATCTTTTCAGTGTCGCGGCAATCCAGCAAGCCCCCTGGATCGTGCTGGCCGCCATCCCGATGTCCCCTCAACTCGAAGCTCAAGTTGATGAGGTTCGGTCCGTATCCACCGTTCCTCTGATGTTCAACCCGTCGGACATACCGATGCCGTTCGTTAAGAGAGCGATTAACGGCTTGATTTATATTGTCATGACTGTTGCTGAGTGGTACGTACTTGTTAATCCTTTATACTGTTGTCAAATCTTTTGCACGTTTATAACTTTTGTTGGGGAGTGATTACAAGTTCTATAGTGTAATGAAATTAAATGTTCAATGTTCATTGTCACCTTTATTATTAAACTCATTCACTCACTCACCTCACGGTGGAGTTTCTTGCCCATTCTTCTCCATACGAAAACTATCTTTTGGAAGGGGTAACTAGAATGAGTTCTATTTCTATTTCTATGTAATTTTGACGTTCAAAAGTGCCTTTAATGTGCCTATTTGAAATAAATTATTTGACTTTGACTTTGACACAATGAGTTTAATAATAAAGTTACTATACTAAACGTGGTTTACAAACAATAACTAAGATTAAGATGATTATAATTTGACGCAAGAGTGATGCGATTGGTGGTTAGTGACCTACTATAGTGACGGCTAGTGACTGACTGTAGATCTTTGAATTCGAACTAACGGACGTGTGAGTCGTGTGACGTCATAGGTACTTGAGTTCACAAGTTTGTCTGCATGTGTGGGTTACATACCACTACACACGTAAGATTGGTTGTTCGAATTCTCCCAATCTACTTATATCAGCTAAATATAATAAAAAACGAGCGAGCGTTACAGTAGTCGCAAGTGATGAACATCTGACATCTTGGCTGACAGTACCAACCTCTCGGAAAAGGGGTTGGTACCATCTGACGGCCAACTCTAGCACCGCGCGCGCTCATTCGTCAAAATCAAATCAAATAGCGCGCGCTTTCCCAGCTTTCTGTTACACACAGCCGTTCCTTTTCACGAAATCACCTACAGATTGTACAAAAGCGAGAGGAAAGGGTGAGATTCAGAAATTAGGTGATAGTTGGATCGAATAAACCCAGGCAGCCATTACCTAATCCTAATAAAAAAGTCCTTGATCGGGGAAGAATGAAGACATAAGTTGGCCTCCTACTGACTCAAACCCTACGTTGAATCCGTCTGCTACTGCTGGTACTGCAACTGATGATAGTAGTTCATGCTCCGGATCCCCAAAAGGGTTCTTCATGCCATGCTTCAACTGGCCCCGTTAACATGAGCGACCACATAATATCTTTATCTACTTCTAGAAGCATGCATAAAACAAAATCAATCTGCCAAGCCTTTTCCCAACTATGTTGTGGTCGGCTTCCAGTCTAACCGGATGCAGCTGAATACCAGTATTTTACATGGAGCGACTGCCTATCTGACCTCCACAACCCAGTGACTGGGTAATACGATACCCCTTGGTAAAACTGGCTGTCAGACTTTCGGGCTTCTGACGACCCGTAACGACTGTCAAAGATCCACCAAATGACAGCCGGGACCAACGGCTGAACGTGCTTTCCGAGGCACAGAGGAGTCTCGTATGTAAAGATGGTCACCCATCCACGGACCATCCCCGGCAAGCGTAGCTTAACCTGATGGATCGACCCGTGCGGGTGTTATAACTAAGCCACTAGCTCCTCCTAAAAGAATCCTATCTAATAAGTCTAAATTCTTCCAGGTTGGACCGACCAAAAACGACCAGTCTCTACGAAAAAACGTTCGGACCTCTAGCGGCAGCGCGAGGCCTCACTCTGCCCCCATTCGAAGATGCCTTCCACAACGTGTCCATAATGCTCGTCAACTCCCACGAGTCCGTGACTCCGGCTGTCAGTACTCCTCCTAATGTTGTTAACATCGCTGGGTACCATATGGATGAGAATATTCCGCCACTGCCGAAGGTAAGTGTCTCTTTAAGGAGCTTGAATTTGGAAGAAAACCTAATATAAAATCTCTCCTAGTGTTGGGGGTTGGGGGGTGGGGGGGAGTGTGGGGGGCGGTTGCTTATGTTCATATCGTTTGATTGTTGTTTTTTTTTGTGCGGTGCGTTACATTTCTTCAGTGATATTTTTAAATAAGTTCCATATTATGGGGGATGAGCTTAATGTAACCGGGCATAAAATTCAATGCTTGGTGGAAAGACCGACTCTTGCCCGAAGTACGCGACGACGACCCCACGGACAGCAGTCGTCCTTACGAACTAGGCACTCAAAAGTAGCTGGAAAAATCTCTCTAGATATCTTTTATCAAACGGTTAGTGAATATGGAAAATAAGATCAGCAAAACATTTAATTTAGAATACAAGAACTGACCAACACTCACACGGATTTGGAGATTTGAGATTCTTCTTTGAGATCTTTGAGAAATCAAGAGGATTGTACCCTGTCTAAAATCTTCTCTGTTTGTCACAGGACCTGCAAGATCTCCTGGATGGCTCCCCGCAGGGGGTAGTGTACTTCAGCATGGGCTCAGTGGTGAAGTCAGCGTCATTTAAACCGCCTCTACGTGCGGCGCTGTTAAAACTGTTCTCCACACTGCCTTATACCGTGCTGTGGAAGTTCGAGGAGCCGCTCACCGGCCTGCCGCCCAACGTGCACGTGCGGCCCTGGATGCCACAGCCTAGCATTCTCGGTAAGCACCCCTAGTATCTCAATATGTGGGTTGACGAAGCATAATATGCTCATCTTTGATGACACCTATGTTAGTCTTTGAGGAGACCTATGTTGTTTTTGACAAGGCTTACGCTGGCCTTCGACAAGGCCTGGGGTGTGATTCTGTAAGACCTCGTTCTAAACTTTGAAACTGAATCCGCTGTGAGTTTCTTGATTGGCATTCTAAAAACTTGGTTGATACACTAGCGTTACCCTTGCGAGCGTGTCAGCGAGTTGAACTAAATTGACCGTGAGATTTTGACAGAGAAAGTATGAGATGACGTAAAAAGTGGCATTCAGTAAGGTAATTCCCCCATCACTTCAACGCTCACTTCGCACTCGAACCCGATTCAAATTCGAAGTGAGAGTGAATAGCGATGTGACTATATGAGATGTGAGTTTGTTTGAATTTTACAGAATTGACGTACTGTGCTGCTTTCGACAAAACCTATGGTGGTTTTGACGACGTCAATATTAGTCTTTGACAAGGCCTATGATGGTCTCTGACGAAGCATATTTTTTAATTTATTATATTTGGTCTTGGTTCACAGCTCACAAGAACATCAAGGTTTTCATTACACACGGTGGTCAGTTGAGTTCGCTGGAAGCTGTCAGAGCTGGAGTCGCATTACTAGCTGTGCCAGTCTTTGGAGACCAGCCAAGTAATGCTGAACGCGCGAAGAAGTATGGATACGCGCTCAAAGTTGACTTTGGGCTGGATATGGTTCCAGAATTTGGAGTAGCTTTGAAGGAGTTGCTCAGTAATGATAAGTAAGTCAATATCAACCTTTGAAAGTCAGAACTTTGAATTGCTCCATGATGTAGATAGTTTCCTTAGAACTCCTTGGTTCAGTTTTTAGGTCTAACTAGCGTACCTTCGAAAGATACATGTGTAGATTCCGATAGAATGGAACAGAATTTTAATGAAAATTGCTTGGCAGTAAATTTAACTGCAGTCGCTCCATGTAAAATACTTGTATTCAGCTGTTGTTGTCCAGTTAGATTGATAGCCAACCTCAACATAGTTGGCAAGAGCAAGACTTTTGCGGATGGTGATGAAGGTACTACGACTTTTAACAGGATTGAAAAAAGCTTTTTGGTAGCATAAGCATAGGTCAATCCTATATATTGACTTTTCCATCATCGCTATCAAGTTTTAAATAATACAAATTTGGTTATCACTGATAGAATGTCAGTTTGTCTAGGACCTCGGTCTAACTATTAAAAAAAGTATAGTCTTTATTATGTCCATCATAATTATAAATATCCTACTACCCTTCCCTATAATAAACTTCTTTTATCTTATGTACTGTACACGTAATGTAACATCTTCGTTCTTTTCCAGATACTCGAAGCAAGCGAAGCATCTCTCCCACTTGTTCCAGTCTCGTCCAACGACGCCTAAGCAGCTGATCAACCATTACGTCACGCTTGCGATTGAAACCAAAGGTATTATCTATTCTTTTGCATTCGTGACGACGACCTTAGTCTCTTCAAGCTTTATTTTTTCTGTTTTTTTAAACCTGTTGTGCTAAATCACTAGTTTTACAGAAGTGAATTTTACAGAGTAGTGTGTTTTTCTGTAAAATTCACTTCGAAACCCACGACTTGGACCTCTCTTCAACCTTTATGTTTTCTGTTTTATTAAAACTGTTATGCTAAAGTACTACGGTTTACAGAATTGAATTTTACAGAATAGCACGGTGCTATTCTGTAAAATTCACTTCACCCACTACCCACTCAAGTGGCCGCATACAATTCGAAACCGAACTCATTTGTTTTATTTTATTAAATCATCGCGGATTACATTACTGTTCGAATATGGAAGTGATTCTTCATTTAAAAAATATGATCGAACACTGCAACCCGCAAAAGTTTCCTTAGTACCTAATTCTTGTAACTTATTTCACAGGAGCATACCACCTCCGCTCCCTATCACTGAAGTACAGCTGGTACGAGCGCTGGATGCTCGACTTCGTGCTCGTTCTGCTCGCGGTGATAGCCGCGCTCATCGCGCTCTTGGTGTTCTTGATCAAGACTGTTATCAGAAAACTCTCGGGGAAGAAGACTTACAATGACAAAGGGAGTAAGAAGAAAAGGCATTAAATGTTAAGTTTATAATAGGTTTATAGTTGTAAATAGATATAAGTTAGGTTTTTTACCCACGTTACGATTGTGTTTTATTTCGTTATCTATTCTATTCCAATGCATTGTGGGGTCATAGTATGACTTCACTTGGGACCAGATTCTAGAATGAAAATTATCGCTGTCAAGTGCACATATTTGCTGCTGTTGGTATATAATCATTCAACCAATCACGCGCACTTGGCAATTTGTCACATTAATTTTGGAATAATTTTCATACGATTAAGTTCCGTATATCCCTATCAGTCATTATCTCAATAACCACCTTCTCCTAGCCACACGGTACCTACCTATAATTTCTCGTGAAATCCATTTATCATTTCTTGAACTTTTAATTTATAAAAATGGAGTTTAAACTAATTGACAGTCTTTACTGATAGTGCGGTACTCGGACATTCCACACGTAATTTCTTTGCTCTTTAAAAATAGAATTTACATTTAGATTACTAATAATCATATTTACTGATAGCCTGGTACTTACCAGCTGGTAGTACCAGCAGTCTGGATGTGGGGCTTTTATTTCGACCACGGAATAACATTAGTTTGTAAGCTTAATGTACGCTACTTAACAATAGATGGCGCTTTATTCAACAAACGAGGAATGCCTCCATATTTTCTGTAAAATAAGAATAAAAACAGAATAACATAACATTACGCCTGCATTCCCCGAAGGGTTGGTCAGAGGTATACCTTTTGGTACACCCACATTTCGCCAGTTGTGTTATACGACCCATGTAATAGGGGGCGACTATGGTGAGCCTATTGCTATCAACCGGGCACAATCATAATTTTATATCCAGATATGATATAACACGCAACCGGGCAATAAAAACGTCTACTAGAAAAATATATATCTAATACATAATTATGTAATAGCAGTATATCCAACATAGATTTTCATACCTTGTGATATCAAGCTTTTTTTAACAGCACATAGGTTTTGCTATTCGTTAATAGATGGCGCTGGCTGACTGGACACCTTTCGTGAATGAACAAAAAACATTGAAAAAAATTCTGGTCATTCCTAGCTTTAATTGGTTAATACAGTTGTTATTCAGTCGCATAATTAAAATGAGAGAATGCAACTAAGAATTGAGCTGACTGAATTAATCTAGTTGGGAAATGATAATGTTATGACTTCGATGCCATGCGGTTTCCCTACAAAGGTTGCGGTTTTCAACCCGTAAGGCGGTTTAAACACGGCACCGCGCACCGCCGCGGTCTCTAACAATTCGACCGCGCGGTCGAGTGGTGTACGTGTGTTAGGCATCAGCGGATTTAAAGGCTTGTACACAAAACTGCGTTGCGACGTCGCATCGCAAAAATCTGCGACGGTACCCTAAGATTTTTCTTCTGCCCTTACCTTCTGCGTTGCGAATTCGCACGAATTCGCAGTTTTGTGTACAAACCCTAATAGAGGCCAATGCGACATGAGACCGCCTACCGCGGCGGTGCGCGGTGCCATGTGTTAATCGTCTAATGGTGGAATCCGACGATCGGCAATATTGCAGACGGACACGCACGGCAGACGACCACAGACCGCCACGCACCGCGCACCGAGGAACTTCGTCACTGTCCGTCGTCCGGGCTCTTCGGTGTCCGTCCGCAAAATCGCGGATCGTGGGATTTGGATATAAGACATCCATTGAGGTTGGAACACACCACTTCTCTCCGCACAGTCGGGTGTCAAACGCAGGATGCACAATTGATGACATCCCTGCATTGAGAGTAGGGGTGACAATATCCAGAAATCGCATTATTTTCATAATCACTTCGTTGTCTGCAAAACTACCCTGTTTGGTTTAGTCACTGATTGATTCTGCACTGTTGTCCTGTCTACATTAGGTATTTCAGTAGGTATGTTCGATCCCTGAAAAAATCATGGGCTCGGAAGAGAAAAACGAATTCTCAGTAACAGTCCGGGGTATGGATTTCTGTCTCAAGCTCGCCTTTTCTAACAATCATCATCTGCCTAGCCTTTTCCCAACTATGTTGGGGTCGGCTTCCAGTCTAACCGGATGCAGCTGAATACCATTATTTAACATGGAGCGTCTACCTGAAGTCCACAACCCATTTACTGGGTAACACGAGACCCCTTGGTAAGACTGGTTGTCAGACTGCCTTTTCAGGTTGCCTTTTCTAACATTTTGGATCTTATTAGTTTAGTTAACTACATAACTGCCCAATATGTGTACTTTTTAAAAGATTAAAATTACAATTCTGACCTACTTATTTTATGGCATTTAAATCTAATATACTACGATAGTAAATAACGTGTCATCCCTGAGGCACTGGCGGACATTTTTTCTACATTTTGGCACCTAGCACCGAATGCACACAGCTCAAGTTATAAGCGACGAGCGATAATGTACGTCAGTCTTGCAATGCAATATTTATAATATTACAGATGCCTATCATGGCCATTAATTCATTCCAAAAAAATAAAACCAGGTTCAACGTGAATATGAATTCACAGCAGATTTAGCTTAGCTATGACGACCGCCGCAAAGATGGCCCGAAAAATGTGACAAAATAATATCCTAACTATTATTAAAAATGCGAAAGTGAGTTCGTTTGATACGCTTTCACGCTAAAAAGTCTGAGCGGGTTTGAATGAAATTTGGCCCAGGGGTAGACCATGACCTGGAGAAGGACATAAGCTTTGTTTCATCCAGAGATCCAGGTCCAGGATCGCAGATGAAGTCACGATCACGGAGAGTAAAAGGTATATCATAAGCAAAAACGAGCGAGCTGTTTGCATCCTATAAATTGGCCACAAATCGAGGTTAAAGTTTAGTATTGCGAACAAGCACTGAACAAGTGTAACAATCAATACTTACTCGTCCACTGTATCAGAAAAAATGATATCTCAACATCTGCCGAGCCTTTTCCCAATTATGTTGTAGTCGGCTTTCTGTCCAGCCGGATTGATACAACTTTAGGCTGATGTGAAACCGCTGTCGCTTGAGTCTTACGCCCATAATTTGTCGAAGACACCTAGCGATCTTTTGCTCCCAAGATATGACCAGTAACTGTCGATTACAATTTGTGGTACATTTTCTATGGATTAATGGTATATTAGTAGGTAATACACGTCGGAATGTGAACTAGAAGAAGATAGAGGACTTTGTGAAGAAGCTCGTGGGGGGAAGTATTACCATCATAACTATTTCTGCCGCCTAGTGATGCTGAGTTGGGACAAACTCAAATTCAAACCACTTATTTCAATTAAACAAATTACAGGCACTTTTGAACTGTCAAGAGGTTGGTTAGTCAGAAAGATGAAGCTATTTGCTCATTCCAAAGCTTATTTATTTATTTTATTATTTATGTACACACAGTAAAATACAAAAAAGATACGACATAATTAAAATATGAGTACAAAGGTACTGCTTATTTCTTAAGAAATTTCTTCCAGCAGACCTGCGAAAGCTTAGTAGCTGCTTAGTAGGTTTATTAGCTCATTCTAAAGCTTAGTAGCTCGTTGCTAATTAATAACTGCCGCAAGGGTCGATCCATAAGGTTAAGCTACGCTTGCCGGGGTTGGTCCGTGGATGGGTGACCATCTTTACATACCGGGACTTGGAAAGCACGTTAAGCCGTTGGTCCCGGCTGTCATTCGTAGATCTTTGACAGTCGTTACGGGTCGTCAGAAGCCCGAAAGTCTGATAACCAGTCCTATCAAGGGGTATCGTATCACTTCAGTTACTGGGTTTGTGGAGCTCAGCTGCATCCGGTTAGACTGGAAGCCGACCCCAACATAGTTGGGAAAAGGCTAGGCAGATTGTAGGCCTAGAGTGACAGTCGTATTTTATTCGAAAGTTTGAATGGTACTTACGCCATTTTGGTTCTTCAGTCCTTATTAAGATTCGCGCCGCGTTCGTGCATACGTAAGTCAAGTTTAAAGAATTCGCCGCACCGGCATAGCAACCTTGTTTTAATATTCAATCTGTGCTTGTTATGTTTTTGGATTTTTTACTTTCTTTGCATATTTTTGAATCTGATGCTTGGTATGCTGTTGCTAAGGGGTCAACATCCTTTATCACGTGACATCACATCTTTTTCCTCGAAGGGATATAGCCAGGAGTGTATTGTAAGGTTTTCCTTCGATTCGCCAGTAATTTAAAAAAAAAAGAAAAAAATGTTTATTGCAGAAACTTGTACAGTAAATCTTACTTAGGGGGTTCCCCCTTTTAAGTAAAATACCTGTGCTAGGAGGTCAGAGGTCAAATGTTAAAGTCCATTTTCATCGGTATCTGCCTAGCTTTTACTCAGCTATATCGGGCCGGCTTCCAGTCTAACCGGATGTTATACAGTTCGATTCAAAATGGCGGCTCGGAACATGAGGCGAGTCCCTGCGCAGTAACAATTTCATGTGACAGCGGGGGTGAGGGGTGGGGTACTGCGCAGCGAAAAGATAACTTCCGAGCCGCCGTTAAGTTTGAATCGATCTGTAACTGAATAGCCCCTCGTTGGTCCAGTGTTCGCAAACGCTACCGCTGAGCATGAGGTCCTCGGTTCGATTCCCGGCTCGAGCAAAGTGTTATGGGTTTTTCCATCTGAAATTTTTCAGTAGCTGCTCGGAGTATGGATTTGTGCCCGGTTGAGGGCAATAGGCTTGCTATTACATTGTACTTAAACATAAGCGGGAAAATGGGGGGGGTGTACTATAGGTACACCTCTGCCTAAACCGTCGGGGATTTATAAATACAGGCGTGATGCCTGCGAGGTTGCGGGTTAGTCCGAAAGGGATACCGGGACCTTGGCAACAGGCAACTGAACGAACACGGGTGGGTTTTAGTCAGTAAAAGTCTGACACGCCCTTCCGCTCCGCCCAGAGCGGGAGGAGTCATTGGATGATTTCCCACCGTCAAAAACAAAGGCGTGATGTATTTATTTATGTTAGTACTATGTTATGACATATACCAAAAAATAAACAAAAACATGACAGTTTGTCTCGACATGGCAGCTGAAAATTTAGGTCATTTTATATTTAACCGCACAGTTCTTGACGATTGACTGATGGCATTATTTTAAGACGTATTCACGACAGATTATTTCTGTTAACATACCCACATTAGTGTAGATTTCGTCAGTAAATAATTGCCAAGTTTATTTTGAACTATGGTCAAGATATTTTATTTATTTATTATAAACTATTGAACACTACCTACGTAAAACAATAAAGACAAGCATATTCAACAACATATATTACAATAATAACACATAATTAGGGTTCCGTAGTCAAAAAGGAATCCTTATAGTTTCGCCAAGTCCGTCCATCTGTCCGCGGCTTAGCTTAATTTATATTGATTTTGAATTAATATTAAGCTAAATTATTATAATTAAATTGATTAATATTAAGACTGCAATGTTGTGATTGTGACCAATGTGGAATTAATGTTTGTTGTTTTCCTGACTTTACGATATTGTTAAATTATTGAGTTATTTTATTATTAGAATCACTATTGTTAAAACCATTGTTCGACACAAATGTAAATTTGTTGAAGAATAAATAAATAAATGAAATAAATAAATAAATAAATAGCTCAGAGACTGTTGGTACTAGAAAGTTGTAATTTGATACAAATCACGCCGAAAAAGTGGTAATTTTTTTTTTTTTTTTTTGTACCTCTCCTACACCTAAAGTGGGGATGGTTTTTGTTTGTTCGCGTCTATCCTATTGTGTGGGGTTAGAAATGTCGTTTAAAAATAATGTGAGTCTGTGAAAACCATTTTTGGATTCAGGGATCCGTTTGAGAATGTTAATTCAACTACAATGTTTAGTTTGTTGGATAAATTCATCCCAACTACGGAGCCCTTAATTGTGCGTTGTTCGACATGCACTTGGCCGGTTTTGTTATTAACAATTTCGCCAGTAGAACCTCACCTTTACTCGACCTGATTTCTTCGCCATCAAGATATTACCGAACCGCCCTCTAAGGCTAAGCGTGCAGCATACAACTTTTCTCCCCGCCATACATGGTTAGGAAACTCCCTTGTCTTATAGATCGAGCACTAGATCGTGCTACAAGGATTATTCTGCAATAAGATATCTCTGAAAATGAGGAGGAGCTCGTGCCTACTTTAGTACTTTATGCGGCCTACCCAAATGTCCTTTCTTTGATATTGTTCGTCGAGTCGTTGAGCTCCTTAAGAGGAAATAGGGTCGGTCCCCTCACCTCCGCTCAACTGTCGATTGGCCATCTAGTGGCCGATAACAAATAAAATTCTATTGTGTCTCGTTAATGACAGTTAGAACTAGGAGTGAGGCGTATTTATCGTCACAGATAGAAATCACAGATATTATAAAATAGCAGATAGCAATTGCTCCTAACGATAAAAAATATCTGTTACTTAAAATCACAGATCCTCAAGACTGTTACTGTTAAAACTTCGGATACGATTTTCGACTTTAACGAAAAGAAATAAAGAAGATATTCAATTGAGTCAATACGTATTTATCGTCTGTACAAAAATCACAGGCTGTGATTTTATAATAGATAGATACGATTTTCGACTTTAAATCAAAAGAAATAAAGATGATATTCGATTGAGATACGTATTTATCAAAAATCACAGGCTGTGATTTAATAACAGATATTTGGATCTGTTATTTTTTTGTCACAGTCACAGTGATCACAGATATCGTGTTTCACCTGTTACAACCCATCTCTAGTTAGAACCCCTAGAAAATGCTCAAAATTGCCTGTTTAGACCGCTGTCATCAGAGGCCTTTGTACAAATTTGACAACTATTAATGAAAAAAGAACAAAATAGGGGCACAGTAAATATCCTTCTTATTCAATTTATAAAATATCTTTCAAATTGGTCCAATATTGGAGGAGGAAATAGACGAGAGCCGAACCTCGAATTATGACTTTTTGTATGGAGAAAAGACCGACCCTATTTCCTCTTAAGTTCTGAGTTGAGCTCCACTATTACTGACAAATGTTTGCACTGACTAGACAGGTCTACTCAATCTGTGTGGTTCTTTCCTCAAAAGACATTTACAGACGCTAATCTACGAGTACATGGTCCTTATGAGGACAGGCCATAAATGTGGCCTGACCACGATTGTGTCTGGACTCTCAAAAAGACTGCGACCTCTGAGTTTGTTTCAGCCTTTCTTCTCAGAGTAGTCAGATAGGAAACGCCGACCTCCTCTAGCTTATTTATACTATTTCGTGTCTTAGAGCAAAAGATGCTTTAAAGTCTTAGAAAAAGACAAAAATTAAAGGGGAAATATTTACAGAATGTCCCAGAATCAAAGAAGGCAATATAACCGGCAGTCAAGCCTGAGTCACGATGGAACACCGTAGTCTGTATATGGCAAGCGCCATGCTTTACAAACACGCTGTATACCGGGGTGGTACCGTACTGTAAGCTAAGGTGACTGGAACAATACAAGTACCATTTATGATATTTTTGCATATAAACTGAAACTCAAATAATTTGTCGATAAACCAATAACAGGAACTTTTGAATTGTCAAGGAGTCAGTCAGGTAGAAAAATGAAAATAGCCCATTCCAAAGCTTTGTAGGTGTCTATGAAGAAGAACGGGCAAGAAACTATATGGACACTCTTTTAGATCAATATATTTGATACTAAAATAAATAAAAATATAATGCTTTGTAAAATTTTAAACCCTGAAAAAAAAGATTTTGAAGGAATGAGTAAATATAGGCTTTTTCAAGTGAATTATGTATAATAATTTATCATATCGATAACGACGTAAAGTTGAGGAGCTCCTGGCTAAGTAATAACAGCCACACCGCGTCGATCCATCAGGTTAAGCTACGCTTGCCGGGGTTGGTCCGTGGATGGGTGACCATCTTTACATACCGAGACTCCTCCGTGCCTCGGAAAGCACGTTAAGCCTTTGGTCCCGGCTGTCATTCGTGGATCTTTGACAGTCGTTACGGGTCGTCAGAAGCCCGAAAGTCTGACAACCAGTCTTACCAAGAGGTATCGTATTACCCAGTTACTGGGTTGTGGAGGTCAGGCAGGCAGTCGCTCCATGTAAAATACTGGTATTTAGCTGCATCCGGTTAGACTGGAAGCCGACCCCAACATAGTTGGGAAAAGGCTAGGCAGATTGATTTTGATAACGAGGTAAAGTTCCTCGAACCAATAATGGTCTGTTTCGGGTAAGAACTTCATTTTGACTGTTATGTAATACAACAGCTTAGATATTTACCCACAATCATGTCTCTGCTTGATTGTTTTCCTAGACTTGTTTACATAAACACAGAAATAATACGCAAATTGGATCCGCATGCCTTAAATTATAACAAAATATATGTATTTACGGTTAAACGCAACAATTTGAGACTGAAAGAATCTCTGTAATGCAGCTTAATCACAAAAAGATATCCAAGATGGCGGATGTCAATGTCAAATCAATTTAAAACAATGTTTCCTTGTGTAACGAAATGGCCGCTTTTAGAATTATCAATGTCAACTCTGTAGGTAACCTATATGTTATTAAAGTATCCAACAGAGCTGCCATGTTCATGGCATAAGATTACTCCAGTAATCCCTACGGGCCTAAAACGGCCACATAAGCAATTCCTCTAAAAGCAATTGATTTCCTGAATTCCCAGCTGTCATTAGCAATTCCTCTTAATTGACACAAAAGCAATTCATAAATTGTGGACTATTTTAAGAATCTCCATAGAAAACTGTCAAACAGATGAATTATTTCGTAATATGAATCGCACGCAGATCATATTATGAATTATCAGTTTGTGACATTTTATGGTTTAAGAACTTTATTTCTCAAAAAGAATTATATTCACTTATATGAGAAAAAAACTTATATCTAATTAGTATATAATAGGCGACGCGACCGCGACGGTTACACAACAAAAATAAGTTACACAAGCAAGTGTATTTATAAGTTAGTTAGGTTAGGTTAGGTTAGCATTTTACGATGATTCATAGTATTTTCCTGTTATGATTCTGCCAAAGTGACTGTTTTACGCCCACTGAAGGGATAGGCACAAGGGTCTTCAATAGGGAACCATAGAAGCGATCTTATTGCTTTGGCAATTAGATCAAATTTTCAGTAGCAGCTAGGAGTCTAGATTTTGATCTAGACTCCGAGCTGCTACTGAAAATTTCCCAATAAGAAAACCTAATCTAACACTTTGCACAGTTGACACGAAAGTACCTAAGACCAGCACCTTAATTGCGATCAATCGATTAAACATCATCTGAATCATTTTGAAGGATATAGCTAATAGAGGAGCTCGTGGCTAAGTAATAACAGCCGCACGAGTCGATCCATCAGGTTAAGCTACACTTGCCGGGGTTGGTCCGTGGATGGGTGACCATCTTTACATACCGAGACTCCTCCGTGCCTCGGAAAGCACGTTAAGCCGTTGGTCCCGGCTGTTATTCGTGGATCTTTGACAGTCGTTACGGGTCGTCAGAAGTTCGTATTGCCCAGGTACTGGGTTGTGGAGGTAAGATAGGCAGTCGTTCCATGTAAAATACTGGTATTCAGCTGCATCCGGTTAGTCTGGAAGCCGACCCCAACATAGTTGGGAAAGGCTAGGCAGATTGCTAATACATTGCTTAATACGTTCGAAAAAATGTCTGCTCAACAACGTAAATAACGCAATGAATGTTGTTGAACTGTCAAAATGAAACAGATTGTGATTGATCGTGTGTTACGCAATTAGGGTGCTAGTTGCGGACACGCTTGCAACCACTAAACCTGCGAGGAAAAGTTCCTCGCATCATTTAAAGGTGCGTACAGACTGGTGAAACGTAGCATGAAATGTATCACTCAGCAGGCGTAGCATGGCGCTTTCTATCTCTACGAAGAATAGACATAGCTTTTTCTATACAAAGTGACAGTTCGTTTCTTCATTTTTGACATCCGTAGAAATCTTTCCACAATCTGTCATTTTGTCTTTTTATATGTAGACTATTTCGGAAGAAAGTTTTCTATCCTTACTGTCAAAATCACACTGACAACCGATAAATCCTATGATAAAACAAAGAATTCTGAGTCGAATTATGTAAAAGAGTGAATTTCGTAAAAAGTGTAGTTCACTCTTTCTATTTTGCTGCCGTCTCGTACTGTCTACTGTCTACAGGAAACGTCATTTTTGTCTACCCTTCCGTCGACAAAACGGTGCTCATGCTACGCCTGCTGCCTTTCATTGCATGTTCGCTGCAAGCGTGGACGCGAAGCGCGCTCTTACCGCGCATTCACCACGGATTCATGTACGTATTATATTATCTTCAAAAAGGAAAACATCGTGAGGAAACCGGCATGCCTGAGAGATATCTCGAACACATGCCGATGTGTAGCCAAGTCAGAGGCCCACGGGCGGTATAAAAAAATTTGACACCAGTTTTAGAACTATTTTCATAAACTTCGTCCCAATACGACGGACGTAGACGAAGCTCACACCAATAAAATAGTCAACTAGCCAATTAATAATGATCCTTTTGAATGATTGTCGAATAGCTCTTCACATAAAGACATATTGTTATCGAATACCAATTTATTTGCCTGCCAGACCGCGTAGCAACCAACGAGTTATAATAAGACGCTTTAGTTGGCAACACTGATAGGCTGAATGAGTTATGATTGTTGCCAAAAAAAATTAAGTCAGCTGACGCTTGTTATGGTTTAGGAGGGAAATAAGATTGTTTTGTTATCAGCTATGGAAAATAATGTGAATTCCGTTATGTATTTTAGGTAGAGATCGCCTGAGGGGCGTGCAGTTTTAAATTAATTTATCTCTAACGCAGGCAGAACTAATTATTTGTTGAGATCTATAAAATCATCCTTTTGCAATTCGCGAGACAAGAAATGCAAAAAAATATAGTTGATCTGTCAAACTGGCCAGAGACAACGTCACTTCGGAATTCGAACGGTGTCTTTTATTGAATCTGCGATAATTTACTTAAAAAACAAACGAGTTCGCTTTCGAATTGTGTGCGGTTAATTAAAGTGAGGTTCGAAATTAACTTTAGAGACTGGCATTTCAATGTCAATGATAAAAATAACTCTCAATTGTTCCAATTATGTTGCAACACTAGTCTTAGCATAAAAAAATATAAGTGACAATCTTTTTAAAAACAAGCGTTTAATGAACTAAAAAGGTTTTTCCTAGGGCCACCTTACGGCTCCATCATCAGACCCTGAACACCACCTAGTGTCAAAGTACTTTTTAATACATAACCAACGAGTCCAAACACGATGGTGCTATCTTGTTCGATTGAGGAGTTCCTTTGACCAACTTCCAGCTCCATGGTATATTTTTTTCAAAATGTCTCGTTTATTATATAAGTATGCCAAGTTTCAGCTCAATCGGATGCCAGGAAGTGCTTTAAAAATGGATGACAATTGGAGTAAGCGGAAACACATACGAACAGAGCAAGGTATTATAAATCTCGTAAAAATAACTCTCAATTGTTCCAATTATATTTTAAGACTAGCCGAAAGTCTAACAACCAGTCTTACCAGGGGTATCATTACCCAGTTACTGGGTTGTGGAGGTCACATAGGCAGTCGCTCCGTGTAAAATACTGGTATTCAGCTGCATCCGGTTAGACTGGAAGCCAACCCCAACGTAGTTGGGAAAAAGGCTAAGCAGATTGATGTTGTAAAACTAGACTTAGCATAAAAAGTATCACCCGAAGTTCTCGTTTATGATAATCAAACACTATTTAGTTCAAGTGTCCTTGCGTGACGGCGCGACTAATTTTCTTTTCCATTCATTTGTTTCTAGCTGTCTCTTTTCGGTCAATTACAAATGAAAAAAATATCAGAAGGACTACTTCTATTTGGGAAGAACTATTGGATTTGATTTCGTTTGACATCAGTCTCGATAGCCTAGTGGCCACAATCATGGCCCATTGGGTTTCGGTTCGAATAACAGCATCCTAATTGCGTCAATCACAGTCTGAATCGTTTTGAAACAGATTACTATACCCCATTGCCTCATAAGTTCGAAAAAAAAATCTACTCAACAACGTAAATAACGCAATGTTGTTGAACTGTCAAAATGAAACAGATTAGTTCATGAAAATGTGTTATGCAGTTAGATTATGGGAAACTGAAACTGGAACAGTGTTTTCGGGATTTTTTATTCGAAATTTCTCAGTCTGGAGTCTGAGTTTGTGCCCGGTTAATGCCAATAGGCTCGTACATAATATTGCTCGCGAATTACATAATATTATGGTAGGTACTGTAACGTCTTATGGACGTTACCTAGATGTGTGGGGGTGTGTGAGGAGGGAATTCCAAAGAGGAGTAGGTTTTCCAAGGGTTTATTACTTAGATGGCACGTTTATACATATTCAGGGTTCGGGCTGCTCTGCCCCTCACAACATAACAAAACACACCTGTCAATATTTAAATACCGACTGCTGGAGCGTTCGCAAGTTTAAGGCTGCGCTTAAGTCAGCCAGCCCAACGTGAGGTTGCATATCGCATAAAACCTCTACATCAGCTACGCCCCTCAATTGAATAGATGGATTGGCGCAGACAAACAAACAAGACTTCTATTCAAAACGCCCCAACAGTCAGTCCCTACCTACCTAAACCTACAAGAGAGATTACCTAACGCCAGGGAATATACATGGTGAGGTCTTTCTTTTGCAGAAGAAGGCTTAAGTCAGGACGGACGAAAGTCACCCCGGCTTGTGACAGTTAAGGTAGGCTTAGCATGTGCCATATTGCACCTATATCAGCACAACGCCTCGTCCTGCTTAAACCTCGTCATACCAAAACTGGCGGAAAAGATATGACAAAGCCTCCTAGGAGAAAACACGATGTGACGAATTCACATCTGCCCGGATGGGGCTTAGAACCACTAGACCATAACATCCTTAAACCTGACAGCCGTATAGACGCCACTGAGTCCACGGGTACCAAACTTCTGGATATATGCGCCCACCAAATGAAAACAACATCATGCTCGCACTCCAGAGGGACAAAATATAAAAATAATCCTACACTCATATTTACTGTGGGCCCTCAATCAAAAATGTACCAAAGGCGTCTATCAGACGCCCCTCACAAGGCCAGGCCCGTAAGTGAGGTTGGCATCACCTCTGACTGAGTGGGCACCACCAATCTGTGGAACTGCACTCATAGATTGGACTAATTGTGTTAATCTAACACACTTTGCAAGGCTATGCCCCGTTCGCAAAGTCGGCCTCAACTGAAGTTGAGTGCCTCCATCCCCCTTTTGTAAGAGGGACCATAGTCGATTTCCTCCTAAATCCTCTGGAGCACATTCATGTTACGCTAGCTCAAAGAAAATTATTAAAGATCGGCGCGACGTCCCCATGACTCCATGGACTCCATGGCGAAGTGGGAAGTATCACCACACACGCTCCAACGCGCTGTGCAGGTGACGCCCCACTCGTTCGCGGCCGGCGGCTGCGTCTGATGTTTTTTTCTCCGCAATATGAAACATATACAATCAATAATGCATTAATATTACACCAAAAAAACAAACTAAACCTTGCGATGTTTACATCGATGTGACTTTGACATGACAATTAAAATCAATGACGTTTTAAAAAAAGTAAATAATTACATCATTAAGAGAAAAGGTTTTAACATAAAGACATGTACAAAATCCCTGACTCACTCATTATTTAATTTCAAAAAATTTATATTTAAAAAATGAATATCTCTTTATAAAATACTTATTATTGAACCTTCTTTTAAACTTAATCATTTTCGGTTCAGAGTTTTTAAATCTAGATTTTATCATACATGTAGCCTTCTCCATACGTGGTGCTTTTTTTAAATTATCTATAGTCCGATGATTTTGTAAAGTAAGATTTGCACACCGGTTCAAAAAAGATAAAAACAAAAATAGAAAGTTTAACTTCATGGGAAACGTAGTCAAATTAATTTTATTAAAAGTCATATTAACACTATAATTACTATCTAAAGCATCGACTGTTAGTAAATCACTCCTATGCTCGTCTAGCACCATTACTATCTTGATGTCAATCTCTTGGTCTCCAACCTCCCATGACTTCACATCATTTCTAACTAACTGGTTTATACCTTCATCTAAACCTTTTTTATCTTCGTCTTTATCTAGGTTAACTTTCGAAACAATAAGTTCGACTGGAGACAAAGATAACTGATCAACCTCCTTTATTTCTGTTATTGACAAGGAATGGTCAACCTCCTTTATTTCTGTTATCAACAAGGAATGGTCATTCTCCTTTATTTCGGAAAAATGTTTACTAAAATCATTTTCAACAGTTTGATCGACGACGATGTGATATTTATTAGTTTCCTCATCGTGATCATCCTTTTCCTCTGACAAGGACACTATTTGAGGGTCTGAAATGTAGCTACAAAAGGGAATAACAGGACTGGACTGACCCGATTCATCCAATTCTTCTTTGTGTTCATTCACGAACACATCCATCAGCTCGTCCTCATCATGCGCAAGACTGCGCTCGTCATCAACATTGTTTCTGCCTTCCTGGCAGCTTTGTTCTACTTCTAGCGGGTTATCTTGTCTTTCGCTAGAAAATAAATAAGCATGAATATCTAAATTCACCACGGCTTCCTGTCCGCCTTCATCCGACAATACTTGTGCAATCTCCTCTTGCACCCTATATAACTCTCTGTGACACTTGCACGGGAATTCTGCCCAAAGTGCGTCACACATCGCCTTAAAACTCATACCCTCGTGGTATGTATAATTAAAAAAGATTCTCGCAGGACCCATAAGGTATGCGCCCATAATCAGCGCCCAATCGCTCTCTCGCCATTCATTGTCGATGGCCACACTCTCGAATTCCTTTACGAACTCTTCCAAACAAACGCCATTGTACCCAGAGAAGAACTGGATTTGCGAGGCCATCTCGCTTTTCTTTAAATAAAATATTAGTAAAAACCACTTAGCTCTTATAATCCGTGCGTCGTCTTCCTCCTTTATCTTGCACACTTATGATGTGCTATTTAATTATCCCCACAACATTTTAAATTTTAAAACTGCATAGCCGTACTCGGCATATTATAATATCTGTGGCCGTACCCGGCGCCTCCACCATATGTAACGTCTTACGGACGTTACCTAGATGTGTGGGGGTGTGTGAGGAGGGAATTCCAAAGAGGAGTAGGTTTTCCAAGGGTTTATTACTTGGATGGCACGTTTATACATATTCAGGGTTCGGGCTGCTCTGCCCCTCACAACATAACAAAACACACCTGTCAATATTTAAATACCGACTACTGGAGCGTTCGCAAGTTTAAGGCTGCGCTTAAGTCAGCCAGCCCAACGTGAGGTTGCATATCGCATAAAACCTCTACAGTACCTACACCAAGACCAGAATACCATTAGGTTTTTTTTTTTTTCATTCGTATTCTTATGGCACCGCTTTCGGTCCTGAGCTATCCGAATATCAAAAAAGATTTGACCTAGGTCAACTCTCTAAGTTCATAAAAGTGTATTGAATGACTTTTTCATGAAATCATTACATTTGGCACTTATTCTAATAATTCTAATTCTCTAAAGCCATATTTTTTAGTGTCGCAAATCATATTTTAATCAAGTTACAACCTGACTGACCTGCAAATTGCACAAAAACGTAAGAAGACTTGAATTTCGCGGGCTACCCTGAAGATTTCACCTGACCTAGGCCAAATATTTTTTGATATATATTTTTTTAATTGATTCGCTGTTACTATGCTTATTAAATATGTGCCTGTGGTTCAGCTTACAGTAGGTACAGTAATAGCGGATTGGGGCGCGTATTCCTGGATGACACTATCTATAACATAGTTAAAAACAGCCGAGGTAGTACACAAAACTTTTGCCTACAGGTGTGTTATGTGTGAGTTTATCCTTCCATAACTTTCTTGCACTGTCCAGAGGCGCCTTCCAACATTCTCAAAAACTAATCAAACATAATTGTAAAGCAGTCTCAGTGACAATGCCACCACTTGCACTGTTTGCTTAGGAATGGTCTCAGTAAATAGCGGGGCTACCTGGGCGGCCACTCTGGGAGCAGAGAGATGGCTTGAGCGTTATGTTGTCAGTTAAAAGATAGATTTTTATTGGGCTATTGTAGCTGTAGCTTCAGCCTTAATGGCCTCAACTATTGCAGAGAAGGAACGAGCATTGATGACCACGTTTTTTTTTTGAGGTTGGGAAATCATCCATTGACTCAATCAAAGTCAATGGATGATAATGGAAGGGTGTGTCAGACTTTTACTGACTAAAACCCATCCGTGTTCCTTCAGTTGCCCGTTGCCAAGGTCCCGGTATCCCTTTCGGACTAACCCGCAACCCCGGCAGGACCACGCTTGGTGGCGATTTTGGACTCTTAAATCTTCTAAAATCTGAATTGAAAATCTATATTAATGTCCGATTTCTTGACAATTCAAAAGTGCCTGTAAATGGTTTAATTGAAATAAATGCTTTGCGTTTGAGTTTGAGTTTGAAACATTAATGTCCGAACAAGCTTGTTGTTCTATGTAGTAAAATATTTTGTGTGCTTAGGAGTTTGATCACGATTTCAACGCATGATCATTTTGGTCCCTAAACCACGATTAAAACGCTTTAAATGTTATTCTGCACATTTATTTTTAGTGTTTTTATCTTTTTCACCGTTTCTCATAGGTGTCTATGGCTCAAAATTGTGTCAGTTTTCAAATAAGAAATAGTTTCTTAAACTCTAGCCAAAGGTCCACCACGATAATAAACTGCCATATTGAAGCAGTTGTTTAGCTCTATTTTTGTGTTTTTATAGGATGTAGATGTAGTCTGTAATTGTAGATGTAGGCAAGATTTAAGTAAATAAATAACTATAGTAAATTAGGTTCACAATGCCCCGATACGTTTTGTAAATACATCTCAGAAGTACTTGCAAAGGAATTTATTAATGATTTGCTTTATAAATGGACTACATTGACAATAGATAATGGAGGACCCGATTTTTTTTCTAAACTGACCCAAAGCGGTATTAACAAAGAATCTTTGATGTATTGTTGAAGCAAATTGCTTTCGAGCGGAAAGTTGACCATTCATAAATTGATTTGAGTTGTCTCTACAGTTTTTAATTAGATTTGGTTGTCCATTCATTACTACTGATTTCGGAAGTTGGTGGTTCTGTTCTGTAAAATTCACTTCGAAATTTGAACGATATGTGAATCCGCGATGGTAATTGACTGAAACAAATGAGTTCGCTTTCGAATTATGTGCGTTCACTTGAGTGAGGTACGAAGTGAATTTTACGGAATAGCACTACAATGTTGATCTGTATATGTAATTCGAAGCTAACGTCTATATGTTCAAGCTAAGGAAGAAATTTTCAATCCTGTCCAAGGAAGGTACATACTTATTCAAGGATATTGGTAAAGTATGAATCACGATTAAAAATAAGATTTGGGAAATGTACCAGATTTTTGTATAGAGATTTCTAATTTTCCAGAGAATTTTGCTCCCATTGGCTACTTCAAATTCAGCCACAAAAAAAAACAATCAAGATTCAAAGTAAAAAAAAAACAATCGCGCAGAATGAATGACACTCCACCACCTAGCAGGTAGCCTATTTTAAAGTAATAATTCAACAACATTAGGGTTATCATCCCCTATCATTCTTCGGCTTTCGGCTTTCGCCACACAATGGCATGCACGTGGGAAAGGTGTCAATATTCTAATAATAACCTGTGTTGCACGGAGTAAGAATAGGGTGGTGAAAAGATTTTTTAGTTGAGGGTTCTGTAGATATTTTGATTTATTATGTAGTAAGTTTCAGATTTAAAAACAACTGCACAGTACACTACATAAAAATACCTTAATAAATTCAATAAAAGTATTTGTAGCTCATAATAACGGGGAATTATTATTTTTTAATTAAAAAAATTTACATTTTAAATTATAGGATGAAAATAGAGCAACCACTAAAAGTGGTTTAGGTAGGTAACCAAAAACTATCCTGTATTTTAATGTAAATATTTTATGATGACGTGAATCGATGACGTAGGTAACCGAAGCAGAATTTCCAGCTAACAAGTATTAATACGTAAATTATACCTAATCCAAGAACCACATAAGGAATGAATTTCCTATAAAAGATATGTACCTAAATATTACTTCAGGGTCAGCATAAACAGATTATTACATGAAACAATTATATCGTCTCTAAACTTGTTTATAGACGATTTCTCTGCTTGCTCTTTTTCTTTCAGGCTGACCGTTTTTAAGATAAACAGATTCCGTTATATTACAATAGCAGAGCAGAGCAGAGCTTTCCATTTTCAAAAGATTTTCAGATTTCCACCATCTTAAAAAAATATAAAACAAAATAGCAAATGGTTCGAACCATTCAAAAATAGAACACGAAAATCCACGCAACCCTAAACCATACACAGTAGACGGCCAGTTAAAGACGTTGGCGCGAAAAAAAGCAACAATATGGCGCGGGCACCCAAGTGGAATGCCATTGATGCCTTTCTGAAACAGATATAGATCTTTTTGCATCAGCGAGCCGTTATTTATTGTATCGTTTCGTAATGTTATTCTGTTGGCAGTCTTGTTTGTTCGAAATTCGAAATTAAATTACTGAGCTTTTCGGGTGACTTTGTTTCCGTCAGATTATATTCAGGTCTTCTGTTCTCGTGTCTCTCACTGAGTTCACATCATCACGTTAGTTTTGCCCGAATGGGAAGGTGCATAATGGTACCTATATCCACATTTCTCCAGTCATGTTGGCCAGCCTATTGCCAATAAACGGGCACAAAACCAGACATGATCTGCTCCCTAAACTGAAACCTTTGAAATGAATCTACATAGGTGGCTAGGTGGTAACATGTAATGTGTGTAGGTACTCATGTACCTTCTTTATCTAATAGTAATATCAATAAAATTGTAACGTATAACGCCGATGCTATATATCGCCTAGGATAAACTAGGTGTTACTATTATGACGACACGCTCGTGTAGCTTTTGTAACCTATTCAAAGTTTTTATAGTTTCCTTGTAAACACGTCATCCATCAGGTATAGTAAAAAACTACCTATGGAAATTGCCAAAGTCCGAGATTTTGAGCCACTTTTGACCAGTTCTGTAAAGTTCACTTCGAACCTCACTAAAATGATCGCACAAAGTTCGGAGGAAACTCATTTGTTTTTAAAGTTTATCATCGCGGAATTCACAACGAGAGAACGTTCGAATTTCGAAGTGATGTCTTTATTACATCTTCTATCTATCTTAAATAAATCAATTGTCGTGCATTAGTCTCGACAGAACTCGAAAATGACTGGACCGATTAGTTTTTTTTGTTTGCCTCGATACGGGTGGTTTAAAAGAAAATGAGGAAAAGTCCAAAGGAACAGCGGAAAAATCGAAATATTGACAGGCCAACGTATGACGGGCCACATAGTATGTATAATGTATATGTATAAATTATTGCATGCGGCTACTAGTAAGGTTCGAAGTGAACTTTACAGAAGATCATAATGATGGTGTAAAACTTTCTAATGAAACTTTGCTACTATAAAAGGCCAACATATTAAAAATGATTCATGTCTTAAAAATTCAACGTCGCATATTAAAACAAGGTCCAAAGTCTATAGCACAGCACGGCGGCCATATAATATTACAACCTGCTGACGTTTATTTTTTGCACATTACAATACGGACTTCGGACTACAAGAAAGAGAAAAAAAAACCGGCAAAGTGCGAGACGGACTCGGACTAAGGATTTCGCACCACCAAAACTTTATAGTCGATTGACTATGACGATTGACTATATTATATATGAATCTGCCTAGCCTTTTCCGAACTATGTTGGGTTACAGTTTGTTAATTATATACTGTTATTTCGTTTGATAATTTTGTTATTTCTCGGAGGAGCTCGTGGCTAAGTAATAACAGCCGCACAGCGATTCGTCAGATTAAGTTACGCTTGCCGGGTTTGGTCCATGGATGGGTGACCATCTTTACATATTGAGACTCCTCCGTGCCTCGGACAGCACGTTAAGCCGTTGGTCCCAGTTGTCATTTGTGGATCTTTGACAGTCGTTACGGGTCGTCAGAAGCCCGAAAGTCTGACAACCAGTCTTACCAAGGGGTATCGTATTACCCAGTTACTGGGTTGTGGAGGTCCGATAGGCAGTCGCTCCATGTAAAATACTGGTATTCAGCTGCATCCGGTTAGACTGGAAGCCGACCCCAACATAGTTGGAAAAAGGCTAGGCAGATGATGATGAATTTTGTTATTTCTCATGTTTATATTATATGTTTTTACCCAACTGTGTCACTTTTTAGTTTGTATTTTTTTTCTGTACAACGCCTTAGGATAATATTCTATAATGTTGTGCAAGAAAACTTAAATAAATAAATACAATTCTGTTTTCCGCTACAACTGACCAAGAGGCTGGTCAGTTGTAGCGGAAAACAGAATTTTAAAAGTCAGATTCGTCTTGCGCCCTCTTCGTCTTGGTCTGCCACAATGTCGCCTGCATTTAAAGGACTCGGTTGGATTTGCACACTTTGGGGACTATGCTGTGCTCTGAGATTTTAACTTTTTACTTTATTGTTATTTCCCTTGGTAGCAGCTAATCTCAGTTACACGTATTCTGTGATTGGTACTAAAGATACAGCCCAGGGATAGACAGAAGGAGTAGCCTTAGTTAGGTTCCCTTAGCATCCTTTGGTTACGGAACCCTAAAACCACGCCACCTCTACTTATGCGCGGGCGCACACCATACTTTATATTTTACACGTCAACACTTGTTCTGCTGAATGGCGAAATATTTAATGGAGGTATACACTGGCGGCGTTGCATAGTTAATGTCTTCGATAAGTGGTCTAGACTGAAAGGAATTGCTAATTAGGTCATTTGGGTTCTTATTGTCATAGGGTTTTGATTGCGGTTGCACATCAGCCTTCTGCCTTGTTTGATTGGAAATATTCTGAAGGTGTGCCCAAACATTGAGTGGCAGCTGTACGCGGCGTTTGCGGGACACATTTCTGCCGCGGTCTAGTTAGGTAAAATGTTTCTGCGCGGCTGTCGTCCATTCACAGCGCGTCAGGCCTTCAGCTTTTTCGGACATCTATGACGTTCACCAAAGCTGCATTGTCTGGAAAGGCTTATGATACTAGCCTGGGTGGAAGGAAAACGCAGATCAAGGCAGAGCACCAGCAAGATGGCCAGACGCGATCAAGAACGCTATTGGAGGCAGCATGTACCGTCGGTCCACACTACAGAAGACCGCTTAACTTGGAGACGCGTTGTATGTGGTCGCGACAGCATTGAACACACAACAGCAGGGAACAATGAAAAAGAAGAAGAAAATTCTCCTTTCGCAGGTCTGCTGGAAGAAATTTCTTAAGAAATAAGCAGTACCTTTGTACTCATATTATAATTAAGTCGTATCTCTATGTATTTTAGTGTGTAGATAAATAATAAAACAAATAAATAAGAATACTGCGTTGATCCACTTACTTTTGCTTAACGTGTTTAAGCTAGAGATAAGACAAAGCGTAAGATTACTGGCAAAAAAATATCTGTGTAGTCATCAAGTCCAAACTTCAAAGATATCGCGTGGATATCCCTGTTTCGGCAAAATATATAGCATGACGAAATAATCGACAGGTGCGGTGCGGCTACCTGCATCAATGTGTAAACTCCTTTAATTTAACTAGGCACCTCTCGCCGATGAACTATGGTGCGTCAAAGAAATTACATTATGCCTTAGGAGAAGCGGTATTAGGGCATAAACACAGGCAAATGTGGAGGTCGTATGTCAAAGAACTATTTTTTAACTTCATTATAATCCTAGTGCAACCTGCTCAAAGTACTATATTTACCCGACTACGGCGAAGAAAAAAGGAAGGTTAATTTTGTTGTGGTACTCAGAAAAGTTCACTTCGAATTCAAGCGCACACAATTCGAATCAAAAATCTATCTGCCTAGCATTTTCCCAACTATGTTGGGGTCTGCTTCCAGTCTAACTGGATGCAGCTGAATACCAGTATTTTACATGGACTGCCTATCTGACCGCCACAACCCAGTAACTGGGTAATACGATACCCCTTGGACTGGTTGTCAGACTTTCGGGCTTCTGACGACCCGTAACGACTGTCAAAGATCTACGAATGACAGCCGGGACCAACGGCTGAACGTGCTTTCCGAGTCACGGAGGAGTTTCGGTATGTAAAGATGGTCACTCATCCACGGACCAACTCCGGCAAGCGTAGCTTAACCTGGTGGATCGACCCTTGCGGCGTGATTACTTGGCCACAATTCGAATGCAAACTCATTTGTTTGTAAAGTAAATCATCGCGGATTCACAACATGATTGCGGGCGATAACTTGGAAAAACAATATTTAAAATCATTATGGACCCTATCAGGTACAGCAGATGAGCTCACAAGAAAGAAAGCATGCCAAAGTGCCAATATCACCCAAATACTTACTTCTCAACTCAAGCGCAATTTCGCACGCATACAACGCAAAAAGTTCGGCTCACGCGTTTCGCTTTGCATACCGAGACCGTTCCATGGTAATAATAGCGTTGCATCGGACGATTCCCTTTCGATAAGGAGACATTGTTTTACTTCATTTCGTTTTCAAGTCTATCTGAGACAGAAAACAATGAGCTAGTGGCTTTATTATGTGCAATACTTACTTACATACCAGAGTGTAAGGTACTGCCGCCACTGGTACCTATGCATTCTGTTTTGCAGTACAGCAGTGCCGCAGTCAGTGGTGTGACTGTCGGACTTTCAACTGCCAAGTCATAGGTCTTGAGTTCGAACCCAAGTCCTGCGACCCACCTCTGACTTTTCGGATTCATTTGCGTATTTATTTTATCTTTTTTTTCAAAAACGGTGAAGGAAAACATCGTGAGGTTCCTCTCGAACTACACATAAATTAGTAAATGGAGAGGATGATGATAGCGATGATTTTTTTAACCACTACCGTATAGCTCTGGCCTTCATCTCACCTGATGGTAAGTGATGATCAGGGCGAAGGTGGAAGCGAGGTTCACCCGGAATCGTCAACCACAGAGGAACTGGATATATCTTATCTCTAACTGCCGAAAAACAAAGCTGTATGTATTTTCAAAGGTAACAGGTGTGTTTAGGTTGTATTATTATGGTTTCGATAGCCATATGGGTTCCCTAAAGCCACTGGAGTGAACTTTGCAACAGGTGCATTGAAATGATTTTGAATTTTGAATGGTAAAAAATCATGTCATGAGCCCGTTATTTAACTGGTTAATCCGACAAGATTTATTTAAAAAAATTCGGACTCATTTGTTTTGATAAATAAATCCGCGATGATTTATACTTTAAAAACAAATGAGTTCACTTTCGAATTGTGTGCGGTCACTTGAGTGAGGTTCGAAGTGAATTTTACAGAACAGCATAGCCATTTCGTCAGTGTGATAAATAATTTTTTAACCATCAGTAAAGCTACACTTCTTACGACACGTTACTTACGCGAATCGGCGCATACGCATATTACATATTCGTCGCGTGTCGCGTGAATGCAAAGTAGGTAATGCCGGGTACCTTCATGTTTATTAGTCAAAGATATTCATAAGATTTTATAAAGGAAAATATGAGCAAAAGTCAATAAATCTATCATTAGATATTTCTTTAAATTAATTTTAAATGAAATAGCCTAAAAGTAAATGCACACATATTATTATATACTTACAACTAACCCGCGTAAGTCTCGATCCCCTGGGAATATCGGTATAAAAAGTATCCTATGTCCTATTCCCGGTCATGGTCTACCCCTGTGCCAAATTTCATCCAAATCCGTTCAGCCGTTTTAGCGTGAAAGCGTAACAGACAAACTGACTTTCACATTTATGATATTAGTTAGGATTTCAAGAAAATCTGAAGAATTTCAAGATTACAAATCTTTGGCAACTCAAATAATTCTAAAATGATTTGTATGCACGGCAGTGCGTAGGTCAAAGTTCTTCACACGAAAACATTATTTCATTCAACGTTCAACTAGATGTGAAAAATATCACAGTTAACAAAAAATGAAAATGTTAACAGTTACAATGCTGACGGTGTCTACATTCCAAGTACTGGGTTCAATGTTCAAAAATTATAGTAGGTAGTAGATTCATATACTTAAAACTAGAGCAATTATTTATTTACGTAATAGATTTTTGCTGTCAGAGAGCATTATAGTGCAAGATAGATAGATAGATAGAATACTCTTTATTATGTACACCATAAAAAATACAGATACAAATGTAGAAAATTTAACATAGGGTGACACAATGGGCGGTCTTATCGCTAAGAGCGATCTTTTACAGACAACCTTTGGATGGTGCAAGTAAGGTAATCTATTCTTCAAGTCATAAGGGATGAAACGTAATGCACTAAAGTTGACCACTTCATCACTTCGAAGACTTTTGGTAAGAAAAAATTGAGTTATGGGTTGATTTTCTAAGTGAAGAATTTGAAGAAAAGTTTCAACCAGTTTCATAATCCTTCGGCAATGTTGACAGACAAGGGGTTAATCATCTGAATATTTAATCAGATACGAAAAATATTTAAAAAAGGAATGCCATCAGGGGCAATGTCACGCATTACGAAAATAAGGCACCCGGCAGCCTAAATCATCAAATTAAATTTTGAAATGGTCTAATCTTGCATTTTATAATTATAATAGAGCCATTGCATCCTTGCATGGCCCTTTTTTTTTTATTTAGCCTATCCCATGCCTATCTGTTCTATGCTCATTTTGTTTATTTTCCTAATTTGGTATTCGAGTTAACTTAACTTTTTGTATGCATTTGCTTTTGTGACAAATAAACCAACTTTTCTTTCTTTCTTTCCTATAACCTCCAAGTTAAAAGACTGCACCTTAACTAAATGCAGTGTGACGTATCAATTTCCGAATCACTCCAATATCGTACGATCGCGCGGTTCGAACACGCTGGCAGATTGGCACCGGTGGCGTAGCAATCCAGCTTGCCAGCCAGTATCGGACGAAGTGCCGGCCGGCAAACACGAGCGCACATACCACACCGCAACCCGCTCCCGCCAAAATTACGCTAAACTACTTTCGAAAACTTTAAATATTGAATTACTGAATGAAAGTTCCATTTTTTTATACTGATAACGGACTTTACAGAGTTTTTGAAACGTTTCTGTTGTGTCAGTGATTTTTTTTTGTGATTTTCTATTATTTTTTTGGTTTTTAAGTTTGGATACAAAGTGATCGTGAATGGATGTTATGTAACAGTGGACAGGTAAGTCTTATTGGTTTAATTAAAAAGTCATACGAGTGAGGAAACAGGAATTTTGAGTTCGACATTATTGGCGGAGGTTACTTACGTTGCACCGACCGGTTATTTTACAAGGAAAGATGTAATGCAATAGGCGTTTTTATTTTAATTATTATGAGATAAATATTTTTTGGTAGGCAATAATTATTTCTGTAAATGTGTATGGAGATTTTTTTTTAATTATGAAAGTAACAGTTTTTAAATGACATAATATTTTAAACTTTTAAAAAACAATGTCATAAAGCATTTTACTGAAGGCAAAGAGTAAAATAAGCATTTGTTCTCTAAAAATAAATGATTATACAATCTTTTCTATTTCATTAATAATGAAAATAATACGACATAAATTTTCAACATAACTTTTCTATTTCATGAATAATGAAAATAATACGACATAACTTTTCTATTTCATGAATAATGAAAATAATACAAAATTTTATTTTCTGCGAAACAAAAAAACTGAAACGATACCGATGTTACAGTTATTGCCTATATTTATAAAAATTACTTCAGTAGTTTACTTCCTTTCATTAAAAATAAATTCTTCCTGCTAAGGTCATTAACGTCGAAACATTCACACGAGTAAATTACTTAATTAGTAAAATTATTTTACAGTAAACTAAAAACAATATCCCAAACTAATATTGTTTGTAAAGTCATTAAGACTACTGGCTACTAGGCTAATTATTTTTTGGATGTCGAGCGAGAAAACAGGAATTTTGTGTTCTACATTATTTGCGGAGGTTACTTTCGTTGCACCACGGAGTATTTGCACTGACCGGTTATTTTACAAGGAAAGATGTAATGCAATGGGCGCTTTTATTTTAATTATTATAAAATAATAATTTTTTGATTGATAATAATTATTTCTATAAATGTGTAATGTAGATGGATATATTTTTGTCAAAATTATGAAAGGAGTTGTTAAAAAACTAATCGACATAAATTATTTTAAGTCAACGCCTAACCTAATAGTATTACACTAAATGCAGAGAATAAAAAAAAATGTAAATGTAAAAGGTATTTCTAGGAAAAAAAAAATGTGATGGAACTTCTCTTTTTCTTTAATAACTGAAAAATGAAAATAATACAACATGTTACAATACTTTTCTCTGAAAACACGCAGCATTAAACTAAAATCGTACTGATATTTTAGCCAATTTATCAAATAGTTTACTTCCTTCTATTAAAAATAAATTCTTCCTGCTAAGGTCATTAACGTTGAAGCAAGACTAATTAGTAAAATTGTTTTTGTAGTAAACTAAAAACAACGTCGTAAACTAATATTGTTTGAAAAGTCATTAAGACTACTAAGTAAATTATTTTTTAGATATAACTATCAATCACAGATACAAAAGCAGGCTTTTGTGCAAAAACAAAACAAGAAAAAAACAATTCCTGTGAGTAAAAAAAAAAAATTGGTTAAAAGAAAACTCAAATAATAATTTTAAAAATATATCTTTATCGATCCATTTCAGCGTAGCTTTGCAAAAAATATATAAATAAAATCATTACTTATTTACCATGGTAAAGAAAGTTATCTACGAAAACATTATAAAAATAAAATATGCATATTTTTTATTAGTAATGCCGCTATAATCAGATTAACGAATTTAATCAGATTAATGAGCATACGTCGAATTGCAAAAAAGCATAGCGTGATATGTTGCGTCACTAAAAAATGTTATCAAAAAATAAAAATTAATGTATTATCACAAACAGAACTTGGCTTTGTGTTTTTCCGAAGGACAATTTAGTAATTTACAATGTTCCGTATTTGATAAGATATTCCTTTTACTGAGCTAATTTTGTTATGATCAACAGTGTAAAACCCATGTATGTAGGTACATGCCTACTTATATTTATAATTGCATAGCACGTCATGTGTGTGTGTACTATGTACCTACCTACTATGAAGCTATCTGAAACTAGGTACGTCTTTCATAGACTTGAATGTACCCTGGCCCCTGGCGGATGAGAGCATGTCATGCTTAATATAATATCTTGCTGATGGTAGTATCTAAAATTTCAACATGAATGATGTAAATGTAACCAATATTTTATAACCATATTTTGATTTAAAGACTCCGTGGAGTGTCTTGCCCGTTCTTCTCCATATGAACGTACTCCGCTTTGGAATGGGCAACTAGCTTCATCTTTCTGACTGACCGACCCCTGGACAATTCAAAAGTACCTATAATTATGGTTTATTTGAAATAAATGCTTTGAGCTTATTGATAATGCTAATCCTGACTATATTATAAATGCGAAAGTGAGTTCGTTTGTTTGTTACGCTTTCACGCTCAAACGGCTGAACGGATTTGGATGAAATTTGGCACATGGGTAGACCATGCCCCGGAGAAGGACATAGGCTACTTTTCATCCTGGATCGCCTGCAGCGCAAACGCCTGAATTTACGAGCATTGATCACTACACTTGCTCAAATGCTCACGACCACGACGATTTCAGATCAATAACTATAAGTCTAAGTTTCCTCACGATGTTTTCCTTCATCGATGTCAGTAATGTCAAGTCACACCAAGACCTTGAAAAAAAGCAAATAAATTAATGTTTTGATTAAAAAAATACTTACTGATAACTACAAATGCTCAATGAGATTTTCACGGTCTACTGCAGAATAAAAAAAAAACTTGTTGATAAATAAGTTACTATGTTAATACCTACGTTTATGTTATTATCATTTGTATTTGCCTACGATAAAAAAAAATATCGCGACAGCTGTATCGGAGTCTCCAATAATTCTAAATGAGAATTCTTATTTATTTAATTTATGACGTCAAAGCTAACATTCTGCCTAGAAAAACTGATAAACATTTGTCTTCTTTCTGTTTTTGATCTCAGTAATGCAATTCTGTAAAATTCACTTCGGACCTCACTCACGTGAAGTGAACTCATTTGTTTTTAAAGTAAATCATCGCGAATTTCAAACTCAAACTCAAGTATTTATTTCAATTAAACCATTTACAGACACTTTTGAACTGTCAAAGAGTCTGTCAGTTAGTCAGAAAGTTGAAGCTAGTTGCCCATTACAAAACGTAGATCTCCATGGAGAAGAACGGGCAAGAAACTCCAAGCCCCCATTTTTAAATATGGATAAAGATTTACAAAATACTGGGTACAGTATTCTTGTTGCTTCTATACGTGAGAACAATGTAAAACAAAAATAATCAAAAACAATTCAAAATATAAGATTAAAAATAAGCTCTGGCAAATAAGAGATGACCAGTCTCAACTGACGGCGCCCGATTCATCCGATTCCCTCGAAGTTTTGAGAATACACAGATTTTTCTATTCTACTGATCGATATTCATAAAGCCAACAAATATAACATTTCTATCATTAGAAAGTAAAGGTTTCTTCTCAAACTAAGAAGGAAGCACACTGCGTGTTCTCCACTTGGCTGCACCACGGTCCAAAAATCTCTTGGTTACCAAAACAACAAAAAAAAACTTTGAGATTCATAATATTTTCATTGTCAACATGGCCAACGGCCTTGACCGCTTGAAAATCTCCATTTGATTTGAAAAAAGAAAACGGTACATATTTCTAATAAACAAAACACAATCATATTAATATGAGATCATCGATCATCATAGGCCTTCATTTAGCTGATTCTTTGCAGTCATGGTTCAGGTCTATGCTAATTCGTCCATAAATGTTATCTAAATTCATAATAGTTGGGTCTACACTGGACTCTACCAGCTGTTTATTTATTTGTACCTATCTACATTAGTGTAAAGAATACAAAACATTACAAAAAATACGCTACAGAATCGAAGTCGAAACTGTCTCTCCTAAATACAGATTACTCAGTGATCTAGCTAGGACTACTTACACCATGTAATTAATAATGCATACTTTAGAAATGTGTATTCTTTTGTGTAGTAGTAAATAAAAGTTGAAAAAAAAAACTACAGTAGGCGGCCTTATCACTTACTGCGATCTCTTCCAGGCAACCTTGGAATGGACAGTGATTTTCTGGACATAAAATGGGGTTGACTAGTCCTACTCACAATTTTATTCAGTGGTCCACCGAAACGAAAATTTCCGGTATTCGAATTTGTGTGGGGTAGGTACCATAATTAAAAAAAATAAAATAATAACGACTTCCAAAAAAAACACTAAAATGTGAAAAATAACTTTAATTTCGGAAGTCGGTGGCCAAAAACGACAATTGAAAAGACATACTTCTCTTATTACTCGTGATCTTGGTAACCCCTTTCTAGCCATATCATCCACATTCATACTCCAAACTCGATAGGTACGAGACGTAGTATTATAATATCTGTGGTACGAGATAGCAAGTTATACCTTATTAAAACTCTCTTATGACTAACGTGGCTTCAATTTGTATTTTCATTCATAAAAACATGTTAAACTTCTTCACTCATTTCAGTAAAAGGTCACCAAACTGCATAATATGATGTGCAGCTCGCTTGCCTTCGCCTTTCTCAATAAACCACATGCAGTGACATGATTTATTGATAGTTTTTTTGAAGTGGAAACTTCTTTAGGCGCGTAGCCCTTTTTGGGTGAACAAAAATCATGGAACTCGCGTCATCGTCACGCCTGAAGTGATTATTTTTTGTGCGCCATGTACCTTATGTCCGTTTGAATTACGTTGTAGGTTACACATTGTTGCTTAGTTTTCACTTCTATCGGCACAAAGACTGCTTTATGTTTTTTTTAAACTCGCGATATCTTTAGTACTTACACCCTTAGCCCTATATGCAGTTCTTTCACCGTTATTTCACCTCTGACAGCAGCGTTATTGCAATCAATCTGCCTAGCCTTTCCCAACTTTGTTGGGATCAGCTTTCAATCTAACCGGATGCGGCTGAATAACAGTATTTTATATGGAGCGACTGCCTATCTGACCACCACAGCCCTCAAAACAATTATCAGTCCGAAAAGTATTTAAGAGAAGTCTGTATTGAATATTAAAAAGATGAATTAATTAAATTAACGGTACTACGTACCAACGTAATTGGTATCTTTTCTAGGCTAAATAAAAAAACACAGTTGACGTAAGAAGATTGAAATAAATTGAGAACATTTTTCTTTTCTTTTTTCAAAACTTTAGCTGGAGTTACAAAATAAGTCAAAAATCCCGCACAGTTTGACCAACACAACATAAAATTATCAAACGCAATTCGTTTTCCAATTTTAAATTACTCGTAGATCGTCCATATTGTTTTAATTTAATCAGGCTCATCAATTCAACCCTTGGATGTATTATATGAATGTCAGTGCCGTACATCCACTCGATAGGCTTCGCAGAGAGGCCGAGTCCGGCAAAAATCAACCCACGCATGAATTTATGTACTTACTTAGATAGTTATTTAGGATTGATGTAGTAGGTAGAGAAATTCTCTTAGAAATTCTAGGCTTGTCTGAGTGTCGATTTCTGCATAACAAATATTAAGTTTACCACTTTTTAACTGACTTAAAAAACAAGGAGGAGGTTCTCAATTCGTCTGTATGTTTTTTTTTTGTGTGTTTTTTTACGCTAATTACTCCGCCAATTATGAATTGATTTTGATGATTCTTTTTTTGTTTGGGTGGTCATGCTTCAGGGGTGGTCCCATAGAAATTGTATTAACTTTGCTTGCGTAGTTTTTGAGTTAGCTTCAATATACGTATTTTTCCCACTTAGTCTGTATAGACAATGTTTTAATTATTATTCCGTCACTGTTATTTACATAGCAGGTAGTGGTATTCGAATTTGTGTGGGGTAGGTACCACAACTAAAAAGTGAAAAATAACTTTAATTTCGGAATCGGTGGCAAAAAACGAAAAATCAAAACCAGGGCGACTTCCGAAATTATAGTTATTTTTCACTTTTATTGTATTTTTTGGAAGTCGGTTATTTTTTTTTTGTAAAAAGTTTTTATTTTCTTCTTGTTAAGCTAGTTGCATAATACTTAGCATAAGCATAATCAGCCTACGAAATTCCCACTGCTGGGACTTGGGCCCCCTCTATCTAGATTGGGCCACGAGACAGCAAGCAGGTTCGTGGAAACACAAAATAGGATAGTGGTGGAACTGGTGGATAGTCACATATGAAATGTCATAATGACCAGACAATAGTTCACTGGTTTGGCAATTTAATTCAAATGACTACTGAATGTTTTGTAATGAAGCTAACAATACGGCGGCCCTGTTCCGATTAGCTGACCGATTTACTAATGAAACCCTAAGAAATGTTTTTTGGTGTGTCATTTTGATAAATAGTGAAAGCTATACTATGTCTGATTTGACAGTTGAGACCTCACAAAAACAAATATCTAAAAATGAAAATTTAATGAAAATTGTTTTGACGTTCGAAAAGTGCTGATTCTCAGCCTAATTTGAATAAATGACTTTTGATTTTTAAAATAAAATACAACTTTATGAAGTAAAATCAATCTGCTTAGCCTTTTCCCAACTATGTTTGGGTCGGCTTCCAGCCCATCCAAGTGCAGCTGAATACCGGTATTTTACATGGTGCTTCTGTCTATCTGACCTCCAGAAACCAATAACTGGGTAATACGTTACCCCTTGGTGAGACTAGCTGTCGGACTTTCAGTCTTCTGACGACCCATAACGATTGTCAAAGATCCGCGAATGACAGCCGGGACCAACGGCTTCGTGCTTTCTGAGGCACGGAGGAGTCTCGGTAAAGAATGGATCGACTCGTGTGCCACTAGCCTATTTATGAAGTAAGATCGACAGCAACTTGTTCTGCTGGACACATCTAAATAGTCCTGTCCTAAGAACGCCTATGTTTCCGCCTTTCGCATCAACATTGTCCCAACCACGGTTTTTTTCTATGGCAAGTGTCATTATGACCGTTACAAATTAAACCTAGTATAGGCGATGACGGCATAAGATCTCAATGTGAAAGGGCGTCCTATAAGCCATTCCGCTAAATCCTAATCACGAATTGAATTGTTTAAAGTAAAGCTGCATACACATTAGCGCCGACGCATGCATTCCTCAAGGATAAAATGACATAATAATGAATATTCATTGAATTTAAATAATGCATGTGCGTTCGTATTTTGACCTTACCGTGTAGTAGTAAAAAATAGGGCAGACTGCCGCGCGTGGCGGACGAAAATAATCAATTGATTATTTCGAAGGTTTTTTTATAGAATAATACTTACCGTAGTAAGTATTATTCTATAAAAAAACACTTCGAAATTCGAACGGTGTCGGGATGAATGAATTCACTTTCCTAGTCCGCGATGAATGAGTTCACTTTGGCCATAATTGCGTAATGCATGATCAATCACAATCTAAATTGGTTTGAAACAAATTGCTAGTACATTGTATGATAAGTTCGAAAAAAATCTGCTCACCAACGTAAATAACGCAATTAATGTTTTTGAACTGTCAAAATGAAATAGTATTAATCGTATCAATTAGATAGCAGAATTGACTGAAGTGAAGAATTAATATGACTGCTGCAGTCAATGGTTATAATTATATACATAATAGGTATGTAACGACTTAAAGTAAATAGTGTTTATATCGAACGAACGCTAGTATCTAGTAGGTACAATTTCATTGAAAAGTGACACAGCATGAAGTACAATAAAAAACATGACCTGAAAAGGTCTTTCGAATATTCATATAACAAAATATGCAATTTGATTATTAATATTCAAGTTATGTTATTACGGGAATTATTTAAAAAAAAATATGCCAAAAATATTTCGTAAAAAAAAAAATTGACTCGCAAATGCGCGATTTTTCTCGAAAACGACAGGAGGTGCAAAAGTAAAATCCAAAGTCTTTAAAAATGCAAATTAGTTCAACGACACGGCCATGAACGTCTACTGAATCTAGACTGTATTTGTTTACGCATGTTTACACTTTTTCACTATTCTACGACATGTATTTTTATCTTGATTGATGCACCCTGACGTCCCTGACGCTTATGACTAAGTCAATACCTAAGGCTGAAGAAATTTTCATGGCTTACCTAATAATAATTTGGGTATAGGTATTATTTAGGAATATACCTAACTAAGGTTAGGTTATCTATATTAAGGCGAAAGATTCAGGGTAGCCCGCGAAATTCGCGGCCGTAACAAATATGGTTTTACAGAATTATAAACAGAGAGCAGTGGTGGCCAAGTGGTACCGGACACGACTTACGAGTTGTAGGTCGTAGGTTCGAACCCTGACAGGTGCTTTACTTTGTGTAAATTATTTCATCGCCACTGCTCTCAAAACGGTGAAGGAAAACATCGCGAGGAAACCGGCATGTCCTAGTACTAAAAAATCTAAGAGACATGTGACATCTACCAACCCGCACGGGGCCCGCGTGGTGGATTACGGCCCGCTCCCTCTCACAGAGTGGAGGCCGGTGTCCCAGCAGCGGGAACATTATAGGCTGATTACGATAAACATTAGAATCAGCAAAACAACTCTCTAAGTTCATATAATGTAAGTTCATGTGTTTTATTGGCATTTTGCAAGCATTATGAAAATTATTTAGCCCTAGATTTGGTATACTTCAAGCAAAAGGGTCTCAATGGTCAAAAATAATCTCAAGATATTTAGGTAAGTAATTGAAACCAAAAGCATCGTGGTTTTTTCTTAAAATAAAAACATGAAACTGAAGCTTGGCAAGTCTAGCAAAAAATAATCTGACCGTGAGTATCTGGTGCTAGATCCAAAAATCTTTTCTACGAATACAACCGCTCCTCATATTTCTAATATCTACTACATTTCAGTATATTTAGACTGCGGTTTTATTTTACACCGAATCATTAAACATGTGTAATAATAAACGGTGTCAATGTGATGACAAGTCAGTCACTTTTGTTATAAAATTCGATTAGGTAGCCAAAGGTGCAAAGTTTAATTTATAGAGGCAAAGGTATTGTTTACTTGCTGTTAAGTAAAGCAGATACAACATTAAAATTACGTGTTGTTTTTTGTTTATGTGTAGCACGTTTCCTCTCGATTTTCTGCAATCTGTGGGAGTGATTTCGTGAAAAGGGACGGAAGTGTGCAACAGAAAGCCGCGGAAGCTTGCGCTATTTGATTTGACCAATAATCACGCGCGGTGCTAGAGGTGGCCGTCAGATGGTACCAACCCATTTTCCGAGAGGTAGTAAAATAATCACTCTCAGCCAAGATTTCAGATGTTACACAAACATCATACGCGAAAACTGTAAAGCTCGTTCGTTCTTTTCAAAATCGTTACTCTTCTCACGCGTGATGCGATGCAAACTTGAGTTGACATTGGAATGATATCTGTCAATTCAAAATCGAGATACTGTCATCGTGGATTTATAATCTATAAAAAAATGTTACACTTGCTGAATGAGTAATTAAAATGTGTTTTCTTTTGTTCCAGATTAAAAATGGAGTTAAAATCGCCAAAAGCGAAGAAAAAGTCAAGCATAGCAAAACTAATATCGTGGGGCAGAATGTTTAAAACACCTATGCTCATTCTTTTTTTATTGGGCACCACAAACTGTGAGCGCGAAAGTGAAGTTACAGAATTGGATTCTAATTTCAAAATTCAAAGTTTTGACGGCAGCCATCTTAGGCATAGACATTATAATGGTACAGAAAAAAATAAAATGAGTGACATTAAATATTTGCGAAGGCATTTGAATAAACAAATAGTGAACTTTGTTATGACTGATTTTCTTATTGATGGCGAAGTGGAAAACAGAGTGCATTTTAATGGTGTAACTGCTAAGGAGACGTCTGTTGGAGCTGATGGGTGAGTCAAGTTTATTTATAAATGATAAGGAGTACTTAGATAGTCTGAGGAGCTCGTCGCTAAGTAATACTAGCCGCACGGGTTGATCCATCAGGTTAAGCTACGCTAGCCGGGGTTGATCCGTGGATGGGTGACCATCGTTACATACATTTTAGGATTGATGCTAGGTCCTATGTTTGGCCAGAACACGAATACATATCTCTATAGAAAAAGAATACAAAGTTACCTCTAAACCGAACTAAAAACCGCTGGTATTAAAAAAATACTTCAAATTAGATCATAAAACTTTGCATAATAACTGAACTAACTTTAAAGCAGGTCCTATGTTTTTTTTAAATTACCATTACTTTCACCGTAAAAAGCAAAGTACCTAAACTATTCGAGGCTTGAGAGCCGCCAGCACCCCACTCCGTCTCGCTCTCACTCAGGCCGCGAGTAGAATGGTGCGAGCGAGATAAAATCTGAGGTAGGGTACGGCCATATTCTGAAAATATTCAGTACCTAAGTATTTATTTTTTTTTAAACTATTTTTATAAAATTAATCACCCAATATGAAGAGATAAGATTAAAATACAAAGAACAGAGGGTTTAAAGGAAGCTGTTGTGTCTACGTGCCAATTTGTATGATACCATACCAGACTACAACTTGTAGATTATGAAGAAGCCCCGTTATCCTGACCTTTGACCCTAATGTCGCTCTTGTAGAACTTAGGGACACTATTTGCTTGAAAAATATTAAATTTTAATTTAATTTAATCTATATACATAAAAATGAATCCCTATTTCCCTTGTTCACGCCATCACCCGTGAACGGCTAGACCGATTTCGCTAATTCTTTTTCTGTTGTGTTTGTTATTGTCAGGAGAAGGTTCTTATGAAAGAAAAAATTAAGAAAATTGCGCGGAAAATTAGAAAATTTACAGGACAACGTCTGTCGGGTCAGCTAGTATTCAATAATTATCTACTAACTTTATCTTGTGTCGGCAAAAGATGACATACAATAATCGATATGCTATTTTGTAAAGTTCACTTCGAACCTTACTCAAGTGACCCCACGAAATTCGAAACCGAACTCATTTGTTTTTAAAATCCACAATGAGACATCGTTCGAATTTTGAATTTTCAAACATATTTGAATGAGTTTTTCACGGAATCCGGAGTCTGGATTTGATTTGTGCCCGATTGATGTCATAATCAGCCTATAATGTTCCCACTGCTGGGACACAGGCCTCTTGGGAGCGGGCCGTAATAGACCACGCGGGCGCAGTGTGGGTTGCTAGATGTTCACACCTTCGAAGTTTTTTTATGGCAATAGGTTCGCCCCCAAAGTGGGTACATGGAACTTAAGGCTCGTTCAAACTAGCGCGATATCGCGGGCGCGAGAGGCAGTGCTACCCTTGTCGCGCCTGTTTGTGGAAGCCTAAAAACACAATCATTTTTCATTTAAAAAAAAATCGGTGAAATGTGGGTGAACCATCGAGATATAAGTACTAACGTACTAGAGAAGACACCGTAAATTCCTACTTTGTCTCGTTCAACTGCGGCGATCGCGCCGCAGTTTGTCGACGAAAACGCGTAGTGCCGTGATTTACATGGCGCTTAAGACCTTTTTGCCGAGAATAAATACACTTCCGCAGCAAATCTAGCACTGTGGTAAATTAGGTACGGTTTAGACGAATTGTTATTATTTTAGCGCTGCAACGAACTAAAGATTCAATACGAAGAATAGGACAATTCAGTTATTTGACGTAGCTTCTCTAGTACGTTAGTACTTATATCTCGATGGGGTGAACTATATGTACACCTCTGCCTAACTCTTCGGGGAATTCAGGCGTGATGTTACGAATGGCTTTTGTTCACGAAATAAAAAGCAATGATTATTTTGAGTGTAACTCAATTAAGTTGCAATTTTAATTGAAAAACAATACTGACCCCAACATTGTAGAAAAGGCTAGGTCAAATGTTTGTTATTGTTTTTATTATATTATATCTAAATATTATGAATGTTGTCTCAATTGATAGCTCGGTGCAGATAGTTTATCTGTACTCTTACTTATTGCGATGCGGATATGTCACACAACGCGTTTCAGTTTATTTCAATCAATGTATTTACTTATTTGTCTTATATGTACATTTTGAGTAAAAAAAGTCGCGATTTTTTCCCTTGAGAAAGAAAGTATAGAATGACAGATTCTAAGAACCTATTATATCAATTTCTTTTTTGCTTCGCACTAAGGCTTCGTTTTACCTCTACACATATGCATCCTAATTACTATCGCAATCAATGCGATTATGATAGCAAGGTTGCAGACACAATAAATTCTAGAACAATATTATTGGTTTCATTGTTTGTATCGTCTGCTCCATGTTTATTGTTGAATTGACAACATAAAAAGGAAAAAGAAAAAGAAAAGAAAGAAAAAAAAGAAAGAAAAAAAGAAAGAAAGAAAAGAAAGAAATAAAAGGAAAAAAGAAAGATTTTTTTTTTAAAGAAAATTCATTTATTTATTTATTTGGAAGTGATCGTTATTACAAGGGTGTTGTGCAATTTCGATACCGGTCGTACGTAAAGTCGATCGCATTATCACTCAATTTCACGCTATTAAAGTAAATGTCTCATTCACCACGAGTTTGATTCCTTAGCAACATAACATACTTAGTCTTACTATGACTGATGACGTGTCTAGCACTGAAACCTATAAAATTCAATAATAGGTCATAAAATCTACACGAGCGTGTCGTAGTAACACCTAGTAGTAATAATTTAAGAGTTGACCATGGAAACTGCATTACCTAACGTAACATCACGACCGTTCTTCCTGACTGGGTAGATACAGACAGAGGTGTAACAGAACACCCACATATCGCCAGACATAACAGTGTTGTAATGAAGGCGAGTCTATTGGTATTAACGGAGCACAAATTCAGATACTGAGGATAAATCTTAAGGCTGTACCCTACCTCAGATTTTATCTCGCTCGCACCATACTACTCGCGACCTGAGTGAGAGCGAGACGGAGTGGGGTGCTAGCGGCTCTGTAGCCTCGAAGAGTTTAGGTAATTGCTTTTTACGGTGAAAATAACGGTAATTAATTTTTTATTTAATTTGAAGTATTTTTTTATACCAGTGGTTTATAGTTCGGTTTAGACGTAACTTTGGATTTTTTTCTATAGAGAAAATTTTATGTAATCGTGTTTTCGCCACATATAGGACCTAGCATCAATCCTCAACTTTAACATATATTTATTTCAAAATTAATGCTGCAGTATTTTCGGCATAACAGAGGATCATGCTAAGCAATTTGAGGTAGGGCCTACCCTAAATGGAAAATCTCTATCCTGACCAACACGGGGATCCATCTCTAGGCTAGGATGGTGATGACGACATGAGCCCGATTTATTATCACGTTCCCAAACTGAAACTGCAATCATTCACAATAAATAATCAAGAGTTAAAACGATAAAACATTCTGCTAATCATCTCGGAGTTACATAACAAACTGACGGCCATGATCTTTCTCAAGGACGTTTACAACGCACTGTTTACATCTCCCTCCATTCTAATCGAATAGTTATCTACATTTAGACGTTATCAGCATTTCTAACGTCAACTTTCACCTATCTGATATACTTTGAGTTCTAGAATGTGAACGCAAAAGAAAATTGAATGACATTAAATGATATTGTCAATCATAATCAATATTTGTAATCGGGAAAATTGTGGTATTCAGCAGTTTATTTGCGTAACACTCTCGTTATGACGACAATGCTTTCAATTTGAGCTGACTTTAACATAATTTAAAAGCTAAGTCTTAAAATAATAATAATAAAAAAGGGAGCCTCCATGCCTCGGAAAGCACGTTAAGTCTGACAACCAATCTTACCAAGGGGTATCGTATTACCCAATTATTGGGTTGTGGAGGTCAGATAGGCAGTCGCTCCATGTAAAATACTGGTATTCAGCTGCATCCGGTAAGACTGGAAGCCGACCCCAACATAGTTGGGAAAAGGCTAGGCAGATGATGATGGAGGGAGATGAATTAAAAAAAAATGCATCAAAAAATTCGCCCGCATTGCTGTCAACAGGAAAAGTGTCCAAGGCTAACAGCATTGCCTCGTTGTTGATTCTTTGGCCAAAAAATAGGCCAGCCCTGTCGTCGCGGCCGACCAACCGCTTGGTGATGTCTCGAAAAACTAAGGGCACTCGGATCGTATGGCGTTAGTGTTTCAACCCCAAACGGCTTATAAATCCCAATAAGATCGGAGAATTTGCGCCGTTTGAGGTTCTAGCTAACTTCTAGTTCATCTAGTATGAATGTGGATGGTTATCGAAGTAAGGGAAGACCAAAGAAACGATGGATGGATTGTGTGAAAGATGATATAGCTGTAAAAGAGGGACCTACTGAGATGACAACTAATAGAGAAGTATGGAAGAAGAACACGTGTGATTCTAGTTCATATAGTTGTCGAACAGATAAAATTTCAAACAAATAAGCAATGGAAATAGAAGAAAAAAAAACAAAAGCAGAAAAAAAAAGACGATGAAGATCTTTATTTATTTAAAGTTGGAAGTCTGGCAATCATATTTACCACGGTGCATCGTGTTACCCATTAACTGCTTTGTAGAGGTCAGATAAGCATGTAAAATACTAGTATTCAGTTACATTCAGTTAGACTGGAAGCCGACCCCAACATAGGGACAAAGAGCTAGACAAATGATGTTGAACAACACCCATAGATCATGCCGACATAGATCTAACGATGACGTGTCAAAGTGTCCCTGAAAAACTGAAATAAAAACACACGAAATAAAATAAACTAATAATAGGAAAGACACTTAACTATTCGCACAACAGAAATGTTCCAATTACCCACTGAACGGATTAAAAATAGACAGCACAGATGAAACAATCTTAGTACCTAGTGCGATCTGAAGGCCGAATTTTTCAGCTAATTCCTAGATTTAGACTCGAGTGTAATCTGCATTAAAGTTTATAGAGCACTGGGTACTCTACTAACTATTATTTATCTTCATTATCTGCCAAGCCTTTTCCCAACTATGTTGAGGTCGGCTTCCAGTCTAATCGGATGCAGCTAAATACCACTAATTTACCTGGACCGACTGCTTTTCTGACCTCCACTACCTACCAGATAACACGAAACCTCTTGGCAAGACTAGTTGTAAGACTTTGGGGCTTCTAATTTTCCGTAACTACTGTCAAAAATTTACGAATATCAAGATTCATTAGTGTTTTTTCATATCTCGTATATGGCTTTTAACTTGCAGCGTCCAAGTACTTATGAATAAATGTTCTCTCTCTCATTCTTAAAACCACACGTCAATCGTCAACAAAGTCTGACAACTAGTCTTACCAAGTAAGACTTCTTAGTAGTAGGCTTCTTAGTAATTACCCGTAACTACTGTCAAAGATCTACGAATGCCAAGATTCATTGGTGTTTTTTCATATATTTTTGCTTTTAACCTGCAGCGTTCAAGTATTATGTTCTCACTCTCATTCCTAAAACCGCACGTCCGCACGTCAATCGTCAAAACTACTAACATAAATATCTTTATTTCCATCGATTCTATTACTAGCACCACCAGTAATGTTTTTTGCTCGGATTGCATCTAAAATTAAACCACTGAACTTTGTTCGCACTCAAGACAATTTATTTGAGTTTAGACGGGAATGCTGTTGTTTAATACAACGGCATTTGCTAGCTCTAATTCAAGCTTACTAAAACTATTTAGACCGAAATATATGTAACATATGTTTTGTTTGCAGTTTGATTTGCAATGCTGTGTGTGGTCTGCATTTGTTTTGGTCTTTCAATCAATCACGCAGTCCACTGCTGAATATAAACTTCTCCCAAGCACTACATCACTTGGTTCCGCATTCGGCCACTTCTTAAATGTCCTCGATCTATCAAGCATGGGGCGTCCCATGCTATTTATTATTATTATATATTTATTTTGACCTTTATCCCTGTCACACGAGCTAACGGACAAACTGTCTTAAAATTGGTGCATCGTGCTGTTCGGCTAGGGTTTTCAAACTACTGTGGCTGCTGACCCTCATTCTGCTTATTAAGGATGCAGCCTTCTTCCATAATGGCATAAAAGTGGTCAGTTCGTGCTACAGCAAACATGCTAGACGCTCTGCAGAACCGAGGCAATCTCAACAGCACCCTGAAGCTATAATTATATTGCACGCGCAGAGCATCTGGAACCCTTGACAATAAGCTTTAAACAGAGTATGTTTGACGGTTCGCGGTCTCCACTCGACAGACGTCTAGTCATACGGCCATCAGTACTTCAACAAACATGACTGACCAGCCTACTTTAGCTTGCTACTTCTGCAGGTGACTTCAATTTCTTCTTCGGATTTCATTCCGGATCGTAATCCTTCAATGAAACTGGTCATAGTTCTCCATATAGCGTTGAGCTATCTTGGTTTTGTCGACCACCTCGATTGTTAATGTCCACGTCTTTGACCATCATAGCCTTTGGTTCCAGCTGTTCTGGTTGAAGTAAAAACCTTGGGATAATCCTTAAAGGATTAGGTGTCGATACGTTGCTAGTTATAATAAAGTCCCAGAAGGCCTAGACAAGCGACGATCGCTTCCAAAGCGTTTCGTATTACAACGACTTTCAACAGGATTGACATAAGCTTTCGATAGCATATGTCAGTCCTATACATTTTTGCCTTTTCCATCATCGTTAACGCTGATAGAATGTCACTTTGTCTAGGGCCTCAGGTCCATGTCCATTGTTATGAAAAGTCGGTAATTTTCGCCAGTCACGGTTACTATACTATAGTTAGGTTTAACGATATTCGTTTACAAAATATCAGAGATTTATTTAATCGGCTAATCTATGACGCAAGGGAACGTGAGGATTGTGGTGAAGCTGCGCTATCAAGTGGCTATCAGTCGCACAGGTATGACATTATATTACCTATTGACAGTTTTATTGTGTGTGGCTTTGTATCTATCTCATCTTATAAATGCAACCTTGGAACTCATCATGCTCTTGCTATCTTAAGGGTCTACCCAAACTCAAATTGCTTAGCATGATCTTCCGTTATGCCAAAAATAGTGCAGCATTAATTTTGAAATAAGTATATGTAAAAGTTGAGGATTGATAGTCCTATGTTTGAAGAAAACACGATTACATAAAAAAATCCAAAGTTACCTCTAAACCGAACTATAAACCAACAACTTTACTTATTAACTGAAATAACTATAAAGCAGATTTTATGTTTTTTTTTATTACCATTATTGTCACCGTAAACAGCAATTACCTAAACTATTCGAGGTTTGGAGCCGCCAGCACCCCACACCGTCTCGCTCTCACTCAGCCCGCGAGTAGTATGGTGCAATCGAGATAAAAAGTGAATTTGAGCTGAGGTAGCCCTAATGCACCTATGTGTCTTCGGCGGAGAATGTCTTCTTCTTCCTGACATCTCTCTTAGCATCCGTCATCTCAGTTTGACCTAATTTCTAGTCCTATGGTCTTTCACACAATCCATTAATCGTTTCTTTGGTCTCCTTTACTCTATACAGTATGTTAACTAACAAAGGGCGTTCCCGTTAACCTGCAATAGTATAGCGTGTATACATGCAAAAAAAAATATAGCCACAGAGTTTATTTTCCGTAACAATTTAATATTTTTTGTGAATAAATAATAGTTTTTCTTTACTATACAAAAACAAAAAAAAAACAATTTTTTTAATGGATTTTTTTTTAGCCTCTATTGACGCTATACTATTGCAGGTTAACGGGAACGCCCTTTGTTAGTTAACATACTCTATATTATACACTGTGTTTCTGTTGGCAAAATTGATGTCATCGATCTAAATCCACATTATGTATAAACGTTGCTTAAAGTTAAGTAACGATGAGCGCTTGTTTAGCAATTAATTTTTGACGTTTTTAAGAGACGTTTAAAAAAGTATCCTAACTTTAAGCAACCTTCCTTATCCTTACATATTATAAAACAAAGTCCTCCGCCGCGTCTGTCTGTCGTCCTGTTCGCAATAAACTCAAAAACTACTGCACCGATTTTCATGCTGTTTTCACCAATGGATAGAGTGGGTCTCGAGGAAGGTTTTAGCATATAATAACCCGAGGCGAAGCCGCGGGCATCAGCTGTTATACAAACCTCATAAATTATATAAATCTCATAGAGGCCAAGGTCTCTTTTAAAGTCCAGACATTTCATATAATGATCGGAGGGTCAGGAGATGAATTCCCATTTTTTTCATAATTTTCGCATTCTGATATCAATCCGACAAAAATATACCTCTATTTAAATACATTTTTGACAAGTTTTTGACATTGTTTGTCGCTGAGACATATCGCGAATAGATTTTGAATATGTTCAATTACGGGCATTCGCCGTCAGGGACGGTTTTTTGAAGAAAAACAATGAGTAAAGTGTGTAATTATTCTAGTTACATAAACACAAATAAGTAAGTCGTGTTCTTTCTAAAATTAGGCTAATAGTCGGTCAGTGCCAGTAATACGGAACTTGTCTGTTGGCAGGTGTGGCTTTAAAGTGTAAACAGTTGGATTGGGTTCATTTTATTATCTAACATGGTTCTTGGCAAAGAAATGCTTAAATTAATGGTTTATTTTTTTTAATGGTTAGATAATATGAAAAAAAGGCATGTATATTTTATGTTATATCTTTTTATTTATTTAGGTACTAACATAATTTAAAAACTTACAGGCATAAAATAATAGTAAATGTACAAGTATATATCATAACCCTCCTTTTTGCTTCGCCGTAGTCGGGTAAAAAAGGGGGGGAAACATACATGGGCATCAAAAAATTCATCCGCAGAGCTCTCAACCGCCAACAGCCGCAGGCATGCATAGTGTGGCCTATTTTGTTTTCACCCTTAATTATAGCGCATTAAGGTATATTTTTAGTCAACCGATCATAACAGCTGACATGATGTCCGGTAGCAAATAGCAGATTTACATAGTTCTTCTTTTCGAGTTATTTTCTAACATGACTAGTCAGATCAGTCAGCCGATTGGTACCGAGGTTAACTCAGCCTGACGTATCTATTTAAACCTGCATGATATTAACAAGTTAGAAATGCATCTGACATTCTGACCCATGTGTTCTATCTGACATTTTCACAAATTGTGGTCAATCTGACATATTAACCCATTGTGGTCAATCTGTCATTCTGACCCATTGTGGTCAATCTGACATTTTGACCCATTGTGGCCAATCTGACATTTTGACCCATTGTGGCCAATCTGACATTTTGACCCATTGTAGCCAATCTGACATTTTGACCCATTGTGGCCAATCTGACATTTTGACCCATTGTGGCCAATCTGACCCATTGTAGCCAATCTGACATTTTGACCCATTGTGGCCGATCTGACATTTTGACCCATTGTGGTCAATCTGACATTCTGACCCATTGTGGTCAATCTGACATTTTGACCTATTGTGGCCAATCTGACATTTTGACCCATTGTGGCCGATCTGCCATTTTGACCCATTGTGGTCAATCTGACATTCTGAATCACTGTGGTCAACAGTCATATTACCTATAGGCTTTTGGTCACCATGAGATTCACAGCAAAATTAAAAAAACACTATCCACACAGGGTCAAGGCGTTTCGGGTTTTGGGCCATTCAGGCTTTTCCATCTATCAAGAGTTGAGTTGAGTTGTCTTGTCTTGAGACATTTGTTCCGCTTCTTATGCATTAGATGAACTGACGAGCATGGTCGGGCATAATTTAAAATTAACTGCAGAACATCACGCCACCTCAAACTCTTGGCACGGCATATACAACTATTTTTATAACTAAGACTACGCGACAAAGAGATTTGCAGTTCCCTAGACGATAGTAGAACTGCCACGCCCTCTTAAGGTTACGCTAGTCGGTCATTCTTCAATACTAACTTGATACGGTGATTACTCATCTGTTTGACGGTTTACGTTCAAAAATCAATTGTATCAATTTGTCTTGTCATTGTCTAGCCCTGTACGGAAGCAGAATTGGAAAAAATAATACAGGGGATTTTGCATCGTTAGTTTAAAACCTGGCAATGGTATTCAGTGGCTGATTGTTATTATGAACATGCATACAGCGTACAGTCGAACAAGCTATTTGGTATACTATATTCATTTTCCGCTACACTGCCAAAATTTCTTTTTGGTTGTGTGTGTAATTTAACTTTTTAAGCTTAGGAAAGTGACGTAAAAGGATTGCTGACTACCTACTGAAAACACTCACAAAATTGTTTACAGTAGTTGCAAGTTATCTGCCTGTATACCAAGTAGCTTCTTCGACTGTAATAACAAAACGAACAATACCTTTTGATCTATTATAAGATTTGATACAGAGGTAATGGCGTAATAATTACGTTATTACATGTTTAATAGCCACGTACACGTGTTACGTAAAACACGTAGATTTAACGTAAATATTTACGTTTGTATCTTGTGTAGTAAGCATGTGTTTCGGTCCAGAAAGCCCTTGTGGAGATTGTAACGTTACAGGTTACACCTCAGTAGAGGTAGTGTGTGGGGTCAAATCCGGACAAGTACCATTGTGGCTTTTTCAATTCACAATTATATACTTTCTGAGTTTGGGTTTTGAGTGGAGCTCGTGGCCAAGTTTATAGCAGCACGGCCGACCCGTGCGGGCTATAAACTACAGGAATATTTTTCAGCTTTGTATCTGGAATGGCATCGGATTTTGGGATGGTTCTGGTAATGCAGAGGTCCATAGGAGGTGGAATCTCGCGGACTAGACGGCCACAACCACGATCGTGACCAGGTAAACCCGATATGAATTCCGCACTTGGTCGCAACGGCCAATTAGCCAAATCGGTTGAACGGACTGTAAAAAAGGTTTATTAAAATGACTAATCTTATTTCAAATGGAGAATAGACGGCCATGACTAGCCAGAGTCGTGGCCGTCTAAGTGCGCGAGTCCCTTAAATGGGCTGCTTCTTTTTTGCCTCTCTATAATATAAAAATCTGCTTCCCTGAACCGGATTCCGGATACTCCACTAAACATAAACGGCTTTATTAAAAACCATTGATTACACCAACAAATATAATATAATTTTCCTCGTAATTCTAATTCGCGGTACAAACATGAAACATAATAAAATTCTTGAAAAACTGAGTAAATCCGGAATCTAATTATTATAGAGAACTTACATAGAAATGACGTCACTGTGTATATTGTATCGCAAAAATAAACGACTTCGTTTGAAGCATTTGTTTCCTAAGAACACTTTAAAGAAAACCGACTGATCAAATAAATAATTGTAGTATTTGTAGTTCACTTTGAAAAGTATTCAAGAGCTTTTGAAAAAAAGAATTGTTGTTTGTTGTTTTTTAGAAATAGGTCAGGGATGAGGGAAGATGTTTGTTAATCGTATAAAAAGAAGAAAAGAAAGAAAGAAAAATTGTGTATTCTGCACAAACAAAACGCACATTACATTAATAATAAAAACATTTTACAAAAAGAAAAACCGACTTCCAAAAAAAACACAAAAAAATGGAAAATATCTTTAATATCGGAAGTCGGTGTCTTTACCTTTCAAAGCAGTGAAGGAGACAAATAATGATATCGTCTAAATAAACTAAGTGAGAAAAATACGTAATATTGAAGCTAACTCAAAAACTGTGCAAGTAAAGTTAATAAAATTTATATGGGGCCACCTCGGAAACATGACATACAAACAAAAAAAAGAATCATCAAAATCGATTCATAATTGGCGGAGTAATCGTAACAAACATACAAAAAAAAAACATACAGACGAATTGAGAACCTGCTCCTTTTTGAAGAAAAAGAAAAATACCTACACATTCAAATTAGCCAAAAGCCTGTGAATAATGGGTTTTTCTGGCAGGAACTTCTCAGTAGCAACATGGAGTCCGAATTGTGTCCGGTTGATGGCAATAGCTCACCCACTATTACATGGGACATAAACATAAATGGCGAGGGTGTACTGTAGGTACACCATTGTACTTCCTAAGGTTTTTAAACTTGCCCGTAGGGTCAAAGGCAAAGAAGATTAACATAACATCACGCCTATTCCCCGAAGGGTTAGGCAGAGCTGTACACCCACATAAAAGCAAAGAAGAGTGTCCAAATAAAAAAAAGCGTTAACAACATAAATATTTTTGGCCTAGATACGAAACCTGAATTTATGCGAACAGATTTTCATTTTCAAAAATCTTCGTGTAAATTGCAAGTATGAAACTATTTGCGAAACAAATAGATTTTATTTATGACATGTTTATTTATTTATAATTTTGATAAGTTTATGACGAGATACTAGGCTAATGTGTTCCTCTTAAATGTAGATTGATAAATAGGTTTCCTTGTTTCTTAAATCTATGATCGTATTTTATGTAGACACGATCGAAATAATACATGATCTGAATTGCGAATTTTCTAGTGATACATACTTACATGAATAATTATCATACCTAGTCGAAAGTCTGACAACCAGTCTTATCAAGGGGTATAGGTGTCGGTATTACCCAGTTACTGGGTTGTGGAGGTCAGACAGGCAGTCGCTCCATGTAAAATACTTGTATTGCTGCATCTTGTAAGACTGGAAGCCGACCCCAATATAGTTGGGAAAAGGCAAGTTTGGCTGGCATGAATATAGACTTGAATCAGTCTAAAATTACTGATTCAAGTCCCACTGCTGGGACTCACGACTCCTCTTTTTAAGAGGGAGAGGGCAAAATTCACTACCCGCCCAGTGCTGGTTGGTGGACGCCGCATGTCTTCGAATTTTTGGGGTCGCTATGGAGATGCCTGATTTTCTTCACCGTTTTAAAGGGGTATCACGTCGAGGACCACCAGTGCAAAGGAATGAAGTCTGGAGTTCCAATAAATAAGGAATATTCTCTAACCAGACAGGTGATATAATATAACCCAATATATTATCATCATAATCATCATCATTTCAGACAAAAGACGTCCACCGCTGGACATAGGGCTCCCGCAATCACTACATATGTATTATAAAACAAAGTCCTCCGCCGCGTCTGCCTGTCTGTAAGTTCATGATAAACTCAAAAACTACTGCACCGATTTTCATGCTGTTTTCACCAATGGATAGAGTGAATCTCGAGGAAGTTTTTAGTATAATAATAACCAACATCCACGCGGGCGAAGCCGCTGGCATCAGCTAGTACATGTTAAAAATTAATTAATTAAACGCTATTAAAGATGACAAAAATGACTAACATCAACTGAAATATTCAGACGGCGGTAATAAATTAAATAAACGAATTAAAATTTCTGGCATCGATTCAGATCATCTATTATTAACTGGACAAGAGACACCACTACGTCGATGTCTGGTCTTACCATAGGAAATTAGTCTATGCATTGTGAAGGTCAGAGGGCCTAGACAAGTGACAATCAACAGGATTGACATAAGCTTTTCGATAACTTATGTCTGTCTATCTTATGTGCCTTTTCCATTATCGTTATCGCTGATAGAATGTGACTTTGTCTAGGCACTCAGAATGGCAGACGTTTTCTTGTCAAACCCTGAAGCTTGGTACCTATCCATTTTGTTTGCGCACCAACTGCGGTCTGCGTAACTGAAGGTCTACCACCATAGAGATATAATATTACATAGGGTGCGCGTATTGCACAAACAAATCGCTTAATGCGCATCGTAGACAAGTGAGCTATAGATTAGTGCTGGGTAGGACATACAAGAGGCACTTCATATGTCCCATACAAAATGATTGAATGTCCCAACACCTCAAAATAACATTTTGTACCGCTTCACTGTTGTACAAATGAATGGATCTCGAACTGACAAGTGAGTGAGTGTGGTGAGGAACGTCGTGTTGTTCAAACCCGTGTCTACTGTTCATAGTTTGTTGCGCGCACTCTATACTATAATTATATCTCTATGGTCTACCTACATCCTACGCACGAAATCCGCAGTTTCGGCCGAAGTCACGGGAGATTGGATTAGATTGGGGTCCGAATTAAGAGAATGACCCATAAAGCCATGTTTTGGAGAAGAAGTGGCGAAACTTTGTGTCGGAAAGTGAACGACAGACGAAAAAAAAAAACAGAACTATCATTTTGATTATTTCTCAGCAGTTTGTGAGAGATGAGTATGATTCGTGCTTACAATGTTGCGCCCTAGGTATTGTGTGAGCGCTGAATGAATGGAGTCACAGCTTCGCGAGTGCAATACACCTGTTTAGGGAACGAAAGGTTAATGTGGATACACTGAGGGCACTTAAAGTTGCCTATCCTTTTCATTCCACGCAATTCCACGACTATTCAGTCAACGGTCAAGGCTTGGAACCGGTTTAAAAAATACCGGTTAAAACCTTTTCTAAAGAACGCGAACTTTTAGAGAACTTTATTTTAACCTTACTTTTACTGGAGGTTCTCAGAAGATTTGTGCCCGGTTGGCGATAGGCTCGCCCTCTGTAACATAACTGGCGAAATGTGGGTGTACTATTATTATAGGTACACCTCTGCCTAACCTTCGAGGAATACAGGCTTCATGATATAAAAAAAAACAAAAAAAAAAAAAAAAATTTCGGACATCAAGATCCATAGCAATTCGATAGTACATATCATCAAAATTAGAACAACACAAAGAAAATACAAAAAAATAAATAAATAAAATCAAATTACCCGTAGGCATAACGACCTCCAAATTGGTGACGAGATCCTATCCGACACAGTCTTCAAGATTTTATTGCGGCTGCCACGCATTCTGCAGATCAGGGATGCCGTTTTTTTGCGAATTATGGCGTGAAAGCCGTCCGTACGGTGTAGCGCATTACATATTGTTATGTTTGTGGGATCATGTGGTGAAATCATTGGTGAAATAAAATATTTGATCCGGTAAAAACTGTTATATTTTCGGAGCAATCCAAATAAAAACTAAGAAACACCAAAAAACACCTCATCTAATGCCGTGATCCGACGGTGCGCCATATTGCGGACGGACACAGACGAGCCCGCACGACGCACCGTGAGAAGGTGTACGTGCGGGGTATCGCAGACATCGGAAGTTCCTCGGTGCACGGTGCGTGGCGGTCTGTGGTCGTCTGCCGTGCGTGTCCGTCCGCAAAATCGCGGATCGTCGGATCTCTGCATAACACGTCTGTCGTCATTCGTCGTTCCTTACACCCGTCGCCTTATTCCTTTTTCCCATCTCTCTCCCTTTCATTCTTATACACCTTTCACTCGCACCTCTACAACGTTCCCTTCTACTCTAAATTCCACGTCTTACTCTGAGGTATATCCTCCCTAGTCTAGCGCATAGGCTTGCACAAGGCGGTCAACTGAACTCCCTACTCACTTCGCGACTCTTTGCCAGTTACGACATAGGGACTCACTAGAGAGGTTTTACTGTTTCTGCACATGTTAGAGATATCGATATTAATTATGCAGTAATAAAAATGCCTGTTTTTCAAAAGGACTGCAAGCTAACCTAACTGAATCTTAAGCTCTTAGGTATATTATTATCTACAAAAAATCTTAATCGTCATCTATTTAAAACGAAGATGTCTTAATCTTTCGTTATAGGTACGTTAACTTTTTACTTTGTAGTACCTACATTATTTTTGAGTGTGTGATATCATCAAATGACTTCTCCCGCTCTGGGCGGAGCGGGAGGGCGTGTCAGACTTTTACTGACTAAAACCTACCCGTGTTTCTTCAGTTGCTTGTTGTCAAAGGGTCTAGGTATCCCTTTCGGACTTTCCCGCAACCCTGGCAGTAGGTACCTACATAAATTGGACGCTAAATACAAATAAGAATCTTACAGGTTTCAGAAAAAACAAAACCAAAAATATTCAAAATCCTTTTTATTTCCTACCTCTTTATTAAAACCATCTCGAAAACAGGCTCATTACAAAATTAATTACCGTATTTTATGACAGGTGACATCTGATTCCTTCGTCCGCCATCACTAATCTAGAGCTATTGTCTGTGACCGGCGAGCCGTCGTTTGAGATACGAAACGCGCGCGTTTAGTTGCGCGCATAATAATTTATTATCTGTGAACGTTGACAGTTGTCGGGAAAAATGAGACAAGATGGCGTCTGTTTTTTTTTTGGTTTTGTTTATTGGAAATATTTAATGGGTCAATGTTGATGGAAGACTCTTCAATCCTTTATAGTGTATATCCATCCTACAATTTAATTTACCTACATGTATTCTTAGGGCAAGATTTATAGATCGTACTTTGACTTTACTTTGGTAAGTAACCGCCTCTCACGAATGTGAACCTTATTACTAACACATTTATGTTCATTTTCGTATGGAACGCTTACCTTACTTAGTAATAAAAAAGTGAGTTCTGAGAATCATGCCCTTATACACTTGGAGGCTCTTTAAAGTATCTTCCGTAGCCAAGGTATGGCACAGGAATTATTTTCTTTATCGAGAAGCAACTAGTTCTTCTTAGGAGTCCAACTATGGTATTGGTATGGTACCTATTCATTGGCACATTTAATAAAAGTTTCCATAATAATTAACCAAAAAAACATCATAATTACTTTACAGAGAAAAGAAATTTCTCCGCCACAAAACAAATGAGCGCCCAAAACTAAATAATACGTTATCTATTATTTTAATCGAACCGTGTATCGATTTAAATATAATACCGATTATTTCGACACGGTGCTGGGCGTTATCAACAGACCATAGATTAAAGAACAACGTTATTAATTAAAAGAAAAAAAATAAAGCCCATTTCCATTAGCGGGATACGTGTCAATTGAGATGGGTTAAGGCGGGTTACACGCTTGCGACTGACGCAACAATATCTATACATATTATAAATGAAAGTCACTTTTCGTGTTTATCTGTATGTCCACGTTGTTCTTCTAAACCACGCAACAGATTATGATGAGGTTTCCACCATCGTTGAGAGAATTTATTCCGGAAGGTTTATGACTATGTATAAGACTTGTAGACACCCGCTAAACGGCGGCCGCCCGCGCCCCATGTAATAGACAGGTAAAATTCCGCATTGAAAAAAAAATATGGCGGTTTTTTTTTCCAAAAAAAAACCACATATATAGAGACACTCAGTGTGATTCTTAACAACACCCTCACGGATCGGACAGGGTTTTTGTAACACGCTGTATATACAAGGTGGAGACGACAATACGACAAAAAATTCAAACTCCGTATGACGTTCACGGTCTACATAAAAAATATTAATCAAATATATCCAATAGTTTAGTTACGATAGCTAGTCAAAGATCGGCAAACCCCATAGTCGGCCCATCACTACTATTTAGTATATTTGAAAAAAATACTTTTTTAATTTCGATGTTAGGATTTATTTCATAGTTCCAGTGTTTTTATTTGTTGTTGTATTGAATTGCCGTCTCCACATTGTATACATATCGAAAATACAATGTATACACTTTTACAAAATATACAGCATGTTTCAGAAAGTGTGGTCATATTTAAGGGTGTGCTATAGTCCATCACGCTCAACCGCTTTCTCTATTGGACAAACATCGTCGACCACACCTTTCTTGCTGTAGTAACTTATACCACATCCATTTCCATTGCCACTGACATCCTGTGTCCCCAGAACGAGAAACAATGGCATCAGAAAGTTAGACTTCTCCCGTGGCCTACATTGATGCTCCATTTAGACTACAGAATTGTAATGCACCCCAGTGGCCCTAGACAAAGTGACATTCTATCAGCGATAACGATGATGGAAAGGGCAAAAATGTATAGGACTGACATAAGCTATCGAAAAGCTTATGTCAATCGTGTTGAAAGTCGTTGTAGAAATACGAAACGTTTTCGAATAGATTGTCACTTGTCTAGGCCCTCGGATCTATTATTTCTTCGTACCATAACATCATACTTGTTTTTCCCATACTTTTTTTTTTTTTTAACAAATTTCACACAATGAAAATAATGAAAACTCAAGACGACTCCGGTGGGCTTATTCGCACGATTTAACTCGCCCGAAACGAGCGAATCCACTCTTTTAAATAATTTTATTATATTTTCGGTAGGCGATTCGCACGAAGTTAATTTATTTGTGGGCGAATCGACAACTCCAGAAATACGTGAGACAAATTGGCACATTTTGAATTTTATTAAAAATAAAGTTAAGTGCTAGCTCGTGGCTAAGTAATAACAGCCGCACGGGTCGATCTATCAGGTTAAGCTACGCTTGCCGGGGTTGGTCCGTGGATGGGTGACCATCTTTACATACCGAGACTTCTCCGTGCCTCGGAAAGCACGTTAAGCCGCTGGCCCGGGCTGTCATTCGCGGATCCTTGACAGTCGTTACGGGTCGTCAGAAGCCCGAAAGTCTTACAACTAGTCTCACCGAGGGGTATACGGGGTACAGTTACGGGTTTCTAGAGGTCAGATAGACAGTCGCTCCATGCAAAATACTGGTATTCAGCTGCATCCGGTTAGACTGGAAGCCGACTCCAACATAGTTGGGAAAAGGCTAGGCAGAAAAAAGTACACTAACTTGCGGTTTAGAATGCAAAAGTACCTAATGCAATATAAAATCCGCTGTAGTATACCCAGCCTAATAATAACCTATCAATTGAATCAACACTGCACGGTATAGACTAATTACTAAATTTTTGAACTCCCACACCTTACAATAGAAAGTCTTAGCGAAAGGAATGATGTTGCATTATTATTGATCTTTGAAACACCTACGGTCAATGTTGAATTGTTTTTAAATAAGGAAGGATGGTGGTACTTTACTACATAGTCACTTTTATTTATATTTACATCTTATTCATCTTCGTATCAATTGATTTCACAACAGCAAAACCCGCACTGCCCACATCCAAAGAGGTCCGTTACGTCTCAAACCATAGACAATGTGACAGTTTCCAATTGTGCCGTTGCCCATACTTGGGCTAATTAAAAAAGTAAAACCGCCGCAGGAAACGTCACTTCATATAGCGTTCCGAATTTGAAAAGATTGACAGGCGGTATGGGCGGTGCGGGCGGTCGATGTGACCGAAATGATCGGAAATGTGAAAGATTTTGAATGTGTCATTTTTTAAAATTGATCATTAAATCGCGAAATGTTTTCTTAGTTAGATCTAAGTATCTAACAAAAGTATGTCCTACTTAAGTTATTTACTTAAACTAATTTAATAAAGCTAAAGAGTTTATTGATTGATTATATTATTTAGCACACAAATGTACAGAGGCGGACTTAATGCCATAGGCATTTTCTGACAGATAGTTTGAGTTTGTTTGAACGCGCTAATCTCGGGAACTACGAGTAGGATATGAAAAAAAAAAAAATAGCATTCGTCAGCCCTATACTTGAGGATGGTTATAGGCATCACGCTACGACTCTTAGGAGCTGAGCAAAAAGATAAAAAGTTAGAAAGACCTCTACGCGGAAACGAAGTATTGGCGCGGGCAGCAGGTCCTCGGCCTAGGGAATTTTATAAAAATCTGGCTGTTATTTTAGTATATTGTGATTTCCACGCAGACAAAGTCGCCCAATTTCAAGCTTGTAAAAGTCATGTGTGTGTGTAAGTGTCATTTCTACCAAGTGAAGTGACAAAGCGTAGAGCGTTGTAATCGTGGTTCTGGGACCAAAATGGTCGTGCGTTGAAATCGTGATCCCACTCCCAAAGCATGCAAAATATTTTACTACAACAACAAGCTTGTTCGGATATTAATGTTTGTGATTAATAGTGACAAATATACCTTAAGTAGGTAAGTAATTTGCTGGGAAATTTTTGACTCGGACTGTGCACTCGGAGATCGAATAGTGTGTTTTCAAATACTTAGGTATATTCCTTCCCCGCATAGCGTGGACGTAATGTCACATAAACACAAACTGTAATTTTCATTCATAGTGTAGCGCATAGAGGAAAATCAGTGGTAAGGTTCATCACTAATCATCAGCAGGCGTAGCATGGCGCTTTCTATCTCTACGAAGAATAGACATAGCTTTTTCTATACAAAGTGACAGTTCGTTTCTTCATTTTTAACATCGCACTGTAGAAATCCTTCTACAATCTGTCATTTTGTCTTTCATTTCTAACGATCTTTGTCTAGGTCTTTTTGTAGGTAGACTATTTCGGAAGAAAGTTTTCTATCCTTACTGTCAAAATCACACTGACAACCGATAAATCCTATGACAAAACAAAGAATTCTGAGTCGAATTTTGTAAAAGAGTGAATTTCGTAAAACTCTTTCTACTTTGCAGCCGTCGTACCGTCTACACGAAACGTCATTTTTGTCTACTCTTTCGTCGACAAAACGGTGCTCATCATGCTACGCCTGGGTGAGATAAAGGCCAAGAGTTTAGACGTTGTAGAAAAAAAGAAAAAAAAATGATTTTCTTGTGATGTTACCCGCGACTTGTCTGCAATCCAGGATGAAAAGTAGCTTTTGTCGTTTTCCAGGTCAAGGTCTACACCTGTACCAAATTTCATCCAAACCCGTTCAGCCGTTTTAGCGTGAAAGCGTATAACAAACAAAATCACTTCTGCATTTATAATATTATAGTTAGGACTGGCAAGATACTGATGATTTTTTAACAAACAAATAATAAAGGTACACACGGCTACACATCAAGCTATACATTTCCAGTATAAGCTGACCTCGGATTGTATGGAAATCGTATACAATGCGAGATCAGCATAAACTGGAAATGTATAGCTTGATGTGTAGCCGTGTGTACGAGTGCGATAAAATTTACCTCAAGGTGCTACACCTTTTCATCCCGCGACTGCACACTAGTGCAATAGAATTTCAAACCGAGTGTTCGATTATTCATCTGACCATGAACTTAACTAGAGTAACCACACAATGCCTCATGCCGATCCAATCTAGCGTTAATTGTTAGAATCAATTGTTCAAGCATATTTATCTGATCGACTCCGAGGCTTGTTGGCAACTAACTAATACTGCAAACAGAGTGCATTACGTGTGCCAGTATTCTTTAAAGTGCAGTTTGTGTTACCATACGGCCAGGTACCGAGAATTCGGCAGCTGGGGCATGTACTGTTTGAATGACTGACAGATTGAAATTGTCAGTCAATGGTGCCGATTCTGTTGTTCACAAACTAAACTAAATTTAAGTTCAGGGCATCTTTTTCTTTCTATTTCATTAAGAAAAGGACAGAAGATAAATTTTAATTTAGTCCTGTCAAATTAATCGACAATAAGTTCCTTCTCTATTACATCCTGTCATGTCTGTCTGTCTGTCTATCTGTCTGTCTGTCTGTATGTTACCTTTTCACGCCTAAACCACTGAACGGATTTCGACATTTGGCAAGGAGATAGATGGCATCCTGGGGAAGGACATAGGCTACTTTTTATCGACATAACACGCGGGCGAAGCCGCGGGCAGAAGCTAGATTTGAAATATAAATAATAGCTTCATCGCCTACTGAGCAAAAGACACACATAAAATGTCGGACAATAATTAAAATACATAGAAAAAAATCACAACGCACACTTTTCCTCAAGCAATTAGATGAAAGTATCCGCGCTATGCACTCGCACATGCTCACACGCAACAATCACGACGAAGGCGCCACTGAATAGAGTAAAACAGAAGATTAAACTAACACAGAAGGAAGTCATAATGATTGGTGACCAAACCTAGTTGAGATTCAGACAAGCGAAGCATGCCACAAAAAGGAGGAGGCCTTTAGTGAGCAATGAGTTGAACTAGCCTGAAGGAGCTCGTGGCTAAGTAATAACAGCCGCACGGTTCGATCCAACAGGTTAAGCTACGCTTGCCAGGATTGGTCCATGGATGGGTGCGACCATGTTCACATATCGAGATTCCTCCGTGTCTCGGAAAGCACGTTAAGCCGTTGGTCCCATCTGTCATTTGTGGATCTTTGAAAGTCGTTACAGGTCGTCAGAAGCCCGAAAGTTTGACAACCAGTCTTGCCAAGGGGTATTCTATTACCCAGTTACTGGGTTGTGGAGGTCAGATAGGCAGTCGTAAAATACTGGTATTCAGCTACATCCGGTTAGACTGGAAGACAACCCCAATATAGTTGGGAAAAGGTTAGGCAGATTGATTTTTTTGAGCGGAACAAGCCTGGCAATGTTGATGATGATAACCAATTACAACAGCTTCAGTAAGATTTGTATGCAAAGTCAACAAGAGGGTCAAGTCAAGTGACAATCGTTTTCAAAGCTTTACGGTAGCTAACGTCAATCCAATACATTTTTAACTTTTCATGCATGTCACTTTCACGTTCACACACAATCCGTTCATTGCTAAAGTGATAGACACTTGATAGCTATGTAATCTCCATCTTTTTCGAAGCCAGCTCAGAGGCCTAGACAAGTGACAATCGCTTCGAAAGCGTTTCGTATTTCTACAACGACTTTCAACAGGATTGACGTAAGATTTTTCGATAGCTTATGTCAGTCCTATACATTTTTTCCATGATCGTTATCGCTGATAGAATGTCACTTTGTCTAGGGCCTCAGGTTAGTCACTCACTACACGAAAAAAGAAAGACTCGTCCTCCAAATTTCGAGGCAGTAACCGGTCCTGTGCTCACATCTTCAGTCTTATATGTGGCAAATCTCTCGTGACCAATCACGCGACTAATCATAATTAGAATCAATCTTGGCAACTGTACGAGCGCCACACGCAATAAATCCATTTTTAAATTAGCGGCTTCTTTTAATCTTCTAGGTATCTAGTCTAACTCCTTAAAGATAGAATGTCAGTTGCACGTCATAGAGTTTTTTAGAACCTAAAAATAATAAAACGGTAAACTTTTTATACTAAAAAACTAAAAAATTATAATAATAATAACCTAACCTAACTAAAGCTATTCATCATCATCATCTGCCTAGCCTTTTCCCAACCATGTTGGGGTTGGCTTCCAGTCTAACCGGATGCAGCTGGATACCAGTATTTTACATGGAGCGACTGCCTATCTGACCTCCACAACCCAGTTACTGGGTAACACGGAACCCCCTCGTACAGATCGATTCAAACTTAATGGCGGAAGTTAGCTTTTAGCTGCGCAGTACCCCACCCCTCACCCCGCTATCACATGAAATTGTTACTGCGCAGCGACTCGCCTCATGTTCCGAGCCGCCATTAAGTTTGAATCGAACTGTAAGACTGGACCGGCTAGTTAGACTATTTGGACTGGTTAGTTAGAGGATTTGGACTACCCGCAACGACTGCCAAAGATCTACAAATGACAACCGGGCACAACGGCTTCACGTGCTTTCCAAGGCACGGAAGGGTCTCAGGGTCGGAGGGGATAGCTCGCCGTCCGATAAGGACCGGGCCCGGGTCGATGGCGCGTCGTGTTCCACCCGCGCCTTAAAGAGTTGTCAGCACACTTGACGGGGTCCGTTAGGACCGATGCCTGCCAGGGTTGTGGGAAGTCCGAAAGGGACACTGGGAACTTGGTGTTGCTAAGGTCCCAGTGTCACTTTCGGACTTCCCGCAACCGGGAACTGAAGGAACACGCCCTCCCGCTCCACCCAGAGCGGGAGAAGTCAATTGATAAGAACCTCAAAAAAAAAAAAAAGGGTCGGAAGGGATGTATTGGATGGTGACCTCGGCAAACGTCGCTTAACCTGACCGATCGACCCCTTTTTTTTTTTTTTTTGAGGGTGGGAAATCATCCAATGACTTCTCCCGCTCTGGGTGGAGCGGAAGGGCGTGTCAGACTTTTACTGACTAAAACCCACCCGTGTTCCTTCAGTTGCCTGTTGCCAAGGTCCCGGTATCCCTTTCGGACTAACCCGCAACCCTGGCAGGCATCGGTCCTAGCGGACCCCGCCAATTGTGCTGACATCTCTTTGAGGCGCGCGTGGAACACGACGCGCCATCGACCCGGGCCTGGTCCTGATCGGACGGCGAGCTACCCATTGCTCGCCGTCCGCAAGCCCGCGCCTGTGGTGGCCGGGAATCCGCCTGGGATTCCCGACGCCCAGGGCGTCTCCAGCGGCGGCGGCGGTTAGGGGCGTGAGGGCGCAAACTTTGCCTCTCTCTCACGCGTTCCGCCTCCTCCTTCGCGAGCATTACTGCTTCGCAGAAGGAGGTGACTGCTTCCCATGCCCTCTCGCTCCGTACCATGGCCTGGACCAGAGCCGGACGCGAGAGGTCACCGCCGCACCGATCGACCCCTGCGGCTGTTATTGCTTAGCCAAAAGAAACCTTAGTGATTTATTAATTTACTGGGAGTTTTATTGAAAAGTCGACTACACTTCCGAGCGAACCTTCTGATCAATTCCTAACTTGTACTTTCGTGATGTCCACGCATCATCGCGTGCGCATTTCAATTATCACTCATTCTTGTGCCGCAGCAGTTGAACTCTGAGCTTTTAAATAGCCCAATAACTTTGCAGAAGGCCGGGATAGATTTGTGGCAGATTCATTGGATGACAATTTATTATAGTGAGCTTGTAGTACAATCATTGCCGATTTTGTAATAGTTTTATTACTGTCAATGAGAATTTATGTGCTTCTGCGTTGATTTTGCAGTAATGGTCATATTGAGAGTCGATTCTAATAGGAAAATAGAAGTCTAGAACTAACTTGTATATTTCAGCACGAATCCTATCATTCGTGGATCTTAGACAGTCGTTACGGGTCGTCAGAAGCCCGAAAGTCTGACAACCAGTCTTACCAAGGGGTATCGTATTACCCAGTTACTGGGTAATACTAGTTACTGGGTTGTGGAGGTCAGATAGGCAGTCGCTCCATGTAAAATACTGGTATTCAGCTGCATCCGGTTAGACTGGAAGCCGACCCCAATATAGTAGGGAAAAGGCTAGGCACATTGATTGACGTGTAAAAATTTACAGATTGTTACAAAAAATAAATTAATTTATTTATATGTTTTAGTCCAATTTTTTTCTGCTCAAAACAACAGACCATTTGCATTCGTCCAACTCATAAAATCGGCAGAGAACACTGACCGAAGCAAAGCTCGACCGTAAGCTGAGTTCGAAATTTGAAACAACGTCAACAAGATTAAAGCGGCCGCCATGCGCCATGTTACTGAAACGTCAAACTTACAAAATGGATTCCCCGTTTTCCCGCGCTCCTCTGGGATTCTAATGTTGTCTCTGGTTATGTGGGTAATTATTGTAAGTGATACTTTATGATTTGTTTATTTGTACGGGTGAAATCTAGGTTCCGTAATTTAAAACAATCAATTTGTTTTAGAACAGTAAATTATACAAGACTTGCTGCGTTCTGCGTTTTCACCCGCAAAAGTCTCGATCTCGTGGGAATATCGGGATAAAAAGTATCCTATATCCCAATTCAGGTCAATGGTCTACCCCTGTGCCAAATTTCATCCTTATCCATTCAGCCGTTTTCCCGTGAAAGAGTAACAAACAAACTCACTTACGCATTAAGGTGTTTAAAAATTTACTTTACAAACTATAAGAGGTGTTAGAAACGAACTGAACTCGTGAATTTGTGGAGGAGCTCGTGGCTAAGTAATAACAGGCGCACTGGTCGATCCGTCTGGTTAAGCTAAGCTGGCCGGGGTTGGCCTGTGGATGGGTGACCATCTTTACATATCGAGACTCCTCCGTGCCTCGGAAAGCACGTTAAGCCGTTGGTCCCGGCTGTCATTCGTTGGATCTTGGACAGTCGTTACGGGTCGTCAGAAGCTCGAAAGTCTGACAACCAGTCTTACCAAGGGGTATCGTATTACCTAGTTACTGGGTTGTGGAGGTCAGATAGGCAGTCGCTCCATGTAAAATACTGGTATTCAGCTGTATCCGGTTAGACTGGAAGCCAACCCCAATATAGTTGGGAAAAGGTTAGGCAGATTGATTGAGAAACGAACTGAACAACTTTCAGTAATGGACCAACCGAGAAATCGCGAAAAAAACACAGCTGTTCCCTACATTTATGTTCGCATAGCTCGTCAAAATGTAGGGAACAGCTGTTTTTTTTTTAACAATATCACATGTGCTCGTTTTGATTCGATCTTTAAACGCGACAAAAATGTCAAACTGTAAAAAATAAGTAATGATTACGAACATGTGGACAAATCTTTAACAAATCCATTGAAAAACAAATTCGAATGACTAATATAGCTAAAAATACCACATTACATAGTGACAACTGGGCCAAATGACTTATGAAGTTCTAAAGAAAGTTTAAAAAAATCAGTATCCACTGCCAGTTCTAAAAGTTTATTTGACTCTTAAACTAATACGAACCGAGCATTGTAATTCGAATAAACCGAAATATTCATTAAAATCAAAGACATTCAGGCAACAAACAAAATCAAAGATCGTTCGGACGATAGCAAAAAAAGTTTCACAAAAAACTGAACTGAGAGCTTTGAACTTTTTGGTGGCGCCTAAAATGTTGTTTGGAACTTTTGTTACGAGTTTTTTTAGGTCGTTTTTTTCCAGGTGTTTAAACTTTCATTTACAACCCGTGCGAATTAAGTAAGCACCTCGCTAGAATGCGACCCCGTACTGTACTGTACGAGTGACGTCACAGCACCAGGTGCTTAGTTAACTCGCACGGGTTGTATGGTTGATTTATATTGATCCAGTGTTTGAATCCAGTGCCACTGGATTGACCTTCACCAATTAGCGGTTGCTCTATTTCAATCCGGCGCTGGTTATGGGATGTTTATTGTCGACTGGAATGAAAAGTGGTGTTTTTTCTTACATTGATCAAGTATCGATCTTAATGTCATCCAGGACTGGAATCCAGTGACATTAAGATACTTAAACACATTTCATTCCAGTCTACCATCCAATATACAGCGCTATCTAAATGTCACTGGATTAAAATGCTGGATTGAAACACTGAATCAATGTAAATCAGCGTTAACTGCCACTACTAAGGTACTTCAATTTAGATTTCAAATAACCTTTATTAGCAATCTTGGAAGGTTAAGCTACGCTTGCCGAGGTCGGTACGTGGATAAGTGACCATCTATTAAATATCGACAAAGGAAGGGTCTCGGTATGTTATGGATGGTCCCCATCCACAGACGTACCTCGACAAGCGTTGCTTAACCTTAAAGATCGACCCGTGCGGCTGTTATTCTTTAGCCATGAGTCTACTACTCAGGTAAAGTACTAACGGATATTAAAGGCACGGAAGGCGCTCAGCACACGACGGACAATTTGGAATCGTATGGAAATTCTAGCAGTACGTCCGCGTGCGCGTTAAATTTCCAAATTGTCCGCAGACAAATTTTATTGTCCACCATCCGCTCAGACCACCGAAGTTCAATCTCGCCACAAGTCGTGACAGAAGCGCCATTTTATGCGCCCAAGTAAGCAACGGTACGTTCCACGCTTTTTGCTTAGGTACGCGTGTTTCGTGAATCATTCGATAAATAATGTAAAAAAGTACCTAATTGTTTTGATACAGACTATGATGGGAACAAATTGTCGATGGCTAGGCTTCGTATTTCCGGTGGTACAAAAAAGATTTTAAATGTAGGACATAGATGAAGATATTTTGTAGTTGAGTTATGAGATATCGATAAAGAAATTTGACTGTAGCACCACGGACGGGTGTCCTGTCTGGCGGGAAACAGCCCGAAAATTTATGTATATAATATACAAATATGTCGAACGCAGGATAAACTTTGTCTGCGCGATACAGGATTTGTGTGACGTCAGATCTTTGATGCGTAGTTCGCATGTGGCGATGTAGATGCCGCCACAGCCTCCTCCCAATTGCACCGTTCTTCACAGCATTGTGCCAAATCTTGTTTAGCTCAGAGATCCAACCTTGATGCCTTGACTAGACCAAAAAGGCACTCGTTACATTACTGGGAAGAAAGTCCACATACCCTAAAAGAATGCTAATTATTTCAAACCATGCTCATTGCCTCACAAACGCCTACAGAGCTACCGTTATCCACTTATAATATAGCCTACAGCTACTGTCGTTTCATAGAACAGTGGCGGACGTAATTACCATAGACTATAGAGCAGAGCCACTGGAAGATTTCGTAACGGACCTCATTTGAAAAAAGATTTATAGAATTTTTGGTATGAATGGGAATGGGAAAAGAGAAATTGGTGGTCCAGTAACAAGAAGATGACACAGCACCCTCAAAAGTTACAAAAAAAATTGATTTGGTAGTTAATAGAACAGATTTGAAAAAAAAAAGAAATTAATACCTACATAATTATGATAATCTTGAAATTGTATAACATATTATATAGTTTACTTAAAAATAAAATCCCATTTCTCACGCAACTTCAAACTCAAAACATAACTTTTTTGACAGACAACCATTCTCATCCACCATCTTCAAAAAAAAGTTCTTTTACCGATAAGTTACATTCCAAATGATTTCAAACACGACTGGCCGTTAAGAAAGCTATCACTCAAAAAAGAACAAGTGTTCGAAATTTGAAATAAAATGAATTAATGATGTATCGACGCCGACAAAGATAGTTTGCTGGCGAGATAAAACTTGGATCGAGGATCGAGTAACTACGTATGGCTCATATTGTTTAAGAATAAACTTAATAATCGTATTGAAATTATTCCAGGCCTTCCAAGATATAGTATCACATCACTATTGGCTTTCTTTTTATATATTCATGTAATTTGTTATCATTTAATTGTGCTTGTGTGTACACTGAATAACAGGCCATGATGTCTATCTATCTATTTAATTTCTACCGCATGCGTGCTTACTCTTTTACACAGATAATTGTATTATGTACCGTTGTTATATTTTTCGCTAGTGTTGTCCCACTACAGAGCAATGGCTTCTCTTTCTTTCGGTCTTCAGAGGCCCTAGACAAAGTGTCATTCTATCAGAGATAACGATGATGGAAAAAGCAAAAATGTATCGGACTGACATAAGCTATCGAAAAGCTTATGTCAATGCTGTTGAAAGTCGTTGTAGAAATACGAAACGCTTTCGAAGCGATTGTCACTTGTCTAGGGCCTCTGATCTATCAAGATCATCACAGGTTCCTATCCCACAATTTATTTGGGTTCAAGAAAACACGTCAGTTTCTTCCCATACATGATCTCGTTCAACCTATAGAAAACTACTAGCTATGGCTTGTTTATAAAACCTCCTTCCTGTATTTTCTCGGTCGGTGGAGTAAAAACAATGGCATTGGCATAGTTTAGGACTCTTTTATGACCTAAACCTTTAGGTAATTTGCTTTACTTATTGAGAAAACTCAAAGACCACCCACGTTCCTGTGAGCTTCAAGAAGTTAATAATCTCCGGTTCCATATGACTTATCAATCGTTATTCGTAACTTACGACTCGGCAGTTAAGGGCGCACCCTACCTCCAGATTTTATCCCGCTCGGACCATACTTCTCGAGTGAGAACGAGACGGAGTGGGGCGCTAACGGCTCTAAAGCGTCGAAAAGTTTAGGTAATTGCTTTTTACGGTGAAAATAATGGTAATTAAAAAAAAAAAAAAACATAAGAACTGCTTTATAGATAGTTCAGTTATTATGCAAAGTTTCATGATCTAATTTGAAGTACTTTTTTAATACCAGCGTTTTATAGTTCTGTTTAGAGGTAACATTGGATTTTTTTTCTATCGAGAAAATTTTATGTACTTAATCGTGTTTTCGCCAAACATAGGACCTAGCATCAATCCTTAACTTTAACATATATTTATTTCAAAATTAATGCTGCAGTATTTTCGGCATATCGGAGGATCATGCTAAGTAATTTGAGGTAGGGTGCGCCCTTAATCTACGTTGGAATGGGCCGCTAGGTTCAACTTTCTGACTAACTGATCGAGTCTTTGACAATTCAAAAGTGCCTGTAAATGGTTTAATTGAAATATTATATGCTTTGAGTTTGAGTCATAATCAAAGCATTGCCACATCTTAGATTTTACTGCTAAGAGTAAGGCTAGTTCATTTACAAACTAGACCATTTTAATAGGTTTAATAGTCCAGGCTAATTATGAAATTTTCGCAATTTGCTGTTAACGGGCAATTGATAAAATCGTTAACCAATTTATAACTTTGACACTGGCGATCATTAAAGTCTTGGGTGAGGACGGTTGTCGAATCTAGATTTAAAACTACACTTGAATCGTGATTAAACTCGCGACAATCTAAGAAGTCCGTTTTGACAGCTATAAAAATCATTCGTGTAGCGATGAAAAAAAAAATTGGTTTCTTATGAACTGACTCTCTAAGTATGTTTAATAGATATCTATTAAACATACTTAGAGAGTTTGCAATCGACGACTTATCTACATTGCTTAAAGACTGATTCTCAAGGCATAACGTTTTATTACAAGTACGAGAACGAAACGTCAAAACGGACTTCTTAGATTGTCGCGAGTGTAGTATCAAATCTGTTAGTTTCATTTGAGTTAGATTGATGATGGAGCGTCGTTCTTAGTTTCTGATGGAGCGTCGTTCTTAGTTTCTGATCGGTAGTTTTCTCTCTGACAAATTACTTCTGCTTCTTTCTTTTGGCTATTATCCCAATTTATTTGGTGTCAGCCTTCCTCCTAGTACTTCTGCGCCACACCGTACGGTTGTCGATTGTTTCTTTTGTTGTGTTGCTCGCTACAATATTTATTTTTTTATTGTTCGTAGCCAAGTTTTGACTTGTCGTCCACGGCCTCTTTATCCGACTTCTATATTCATGACTCTTTTAGTCATATGATCATCATCTGGCCTCATGTCATGTCCGTAACAACGCAAGCGGTTTTCACTAAGTTTAGACAACTTCGCGACAAATAACTTCGCGACGAAAATCTCAGCACCTATGGCAATTAAATATTACTTCTTCCTCTCTTGTTTTGGACTTGAATTGATGAAATTGACTTTGAAGAATATCCTCATGACATGGTAAAAATGTTGCAACAAGGTGGTAGCGGGACTGACAGCTTAGGGACTCAGGGACCTAAGGTCCGTGGAACGAAGGTAATGCAGCAAAACTATACAATAATTGAATTTCTTACACCTAGTAATTAACATCTGCCAAGCCATTCCCCAAATACGTTAGGGTTGGCTTCCAGTTTAACGGCATGCAGATTAATACATTTCACTTGGAGCGACTGCCTATCTGACCTCCACAATCCAGTTGTAGATAACATGATACCACTTTGTAAGATTAAGGACTGCTTTAATCTCCTCTCCCTCTCCGTTCGTTACAATTAAAGAACTTTTGTTTCACCTGGTTCACTGAATAATCTAACCTATACAATCATAACTAAGAGAATTTTTTTAACAGCAAACTTAACTTTGTGATCCCTCATTAATGATTAGCTATAAATCATTTTACTTATAACTTGTAAGAATGAGCATCGTACCTAATTGATTCGACTTATGAGTTCCTCCGATAGAGTTTGTAATGGATTTATTTTGTTTGTTACTTTTTCTTTTTATAATACCCTATTACTTTCTGATTGTTAATGGTTAAAAATGTTCCTCATATCAATGATAGTTTCTGATATTAATGACGTGAAAAGGCATGAGTATATTTTTTGTGACATATGTTGCCAAAGTTAACTTAGCCGAAGTTTCTTTTAGTCAATTATTTATTCGTTTTGATAATTTACAGGATTCAGAGTAATTTTAAAGTAAATACCTAAACTAGTAACAAAAACAAGTTTATTTTCAATACAAATTAAATAACTGTTTTTCTTAGATGGATACAGCAGTGGTCCAATGGTAGATCCCTGGGGAACTCTCACCCTGAATAGGTACCGTTGTTTTTTGGTTTTCGGGGTGAAACCTTCAAAAGACACCGGGCTTTAGGAATAAGCCCGGGGAGTGTGGGATTTTAACCTCATTAAAAACCACCCCGGTTGTCTCCATCTCCAAATGGAAGGGGGCACCGTTACCTCTCAAAAGACTATTCGAAACCCACTCTCTGCAACCACTGCTAGGGCAGCCGTCCTCCCCGAAACAAAACTGTGCAAGTGTACCTACTATCTGCCACAATCATCAACTTTCCTATACCATGCCCTTGAAGATTGTTTTAACCCATATATAGCCTTTTTCAACCTAAGAACCTTCCCATCATTTTTGGAATTTGGAGTTGCCAGTCATCTTGAACCCATCAGTTAAAATTACGATTTTCTCTTACTATGAAACAATTGCCTGTGATACAGGTTTATCCTAGTACAGGCATCTAACATTAAAATACCTTTGTAAATTATTTCTAAGATTTTATGTTAATATTTTACCAATTTTATACTGAATAAATATATATTCTATTCTATTCTAATTAGTAACTAGAAAAATAACGATTTTTTAATTTTGAAAAAAATTGCCTGGGCCCATAACCTATAATAAAACAACAAGGTGACAAGACAATAGAAGGAATGTATTAATTCAAATATAGAAACCCAAATACACATTTATCTACCAATAGGTGGCAATCACAACAAATCGATATTAGCTTCAAATCGTTTTAACACCGCAGCTTTCAATATTGTAATTTACAAAAGCCAACTATAGTTTGGTAGTCGTATCAATAATCAACTTTGAACCAAATACAAATCATTGCCATGGTAAAATATGGCAGTAAGCCAATAATTATTTGTAATCAATTCGGTTGGTTGTCGAAATGTTCTCAATCGGGAAACTAGTTGCTTACCTAGAACGGTAGCGACACTCAGCAGCTCCGTATTTGGAAGACTTCTATCACAGTATAAATAAATAACAGTATGACTTCATAGAAAACGGCCGAAATGGCGCGCTTCGAAATCTCAGTACGCAACAGTCTCGGGTGGACGGCAGTTGCGCACGGACGCGGAAGGTTTATACCGAGCGACTGTAGGTAATTATTTCAAGGTCACTGCTGGGATATAGTACTGTAACTTTATTATACTGTGTTTCTATGTTAAGCAGTCGATCGCGATAAGTAGTATCGTATAGTTAATTTGTCGAGTTTAAACTTGCAACTATTTATTTTCTTATATTTTGCTACCATCATCATTATATTGATCTTGTCCAATGACATCGAACTTAGCATGGTGCCTGATGGCAGCTGGGTGACAGAGATAGCCTATACTCTCACCTAGGTGCTGCCAGCACCCTGTTAAAATAGTCCCTCTATCTTTTACCATTTCGGACCCACCATACCTCTCGCCATACCCCTGGTGGTAGGGCTAGGGTGGGACTGAACCATACCACGATAGTATAGTGTTCGTACTGGGTCTGGTTCATAATATCGACAGTCACTACATCGACTGTCGCTGTATCGAAAACGTTCCATCGACGGGTTAATGAATCATCACTACCTCAAATCGATAGTGCGTTGTATCGACAGTACACCAAATCGATAGTACGGTGCATCGACCGTACACCAATACTACCCTACGTTAGAGAGTCCAACAAGGCTATCGATAACCATTCGACAACCGACCGAGTCACCTGATTTGCCTTGCCCTATATGATTTTAACTGTAAATTTTTTCGTGTTTCGGATTTGTGAACAGCGTTTGGAGGACTCATTCGATACCAGTACTTGATGTTCAAATCGGCATGGACGCGTACCGTATGACTGTGAATAGCTATGCAGCAGTGGACTGCTGGCCCGTAGATATTCATACTCGTATCTTCAACCACCGCTATTGAATTTGAATATCCTGGAATAACACTGAGTACCGCGTATCGGAAGACTTACCGTTTGGAAGGCCTCCCACAAGGTGGACCGATGACCTTGTGAAGGCCGCAGGAATCCGCTGGAAGCACAGGGTGAAGTGGCGGTGCTTGGGAGAGGGTTATACTCGTATCCAGCAGTGGATGTCTTTCGGCTGAAATGATGATGATGATGACACTGAGAAAACGTAAAGTTTAAAATTGCAAATAGTATCGTTTTTATATAAAATCATCTTTAAATAATTGCTAAAATCAATAAAGGAAACACTAGAACCAATGATTGTAAGATAAAAGCTAAGTGACGACGCACAGTCTTTATCAGTCGATCGTTGGTTGGTGCGCAACCGCGGAATGTCGCCTTAACTAGCGCAAGCCGAGCCAATAGTTTTATAGCAATTACTAGCAATATAGCAGTGTTGCGATTAAAGTTAAGCGATATCGACTTAGCTTTAAGGCTCAAATTGCTTCACATGATCCTCCGTTATGCCGAAAATACTGCAGCATTAAATTTTGAAATTAATATATGTTAAAGTTGAGGTTTGATGCTAGGTCCTATGTTTGACGAAAACACGATTACATAAAAAAAAATCTATAAAACTATAAACCGCTGGTATTCAAAAAATACTTCAAATTAGATCATGAAACTGTGCATAATAACTGAACTTACTATAGAGCAGGTCAATTTTTTTTTTTTCTTTAAATTAGGTACCATTATTTTCACCGTAAAAACCAATTACCTAAACTATTCGAGGCTTGAGAGCCGCCACCACCCCACTCCGTCTCGCTCTCACTAAATAAATTAGTTCATTCAGTAGGTATCAACCTACTACTAGCAGTGAATGAAGGATCGTCTTTCCAATAACCTCATGCCCCCGTCAAAGCACTTACCGTGAACATAATCCATCGGACCAAAAAGTACCAGGAGTGCATACAAGCGAAGTGTTAGAACTAAGAACATTAGGAGTGGCCGGCCACAATCCGTCTGCGGCCGTGGTCGGACGAAGCAATAAAGATTAACTCGATGCTAGCGCGATAGATGTCGCTATTCTCAATATAAACGTAAGAGGATTTTAGTGCATCCTTTTATTTAGAACTAGCGGTCGCCCGCGGCTCCGCCCGCGTGGATGTCGGTTACCGCTGGGTTTTGGCCTGATGGTGGTAAAAGGCTACCAATGAGATGATACACCTGTCCTTCAATTTTAAAAGTGGGCATAAAATTTCCTTCCCTGATTTCTTTTGCGCCAAACGAAGTCATTTGAAAAAGACTATTGTATCTACGTATGTTTGTTAAAAAATGACCAGATAATGGATGGTTATTAGTTAAAAGATTTTTTATTGGATGTGGCGGCTCCTGAAGGTTAGGAAGACAAACTTTACTTGAAGCACAGCACATACCATTAGGTTCGTCTGCCCATTTCTTGGCAGAGCAGTTAGAGCAGATCTTATTCATGACTCCGATTTGGACGGACGCTTGTTGTGCATAATCAACCTGCGGATCATATCTGAAAGCCAGTCTGTTGCTGTTAGCTAAAATTCGATTGCGAACTCTATTTGTGGACAACTGCTGTCTCTCTGCCTGAGCTCTAAGTCGCTGCAAACGCTCGACACTGAGCTCGCAACTGAGAGGTCCTTACATTTTGTTCATGAAGACGTTGGGAACGCTCCAGCTTCGACTCTCGTGCACGTAACTCAGAGGTTCTCAGATTTTGTTGTGCAAGGCGTTGCGAACGTTCGACACTCGACTCTCGTGCGCGTACCTGAGAGTTTCTCTGATTTTGTTCAGCAAGGCGTGGTGAACGTTCAGGTGAATATTCTCCCATACGACGTATTCTTGCTGCCCGTGCTTGAGAACTATGTTTAGAAAGTTGAGACCGCGGGTACCTTACTCATAGATCTAAACTCCCCCTCCCGCACGCGCACCCCCGCCTTGGTGACGCCCACTTCGCAACGGGCCGTGCAGCAGAAATCGTAATATTTTAATTTCGCCATAACTTCAAAACCAAACGTCCAATTTTAATCATTCAAAGACCAAATATTATCTACATAAACTGTACTTAGTGATTAAATAATAGCATGAGTAAAATAAACGCGTTTAAATGTAGTCCAAAAAAAATTCAAGATTTTTAAATAAAAAAACGGTTGTTGTGCCTCACTCGACATAGATAGGTATAGTGTGTCGCGGACTTTTTTGTAAATATTGATAAGATCTACAATTAATTAAAACATTTTATGGTTCTGTCTTTTATAGTTTAGGCAGCGTACGCAAAATAAGTAACTTTTCTGGTTGATTTTTTACACCTTGTGTCCGAAAAACCCAAATATCTTACGGAACCCTATTTTTTTCCAAAATAAAATATAGCCTATGTTACTCGTGGATAATGTAGCTTTCGAATGGTGAAAGAATTTTTAAAATCGGTCCAGTAGTTTTTGAGCCTATTCATTACAACCAAACAAACAAAGTTTTCCTCTTTATAATATTAGTGTAGAGATAAGATCTACAATTAATTAGAACATTTTATGGTTCTGTCTTTTATAGTTTAGGCAGCGTACGCAAAATAAGTAACTTTTCTGGTTGATTTTTTACACCTTGTGTCCGAAAAACCCAAATATCTTACGGAACCCTATTTTTTTCCAAAATAAAATATAGCCTATGTTACTCGTGGATAATGTAGCTTTCGAATGGTGAAAGAATTTTTAAAATCGGTCCAGTAGTTTTTGAGCCTATTCATTACAACCAAACAAACAAAGTTTTCCTCTTTATAATATTAGTGTAGATGAGAGTTTGTTTAACTAAGATTGTTATTACAGGTCGGATAAATTAACATGAGAAGTTATCATTGTTGACTACTTTAGGGCTTGTACACAAAACTGCGAATCGCAACGCAGAAGCTTTAAAGAAAATCTTAGGGTACCGTCGCTGATTTTTGCGATGTGACGTCGCAACTCAGTTTTGTGTAAGTACAAGGCCTTAGACCACACTGGGAATGACAAGCACGACTAACGACTATTAAGCTAATCGAACCTAAAATCCGATTCCGGAGTCAGGCAGTATTGTGCATGGCAATTTAAGGGCCGCCCTCACCCTATGACATAGCTTATACAATACTCGCGACATTTGAGTATGTTGTCTCTTAGGCGCGGGCCACACAGAAGAGACGTAACGAGAGACGGGACGCAGACTTCATCTGGCACAAAACGTATACAAAAGACAAGACGCAGCCGCATCGCTTTTCCATCTGCATACTATTGCCGCGTCTGCGTCCCGTCCTCGTCTAACGTCTCTTCTGTGTGGCCAAGTTCTTACGTTATTTTTTATTAAATTCACAATTTATATTTGAGCACATCCAGCCCAACAACACTTTTCGAATCAAACGCATATATCTTATAACATCTCCAAATATTTCCTCTAATCACATAACTCTCAAAATTAAATCATAAAATAAATACGTAACTTTAAAACTACGCTATTTCTCCCTCCGTCGTGACCCTCAAATGTAGGTACACTCGATACCAACTACGCTTCATTTAACACATTCGATTCGCTTGTGGCCGCACTAATGCCGCGACTTTTGGACGTACAGGCGAGCACAGTATGTGTTGACATTTTGTTGAGATTTATAATAATGATCTATCCACATAATATACCTTCAGTTGCGTAACACACTTTCAATTACAATCTGAATCAGTTTGAAGGATATTACTAATCCATTACTTCATACAAGGTGTAAGGGTAAACACCGTTGTCACTCAAACCAAGGGTAATTACTTAAATATAAAAATAAATGACTGAGTAACAACGAAAAAAAAAACAATACCTATTAAAAAAAAAAAAAAAAAACCATTGATTTTACGTTCTATTAATGACACCAAACCACTGGTTTCAAGGATATCGGTGTTTACCCTAACACTCATATTCGAAAAGTTATTTGCTCAACGACGTAAATAATGCGATGAAAGTTGTTGAAATGTCAAAATGAAAACCATTGCTACAGTTAGTGTATTAAGCAATTAACCCCTGGCCTTCCGAGCAGCAAAGTACCTTAAAAAAAGTTGCTTTCATAGATTTGGTATCATGTCACTTATGACCAGTCTCATTGAGCTGAAAGCCGTTCTGGACCTAGATAATGAAAGAACTTCTCTTTGGCCGAAAAACTACTATAAATTGTTCACTAGCAAACATTTTTATCGCGACATCAACTATCCTAGCCGTATAGGTATCGAAATGGTACTACCATGGTATGGTAAGTATAGAATTCACTCATTCTCTATAGAAAAGCGAGGATCCTCTGACCGGTGGGTGTCGTGGTGACTGACGATTGATGTCGGGAAGTTATATTATGTCGATCGCGCGGTAAACTGTTTGCCGAAGCAGGATTTATGTAACGTCAGGTCTTTGATGCGTAGTTCGCATGTGGCGATGTAGATGCCGCCACAGTGGAGAACGAATGATAAAGTTCCTAAACAATGCCATTTCTACTCGATAGTACCACTTGAAAACAGTCAGCATTACTCCCCGGAGACACGCGTATTGATGTCAACGCCACTGTACCAGCGATCGCTAATTTATATTTATTGTACAATTTGTACATTTGCTATAGAGAATTATTGAGACTTAGAATAAAACTGAGATATAACTAGTAATTTTACGAAAAGCATTAATTCACAACGGTTTTATTTTTAAACGTTTAAACGCTAAGAAACGTAAACGTCTGTTTAAAAAAACCTGTACCTACCAACCAACTAACCCGACCTTATAAATAGGACAAAAAATTAAGGTTAAGTAGCCGTTAATCATTAGTAAAAAGAAATGTTAATAAATAAATAATTTAAAAAAAAATTGTTAGTAGCAGGCGCATGTCACAGTTTTGAAATTTCCTAGATCATTTACCATGTCGTTGTTGTACTAGTCAGGAAAACAAAAAGGTTAAAGTAAAAATAAATTTTAAGGTTACATGATTTTTCCTTGACTAAAACTACGCGCGAATTGCTCTCATTGACAAAAGTGCGCAACAAAATCATTGTAAATAACATCAAAATAATAAAATAAAAAATAAATATTTTTTTTATAATTACCATCGAGGTAACTTTAATTCTAGCTGTAATATAGACCTGCCCGATCTAGATTTATATATAATTGCCATCATACCCAAATAAGACCTCTCAAGGTAAAGACAGTGACTAAATTCTTGGCAACATTTAAAACCGCAGACGGGACCCGAAGGCCTGAAGTTTCCCTGCCTAGCTCACTCAATGTGTTTGCTAAAAGATTTAGGCAGTAAGTCCCCTGTCTGAGTGAAGTGATGTTTATATTTCAGATTAGATCCACGAGGGGAGAAAGTACTAACTATAGGTTTTACTTATGGAAATGGGTTAAGTTTTCATTGAATAAACATAAAATGGTAATCGATCGCAATGCCTTTTATTTTGACCGTTCAGAAGAAGCTGAGAGTTGGTTCAATCCATCCGGTTAAGCTACCCTTGCCGGATTTTGTCCATGGATGGGTGACCATCTTTACATACCGAGACTCCTCCGTGCCTCGGAAAGCACGCTAAGCCGTTGGTCCCAGCTGTCATTTGTGTATCTTTGACAGTCGTTATGGGTCGTCAGAAGCCCGAAAGTCTGACAACCAGTCTTACCAAGGTGTATCGTATTGCCCAGTTACTGGGTTGTGGAGGTCAGATAGGCAGTCGCTCCATATTAATTACTGGTATTCAGCTGCAACCGGTTAGACTGGAAGCCGACCCCAACATAGTTGGGAAAAGGCTAGGCAGATTGCAAAGTGAGCCGTTGCCAAATCACAAAGTAATGCACATTTAAAGCAAACTACGTAATTCGATTAGTTTCGGAATCACCCTCCAAGTAGTGATGCACAAATTGCAATAAATATCAATTTGTGTGCTATCGACATTAATGTAATGTCACTGGGGAGCAGCGATGAAGTGAAAAGTGATAGCTGTATCAGTGGGGTGGTTTTAAATACCCTTCACGAGACGATTCATGGATTCCTGGAGGATATGATTCCACGGCCTATAGGCATTTGACATACCCAGGTCATGATTTGTTTTTTTTTTGTATAATTGTGTCAAGTTTGGGTCACATTTTTTTTTTTATGTGTAACGCCTTTGCTCTCGCTTTCCTGCAATATGTGGGAGTGATTTCGTGAAGAGACGGAAGTGTGTAACAGATAATATCTGTGGTAACAGAAAGCCGGGAAAGCCCGCGCTATTTGATTTCACCAATGAGCGCGCGCGGTGCTAGAGTTGGCCGTCAGATGGTACCAGTTGCCGCCTGCGGTTGGCTACGGAATTGAGACTCTTTTTTACATTGTTATTTGATTTTTCAATCGTCAGATAACTTTTTTAGGAGGACAGGTTTTCTACAACCAATCCACCATTATTTCAAAAATATCTGACGATGAAAATCGGCCCTGAATCTAAGTACCTACCTAACTTAAAAAAACTAGCATATATTATAGCGTATCTCAAGGACACTGAATGAGACACAATAGAAAAAATGTTATTACGCATAGAGGCGTTTAGTGTCCCTTTAAGTGTTTTAAGTAAAACATTGTAAAAAAAAACAAACATTTTACTATTCGCCATAGAATATTGGTTTGAAAATTATACCGTCTAAATCTGTCTCAATATTTTATATGTTCGTCCCCTGTGTGTCATCCCCAGGGACCATAGACTAATAGCCACTCTGCATCCCCTTTACACTCGTCATAATCTAGTTTTTAGTCCATGGATCGGTGTATGTTTGACGTACGCAAAGTGATGGCAGCTTCTAATAAATTGAATTAAGCCTTGTTTTTTTTAACAACACTTAAGCATCGTTACATATCAATCAATCAACTCAGCCTATCGCAGTCCACTGCTGGACCTAGGCCTCTCCCAGGCTGCGCCACAACACCCTGTCCTCCGCCTTCTGCATCCAGTCTGTCCCAGCAACTTTCTTGAAATCGTCGGATCTTTAATCTTTACATAATTATCATAGCATATTACAGGGTGTAAAGAGACCCATCACATAGCTGTCAACTACGCATTCTGTAGGTACATCAAATTATGTAACATTGCACAAAAATAATTGAAGAATAATTGATTGAAACGATTGACCATTACCATCTTTACATATCGAAACTCCTCCGTGCCTCGGAAAGCTCGGCTGTCATTCGTGGATATTTGACAGTGTATGGTCGTCAGAAGCCCGAAAGTCTGACAACCAGTCTTACCAAGTGACATCGTATTACTCAGTTACTGGCTTGTGGATGTCAGATACGCAGTCGCTCCATGTTAAATACTGCTATTCAGTTGTATCCGGTTAGACTGGAAGCCGACCCCAACATAGTTGGGAAAAGGTTAGGCAGATTGACCACAATTGACCTTAAAATATCTCTAAACATTATATTATTAGGTATCTTTAATGTTTCCCTTACAATCAACATAGAAAAACCACAGTATAATTAAGGAACAGTATTATGCCTTCATAGAAAACGACCGAAACGACGTGCTTTGAAATCTCAGTGATTATGAAGTACGCAACAGTATTGAATGCGCGGCAATTACGCGTGGACGCGGAAGTTTTATCTACCGTAGGTAATTATTTCATGGTCACTGCCGAGATATAATACTGTTACAAGTGTTACTTTAATATAGGTACTGTGGAAAAACTATCTCTAAAGCCATCAGAAACCTGTTTCAAAATCAGAGATAAATGTACAAAACTATTTTAATTACGAGTACACACGGCTACACCACATCAAGCTATACATTTCCAGTATAAGCTGACCTTGCATTGTATGGCTATCTATACAATGCGAGATCAGGATAAACTGGATATGTATAGCTTGATGTGTAGCCGTGTGTACATACGATACGGCTGGTATTGAGTCATTAAAACCACTAGGTAATAAAAAGCTTTGATTATTGCTTTACCTCTGATTGGTCTTACAAAGAGAATTATATACAGCGTGTTACAAAAACCCCGTCCGATCCGTGAGGGTGTTGTTAAGAATCATTCAGAGAGTCTATGTGTTATTTTTTTTTGAAAAATAGGAAAAAAAAAAGCCGCATTTTTTTTTTTTACATGGTTTCTTATAAGACCCAGGGAACTAACATTACCAACATAACTAAGTACAGCGACTGCGCTTGCGACCGATAAACCAACAAGGCAGTCTTTGGAAATAAAAACATGCAGTTGCAGTCTTAGATGCAGCTTCCTAGGAAACTGGGTTTAATTAAGACTGCAAATGCATTTTTTGGTCAATAACTGTTGACCAATTTTCGCCCCTAGAAATAAAGCTGATAAGTGGTCAACCTTCTTCCACGGTTCTTCATAGGAATGTTTACTGAGCACTAAGCATAATCAGCCTATTATGTTCCCACTGCTGGGAAGCTGGGATGTGTCCCAGCCTCACAGCAAGCGTCCTCTCCGTGAGAGGGCCGCGGGCCCAGTGCGGGTTGATACATACACATACATAAACGCACGCCTTCTTCCCATGGGCGTAGGCAGAAACTGCAGAACGCCATCTGCTACGATCCTTACATAATTACTTACTCCTTTTGCCTCGTTTACGTTCAATACATCTTGTCATTGTACACGGACGCCGTACGTGCGTTCTTCAGGACATCGTTCCGTCCGTGCGTTTATGTATATGTTGCGATTACTACGCACCTGACCTTTCTGAAGAACCGCCTCCTCTTTCCTTTCTTTTTTCTGGGTTGATGTTCAATGCTAATTGTAGGTATAGAAGCAGAAAGGTGTGAATGTATTCATAAACGTTTTATGGTTTCCAGTTAATTAAACATGGCAGAGGCGTGTCGGTAGATAAGGTGCAATAAAAACGTACGTTGATCTAGTTCCGATAGGAAAATAATAGTTATCTGAACATATAGACGATTTGTGGTCTGTTTAAAGGCTTTAAGTAATTATAAGACGGTCGTCTTTCCGGTAATTTGTTATTGGGATAGGCATCATGGCGTTGTAATGCATAATCTCCCCAGCCACCAGAGGCCCTAGACAAAGTGACATTCTATCAGCGATAACGATGATGGAAAAGGCAAAAATGTGTAGGACTGACATAAGCTATCAAAAAGCTTATGTCAATCCTGTTGAAAGTCGTTGTAGGAATACAAAACGCTTTCGAAGCGGTTGATCGCTTGTCTAGACCCTCTATCTAACCAGGTGCAGCTGAATGCCAGTAGTTATTTTACATGGAGCGACTACCTCCACAACCCAGTTACTGGGTAACACGATACTCCATACCCTACGTTGTAATTAAATATTATTTATCATTTAACTCTATGATTGTTTATTTGTAACTTTTTCTTCCGTCGACAAAACCCGTTTCTACGGTGGTCATGCTACGCATGCTGCTGTATAAAGACTTATACCTTCTATCAGTTGTTTAGCCTAAACACCTTTTAGACACGACATATATCTATGGAATTTGACATTAAACTGACATTAAACACGCGTTGAACAAGTGTCTAAGTTTTTGTGGTAAGGCCCATCTTATCCACAGCTGCCAATACCAAGATCCACAAAATTGACATTTGTTTTTTTCTCTTTGTTACAGACTCGGCCTAAAACTCCGTCAGCTGACAGATGGCAGACATCTTATCCAAGTGATTTACACACAAAATGGCGACATCCAAGACTGTGAATACGTAACGCAAGGGAAATCAGCAAGAAACTTCCTAAAAACATTAAGAAAAGAATTAAAATTAGCATTAGATGAAGAAATATATAGAATAGAAAATAAACAACCAAAAAATGTTGAAGACGAAAAGTTTTACCGCCATTTTGGAAACGTCACTTTTAGAATACTAAAAGATGGCGACCGGTTGCCGCCAGATATTTCGAACTGGCTGGATTATGATAAATTGAAAATGGAATGCTTGAAAAGGCATGAAGAACTGCAGTATATGATGGAGCATAAAAACAAAGTTGGAGAAAGCTCTCTGGCTAGGTAGTTGTTATATTTTATCAAGCAAAACTTTATTATTCAAATAAAATGAATTTACGGACGGATTTGTGTTCATTGTTTATTTTTTAAATAGCGAATACGAAAGTCTGTTAAATTCATTTTGTTTATAAATTCATGTTACTGTGGGAACAGTAACTGCTTTTCAAAAGGGTTATCTGTTTAAAATGTCTTGAATTGAACATTTACACGAAAAACTTTATAAATGTTACTATTATGACGATTCAAGACATTTAAATATGGAATGCAACACAACCGCACGACGCTCATCTCCTTTCGATTTTCATACTTTACCTACAATATTCGAATTTCGAAATCCTGACGAACCGCCAGTCCATGGAATGACCTCTTCACTTTTTTCACCGGTATTTAGACTCCAGCATTTTGGCACATATACCTGAACTATATTTTACACGTAGACAAAACTACGCCATATTATCACTATATATTTAAACAGGGACTAATGCTTTTTGCTCCGACATATCCTTATCGATTCCTACGTTCATTTACTTATCTTATCCTCATTACTTAATCGAATGCTCTTCATCTACGATATCATTCACTTGTATTGTAACCTATGGGTTCTGTTCAAAATGGTCATACAGATCAGCTAAACTTTATAGCTTCAATACGGTTTGGTCTAATCGGTTGTAATTGCCGGTCCACTACCGTGTACCTAAAGCAGATTTCCATCTTGCTTGACCTGCCTCTATGTTAGTACCTTCAATCTGACCAACACCCTAATTACACAACACACTTTCAATCTCAATCTGAATGATTTTGAAGCATATTGCTAATATTTATCGAAAAATTTTTGCTAATTTAAAAATTTGCTAAAACAAGTTTTTCAAATGAAGCAATGAATTAGGAATTTCTTTCAAAATTCTTCGGATTGTGGAAGAGTGTGTTACACAATTGGAGTGCACACTTGATTGACAACTACTTCAAATCTCTCAAGTCTTCAAAAACTGATTATTTTGTTCAGGACCAACATTATCATTAAGTCATCAGTCACTCCTTCATTCTCGTTGCGCATTTCATCAATACATTCAAAATTAACAACGATAATTTGCAAAACATTTCGCTAATAATTTTAAGTTCTAGCAAATTATTCTTTGCTGAAAAATAATGTTTCTAGTGTCAAATATTCATCTTACACTATATTGGTTTCGGTTTAAACGTATTTTTGTTCAGTCAGACGCGAGTTCAAAGATAAACTTAATAGCATAATTTATTTAAACCTATTTCTTTAAAATGAAAACCTAATGTCGCTAAATTGAGAGGTCTTGATATGATTCCGAATATATATTCGTTCATTATCACCATCATCAATAAACTTCGTCCTCTCTCGTACATTGCCACGAACTATAATATGTTTTTATTTTCGTTCTGTTATCTTACAATCTGTCCCTATTTATTAGGACATTCAGTAATTTTTATGAAGTGTTATAATATGTCATGTTTGGTATGCGTCATATGACACACCCCCTAATGTTTATTATATTTTGGACACATCCTAGAATTTATGAAGCAACAAGCTAGGTGTGTCTTACAAAATCCTGTGGAATTATGTGTTTTAGCCTGCGTATTCCTTTTTTATTCATTAGGTGGTTATGAAAATAACTCAGGTTATGGTAAATCTATTAGCCGGTCAGTAAAGTTTTAGAGAGGCCGTTTGTTCAAAGTGCGTCTGATGTACATTTACCTATATAAGTATATTCTATCAGCTGAATCTAAGGGATACGCCCGGCAAAGGTAAAAACAGTCGGCCTTGCTACCAACCTTTGACAAGTGAATCAGCTCACTACAGTATGACTATGAGCTAGATTCTCATAGAATCGCCATTTGCCGACACTAAAGAGGATGAAGGCAATTTTGACAGACAGACTAGATGATATATTGTCCTCCTTATCGATTTCGATAACGGCGAACAAGTGTTTTTAGAGTAATCAATTAGACCACGCTTTGAAAAAAATTCTTGGTGTCCTTTAATTTTAACACTCTCAGAAGGAAGAATCCTAGCATTTGAAATTAATAGTCACATGAGAGTTCCAATTAGGCAATGTTATGAAGTCGGTCCATTCCCTCTCATAGAAGAGGCCTGAGTCCTTGCAGAGGAAGTATTACCTACTGGATAATTAGTTTCACTTAATTGTAGCGACATAAGGTTTTCATTTAACACTTCTTCTTTACCAATGTATCATAAATATTTGACCACAGATCATCGCAGTATCGCTTACCAAAGACTAACATAAGATGAAAACGAAAACAGGTCTCGAAGATCATTCAGGGAGAATTTCATAGTGCCTGGGACCAAATGGTGCGGGGCTGGACACGTCGCAGCGAAGTATGGGGAGCTAGGCGCCGACGCAGCCGAAGATCGATGCTGTCGGTCGCACGACCATTGCCGAATCAACATCGGAATGTTCAAACGGAGATTCGGTTATTTCAACTATAGGCCGTATACTATATCTCACTGCAGATGTGATAGGAGGTTAGTTCTTTTTTTAATTTCAAGGAGAAGGTTTTTTTTTGTGTGTGGTTGGGAGGTGTGTTTTTGAATTTCGAAAGGGATTCTGGTTTTTGTAAATATGTTTTATAGCAGGGATAAACACACTTGGGAGTAAATGCGCACACCACACTTGATTGGCTAAACCACAGTCGAGAAGAGAACAGAGAAGGCTGTTACAAGACAGCCTTTTCCGAGATCGGAATCAGAATTTTACCTTAGATTACATTACGTAGCGAGAAAATTCGTAGTCAATCAGCTAAAGACAGCCTAGTTCCATGATCACATCACTCGTAAACTGTTAGTGAATGAAATCTTACATGTTTTCTCCAAAGAGTCTCGCAAGCTGAAGCAACATTATAGCACACAAGCCTAGGCTGGATATAAAATACATTATTTTATAATATTTCCTGTTATATCTTGGACAATACCGCATCTCTAATAAGTCTAACGGAATTGTCATAAAATTCTCGCAGACAATTGAACGCCAACGGCTATAGTTTAAATTCGCACAAAGCGTCGGCCGTGCTTATACAGCATAGCTTTCTCACGGTACTCTAAGGTATCCTAGGATGATAGGATGCAAATGTATGCATGACAAACTGACTAACCTCGCTGAGAATGAGCCTCCTACCCAAAGAGAATTAAACCAACCTGTAGACGAAGTTGTGGCGGCATCTCCAAATGCGAACTACGCATCACACTGACGCCACGCAAAATCCTGCATCGCGCAAGCAATGTTTTCCGCGTAACTAGCAGAAACTAGAATACAATGTCCCGATGTTAATTGTCGGGCAGTAGCACACAACACCTGTCTGGTCGGAGGATCCTTCCTTTTCTATGAAGAATGAGTAACTTTACGCCCTGTTCCTCATAGCAGCAGATCTCCATCCCCCATCAATAGAGCTCTATATGAAGGATCTCGTCCGGGAAAGTCTTACTAACATGCTTCTGCTGTCAAGCAGTGTAGCTGTGTTCTATTTTGAAGGGTATGGGTGCCCGTTGTAGGTAATAACAGGCACATTTTTTTCGGCCTTGTTGCTAAGATGGCAAAGCATCTGCGACGCCTCTGGTATTGCAGATGCCCATAGTTACCGAAGACTTTTCATCAGGTAGACCTCCTGTTTTTTGTGGTCCAGTCCAACATAGTAACATAAAAAAACATTTCGCTCCTTCTGGGGAAGTCGGGTAAAAATATAAGCCTGTGAATCTTCCAGACACGACAGCATTTACTTTTAGGCAATCGTGCATCATCGTCTACCACATCATAGCTTACCATCAAATGAGATAGTGGACAATTGTGTGCTTTGATACGCTCTCACCTATCAAAAATGCAAAACACTGTTGGGAACTTGGGACGGTTGTGGTCGTGTTTATTTTTTTTGTCTGGTGATTGGGGATAGTGCTTTGTTTTAAATTGCCAATGTTTTTGCTTGTAAATAAATGCTTCATTTTTTGGATGATGGTGAACATCCAGATTTTTTATAGACTGATCTAGGCTTTCTAGATACATGAAGTTGATGTGTTTAAAGAATTTGAAGTTACCCAACACTGACTTATTCTTATAGATTTTACTTAGTGGTAGATGTCATCAAAAGATATGGACGTTCGAATGCTCTATTAGTCACATTCACTGAACATTTTGTACTGACTTTTGGAAGTTCAACGTTCCTAAGAAATTGTAGGAGTATAAAACAAAATAAGTAGATGGGTACTTATAAAAACAGAAAACTTATCACCATTAAAACAGAAATAAAATAATATCATATTACATCAATTAGTGGCATCCTTTTACAAAGAAAACTAAACCATACTTTATATTTGCATCATGTCCATTGCTACATTTTCTCTGACGTTTCTCAAACCATAGAACCCCAATAACGCAATGGAAATTGGAACTTTAAAAGGATAATTTCCGAAATTTTTGAATAGTAAGAGTTTGATGACCAAGGATCTTAATAATGTTCCTATATCATAAAGTTTATGTCTCATTTCAGTAAAAAAACTCAAGATTTTGACCCATTACCGTCCTAATTAAGATTAGATGAGGATTATTGAGATTATTACGTTATTTATTTTTATGTTGTCGTTTATAAGGATGGATAAATGTAAAACAAACTAGTTTTTGACGTTTGTGTCCCGCTGGGATCAAGATGGCCGCTGTCTATGGTTGCTAGATGTGAATTTTAATAATCTGTGATATCATCCCGCCAAAAATGTAACTTTTACGAATTTGATACAAGGGTTTTGAGCAAGAAGTAAATATGTTTTGAGCACTCTTTAAATGCAAGCAATTAGCATAGTGCCCAAGTCATCTGCCCGTCATTTTTTAAATACAAATTCGACTACGATTAGTTTAAATATAGGAACCGGGTATGGTCTTTCATAATTTTGTGGTTTATCAGAATCACCCGTAAAATGCAATTGTTTAACCAGAGTTTAAAACTACGTTGTTATATTGCATAACGAGCCATCATCTCGGTAACTATTTCGTAACCAAACATTTATTTCGAGCAATTAATTTAACTCTAACACTACACGAGGCAATAAAGCAATAAAACATGTGGTGATCTATGGATCATTCATGCATTGCCAACGATCTATCGATCTTTATAGCTCTTCGGGATCTATAAAGGATTTACAGCGACTATCCCCAAGATATTTACGATTATTTTTAATATCATAAACACGTTGGTGGTCCATTCTATATTTGAATATTTAGGCTGTACGTGAAATTAAAAAAAGTAGGAAGAGGTCATTATGGTCGGGCGTTTGACAGTGAACTTATCAGTGCTCAACATTAAAAATTAAAGGAGATGGGCGTCGTAGACATAGACAATCGAATGATATAGAACGAATGGCTTAACGATATTCGAAGAAAGTATGCATCAATCGTTTTGAAATTACTGTTTTTATGATTCAGTAAATTGTTCAATTAGTACAGGTGAATGGTCGATAGATTGATTCTTTATCCGCAATTGTTGATGGTCATAGACTAAAGTCAAATATGGCAAAAGACGACTACTTTATGAAATCATGACATTTGTGGCCAATTTTATTCTAACTTGAGAGAGATGAATCGATGATTCTAAAAATTTAAATTCTGTAAATACTTTAAGGTCGCAAATCATATTTTGATTTTGATCAACATACAACCAGATACAGACCTGTAAATGACAAAAAACGTGTTTTTTTTTTCAACGGGCTGCTTTGGCGCATCTCATAAGACCAATTTACAATGTCAGTCGTTATAGTGGTATCTAATCACTCTGCCTAACTCTTCGGGGATTACAGGCGTGATGTTATATGAGTGTTCTTAATCACTCTAGAAACTGTATTAAAATGATTTATTTTGTCGTATGACATGCAATATTAGAGAACATAACATCATCCATATATTCTGAGAGATTAAGCAGCGGTGAAGCTTAATGCCAAAAGTTCGATCACTTTACGCAATACTAGAAACAATCGAATCGACCCACCATTCAAATATCCAAAAAACCATTCGTTCGACTATCCCACCAACAAATCGATCCCCATCAGAACAAAACGCGATACCATGGAGCTACTCCGAGTTCCCGGCACGAAATGGTGCGGCAAGGGTTTCTCAGCCACCCGGTACTCTCAGCTCGGCGGCCACACGAGGACTGACCGCTGCTGCAGAGTCCACGACCTGAGGTGCCCCTTCTGGATCGGCGGAATGGAGAAGAAGTATGGAATTTACAATTGGCGAGTGAACACGCTCATGCACTGCCGATGCGATGAAAGGTAGGCTGTATGAGTCGATGTCGTTGCTTGAATGTGCGCTGCTGTTTTTTTTTTTTGAGCTGTCGATGTTGTCTGTGGTAGTTTTGGCGCGTTTTTGTCTGTCAGTTATGTTATTTTGCTTGTCAGTTTTGATACGTCGTATTCAAGGTTTTTTAACGAAGACGACCTTCGTTACTTGCAAGAGTCGCTAACCTAAATTAAAGATAAATTATGTTAGTGAATCTAAAACACACTGATCTCTATTCTTAACTTATTCCATCAAAGGTCGTTAAAGTACTTATATAAGTCAAAGTCAAATCATTTATTTCAAATAGGCACTTTTTAACGTCAAAATTTACAAGAAAATAGAATTCATTCTAGTTGCCCCAAGGTAGCAGTTTCGTATGGAGAAAAATGGGCAAGAAACTCCACTGAAAAAAAAAAAAAAAAAACATTTATTTGACACTTAAAATACATGATATAAACAAGTAGGTCGTAATAATATAGCACACAAATGTATTGCCAAGAATCTGATTCTAACCCCCAAACTAGGCCTAAAAATAAAAAAAAAATTGAAAATATAGAATTGTTACTTATAATGGTTTACTTGTTGCGATGTTGTTTTGTCCGTTTTATAAAATAAACGCTATTTAGTGTTTAAATCTATTTTACACGAAATATTATGTTTTTTTACGTGATTGTGAACATTATTTTGCTGAAACTTATTTTTGTATATTTAGATAAGTTTTGTATACTTACTGTGTTTTTATTTTTAATTTAAATCAGTGTTTGACATAAGCACGATGATTATTATGATAGTTATGCAATACCTACTTTAAAATACAACATTCTAAACCCAATTTCACAAAAATATTTTAAACCAATCACGAGTTTATAAAATTAAAAAGGCCATTAAACAAAAATATCACGTAATTACAATAACAAAAACTAAACATTAAAATTAATTTACGTTCATAATGATAAACCTCCGTGCTGGCAACCTTTTTTTTTTGTTAGAAATGTCCCCAAATGGTCCAGGAACATTAATAGAGCCATTTCCTTGGCCCAAGATCCTAGTACCGGACAGAATTGATGCGTTATAATGAAATAAAAAATAAATAGAAAAAAAGCTAACTGAATGTGATGAGATAAAGTGGGGAAAAAGAACAGAGACATGCGTCGAGACGACACTCGTTTTTTCGTTTTTTCTTTAAAAAACCAGCAATTTTATTATGAGGATTTTCTTTTATAGGCTACTTATTGATTTTTTTAGTCAAATAGAAGCAAACTCAAACTGAAAGCATTTATTTCAATTAAACCATTTACAGGCACTTTTGAATTGTCAAAGAATCGGTCAGTTAGTCAAAAAGTTGAAGCTAGTTGCCCTGATCTAAGCCCTGATTGGTTCCTAAGAAATAATATTGAGTGTATGAATTAACACGGTAACAATAGTTAACAAGTTTACTTGACGATAAAATTCAATTTAGCGAGTGATTACTGACTGCCTTTAATACTTATTAAAAGTAAATTATGTTCAACCGCATTTGCAGCTAATGAATCACAGTAAAAGTGTAGCTGTTCCAAAATGTTCAAATGAAGCCCGATGCACTAAGGTACTCGTACCTCGCCAAATATAAATCTTAGTTCAATTATTTAGAGCAATCTCTAAGTTAGAAATTGGCTCAAAGAGATTTTGTATTGATGATTTTAATGATTATAATTCCATATAATTATGTTTTTTACGCTTGTGAATTTTATTTTGATCTAGTAACCTGATATTTACGTGCAAATTGCAAAAAACAAGAACATTTTAATGTCGCGGGCTACCTTGGCGAGGCCGCCTTATACAGATTTGCAGAATAAGAAAACAAGGCGCGAAAACACAAACGCACAGATGAAACATGACCATAGACAATCGACTCCACATTGCTCTATCCCACAAAAGAGGTTCAGATTTTATCTCACACCTTCTAATTGGTGGTCATAAATAAATATCTGTGCTCAATATCTCCGACTGTCTGTCTGTTTGTATGTGTTGTGATAAAATGCGGGTTTATAACTTAATTATAATACGGAGTTTAAAAACTGAAATTGTGTCGTTAAGTTTATTAAAGATTACGTTAAAATTCCTACCTTACCTACCTACGTATACTTCGCAACTAAAAAGTGACCGTACCTTTTGCGTTGCGCGATGCGATTGTTTAAAATTTTATTTTATTGCTTTCCTTTTTTAAAAAGCCCTAAGAACCTAGTAGGTAATAACACTGTCGAGAGATTTTTGATGATGCCTTATTTTTCCAAAGGCATTAAATTTTCTGTGTATTTCCAATTAACGAAAATGCATTACAATTTAATTTATGGCCATGACTGACATGCTTAGCAATCATCAGAAAATACGCACTGATGGTGTGACGTCAAAAGGCAACTTCCATACTACATAGGAATATGTAATTTGTTCAGGTATTTTAGGTGTCAAAGAGATACAGAACCTTCAAAAATAGATACCAATAATTTATTCCACGTGATAATAGTACAAAAAGGACAATCAGTTACAAAAAGATCGGTTTTTAACTAGGTGTTTATGGTCTCCAATTGTCAAAAACGTTCCTTTTTTACGTTCGGGACAGGGGCAAAGGAAAAAATCCTACACAGCCTTTTATCCGATAGATCGAATCAGAGATGGGTTAAATCGATAACATTCGTGTTAGGTACTTTTGTCTACTACAATAAAATATCAGTTTTAGGATACCGTAGCCGATTCTTTTAAAGGAGAACATAACAAAATTGTTAAAACTACTATAGTGTTTAGTAATTTCGGGCTGCTAATAATAATTGCATTGGCATAGATATTACTATTATAGGTTCTTTAAAATTATCCCTAGGTTAATGTAGGCTCGCTTCTAGACCTATCCAATCTTACAACAAAACGCGTACTTCGCTAACCTAATTTAAAACCACACTGTTTTCTCCCTCCGTTAAATCATCATTGAAAAAGTTTAATGAAGAATACTAAATTAGCATGAACACAACAAAGACATTTCATCAGGTCCCTATCGATTTTTTCCACGTTTTTGCACGCAAACCGTTTACGTCAACTTGACGCGCGATGGCGCCATTTTCTCCGTTCGAAATTCGAAAATCGCGCGCGGCTCAATGGGCGGGTAATGGCGCGGAAAGCATAGACTAAACAGGTGTCCGCTTCCCCTGTTCCAAGTTTATTTTCAGTCTGTGCTAAAATTGAAAATGTTGCGAACTGTGTGGTTATTTACTGTATAAAGGAAGCCATTGTTAATTTATTTGTAACTGCCCAGATAAGAATAGAACTTGAGTGACATTTACATTGTTTTGTACACCGCATTCTAAATTCTTTAGCTGTTCGCGACACGGTAGTTAGTGATTTCTAGATAGTAACAATAGGCAGTTAATTATTTTTTAAGTGATTGGTTGTATTTATATAGATAAAACAAGGAACATACATACCTAACTTGTTTATGTAAGTTACTTTTAAACCACCATAGAAACACTGAATTTAACAGGGCCAATCGCCTTAAACAAAAAAAAAACATAATTCAAAATCCACAAAAAGAACCCTCACTTTTTCGCGCCAAAACCGCTGTCAAAAAACTGTCAGCGGCGCCATCTTAGCGTTTATGGTCGCGTTCCGTTATCGCCACGCTCCGTAGGATTTATAATGTGTGAATAATACGCCTGGAGGTTAAATATGCTGGCTGACAATACATAAATTATTAGAGAGGGGCGTCCTCTGGCGGCTAGGTGAGATAACTATATTCTTGTTTATCGGCCTGGAAAGGTTTCTTAGTCGGGGACAACAACAATGGGTATCTATTTGTTACGTCATTTATTTGGATGTATTTATAAAAGGTGGTTTGAGGCATTTTTTTGGGAATAGTGACCCATTCTTTGTATAGTCTTTCCTAGGTTCTTTTTAGACTATTCTTTTACTTGAGGTCTGTGATCTGAAAGAGCCTCAACCTTATCCAAATATTTCCCGCATTTATTCTACGATATCACGAATTCCATAGTTTCAGTTTAAAAGTAGTAATTAATATACCAAATAGACACAATTATTATGTCATATCGTTTATCGGGCCCGATACCTACATACAACTGTCTGAAGATCTCACCATGTCCATCTCACCATCTCAAAAAAAAAAAATAACTACTATCCCAAGCATTTTCATTGATCCGTTCCCGTAGCGCAGTGAAGTGACCACACACAAATGAAAAGTGAACTCATTTGTTTTTAAACTAAAGCATGCTCACACCTCGACATCGTTCGAATTTCAATCACTTTGCATAGACATTACGTTCGATCGTTAAAAGAATGCGTTCTTGACACCTGTCAGTTTCATACTAATGAACATGTGATTTGCGAATTTGATCCCCATTAATACTAGAAATTGTCCAAGTGTCAGGAACGCATTCTCTCGACGGCCGGACTGTAGAGAATAACTTCCTCTTGAAATATCAGCTTAGAACAGACTGCTTGCCTACCAATGCGAACTGTGCGTGAAATGATGCTTAAAATAGTTCACAAGTTACAACTAACTAGCTATTACGGTATGTCATTTGTCTACACTAAGTACTCACGTGGCGTCTAGAACTAAATATAGGTAACAACAGAAACGTGGTTTTATTTAGAACGTCTAAAATATCAGTAGGTAGATACATAATATATGTCAAAATTGAATGTGTACTAAATATTTTTCTGTTTTGTTGAATTCTTACATAAAACTCCTTAAAATCTGAAGAGAAGTGAAGTGACCTGTCAATAGTTTCAATACCTAACATCATTGGAATGACAGCTCGCTTCACCAAGTTTTCACAGAGAGATTTTTACAGAAAATAACGGTTGATCTAGATAAAATTCGAAGTTAAATACGTTAATCAGGAGTAAAATAGTATTTCCCGCTTTGTCTTGTCTGGTTTCAAAAAAAAGGCGATTAGGAGGAGATGGACAACAGACGCCATTGTACACACGGTTACACATCAAGCTATACATTTCCAGTATAAGCTGCCCTCGCATTGTACGGAAAAACTATACAATGCAAGATCAGCATAAACTGGAAATGTATAGCTTGATGTATAGCCGTTTGTACCTGTCTGCTTGCAATAAAATGCCAATTACTGATCCATGTCTGTGTTAGGTTTTAAGTCTGTATCATCAACTTAACAAAAATCTTAAATTCATTCATTCATTCATTCACTGACAGAACGCACAGCTTTAACCCCTGGGTCTAGAAGCACAACTATTTTTTTTTTAGTTCTTGACATAGAGTAAAGTAATATATAGGGTAGTTCTTGACTTTATGTCCTCTAGAGTAGGTACGACATAATATTCAATTTAAGGGCGTACTCTACCTTAAATTGCTTAGCATGATCCTCCGTTATGCCGAAAACTGCAGCATTATTTTTTAAATAAATATATTATTATGTTAAAGTTGAGGATTGGTGCTAGGTCCTATGTTTGGCGAAAACACGATTACATAAAATTTTCTCGATAGAAAAAAATCCAAAGTTACCTCTAAACAGAACTATAAACCGCTGGTGTTCTCGGAAATACTTCAAATTAGATCATGAAACTTTGCATAATAACTGAACTATCTATAAAGCAGGTCTTAAGTTTTTTTTTTTTAAATTACCATTATTTTCACCGTAAAAAGAAATTACCTAAACTTTTCGACGCTTTAGAACCGCTAGCGCCCCAATCCGTCTCGTTCTCACTCAGGTCGCGAGTAGTATGGTGCGAGCGGGATAAAATCTGAGGTAGGGTGCGCCCTTAATGTTACGTCACATAGCCTGCGATCAAGACGCTTCCAACGATAGGCAACATTAGAATTTTTTGCAAAAAATGTCCCAAGTTCCCAAGCTTAGACAAGATTTCGAAACTCCTGTAGAAAATAGCGGGGCTGACATGAATTGGTATTTCTCCACTATTATCGAGTCGTATTGTGGACAGCGATCAGCCATTGCCATATTATTTTAGTAATCGGTACAGCAGTGCTGTTATTTGTAACCGCGTTTTGTACTAACCGTTATCAGGGGTGGTAAGCCGAACGCTGAAGGACAATTTGGAGAAAATTGCTTGTTTATTTTTTTGTTAATCTGTGTTTAAAAATGAAAATTATGTAAGTATGTACGTGCATTTATTTTTTTCTTCATAAAAATGTATAAAGACTCTTAAGTTGGACTTCTATCAAAATTCTAATTCAATTAAAAAATCATTTGAAAATAAATATTATTTAATTTTCTCTTTATTTTCTTTCAAGTATTTTTTCTTTTTTCTTCCCTTTTTTTTTTCTTTTTAAACCTGACAAATATTCTGGAAAAGCTGAAAGAATTAATAGTCAAAGTGAAATCATTTATTTGAAATAGGCACAAAAAAGGAACTCTTGAACGTCAAAACGTCGTTTCGTCCTGCTGCTTGTCGAATCTCTAACGAAGCATAGAATAGTTTGGCTGATTATATATTTAAAATAACTAACTTTATATTTTAGTAGACAATGCGTAATAGTTATTTATGCAACTGTTATAATAATAAGGGGTATTAAAAGCCGAGTGTGATAATAGTATCACATGAGTGTTCTAATACCTAATTATTTACAGTTGCATACAAGACTTTATCTACACCCATGATATGAATCCTCTATAAAAGGTTTGCAATACTAAATATCGAAGAAAAATGGAGGGATACGACGCATGTGCATTCGAATTTTTCGAATTCGAATATCATTTGTTTTTTTTTTTTCTTTTAAATTACGGTGCTTTGTTCGTGAAACGCAACTGCATGACGATGTTCTGTTTTTTAAATGAGTTGCATTATGAAGTTTAGTACAACATTATAACACCCGTTTGGATGATATTATGGTTACTATGACACTGGTTGTTTTAATGTTGGCAATAAGCTAACTGTTTCAGGAACTTTTATAGAGGATTTATAGCATGGGTGTAGATGAAGGTATTAACTGATCCCTTTTTTGGTTTGTCTGGATACTGAATAAAACAAACATCAATTAAAATCATTTCAGAAAGTTCTCTTTGGCTTCCCTAAATGTAGTTCATAAATAAGTAGGCGTTCGTCTAGCCGTGCAGTGAATACTGAATACAGATCACAAGCTCAGATAATAGACAATAATCTCTATACTACATTGACATCTGTCAAAATTTTGCGCGCCAAAATAGACTGTATAATGTAGCAGAGAACTTTATGTCCAACAATGTGTGTCAAAAAGATAGAACAGAAAATAACTGTTTATTGTTCTGATTTTTACTGTTTTATTTTATAAAAATGTTAGATAAATACTTCGTGACTTTTTAAATATGCGACTAGACTGCAAATGAGTGTTAGAAAACAAACCTTAGTAGGTGTGGTAAAAAAATTGTAGGTACTCTCTATGAAAAATAAATATAAATATTATACTCTACTATTAAATACACTGTAATGCTTTGCATGTCATATTTCTGACTTTGTATAAGACTTTTTACTGACCTTAAGAACAATACTGTACTTACCAATAATTATTGCAAATTAAAAAATTCAAAAAAAACGATTAGTTATGAGTAGTTAACTTCCGCCAACGGCTTCGCCCGCCTGATGTCATTATAAATTACTAGCTGCGCCCCGCGGTTTCACCCGCGTAACTCTCGATCCCGTGGGAATATCGGCATAAAAAGTATCCTATGCCCTATTCCGGGTCATAGTCTACCCCTGTGCCAAATTTCATCCAAATCCGTTCAGCCGTTTTAGCGTGAAAGCGTAACAAACAAACAAATAAACAAACAAACTCACTTTCGCATTTATAATATTATATAGTTAGGATTCAACCGGTAAAAGAATTTTAAAATCGGTCCAGTAGTTTTTGAGTATAAAGAAATAATAAAACAACTTTTTAAACCGCAAGTTACAAAACTTCTAAGCACTAGAAATATAGGGGTTACAAAAAGTTCTAACTAAGATTGACATCAACCCGTATGATAGTTAGTTAAGTAATAGAAAAAGCTTAAAGTAATAAGAAAGCGCAATCTACTAGTAGTTTTTAAATGCTTTAAAACATTGTAATGCATACATCCTAAATCCTTATCCTTCCTTACATATTATAAAACAAAGTCCTCCGCCGCGTCTGTCTGTCGTCCTGTTCGCGATAAACTCAAAAACTACTGCACCGATTTTCATGCTGTTTTCACCAATGGATAGAGTGGTTCTCGAAGAAGGTTTTAGTATATAATAACTGACATCCACGCGGGTGAAGCCGCGGGCATCAGCTAGTAATATTATAAATGCGAAAGTGAGTTTGTTTGTTACGGTTTCACGCTAAAAAGGCTGAATAAATTTGGATGAAACTTGGCACATAGGTAGGTAGACCATGACATGGATTAGGACAAAGAATACTTTTATCCCGATATTCCCACAGGATCGATAAAACAAAGTCCAGCGAATAACTTTTTTCATACATTAGCGCCAACAAAACAGCCAGACAGCCATCAAACAACATTCCTTTTTTAAATTCCAATACCCTAAAATAACATTCGCAAAACACACGTTCGTTCATGATCAAAGTTAAAAACAAATGCAGCCACAAAGCGTTGTAGTTATGCGGGCGAAAAAACCGATCTTTTGCGCTGACCGACCAATACTGGCAACACTAACGACCAAAGACTAACAAGTCTTTGCTTTTTTTTTCACTAATTCTTTTCGGGCGGTCAAGGAAAGGCGTAATCCTTCTTTTGTTCTTACGTTGCCCGCATTGATTCGGTATTTGACGGTGCTTGTAGTATAACTAAGCCACTTATGGCTTACGGCTGGTTCAGAGATGGGATTTTGTCGATATTCTGTCGAAAGTTTTTGAGCTTTTTTTATTTTTTTTATCGATTCGAAAAAGTTTTTGTTTTATGTTGACACGAATAAGTTTCGTAGCATCGTTTTAAAAGATATTTTATGATTACAAGTATCATCAAGATTGGCCTTATCTGGTTATTGATTTCTGTACTTTCCTATAATATTATTATTAACCCCAATTTCATTTCTTGAGTATGAGCTGGTTTTTGTTAAATTGGGTTTTTTGCCCTGGATATCAATAGTATTAGAGCTTTCGATTTTTTGAATATTCGCTTTTAAAAGCATCAGCAGCTTTGAAACTATCGACAAAACTATCGACATGGTAACATCGCTAAGCGGTGGCCGGCAGCTTGACCAGAACTTTGGCAAATGAAGCGGGAGAGAAAGCGCGGCAAGCTCGCGCGAGGTATGGACACAGAGTAAAGAATACACAGAGATCTCAGAGGCTTATTCTTAACTTATTATGTTTTTCCTTGCTACAGGTATGAATGGCTAAACGCTACCGAAACTTAATAGTAGGTACGAATAAAACAAGTTTTGTTATAAGTTCGTTTTATTCATATTAGGTATAAGTTTCGGAAGCGTTTCATGAATGCGTAGCATCAAATAAAATTAAGCAGTCATGCATGACAATACGAAATAGATTCAGCCCTCCGAAATAAGGGTATTGTTTTTCACTTTTCGAAATAATATTATGTTTTAACCGACGAAAAAAAATGGAGGAGGTTCTCAAGTCGACGGCGACGCTTATAATTTTTTTTTTGTTTTATTCGTAATTTTTATTAACGATCTTGGTTTTTAGGTTTTTCCATTTGTAATTTCTCAGTAGCAACCCGGAGTCTTGTTCTGTGCCCGATTGATGGCAATAGGCTCACCCCCTATTACATGGGACTTAAACATAACTAGCGAAATGTGGGTAATATAATAGGTGCACCTCTGTCTAACCCTTCGGGAAATACAGGCGTGATGTTACGTAATTCAAATGTTACTTCTGTTTTAAAGGAATGGCATTTATCGTTTACTACCCTATCTAAACAGTTGCTCGTAGCAGTGATTCCCGCTCTTCACCCCATAAACGATTACTAACCGTACCAGCCGAGGGGAAGGAGCTCGTTAAATAAGAAATGGCCGCGCATGTGTCAGCTTTCACTAATCCGTTGTTTGATACACCGAAACTAACGTTTACCTTATACTTACTTAGTCACTAATAAGAGGAAACAATTATATAATGTGCATTGAATAGAGAATAGGTTACAGATAAAACAAACAAGTTATGTCATACAGATTTTTTTTTCTGCTTGAACAAAGTAGTGATCCGCCCCTGCTTCGCACGGTTTAGACGACTGGACAAAACATCCAGATTTCTTTGCAAGTTTAATATTAATGTATTATACACTTATAAACCTTCCCAATGAAGTTAGTGGTATGCTCACGATAATGCGCTTCGAAAGATTTTCGTATTTCTACAACGACTTTTAAAAGGATTGACGATAGCATATGTCAGTCAAATCAAATCAAATGTAAATAACTCACCAAATTTATCTTGCAAAACCACTATTCACTTTTTCACTTTTTATCTTCTCACATTTCCATTGTTCTGCACCTGCTTGGCGTCCGTATGCCGCCGCAGGGATCCAGCAGAATACCAGCGTCAGGTATACCTAATGCCTGGCATATGCTGAGCTGGACTCCCATTCGGTGCAACTGGGAGACACGCACCACACAAGGGTTTTGGCTAACTAAAATATTTTAAGGATGTAGGTAGTTTTAAGATTGCCACAGACAATACTTTCTTTGCGTTTTTTGTTTGTAAGTATGTTCTTTTTACCCAACTCGCAAGGAAGGGTTTATGTTTTTAATGTTCGTATTTACTTGTTTTCTTATTTTTTTTTTTTGGTTTGTCTTAAAACTTGAATTTATGTAACTATGCTTTTGTGTTGTGTCTTCTATGTTTGTACCGAATAAATGTTTTATCTATCTATCTATCTATCAGTCCTATACATTTTTGCCTTTTCCATCATCGTTATCGCTGATAGAATGTCACTTTATCTAGGGCCTCGACAAACTATACAGTCCTTTCAGTGTTCATTCTTTCATATAAAATATGTACAAGTACTGCATAGGTGCATTACCTACAATCATTTTTTTTTATCGTGGCGTTATCCTGTACCTCGCACTTTATTTTCACACCTGTATTTCACAGTTTGAATTCTCTGAACCCACACTTAATCTGTGGTCGCAACATAAGTGCATAAGATGTAAGGTCTTGTTAAGTGCAAATGGTCGAAGCTTTGTCAGCCCTCTGTAATCTGTACATTACAGTTTAACATTTGCTCAGCACAACTGAGTATGCAGCTTGAAATGCTGCGTATTATTTATTTGTTTTAAGGACTTATTAGTTTTATACACGATCAATGAGAATCTGTTTCATTTTGCCAGTTACATAATTCATTGCGTTATTATTTTTCGAACATATTTGCAATGAATTAGTAATAACCACAATAAATATTTATTTATTTTATAATTATCACATGCAATATAAACAGTGAAGGAAAACATCGTGAGGAAATCGGCATGCCAGAGATATATTTCTCGACGGCATGTGAAGCCAAGTCAGAGGTCATTCGAAGAAGCAATATAAAATTATTCAGATTGTGATTGATCGTGTGTTACGCAGTAAGGGTGGTCAGATTGAAGAACTGCAGGTTTTTAGATAGTTATATTTTTCTGCAATTAGAGTAACTCATCTGTGACGGCAAAATATAAATCGAGGATTTTTAAACAACCTAAATAGACAAACTACATAATTATATAAATTCTAACACGATGTTTTTTATTGGCAGTGGTTTAAAGATTTCTCCTCCTTGACGTGGGAATTCGTTAAGTGTGTATCGAGAACGACCGCAGCTTTGTCAGCCGTCAGTAATCCGCTACACCTACCCACCGCTCAAGTAGTTCTTTCAAAATGTTGTTCTTTTACACAACACCTAAGAAAACTTTCCTGGTAAAATACTCCTTACATTAAGGGTTTTTACCTTAATCGCCTTACCTTAAATAAAACCAACGGACGAGAAACTGTTTAATAAAATAATTTCCTGAACAGTTACATATACTTACTTAGTTTAATTCTTTTATTTTTAAATTGTTTAACAAATCGCTATACCAACGAAAGAAAAATAAAAACTTTTCAACACCCCTTAAAATCTTAAAAATATGAGTGCAAGAGGTACGTAAGAATCCCGTTGTTCTTGGCATAGGCGGGCACTTTATCCGAATATATTACTGGATGCACCGATAAGTACCCTCGTAGTGGTATCTGAACGCGTGCGTTTGACAGCTCAGAGCTGGACGTAATGGCGTTTCGCGCCATTTGTTACCGCCTTTTTTGTTTTGATGGCAGCATTGTAAATTTTGACGGCGTTATGTCAAAATTGCTGATCGGTTTGTTTGGAATAGAGATTTGCCTCCGTAAGGCAGAATAAAAAATCGGAATTACATTATTGTTGAGCGGTTTTGATTATTGAATGGAAGATTGAAGACCAAAGTCTTTTTTAACCAAATTTTCTTACATAGACAATTTTTATTTTAACCTAATAATTTTTGTTGAAATGCCCTTTTAGGTCTCACAAAAGTTGTAACAGTAAAGTTAAGAAATAGCATACAGTACCACAGTATAGTCTCTCTCAATTACTTCCCCATATACTCAAACATGCCAATATATTTTACGACCATGGAAATCAAAATTAAACGACAAACGAATAAAACCTCATTGTCTATTAATTCCCGTTCAACTGTGCAATAAAATGCAATTCGCTGACGTAACACAATGAAATGGCCGATGGCTGATAAAGAGGTTCTAAACTCGTAGACAATAAAGACGCTGGTCTTCATTTTAATATCGAGTCTGGACGTAAATGTTGCGATAAAATATTACAAAATGAGGGTTATATCTATCTACGGTTTCCTATGAAATCGGTTCCGTCATAATAAACATAATGGCCGTCATGAAAATCTGTCATTTGCACTAGTATTTGACATTAAGGTGAGAGCTTCAGGGGAGCCCGAATTTAAAAACACTCTTGAGTTTTTTGCAATTTGCAGGTCAGTATCAGATTGTATGTTGATTAAAATATGATTCCCATGCCTACCAACACTGTAATTTGAAAGTATTGTAAAAGTCAATTATTTTTAAAAGAGTAACCATGGAGTTTCTTGCCGGCTCTTCTCCATAGGAAACGACCAATTGGAACCGTGCACCTAGCTTCTGACGTTTCATAAGTGCCCATGTAGGTTTATGTGAAATAAAATATTTTGATTTTTGATTTTGATTCGCGACCGTAATAATTATGGATTTACAGTTTATGGTTTATAAACATTACAATAAGCATCGTTTTGAGGCAACGATTTTTATGACAAACTTATAATAGTTTTATTGTTTAGAACCGAACTTATAGCGTTTGATGTGTTTAGATAATGTAAGTGCTCATAGATTAATACATGTTAGGTACCTATGTTTTATTGTTAACGTTGTGTAATAGATTGCTTTATATTTTTGCCTCATAATTGTAAGAAAAGACAACAGAAAAAATATAGAAAACTTGTTTATTTTGCACAAATACGCACAATATAAAAAAAGCATCAATAAGTCATCTAATGACAAATGCCATTATATATCCATAGATAACCCAGTACCCTAATTGCGTATTAGCGTAACACACTTTCAAACTCAATCTGAATGATTTTGAAGAACATTGCTAATCCATTGCTTCATAGGCAGGGGAGTTTTTTACGCCACTTTTTCTTCCCAGGTACCCTGCCGTAGGAACTGGAAGGGTGGGCGTTTTGGGAGACTGCCTTATGTTATTTTGACGTTCGAAAAGTGCTGATTCTCAGCTTATTTTGAATAAATGTCTTGATAATAATTTATTTGACGTTGACATGTTCAAAAAATTTGTATGCTCTTCAACGTAAATAGCGCAATTAATGTTGTGGAACTGTCAAAAAGAAAGCCATTGCTACTGTTAGTGTGTTACGCAATTACCCGCAGAAGTCTGACTTTCAGATTTTTATTGATGACTATCGTAAACAGTCTTATGGTTATTTGACTTTGTTTACCTACCTACCAATTTAAAATGCAACGATCTCATTGTTCTTGAAATATACCACAACAAAATGCATCGTCTCGCATCACTAGGCATGGAAAACTGGCCATAATCTCTAGTCTCTACTATAAATCAAATGTTATTATGGCCATAATATCGACATTACAGTCAACGAATCGGATTCAGTATTAACTTTTAACACTCCCATTTTTAATATGAAGATTTACAGCTTATTATAATGGCGCCTGTCAAACTGTCAGTTTATGACGGTCGCGCCATAAATTGGCGGGAGTGCATTCGCCATCTTGATTTTACGAATGTGGACGCGTGTTGAGGAAATTATCGTAGATGCTTTGTTTTGATGCTCAACGTTTAGGCTATACTACTTAGAAGTTCGAAGATATTGAATAAAATATTCTCGTTTGTGTTTAGCCGTAACAGTTTTCTCGAGACGTTTAGTTAATCTCATAGAGTTGACTTGATTGAGTTCGCAAAGCGATCCACGTAGTCTGATCTACGTAGTCTATCTTTTTCACCTCATAATATACGTTTTTTAGATGACAACTGCCATTTAAAATATAAAAGGCCTATCTTAGCCGGAAATGGATATGATTTTGCTCCTATAACTATTTCATATCGGGCTCGTTTAAGACCCGTGTTAAACACAAAACACCTATGACACTTCTACTATATAGGGTGTTAGGGTAAACACCGTTATCCTTGAAACCAGTGGTTTGGTGTCATTTATAGAACGTAAAATTAATGGAAAATGACGATTTTTTTTTTCTTTTTTTAAACTACGTTTTACCACAAAAGACGCAAGTTCGTTGCCCTATGCGCTGGGGCAACGAACTTGCGTCTCTACACGGGCGGGGGGTGCGGGTCGTGAACTGACCGGACGCGAGCGCGACCCCTCCCTCAGTTTGTCAGCTGTTTCGCTAGCGAGCACGGTGTCGGAAAGAAACTTTTTAAAATCTTTTAAAGAAAATAACGTTTTTTTTCTGTTGTTTTCGGTCATTTATTTTTATATTTAAGTCAACTACCCATGGTTTGAATGACAAGACTGTTTACCCTTACAGCCTGTATAGCAGTGATAGGCTAGTAGTGTGACCGTCGGACTGTCAAGTCATAGGTCACGAGTTCGAACCCAAGTCACGCACCTCTGACTCTCCGGATTCATGTGGATATTGTATAATTAACACTTGCTTAAAAAACGGTGAAGGAAAATATCGTGAGGAAACCGAGCCTGAGAGATATTTCTCGACGGCATGAGAAGCCAATAACCACTGCTCTTGGTGTCCCAAAAATATCCATGGTAATGATGCCTCTGATAGAGCCATAGATCAATAGATGTGGTTATTATATTCTATGAACACTGCGAATTTTTTTTTTCTTATTGAACATTATTTCATTGGGAACGATTTTTCCAATTTTTTTTTCGAATTTTCCGGATTTTTCAGAAATCGTTTAACTTTATTTGAAACTAATTTTCGTAATTCTACTACGACTTTCAACAGGAGTGACAAATGCTTTTCGATAGCTATTGTCAGTCCTATACATTTGTGCCTTTTCCATCATCGTTATCGCTTATAGAATGTCACTTTTTCTAGGGCCTCTGATTCCTTAATCATCCTACAGGACTACCATACAGAAAGGCGGAAAGTGGCAGCATTAGGTATGCCAAAAACCACAAGAAAAAATCTGTAAAGGGCCTCCACTTTTCAAAATCTTAAAACTGGCAGCCGTCTAAAATCTGTCTCTATGTTCACAGGTTCCGCGCATGCCTCAAGTTAGCCGACACTTCAGTATCGAACATGGTGGGGAAGCTGTTCTTCAACGTCGTCCAGACCAAATGCTTCATCCTCAAGCCTGTCAAGATGTGCACGCAACGCTCATGGTGGGGCAAATGCCTCCGAAGAGGTTACACAAAACAAGCCTTCTTGAGGGACAACCTACCCTACTAGCCTGTTTAAGGCCTTACCTTTGCCATTTAAAACTAGGCTGTACAAGGTCTTACCTTCGCCTAAAAAAAAATATTGACAGTTGATATTAATTTATTCAATGTTGCCAGTGTTACCAGTTTAATTTTAGGGTAATTTCCCAAAGTGTGGGTAAATGTTAAGAAATATGGCAACGTTGAATTCCTGAGTACATGAAAACGTTCTTAATAATATTTATTTCTGTGATCGTATGAGTAACTTAATGTATTTTTAAATGTTACTATAGATGGGTTCCGTTTCTCATAGAAATTAAATGTGTGTCGAATACGGGTTTCGAATTTAGAAATAAAATGTTTGTCTATATTGCTGGTCTAATGAGTTATTATAATTGTTTATTGTTTACACTAGAATATAACTTCTGTGTGTCAAATTGGTGCCTACCTTATAAAAATGACATATGGTATTTTTTCTGCCGAAAAATAGAATTAGCGAACGGATTTGGCTTTTTTTTCACTTTTGGATTCATTTTAATTCCTTAGAGACCAGTATTTATTTATTTCTTAATCAGGGCTTTACATATTCCTTACTCACTGCCAATTTAATATATTCCGTCTGCCAGAGCCAAGCGAAAATATTCTTTATACTCAGGTGATTTTACTCTCTGCTCGATTTGAATTATTCACTGAATTGACTCTTATTGTTTTTCTATATTCAAATGAATAAACAATATGGACATGACCATACGCCAACAAATGAAAACATTGGCAATACTAATGCATAGGAATATTTTGGAACTATCAAATAAATCCTTACATTTAAACTAAAAAAGGGTTTTTTTCGAACAAACTACATATTTTTATTGTCCATAATAAGTATCCATTATTAGTATTTATTCTTTTTCGAGTTATCTACCAATTATGTGGCACCTGCCATGTTTTGTCTCTGCATCACCCTAAGGTTAACTGGTAGGAAATGCCTCAAGCATTAAGTCCGCCTTTGTACAGTATTTTTTTACTTGGCCATAAAGATTTAATCAATGATATAGTTGTTGGACCGACTATGGGCTTTTCCCGATCAATCGACTGGTGTAGTGACTAAACTATTGGATCAATCAATCAGCGTAGCTTTTTCCCAACTATATTGGGGTCGGCTTCCAGTCTAACCGGATGCAGCTGAATACCAGTATTTTATCTGACCTCCACAACCCAATAACTGGGTACTACGATACCCCTTGGTAAGGCTGGTTGTCAGACTTTCGGGCTTATGACGACCCGTAACGACTGTCAAAGATCCACGAATGACAGCCGAGACCAACGGCTGAACGTGCTTTCTGAGGCACGGAGGAGTCTCGGTATGTAAAGATCACCCATCCACGGATGAACCCCGGCAAGCGTAGCTTAACCTAAGAATCGAGCCGACCGATCTCTTTCCGACTAAACTATTGGATATACTTATTTGATTTAATTTTTGTATGCAAACTGAGAGTGTCATTAATGCCATTCAATAATTTAGTTCAATTTATTGTCGTTTCCACCTTGTATTACAGCATCCGCTCAATTCTACAGTCTTTCGATTTTTAGTAAAATAATATGTAGATTATAACACTTGTTTTATTATGAGACTGTTTTCGCTTAGCTTTCAACTGGGACATTCAGATTATTGTTTTTTTTACTGTAAATATGTAATTATACAAAACAAATTGACTCTATTTATTTGTTTACGAAAGTTAACCATAAAATAACTAAAATAATAAAAAAAATACCCTCTTGTGAAAAAAAAACTTTCCGAATTTCAAAATTGTAGAGTTACATACAAGTAATGCAAAAAGGTGATAATATAGGCAATTGCTGGCAAGATTTAAAAATAAAACAGAAAAAAAAACAAAAAAAAACCTGTCTGTTTTGTCTATGTCATCCAAATATTTGGCAATAAAACTTACTAGATTTAGCAGACTTGTAGATATTATAGTAATATCTCAGGTGAACCCGGGAAGAGACTTGTATTGTATAACAAACAGGCTTTAGAATTATTTCTGACAAAAAGAGAAAAGTTTGTTTTTCCATATTGTGTCATTCGGTCACAATAAAATGAATAAAGTATAGAGAGTTTGACAGATTTTAGTCCTATAGCCATTAATAAATAACTCGGTCTAATCTCAATAATAGTGTATAAAGTATATTATTAATAAAATAAAAATTAATATATTTAATTTAAATTATTAAACCGCTAAAAACTTTATTGTGATATTGAAAATACCTTTCACAAAAATAAATGTTCATTTTCATAGTCAAAGGCCATGGATTTTGGACATGACGTACTATATGCCCACTTTGCCCAGGCATACCTTAAAATATTCCTATACCCATACTATATACCTGTAGCGCCCCTAGTGGTGTGAATTGAAACTATTTGCTCTATCAAAGACCTTATAGAGACTAATTTTGTGCCAAACATAATCAAAATCTTCCATTTTTCTCCAAATATTTACTTATACATTTCATATCCCATACGTTTTTAGCGGGTTATAGTTTTAAGAAAGGCGTGCGAAGTTCCTCTATTCGACAATATGGATGTTTAGTCAAATAAGTATTTTGTGATTCTCACATGTAGATGTTTTAAATGTTAGTTGTAGATTAATTAAGTAGCACAAGCAATAATTTCTAATAAAATTGAAATAAAAGCCTGTAGATGACTACTAATTAAAATGTAGAAATAAATGCAATGTTCTGTATTAATTTATGGATTTAATCTTTCGGTTTGTATAACATTTTTAGAACAAAGGTCTGTGTATAGCGAAAGTTGATCCTATGTATAGTCAACCTGGGTAATTGTATATGCACGGGGTAATTTGAAACAGAAATTGCAACACAGTCACTGATCGTTACCCCTTGCATTTACTGCCTCACCATGAAAACTTAGGTGAATTGAGCTGTCAGTTGGTATTTTCACCCGATGCTAAGGATTGACGTTATTGACAGCTCATGTCACCGAAGTTTACACGGTGAGATGTATACAAAATATTTCGGCTATTATCCATACCTACCCCCAGATTCAGATATCCGACCCGCACACTCAGGCAAAATAAAAAACTAAGACAGAGTGCTGCGAACAATATACAGAAGCATGCCAAAACTACACTTCCGCTCTGTGCATACACGCTCACACGCACACATTTACAATCAAACTACACCTCACTAAGTGCACACATGTTTACGAAATCGGCCTCACGTCACTGTTGATAGCGCTCTGTCTTGGTTTTTTATTTGGTCTGAGACCGCACAGTGATTTTTTTTTTGCTAAAATTGCTCATTACAGTTTTAAATAATACAGCTGTGTTACAACATATCTCCCAGTTTTTAATTATAATATCATTGGGGGGAGGGTTCTGTTTCTGCATTATTTAAATCTTTTTCAATAGCCCGGACTTCACCAATGTATGTAGCAATGTAAATAATAATGTATGTAGTATGAATGCATGCTAGTGATGTGAGCAATCGTTTTAATATTATAGAGAACTTTTATTTTTGTTCCGATTATTGTAACTGATGAAATAAATAAAAAATATCTTCCAAATAATTTTGTGTTGTTTTGATTTGACTCCTAAGTCACGAGTAATAAGGATCATGATCCAATGGGAACTGCTATGGTCTGTGTCAAAAAGTATCAATGAAAATGTAAACAAATAGATCAGAAAACGTACTTGTGGATGTCAATTTGTAGAGCCACTTACAAATTGAGTGCTTTGATGATTATTTGAATACTTAAACACGAAATTCTAATTTTAAAACACCGTTTAATTTTATAGCCTTAATTTTCGTGGATCATTTTTCAATTACTGTCACTCTTAGCCTGTATCATCCCACTGCTGGGCAAAGGTCGCTCCCCATGACTTTCAGAGCTTGCGATTCAGTACTAATATGAACCACTGGTCGTTTGTTTTGTCCAGCTCGTCCCGCCATCTTATTTCGGGGTCTGCAGCGACGTCTTATAGCTGTCTTATAGCTGGGACTCGAGGTGGCCTTGCACAAGTCCGAGGTCATGTGTTTTCATGGCCCTCGGAACGCGCCACCGTCGGGTTCCCAAATTACGGTAGGAGGGGTTCACATCGGCGTCGAGTCGACGATGAAGTACCTAGGACTCGTCCTCGACAGCCGGTGGAACTTCGTTGAGCATTTCCGACGTTTGGCTCCCAGGCTGGACCGGGCTGAAGCTGCCTTGGGGCGTCTCCTGCCTAATCTGGGGGGTCCAAACGCCTCCTGCCGGAGGCTCTACGCGGGGATCGTGCGGTCCATGGCCCTTTACGGGGCACCGGTGTGGGCGCGTTCCCTTAGGCTGCGGCCAGCCCGCCGGTTGAACGCGTCCCAAAGGGTCATGGCCATTCGGCTGGCCCGGGGATACCGCACGGTCTCCCGTGAGGCGGCGAGCCTCCTTGCCGGATTACCGCCATGGGATCTGGAGGCGAAAGTCCTCGCGCACATATGGGAGTGGCGCGAGGAGATGAAGTGCCGGGGCATAACTCCGCTGCCGCGAGAAGTCGCGGCACAGCGGACAGAGCTCCGGCAGGATCTCATGGCGGCTTGGAGAGTGCGATTGTCGCAACCCAGTGCTGGGCACGCCACAATTGCGGCGATAAGTCCCCTCTTTGAGGAGTGGCTAGAGAGGCGCCACGGCGTCCTCACCTTCCGCCTGACACAGGTCCTCACCGGACACGGTTGCTTCGGGAGGTTCCTGTTTCGTATAAGGCGGGAGGAAACGCCCGGGTGTCACCACTATGTGGATCGCCCGGAGGACACGGTGGAGGTCTGCCCCGCTTGGGCGGAGCCCCGCCGTGTCCTCTTGGAGGCGATTGGCGGCGGTGACCTCTCGCGTCCGGCTCTGGTCCAGGCCATGGTACGGAGCGAGAGGGCATGGGAAGCAGTCACCTCCTTCTGCGAAACAGTAATGCTCGCGAAGGAGGAGGCGGAACGCGTGAGGGAGAGGCAAAGTTTGCGCCCTCACGCCCCTAACCGCCGCCGCCGCTGGAGACGCCCTGGGCGTCGGGAATCCCAGGCGGATTCACGGCCACCATAGGCGCGGGCTTGCGGACGGCGAGCAATGGGTAGCTCGCCGTCCGATCAGGACCAGGCCCGGGTCGATGGCGCGTCGTGTTCCACGCGCGCCTCAAAGAGATGTCAGCACAATTGGCGGGGTCCGCTAGGACCGATGCCTGCCAGGGTTGCGGGTTAGTCCGAAAGGGATACCGGGACCTTGGCAACAGGCAACTGAAGGAACACGGGTGGGTTTTAGTCAGTAAAAGTCTGACACGCCCTTCCGCTCCACCCAGAGCAGGAGAAGTCATTGGATGATTTCCCAACCTCAAAAAAAAAAAAAAAAGGGCTTATTTTTTTATTTAAACAATATTTATCTGAAAAAATTTGACGGAAACAGATATAAAGCTCAAACCTTCTAAATACAGATGAATGTGTAACTAATTCCATTTAGTGAGTTATAGAACCACTTGAACGTTGAAAAGGGTTTATTTACACTTTCATCAAATACTTTTGAACAGACCATACGACAGTCGTTTGAAGACAAAAGGTCGCGAAGAATAATTCACGATATATTAGTCAGTGGAACAAGCGCGCTACAGAACTTCGTAGCTAAACAGCTACGTCGTAGACAGGCTCTACGAGATTAGACGTACGTAAGTAGACTGTACGTAGGTAAAACACGCACCTGCATGCATAGGGTACGTAACGTGCAGTAGGTACACATTCGATTGTTCGACAGTAAGCAATAAGCAGCATTCATAATACTCGATAAATAAGTAGTTTATGACAAAACAAAGGTTCGTACTATACACATTTTCACGCATTTCCGAAAGTTTACAACTGAAATTAGGTAATAGCTAACTACATAATCACTTACCTTACGTCGGTACCGCACACACTATGACAGCAGTATTCAGGAGCAGTTGCAGGTTCGCAGCACCCTTAGCAGCTACCGAATTCTGGAACAAAAAATACCTCCCTGAAATCTGACACAATTCCAAAGCAGCTGGGTTTCAATACCTTTGCCTGTTTGAATTCAAATTACAACAACATTTTGGCAGACATCGCGTCGACTTGACGCGTAATTCATAAAATAAAATATATTTTGGCGGCAAAACAACTTTACGAATTTTCATAACTTTCTTCATGTAATTAATTTAGTATTCGATTTTAAGAATTACTTACCGAGTACTTCTTATCCATTTCTATAGTCTATAAATCACTTTACACACACACACACAATAAATTCACTCTTGTACTTAACTGGCCTACACGACGTCGACATTCGTCTACTAACCACAAGTCCACAACCACTAAAATATTAACGACCAGGGTCAATAACTGGCATAATCTGGACAAATATACGGTGTATCACACAATCTTGAATTCTTGAGACACACACACAACACAATACACAATTCACATTATTTCACATCGCGTTCGCGCCGGTTCGCGCGCAACCGTGCTCAAATTTTTCCGACTGTCATTTCTGCAAAATTCGTTTTTTTTTTTCTGAACTTTGACACCACCTCATCAAATTGTCTATTTTTTTTAATTCTCATTTTGAATTGAACCATGTTTTTAACTATTGCAGTGTTTTGTTTAAGTAATTAGGTAATGCAGTTGATACAATCAATAAAAAAATTGATAGCCACTGCACTAAAAGCAGTCGTGTATCGTACTCTAATAGCAATATCGGTTGCACTTTATCCATTAGGTACTACTCGTATTAAGTATTTCTTACAACGCTGGCATTTCGTTACGAGTCGCCGGAAGCACGAAAGTCTGACAACCAGTCTAACCAAGGGGTATCGTATTACTCAGTTACTGGGTTGTGGAGGTCAGATACGCAGTCGCTCCATGTAAAATACTGGCAACCGGTTAGACTGGAAGCCGACCCCAGCATAGTTGGGAAAAGGCTAGATTGATTGAGGTATTTCTTACAACCTCCTAAGTACCTACCTATGTATTTCTATTAACACACCCGAGCAAACTATAATTTTATTAACAGGCGTAACAGTAACTAATAAAAAAGCAGCTAGGGAAACTCCTTTCAAGACGATGTCAATTGTCAGAATAGAAAACGATCGTCGCGATCATTTTTAACCGTATTCCAACTAATCTAGCACTATACATCTTTTTGTAGTATAATATAGACGTAGAAGTAATCGTCGTTGCTCGTTAAAAGCGCGCATTTGTTATACCACTACTACCGCTACGCCCGCTACTTGCCACTAGATTACGCCAAATAAAAATACTCACTAAGTACAAAATGTTTATTACATTTAGGAAGGAACGTAAACCATATAATTCACACCATATAAACATCACCATCTTGATGTTTTAACAACAAAACGTTTTCTCCGTCCTTCAATTCATACTCAACCTCTTTTAAAATATCGATTTTACCGCCATCTGTCTCCGTAACCTGAACTAATAAGTTCTGTTCGATGTTTTTGCTTTTAGCCTGTTTGCCGTGCTTCGCCGCTAGATGCCGACGTAGTCCTCTCACTCTTGTATAGGTGGCACCACAGTGTTCACAAGGATGAGATTCTGAACGGACGTGTGTTGACGAAATGTGCTCTTCTAGGCTTATTTTGTAGCCGAATTTCTTGGTGCAGATTGTACACTGCAAATATATAAATTGATGGATTACTATGTCCGTTTTATTTGCGTTCTGCTCCTGTGAAAATAGATACTATTAAGCAAGTTTTGCCAAGCTTATGAATACATACCTCATATTTCTTAACGCCGAGATGTCTCCTGCGATGTGCACGAAGATTTGAGCTTGATATACATCTTTGTGGGCACATGTCACAGCTGTAAGGTCGCTCACCAGTGTGTTTTCTGCAACAGAAGAACACGTCACATGATGGTTATTTACCTTCAATGGACATTACAATACCAGCGGCATCCCAGGTGCATTGTCAAAGTCAAATCATTTATTTCAAAAAGGCACTTTTAAACGTCAAAATTAACAAGGAAATAGAATGAACTGTTGCAGTGTTTAAAAGAAGAGTGAAAGAACACTATCTTTCCACTTCGTCATAGTTGTGTATGTATTTAGTTCGATATATATTTATGAAGTAGGTAGTTTATATTATGTATGTAGTATTTATATTTGTATGTAAGTGTATGATCATATTATTTGTTCTAGTTTATTAAGTGAATTGTGTTGATTTTATGTATTCTACTTTCTTTTGAATTTTACACACGGTGTCTACATCTCTTATCTACTTTCCTATCGCAGGTGTGCTGGAAGAGATTTCTTTAGAAATAAGCATCACCTTTGTACGTTTGTTTCTGTTCTTTTCTTCTTGTCTGTTTATTATGTGTGTACATAAATAGTTAAATAAATAAATAAATGCCCCTCGCGGTTTGACCCGCGTAAGTCTCGATCCCGAGGGAATATCGGGATAAAAGGTGCCCTATGTCCTTCTGCAGGTCTACGTCTACCTATGTGCCGAATTTCATCCAAATCCGTTCAGCCGTTTTAGCGTGAAAGCGTAACAAACAAATAAACAAACTCACTTTCGCATTTACGCAGCTTCGCCCACGTGGATAACCGATGTTATAATATACTAAAACCTTCCTCGAGAACCACTCTATCCATTGGTGAAAACACTATGAAAATCGGTGCAGTAGTTTTTGAGTTTATCGCGAACAGGACGACAGACAGACGCGGCGGAGGACTTTGTTTTATAATATGTAAGGATATATATGTCAGATTTAGATGAAAGTCACACAAATAAACCATGACCTGGGTTAGACCATTACGTTATTATATTTATTTATACATAACATTACGTTATTATATTATATTATATATTTACGTTACTGTGACTGTGGGGTCATTATCGACCGCCACGCGGGCGAATCCCCGAGCAAAAGTGGACAAAATTACCTTTACCTAATGTGCACAGTTAGTGAAGATCGCTGAGTGGCTCTAAACTCGCAGTGTGGACACTGATGACTCTTGATGCCTGTGTGAGTAAGCTTATGTTTGTGTAGGTAATCCTGACGAGTGAACACGCGCCCGCATATCTGAAGAATAAACAAAAGAGATTTTTTTTTTTTTATTAGACCATTTCCACCTTGCATTATTTCTGACAACAGCTCCAACCTTGAACCTAGCATTTTCTCAACTATGTTGAGGTTGGTCTAACCAGATGCAGCGAAAAACTAGTATTTTACATGGAGCAACTGCCTATCTGACCTCCACAACCCAGTAACTGGGTAATACGATACCCCTTGGCAAGACTGGTTGTTAGACTTTCGGACTCCTGACGACCTGTAACAACTGTCAAAGATCCACAAACAGCCGGGACCAACGGCTTAACGTGCTTTCCGAGGCACGGAGGAGTCTCGATATGTAAAGATGGTCACCCATCCACGGACCAGCCCTGGCAAGCGTAGCTTAACCTGATGGAACGACCCGTGCGGCTGTTATTACTTAGCCACGAGCTCCTTTCCTACCATAGCGAGTACCATCATGTAAGTGCCGACTATAAATCTGACAGATAATTTTAATCTTGATATAGAGAATTCCTTGAATAAATTTAATATTGCTTAGGGCAGAGATCAGGAGAAGAAGAAGTTAGATGAGCATTTGGCGGAGTCCTACGTCCAGCAGTGGACTGCAACAGGCAGTCAGGCTTAAGAAAGGTGCATCAAGCAGTTCCTACTTGTAAATAAGACAAATCTTACATCACAAACAAAATTCTTCTCCTTTTCATGTTCAGTCATATGCAATTTCAACAATTCCTTGGTTTTAAACAATTTTATACACTTGCCACACTTAAATATATGTTCTGGCAAGTCCGTCACAGTGTTGTGTCTATGGTCTCGCATATGATACTCATACATGCACCTCTTTGGAAGATACCGGTCACATATTGTACATTTATATCCATCTTTCAAGCCTTTACAGAAATTCACTTCATGACTTATTCTTGTTTTTCGACTTTTGAAACGTTTTTCACAACCAAAACATTTGAAGAGTGTTCCATTGTTTTCTATGCCATGTAATTCTGCATTATGGTGGGATAAGATCTCTATAGTATCTAAGTCTATGCAGCAAATATTGCAGTAAGTAGGTGATCGTTTGTGTAGATACTTTTTTCGAACTTTTGAATTAGTTTTCAATTTCTTTTCGGTCTCTGGTTCCTCATACTCTAAATAAGCATCTATTCCTTCGTAAACATCGTCTATATCTTCACTTTTTATCACATCAGATGTCAGATCTTTAATTTTAGACTCTTCAAACCCTTTCAGGAGAATTTCTCGTAACTTAACATCAGTCTCCTGGCAAAATGTTTTGTAAAAGTAAAATCGCTTAATTTCGTTGAAACAGTTGATGCAAACCTTATTTAGGTGGATATCATCTACTTCTATGTGTAAACAGTCTTTTATTAAATCAGATAAACAGGTTTCTGCGGAATTTTCTGAAAGTTTCAATAATATTTCGATGTCTGCATTTTTGTTCCAGCATAATCTGCAAACATCTTCATGGGAGAAATATTCGTAGTTGTACAATTCACTATCGGTCGAAATCTGGCACCAGTGCATGATCTACAACTTATTTTTTTATTGATAAATACACAATAATAAAAATTAAAACACCACAGAAAAGCTCGCTTTGTTGATGATTTGACTTGTCAGTTGACTGTCGACCACAGAGTACATTATACTATACTGAAACTGTCGACTCAGTTGTCAAACTCAAAAAAGGTCTCTGCCTGCACTTCAGTCAGTCAACGTAAATGCTGCCACATTAAAATAAAAAATAATCGACTGCGGTTTTGTATGCCAAAGGAATTTAGCTCACAACGCTGCCGCTTATCTCTAAGTAGTCTGTGGCTGCCGCGATGTAAGCTAATCACAAGGAAGAGGCAACAAGATTATCAGCACCATTAAAAATATTCCGCAAGAGCCATCTTTTATCTCTTAGTGGAACTAACTTACATCGAGTACCTATAGCATCCAAATGAAATCGGGTTTATTGAAACTCGTCTGTAGCTAAATACATGTGAACTATTTATTAGATACGCCGCTACTAGACATAACTTATTAATTGAACTTTGTAAACACAAACAGGTACCAGCGACAAAAGTAGCTATAAATAAGTACCTAATTAATTAGCGCATTTTCTTTCAACCACAGAACTTTACGCTGTCTAGCAATTCTAGCATACAGACCTACATCAATTACACATTTCACCAGTTATGTTTTTATATTTCAAAGTCCCATGTAGGTTATAGGTTTGCGTTCAACCATACACAAATGTAGACTCCGGTCTGCTACTGTGAATTTCCTGCTGAAAAACCCAATTCAGCATTTGCCCTTGCGATCACTGGACTAACGAGGCAGTTCAGATTTATAAGGTGGCCGCACACGTAACAATATACTTGCGCAAGTAGGTACCTATCTGATAATCAGAGACATTTTCTGGATACAATGGCGCCATGTATACTTATGCAAGTACCTACATCGGTACTTGTGTGGCTTGCATAAGATATTATACCTAATGGTATACCGTACACATCGTTCAAAAGTGCCTTTTATGTGCCTATTTGAAATAAATTATTTGACTTTGACATCAAGCTATACATTTCCAGTTTATGCTGATCTCGCATTGTATAGGATTGCCGTACAATGCGAGGTCAGCTTATACTGGAAATGTATAGCTTGACGTGTAGCCGTGCGTACAAGGTGCTGAAGTATGAAATACGATTTTACGAAACCCATCGTCCAACTGTGTCTAATATTGGTGTGAAGCTTGAATTCGAAAATATTGCAAATAGGTTACGGCCCATTCCTTCTCACAGAGAGACGGCCTGTGTCCCAAAAGCAAGGAACACTTATATATAGCGAGCCCAGAAGTGGGAACAAACATCATAGACTAATCATGCAATAAATCTAGTTTGAAATAAGAACATCAGTAATTAGTGCATAGATTTAATGTTGATAATCAACAAACTGTTTAACGTAACTTAACTTAATAACTATACTATAAACATTTAGCACTTATTCTATGTAACATATTACGCTATACTTAGATGCCTACACAAAAAGTTGAAACTATTTTGTAAGCGCTGAATCTTCTTGCAAGACTATTTGCACAAAGTCCACAAGATTTATGTCGATAAAACTTGCAGTAAGGTTACTTGCAGCGTGGCATGCAATAAGATAGGTAACTTGCAGCAAGTCAACTAGCTGTAAACTTTTCCATAGTGCAAGTAATTTGCACAAAAATAAACCAATGTAAGTACCTATTGGAATCAGCGCTTTAGATAGATTTCAAGATGCATTGCTGATGTTAATAGGTTCAAAAGATGCGGGCGCAGCTTACAAAAAACTGCCTTGATACTAATGTTAAATTCACCTCACCGGTGAAGCAATAAGTTGGAATTAAATCCTTTCTCGCGATGACTTTGGTCGTTGGTTGATTATATACCCGTCCTAGCGACAGGCTCCTCTGCTATGCAAGGATTAGATTTATTTATTTTATGAAGGTTTAATATGTGTATTATAATATAAACCTTCCGAAATAAATTATCTAAATGATAGTGAATACCGCATCAAAAACCCGTTGCGTAGTTAGAAAAGATCAACTCGGTCACGCAGACGGACACGAAAACCGACTTTAATTTATAAAATTTATGGAAAAAAAGTTTACTATTTGACAATCAAGATATGAGAGGCCCGTTGAGCGCAGGTTACATCATTAAGGCAAATCAATTTGTACATGTTTTTAACGAATACATTTCTCAAGGCAAATCGCACAATGATCATTCTACATATATAGCATAGTACCTAATTATGTAATATATATTTTGTTTATATTTGAACAGCACCTGGCTGGAAAGTCCCGACTCCACTATTGGCGCCAAATAAAAAAACGCAAAACGTAACTACGAATTTTACAATAATACAGGCACTATTTCAGGACAGTAGCTAGTCTAAATGGCTGAATATGAAAAAACCCGTATTAAAAATATAAAAATATGCGAAAACTTCATCTTTATTCAACGACCATAGACTTAATTAATCTAGCGTAACCTATTTATTTATAGACTTTATGGAGGCAATTGATTAAGTAATTTCTATCCTTAAGGTGGATGCGCTAGGGTGGCCCGCGAAATTCAAATTTTCTTACGTTTTTTACAATTTGCAGGTCAGTATCAAGTTGTATGTTGATCTAAATATTATTAGCGCTCGTAACAAATATGGATTTACAGAATTATAAACATTAAAATCAGCAATACAACTCTCTAAGCTCATGTAAGTGTATTGAATGAGTATTTCATGAAATCTTGACATTTGGCACTTTCATGAACTTAGAGAGTTGTATTGCTGATTCTAATGTTTATAATTCTGTAAATCCATATTTGTTACGAGCGCTAATAATATTTAGATCAGCATACAACCTGATACTGATTTGCAAAAAACGTAGGAAAATTTGAATTTCGCGGGCCACCCTAGCGCATCAACCTTAAAACAGGCAGCTTAGGTTATTAAAGTTCATATCACTTCAACGGCACAATAATGATGAAGAAAAGACAAAAAACATGGAAAACAGAAATCATAATGCTTCTGAAATAAAAATTAGCTTATGCTAAATATTTACTAACTATTGCTAGAACATCGAGACAATAACAGAAATGTGTATCTTATATTTAAATGGGTCACTGGCATTAACATAGTTTGTTTTGATATATAATAGTCTGTTTAATTACTTCACATAGCAACCGACATAAACAACGTTTCATTTCTTTGCTTAAAAAAATAATTCTTTTTTTTTCGCAATAACGAAACGTCACTAGAGAAACCATAGAAAAAAACGCGCGAAACTCGTTCTCAACATATTGATCCGCACAAAATATAAGTAAATTGTTTTATTTCTATCTAATTCAGCTTAGTTAAAATTCTCAACTTATAATCTAGATTATGGTACAGGTTTTTGTTATTCGTCTGCCCTCTCCTGGTCTCGGTCCTTCTTTTTCTTTTTCTTCTTTTCCTTGCGTACTGATGTATCAGCCTCTGTTGTTGTTTCAGCTTCCATGGTGGCGTCACCAGCGCCGTCCTCCGCTCTGAAGAAAAGGAAAAAAAAAAGATAATGAAAAACGGTCATTTAAAAATAGAATGTTGTGATTCCATAGAGTCAAACTTAGAGTCTATTTATAACGAGTCAAAGGAAATTCAATAAAAAACATTCAAGAAAATACCCTACGAAGTATTAAATAAATTCACGCCGTTTTCTCGTAGGCGTAGAGCAGAAGTTACAAATTCCGCATGACACTATGCTTTTATATACTAATAATATAAATATGTTATCCACACAGTCAACCACGCGCGCCTTTTGTTTAGTGTATTGTAAATGCTTTTAGCAAATAATACCACATGCTAGTGTTTGTCAAGACAACTGGCATAAAATCAGTGATACATTTAACTTTACTGCCATTTCTTGTACAGACAAATCAGTTGACTTCAACGCTATCTACTGGCTTCAAATAAAGATGTTTTTATTTATAGTTTATTAAAAAGAATCTGATGAAAATGTAAACAAATAGATCTGACAACATACCTGTGGAAGTGTGGATGCCAATTTATAGTTCAAAAATTGAGTGCTATGATTTGATTATCTGAATACTTAAACCCGAAATTCTAATTTTAAATCACCTTGAAGGCGTTTCTCATTTGACAATTATTATTGAGGTTAATTTTATAACCTAAAATTTCGTTGATAATTTTTCAATTACAACTTAATAATGTCACTGAAACAATAACTGTTAGAGAAGGTGGTGAAATATAAAGTTGGAACCTTCTAAATACAGATGACTATTTTATTAACTCCCTTTAGTGAGTGATTGCACCAGAATTTAACTTGAATAGTTTGATTACACTTTCGTCAGATACTTTTCGTTCAAACAATAGCTGGTTCCTTAAATATGAACACTATCTGTTCAACTGAAGTCTGCCAGTATGGAGATATTAATAGACATTGATAAGAATAAATAACACAATACATTATTGTGTACTTAAACTATACATATATGTATATTATGTGGTATGTGCAAACAATTGGAGTCACAACTTAACCTACTTTGGAATTGGAATAAATATTTGAGGGTATGGCTGACAGATGTTAATTATGTTGAATTAAAAACCCAAATAATTGGTTGTTTAAAACTCATACATAAGACATTTAGGCCAATATTCTAGAATGATTCTCAGTTTGAACCTAGATTTACAAAAGAGGTTGTGAGATTTTTCATAATATCTAAAATAGATTTTCCATACCTTTATTCTACTTGCATACTCTCTGCAAGTACAGTTATGGGTACTTGCAGAGAGAATGCAAGTAGAGTTAGCATGTCATTATACCATAACAACTTCTGGTTGGTGATACTTGCAGACTCTTGTGCAAGTTAGTCATGTTTATTGTGCAAGTTTTATTTTGAAACAAGAAATGTATACTTACACAGCGTCGGGCGCTTCACTGTCTCTCTTCTTTTTCTTCTTCTTCTTCTCTGACTTAACTTCTACGGAGTTATTAGGGTCATCCGCATTAGCTGTGCTGGCCGTCCTCTTTCTACCAACCTCATCGGCATCCACATTTCCATTCTCATTCTTGCCCTTAAAATCTACATAACTATTCAGCCATTCTGATGGGGTATTTTCATTCGGTTTGCCAAATTTGTCCAGTTTTCCTTGAGAAATCAACTGTTTCTTATGTGAAGCTTTCGGTCCTAAGCCCCACTTTCTTGGGTATGTGTCTCTTTCCATGATAACTCTTTTCAGCTTAGCTGCTACACCGTGATCGCAGGATGCCATGGTTGACGTTGTCATTAATGCGATTGCTAACGCAACTGCTTCCCCTTTTGTTGTGACTATGACTATTTCTTGATCTATTTCGATACCGTCTTCGTACCTCAAGATACCGGGTAGGAGGACCTTAGCTCCGTAGCAGACAGCGTTCACAGCACTGTCTTTGATAAATATTCTCTTGTGAGCTATTAGTAAACCTTCCAAAGGTTTGATTACTCTTCGCAGGTAAGTCTCATCCTTGTGGTTTTCGTATGCCCATTGTGCGTCTAAGATATCATGCATGGTAACCATGCCTTCTTGTTCTCCCTGGATGCCGGAGCGGACTCTTCTGAGCTCAATCATCTGCCCACCAACTCCAAGCATTAATCCTAAGTGTACACACATCGTACGGATGTAGGAACCAGCTTCACAGCTGACCCAGAACACACCAATATTGCGTTCCTTGTCGAAGTCAAGGAGTTTGCTGTCATACACGGAACGGACACGAAGCTGACGTTTGACAGCCGAAATAAGAGGTGGACGTTGGAACAGCGCCCCGCGCAATTTCTCAAGTCCTTGAGTAACTTTCTGGACATTTTCGACGGCTGAATGTAAGCTGAAAACTGCGACGTACTCCTTACCAGCGTTCTGCTGAGATTTGACGAGTCTCGTCGCGCGGTCAATGCACACGATCAAACAACCTGTCACTTTAGGGTCCAACGTGCCTGAGTGACCAGTTTTCTCGACTTTTAAGATGCGTTTGATCCACGAAACTACCTCGTGCGAGCTTGGGTTGCTGGGTTTATCGACGTTGATGAAGCCAGCCTTCACGTATTCAGTAATCGGGCGCTTCAGTGGTGAGTGACCGAATGGCAGCGGCGTGTAGTGATTTGTGCGCACATTGAGACGATCAAAATTCTTCAATAACAATGGCCAATAGGCTGTATCTAACTTTGTTACCGCTTCTGTAGGCTCGATTTTGAAGTCCCCTAGCTTCTGGAACGTACCTAGGGATACTTGTTCCTTGACTTTTTTCTTTTTCTTCTCCGAAAACACTTCTGCGCCGGGTTGGAGAACCTCCGTCATTTTAGATTAGTGACTTGTTTCTTTCGTGATTACGCACTGTACTCGTTCAACACGATATTTGGGTCAGCCCCACGCGCCAACCGTTACTATTGTTTGTAAATTTTATTGTAAAACGCACAAACAAAGAGCCGACACGTGCAATGCTAATTTTTAGGTTAGCTTCAGCTTCACCTTCAGTCAACCAAACTCGAGGTTTTACGTTTATTTTGGAAATAAACTCACCACCAGGTGGCGCTCGCCTAGTATGGTGGAGCTGCCAACTGATAGACAATGATTTTGTTCGGATACATTTTAGACTTATAATGTAGTTACAGAATGATTTGTGTGTAAAATATGTTATTTATTTTAGTAGCACTTCGCCCGTGAAATCTATTGCGTCAGTTTCGTATTTTCTCCTACAAACATTTAATTAATTTTTATCACTTCTCTAAAAGGTAGTTTTCTCTATTTAAATTATAATAAGAGAAAAAAAAAGATAGATGGTGAAACAATTTATTATTTGACGTTATTTAGATAATTACGCAGTGCCATTACTTTGCGCTACGGGCTATTTCATGTGACACAAAAGTAATCGTTATTACAAAAAAATTTCAACGTGTCTGACTATCCGAATTTACACAACAGCTAACTAAACCTCCATTACCAACATAGAGAAAACATCTGTCATGTTGTGAGTCAGTCAAGCATTGATTTGAAAAGCGTGTTATTATTTTAGTTTTCTAGTTTTTTTAGGTATAAATCGAATAAAATAGAAAAATGGCAGGCGTATTATTCGAGGACATATTTAATGTTAAAGATATAGACCCTGAAGGCAAGAAATTCGATCGATGTAGTCGTTTACATTGCGAATCAGAGTCGTTTAAAATGGACCTTATTTTGGACATAAATTCGTGGATTTATCCAATGGAACTTGGTGACAAGTTTAGATTAGTGCTTGCTACAACTCTCAGGGAGAACGGTTATCCTGATGGTGGTGAATGGAACCCTCTAGAAACGGAGGGAAACCGCGCCGACAGTTTTGAGTATGTCATGTCGGGAAAGGTTTACAGGTTAGTTTAACCGCTCGTTTCCCGCGCTGTATTATCAACAGTGTTTTAAGACCAAGTAATAATCTATCAGTACTTTGACTCAATCAATCTGCCAAGCCTTTTTATAACTATTTTGGGGTCGGTTTCCAGTCTAATCGGATGCTGCTGAATGCCAGTATTATTTAACGAGCAACTGGCTATCAGACCGCCACAAGTTTTACAACCCAGTTACTGGGTAACACAATACCCCTTGGTAATACTGGTGAGACTTTTGGGCTTCTGGCTACCCCTAGCGACAAGAAAATGTTAACATGCTTTCCAAAGTCTCAAGATGTATTGGATGGTGACCCATCCATGAACTGACCCCAACACGCGTAGCTTTACCTTCGATCAATCTGTGCCGCTGTAATCAGTACTTAGAGTATTTTGATCCTCTAAAGGATGGCCATCTTATTCTCTGTATTTTGTGTTTACAAGGGAGTCGGTTGATGTATTCAAGCAGTTATCAAATATTGGACTTGAAGGGCCTCACCACAAAAACGTAGACACTTGTTTAACAATGCCAGATTTATGTCAAACTCCATACAATAATAAGGTGTTTAGGCTAAACAAATGATAAACATGGTTTTGTGGTAATAGAGCAAAAGTTTAAAACAGATAACAGAAACAGGCCCACTGGTAATTTAGGACAATGATTTAAAAACTATCACAATTCCTAGTTTTGAGAAAAAGCATGTATATCTCCCAACAGTGACCTTATTACCACAAAATCGTGTTTATCAGTTGTTTAGCATAGAACACCTTTTAAACATAACATTTCTGTATGGAGTTTAACATAAAACTGACACTAAACATGCGTTGAACATGTGTCTAAGTTTTTGTGGCCCTGAATGTTTATAATATGTAATCACAGTAATTTGATATAACAGCACAGAGAGATTCTGCTGCCTTGAAGCCCAACAATTGGATATAACTGTGCATTTGCACTGGAGAAACATTCACTACAAAACATGTTGAAATCTCTAGTGCCTCTCAAAAATAGTATGGAACATTGACAGAAAATAGCGATTTCAACATATTTTGCTGTAAGTTTCGCCAGTGTTAACGCACAGTAACTGTTTTACATAACCTGTTAGGATTAATGGTTGGACACCAAAGGAAATACCCTTTTTTGAGGATTTCAATATTACATTTATTATCCTTTTCTTTATATATTGGAAGGTGTTTTACTAGTATAGGCGCACAAAAGTTCGTTAAAATAAGCCTAACACAAATATGTATTACATTGCCAACATTAAAATTATTTTAATTTTTTTCTCTCTGTTCCCAGGATAGAAGGTGACGAAGGAGCAATGGAGCCAGCATCGCGGTTAGCAGCATACGTGTCATTTGGAGGCCTACTGATGCGCCTACAAGGAGATGCAAACAATTTGCACGGCTTTGAAGTTGACCAGCACATGTACTTGCTCATGAAGAAACTAGCTTTCTAAACTATCAGTTAATTATATTAGTTACTTTGTAAGCTTATTTTCTAAGAATAAATTGTATATTTTATAGGATTACTTTTGTTTTATTTGTTTTGATTAAAAATCTACACAGCCTTGGAATCAACGCCATCTAACGTCATGTATAGTAACATGTGAAAATGTTAGGTTCTTCATTATCTATAATCGTCTACACACAGCTTTGGAATCAACGCCATCTAACGTTATTTAGTGAAAATTTTAGTCAGGGCTATTCGTCTATAGATGGCACTACAAGTAAAACATCTATTCGATACTAGAGGGCAGTTGCATCGCGAAATAAACGAAAACTTACGCCAGTATTCCACAGATTTACCGCAGAGGTGTCTAGTTCCCCCAGATTTAACCAGTTAGAAGTTTCAACCCGTCCATTTAAAACGTGGGATGTTAATCGCCATTTCATTCATTTTCTCCAATTGACCAAACGATCTAACTTCAAACTTTTCCCTACCCTCTTACCATCCCCACTTATACAATTACCTACTCATTAAAATATCGAATCCACAAGCCTGTATCTATAATTCTGATATCACACGCTGCAATTATTTCGACCGTATGTCACCCAGGGGTGTTTTATAATAGCGAGCGGGTTCCATATTGTTCACAGCGATGGCGCCTGCGACCCACCGCTGAGATGGTAGACGCCTGTGAAGATCGCCAGAGGCGGTCGGAAGGGAATACTTAAATGTTTGTTTTTAATACTTACGGTAGTAATTATGTGACTTTATCAATTTCTTTGATAGTTGGCACCAACTACAAAGTTTTGGGGGTCGTCACTGTTTTGCGGTGAAAAAGACGTCATAATTATGTAACACTAGCTGCGTCCCGCGGTTTCATCCGCGTGAGTCTCGATCCCGTGGGAATATTGGGATAAAAAGTATGCTATGTCCTATTCCAGGTCATGGGCTACCTATGTGCCTTTCATCTAAATCCGTTCAGCCGTTTTAGCGTGAAAGCATAAACTTCATAAACATGACTGCATTTATTTAACTGCATATATGTTCCCACTGCTGGGACCCAGGCCTCTACTCTGTGAGAGGGAGTGGCCGTAATCCACCACGCGGGCCCAGTGCGGGTTGGTAGATGTCACATATCTTCGAATTTTTGGTTCTAGGACACGCCGGTTTTCTCACGATTTTTCCTTCACCGTTTTGAGAGCAGTGGTGATGAAATAATTTACACAAAGTAAAGCGCCTGGCAAGGTTCGAACCTACGATCTACAACTCGTAAGTCGCGGCCGTCACCACTGGGCCACGACTGCTCTCCAGAAGCAAAAAAAACAATTATTAAAAGGTCACAAAACGAAATAAAATAAAAAAAGACTATTTTTTTTATATTTTTTGTTCTTTTTGTGACCTTTTGTTAAATATTTTTTTACTTTCAGATTCTATTTTCAAAATGCCAATGTCTCAGCGTTCTCAATTAGAGCTACCAACGTCATAACAAAAAAAAAACGTCACTACACGACTGATGACGTCTCGTTCACACGGGTGACATCACACGGCGCGACACGTGCCGCTAACAAGGACCGTGTGCCGACCTTTATGTGCATTGTTTTATTATATTTTACTGATCATTAGTACTGCAGAGTCAATGGTTTAGAAAAATTGTTTACCATTGATTTTTTGAGAGTTATCTGACTTTAAACAACTACATAGTTGAGCGGTTGGGTCCGTTCTATTTGAGACCTATTGTGACGCAGCTCGTGGAGGTACTACCATACCTTATTTTATAATAGTTTGAGATTCCTACCAGATTCCTACCTAGAGGAGCTCGTGGCTTAGTAATAACAGCCACACGGGTTAACGTTCAGGTTAAGCTACGCTTGCCGGGGTTGGTCCGTGGATTACATACCGAGACTCCTCCGTGGCTCGGAAAGCACGTTAAGCCGTTGGTCACGGCTGTCATTCGCGGATCTTTGACAGTCGTTTCGGGTCGTCAGAAGCCCGAAAGTCTGACAACCAGTCTTGCCAGGGGGTATCGTATTACCCAGTTACTGGGTTGTGGAGGTCAGATAGGCAGTCGCTCCATGTAAAATACTGGTATTCAGCTGCGTCCGGTTAGATTGGAAGTCGACCCCAATATAGTTGGGAAAAGGCTAGGCAGATTGATTTTTTTTATTAAGATTCCTACCAGCAGTACCTAGCGATCAATCGAATCGTCACTCTCAGGATTTTGTAATATCTTGATTTAAAAGCGTGTCCTTGAAGTTTCTTGCCCGTTCTTCTCCATAGAGATCTACGTTTTGGAATGGGCAACTAGCTTCAACTTTCTGACTAACTGGCCGACTCCTTGACAATTAAAAAGTGCCCGTAAATAATAATGCTACTTATTTATTATGTGCTTTGGTCAACGCTTTCACCTCTCATAAATATTGTAAATATTTCAGCTTTTTTTTAAATCAATTTTTATTGCATGAATTAACACTGATTAAGTGATTACTTACCTATTGAATTTAAGTTAAATTAAGTAGCTTTAGGTAATATGACACTGCTGCTTGTTTAAACATAAACAAACTCGGATGGCCGATGGGGCCGAAAAGTTCTACAGTATATAGTGCCATCCGCGAAGACGCGCCCCACTCCGTGATTGCTGTACCTACTACAGTACAGTGGGCGCCTAAAACGGCCACATTAGCAATTCCTCTAATTTGACACAAAAGCAATTCATAACGTATGGTCCATTTTACGAATCTCCCTAGAAAATTGTCAAACAGATGAATTATTTTGTATTATGAATCGCACGCACATCACAATAATGAATTGTCAGTTTGTGACATTTTACGATGATTCATAATACCTATTTTCATATTATGATTCTGCCAAAGTTACTGTTTTAAGCCCCCTGTACTTTAGTACGGAGCGGAGCGGAGTGGGGCGCGTCTTCGTGGATGGCACTATCTATGTATACTGGAGTGGTCACCGCGTACCGGACGGCGTAGCGCTACGAAGAATTCGTAGGCGTGTAGGCTACGTCTACGAATTTTTCGTAGCGCTACGAATACTACCCCGGTGACTTACGCTACGCCGCGTAGCGTGCAGCGTGAGTATCGTAGCGCTACGAATACTACCGGTTGCTTACGCTACGCTGCGTAGCATGCAGCGGGTGTATCGTAGCGCTACGAATACTACCGGTTGCTTACGCTACGCAGCGTAGCGTGCAGCGTGAGTGTCGTAGCGCTACGAATACTACCGGTTGCTTACGCTACGCCGCGCAGCGTGAGTATCGCAGAGCTTTTAAGACGAAATATGGTCGGTCTTTTCTCCATACAAAAAGGTCCTCTCTTTTCCATATTGGACCAATAATTTAAAAGATATTTTATAAATTGAATAAGAAGGATATTTACTGTGCCCCTATGTTTTTCTTGTTTCATTAAAAGTTGACTTTGTACAATAGGCCTCTGATGACAGCGGTCTAAACAGGCAGTTTTGAGCATTTTCTGAGGGTTCTAGTGCTTCTACAGATAATGTATCATTAAACCGAAAAAAATAGGGACATAAACCTAGTTTATCATTTATTTTACTGTAAAATCATTGCTCATGGGTCATAAACCAGAAAGAAAACAGACGAGAGCGTTTGTAAGGAGAGGGGACCGACCCTATTTCCTCATAAAGGCCAGAGGCCCTAGACAAAGTGACATTCTATCAGCGTTATCGATGATGGAAAAGGCAAAAATGTATAGGACTGACATAAGCTATCGAAAAGCTTATGTCAATCCTGTTGAAAGTCGTTGTAGAAATACGAAACGCTTTCGAAGCGATTGTCACTTGTCTACGCCTTCTGGTCAATATCTTGGTTTTATACTGAAGTAGGTCAAATTTAAACAGAAGGTATTCTTACATTTAACCAAACTCTGACTATCATTAAACCAAAGTTACGTAAAGACAGTTAAACTTTAAAACAAACTCACTTTTATCTCCCCGATTACCAACTTGCGAGTCGGGGGCCGCCACCCCTACAAAGGGGGATGGGGAAGAGCTGTCAAATTGGTCCAATTTGTAACAAAATGGCGCGGACTAACGACGCGTCCGTAATTATCAACGCAAGTTGTTCATTTACTGTGTCTAAGTTTTAATTACAAAATTTTGTCTTTAATGATGCAGTAAATTAATGAGGTCATGGAATAGTTAATTGAGTCAGGCGTGATTTTGCGGAAATCCATTATAAAATACAATAGACGTAGATATATTTAGTAAACTATTCCGCTTAACTATTCTTCAAGAGTCATAAAAAAACCCTGTAAGAAATCGACACGTGTTTCACCTCTCAACGAAGCATCCTCAGGATGACGATTGACCAATCGCAAACCAGAACACGACGAGTTGCCACACCGAGCGCTACAAGCGGAGACCTCTCCGTCATCCTGAGGTTCAAGTCCCATGTAATACCTCTATATTTCCGAGGCGAGCCTTTTGCCATCAACCGGGTATGAATCCAGACTCCGGGCTACTACTGCGGAATTCCAGATAGAAAAACACTTTGCCTGACCTGGGAATCGAACTGAAGACTTCATGCTCAGCAATAATGCTTGCGACCAGGATATACGGGGTTTATTTATGGTCGTAGGGGTAAGTATTTAAATTCGTCGATACCTATTGTAAAAGCGCAGCAAAAAATCTCGTGAATAATCATTTGTAAAAACGTCAAATTAATCATTGAACAGTCATAAATAACAGACAACAAAAGACAGAACGCAGCCAAAAAAAAAATTAAGCCAATTCAAATTAAAAAATCACCGGACATTCATAATAATAGAACAGTCTTACTTCACGCTGGTTGGGCATCCGTCAACCAATCAGCGCGCACGACCCACGGAGGCGGGAAGTGGCAAACGTCAAATGCAAACGAGTTGAAAAAAAAAAGAAAACCTGTTTCCCGCGCTCGTTTTGTTTAGTCTGTGGTCGAGTAATGGTTTCGTCTGAGTTATGACAAACGCAGCTTTTTATGGAAAAATAATGTCGTTTTCACGGAAAATGAGCTTTTAACGATTGAAAATTTTAATAGAATGAGTTTTGAGACTAAATAGGAAGATAGGCGTGGGTAGAATATGTTCTTTTATGCTTATTTATTTCGATTTAGGTTACCTGCACTGGAGCTTTTTACCTATTGTAAGCAAGATGTTTATGTTACGTGCTGCGGTGACGACAATTTCTATGCTTTTCTTCACAAAGCTGAGTTAAATCTAATATGACTGATTTACCAGTAAGAACTGACTAGGTATACTCGTAATTAGAATCTTTTTTGGAATAACTAAATCCAATAAGGCTGAACATTGCGTATCCATGACCTCCTTTGATAGTCTCGATTCGACTCTATTGGTATTGGTATAAAAAGCCTTGACTTGACTTGATTTAAATAAAAAAAAAATTCAAAATAGAACGTCAACATGCCTACAATTTTTCTTATAAAAACCTTTTTGTTAGGTAGGGAGGCACAGGCATCTCTCCCATCTTCCAATACAGCCTACTCATAATACCTTTTACAAAAATTCGTGTCAAAATACTCCATGCTGTTATCGCTCACCTCAGCCTCTCAGCCGGGATTACCCCCCCTCCCGTTGCCCTCTCGCCCCTATCCCTCTGGATGTGAGGGAGCGGGACACGGCATCGCCTGTCAGTCAACCGGCGACGATCGCCTTGAGATAACGTACTGAGCTTTACCAAATTAATTTGTTATGATTAAAATTGTAATCATTAATTAAAAATGACATTTTAAAATTCAATTTTTAAGTTTATAATGTTTTATGAGTAAAAAAAGTGCAATTTCCAACTATGTTAGTGACGTGGTGACGTTAGGGTTTTTTCGAAATTTGAAAAATAACAATGGCGCGATGGCGGTGATTTGGTGTTTTTTGTTTTGGTAAATTATTGTGCTGTGTGATAATCTGATAATGTTTAGTAATGATCATTGCTGCTTTGCTGCTCCTATTGGATTCCTGTAAGGTAAATGTTATTTTAATAAGTTAAATAATTTATCTAGACACAAAAAGCTTTTGTAGTAGGTACTTGAAATGAGGGACTTACAAAGTATACATTATGAACTCAGACCAACAAAATTACATGTTGAATCGCTGCTCTCCTACGTAAATCATTGAGTAATTTGTATGTAGGAGAGACGATTTTGGAAATCCTATTTAGACTAAATAAGATGTACAAAATCGTCTCTCAGTTTATATTTATCCAATGTTTCGTAGCGTTTACGAAATTGTTTTTCAGATAATGGAAAAATAGTTCTCATTTACCGCTTCTAAACTATGAAAAGATTACTTATTAGGTAAATATTTATAATACTCGTTCCGTTACAGTTTAAAAAAAGCCTATCTTCGGAATTTCTTTGATTTAACATAATATAACAGCACTGAAAATAATTAAAAAATAACCAGCCAAGTGTGAGTCGGACTAGCGCACGAAGGGTTCCTTACCATTAGGTATCAATAAAAACGGCAAACAAATCACGTTTGTTGTATGAGAGCCCCCTTAAATATTTATTTTATTCTGTTTTTTAGTATTTGTTGTTATAGCGGCAACAGAAATACATAATCTGTGAAAATTTCAACTGTCTAACTACTATGGTTCATAAGATACAGCCTGGTGACAGACGGACGGACGGACGGACAGCAGAGCCTTAGTAATAGGGTCCCGTTTTACCCTTTAGGTACGGAACCCTAAAAATGGATGAGTTTTAGTAACTGACTGACTGTACCTACATCAAATTTTTAATACAAACATGTTCAAAAAGGAGCCAGGTAGAAATAAAACAGCCTAGAAACTTGGATCAAAAGTGTTGCTACTTGCGACCGTCTCAGGCGCACCTTGGGCGGTCAAATCCCCGATAGCAAGAGCAACCTTGCTGAATGGCAAATCTTTTATCACGGCATAGTAATTCTAGTAGCTACAATCACGATATACGACGAATAAGTACATTACGGACCTCATAACACAACATAACATGACGCCTTTATTCCCAAAAGGGTTGGGCAGAGGCACAGTATCAATAAGTACTAGTCTATCTTCATAGAAAACGGCTGAAACGACGCGCTTCGCAACCTCAGTGTATACCAGAGGCCCTAGACAAAGTGACATTCTACCAGTGATATGATAACGATGATGGAAAAGGCAAAAATGTATAGGACTGACATAAGCTATCGAAAAGCTTATGTCAATCCTGTTGAAAGTCGTTGTAGAAATACGAAACGCTTTCGAAGCGATTGTCACTTGTTTAGGCCCTCAGAGGGCACTTTGTTTAGGGTCTCTGTACGCAAAAGTATCGAGTGCGCGGCAGTTACGCACGGACGCAGAAGGTTTATCTACTGAGCAGCCGTAGGTGATTATTTCAAAGTCACAGCCGAGGATATAATACTTCTACTTATTTATTCTACGGCTGAGGTGTACCTATAGTAGGTACATCCATATTTCGCCAGTTATGTTTAAGTCCCATGTAATAGGGGGCGAGCCTATTGCCATCAACCGGGCAAAAATCCAGACTCCGGTCTGCTACTGAGAAATTCCTGTTGGAAAAAACCACTAATACTTTGCCCGTCCTGGGAAGCGAATCTAAGACCTAATGGTTCAGCAGTAGCGATTGCGAGAAGCGTTGTTTTCGTGAAATAAAAATTGCAAAGAGAAAAGAACCTCCCCGGTATAGTTCCGCTAATACTATAATGTTCATAACACCATAAAATATCCATCAATTATACTTTAGGAGAAAATCACTTTTGAATCTTGCGTAAACTTAAAACTGAAATAGTTATGGACCTAAGATACTACCTTGAGGAACACCATGTTTGTACTAGGAATACACTGAAATTATTCGATAATTTCGCGTGAATTAGAAAAATGAGGAAAATTGTGTTAATTTGCTGATCAATAAACAAATGAATCGTCGACAGTAATGTTGCAGAGAGTCGATCTGTCTTCATTGTATTGGTTTCTCATGTTCACTGAAAAATTTCAATGTACAGATGGCTCCACAAACTCCACATCAACCTATACATTTCCAGTATAAGCTGACCTCGCATTGTACGGAAATCCTTTAAAATGCGAGATCAGCATGGAAATGTATAGCTTGATGTGTAGCCGTGTGTACTCATAATTTACCGATTTTCTTGAAATTATGTAGGTTGGTTGACTATGTACCTTATGCATCTGAAGAAAAAACTTAGGGGTAGGTATAGGCAGTTTTCATAATCGCTGCCAGCTTCTTTCCGACGGATTGAGCAGAACCCGAAGCAAACGCGGTTTCAATCAATATTTGTAAGGATTTAAGGATTGCAATAAAAGAAAAACGATATAGTACATCTTAATCTTATAAGATGAAAAATAAACGTAGCAGACGTGAAACCGTCCCAAAAAACTAAAATAGAAGTGGGCAGGTCATGTCTTCAGGGGTACAAACAGAACATGGGCCAGAGAAGTAACAAAATGGTCTCCCAGAGAAGGAAAAAGGAAAACAGGAAGACGACTTGAAAACTACTGCTGGAGAGACATGGATGAGAAAATCTCACGACCGTGAGTTATAGAAAAGCCTGGTCCGGGCCTACGCTCAAAGCAATCTGGAGAATTCTGATGTATATACCTTTAATTTAAATCAATTTTAAAACTAGTTTCAAAATCCATAAGTACTAATATTATAAATTAGAAAGTAACTCTGTCTGTTAACTTTTGACGCATAAACCTCTGAACGGATTTCGACAAAATTTGGCAAGGAGATAGATGGCATCCCGGGGAAGGACATAGACTACTTTTTATCGACGTACCGCACAGATGAAGCCGCGGGCGGAAGCTAGTTACTAAAAGGTAAAGGCTTTAAGAAATTAAAATTACAATTGAAGAAACTACCAGTGCGAACTAACATGAAGTGGATATTCGCATAAAAGAAAACGCTTCGGCTGCAGGAGCTTTCCGTCGGGAAGCATTCGTTTTATATCAAGCGGTTACTTTTTAGATGGGTGAGCTCTATAAAGGAAAGGAAAGAAAGAATAACGTTTATTTGGACACACTTCGTGAGACACAAAATACAAATAACAAAGTAAAAAGTGGTCAATATTGTTTTAACAATAATAGTGCCTCACGGCTACACCAAAAAGGTTCTATACTTTCGAGTACTCTGACTGTGCTTCGATATCGAAGAATCTGTTACCCTTTAAAGAATATAATGTATAGACTATACAGGGTGAATCAGAAAGGTGTGGTTATATTTAAAGGGTGTGGTACCATCAAACCTACTGAAACTACTGAACTTACTCGACCCAAATGTATGAGACGGCTGATAATTTTTTCGCGATTACGATGGAGAAAATTATTTAGTTTGATGCAAAACAGGGCCTTACCACAATAACTTAGACACTTTTTCAACGCGTGTTTAGTGTCAGTTTTATGTCAAACTCCATACAGAAATGTCATGTTTAAAAGGTGTTTAGGCTATACAACTGTTAAACACGGTTTTCTAGAAATAACTAACTAAATAACTCACTAAGTTCATGAAAGTGCCAAATGTCATGATTTCATGAAATAGTCATTCAATACACTTTCATGAGCTTAGAGAGTTGTATTGCTGATTTTAATGTTTATAATTCAGTAAATCCATATTTGTTACGAGCGCTAATAATATTTAGATCAACATACAACCTGATACTGACCTGCAAATTGCAAAAAACGTAAGAAAATTTAAATTTCGCGGGCCACCCTATCGACAAACCCCTACCGACTACCCCTTAAACAAAAATCTATTTCCGTGCGTCAGTCTCGCAAAAACTCAAAAATGGTTCAACCAATTGTGATGAAACTTTGGTGAGTTGTAGTGTGCGCGCCGGAGAAGTTTACCTACAAACAAAAAAAAAAGGCATTGCAACGGTCATTAGCTAGTAATACCTAAATTTTTATCTAAACTAAATGATTAAGTGTGCGTGGCTACTGCCCAGTAGTCATCACATAACTCTCAAATAACGATAAGCAGCTGTTTCTGTTAAGTATTTCAAAACCATAAACAAGAATACTGGTGACCAGTTACTTATTATTGATCGCCCATAAGACCCAGAGAGCGATAATAATAATTTTTCAAAAATGGAACAGTGGAACGTCAAAACAGTTTCGAATGTCGAACTGAAATAAAAAAAACAAAGCTTTGTTCGTTTGTGAGTGTTCGATATTCGAATAGCTTTTGTTCTTTGTTCGGTTAACGCGACCGTTAATAATATGTGACGGGTCGAATTATTAGCGGGTCAGGGACCAAAATGTCGTATTGTAAAGTACTTTTGAAATCTTGATTTGTTTAGTATTTGGTCCTTCGATACGGATGCTATAATCATTCTACCATTGTCTACTGGCTGAATGATAAATAACAGCCGCACATGTCGATCGAAGCTCTCTAAGCTACCTATACTAGCCGAGGTCGGTTCGTGGATGGGTGACCATCCATTAGGTAATCGGAAAGCATGTTATGCCGTTGGTCCAGCGCCTGATCTCTCTCCGATCGTGGCGAATTGCCGTCCCATCGGACTATGAGAGTGAGGGAAGAGATAGAGTGCACCTGTGTCTGCGCACAACCGCCTGCACTATAATATCTCCCGCGCCGAAGGCTAGTCTCCGTTGAGATTGACCGCCGTGGCCGTAATACGGTCTGGAGGACTGTACATAAATAATATGCCGTTGGTACCGGGTGTTATTCGTAGATCTTTGAGCCATTACACCCAGTCAGAAGCCCAAAAGTCTGACAACGAGTCCTACCAAGGGGTAATATGTTACCCAGTAACAGGGTTGTGGAGGTCAGATAGGCCGTCACTCCATGTAAAATACCGGGTTTTCAGCTGCATCCAGACTGGAAGCCAACCCCAACGTAGCAGAAAAGACAAGACGTTGTTTTTTTTAATTAGGCTGCAAGGCTCCAATCACTTGCAACCTTCATAACAATGACCTTTCTTAAGTTAAGTAGGTACTTACTATAGTAAAGTAGTTAGCCAGTACATTACAATTCCCGCCACACGATACCCGGTCCACACAAAAGCCTATAAACCACTTCCAGCCCTCATTTTAAAAAACGAACATCAATTAAATTGACAAACAGCGTAAAATGCAGCGCAAACACAACCTTACGGCCCTTAAATCCTGAAGGGCGCCGAAGTGAGATAGGGCACGTTCGCGGGAAGCGTTCTGATTGGCTGCCGGCCCTCGCCACCACCCTCGAGCCGACCAATCGCGTGCGCGCGCTGCCACCCCCGACCAATCGAGAACGGAGGATGGAGGGGTTCTATTAAAAAAAATGTTTGTCGTTTTAAAACGTTTGACAGAGAAAGTACATCGTTGTTTGAATTTTGAAGGAAAAGATTGATTTGTAAACAGCGGTGTCTTTAGATAGTTGCTGAATGGTGCCGGTGTCTTTGAATGTCACATTTCAGCATTCGGTTTATCGTAACAGACATCCTGATGTAAATCGTGGGAAACATTTACTGTACAATCTTTCGACGATATGTATTTAAACCACCTTTTTTACACGGAATAGACACGTGGACCTCCAAACCTAAGATATCGTTTTTGGAGCCTCAATCTGCCTAGCCTTTTCCCAACTATGTTGGGGTCGGCTTCTAATCTAACTGGATGCAGCTGAATACCAGTATTTTACATGGAGCGACTGTCTATCTGACCTCCACAACCCAGTAACTGAGTAATACGATACCCCTTGGTAAGGCTGGTTATTAGACTTTCGGGCTTCTGACGACCCATAACGACTGTCAAAGATCCACAAATGACCCGGGACCAACGGCTTATCGTGCTTTCCGTAGCACAGAGGAGTCTCGGTATGTAACCTGATGGATCGACGCGTGCGGCTGTTATTACTTAGCCACGAGCTCCTCCGGTTGGTAGATGTCACATGTCGTCGAATTTTTAGTTCTAGGACATGCCGGTTTCCTCACGATGTTTTCCTTCACCGTTTTGAGAGCAGTGGTGATGAAATAATTTACACAAAGTAAAGCGCCTGTCAGGGTTCGAACCGACGACCTACAATTAGTAAGGCCACCACAGCTTTGACTTGAATTGACTTGGAGAGAGTAAAAACAAGTTGTAGCTTGTAGCTTTTCACCTATGAGTTGTCAGCTGATATTGTTATCTTACGTCATACAATTTGTGTTGACCCACTGACATTGGCACTACAAACCCGTTTATTTAGTTTTGTCGTATTTCAAGAATCGTGTGTAAGTACCTACTTATTGTCATGTTACAGTAACGTCTTGAGAACCGGATTTTTGGATACTTCCCATCATTTGATGAATTTAGTTTTTGCTGATTTAGTGTCATACTTACCAACATCAAAAATTGCATCTACAAAGTCTAAGTCATAGTCAAATAATTTATTTCAATTAGGCACATAAAATGCACTTTTGAACGTCAAAAACAAAGAAATAGAACATATTCTTTGCTCCTCCCAAAAGGTAATTTTCGTTTGGAGAAGAATGGGCAAGAAACTCCTATAAAAATGTTTTACAATATTTTGTATACATGAATTATACCTATGTGAAGACGATGCACCTACAATAAGATTACTGTACCACAAAAAGTGAAAAGAATTATAAATGGAGCAATGACAAATAAATTAAATATCAGATACATGGTGCTCACATATTTACAAACACTGTAAAAGTATACGATAATGACACTATGCCTAAAACCTTACAAGTAATAATACTAATAAGACAGTGCGTGAGTTTAAATAATCATAAAATGTAAAAATCTATGATACACAAATAATAAATTATACAACTAGATTAGCAAGCAGTTTGATTTTGTCCAGACTCGAATTTGTCCTATGGAGAAAGATCAGCATGTTTCCAGCTGCTTTAGTGACATACCAACATCAAAAATTGCATATATATCAATTGGATTCTAAGGAATTCTTACTGGTTTCTATTTAGTCGTTAACGTCGTCTTCTTTATCAGTGGTTTTCATTTCAATCTTGCTGAATCTAATTAGTCCTTTGAGACAAACAATGATATAATTAATTTCATGATTTACCATCAAATCTGTCTCCGAGAGAAATTTCAGATACATAATATGATTTTTTAAGGTACTTCCGAATTACTTCATACCTACTTAACTAAAGGTAATTCTTAGTATAGTAAAAAATCTTATTTCCTTATATTTTATGTCACACTGCACACAATAACAAAAACTCAAAATCTAGAACAGGAACTGTAGAATCCTGATGATCCCGTATTTTAGCTGATTCTATCACTATTCACTACCCTGGCTCAGCACCACACCAAGCCTATCGTCCAGGCACCGCCTCACTCTCAACTGTTTCCCGCCATGCTTGGTAAACGGACAGTTGACATTAGTGACAGCGACTTCACTGCTGGCGTGCATGAGATAGTGTTTACATATCTATTAAATAGATACACTACAGGAACTATGACAAGTTTTTTTTCCGTCATACAGTATGTTAACTAACAAAGGGCGTTCCCGTTAACCTGCAATAGTATAGCGTGTATACATGCTAAAAAAAATACTACCAATCAAAAAAAAATATATATATTTTGTGTCTTGAAATGTTCACAAAACGATTAAATTAAAACGTAAAAGAAACACTCTGTACACGCACACTAGTATTTCAACGTAGAAAAACTAGTGTGACAAGTGGGCGTGTACAGAGAGTTTATTTTCCGTAACAATTTAATAATTTGAATATTTTACTATGCAAAAATAAAAATAAACTTTTTTTTTTTTAATTGTAATTTTTTTTGCATGTATACATTTGTTAGTTAACATACTGTATAAGTTATTAAAAATTAAAAAATATTGTACCCGTATAATAATTTATTATCGTCATCTGAAGTTTCCCTCGGAATTCCTTTTTCTTTACCCACGCATCGCCTCTGTAGTAGAGTTTAGAAAGACTGACAAAAAACTAAATTCGTTGCGATCCTACGACGCGAATGATATTCGCCAACTCTGCTACATATTCAGGTCATCGGTTTACATTACTTGAGTAATTACTTGTAATGCGGCGTTGGTTCTTTTAATGAGGTCACAAATAACTACCTATTTTATTTTTTACGCACACGAGGATTTTAGTAATTTGGTCTTTTTACTATTCAGGTCTTATGGACATTTGGTCTGGTGTTATCCAGTCACACTGGTTTATAGAGGTCAGACGGGCAGTTGCTTCATGTAAACTACTGGTGATCAGCTGCATCCGGTTAAACATTAGTGACAGCGACTTCACTGCTGGCGTGCATGAGATAGTGTTTACATATCTATTAAATAGATACACTACAGGAACTATGACAAGTTTTTTTTCCGTCATACAGTATGTTAACTAACAAAGGGCGTTCCCGTTAACCTGCAATAGTATAGCGTGTATACATGCTAAAAAAAATACTACCAATCAAAAAAAAAAATATATATTTTGTGTCTTGAAATGTTCACAAAACGATTAAATTAAAACGTAAAAGAAACACTCTGTACACGCACACTAGTATTTCAACGTAGAAAAACTAGTGTGACAAGTGGGCGTGTACAGAGAGTTTATTTTCCGTAACAATTTAATAATTTGAATATTTTACTATGCAAAAATAAAAATAAACTTTTTTTTTTTTAATTGTAATTTTTTTTGCATGTATACATTTGTTAGTTAACATACTGTATAAGTTATTAAAAATTAAAAAATATTGTACCCGTATAATAATTTATTATCGTCATCTGAAGTTTCCCTCGGAATTCCTTTTTCTTTACCCACGCATCGCCTCTGTAGTAGAGTTTAGAAAGACTGACAAAAAACTAAATTCGTTGCGATCCTACGACGCGAATGATATTCGCCAACTCTGCTATATATTCAGGTCATCGGTTTACATTACTTGAGTAATTACTTGTAATGCGGCGTTGGTTCTTTTAATGAGGTCACAAATAACTACCTATTTTATTTTTTACGCACACGAGGATTTTAGTAATTTGGTCTTTTTACTATTCAGGTCTTATGGACATTTGGTCTGGTGTTATCCAGTCACACTGGTTTATAGAGGGCCGTTGCTTCATGTAAACTACTGGTGATCAGCTGCATCCGGTTAGACTGGAAGCCGATTCCAAAATAGTTGGGAAAAGGCGAGGCAGAGTGATTGAAATGGAATTGCGATTGAGGGATCAGCTTAAAAAAAATGTTTCATGATCACCATCACCCACAATTTTACTTTTTATTTTACATAATTATGTGGAGCTCGTGGCTAAGTAATAACAGCCGCACCGGGTCGATCCATCAGGTTAAGCTACGCTTGCCGGGGTTGGTCGGTGGATGGGTGACCATCTTTACATACCGAGACTCCTCCGTGCCTGGGAAAGCACGTTAAGCCGTTGGTCCCGGCTGTCATTCCTGGATCTTTGACAGTCGTTACGGGTCGTCAGAAGCCCGAAAGTCTGACAACCAGTCTTACCAAGGGCGTATTACTTACCCAGTTACTGGGTTGTGGAGGTCAGATAGGCAGTCGCTCCATGTAAAATACTGGTATTCAGCTGCATCCGGTTAGACTGGAAGCCGACCCCAACATAGTTGGGAAAAGGCTAGGCAGATTGATTTAACATAATTATGTTATTTTAAAAAAAAGGTTGATCGCAGCTCTCATTTTAGTCTAGCAAATTAAAAATCTGAGTTTATCTACAAGTAATTTTTTTTTTTTCATCTTTGTACTTAAATGCTTTCGATTTTCAAATCGCCGGCCCCTATTGGCTGTTAGCATAGATTTAAAAATAAATCCCATTTGAAATATGGAACTGCTAATAAAAATAGAGGGCGCATTGCCCACAAATCCGTTGAAGCACAGATTAAACAACACTTAGATTTGCTTAATCCATGCTCAAGTGTGCGCGTGCGACGTACAGAAAGACAAACATGTTATGATAATAGTGCTAAAAATAATAGAGTACATATTACGTTTGTCCTCTTTTTTGAGTAATCTGTTTATTTGTTTTATTTTTGCCGTTTTTGTGCGGTTGTCCGGGTACGAGATTTCTTTGAGTAATGATGAATGAAAATGGTTAAAGTAGGACTTTGGTCTACTCTCAATTCTGTGATAATTACGGCTAACGGAGATGTACCTATGGAGGAAAAAAAAATGTTTTGCTCGATCGGAGTGCGCGTCATCGAAAACAACAAATTCCTACGTTGCATAGGACTCTAGAAAAACCTCTGTGACAGACGGACAAAAAGTAAACTTAATAAAGATTTTCCGATTTTCCTTTAAGGCGAAAGCGTCAGGGTAAATTCAAATTCTTTATTGCGAACTAAGTGTACAGAATTTGGAGATGGTAACAATAGGTCGGTTTTTAGAACTTAGTTGCCTGTAAAGGCATTGCAAATTGGTTATAAATATTAAATTAAACATTAAACATACTCAATATTCTAGTTATACAGTCTATCATTATGTTATTATTAATTATCATTATTCATACATTGTATAAAATATTATATTATATTATACTATTCTTATTATAATTTATATCAAAATTATCACTATTCATACATTTTATATTATATTGTAGCCCCGAGAAATATAATTTCTCTTACGTTTTTTGCAAATTGCAGGTCAGTATCAGGTTGCATGTTGATATTGAATGACTATTTCATGAAATCTTGACATTTGGCAGTTATTCTAACTTAAGGACTTGTATTGCTGATTCTAATGTTTATAATTCTATAAAGCCATATTTGTTACGGTCGCGAATCATATTTTAATCAACAGAAAACCTGACACTGACCTGCAAATTGCAAAAAACGTAAGAAAATTTTAATTTCGCTGGTTACTTAGCGCATCCCCATAACTACAACTTTCATCTGTTTCCTTTTTTATATTTATTTGTTTTTCTTTTTTACTTGTAGTAACGTTGTGTTGTGAGCCTTATATAAGTCTTTGCTAAATAAATGTATTTTCTATCTTCGTTTTTTCTTTAGAATAATTCATTTTCGACCTTCGACATTAATTTCGCAACTCAAAGTAATTAATTTCCGAGATCGATTGCCTATGAAACAAAAGGTATTTAATAATACTTGAACAAGCCCTCCATTATAGGCTTGCTATAAACTCAACGCGCAACGGGCTCATAATGAAGTTAGGGTTGCCAACCAAAAAAAAAGTTTTTTATAATAAATAATAAATAAATAAAAACTCATTGATTTCAGACTTATCTTGCGATTACATCCATATTTGTTAGTAGAACTTACAAACTAGTGTTAGTAATAAATTAATAATTAATAATAAGGACATAAAACTCCAAGTGGACTCCCCGACTAATACTTTTATTTTTCCTTTGAATACCGGTCACAGATAAATAACAATAAGCTATCCAAAATACTGCTTTTAATTACCATCCCTACCCTAGTATAGAATCTTCTATATATCTAAACATAATTATAAATTAAAGTCACTTTTCGTGTTTGTCTGTATGTCCGCGTTGTTCTTCTAAACCACGCAACAGATTTTGATGTGGTTTTCACCATCGCTTAGAGAATTTATTCCGGAAGGTTTATGTGTATAATAAGTTAATATTAAAGTTACATATACTAAGAAATCGCGATGTTTTGTGAAGTCGTAAGAACCGTGCGAAACAGGAGCGGGTCGCTAGTTTAATATAAATTCAAATTGTGATTCACTCCCATGTGGCTAGGTCATCATTTAGTAATGTTTCGTATATTTTCAACCGCGCATCAGTTGTAACCATTTGACATTGACAGCTCCTTTATGTCGTAGTGGTACGGGTGAATTTCGTAATGCAAGTGTTACTAGTGATAAGCGCAGTGCGCTTGAATGTACAGACGCCAGCACATCAAGCTACCCGAATCTGTCAAACTTTCCCAATCAACCTTGAACCTAATGCTTTAGCGATAAAGTTTAAAATCTACTAAAGAAATTTGACAGATTTTAGTAGCTTGATGTGCTGGCGACTGTACTATGCGAAACTCATAAAATACCTACAAGTACCTACCTAGTGTTGCAAAAGCTCTACAAACTGAACTAAATAGGAACTTATCGTTACTGTTTCTGTAATACTTTAGCCTGCATCATCTCACTGCTGAGGAAACAGCTCTCCCCATGGCTTTCATCTCTTTTGATTCAAGGCTAATGTGGACCACTAGTCGTACTTACCCAATAAAAAAGTAAGTATTTATCATAAATTACAATTACATTTTCTACTATTTTGTTTTTATTTTTAAGTTGGCAACCCTAAATACAGCATCGTATTGGCGATGGCGTAGGTAGACAAACGAGACGTAAGTTATAATTTATACTAAAGCGGGCGGAGCGTTCAGAGACCGCCCACTACGCCCCGAAGACAGGGCGACTCTGTGATAGCTCTATCTATTTTTATACACATTATAAAATGGTTTGTCGCGAGGAGGCAAAGGCAAGAATGGCCGGTCGACTTGAAAAATACATAAATAAAATATGCGATCTTTTCGGTGGGAAAAGTCATTGTGTTGTTGGATGGATTCAAGCAGCTGGCGATGCGCTGAGGTAACCCGCGAAATTCAAATTTTCTTCCATTTTCGAAATTTGCAGGCCAGTGTCAGGTTGTATCTTGATCAAAATAAGATTCGCGACTGTAACATACTAGATATATTTACAAAATTACAATCACAATCAAAATTACAGGGTATATACTTAGAGAGTTGTCTCTCTAAGGGCTGATTTTATCAAACTCAGATATCTTTTATCCGTGGAATAAAATTGTCGTCTGACAGTTTTTGTATGGAAAAACTGTCAAAAATTCAAAATTTATTCGCAGGATAAGACTTATACTCGGTATAAAAGTTTAGTGAAATTCGCCCTAAGTGAAGTTAAGTAAGCCAAACTAGGCATACTGCATAGCCTGTATTTCGGCTATCAGCACCATTCCCCTCGAGTATTATTATAATACAAGACTTAGGTGCCAGACAATAGAGGCACACCTATATAATTAAAAAATTCTTACCTTGTAAAAAAAGTAGAATCTCCAGTAACTTCAGAAGATGCAAAAAAGAAAAAGTTGTATCTATCAAGGCCTAATTTTTAATAGTCCCTTGAAAAAAATTTGTACTGTGTATAGTTTCATTCTTCATATAAAATAGCTGCTCTTAGTACTCATATCTTACATTTATCCATTGTCTTTGCCTCGTAGCCATTTTAAATCACACCTAGAGTGTGTTTCATCATTAATTTCCCATGCCGTATGTATGTTGGCTTCTCTGTTGTAGGACCAATACCAATACCCTACGCCGCTACGGCGCTACGTAATAGGTTCGTTTTTTAAATTGAACAGTGGAGCCAACATTACGGCAAAGGAACTATTTGATGAAACGCACTCTCCTATTACCCCCTTCGAAATTCAAAACTCATTCTTCAAAATTACACATCCTAATTTTAACCCTTTAACAAACACCATAGAGTCTTTTATCTATCGGTGACAGAAATTGGTCCTCTGATACGTGACAGGACAATGCGAACGCGCCAGTGGGTCCTTCGGTACTTCCCTATGTAATGAATGATCCTTTTCCCACGCACAGGACGAATATTTCGGGAATTCTAATGAGCAATTTCTCGTGTATAGTTTTGTAAGGCCTGGTGGGCGGCCATTTGTGAATGGACATGAGAACATAGTAATGAATGACGTGTTATTATTATTACGGACTGGACTAGGCTGTGTGTATGAATATTTATTGAAAGAAACCACTTTCTCCGCTAAAAGGTGAACCAGGACTGAAGGTTCAAGCCGTTCAAGCAACTCATTTCTCGCCCTCCGTGGTCAAGCTCGCGGTGCCTTGATTGGAAAATATCAATCAATCCAATTTTTTCCTTTGTATACTTGTATTTTAGTGTTCAATCTGCCGAGTCTTTTCCCAACTATGTTGAGGTCGGCTTCCAGTCTAACCGGATGCAAGTGAATACCAGTATTTTACATGGAACGACTGCTTACCTGACCTCCACAACCCAGTAACTGGGTATTACGATACCCTTTGGCAAGACTGGGTGTCAGACTTTCGGGCTTCTGACGACCCGTAACGACTGTCAAAGATCCACGAATGACAGCCGGGATCAACGGCTTAACGTGCTTTCCGAGGCACGGATATTTTAGTTTTTTATTTTTGACAATGTGACCATGTGCGATGTGGTTTTTAACATATAAAGAGAAACATTAAAAGCCATTGGGAATGATAATCGGGGAATTAGCGATACCAAATCACCAATACGTGACTTCCTTTCAAATGCATTACTTTCGATTCGAACACATTAATAAGGATTAAAATGTTTTGGAGTTAGAGTCATTGTAGATTTCAGTGCGAGCGATCGATAACATTTTTAAACATACATAATATAATTTCACGCCTGTAATCCCCGAGGGGTGCGGCAGAGGTGTATATCCACATTTCGCCACACTTATTTAAGTCCCATGTAATGGGGGCGAGATGAGGAGCTCGTGGTTAAGTAATAACAGCCGCACGGGTCGATCCAACAGGTTAAGCTACGCTTGCCGGGGTTGGTCCGTGGATGAGTGACCATCTTTACATACCGAGACTCCTCCGTGCATCGGAAAGCACGTTAAGCCGTAGGTCCCGGCTGTCATTTGTAGATCTTTGACAGTCGTTACGGGTCGTCAGAAGCCCGAAAGTCTGACAACCAGTCTTACCAAGGGGTATCGTGTTACCCAGTCACTGGGTTGTTGAGGTCAGATAGGCAGTCGCTCCATGTAAAATGCTGGTATTCAGCTGCATCCGGTTAGACTGGAAGCCGACCCCAACATTGTTGGGAAAAGGCTAGGAAGATGATGATGTAATGGGGGCGAGCCTATTGCCATCAACCGGGAACAAATCCAGACTTCGGGCTGCTACTGAGAAATTCCTGATGGAAAAATCCAATAACACTATGCCCGACCGGGAAGTGGTCGCCCTGCACGCGTAGCTTGACAATGACAACCATAGAAACGGGTTTTCTACGGGTTTTGTCGACGGAGGAATAGACAAAATTATAGATTGCGATTGTGCAAAACCAAAAAGCCTGCCCTTGACCACTTCCTACGGTTTAAAATCCCGAGCAAATTGAAATTATTATAATTTTGTCAGTAGTGCAACTGCTTATCTGTCATTTTGTCTATTCTTCCGTCGACAGAACCTGTTTCTATTGTGGTCATGCTAAGCAGCCAACGAAGCAGTCAAAAAATAAATGTGTAAATGCACTTAAAAATTAAGAAAAAATTATATGGAAATCTGTATAATTATGTTAATAAGAATGTAGCTGAGAAAATTCTTTAAAAATAATTGACTCCGCTTCCGATTGACATTATAACTTGAGTGACGTTTGAAGCGAACCTACAGAATAGGACTGCAGAATGTTGCCATAAGAGAATAATAAAATAAATCCGACAAACTGTAAAAATCTGACAAAATGGTAGAATTATTTCGTCAGATTAAAATACTAAGTACTAAGTACAACATTACAAAACAAATAAAATTATTTATATGTAACAAACAACAAATAACAATATTAATACGTAAACTACAACCATCAGCTGTCCGCCCCAACGAAAACCGACAGGCGGGAAATATATCGTCATCGAATCACGTCGTAATACGGCAAAGGCATTCACCGTCACGAACCTAACAATCAATACTCATGTCCGACCTCTTTGTGTGGGAATCTTTATTTATTATACTCTGTTGTTACATTTAAATAAAATTAATATAAGCGGATGTCAGGGAGGGACATTATGGTAATCGCTTGGCTGAATAGTGCGATGTTTTGGCATTTATTTTGGAAGTGGTAAGTGGTAGAGTAATAACGAGTGTTACTCAGTAACTGGGTTGTGGAGGTCAGAGGGCCTAGACAAGTGACAATCGCTTCGAAAGCGTTTCGTATTTCTACAACGACTTTCAACACGATTGACATAAGCTTTTCGATAGCGTAAGTCAGTTCTCTACATTTTTTGCCTTTTCCATCATCGTTATCGCTGATAGAATGTCACTTTGTCTAGGCCCTCAGATAGGCAATCGCGCCATGTAAAATACTGGTATTCTGCTGCATAAGCAGAAAATGATGGTGAGAAGTATTGGTCTGTTGGTACAGACGGCTACACATCAAGCTATACATTTTCAGTTGATGCTGATCTTGCATTGTATAGGATGTCCGTACAATGTGAGGTCAGCTTATACTGGAAATGTATAGCTTGATGTGTAGCCGTGTGTACTAAGGCGACCGCTGAGCGTGGCGTCTTTGGTTTGATCCCCAAGCCGGGCTTTTGAGATTTTCCATTGAAAATTTCTCAGTAGCAGCCCAGAGACTGCTTTGTGGAGATTAGATAGGTAGTTGCTCCACGTAAAATACTGGTATTCAGGTGAATCCGATTAGATTGGAAGCCGACCCCAACATAGTTGGGAAAAGGCTAGGCAGATGCTGTCATGAGTCCATATTCACTTATGGCACAATTCTGTTATAACCGACTGCAGGCAGTGTTTCTACAAATTAGCGCTTCCGTAGCCAGCGACACGGTATTTCATAGAAATACTTAGAAAGTAATGTCACTACGGCACGTCGCCTGCTGCTGCTGCCTGCAGTCGGCTAGGGGCTTGTACCTTTATTAAGTACACTGGCGGCATCTACATCGCCACATGCGAACTACGCGTCAAAGACCTGACGTCACACAACATCGACATCAATCGTTGGGCAGTTGCCCGTCAGACACAACACCCGTCTGGTCGGAGGATCCTCCCTTTTCTATAGAGGATGAGTAAACTTTACACCCTGTTCTTCATACCTCTAAAGTACTATCTATACGTATACATCTCTGCCTTCCCCTCTGACCAATATAGGCGCGTTGTTATGTAGTGCTGAGCTTATTGTGTTTCTAATTCAGTTCCGCGTTTACAGGTTTACTGCTTTATGGCTTGTCCCAACCGTATTGTATTTGGCATGGAAATTGCAATTACAAAGTAATTGTAGGTTCTAAGTACTATATTGGTACCTATGTAGGTGGTGAAACTAATAGACCTAATATACCTTTTGCTCACGGCTTCGCGAGCTCGGAAATTGCTGCACGATCCCTTTTCCCATTTTTTTCTTTGTAAGAGGGGTCATGTAATGCAAAGCACTGACTGTACTACCGGGATAAAAAGTACCCTATGTCCTAGCTCAGGTCATGGTCTACCCATGTTCCAAATTTCATCTACATCCGATCAGCCGTTTTAGCGTGAAAGCGTAACAAACAACTCACTTTTGCATTTATAATAATAGCTTCCGCCCGCGGCTTCGCCAGTAACTGGGTTGTGGACTTGTGGAGGTCAGATAGGCAGTCGCTCCTTGTAAAATAATGGTATTCTCTATTAACCAGACGGGTGTTGAGTCTGGCGGGCAACTGCCCAATGATTGATATTGGGTTTTTGTATATATGTTCACTGCACGGTAAACTCTAATTGCGCGATGCAGGATTTATGTGACGTCACGTCACGTCTTCGATGCGTAGTTCGCATGTGGCGATGTAGATGCCGCCACAGTAGTATTCATTTCGCAATGTAATAAGTTCTAATTTTATTTCTTCACTTATTTTTAGCTGTAAACTTTGACGTGCTGTCAAATCAAATTGAAGATGTATGAATACTTGAACTGTTTATTTAGGTATTAACAATATCAAAACAGCTTAGTTAAAATCTGTTTGCTCTGATAACCTTATCTATCTTATTCCACTGATATATGTTAAAAATATAATATTGCCAAAGTTCTCTTAAATCGTACTTAGGCACTCAAACTCGAAAAGTATTCCGATAGGTACTGACTCCATGTACTTAGCATTTTTTTTTATGTCGTGTAAAACTGATTCCGAAAACCTACATAAAAATTATAAAAATCCTTTGATTTCATTTCTTTTAGCTCCCAAAGAATTCCTGAAGTAAGAATTCAGTAATAAATATTTTAAAATACTTTCATGAACAGATATTATTTTAAAATTACAATCCTTACCCGACGCAAATGACATTCGCGCCCAATAAAAATCTCTAGTCATAATTTGACAGGTTATCGTCATCGATCGGCGTTCGGACAAAGGCATTGAGTTATTCAGCCGCACGTAAGGGCTGTTAGCTTCGATACTCCTTTGTTCTTTTGTGGCTTGTTCGATGTTTTAATGGCCGTCGCGTAAGTAAACGATTATTATTTTATTATAATAGTAATTTACTTTTATTTGTGGCAGTTGATTGCTGTAGCTTAATTTCTTCAGAAATTTTAAATGGCGGAAGTTATTTTTGATGTTATTTTAGTACGGAAAACCTCTAGTTATTTATGAAAATTGGCTCTTGGGATGACAAATTGTTCTTGTAATATTTTTTTTTATAAATGAAGAAAAATGAATGATGTAGGAATGTAAACGAAGCAAAAGGAGTACTTATGTAACTACATAGAATTTTAGTATATACATAAACTGAAATTAAATTAAATTAAATTGTTTATTCTGTAAATAGGATATTGGAATCACTTTTACACGTCATATAAAAAAAATATTTAAAATAAGCTAGATGAGGTCGGCGTTTCCTATTCGACTACTCTGAGAAGAAAGGCCGAAACAAACTCAGAGGTCGCAGTCTCTTTTAAAGTCCAGACATAATCTTGGTCAGACCATATGAAGACCATGTAGATTAGCGTCTGAAATGGTCTTTTGAGGAAAGAACCACAACGATTTGAGTGAACATGTCCAGTCAGTGCAAGCATTTGTCAGTAATAGTGGAGCTCAACGGAGATCAACAACTCGACGAACAATACCAACGAAAGGACATTTGGGTCCTACCCAAATGTCCTTTCGTTGGTATTGTCTTTGGTATTATCGCACAAAATAGCCAGACAATCTTAAAAAAAAAAACAAAAAAAAAACCACGCCTTTTTCCAATGGGGGTAGGCAGAATCTACAGAACGCCGCCTACTACGATCCTTTCATACTCCTTTTGCTTCACTTACGTTCACACACACGAGTTTTGAAAATAGTTTAATCAAAGATATTTTACTTATGAAGCACCTTACGTTAGGTTTATTTATTTAATAAATGACGACAACGGTTATGGTTTGAAACGTGTTCTATCTATATTTTTATAATGATTTAATTATGAACTCATCACTTTAATGGAAATTGACTTGGCATGTGTGCAATGCCTAATACCTACAGGTAGAAATCTAGTTTTGTTTTTCATTTGTTTTATGTCATCTCGCAGGACAATGTAGGAGGTTGTCGGCTGCTTATCCGGGCTTCATCTCGTGTATGGATATCTTGTGGAGGCCTCAATAAATGAAGGCCTCCAACCAGGGCATAATATAAACTAAGCGACTACACGCTAAGGTCATGTATATGCCCTGTGGGATACGGACCTCGGCTAAGGCCGTCTCTGGGGCAAGAGAGATCAATTACGACAACTTGTCGAATTTCATTTTTAGAAGCCTTGACGACCTCCAAAATTAGCTACTCAGCATAAAGGTTTTATTTATTACTAGCTGCGCCCCGCGGTTTCACCCGCGTAAGTATCGATCGCGTGGGAATATCAGGATAAAAAGTATCCTATATCCTATTGCAGGACATACAAAGGTCATTTTGAGGTTCCCAAGACCCAAAAAAAAAAGTGTATCCGAGACTCCTCCGTGCCTCGGAAAGCACGTTAAGCCGTTGGTCCCGGCTGTCTTGTGGATCTTTGACAGTCGTTACGGGTCGTCTGAAGCCCGAAAGTCTGACTTACCAAGGGGTATCGTATTACCCAGTTACTGGGTTGTGGTGGAGGTCAGATAGGCAGTCGCCCCATGTAAAATACTGGTACTTAGCTGCATCAGGTTAAGCTGGAAGCCGACCCCAACATAGTTAGGAAAAGGCTAGGCAGATGATGATCAGTCACAAAGCGACCTTCGCCGTTTAAAAAATTACACCATCATTATGATAATTATAACATTTTATTGTAAAATATAATACTTAACGTAAACACAATCGTAAATGAGGCCACTGCTCACATGTGCAGGGCTGCACGGCCATCTTCACCGAAACGCTGAATCGACTAAACTTTGACATTGATTTTTAACAAATAATTCAAACAAGGAAGTAAAATTTAATGCAATTGTCTTTGGTACAAGAAATGTGTTCTTCATTCAAACATGGAACTGTGTTCAGAGAGTTGAGATCGCGCGCGTTTCCTTTATTTAAAAAAAAGTTCGGTTTCTATTCGAATTTTGAATAGTGAAAAGTGTCGTGCTTGTGTTATCTAAGTGATTTTTATATTTGACAAAGGAAATTTATTAAATTTTGCGTGAAAATGTCAGGTGAGCTTTTAAACTACACACTACTCATATTTCTACAACTGTAAAATATGTATCCACTGAAAATGCAGACGTTGCTTTATTTCATAAAAGCTGATATCGCTTTAAAACAAGATTACTATTACAAGTTCAGAACAGCTCCAATTTATTTCTTTATTTAGAGTTATTATTCTAATCTGAGGCCCTAGACAAAGTGACATTCTATCAGCGATAACGATAATGGAAAAGGTAAAAAATTTCAATTTCAATCCTGTTGAAAATCTTTGTAGAAATACGAAACGCTTTCGAAGTCTCGGAGTTAGCGATTGTCACTTGTCTAGGCCCTCTGGTTCCTATACATCCAAGGGTGGATCCAATAAGTTTGGTGGGGGCACGTGCCCTGTGCCTCCCCAAGCTTGCCCCCAATTACATAGGACTTAAACATGACTGGCGAAATTTGGGTGTACTATAAGTACACCTCTGCCTAACCCATCGGGGAATACAGGGGTGATGTTATGTATCATCATCATCTTCGTGGCTTTATGTCAATTAGGGATCAGTGGAGCAATGTTTTCTTTTTCCATACCTATCAGCCGTCATCTCAACTCCTTTTTCTCACTCAATAAACTCTGCTGGACATAAGATTTCCCAGTCTGCACCACAGCACCGTGTCCTCCGTCTTCTGCATCCACTCTGTCCCAGCCGTCTTTTTATTAAAGCCGTCGGTCCATTAAGGAGGGCTACACTACGCTTGCCGATACGCTGTCTCCACTCCAGGACTCGTCTGCTCCACTGCCCATCGGTTCTTCGACAAACATGGCCAGCCCACTGCCACTTCAGCTTACTTACTCTGCAAGCTAAGCTATAATTTCATTATTTTCCAAATAATTTCATTCTTCAAAGAAACTCCGAGCATAGCCCGCTCCATAGTGCGCTGAGCGACCGTGCTGCCCAATCCAATCAAAGTCCATCAGCTGGATCCTTTTGTCGGCTACTTTCTCAAAGTTGTGTCTACCGAGCTGGATGTCTTTCACACACAATCCATGAATAACTACTACTACTACAGTAATAATTTACTAGGTACTATTAAGTACTCCGTAATTTCTTAATATCTTGTTAACGTGCTTGCTTTTGTTAACGATAGCCATATTAGCCATACCAGCAAGCTAGAACTTATTGTTAGAATTCTAATCATCCTTTGTTCTATATATAGCTAACCTACTCCTATATGTCATACATTGCTCATATTTGGACGGACTTAGTCATAAAATAGCATTAGGTATCTTTTCGATAGTTAGTTGATTCAGGCGTGACTTATGGAAATCCATTATATGATACAATAGACGTAGATATATTTAGTAACATCTATTCTTCAAGAGTCATAAAACCCTGTAAGAAATCAAAAAGTCACTTTATCACCTTCGAAAACTGTGAAAACAATATTTGAAAATTATGTCAGCCGCCATCTTCGTCTATTGTATCTTATGTTGCATCATATGTATATTTTCCTATTGCCATGCCCAAACCATCTGTTCGGTTTGCCCCATCTTGTACAACTTTGAAACCGGTATGCCCTAGAACCAAAAAATCTAAAACATTTGACACCCACCCACCTGCACTGGATCCGTGTGGTGGATTACGGACCACTCCCTTTCACAGAGAGGAGGCCTGTGTCCCAGCATTGGGAACATTATAGACTGATTATGTATACTCATCCTTACTAATATTATAAATGCGAAAGTAACTCTGTCTGTCTGTCGCGCTTTCACGCCAAAACTACTCAACCGATTTAAATGAAATTTGGTACACAGATAGTCTAGAGCCAGAGAAAGGACATATACTTTTTATCGACATACCACGCGGGCGAAGCCACGGGCGGAATCTAGTTCTAAATAAAATCTATCAAAACAAATTCCCTAAGTATTTATCCATCAGAAATGTATTTGTTAATAAACTTTCATATCTCTATATGCGCATGATTTCAGCCACTTATCGACGGAGCCCCCTGATTGGCTTATGATAATAGATAAGATTACGTAATAAAAGCCTACTTATCATAATATTGAGTCAACCTCTATTGGCAACACGTGCGCAATAATGAACTTATTCTATACTAAATGAGCAATATTTGTATATACCTATACGAGTATACAGGGCGTCCCACGGATATGCCACATGGAGGGAAAGTACCTTAAATATTGTAGATGGAACATTTTACTGAAAGAAGACATTATTTGAATTTTTGTGTTCTTTGCAAACCGCTAACTACCTATACAAGAACTAACTGAAATCTAAAAGAATAATAACAAATTCTCGCTACTTAAAGCAGTATACATTAGACTGAAAGCTTGCCACGATTTTCACAACAATTTTGCTTTAAAAGGCAAAAATTTACATTCCATCACAATATTTATCAACAATAAACTACCATAACATTGTATTTTAAACCTTACCCAAAAGAAACTAAAGTTTAAAATGAGATGCGTGTGCGCATTTGACATATAGGGCGACGACGGTCCACGCACGGCAAGGTTTACAAACCATTTCTTTCAATTAGCACTGAGATCACAATTATGACTGATGGTTTTTGGGTACCGTATGAATGAAAACGCGTTAGAAACTACTGTTACTACTATTTATGAAAAATAAGAAAAGAAAATAAATTGATTTGCGGCGAAAATGACGCTAAGAAAGGACAAATACACGAAAATAAGAAGTTGGGGGAAAATATTTGTGACATTCACGCAAAACCGCCATCGTTTATCATAATGCTGCGACCCCTGCGTGAGACAGAATCCCAGTATTAGTTATTCATCAGTGACAGCCAGCGTTGACGTCATAACGTCAATCGGTGCAGCATTTATAATGAATTATCATTAACAAAATAATAAATAAAATAAATACACTAATTAATTCTAAATGTTGTTCAAAGAGTCTTCAAAAGAAGAATCCGATAACAAATGCGTGCCGAAGAACAAAAAATTGTATACTGGTCCTACCTACTGGCCGGCAGGTAAGGAAAGCTGTCTTTTCCAAATGCAAGATAAAGAAACAATACGAAATTACAAGCTTTCTTAAACACCGCTACAAGAAACACCACTTAACTATAATAAATAATTTATTATCATATCTAGTCAACTCACAATACACATGTCTGCGACTCTACGGGGCCCTCCAAAATTGTCCATTACCACAGAAACCGGTCCACAATAAAACGTTTGTTTGAATATCGAACGCGCGGTAGCCATCTTGTATGTAAACATAACAAAATGGCCGCCAATGGAACCTCCTTTCTGGGAATGATGAGGTTTTTTACCTTTTTTTGGTATACGATCTCTTTGCATGGTTTAATGTTTGTAAACTTTGTATAATGAGGTAACTGCATTTCGTATAGATAGCATGAAGGTTGTATATTCTTGTTTTAGTCTTGTGGTTCTAGACTATCTAGTGTTGTTACTGTTAGCTGCTAAACTAGACCAAAATAAAATGTAGTCAGGAAAGTTTTGAGATATGAATATGGCTATAAGAGTAGGGAAAGAAAGACCAAAGAAACGATGGATGGACTGTGTGAAAAATGATATACTAATATAGAATATGGAAGAAAAAGACATGTTTCGCCGATTTAAATAAATTGGGATAAGGGCAGGAGATTATTGGTGATGAACTGCGAAACTAGACCCCAGGGTCCACCTTTGGTTTCTCCGTACCAAACCTGAGTAAAAATCTCGTTTTTTAAATCATGCCATGCAAATTCTAATAGGCATAGTGTGACGTTAATAAACAAAAAATAATTCCCTAAACTCAACTTGTAGCCACACTGGATTCGCTAAAGACAATCAACAAATTCTTACTGTGTGTGAAATACATTAAATCCTACAAGCCAGTTTCATAATAAGAGAATTCCAAAAAGGTCTGGCAACAAGCTCATGAAAGGAAACCAATTCAGATATCAAACTGCAACGAATTGTGTAACACATTCGTAATTACAAAACGCTTTTATTTTAACAGTGCACGTAGGCGATAGAATTGTTTACAACCGTCAAAATGAAAGCGATTGTCAATTCGTGTTGATTTCCTTCAGAAAGACAGAGATGTGTCTTTGAATTGTAAGCAAGAATAGTACATAATTTAAGCATAAATCAATTAGCATTGATTAGTATCTAGGGCGAGTAAGCCTATTGCCATCAGGGATCGCATAACAGCCATTGCACATTGAATGACGAAAAATATTGTTGTAAAAATATTTTTAGAACTGATTTTTATAATGAGTTAAGAATTCAGAGAAAAGGTTTGAATTTGCCGTTCCTAAGCAGAAAGAGGGCAAGAAATTGCAACCGACAATAAACAAGAGGTATCAATCTGCCTAGCCTTTTCCCAACTATTTTTGGGTCGGCTTCCAGTCTAACCGGATGCAGCTGAATACCAGTATTTTACATGGAGCGACTGCCTATCTGACCTCCACAACCCAGTACCTAACTGGGTAATATGATACCCCTTGGTAAGACTGGTTGTCAGACTCTCGGGCTTCTGACGACCCATAACGACTGTCAAAGATTCTCGAATGACAACCAGGACCAACGGCTTAACGTGCTTTCCGAGGCACGGAGTAGTCTCGATATGTAAAGATGGTCACCCATCCACGGACCAACATCGGCAAGCGTAGCTTAACCTGATGGATCGACCGTGCGGCTGTTATTATGTAGCCACGAGCTCCTCAATAAACAAGAGGTATGTATGCTACATAATAAAGTTCACTTCAAACCTCACTCAAGTGTCCGCACACAAACCGAAAGCGAACTCATTTGTTTGTAAAGTCACGGATTCATTCCTCGACACCATTCGAATTTAGAAGTGATCACAGAGCGATCTTGATGGTATTCCATTAATCTTACTTACCGATCGTAAGGCATTCATTCATCTGCTCCTAATTTAAAACGCATAGCCCAAATAGTTACACGTCCAAATTGAAACGTACGCACCAATTTGTCTGCACCGTAAAAATCTACGCACCTCGCACCGGATCAGTCTAATGGCGAATTCGTGACTTCCAGAATGCATTCCGGTGCAATAAAAACAAATATAGTTTCAAACACAACAAATAAAATAGAAAAAATAGAAAAAGTGCCGCCATATTTGAATTCGTCGTATGCACGTTCCACGTCGCCGAAATCTTTATAGATAGGTTTCGTGCGTGAGGTAACAGAGATTTGGTGCGAGCGACTTTTTTTTCTTGTCTATGATATGTTTACGAGAGGCGTTTTTTTTTTAAAGTCAACTCGTTCATTCATTCATGCTTTTATTTGACGTTTGGTGGGGTTAAAAAAACAGCTGTTGCGTTGCGTGCGGTTTATGTATGTACTCATATTCGGTTTTTTTTCTGACTGTTTTGTAAAGGTGTATTAATATTGGGGATGGGTTAAGTGCGGAAAAACAGACTGTAGGTACTGTAGAGTTAGGCGATTCCACCACTTGTGCAGAGTAGAGCTTGTATGAGCCATGGTACCGGAGTAGGGCGGGCAATACTAAATTTTAACTATCTATAGAGAATGTGTAAACCTTTATGCGCCTAAAACAATGTTTAGTTAAAAAACAAACCCTTCTTTTACAATTTTGAAACTACTTATTTTTTAATTCAATTCGATCACTCGAATTAAGAATTAGTTTTGAAAATTATTTATTTATTGCAACAAGAGTATTTTTTCAGCCAGCCTGCATGATGTAAGCAGACAACCTTTACAGTAGGTGCGATGGCCGCGTTTTGTCGCACCATTTGAATCAGTGTGTAAGCCCATTTACGCCAAGCATCGCTCAACCAATAAGAAATTAACCCACAACAGTTTTCCTTCTACGAACCACCTAATATAAAATTACGTAGAGCTCTAAGCGACCATATCATCGCAGAACTATGTGCAACAATGTTGCGGTACGTGTTTTTAACGTAAATAACGCGTACGTCGGGTAAGAAGCACGTTCGTGCAACTGTTAACCGGTTAGCTGTTGCTAATCACCGCTACAAAGTTGTAGCTGCTACTTTGTTGTTATTGCACTTGTTTTGAGATTATTGGCCATTGTTTTTGGAATATAATGCGCGAAAATTATCATTTTTTTTGTAAAAAATGGTCCAATGTTGAAGTTGAGAGTTACGCCCCCGGCGGCGCGCGCACCAACATGTCCTCTAACTGTCACTAACGAGACACAATATAATTTTAATTGTTATCGGCTTTTGTTTCGAACCGATTCCATTTCTAATTGGTCGTTTCTACGGCTAATATGGCCGGCCCATTTGCCACTTGCTTAGTCTGTGAGCTATGTCGATAACTTTGGTTCTCTGCCGGATCACCTCGGTCCAGATTCGATCTCTCAGGGAGACTCCAAGCATAGCACAGCACCGCTAGTTTTGAATAAATCGTTTAGATCAACGCAATTTGAAATTGTTTTTTAATAAGGATAGGTAAGTGTAGTAAGTGTAGTACACACGGCTACACATTAAGCTATACATTTCCAGTTTATGCTGATCTCACATTGTATAGAATTTCCGTACAGACCAGGTACATGGCTACACATCGAGCACATCATTTCATGCTTTCTTCATGTCTTGTGGCAAAAACTGTGCTTGTAGACAAGGTCCGCCATTTTATGTGAAAAGACCGAATTTTTTGGTCCTTTCTCCCAATCAATGTTACATCGTGTTTTCATTTACATACCTACTTCAAAACAACGAAAGTACATTGTCAAAAGCATAGCAAAACTTGTTCATACCTACATACTTTCCTAATTTCTACCCTTAAAAACTCGCTAGCTATTAACAGAATTGGTCCAGATGTTAGCTACGGATTACCAGCCCCACACAACTAGTCTCCATACTAATCCTATAATCCGAGGAACAGTTTGTGTAAAAAATATGGAAGCCACGTTGATTTATATCCTCTTCCTGTGATTTACGCTGTGTTTTCTCACCTTTGGATGGCAGTATTTTGTTTATAAATAAAGGGAGAGTGATTTAGTTCGATTTAAAGATGTTTTGGCAAAGGAATCTTCTCTATCTTGTGTACTTTAAATTCGAACGACGCGACGCATTTTCGCGTCAGCGATAATTTACTTTTAAAACTAATCAGAACTTGGATAGTTCTAAGTTTCTATGGCTAAAGTATCAGTGTAACAGCATAAATTAAAATTAAATGCTAAGTATAAAAAAACGAACATACCTTTGTTAAAAACTTTAAATGTCAAAAGTTTTCCGCCGAAAATAAAACCTTCCCGCCAATTCCGCTCTGTCAAAAGTGTTACATAGACAAGAATAGTTTTTCAATGGAAAAGGCAATCTTGTGTCCTTGTTATAACTCTTTTTTTGAAGTGAAGTGTAAAATTTAACTTGTAAAGAGGTTTTATTGTCTAATACATAATTCAATTGTGTAGCTGTTTATGAATAAACGTGGGAATTGGGAAAGGAGCGGGCATTTGTGAATGAAGTTGTATTTGCATGGGAGACGAGAGTTTACGGTTTCAGAACTTTAAGATATTTTAAACTTTGTCGCTCAGTGTGGTCTATGCAACAGTACCTACTTAATAATAGAATAGAATAGAATTATCTTTAACGAAGTATCATGACTCAAAAATGGTTTGTAAGACTTACAACTATATTAGTAAGAACTCACAATTCACAAAAACAAACAAATAGATCACCGTTGTGGCATCCCATGTGAGATGCCACAATAGTGACCCACGAAAACACAGTCTATGCGACTGGAAATCATGCTTAGGATATTTTTGGAGCTGCTCCACACCCTGCGCACCATGGAAGCGCACCTTTTGCGCATGGTTGCGTAAAAACAATCTAAATGCGCATCCGCGAACATCCCTGACGCACTACAGAAGCGGGGCAGCCCCACCAAAGCATCCTAAACGACTGAACGCGGAGAGCCTTGTACGATCTTTGCGTATATCTAGCCCACAGGCTGCTCGCCATAATTAAAAGTGTATGAACAATAATGCTGGGGCTACACTTCGCGTTATCGCGAACTTTTCTTCGTACGCTCTCTCTCGCACACCCCTCGATGTCTCGCTTAGCAACAGAGAGCGCACGAAGAAAAGTTCGCGATAACGCGAAGTGTAGCTCCAGCATAAGAATTTCCTACTTCGTTTAGAAATCGATTAGTGAAATAATTATGATATATCTTGCCTTTCTCGGTCACTGCGACCCGCTATAAAGGTTTTAAATGGTTTCTTCCACCATATTAGTATTATAATGTCTGTGACCATATTAACTTGTCATCCACTTCACAAAAAAAACCATCATTTCTGCACACCCGGTCGAAGAGCTTCTATCCAAACATTTCGCATGAAATTGCACAGTTTTACATTTCCAAAGACAATTGATTCGACAAACAAAAGCAGGACACCTTACACCAGCCAGTTCCCACGTACAGACGCAAATTACTGAACGATTACTACACGAACTTGTGAATGACTCCGCAGGTGTCTATATTACGTTAAAAAAAAACTAAACAAGTAAACAAAACACAGTAAAACCTGTCATAGACACGTGCGTCCTTTGCGGCCAGAAACAATGGCATTACCGGCTCTGTCCTTTGCTTGTGAAAAAAATTAAACAAAACCATAGATATTGACTTTTGGCGCGTATTTTATTTATTGACTTGTTACTCGTTTCCCACGCGTTCGTAGTAAAATTTCGGACTTTTAGGGTTCCATAAAAATGGTAATGCTCATTCATCTTCGTCATAATGATAAATGAATGAAAAAAATATTGTCAAAAAGTTTCTATTGATACAAAGTTGAAATTATAATTGCCTTTGGTGAATGCATCTTTTCTTTGATACAATCATTCAATGAAAAATACCTAATAAAGTAAAAAGAGGTAGAAAGCTTATACACGCTCCGTATGTGGCACGTCAATATTTGGCTAATTAGCCACATTTTCTTTGTCTTGTCTTTTTTTCGCTCCCAATAATTACGACATGCCGTCCTACTTCCACGTATGCCGTTTTTCGCAATCACGCCATTTGGTTTTTTTATTACTTTTTGATTATTTATTTGTCTATATAAAATATAGATTCTTTTCTATTTTGTGAATGTGAGAACGTTGTAGGGTTAGTGGACTGTAGATTTGTTGAACATCTTCTATTTTGTTTAATTACCTGGCAGTACTTGTTGAAAGTACTACCCTACCTACATTGTCCTCCCATGCCTACTAACACTGTTATTTGAAAATATTGTAAAAGTCAATTATTTTTAAAATAGTACCTAACCGTGGAGTTTCTTGCCGGCTCTTCTCCATAGGAAACGACCAATTGGAACCGTGCACCTAGCTTCTGACGTTTCATAAGTGCCCATGTAGGTTTATGTGAAATAAAATATTTTGATTTTGATTTTTTCAAGATCGAATGTTGAAGTAACCTCAATGTCTTTTACAAATGTCGTTGGATCTAGGTAAGTCTTACTTGTAAAACCGAATACTCGAGTTTGCGCCCTCTAACACTCTTGGGATCTTTAAACTTTTAATTTGAGCCATATTTACAATCACTACAATTTCACAATTTATGTCCCTCTTTGCGTCTTGTTGTTTAACAGCATCAACTGCTTTATCCAACTGTTTCTTTACTCATGTGGTCCAACTGACAGGAATTCTTATTACGAGAGGGAGAGATTTATCTACAATATGACATTTTATCAGAGGCCCTAGGGCAATGATATTATATTAACAGATACCTATGTTATACACTCACAAAACAACCGAAAAAAGTGTTCCGCGCAGCAGCGGCACAAATACCCACGTTTCATTCATTTTACATTTCACTACAAGTAAAAACGTTACAACTGGAATGTTTTCGAGTCTTCACGATTGCGCGCTTATAACATATTTGTTAATTTAATATCATTGCCCTAGGGTGAGAGTTTTTTTTAACTATCTCGATTTTACGCATCGACCGCGTTCGGCGCTCCGATTGGTGTTTCACTGGCCTTTACTGATGAAGGGCCAATCGGAGCGCCGAACGCGGTCGATGCGTAAAGTCGATGGTAAAATGAAACTCACACTAGGGCGTCAGTTCAGTTACGTTCATTGCGTTAATTACGTTGTTGAGCTCACAATTTTTACAAACCTGTGAAGCGATTCAAGAATTGAATTAGGAATTTCCTTCAAAACCCTCGAATTGGGATTGAAAGTGTGTTTTGCGCAAGCTGGTCTGACTTAGGAAAAACTAGATTAAGTATTCGAAAAATCTGGTCAGGCCAGTACGATTGCGTATAAAATATCATAGAGTTTACTTCTTTATCTTTATCTTTTTCACATTGTTCTCACATGTATAATTTCAACATATGATTCTCATGATGTGACTAATTTATTTGTATCCATTTTTTGATTTAAAAGAGTGTCCATGGAGTTTCTTGCCCGTTCTTCTCCATAGGTACCGACTACGCTTTGGAATGGGCAACTAGCTTCATATTTCTGACTGACCGACTCCTTGACAATTCAAAAGTGCCTGTAAATGGTTTTATTGAAATAAATGCTTTGAGTTTGAGTTTGATCTATGGTTTTACTTTCCGGCGGAACCACAGACAGCTAAACCTGGTTACGTCAAACCTTTCGTAATCTTTTTTCCGGCACTTAATCCTTTAATCTCTTACAGATGGATGATTATCCAATTTTAGACAGATTACGAGTTAGTTATGATTGGCACATCTGTGGTGTCTTAAATGAGGTAACTTTTTGTATGAGGAAATATTTTTGCATAGTGTTGTGGGAGTAATTATCGGATTTATTATTCACTATTGTGCAACATCTGGGCGGAATTATTGCTGTGGATTTAGCAAAATTATTAAGAAATTGGATATCTAGTAAATATATATATAATATAAAGGCCTATTAAATCTGTTGGAACCATTTTAGCGTTTGTAATACGTCATTAATCTATTTGATTAACTTTGAATTGAAAATTGCAATTGAACTTGCAAAATGACTCTCAAAATAGGCCGAAAATCAGTCATTTTTCTAGACTATTTTGACAGCTGACGGCCGAAGGTAGGGATGCAAGAAGTGTAAAAAAGTATCGATATATATCGTATCGATATTTAAAAAAAATATCAATATCGATTTCGATATATCGAAAAAAAAATGTCGATATATCGATACATCGGCGGAATTTAAAAAAAAAATAGTTTATGTAGTTCAAGTTTTATAATCATTTAAATACCAAGCTAGGAAAAAAAGTATTTATAATTTTTACGGCTCTGAATTCCAGCGGTATTAGTCCGCGGCGACAACGGTGTTGCTATTGAAAATATATCGTTTTTGATACATTTTCGATACTTGATATTTTATATCGATATATCGAAATAATAAATATCGCCTGAAAATATCGATATATCGAACAAAAAATATCGATGTTTCTATATATCGATATTTTTTCTGCAAGCCTAGCCGAAGGATTATCTGTCATGAGACAGGACCCGGATCTGTCGATAGTAATTAATTAACACAATCCTACAGGCGCTCAAGATTCTAAATTCTGAAATTTTAACTTTATGAATAGTTTTGTTCAAGTTATTATAACATTTTGGTCAACACACTTGAAAAATTGATCAGTAATTAATAGCCGTCTGTTCATTTCTAATTTCTGTTACTGTTCCGAAACAATAATTTCTTCCAACTTAATCTACCAAAAATCTCAGTAAAACCTTTTAATCTTGAACAAAAACGTCCCCTCCACCAATAATTCACTCCATACAAACTACAAAAATAATAACACACTAACGTTACGCGACGCGAGACCACCGCGGTGCCCGGATCCTGCACTCACACGTGTGCCTATAATACGGTGGAAGCTGACATAGGTATCGAGTTACATCGACGTTTTATTGTGCGTTTATTATAGTAAGTAGGTATGGTACGGTAATGTAATGTCTATGGTTTTTTTTATCGGTTGACATTGATAACGATATTATTTTTTTGTTTTTGGAATTGCTCAATAATAGCCCGTAGTCTGGATTTGTGCCCGGTTCGTTGCAATAGGCTCGCCCCCTGTTACCAGCAGGCGTAGCATGGCGCTTTCTACCTCTACGAAGAATAGACATAGCTTTTTCTATACAAAGTGACAGTTCGTTTCTTCATTTTTGACATCCACCGAAGAAATCTTTCTACAATCTGTCATTTTGTGTTTCATTTCTAACGATCTTTGTCTAGGTCTTTTTATATGTAGACTATTTCGGAAGAAAGTTTTCTATTCGTACTGTCAAAATCACACTGACAACCGATAAATCCTATGATAAAACAAAGAATTCTGAGTCGACTTATGTAAAAGAGTAAATTTCGTAAAAAGTGCAGTTGACTCTTTCAATTTTGCTGCCGACTCGTACTGTCTACTGTCTACAGGAAACGTCATTTTTGTCTACTCTTCCGTCGACAAAACGGTGCTCATGCTACGCCTGCAGGTGGAATGTGGGTGTGTACTATCGGTACCTACACCTCTGCTCAACCCTTCGGGGAAACAAGGAGTACCTAGGCGTGATGATATTTTGAGTATGTATTTTTTTGGAAAAATCTTGAATTGTTGAATTCACTTAAAAACAGAAACATATAACCCAAATTAATGAATGATCGAGTAATTGAAACTGTCGGTACTTATGTCATCTAATGATAGAGATGCTGTCTTTTCCTAGTAGGTATTCCACTTTTTCCATAAATAAGAAAACAAATGACGAAAAACGTATTTTCTCTATGGTAAAGAAGAGTGGTAGTTTTCAATCTGGGAAAGTCGTCTTTCGACTTTCAGTCGACTTTCCCAGATTGAAAATTTGCTTACATCCTGTTTTTTGTATTTCTATGGTTACATCCTTATTAAATGAGCGAGAGAATATTTGTTTAAATATATACCTATATATTTGTAAGTTCTCGAAAACGGCTCTAACGATTTCGATGAAAGTTACATTATAGGGGTTTATGGGGGCGAAAAATCAATCTAGCTTTTTTTTTTAATCGACCGGTACTAAGATACAAAACGATGGCATGTATTTTCATCGTTTTCTCAAGGCAGAAAGGGCTGTTTTTATGATAAGTTGAAAAAAGATAATTCTGGCGCGGCATCTCTGTTCCAAATTCAAAACAAGTGACAAAAGTGACATTGTCATAAACAAAATTATTGTCTCCGAGTTTTTTTTTACGGTCTGGCGTGGGAACCTCCCTTGAGTAATAAAACAATAAACTAATTACAGTTATTAATTGCGTGTCAAAAGTTTTCTTTATTTTTGAATAAGATCTATTTATTGATTCTTCTTAATTTGGCGAGTTTTGGTGAGTAGGTACACGCACTTAAGGTTGATGCGCTAGAATTCTAAACATTAATCAGCAATACAACTCTCTAAGCTCATGAAAGTGTATTGAATGACTATTTCATGAAATCATGACATTTGGCTCGTTCATGTCATGAACTTAGAGAGTTGTATTGCTGATTCTAATGTTTATAATTCTGTAAATTCATATTTTTTACGAGCGCTAATAATATTTAGATCAACATACAACCTGATACTGACACGCAAATTGCAAAAAACGTAAGAAAATTTGAATTTCGCGGGCTACCCTAGCGCATCCCCCTTAAGTGGTTTTTTTCTACCATAGGATTAATGATTAATTAGGCCGTTTACCTCAGCTTTATGTAATCAATTACAAAATTCAAAGCTCGTGAAGAGAGATGCAATAACATAATCACGTTGGCAAAAATAGTCATCTGTTACTACTTCCAAAAAGTTTTGATGCAACCGTGTCTGCAATTTATAACATACAGATTACCTATTTATTGCAAAAATCGACTCTTCGATTAACTAATTTTGTGCGTCGATATTTATTTACATCGAGCAGAACAACAGCCAAAAGTTTCCTTTTCTCTTTTTAAAAATATGAAACAAAAAAAAACGTTTAATCTATTCCAACGCCAACGGAACATCTCGAGGACACTCCAAGATTCAAATTTCGAATTGTCATTTTTTTTCCACCAGCATCAAATTGCGACGCTGCCCTTTTGCTGAATGAACGAAGATGGCGCGCGAGATCGCGAGATATGCAAATTGTATTCATCGAGAATTTTATTGATTTTCATCCTTTTCAACTGCGATATGAACTGTGAGCGCGCATAATGAGTTGTTTTGTTAAATGATAGTCTTAACGATCGTTTTGAATAAATAAAGATAATGTGTTACTTCGGTTTGTTATTCGCACATGAGGTGATTATTGAGATCGATAAAATATTAAAGCATTATAAAAATACGGTGTTTCGGACACACACATGACTCCCATTATAATACCTGTCGGAGCCTGTCTTTCGGCTCTACTGCATAATCTACTGGCCGGGATTCTTATATCTACACTATGGCGCCCTCCCCCACACCGCTCACATACGTCAGGCGGTGACTACCAGTCGCGCGCGGACTATAGAAAAAACACAACAAATTACTTTCATAGATATCGTTTCATTGATGTCAATCGCCAGTGAATTACGGACACTATATGGGGGCCACGACTCTTTTACGAAACCGTAGCTTATGCAGCAATTTGTGACTTTTCCCTCAACCACTGTATAAATAAGGACAGTATTCTATCTTCATAGAAAACGGCCGAAACGACGCGCTTTGAAATCTCAGTTTATATCAGTACGCAACGGTATCGAGTGCGCGGCAGTTACGCACGGACGCGGATGGTTTATCTACCGAGCGGCCGTAGGTTATTATTTCAAGGTAATTGCCGAGATATAATACTGCTACATATCCTGTGCCTCAACGAAGCTGTGAAATCGTGATAATCTCAGCAGGACTGCAGCCCGCACACAATGACATCCAATGCAACTCGGTTGCATGTGTACCTCTTAACGCATTAGTACAGATAATCTTCGACAACAACATTATCAATACACAATGCGTATCAATCGAATCTTGTCAACAGTATACGGGTTCAACGGGTGTCAACGGTATCTTCAGATTTGGCCGCATCCTTAGGTTACACGACGTTGTGCCAAAAGAACGATTGTGTAAAAATATTTTTGCTAAATCATAATTTTATAATAATTTACAAAAAAAATGGGAATTTGATTGACTTCTAATGATGTACATCTTTTTATATTACGAGTATTACCTCGAAAAACTTTTTGGGCTTCTTATGATGCATACTTTCTTAAGTAAGTGAACCTTTTTTTTAACTTTCTGGCCTCTTTTTTGCGATTTGGTGATAGGGATACAGTTACGAAATAATTATTTTATTAAATGAAGGAAAAACTTACGCGATACTCAAGCCAATGCATCGTCTGAAGTGTGACGTTCAAAAATAACATAACAAAAGCGAGTAGTCATAAAATTGATATCAACAAGTTTTACAGTGTAACATTATGGGCAGTCCTAATGTTTTCCTTATTTTATCTTTACTGAAAGACATATAAACAATACCGAAGTACTCTTCGCAATGGAAACCTCCTAGTTCAGTTCATTTTTGGAGCCACTAGGTATAATTGGCCAGTAGTTTAAATTCAACGAAAAAACTCGTTCATAAACTTATGATTTCCTAGATCATTACCGCTCTTCTTAATTTTATTGCCCGCACCTATACACCGCCCTGCCCTTAAGAATGACGTTTGATGACGTAATACAACAGTGTCTTTTATTGTCAATGTATTGCCGTGCTATTGTTAGTACCTGTCATTTGTTTTTTTTATTTCGGAAACGGACATAGGAAAGAAGGTGGATGCTGCCAGTATCGATTTGAACCTGTTCGCGTAAAGTGCAGTTTTATTATTTTATTTTTAACTGTTACGCGTTGCAAAGTCAAGTTTTTGTTTTATGTTTTATGGTTGTAATAGTGCGGTTTTACAAACAGATTTCGAGGACAGTAATTTTTTTTTTTATGGTTTGCTATTTTGGTTTTTAAAATTTCAAAATGAAGTATCCGAGGAGAAAATTATTTACTAAATGCGCATCCGAATATGATACGGGCTTATGTAAGTATATTTTTATTTGCTAATATGTATACCTAGGTATTTTTTTTAAATTAATACGATAATAATTAGATAAAGAAAATTAAAAAAGATCACTAAACATTTAACTACCCGCAACAATACTTCTTTTTTAATGTACACTAGCGCGTCATAATGGCTATCCGTAAAACAAAAATAATCGCGCGCAAAATTCGTAAATGGAACGTACGGAATCCGATCGGGCGCTAGTTTATGGCACTGTATAAATGACGGCCATATGTCGTTTGTCGCCAGTAGGGGTGGCATTCCTTTTACTTGAAATGCTGTGCACATGTACTTCTTATAATTAAAATCAGAAGAAGGCCAAAAAAAATATCGCAATGAGATGTCAGGACGGGGTAAAATACGCATACAGAACAGAAACATATGACAGTTAGAAATCATAAAAAGAATTATAAATTGTACTGAAGTACTCGGTTGCTGTTGAGTAACTTGAGGGAGGCCTACATGTATGTCCAGCAGTGGACTGCGCTGCGATAAGCAGAATTCATTATTTATTAGGCAAAATAATTTAAATAAAAATTTAAGTTATACAACTAAAACCTAAATACGACAAAAAGCCAACTAATAAAAAGGAAATAAAACATTAAAGAAAAAAATCGAGAGTCACACGTAATCTGTCCGATTTTACACGCGTTTGATTCCGAATTTTGAATTTGTCTGTCTGTGATGTCTTGTTTATATCTTTTAGATAGCTATTTGTCGTAGTTGGATTTTAGTTTTTATATCTTAGCAAAAATACGTACTAGAAAACGTCAAAACAACAACGTTTGGTACCTTTATGGGCAACCCTACGCTTGGTCTAGCCAATAATACTCAAGGGAGTGGTTTATTTCGAATAACTGTGATTGAGTTTATTACACTATTGCTGTCGAACCTCATTACTATGCTTTGCACTTACCAATAATACACTACTAAGAAATCAGAAATTCTCATGCAATGGAACACGTAAATTAAAGTTACGAGTATGAAGAAATATGGCTTAAATTGTAATGTTTACTGAAATTAAGAACTTCGCGTGAAATAAGTGCGTCACCAAACAATTTTCAGTTGAAAATATAATCATCTAATAAGGGCGAATTTTTACTAAACTTTTAAAACGAGTATAAAAGTCTTATCCTGCGAATAAATTTTGAATTTTTGACAGTTTTTCCATACAAAAACAACAATTTTATTCCACGGATAAAAAATATCCGACTTTGATAAAATCAGCCCTAAGCACAGATTTCCCTACGCAAATTAATTAAAATGAATAAAAATAAATTGTACTTACATATCAGCGAGTCACGAAGGACAGCGTGTTGATTTTCTGCATTCAAACCCAATATCACAAAAATAAAACATGTTATATTTGTTATTTTGAAATAATATCCATTGCATATTTACTATTTACTGATGTCGATAATAATTTATTGCTCTAAAAAATCTATTTTCATAGATTTTTATTTTATTCAGCTTATTATAGAGTTTCAGGTCGCTCTTTTAAGTTAACTTTTTGTAATCCACACTACAGTAAATCATCTATGTAACTTAGCTACTCCGAGTAACCCCTAAGTAATATAACACGAAGACAGATACAAAATACTCCTAAACATTACCTTCAAACATTTCGTATCTATCTCGGCGTCACATGAATCATTTGTAAGCATTAGCACTACGCTTCACTTGAATAATTCATCACGATGTTGTTTTCCCGCCAAAACTCTATGGTATATTTTATTTTCTGAAGCAAAGGCATGGAGTACCTTCAGCCGCCGTGCTGTTATAAATATGCATGTGATATCGTTAGCGCAGATGATAATTTTTTGAATGTATAATGACGTCATTAATTTTGGCGTGGCGTAGGTCATGGATGTTATTTTTACTTCATGATCACTTTGTGAAGAAGTTAATTATTTAGGTTTTCTTTAATTTTTATCAGTAAATATTTGAATTAACGGGTCGATCGATGGTTAAGCTACACTTGCCGCGGTCGTTTCGTGGATGGGTGACCATCCATTTCATCTAGAGACCCCTCCGTGCCTCGGAGAGCACGTTAAGCCGTTGGTCCCCTCTTTCATTCGTAGATGTTTGATAGTCTTTACCCAGTCAAAAGTCTAACAACCAGTCTTACCAAGGTACGTCGTATTACCCAGTAACTGTGTTGTGGAGGTCAGATAGGCAGTCGCTCCATGTAAAATATTGGTATTCAGTTGCATCCGGTTAGACTGGAAGCTGACGCCACAGTACATAGTAAGAAAAAGGCTGTGGCGGCATCTACATCGCCACATACGATCTACGCATTACATTGACGTCACGCGAAATCCTGCATCGCACAAGCAGAGTTTTACCGCGCGATCAATACATAATTATATAACTTCCCGACTTCAATCACCGGGCATTTGTCCACCAGACAACACCCGTCTGGTCGGAGGATCCTCCCTTTTCTATAGTGGATGAGTGAACTTTACACCCTGTTCCTCATACCTCTATACAGGCTGTAAGGGTAAACAATCTTGTCATTCTAACCATGGGTAGTTGACTTAAATATAAAAATAAATGACCGAACACAACAAAAAAAAAACGTCATTTTCATTAAAAGATTTTAAAAAGTTTATATCCGACACCGTGCTCTCTAGCGAAACAGCTGACTGACTGAGGGAGGGGTCGCGCTCGCGGCCAGTCAGGTCACATCCCGTACCCCCCGCCCGTGTTGAGACGCAAGTTCGTTGCTCTAGCGCATAGGACAACGAACTTGCGTCTCTTGTGGTAAAATGTAGATTAAAAAAAAAGTTGTAATTTTCCATTGATTTTACGTTCTATAAATGAAACCAAGCCACTGGTTGCAAGGATAATGGTGTTTACCCTAAAACCCTGTATACCTCCAACAGTCATTAACGAGACACACTAGAATTTTAATTGTTATCGGCCATTAGAAGGCCAATCGACAGTTGAGCGTTAGGATACACAGATTGATTGATTGTATAATTATGTCCTTGAGGGTTATGAGGAACAGGGTGTAAAGTTCACCCATCCTTTATAGAAAAGGTAGGATCCTCCTACCAGACGGGTGTTGTGTCTGGCGGGTAACTGCCCAACGATTGATGTTGGATTCTTGTATATAATGTCCATCGCGCGGTAAACTCTAATTGTGCGATGCAGGATTTATGTGACGTCAGGTCTTTGATGCGTAGTTCGTATGTGGCGATGTATATGCCGCCACAGTCCCATTGTAATGAGGGGCGAGCCTATAAAATATGCCTAACAAAACCTCTCTTGTTCCAGCCTGTCGTAAAGACAGCTCACGTCCCTTGGACGCAGCTGCCATCATGAAAGAAAAGAGCAAGAATGCTGCCCGTTCCAGAAGAGAGAAAGAGAACGCAGAGTTCCTAGAGCTGGCCAAGCTACTCCCTCTGCCGTCGGCGATTACGTCACAGCTCGATAAGGCGTCTGTTATCAGATTGACGACGAGTTATCTGAAGATGCGGCAGGTTTTTCCTGATGGTGAGTTTAGTTTGAGTCGTTGAGCTCCACTATTACTGACAAATGCTTACACTGACTGGACAGGTCCACTCAAATCTGTGCGGTTCTTTCCTCAAAAGACCATTTCAGACGCTAATCTACATGGTCCTCATATGGCCTGACCAAGATTATGTCTGGACTTTAAAAGAGACTGTGACCTCTTAGTTTGTTTCGGCCTTCTTTTCAGAGTAGTCAGATAGGAAACGCCGACCTCATCTAGCTTATTTTTACCCGACTACGGCGAAGAAAAAAGGAGGGTTATGATTTTGACCGGTATGTATGTATGTATGTATGTATGTATGTTCATCTGTTCCCTCCTATCTTCCAAACCATTTATCACAATTTGACAAATGAGGTATCGTTAGAAGCGTCGTGATTGTCCGCTGGTTATAGGCTATGTGAAGTCACATTAAATTAAAAATGGCGCCCTCTAGAGGACATAAAGTGAGGAACTTAAAAAAAAAATGGTTTAATCGTAGCATGTTGGGTATCAAATGAAAGGGCTTAATGAACACATTTCAAAAATATATATATTATAACCCCAAAAGAATTTAAAAAAAAACAAGTAATAAAAACTAAAACCCAACTACGACTTAAAAGGTATAAACAAGACACCACAGACAGACAAATTAAAAAGCCGGAGTCACACGTAATCTGTTCGATTTATGCCCTAACACGTGTGACTCCGGATTTTTAATTTGTCTGTCTGTGGTGTCTTGTTTATACCTTTTAAGTCGTAGTTGGGTTTTAGTTTTTATTACTTGTTAATATTTTTTTAATGTGACGTTAAAAAGTGATTCCAATATCCTATTTACAGAATAAACAATTTCATTTCATTTCATTTAAATTAATTGAGAAAGTCGCACCAGTGACCGAGAAATTGTGTGGAAATCGTTTGTCATCGTAAGGTATGTGGTGATGCCGGTCGCGGGAAAGTCCGAAAGGGATACCGTCCCCTCTGGCAACGTACAGGCAACTGAAGGAACACAGTGGGTTTAGTCAGTAAGAGTCTGACATGCCCTCCCGCTCCGCCCAGAGCGGGAGAAGTTATTAGATAATTTCCTACCAAAAAAAAAGGTTTGTATGGGGAGGAATGAGGGACATGTTGTGGGGAAAGCACTGACGGATTTACCAGTAGGCTGAGTAGGCTTGAGCCTAGGGCGGTAGATTTTTGGGGCGGCAAAGGAGATCATTCATTTTGGTTTAAATAATGAAAAAAAATATATATTCAAACAAAAAATATATATATTCCGTTAGAACATGTTATTTTCTTCAATTTTCACTACTGGACCAAATCTGTAGGGCAATATCCTGCGCTGTTATACGATTTTTAAAAATACAGTTTTCAGTATGTTTTAGTTAAAATAATGAATAGTAGGTAATCTAATTATAATTATAGTAATAAAAAATTTAGAATAAAACGTAATCTTTCGGAATATAGCTTATGATGAGGACCGAATATGTTTTTTTTTTACTACGTCTTTGCCCCTTCAAAAAATACATTTATAACATTCCATTTCCTCCTTCCCCCAGGTCTCGGCGACGCATGGGGCGCCGCACCACCCCCACCGCAACCCAGAGAGTTGTCAATACGAGAGCTGGGCTCCCACCTGCTGCAGACCCTGGACGGCTTCATCTTCGTGGTAGCCCCTGATGGCAAGATCATGTATATTAGTGAAACGGCATCCGTACATCTTGGACTAAGTCAAGTAAGTTCACCATGCATCGTAATTTACCCGACTACGGCGAAGCAAAAAGGAGGGTTATGATTTTGATGATAGATATATATGTTCATCTGTTCCCTCATAACTTCTAAACTGCTCATCATAATTTGACAAATGAGGTACAGTCGGAAGCGTCTTGATCGTCTCCTGGTGATAGGCTATGTGACGTCATTTGTATGGCGCCCTCTAGAGGACATACAAGTCATGAACAAAAGAAGTGTTCGCGCGCGGCAGGCCTCGCGCGGCAGCCGCACACGATTGCCGCTTTATGATTGAACACACCTTTACTATCGTCTCTTTCCCACAGGTAGAACTAACTGGCAACTCGATATATGAGTACATCCACCAGTCCGACCACGAGGAGATGACGGCAGTCCTCAGTCTACAGCATCCCCACTCGTACTTACCGCATCAATATCCTAGCCTCGGGTGAGTACAGTATTCCTAGTTGCCTCAGGCGTGACTTTGCGGAAATTCCTTAGAAAATACAATAGACTTAGATAGATATATTTAGTAACCTATTCCGCTTAACTATTCTTAAAGAGTCACCAAAAACCCTGTAAGAAATCGACACGTGTTTCATCTCTCAACGAGGCTTCCTCAGGATGACGATTGACTTGTCGCGAACCTGAACACGACGTGTTGCCGCGCCAGACGCAGCGCGCGCGCGGCTTTTTTCTTACAGGGTTTTTATGACACTTTAAGCGGAATAGGTTACTAAATCATTAACTACGACGACTCTATCATAATTTTTACTGATATCTCATTAAACTTGTGACTTATCGCGAAATAGACCCTATTTTTACTACGACGAAGCAACACTCCTTGTGTTATGATTACAACCAGTATGTTCATCTGTTCCCTCATAACTGACATTACAAACAGACAAATAAAAAATCCGGAGTCACACGTAATCTGTTCAATTTATACCCTAACATGTGTGACTCCGGATTTTTAATTTGTCTGCCTGTAATCTTGTTTAAACCTTTTTAGTTGTTGCTTTTTTGTCGTAGTTGGATTTTAGTTTTATAACTTTAATTTTTTATATTTTTACCTCATTGCCCTGATCTGTACCTACTCCAGTGTCCCACAGACTTATTTATAGTATTATTCTTTGTCAGATACCCAGTAGGGGGAACGTGGGGTCCAACAGTGGACATCGAGTGTGAACGAGCCTTCTTCATCCGAATGAAATGTGTCCTCGCTAAAAGAAACGCTGGTCTTACCACGTCAGGGTATAAGGTAAATGATTTGGCAAATTATTTAACAAACATTGTTTTTAAAAAAAGAATGAAAACGTTTCTATTTCTAAACATGAAAAAGTGGGTACTTCTATAAAGTAAGACGTTATTTTTCTAGTTTTATTACTAATATGAAAATAGTTTTCTTTGTTGTTTTTATTTAACAATTTTTTGTTGTTTTTATTTAACTAATATTTAATTTACAATTTTAAATAAAATATACAATCTAACACTAACATTATGTACAAAGGGAAAAAATATAATATAAAGGAAGAGCTCATGCATCAAAAAATTATATTTCTTAAATACACTGCATGTAACTATAATGTGTACACACGGCTACACATCAAGCTATACATTTCCAGTTTATGCTGAGCTTGCATTGTATAGAATTTCCGTACAATGCGAGGTCAGCTTATACTGGAAATGTATAGCTTGATGTGTAGCCGTGTGTACCTATCACTTCCCATTTTCAAGTAAATCAGAATTTGTTCTAAAGAAAATCTAGAAAAAAATACAATACTTAGACTTAGATATATTTAGTAACCTATTCCGCTTAACTATTCCTCGAGAGTCATAAAAAACCCTGTAAGAAATCGACTTCTTGTTTCACCTCTCAACGAAGCATCCTCAGGATGACGCTTGACCTATCGCGAACCCGAACACGACGTGTTGCCACGCCGAGCGAAAGACGCGGAAAAGATTAAAATCCCCGATTATCCACAACCATAGTTCTCTAAAACCCCTTCGATTTATACCAATATACTAATAAAACTTCTTACCCCATAGAACCCCGTGTCCCCATATTGTCCCCGCTAATTCCCCCATTCCGTATGTTAGCATAATTGAGTGTGTTGAACAATATACCCCCTTCAGTATGAATAATGCAACGCGTGCCAGTATTGTTTTAAGCATTTAAACAATAAAAATACTTGGGATCATAGTTTTAAGGGATTTTTGATGGATTATTGTGACAGTAGTGGGAACTGGCGAAGGAAATACAGTGTGAATTAAGGTTCCCATCACACAGTACCACAACCACACCACACCAAAACCACACCATAACGAGACCATGTGGACGGGCGCTAATTTGTATGAAAATGAATATAGTCTAGTCACACGGACCACATTTAGCCGTCAAAATCAGGCGATACCGACCACATCAAGGTGACGTTGCAACCAAAACGCAACTACAAAGTTGCGTAGACGAGACGACACTGTCACAGCGAGTCGATCTATCTGCAAACACTAGCCACAACATAACCACATCCAACTACTATAGCGACAACGCAATCACAACGCAACTGCAAGAAGTTGCAGCGACACTATTGTCACGTAACCACCTGCTCGCCCACATTTTCTCGCTATGATGTGGTGTTGTTTTGGTACGTGTGAACGGGCCCTAAAAAATATGGGTACAGGAGACATTTGAGTTCTGGTACTGCAAATGCGCATGGATTCGGTGACCACTTATCATCAGATCACCGTCCCTATCTCACCGATGACATCATTTTCAGGTTATACATTGTTCGGGGTACCTCCGAGCGCGTCGTTTCGGTGAAGGCTCGGCACCTCTCGGCCTCATCGCGGTGGGACACTCGCTGCCGCCGTCTGCAGTCACAGAGCTGAAGCTACACTCCAATATGTTTATGTTCAGAGCTTCGCTGGATATGAGACTGATATTCCTGGATGCTAGGTATGTGGAGACTTATTTATTCATGCAATGATACCTATGTCATAATACAATCCTTACTTCCTTACTTAATATTATAAATGCGCAAATAACTCTGTCTGTCTGTCGCGCTTTCACGCCAAAACTGCTGAACCGATTTAAATGTTTGGTACACAGATAGTCTAGAGCCCGAGAAAGGACATAGGCTACTTTTTATCGACATACTACGCAGGCGAAGCCGCGGGCGGAAGCTAGTATAACATATAATTACAATCAATACCTACAGTAGGTGAAAATCACTTTTAAAAGTTGCTAAGTGTATACATATTGGTGCTTGTAACTGTACCTAATTATTTATCAATCATTTTCTAATCTGCCTAAGTTAAAGTCCATAGTTGGACATAGATAGATGGCTCCTTATACCTACCTCATCTGTCCAGCGCTTCCCAACTACGTTAGGGTCGGCTTCCAGTCTAATCGGATACAACTGAATACCAGTATTTTACATGGAGCGACTGCCTATCTGACCTCCACAACCCAGTGACTGGGTAATACGATACCCCTTCGTAAGACTGGTTGTCAGACTTTCGGGCTTCTGTACCCCTAACGTACTTACCTCACGACAATGTCATAATGTAATTCCCAGCTCTATCTTGTCACGTTATAATCCCTGACTGAAAGAAACCACATCAAATCTAGTACTGTACAAACACTATACAAACACTATCGACAAATAAATATATAAAAAAAGAACACAATTCAAGCTACAATAAACAATTTGATGCGAGTTAATAAAATCAGCGCAGAGCCGTAACGGTGCGACGCCAAACGATTTCACAGTCGCGTCGACGTGGGCAGTATCGATATGTTCTGTCGATATTAGCACAACACTAGTTAATTTTATCCATAACAATTTACCTGTATTTTTACATTACAAAAAAAATTACCGACTCAAAATATATATGGGATCACCTCAGGAAGCATGACCTACCAAACAAAAAACGAATCATCAAAATCAATTCAGATTTGGCGGAGTAATCGCGTAACATACACAAAAAAAACATACAGACGAATTGAGAACCTCCTTCTTTTTAAAGAGTCGGTTAAAATTAAGCCTTTTGCTATAGTGCGACTATTGCCAGCTGAACACAAACACAGAGTCCGAACTACTTTACATGAAGCTACAAGTGCGCGGCGGGCTCGTCTTGTCGGGCCAGTTCAGTGAGCGTAACGTAAAAAATATACAAAAAAAAAAAAATTCTTAAAATGTTGTTTACGTATATAGTTGCTGAATGGCGCCTCCTTTTAAGCAGATAATGCCTGTGATAGAAGACGCCGCTCTAACGTAACGTAGTCAGAAGATATAAGAGTTACGTTATACAGGGTGTTAGGGTAAACACCGTTATTCTTGCAACCAGTGGTTTGTCTTCATTTATAGAACGTAAATTCAATGGAAAATTACAATTTTTTTTTTAATTTTTTTATATCTAAATTTTACCACAAGATACGCAAGTTCGTTGCCCTATGCGTTAGGGCAACGAACTTGCGTCTCAACACGGGCGGGGGGTACGGGATGTGACCTGACCGCGAGCGCGATCCCTCCCTTATTCAGTCAGCTGTTTCGCTAGCAAGCACGGTGTCAGATAGAAACTTTTTAAAATCTTTTAATGAAAATAACGTTTCTTTTTTTGTTGTGTTCGGTCATTTATTTTTATATTTAAGTCAACTACCCATGGTTTGAATGACAAGAGTGTTTACCCTTACATCCTGTAGAAAGAGAGGCAAACTTCTAGGTGAATATAACAGTAGGTAATCAACGCTGTGCGACCTGAATTGCACTTTATTGTGTCGCTCCAAGAGTTGCTTTTTATTTAAATGATTTTGCGGAGTGAACTATCTGTACTACTCTGTGCTACTAGCGAGATTTTCGTCATGAAAAACCATTCAGGGAATTCTCGTAATAAATCAAAGTTGGGGATTTTAATGCAACTGGTTAGCAGTACTTAGTCAGTCGAAAATCCCAAAGTAACAGTTAGGGAAATTATTATTGTATTAATTACAAAGCAGATTGGGGGGTGGCTCGTGCCTTGATCAATCAGGTTAAGCTACGCTTGCCGCGGTCACTCCATGGATGGGTGATCGTCTTTATATACCGAGACTCCTCTGTGTCTCGGAAAGCACGTTAAGCCGTTGGTCCCGGCTGCCATTCGTGGAACCTTTAACAATCGTTACGGGTCGTCAGAAGTCCGAAAGTCTGACAACCAGTCTTACTAGGGGTATCGTATCGTATTACCTAGTGGGTTGTGGCGGTCAGATAAGCAGTGGCTCCATGTAAAATACTGGTATTCAGCTGCATCTGGTTCGACTGGAAGCTGACCCCAACATAGTTGGGAAAAGCTTAGGCAGATTTATTAAGTAGGTAGTCAATTTGAATTTAACTTAACAATTTTTTTAACTGAAAAAAAACGATCATTCTGTTCTTTGTCGCTACGTTCGCTACCAAGCAGGGGACCAAGTCTACTAATTTACAATCGTGTCAGTGGTCTCGCAATGATGTGTTTTTGACAGATTTTGTATGGCATATCTGTCAAAATCTGATCATTGTGAGACCACTGACACGTTTGTAAAATAGTAGACTTGACCCCCTGGTTGCAAGTTTTTATTCTAGCATTTTTCTCAGGTTTCACTTCATATTATCCCATGTAAATCCATCAGATCTGCCAAGTCCTTAGCCACAGAGTCCTGCGCAATTCTACGAACCGCTAACGCGCATTGTTGAGCAAGGTTTACGCGACCCTGATTGGCGTGAACTAATAAATGGTTGAACTTGCGGCCACTGCGCTTCTCCAATGCTTACGACACGCCAGAAATGGGACTGATTTATTTTAGACTAGCTTCCGCTCGAGGCTTCGCCCGCGTGGTATGTCGAAAAAAAGTAGCCTATGTCCTTTCTCAGGCTCTAGACTAAATTTCATTTAAATCGGTTCATTAGTTTTGACGTAAAAGCGCGACAGACAGACAGAGTTACTTTCGCATTTATAATATTAGTAAGGATGAGGCGTGCGTGTGTCGGTGGTGAAAATAGAAAAGGCTCTTGTCGCCTTTTCACTAATGAAAAATAACTGAACTGTGTTCACGAAATAAACGAACATATTAACTCTGGAAAAATCTCTTCAATCCTGTGATCAGTACATTCTGATTTCAAATATCATGGAAGCTGTGATTAGAATCCAAAATAACAACAACATACGTAGATTGAAATTGAAAGTATAGATTTTTCGACTTTAAGAAGGAATCTGAATTTTATGAACATAAATTCTCTGATAGAACAATGGTCTAAGCCAATGGAAATAGTCCATATCTACGACAGTTATTCTGCCTATTTCTTGGGGTCGATAAAATGCTCATATTTTTTTAGACTATTGCCAGCAAACGGTCTTTGCTTTTAATTTTATTAACTCTTAACAAAGTAATTTATTAAGTTTAAGACAATAAAGCAACATGTCGACATCTATGGAAAACACATTGGCCCTTGGCCTTGTTCGTTAGCCATTCAGTCTTATGAGACGTTTGGTCACAGCGATGATCGTTACGATTCACGCTGTATTTAATACTTACTAAGATAGTGACAGAATTAACTTCAACGATTTGAAGAAAAAAATGAAAATATGTGTCGATGCAAGTGGAAAAGTACAGAATAGTTAATAATGTTTGTTTGTGTTGTATTGTACTGTAGAAATCAAGAATTTGTTTAAACTTTCACGTGTCGATTCAATCGGAAAACGCAGTGTTCAGATTAATTAATTAGCGAATTAGTTACACTGTTTCTCACAACCCTTATTGTTACTAAGAACTCACACACGTAGATAATAAATTAGGTACATAAAAATGTTCCAAATACATTTGTATATCGTTCTCTCACGCCCAAATAACTAGTTACAAAGAATTATCAACAACTATTTTTGATTTTACAGCAAAATAATTTCTGTAACCTACTTTATAAAAAACATGTCAAAATACATTCAAAATCAATCTGCCTAGCCTTTTCCCAACTATATTGGGGTGGGCTTCTAGTCTAACCGGATGCATACCAGTATTTTACATGGAGCGACTGCCTATCTGGGCAGTAACTGGGCAATACGATACTCCTTGGAAGACGATACTACACAACACACATACATGTCAACATACAAAGATGCGCAAAAAAAAAGTTCGCAAACTTAACTCTTAGCAAACTATTAATTGCTTAATTAATTCAAATGAATTAATACAAAAAAAATTGAATTAAGTACTGTCATGCCAGTGACAGGAAAAAGAAGAAATGAAGCATCTTAAATCTAACCTATCGAACTAAAATATCTGTGATATCTGTGTCGTTCCCAACGTGTCGACACCACTGGAGAACGCACCGAGTCCTGCATTGTGTTGACCAATACAGAGTTATGCCCTGCTTCTTAGAAGCGCGTGTATAGCGGCTGTATGACTGTATCGTTACTTGCGGTTATTTTCAACTATTAATTATGGCTGGCTTATTTCCATGCCCATCTGCGAATAAGTACGAGAAAACTTTAGTGTTGGGAAAGATGGTTTATCGATATCGATAGGTAATTAAAAATAATTTAAGTACAGTAGTAACAAGTGTGTTCTGAAATTCTATGTCATGACGCAATAAAAAAAAGTAAAAAAACAGTAAAACTATCGATAATATTTCACACAAAATAGTAACGTAGACACATAGCGTATAAAAAAAAACCTAGAATCAATATTTTAATAAAAAATCATTTAAATTGATGATGGTTTGTGGTCTCAATTCTCATCACGGTTTAATCCCGGGTTGGACAGTTGGGTTATTGGGTTTTTCAGTAAAGGCTTAGTGCCTAGATTTATGTAGTTGATGGCAAATATGGCAATATTAATATACAGTATGTTATCTAACGAAGGGCGTTCCCGATAACCTGCAATAGTATAGCGTATATACATGCAAAAAAAATATTATCAGTAAAAAAAAAGGTTTTTTAATTTTTTTATACTAAAATATTCACAAAAAATATGAAATTGATACGGAAAAGAAACACTCTGTACACGCACACTTGTCACACTTGTCTTTCTACGTTGAAATACAAGTGTGCGTGTACAGAGTGTTTCTTTTACGTATCAATTTAATAGTTTTGTGAATATTTCACTACGTTTATTTAATTTTCTTGTTTTTTTTTGTGGTATTAATTTTTTAAGCATGTATATACGCTATAATAATGCGGGTTAGCGGGAATGCCCTTTTTTAGATATCATACTGTATTATTCACCTCTAATACTTACGGAACTTATTCTAGCGAAATGTGAATATAGACATCTCTGCCCATTCCCTTCGAAAACTACAAGCGACACTATTATTTCACAAGCAAATCAATGCAGTACCTTCCTAGTACCAGGATAACATAACTTTATGGATATTAAATGTCAAAACATCACCACCTGGGCCACAGATGTTGCAACGTGACACCACAGATAACGTATTTGGACAGATAGCTAAGCTTAGCTAAATCTATGGAGTTATGAGTTTATCTCGGGCTTCCCTTTTTTGGTTATCATTGTCTATGATGAGTCATGTACACGGTGGGCCATGCTGGGAATAATTATGTAGAAACCTCATTCGTCCTCAGTGCGAATAGTCCTGGGTCCTAGATTCTATTCCCGGGTTGGGCATTGTATAATAAAATACTTATTGGGGGGTTACTTAACGGGTTGTTCAATTAGAACATTTTCAGTAGAATCTTGGTTGCATAAGCATATGCCTATTAATGTTCCCACTGCTGGGACAAAGGCCTCCCCTCTGTGAGAGGAAGTGGGCCGTAATCCACCACGCGGGTCCAGTGCTGGATCGTAGGATGTCACAGATGTCTTTGAATTTTTGGTTCTAGGACATGCCGGTTTCCTCACGATATTTTCCTTCACCGTTTTGAGAGCAGGGGTCATAAAATAATTTACACAAAGTATTGCGCCTGTCAGGGTTCGAACCTACGACCTACAAATCGTAAGTCGCTGCCGTTACCAATAAGCCACCATTACTCTCCTTGTCTTGGTTGGTCCTGGGCTTAATTTTTGCACTGTTTTGCCCGATTTCACGAACACTAGGTAAATCCTAATGCCAAAATATTATTAGATTTTGGATTTTCAACTCTCTCGGTGCTGAGCCCAGCATTGAAAATGGTGCAAACTGGCATTAATGTAGGTAAATAGGATTTCCCCTGTTGAAATGTTTGCTTACTACTACAGCTCTGTGTACCCCTTCGGAGAACCAAGCCGTTATGATAGTTTTTTTTTTGCAAAATCCCTTATAAAAATTGTAACCCACCATTTTTTCAGTTCTCAAACACATTAATAGCTCTTAATCCAAGACAATAAAGTCTAATTTCATTCACCTAAACAAAATTCGAACGCATCAAGCACATTTTGTTACCACGTTCCATCCTCCCGAAAATCGTCCCTGACTCTTATCACATGACAAAAAGGTTTATTTTCGCTTACCTTTGACTGCGTTTAACAGCAAATATAAATTAGTGTTTAGTACGTGCTAAAGTGTGCGAACGAAGGATCACTTCCGTACTGTCAGCAAATTATAAAGTGTGCTGTATCGAAGATATTTTATTACGCGAAGATATTTATTTTTATTTTTTTAATGTAAATTTGCTGACGGATTTTTTTTCTAACTGCCTCTAGTGGTCTAGTGGTCGCAAGCGCGAATGCTGAACGTATGGGTCCTGGGTTCGACTGCCAGGTCGGAAAATTGGTAACAGGGTGTTATTGGGTTTTTCAATAAGGATATTCATTCTCAGTAGTTTATGTCTGGTTAATGGTAATAGGGTCGCCTCTATTTGAGAAATCCTGTAGGAACTTATTATGTTTTCATCTTTGGTGTTGTTAATTTGTTTATCTACACCCATGCTATAAATCCTCTATAAAAGTTTCTGAAACGGCTAGCTTATTGCCAACATTAAAACAGCCAGTGTCATAGTAATCATAATATCATCCAATCGGGTGTTATAATGTTGTACTGAACTTCATAATGCAACTCATTTCAAAAAAAGAACATTGTCATTCACGAGCATTTCACTAACAAAGCACCGTAATTTAAAACCAAAACACATTCGAATTCGAAAAATTCGAATTCACGTCGTTCCGCGCCATTTTTGTTCGATATTGGTATTGCAATGAAACGTTTATAGAAGATTCACATCATGGGTGTAGATAAAGTCTTGTATGCAACTGTAAATAATTAGGTATTAAAACACTCATGTGATACGTGTGATAAACCCATATTCGTGTTTTAATACCCCTTATTTTAGAACAGTTGCATAAATAACTATTATAATTTGATTAAATCAAATAGGTACATGAGCATTTACACACAATTATCCCACAAATTTAATTTAAATTGATATCCACATAAAAAACATGAGATAGAAAATGTCCCAAAAAAAACAAAGCACTTTTTGTTTTTTAGGATACGAAAAAAATCACGTCCCACGTGAGGGGTTAAAACAAAGACTCCCCAAGTGGGGTATAATTGACACCCGTTGTCACTACCCCTTGGGGACCGGGGTATTAATTGCCACCAAAGTATCGGATGTCCGCAGTTAAACAATGATCAATTAACTATAAAACTAAACAGCTCTGTTATAATGGGTAAATTACTTACGATTTTTTACACAAACTTTTTGGTCCATGGTTTTATTCTAAAGTTTGCGCCGAAGCCTATCATTAAAAATGATTTTCTAAACGCCATAAAGTGTACAGTTCCCTGTATTTTGTTAATTTTATGATGATCTATAAGTAATTAGTTCACAATTAATCTGCAATCAATCAATCTGCCTAGCCTTTTCCCAACTATGTTGGGGTCGGCTTCCAGTAATTAGTTTACCTAAACAAATAATTGAAGAGACTGGAATCCAGTGGGGTCCAGGGCATTTGTAAAAATCTAGCACCTAAGGCTTCTATGTACTCGTTTTCTTTTTCATATTGTACCGAGGTTTTTTTTCTGTACTGAATATAGCTTTTCTTTTTTTAATCACACTATGCACAGTGAATATCCTGATCATTCAAGAAAAAACATTTAAAAAATGGATAACAAACACTTTCGATTGATATTTTGTCACAGCTCTAAAATATGTAAAACGTGGTGACGTTACTATCAACAAAAAGAAAAGGGTTTGAGAGCCAAAAAACTAAGAGCCAAAGAACGGTACTTGTAACCGTTATCGTAACGATAAAAGTTATAATAGTTACCGTTAATTATTTAAAGAACGTTTTAACCTATGCTCACAATGTTATCTTTCGTAACGGTTAAAAATTAACATGTTATAACCGATTGCTCTATTTGAAGGGTTGTAAGTTTAAAATAATCATAATAGATAAGTCTATTGACACACCATCAAAGAATGGTATTTAGTTTTAAACGTGTTTAGTGACATCAAGTAGAAAGAAAAATCTATTAAAAAAAATGCATCATTTTCGCGTTGCGTTTTTTCTAACTCTTATTCTTGTTGCTCGGCTCCTAAGAATCGTAGCGTAATGTTAATCTATCTAAAATTGTTCGTCAAGAACTAGGCAATCAAATGCAAAAATAATTTTTCAAATTCCGAGTGCTAGTTCCCGGGATTGGCGAGTTCAAACATACAAACAAAAAGTATAAGTTGTGGGAGAAAATAAATTTTATTTAAAAAATAAAAATGGTGCTACCATAATTTTAACGACTTGCGTATTAGGTACTCTTCCCTATCCACTAAGGGCGAATTTCACCAAAGTTTTATAACGAGTATAAGTCTTATTCTGCGAATAAATTTTGAATTTTTGACAGTTTTTCCATACAAAAACTGTCAGATTTTATTCCACGGATGAAATCAGCCCTTAGAGAAACAAACAACACTCTCCAAACAAACTCCGAACACCTTTTTTCTACCCAATCAAGTAAGCATATTGTTTTTCAAGCGTAAAAACTGTTGACGCTCAAAAAAATATTGCGCGTCACTTCCGGCAATTAGAATTGCAAAAAACCAATGCGTGTCAAAGGGACCGACCCCTGGTACTCCAGTTTTAAGAGTTAACTAATTACCGAGGGGACTGTTCTACTAGCAGAGGGGTAGGTATCGAGGCGTCGGTAGTTTGATTTCAGAATTGTTTTTACGGGTTATAGTAGGAAACTTGTGATTTTGTCGAACTCAAACTCAAAGCATTTCAAATTTCAAACTAGCTTTCGCCCGCGACTTCGCCCGCGTGGTATGTCGATAAAAAGTAGCCTATGTCCTTTCTCAGGCTTTTCATTTAAATCGGTTCAGTAGTTTTGGCGTGAAAGCACGACAGACTAACAGAGTTACTTTCGCATTTATAATATTAGTAAGGATAAACCAATTACAGGCACTTTTGAATTGTCAAGGAGTCGGTCAGTCAGAAATATGAAGCTAGTTGCCCATTCCAAAGCGTAGTAGGTAAGTACCTATGGAGAAGAACGGGCAAGAAACTCCACGGACACTCATTTGTCTTTAGTGAATTTTGATTTGTATGAATTGAGACGATAGTGAGATTTGAATATAAATAACTAATTATTGCCCGCAACTTCGTCTGCGATACAGGATGAAAAGTAGCCTATGTCCTTTTACAGTTCAAGGTCTATCCCTGTGCCAAATTTCATCCAAATCCATTTAGCCGTTTTAGCGTGAAAGCGAAAAAAACAAAAACAAACTCAGTTTCGCATTTATAATGTTAGTTACTACTACTGTAATTGAGCTGATGAACTGTTTTGTATTATGCAGGGTCAAATTAGCTAGCGAAACTTCTCAAACGCAATGGGTGTCGGTATTTACATTGTTGCGTTAGTTGAGCAGACGAATTTTTCAAATCAATGAAGCAATGTATTAGCAATATCCTTCAAAACTCTCGAATTGTGATTGAAAGTGTGTTACACAATTAAAGGCCTATACTACCTAAGCTCAAATTCACTTTTTATCTCGCTCGCACCATACTACTCGCGGCCTGAGTGAGAACGAGACTGAGTGGGTGCTGAACTTTGGACTTTTTTTCTATAGAGAAGATTTTATGTAATCGTGCTTTCGTCAAACATAGGACTTAGCATAATTCCTCAACATTAACATATATTTATTTCAAAATTATTGCTGCAGTAGGTATTTTCTGCATAACGGAGGATCATGCTAAGCAATTTGGTTGTATGGGTCCTTAAGGCGCAGGCTCTCTTGATAGACTTAAAAGTTGTAACCATAGTTGTATAACATAGTTTGTAACGATAACGTTACTAATAGTTACTCCGTTATTTCCAGGGTGGCGTCGTTAACGGGCTATGAACCTCAGGACCTGATCGAGAAAACGCTGTACCACTACATACACGGCACAGATGTCTTACATATGAGGCACTCGCATTGTACTCGTGAGTATTAAGAATTAATAATTATAGTACCTAAACTACCTTCCTCATCATCTGCCTAGCCTTTTCCCAACTATGTTGGGATCGGTTTCCAGTCTAACCGGATGCAGCTGAATACCAGTATATTACATGGTGCGACTGCCTATCAGACCTCCACAACCCAGTAACTGAGTAATACGATACCCCTTGGTAAGACTGGTTGTCAGACTTTCGAGCGTCTGACGACCCGTAACGACTGTCAAAGATTCACAAAATGACAGCAGGGACCAACGGCTTAACGTGCTTTCCGAGGCACGGAGGAGTCTCGGTATGTAAAGATGGTCACCCATTTACGGACCAACCGCGGCAAGCGTAGCTTAAGCTGATGAATCGACGCATGCGACTGTTATTACTTAGCCACGAGCTCCTCACACGCGACATGTCCTTTACATACGAGTAATATATTTATATTTCAGTTCTAACAAAAGGTCAAGTCACGTCTCGCTACTACCGCTTCCTAACGAAGAGTGGCGGCTGGGTGTGGATGCAGAGCTACGCGACCATCGTGCATAACTCGCGGTCTTCGAGACCACACTGCATCGTCTCTGTAAATTATGTGCTGAGGTAAATAATTGAAAAAATATTGTTACAAACGTTATAATTTTAATTTGGTAAGTAACATCCTATGTTCAGCAGCAAAGACGCCCGTCTTTGGGCTGAAATGATGATAATGATAAAGTATTTGGGGCAAAATATTGAGATTTGCCACATAATACTTGACACTACTTACTTGATTTGACTTATGACATTTTAAAAAGCTATTGGCCGTCGAACTATAAGTTTATTGGTCGAGATTGATCGGCATCTCAGGCGTTATCGAAACTGCTATCTAATTACGTAACTTATTTTCGTAACCGATTAATTAATCTGTTTCATTTTGACAGTTCTACAACATTCATTGCGTTATTTACGTTTTTGAGCAGATTATTTTTTTCGAAGCAATAGGTTAGTAATTTGATTCAACCGATTCAGATTGTGATTGATCGTGTATTACGCAATTAGAGTGCTGGACAGGATTTACTAATAGGATAGACAAATAGAAGTACTAAACTAAAACATGTTTTCTAAATAGGAATCGATATCTAACCTCATTTAAATGCTTTAAAACAATTTTCATCCTCGCTGCAACAGTAGCCTTTTTTTTTTTTGATTCTGGGTTATCATCAAATGACGCTCTCGGTGGAGCAGGAGGGCGTGTCAGACTTTTACTGACTAAAACCCACCCGTGTTCCTTCAGTTGCCTGTTGCCGAGCGGGGAGGGTATCCCTTTCGGACTTTCTCGCAGCTGCAACAGTAGCCTAAAAATCAACCAATGAAAAAAAAACAAACAAACTAACTCAACTCTTCTCTTCCAGTGACATTGAAGAGAAACACCTAATCCTAAACATCAGCCAAGGTGCCCCGAAGCACGTCAACACCGTGGACCCCACGCCGTCCCACGTCCCCACCACCACATCACCACAAATGCCCCACGTACGACACACTGAGAAAATCAACCCTGTACAAGTTCCAGAAAGCGAGTACAGCGACTCTAGCGGGGGATATACGTACCCCGAATACATCCCTGTGATACCCCCTTATGAAACCCAAGAGGAATATAACCAGCAGAACGGAGCCTACCAGGAGATCTTCTACGAAAATTACACTGACACTAACGAAATTTTACCCAATTATGTTAGTTACCCCCAGAGTCAAAGGCCATTTTCTGCCAGTTCCTCTTCCTGCAGCTCTATAGAAGGCTCAGAAATACCGAACCAATACAATTACACGAATTTAATATCGTTTTACGGACATAATCAGAATCAAAATGGACGGCCGGTGGTTGAAAACTTTAACGGGAGCTTTGGTAAAATGGCTGCCAGTCCGGCGGTGCAAGAGGGGGGTTATACGAGTGTCATTGTTGATAATACGCAACAATTTCATCATCATGGCGGAGGCGTGAACGAATTTGTTCATTGACAGACTGCTGAAGTGATTGTGTAAATAAATAAAGTTAAATATAAGTATTCTTTAGGTTTTCGATTTGAAAACTTGTGCATGTAACGTATTATATCGGTTTGATTTGTATTGAAAATGGTTAATTTTCTAAAATTAGCATAAAAGTGTGATCTCTTGGAATAAATCCAAAATCTTTTCCGCTATCTATTATCTATAAAAATAAAAATGATACGCTGTTCGTTGGTAAGCGCATCACTTGAGAACGGCTGGACCGATTTGACAATTTTTTGTTTTAGAATGATCGCATTATAAGTAATAGTCCAAATTAGGTTTTCATGGAGAGGACGTCTGTCGGGTCAGCCAGTTTGAAATAAAAATTGATTTTTAATATCATATGTTAAATATTTTTTTATTGATTTTAAAGACTGCATTTTCATTACTTCATGAAAACGAGTAATTGAATTCGAATTCTCATTGTAGCTCTAGGATAACGTTAAAACGGTTACTGATAAAATAACGGTTACCGGTAACCGTTACTGTATAGTGTATCGATACGAAAAATTAAGGCATTTGTAATATATTGTAAATAAATGAAAAATAAACTAGATTTAAGAATGATTATTGTAAGATAATATAATATTTATAAATATAATTTTCAAGTTATGAATGATTGACGAGATAAATTACAATTATTTTTAAAGGTAGCCATTTGCTTTTCATTTTTTTATTTTCCCGCGCTGGATGCGGGATATTTCTACCCGACTGCACAAGTTTGTATCTTTATATATCTCATTTTAATTTTGAAATAATGTTAAAGAAGATGCAATCTTAAAAAAAAAACAATTATTCTAGCTATACCAAACTGGCTAATAACAAACAAGTATTTTACATAAGGCGTGGCAGCCATCGCGTCCGCCTTTTTGGCTACGCCCCGTGTGACGCATCGCGCATTATAATTTTATCTTCACGATAGCGTTCAACCAATGGTAACACGAAAGGACTAAACTCTAAAGTCGGACGAAAGTCTAGGCCAGCAGATAAAATAAAATATCTACGTTAATTTCGCTGTGAAAAAAAGTTTATTTTTATTTTTTGATCTAGTGACGAATCTTGCTAGTATGTATTTGGTATAGGTCGACTCTTCATGTCGTTGTATATCAGAGAATAGACAATAATAGCTAGTAGTTCTTATTTATCTCATTATACGTTATGGTAAATCTACTCTTTCCTACATTTTTGCCAAATAGACCTTGTCGTTTTATGAAGTTACCTACAAGTGACATTCCCCCATAGAGCCCCATTTACACGATGCAAGTTTCTTGCCTGTGGCAGTGGCATACAACATAATTGAAGCAACAATAAAATTATTGTATTTATTACAATTTCGATTTATTTTTTAAATGTCCCTTGGCATACGAATCATTCAAAAAGAGTTTCCTGTACCTAGATTTCCTCTCTTCGATTTTTGAAAGCCGTAGATATAGTTGTCACCACGAGACGAGTTTTCTTATTTTTAGACAGTCTCATTATGTACAGTCAGGGAAAATTGTTAAGGCAATTGACACGCTACGTCAATTTGGTTATAGCCATTTCATAAATCTGTCAAAGAATGCCAGTCGTGATTTGAATAAACGATCAATTTTTTTACAATTTTAATTTCCCTGACTTTGACGTGAGGTGGTGACCATCGAGTCTACGAGTGACACTGCGTAGGTAGATTATCTATGTTATTATATGCTATGGTAGATTAGCTTTGGTTTCTTAGGAAAGTGTTGACCGGACACACAATAACCGTTGTTGTAGAGCGTTTTTTGACACCTCTGTCAAATGCTGGTGAAAATGACAGATTTTCATAAATTTTCATAGCGGCATTTGGTCTGAGACCGGCCGTTATAATATGACGGAACCGTTGCTTTCCTAGGAAAACAAAAATTTTCTCTGAGATCTCCACTCCAGCTAGGAAAGAGTAGACAACGAGGCTTTTTTTTTCAAGTATAATCGTTACGATAAAAAAATGTAAAAAGACTTCGTGAATTAAGTGCCATTTAATTGGAGTCTACTAGTCTATAACTGTAAATATTAATATTACCTACTAAGTTTAATAAATAAAGTTGATTCTTACTCAAAATGCCGATAACGCTACGAGCTAAATGATAACCTAATGATAAAAAACGGTAACTATAATGGGTTTTTTAAGCTTTGGTTTCATATGACATTAACGGTTGTCCAAATACAGAGCGTTTTTTGACATTAATGTCAGTTATTGGCGAAAATGACAGGTTTTCATGACAGCAGTTTTACTAAGACGAAACCTCTTTTTATGAAACCGAAGCTTTAACAAAATTTTGAAATTCGAAACCGTTCGAATTTCGAAATAAAACAAATGAGGTCGCTCGCTTCCAAATTGTGTGATAATTAAATCCCTATTTACCTACACGATGCAAGTTTACGTGTGGCATAAAATTGAAGAAAAAAATTACTTCCAACTTGAATGTTCAACATAGAGCAATGAAATCGTACCTATCTTATAAATCGGGCTGAATGGTCCAAAATCAGAGTTAATTTTCTAACCTTATCGGCATAATAAAGCGTGAATTATCCCGTTATTAGTGTTCCATGTAAAAGATAATACAATATTTATATTTATTTTTATATTTCATTAAATTAAAACTTCGATTAGGTACTTACTATAATATTTCTTCAATGAGGTCTAAACTGCCCTTGCAACGCAATTAATCCAAGTACATATAGCATTGGTTTCCTAACTGTGGGTTTGCACTAGCGAAACATACACAACTAAACATGTTGAAGTCTAGTTCCAGTAAAAAATTGTATGGAATATTGACAGAAAACAGAGATTTCAACATGTTTTGTTGTAAATGTTTCGCCAGTGCAAACGCACAGTAACAACGCACACTGTTTATGCATTACCATTATTGAAATAACTGAAAAACGGTTTATTTTGTAAAATAAAATAGTTTCACCCTAGTTTTAGTTATTATTTTAAAAACAATTGTATAAAAATATTGTTACGCCTAGTTGATAGCTAAATATTTGGCGAGTAATGAACAAACAAATTGTGATATCCCAAACATATTACCTATTTATGATATGAAATAAAGTGCATTCAATATTCGTACTTAGTTGTTGTTTTGTTTTATTTTGGACAGATTTTTCCAACGCCAAGTATCTCGTTCCATAGTCCAGGCCGAATGGACGATTTTTTTATAACAATTTGTTTTGCGCGCCGAGCCAAGCATAAAAAAGAATAATAATTCCATATACTACTAGTCCCGCCATCTATTGTCGAATAGCACAACTAATACAGCATAAAATACCACGATCGCCCGTATACGTTTTTCAGTGTTCAGCCACAGATTGTTTTGTGAAAGTGTGTTGGAAAAACAAGGTGGCGGCATTAATTCAGATTTTTGCCACGCGCCAGAAGATCCCGACGATTTAACCCTAACACGACGTGTGACTCCGGATTTTTAGTTTGTCTGTCTGTGATAACTTGTTATACCTTTTTAGTTGCCGTTTTTGTCGTAGTTGTAAAAACTACTGCGTCTCAAAAACAAGTGACGACCGGCTGTCAGTACGTTCATGCACTACAAAATATGTGCTGTGTGGACCTGCGTCTCGGCATAAGCTTGCAGAAAAAAGTGATATATTGAAATATAGATTCTTTTCGATATATCGAAACCTATATTGATATTTTTTATAAATATCGATATGATATATATAGATACTTTTCGACACTTCATGCATCCTTATCAGTGAGACAACACAGGCTATTTGTCATATGCATCTATCAATCTATTTAGAGGATTTATCTATTTAGCAAAGGATGTCACAAAAGTTATAAATAAAAGGCAGGTAAACTGATCAACACGTATATTTATTACATTAGTCGAGCTCAAACTCGATGATATCGCCGAGGTCAATGTCGCCGTCACCGTCACTGTCGCTGCTGTTCCCGTCCGCTGGCTGTAAACACACACATCATAATTATTTATTATATTTCTAATCCATACTAATATTATAAACGAGCTTCCGCCCGCGGCTTCGCACGCGTGGTATGTCGATAAAAAGTAGCCTATGTCCTTCCCCGGGATGCCATCTATCTCCTTGCCAAATTTTATCGAAATCCGTTCAGTGGTTTAGGCGTGAAAAGGTAACATACCAACTCCCAATTTTAAAGATATTTTTCACTTTTATTGTGTTTTTTGGAAGTAGGTTGTTTTTTTTTTTTGTAATTTTTTTTAATGAAATTTCAGCAACATTCATTTACATTGTTGAGCTGACAAATTTTTCGGACATATGAAGCAATGGATTAGATACTAAAAGATACTAAATTAAATGACTAAGGGCTGATTTCATCAGTCAGATATCTTTTATCCGTGGAATAAAATTGTCGACTGACAGTTTTTGTATGGAAAAACTGTTAAAAAATTCAAAATTTATTCGCAGGATAAGTCTTATACTCGGTATAAAGTTTGGTGAAATTCGCCCTTAGTCATTTCATAGATACTAAGTATACCACTAAATACAATAACAAAAGGATAATTATACGTCGAAGTATTCGTCCGCATCGCTGTCATCCGGAAACGTGCCCAGAAGACTGGCAGCATTGCCACGTTGAATGGCAATGCTTATTTCCATTATTATTAAAAACTAGTTCTGTTATAAAAAAAAACTAAATCCATTATCTCGAAACCCATGCGCATGCTGTTAGTAAGCTTTAAGTGTTACCGATTCCTCCCCCCGAGCACTCACCCGCCGCCTGCGCACGCGCCGCCTGCGCGGCACGTTGTCGTCGTGCGAGGAGCTGCCCGAGCTGCCCCCCTCCAGGTTCATCACTGCGTTGCGTAACAGAGACGACGCCACTATAGGATTGGTGTTTATAAATATTTGTAAGTATTCATCTGAGGTTAAAATACCGTACATATTTAAAATCCAACATGGCGTTCTATGAACGTGGCGAAAAAGAGAACTACAACGCTAGAGTCTGTCTAGTGAAAGCTGAGAGTGAAAAAGAGCGGCATATTTAGAAAAAATACGTCGTGTATCCCCGGATCAACTAGGAAATGACGTATTTGTAGAAGAAACATGAAAAAACAAAACTAAATATTCTGTATAAAAATATTCAAGTATAAAATACGTTATTTCCTAGTTGATCCGGGGACACACGACGTATTTTTTTTAATTTGCCGCTCTTTTTCACTCTCAGCTTTCACTAGACAGACTCTACAAGGTTCTTCTGGCGCATAGACAAAAACAACGGCTCAGTCCGTTCTCTATGTGTATTTAGTTGGGCAGTGAATACAGACCACACAATAGAAAGAGACAAAATAAGAAATAATACAAAAGTAGCCGAAATAACAGCCGCGCGGGACGATCCATTAAAGTTGATCTTTGACAGTCGTTACGGGTCGTCATAAGCCCGAAAGTCTGACAACCAGTCTTACCAAGGGGTATTGTATTACCCAGTTACTTGGATTGTGGAGGTCAGATAGGCAGTCGCTCCATGTAAAGTACTGGTATCCAGCTGCATCCAGTTTCACTGGAAGCCGACCCCAACATAGTTGGGAAAAGGCTAGGCAGATGATGACTGTCCTGTCAGTCACTATTTTTAACTTTATTAGTATTGTAACTAAGACTTTTAAATTTAATGCTACCGATCGCGGTTCGGGTCAAGTTATCATGAACACCCTGCAGTTGTCTATTTCGTTACGTTCATAGTCTTGTCGAATTTGAATCTATGGTTGACCTCAGATGAATAACCCCTTCACAGTTTTAAGAGCTAATTTTATTATTATATCAAAATGTACAAAATTAAAAAATATATACTTAAATAATACAACATTTTATAAAATTTTATTTCAAATGATATCATTTATAATAAATTTAAAAACATATATATAGGGTTATTGGTAAAACACCAGCAACCTCTTAAGGAGTCATTGTACTAATCATTATGTATTATCTTTTTTTTAAATGAGTTGCATTATGAAATTCAGTAGAACATTATAACACCCGTTTGGATGATATTATGGTTACTATGACACTGGTTGTTTTAATTTTGGCAATAAGCTAACTGTTTCAGAAACTTTTATAGAGGATTTGTGTAGATAAATAATGTATTTATTTATTTATCCCTGGTATAAATATGAATGGTACTTACAATCGTCGTCATTATCCGATCCTGAGTCGGAACCGTCGTCATTCTCGGAGCCTCCAGCTAGCTCATCGTCGTCATCTTCCTCCTGAAGTAAGTTAATATACAATAAGGTTATAAAACAATTATAATAATGAATAATCTGTCTATAATGTTCCCACTGCTGCGACACAGCTCTGCCGGCTCTGTGAGAGGGAGTGGGCCGTAAATCCACCATGCGGGCCCACTGCGGGTTGGTAAATGTCACATGTCTTTGAAATTTTAGTTCTAGGAAATGCCGGTTAACAATGTATTCCTTAGCTGTTTTGAGAGCCTGAGATATCTCTCAGGCTCTCAAAACGGCTAAGGCCTCGACGGCATGTGAAGCCAAGTCAGAGGCCGTTGACTCTTCACTTGACCATTCATATTGGACCCAAAACACAAAGTCCGGCCAGCGAAAACAAATGTGTTACCCCGGTACTAGCTGAAGGAATGGCCTTAGAGATTCGGCGCCATAGTAAAAAATGATTAGGAGGACTTCCCCAACCCCCTAGCACATTTTTTTTCGCTAGCCGGCTCTTTGGGTTTTGGGCCCAACTTTGTATGAAACATAAATCGTCTCCGTTTTGAATTTCGCGGGCTTCTTTTTCGACGCTTTCGCCTTAGGGTCAGTTCACACAGAAACGCGAAGCGACGCGCACTTTTTTATGATCCGATACAATATCGAATTTATTTACTACACAATAAGGTACACGCGCTGCGCAGCACCGCGCATCTCAGTCGAAAAAATTGAATTCTGACCCACCATAAGCTTATTTTCTTACAGACATTGAAATACAATTAGGTTGACATTCTCGTAAACATACATTTCCTTGGTAACGACCTTGTCATCTGCCATCTTTGTTATTTTGACGGTTTCAAACGATTTATCGATAAAGTGGGTCATGATTCACTAAGCCTGACTGTACATTGACATGTGTCAACACTCACACTGAAATTATACCTTTTCGTGAAGAAAATAAGTTCGATAATTGTTAAAAAGTGCGCGCAGCGTCGCGTCGCGGTTTGAGCTGACCGTTAACACGACAAAAAAAAAAAAGATTTGATGATTTCAGATAACGAGGTCGACTTACCGCGTCGTCGTCATGGTCCCTCTTGCGTCCAACATCGTATACTTTGACACACGACTCTTGCATTTGTTCGAAGTCCCCCATGTTCTCCACTAGAGATATCTGCGTCCCGTACCGCGACACGCCCAGCGCGTAGATGTTTCTTTTAACGTCAATTGTTGCTGCCAATTGAGATGGGAGATTATTATTTTTGGGTAAAACGAAAAAGAAAAAATAAATAGTTCTAGTGAATAGAACTCATCAAAATATTTATTTATTTAAGGTAGCTCGCGAAATTCAAATTTTCTTACGTTTTTTCTCTAAGTTCATGTAAATGCATTGAATGGCTATTTCGTGAAATCATGACATTTGGCACTTTCATGAACTTAGAGAGTTGTATTGCTGATTCTAATGTTTATAATTCCGTAAACTCATATTTGTTACGGTCGCGAATAATATTTAGATCAACATACAACCTGACACTGACCTGCAAATTGCAAAATACCTAAGAAAATATGAATTTATACCCCTTAAATCGCCATTATAACACCTTTGAGGAGCTCGTGGCTAAGTAATAACAGCCGCACGGGTCAATCCATCAGGTTACGCTACGCTTGCCGGGGTTATGTCCGTGGATGGGTGACCATCTTTACATACCGAGACTCCTCCGTGCCTCGGAAAGCACGTAATGCCGTTGGTCCCGGCTGTCATTCGTGGATTCACAGACGTGGATGGACAGTCATTACGGGTCGTCAGAGGCCCGAAAGTCTAACAAACAGTCTTACCAAGGAGTATCGTATCACCTAGTTGTGGAGGTCAGATAGGCAGTCGCTCCATGTAAAATATTCATTCATGCTGGTATTCAGCTGCATCCGATTTGACTGGAAGCCGATCCCAACATAGTTGGTAAAAGGCTAGGCAGATTGATGTTTAGATATCGATACCTCGTTTTCGCAGTTTTTATTTTCATTTGACCCTGTAGTTTATGCCGCATACGAGCGAAAAAGCGTCACTTACCTATACTAGAGTAGTCATAAGGGTCTAATGTCTTGAAACTGGTATCGAACTGGTTCCTCTCTTCCGAATCTTGGTCTGAACATACCGCATATAGCGCTGTGCATGTTGGGTTGAATAATACCTGTAAAAAAATTATCTATAGTCAAAGTCAAATAATTTATTTCAATTGGGCACATAAAACGCACTTTTTGAACGTCAAAGAAATAGGACTGATTCTAGTTGCCCCTTCCAAAAGCTAGTTTTCGTATGGAGAAGAATGGGCAAGAAATTCCGCCGTTACTATTTAAAAAAAAAACAACAGATGTATGATTTTTTTTACATACGCTGGAATGTAAAGGCGAGACCCTCTTGCGAGTATCAACTTGGTGTTTGGAAAGTCTTCAAAATCATTGAATATTATTTTAAAAGCTTAAAATAATATGAAAATAATTCTTACCTCTGATTTATCTAATGTAGGCACTGTTCTTAGTAAATGAAATGTTCTAAGATCCCACACTTCAGTATTTGATATTACCTGCAATCAAAAATACATAATTATTTTTAAGAATGGCAACAAAACGCGAACAGTCTCACTGCAGGGAAACTTGATTTTACGGGATAGTCCGAAAGGGATACAGGCGCCTTGGCAACAGGCACCTGAAGGAACACGGGTGGGTTTTAGTCAGTAAAATTCTGACACGCCCTTCCGCTCCACCTAAAGCGGGAGTCATTGGATGATTTCCCACCCTCAAAAAATAAAATAAAGGGAAACTTGATTGCTTGCTTAAACTTTGTTTCGGTTTAACATACCATATTTATTATGTTTAACATGCGCTCCCTAGAAAAACACACCAACTTACTTTCATAAATCGTTTCAGTGACGTAAATTGCGGACGCTATGTGGCGGCCACCGCTCCTCTAGATAACCGTAGCTATAAGCTTTGTTTTCGTATGAAAGCGGTACGGGAAATTAGAAAACTCACAAAAACCACTTTATAACATTACTAGCTGCGCCCCGCGGTTTCACCCGCGTAAGTCTCGACCCCGTGGGAATATCGGGATAAAAAGTATCCTATGTTCTATTCCAGGTCATGGTCTACCCCCATGCCAAATTTCATCTAAATCCATTCAGCCGTTTTAGCGTGAAAGCGTAACAAACAAACGAACTCGCTTTCGCATTTATAATATACTAGCTGCGCCCCGCGGTTTCACCCGCGTAAGTCTCGATCCCGTGGGAATATCGGGATAAAAAGTATCCTATGTGTTAATCTAGGTTATAAGCTATCTGTTTGCCAAATTTCATCCAAATCCATTCAGCCGTTTTTGCCTGATTGAGTAACAAACATCCAAACACACAAACACACAAACTTTCACATTTATAATATTAGTAGGATAAATAAAATACTAGCTCCTGCCCGCGGCTTCGCCCGCGATGTATGTCGATAAAAAGTACCCTATGTCCTTCCAAAATTCAAATTCAAATTCAAATATTTTATTTGTAAAACATAGGTAAACAAAAATACAGATGTCAATATTAATAAATGAGCGCTATGTCTTGCCGTCAACGGCGTACAAATATTTCTAATTATAATTTTTAATGAATAATTGGTAAAAACATAATAAAGACAGTCAAATTAATAATGAACTCAACTATAACAATAATTAATTAATTAAAATAACAATAAATTTAAGCAGATAATAGTACATTAAAATTAAATAGATTAAATAAAACAATTAAGTTATTGACAAATAAAATGGAAATAAATAAAATGTCATTAAATTACAATTTGTCTTCTAGGTACTCATTGACTGTGTAGTAAGCTTTTTGGCCTAATAAATTAAGAAGAGCCTTTTTGAAATGGTGTATGCTGTCAAGACCTTTTATACAATTGGGTAACTTATTATATAACTTAGGTGCCATTCCTAAAAAGCTTTTTGAGTAAAGCGCAGTCTTGTGTGGAATAGCATATATTTCTCTATTGCGACGTTTCGATCTAAGAGTTTGAAATAAATGCACGTTTGATTTTGCGAATACTGCTGTCTCGTAGATGTACATACAAGGCAAAGTAAGGAGTTTATATTGTCTGAATAATGGCCTACAACTATCAGTCTTTTTCAGTTTAAACACAGCACGCACACACTTCTTTTGCGCTTTGAACGCAGTGTTTTTTTCGGTGGAATTTCCCCAATACATTATTCCAAAACGTATCGTTAATGAGACGTACGCTTTGTATGCTATCAAAACTACAGATTCATTTAAAATTTTCGCAAGATTGTAAAGCGCATACGAATACTGGTTTAGTTTTTTACACACAGCTTCTACATGATATTTCCAATTAAGATGACTATCCAAGTAAAGTCCTAGAAATCTGGCACTCGCGGTTTCCGGTATTTTTTGATCTGCGTATTTTATATTTAAATTTTGTTTTTTTTTCCTTTGTTCGAACGTCATAATCTGTGTTTTTTCTAAATTTATTTTAAGTTTATTCTTATTTAACCAGTTTATAATGCAATGGATGGCATTATTTATATCATTTTCAAATGATTCTAAATTTTTGCACGGTATAATGATTGTGCTGTCATCAGCAAACAGGACGGTTTGATAGTCGGTACACTTCGGCAAATCATTTATAAAAATGAGAAACAGCAAGGGCCCAAGGACACTCCCTTGGGGTACACCGCAAGTTGTATACCTAATGGATGACTTGTGAGCAACTTCTCTCTTAGAGTTGGGACAAATTCTAGTTAACACCGTTATTTGTTTTCTTCCAGTTAAATACGTTTTGATTAGGCTCAATATATTTCCTCGGACACCATAACGTTCTAATTTACCCAGTAATATTGTGTGGTCCACGTGATCAAATGCCTTAGACATGTCCATGAGTACTGAGGCAATAGGATTTCTTTTGTCAACATTATTAATAATTTTAGCAACTAAATCATAGACTGCGTTATTTATATTTCTATTTTTACAAAAACCGTATTGTTCTTTAGCGAGTATTTTATTTGTTTCAAAGAACGAGTTAAGGGATTTATAAATCACTTTCTCAAAGACCTTTGATGCCATCTATCTCCTTGCCAAATTTTATCGAAATCCGTTCAGCGGTTTAGGCGTGAAAAGGTAACATACAGACAGACAGACAGACAGACAGACAGACAGACAGAGTTACTTTCGAATTTATAATATTAGTATGGATTTAGGGCCAAAGTTGCCCAAAGAAAAGTATAGGGGTATTTACCTCTAAGCCATTGGGATGGAACACTCCACTGTGCGTCTGATTCAGTTTGTCAAACTTGTGGATTTCTTTGCCCGTGTTCACGTCCCATAACACGCCGTCTGTAACAAAGAATAATAATTATACTTACTTATTTAAAATATTAGAAGAAAGGAGCTCGTGGCTAAGTAATAACAGCCGCACGGGTCGATCCAACAGGTTAAGGTACGCTTGCCGGGGTTGGTCAGTGGATGGGTGACCATCTTTACGAAAGCACGTTAAGCCGTTGGTCCCGGCTGTCATTCGTGGATCTTTGACAGTTGTTATGGGTCGTCAGAAGCCCGAAAGTCTGACAACCAGTTTTACCAAGGGGTATAGTATTACCCAGTTACTTAGTTGTGGAGGTCAGATAGGCAGTCGCTCCATGTAAAATACTGGTATTCAGCAGCATCCGGTTAGACTGGACGCCGACCCAACAGAGTTGGGAAAAGGCTAGGCAGATTGATTGATTTAAGATTTTAAATAGTTCATGGTAGATCATTTCATTTTTGATCATTCTGCAGATGATTGAAAAATACCGAGTGTCGAAATCAAACATCGTTGGACATCGATAAAAAAATGAGAAATTAATTTTCTCTCCTCCTGACATAAAGAATTCATTTTTCACTTTTGATTAATTTTTTGTTCAAACATTTCACTTCGAATGAAAGACGAAAATGAACAAAACGTGAAACATCTGATTTCTGCTTTATTCATCCACGGACCGGCCGCGCAAGGTTAGCAGTTAATGTTAGTATGTCTTCAAAAAATCTGCCTAGCCTTTTTCCAACTATGTCGAGGTCGGCTTCCAGTCTAACCGGATGCAGCTGAATACCAGTGTTTTACCTGGAGCGCCTATCTGACAATCCAAAATCCAGTTACTAGTAGGTAATACGATATTCCTTGGTAAAACTGGTTGTCAAACTTTCGGACTTCTGGTGACCCGTAACGACTGTCAAAGATCCACAAATGACAGCCGGAAATCATCATATGACTTCTCCCGCTCCGCCCAGAGCGGGAGAAGTCATTTGATGATGGTTTCCGATGATGAGGGCGTGTCAGACTTTTATTGACTAAAACCCACCCGTGTTCCTGCAGTTGCCTGTTGCCAAGGTCCCGGTATCCCTTTCGGACTTTCCCGCAACCCTGGCAGGCGGGACCAACGGCTTAACGTGCTTCCCGAGGCACGGAGGAGTGTTAGTATATCTTACATACCTGATAATACCAGTTCATCAGTGGGGTTGTAGGTTGCTCTATTCTTAGCGTACTGGTTGCTGATAGCAGGCGTCAAGGTCATCAGCTCCCTGCCCGTGCGGGTGTCGAATATAGTGGCCGTCTCGCCTTTCGTGCCTATTATTCGTTCGTCAGACATCTTTGAGAATTCTACGTATTCTTCATTGTCTAGTTGGAATCTGGGAAGGAAATATAATGGATTATTTATTTGTAATTTATAGAAACCGTCAGAACCGCTTGTAGTTCGTTGTAGTTCCAAGTGTCTGATAAAATTGTAAACAAATCCTGTTCAGCACCCTTTTCTTTTTTATTTCAGGGTTGGAAATCCTCCAATGACTTCTTCCGCTCTGGGCGGAGCAGAAGGGCGTGTCAGACTCTAAGTGATAAAATTGTAAACAAATCCTGTTCAGCACCCTTTTTTCTTTTTTTTTTTTCAGGGTTGGAAATCCTCCAATGACTTCTTCCGCTCTGGGCGGAGCAGAAGGGCGTGTCAGACTCTAAGTGATAAAATTGTAAACAAATCCTGTTCAGCACCCTTTTTTCTTTTTTTTTTTTCAGGGTTGGAAATCCTCCAATGACTTCTTCCGCTCTGGGCGGAGCAGAAGGGCGTGTCAGACTTTAACTGACTAAAACCCACCTGTGTTCCTTCAGTTGCCTGTTGCCAAGGTCGGCATCTCTTTCGGACTTTCCCGAAACCCTGGCAGGCCTGTTCAGCACCCTAACACACGATCAATCACAATCGTTTTCATTTTGACGGTTCAACAACATTCATTATATTATTTACATTGTTGTGCAGACAAATTTTTCGAACGTGTGAATCAATGGATTAGCAATAAGCTTCAAAATGATTCAGATTGCGATTGATCGTCTGTTACGCAGGTTAGATTCTAACACAATCACTCGCTAAAGTGAATTAACACATTCATCTCACGACTGCCACTTTTTTTTAGGAAGTTTTATTTGATTAACATTATTAAAATGCAATTGAAGAAATCATCGACAAAACTCGGATAGATTCTCACTAACATGGAAATATGTGACATCTACCAACCCGCACTGGGCCGGCGTGGTGGATTACGGCCTCTCACAGAGAGGAGGCCCGTGTCCCAGCAGTGGGAACGTTATAGGGTAATTAAACAAATAATTTTATTGATAGTAATATAAATGGGATACTTACAATAATTCAAACTCTTTCATATTCCATAACGCCGATAGAGGTCGCCACGGCGTCGTCGCCGACGCTAGGAGTAGTAACCCGTCTCTGCTTGCCTAAATAACAAAATACATTGGGATTGTTTAGCAGAATCATAATAAGAAAATATTATGAATCATCGTAAAATGTCACCAACATCTGCGTGCGATTCATATTACGAGATAATTCATCTGTTTGACAGTTTTATATTGAGATTCGTAAAATGGTCCAAAAATTATGAATTGCTTTCATGTAAAATTAGAGGAATTGCTAATGACAGCTGGGATTCAGGAAATGAACTGCTTTTAGAGGAATTGCTAACAAAATCTATTACACGTCATATTAAAATAAGCTAGATGAGGTCGGCGTTTCCTATCTGACTACTCTGACAAGAAAGGCCGAAACAAACTCAGAGGTCACAGTCTCTTTTAAAGTCCAGACATAATATTGGTCAGGCCATATGAGGACCATGTAGAATAGCGTCCGAAATGGTGAGGAAAGAACCACACAGATTTTAGTGGACCTGTCCAGTCAGTGCAAGCATTTGTCAGTAATAGTGGAGCTCAACTCAGAACTTAAGGAGCTCAACGACTCCACGAACAATACCAAAGCAAGGACATTTGGGTAGAATATGTAACTTTAATATTAACGTATTATACATATAAACCTTCCGGAATAAATTCTGAACGACTGTGAAACAAAATCTGTTGCGTGGTTTAGAAGAACAACGCGGACATACAGACAAACACGAAAAGCTACTTTGTCTGTTTTATTTTATTTATTTATTTATATTTATGTATACAGGGTGTTAGGGTAAACACCGTTATCCTTGAAACCAGTGGTTTGGTGTCATTTATAGAACGTAAATTCAATGGGACATAACGGCTTTTTCTTTAAATTACATTTTACCACTAGAGTCTTTCACCCTTTCACCTATGCGCTAAGGCAACGAACTTGCGTCTAAACACGGGTGGGGGGAGCGGGACGTGGCCTGACCGGCCGCGAGCGCGACCCCTACCACAGTCAGTCAGCTGTTTCACTAGCAAGCACGGTGTCGAATAGAAACTTTTAAAAATCTTTTAATGAAAATAACGTTTTTTTTTTGTTGTTACTCGGTCATTTATTTTTATATTTAAGTCAACTACCTATGGTTTGAGTGACATATGTTTACCCTTACACCCTGTAGATTAATATTTACCTGCATATGATAGATATAAGATTCGTGCACTTGGTACGAGTTCTCCTCTACTCCGCTGAACAGGTTGAATATCCTAATGTCGCCGGAAGATGTCGCTGCTAACAATTGTTGTTGTGTTGGCTGTTGGAATAAAAAAAAAACACATGAGTTACATATAATTTATGGGTCACAACCATGTTTTTGCAGGTTTTTATTCATAACTAGCTGTGCCCCGCGGTTTCACCAGCGTAAGTATCGATCCCGTGGAAATATCGGAATAAAAAGTATCCTATGTGTTAATCCCGGTTATAAACTATCTGTTTGCCAAATTTCAACAAACATCCATCCATCCATCCATCCATCCATACTTACAAACTTTCGCGTTTATAGTTAGATTACCGCATTAGCTGTCAAAATTAAATGTAAAATTACAATTAATTTTGAATTTCATGTGTGGTTTATTAAAATTACAATTAATTTTGAATTTCATGTGTGGTTTATTATTGAAGAGGCTAAGTAATAACAGCCGCACGCTTGCCGGGGTTGGTCCGTGGATGGGTGATCATGTTTAAGACTCCTCCGTGACTCGGAAAGCTCGTTAAGCCGTTGGTAACGGCTGTCATCGTGGATCTTTGACAGTCGTTACGGGTCGTCAAAAGCCTGAAAGTTCGACTAGCTAGTTTTACCAAGGGGTATTATCGTGTATTCGTGGTGCCGAGTATGCGGCGTTGCCAGCATTCGCTAGCTGGTACTAGAGACACTCACATGGAATATAGTGTGCGTGAAGTAAGCGTCGTCGTCCTGCAGGCGCAGCGTGCGCACGGGCGCGAAGTGCGAGTGCGCCAGGCGCGCGTGCTGGCGCGTGCGCGGCGCGGCCAGGCCCAGCTCGCGCCGCGCCACGCGCGCGCACACGTTGCCGGCGCAGCTGCCCGAGCACAGCGCGCCGCCGCCCGCGCGCGGCGACGGGCACTTGTGCGGCCTGGAGGACATCACCTTCATTTTATCAAATGCAAAAAAAAAACACTCGGGGCAGTCTTTCGGGACTACCGATAGAAAGATGAAAACTAAGCAACAATGCGTAACCTCAACGTAATTCAAACGGTAGACGGTAGATGGCGCAAAAAAAAAAACTAATCACTTTAAGCGTGACGATGACGCGAGTTCCATGATTTTTGTTCACCCAAAAAGTGCTCAACGCACCTAGAGAAGTTTTCACTTCAAAAAATTCAAATCCGACAGGTAGTTCCAGAGATTAGCGCGGTCAAACCAGCAAACAAAAAATCAAACTTTTAAGAGTTAACTATATTATGAGTATAGATGTCGAAACCGTTTGTTGCTTATCCGTACCTTGACCCCAAAGGTTCATTAAGAAATGAAATGAAATTTGAAATGATTTTTTTTTTTTTTTTTGCCAGAATTGTAGTTCATTACAGATGGTCGTGTTTTTAACAGTTTCTAACACAATTCGCTAAAACTAGCATGCAAAAGTAAATGAATAAAGCTAATATAATTGGAACATACATCATAGTAATTATAATTATCAAGAATGTCAATCATTTGTAAGGGCCTATCCTACTACTTCAGCTCAAATTCACTTTTTATCTCGATCGCACCATACTACTCGCGGCCTGAGTGAGAGCGACACAGAGTGGAGTGCTGGCGGCTCCAAGCCTCGAATAGTTTAAGTAATTACTTTTTACGGTGACAATAAGGGTAATTAAAAAATAAATACATTAGAGCTGCTTTATAGTTAGTTCAGTTATCATGCAAAGTTTCATGATCTAATTTGAAGTATTTTTTGAATACCAGCGGTTTAAATTTCGGTTTAGAGGTAACTTCGGATTTTTTTTCTATAGAGTAAATTTAATGTAATCGTGTTATCGTCAAACATAGGACCTAGCATCAATCCTCAACTTTAACATATTTATATTTATTTCAAAATTAATGCCTCAGTATTTTCGGCATAACGGAGGATCATGCTAAGCAATTTGAGGTACAGAAATGGACCTTTTTGATGATACTTACTCGAACAAGTTAAACTGCGGACAAGTAGCAACAGGGTTCTTGCACAGCGAGTGCTGGTTGTAGAGGTACTCAGTGATGATGGTGTGCAGAGTGACGTGGTGCGCGCTCGGCGAGGGCTCGCCGGCTGGCACGCTCAGCTGCTTCTGTAGCGAGCGTTTATGCTCAGAGGTCGGGGTAGTTACTACTAGGGGCGGGTTTTGTACCTTTCTGTAACAATATAATGAAATACAATAGACGCAGATATATTTAGTAACCTATTCCGCTAGACTATTTTTCAAGAGTCATAAAAACCCTGTAAGAAATCGACACGTGTTTCACCTCTCAACGAGGCATCTTCAGGATGACGATTGACCAATTGCAAACCAGAACGCGACGTGTTACCACACCGAGCGCTGGACGCAAAGACTTTTTTATGACTCTTGAAGAATAGTCTAGCGGAATAGGTTACTAAATATATCAGCGTCTATTGTATTTTATAATGGATTTCCGGAAAGTCACGCCGGAATCAATTAACTAACATATATATATTGAAATATTAGTTATTTGATTTTGTTTTTCTTGGCATAATAAACATGCTTAGGGTCAGTCAATAACACTGAGACGCGAAGCGACGCCCACTTTTTTATGAACCAATACAATATCGAATTGATTTACTACACGCAAATGTCTCGCTGATGGTGGCGCGTGTGTTGGATCATTTAGCTCCCTTCAAAATGGTTGAGCTGAATGGTGCTGATCCATGCGTCATGTTCGTGAACGGGCGCCGTCAGTTGTGACTGGTCAACTCTTAGCTGCCATGGCTTATTTTAATTTTTGATTTGTTTTTATCTTATAATTGCGGACGCTTTTAACGTGCTTTCTACATTGTTCTCACATGTATAATTTCAACATGAATGATGTAACCAATATATTGTAACAATATTTTGATTTAAAAGAGTGTCCGTGGAGTTTCTTGCCCGTTCTTCTCCATAGGTACCAACTACGCTTTGGAATGGGCAACTAGCTTCATATTTCTGACTGACCGACTCCTTGACAATTCAAAAGTGCCTGTAAATGGTTTAATTGAAATAAATGCTTTGAGTTTGTAACACAATAAGGTACACGCGCTGCGCAGCACCGCGCAACTCAGCGTACATTGACACGTGTCAACACTTGCACTGAAATTATACCTTTGCGTGAAGAAAATAAGTTCGATAATTGTTTAAAGTGCGTGTAGCGTCGCGTCGCTTCACGTCGCGGTCTAAGCTGACCCTTATTGTCAACAGCGGAGAATTTTAGGTGCGTTCGAATACTAATCTCAGTCTCAATAGAGAATATGCATATAATTCAAAACTTATCCATAATTTAATTTAATAATTACATTGTGTCAAGAATCAAATTCTAATTTTTTTTTAATGCATTACTTATTTTAAAACTCTATTTTATATTGCGTTTTTTTGGTGGAACGGAACACAAACTCAAAATGCGTCGTCTTCGACAATGCGGGAAGTGACGAAAAAAATGATGTGAATAAAAATCTGTTTTTTGCAAAGTGCTTAAAAGTAAGTAAGTAAGTGCGATTTCTGCTTGAATAAATCACCAAAAAATAAGTTAATTTAAATAATTTGGAACTAAAAAACAGATGTAAACAAAGCAATATCGTGGTAAATGATGTCACATCATGTCTGCGACAGAAACGGACATTTTAACTGTAGTAGAATAATGTTAAGTTTCATCATTTTTGTGAGAAAAACATTAGTTGAATGTAGCTTTTAATATTTTTCAAGGGAAGAAAAAACATTTAAAAAATTACATGCATATTTCCTACTTGTCAAAAACATATAAACACTCTTTTCGTCCAGTTTTCTTAAATCTCGTAAACTAATTTGACAGATGCAAATGTCAAACTAAATTGAAAAAACAAACAACAATCACTTGAAATGTCAAAGTCTACGAGATTAAAATACAGACTTTAGTCTATGATCTAGAAGATAAAGCTCAATGTGTTATATTTATGCCCGGGTAATGAAAAACAACGATTTCAAACATACTAGGACGATTACAAGCGAAATTCTATTTGTATTTGCAGTACAAACTTCTCCTGTAATCACTAATCTCACATGCACAATCGAGGAATCGAACCCACGATACATTAGCTACTTTGCAAAATGCAGTAAGTTTACTTCCTATCACATGCAATATTAAAATTGTAGTATTTTTTCTACATTAATAATAATTTCGTTAAATACCTTTTAAAAACTAAACTCATATCCGACCGAAGCCAGGGAGGGTCGCTTGTGTAACAAAAACAATTTTCTTTTCAATCTTTGTCAGATAAAGGAATAATACTTCGCTAGTTTCAGGGCGTATGATCCGCCCTGAAACTTACAGTTATTTTATTCCTTTTAGTAAGCCATGGGTTTTGTAAAGCCATTTTGATAAAATAGCATAATCAGCAGTGATAGGAATAGGTAGTGCCTATTTGCCTAAACTTCGAAGAACAGAGACAAGAAACGGAGACTTCCTTAGGACTACATTTTTTCCGGGACATCTGTCCCGAAATTCGGGACAACACTTTTAAATACAAAAACCAACCATTTATGCAATTAATTATGAATACTTTTCTTTTATACATCCACGAATTGTATATCTTTGAATTTGAATTTAATTTTTGTATTGTATGTTATTTGAATGCTTATTTTATTTTAATCTTTATAATTCTATGTTAATTAATGTAATTGGACTTGTGCCGTTTTAATTAACTATAAATAAATAAACACATTAAAAAAATATGTTATTAGGAATAAGTAATTCGTCTATATTTACCTAAAGTTTGCGACTAGACATAACATAATAAATAACATTCCCAGTCGTTACAACCATAAATAGTTATAAATTATAAATGTTATGTCTAGTCGCAAACTTTAGGTAAATATAGACGAATTACTTATTCCAAATAACATATTTTTTTAATGTATTTAAAAGTGTTGTCCCGAATTTCGGGACAGAGGTCCCGGAAAAAATTTAGTCCTGAGGAAGTCTCGTCTCTGTTCTTCGAAGTTTAGGCAAATAGGCACTACCTATTCTTATCACTGATAATCAGACTATAATGTTCCCACTGCTGAGACACAGACCTCTCTGTGAGATAGTGCGGGTTGGTAGATGTCACATGTTTTCTGAATTTAGTTTCTAGGTTGTACGTAGGAGCTCGTGGCTAAGTAATTGCAGCCGCACGGGTCGATCCATCAGGTTAAGCTAAGCTTGCCGGGGTTGGTCCGTGGATGGGTGACCATCTTTACATACCGAGACCCCTCCGTGCCTCGGAAAGCACGTTAAGCCGCTGGTCCAGATTGTCATTTGTGGATCTTTGACAGTCGTTACGGGTCGTCAGAAGCTCGAAAGTCTGACAAGCAGTCTTACCATCCTATTACCCAGTTACTGGATTGTGGAGGTCAGATAGGCAGTCGCTCCATGTAAAATACTAGTATTCAGCTGCATCCGGTAAGACTGGAAGCCGACCCCAACATAGTTGAGAAAAGGCTAGGCAGATGATGATGATGGTTCTAGGACGTGCCGGTTTCCTCAAGATGTTTTCCTTCACCTTTTTCAGATTATGGGGAAGCTAAATAACGGAAATATTGTATTACACTAGCTACGCCCCGTGGTTTCACCCACGTAAGTCTCGATCCCGTGGGAATATCGGGATAAAAAGTATCCTATGTCCTTCTCCAGGTCATGGTCTACCCATGTGCCAAATTTCATCCAAATCCGTTCAGCCGTTTTAGCGTGATGGCGTGACCAAGGGAAATAGGGATTTATTTTTATATAAATATAGATAACCATCAATGTAATCGCTCACCTGAGTTTGATGACAGGCGGCAACGGACTGGCCTCGTCGATGTGCATGCTGTTATGTGAGCTGTTCAGGTCGATACTGTCGCGGTGTAGCGACCCACTGCTGTTCGCGCGGGACACTGACAGGCGAGGCTGTGGGGAGAAGAGGCAATGTACATTGAATTCATTTATTTTCATGATTTGAAACTACCATGGGTACAATAATACACAAATTAATAGAAAGAGTGCTCTATCTGGCGGCAGGCTGTAGAACTGGAGCGTGGCCGCGCTGGCCGATAGCCGCGGGCAGCTAGGAGGCTATACTCACTCTAGTAGGCGTAGAAGGAGTATAGACCGGCGGCGGCGGGGGCGGGGGCGGCGCGGGCGCTGCCGGGGGCGGCAGGCGCGCCTCGCGCTGCAGCGTGGCCGCGCTGGCCGATAGCCGCGGGCAGCTAGGAGGCTATACTCACTCTAGTAGGCGTAGAAGGAGTATAGACCGGCGGCGGCGGGGGCGGGGGCGGCGCGGGCGCTGCCGGGGGCGGCAGGCGCGCCTCGCGCTGCAGCGTGGCCGCGCTGGCCGATAGCCCGCGGGCAGCTAGGAGGCTATACTCACTCTAGTAGGCGTAGAAGGAGTATAGACCGGCGGCGGCGGGGGCGGGGGCGGCGCGGGCGCTGCCGGGGGCGGCAGGCGCGCCTCGCGCTGCAGCGTGGCCGCGCTGGCCGATAGCCCGCGGGCAGCTAGGAGGCTATACTCACTCTAGTAGGCGTAGAAGGAGTATAGACCGGCGGCGGCGGGGGCGGGGGCGGCGCGGGCGCTGCCGGGGGCGGCAGGCGCGCCTCGCGCTGCAGCGTGGCCGCGCTGGCCGATAGCCCGCGGGCAGCTAGGAGGCTATACTCACTCTAGTAGGCGTAGAAGGAGTATAGACCGGCGGCGGCGGGGGCGGGGGCGGCGCGGGCGCTGCCGGGGGCGGCAGGCGCGCCTCGCGCTGCAGCGTGGCCGCGCTGGCCGATAGCCCGCGGGCAGCTAGGAGGCTATACTCACTCTAGTAGGCGTAGAAGGAGTATAGACCGGCGGCGGCGGGGGCGGGGGCGGCGCGGGCGCTGCCGGGGGCGGCAGGCGCGCCTCGCGCTGCAGCGTGGCCGCGCTGGCCGATAGCCCGCGGGCAGCTAGGAGGCTATACTCACTCTAGTAGGCGTAGAAGGAGTATAGACCGGCGGCGGCGGGGGCGGGGGCGGCGCGGGCGCTGCCGGGGGCGGCAGGCGCGCCTCGCGCTGCAGCGTGGCCGCGCTGGCCGATAGCCCGCGGGCAGCTAGGAGGCTATACTCACTCTAGTAGGCGTAGAAGGAGTATAGACCGGCGGCGGCGGGGGCGGGGGCGGCGCGGGCGCTGCCGGGGGCGGCAGGCGCGCCTCGCGCTGCAGCGTGGCCGCGCTGGCCGATAGCCCGCGGGCAGCTAGGAGGCTATACTCACTCTAGTAGGCGTAGAAGGAGTATAGACCGGCGGCGGCGGGGGCGGGGGCGGCGCGGGCGCTGCCGGGGGCGGCAGGCGCGCCTCGCGCTGCAGCGTGGCCGCGCTGGCCGATAGCCCGCGGGCAGCTAGGAGGCTATACTCACTCTAGTAGGCGTAGAAGGAGTATAGACCGGCGGCGGCGGGGGCGGGGGCGGCGCGGGCGCTGCCGGGGGCGGCAGGCGCGCCTCGCGCTGCAGCGTGGCCGCGCTGGCCGATAGCCCGCGGGCAGCTAGGAGGCTATACTCACTCTAGTAGGCGTAGAAGGAGTATAGACCGGCGGCGGCGGGGGCGGGGGCGGCGCGGGCGCTGCCGGGGGCGGCAGGCGCGCCTCGCGCTGCAGCGTGGCCGCGCTGGCCGATAGCCCGCGGGCAGCTAGGAGGCTATACTCACTCTAGTAGGCGTAGAAGGAGTATAGACCGGCGGCGGCGGGGGCGGGGGCGGCGCGGGCGCTGCCGGGGGCGGCAGGCGCGCCTCGCGCTGCAGCGTGGCCGCGCTGGCCGATAGCCCGCGGGCAGCTAGGAGGCTATACTCACTCTAGTAGGCGTAGAAGGAGTATAGACCGGCGGCGGCGGGGGCGGGGGCGGCGCGGGCGCTGCCGGGGGCGGCAGGCGCGCCTCGCGCTGCAGCGTGGCCGCGCTGGCCGATAGCCCGCGGGCAGCTAGGAGGCTATACTCACTCTAGTAGGCGTAGAAGGAGTATAGACCGGCGGCGGCGGGGGCGGGGGCGGCGCGGGCGCTGCCGGGGGCGGCAGGCGCGCCTCGCGCTGCAGCGTGGCTGCGCTGGCCGATAGCCCGCGGGCGCACAGATGCGCGGCTACTAGTTGTAACAGCTGGCGCTCGTTGTAGTTGATACGCGTTTGGGCTACTACGTTTGCCTGTGGATAGAAATGGCGTTAATTAATATAAAAGACGTGTGTCCAAACATTTAGCGGTGATAGCGCGGCAGCAACACGCGGCGCTTGCATGACACATTTCTGACGCGCTCTAGTTAGGTGAAAGTGTTTGTGTGCGGCAGGTACACAGAAGCGTGCGCGCGCGGCAGCCGCGCACGATTGCTTTATGTTTGGACACACCACACATGAGGGGTAGGAATGTAAAGGACAGAAATGCAGAATGCATTATTTATGTACTTATGTAGGTATTTATTTTCATGCATAACCAGCGAACTGCTCCTACTTCGCACGGTTCTTACGACTTGACAAAACATCCGAGATTTCTTATTTATATGTATCTTTAATATTAATGTATTATACACATAAACCTTCCGGAATAAATTCTCTAAACGATGGTGAAAACCTCATACAAATCTGTTGCGTGGTTTAGAAGAACAACGCGGACATACAGTCAAACACGAAAAGCTACTTTTTTTTAAATAATATACAGTATGTTATCTAACGAAGGGCGTTCCCGTTAACCCGCAATAGTATAGCGTCCCCAGACATGCTAAAAAAAATTTTTTTTTTTTAATATACCTAAATAGTGAAATATTCACGAAACGATTAAATTGATACGGAAAAGAAACACTCTGTACATGTACACTTGTATTTCAACGTAGAAAGACAAGTGTGACAAGTGTGCGTGTACAGAGTGTTTCTTTTCCGTATCAATTTAATATTTTTTTGTGAATATTTTACTATAAAAATATAAAAAAAAAAAAAAAAAAACATGTATGGATGCTATACTATTGCGGGGGAACGCCCTTCATTAGATAACATACTGTATATAAATAGATATCCTTTAACAAAGGTTGTATGACACTCACCCTGTGTATATTAGCTAGCGAGGTCTCGAACTCGGCGCCCATGTGTTTGCTCTTGCCGGACACTCGCTCCAGCAGTTCTAGCGCGTACTTCTGGAACATCACGTGTTCTTGTCGCTTCTCTTGTAGTATTGGGTCGCGCATTAACACTGGAGAAAGAAAATTATTTTAATCGTCTGGGTAGTCCGCGATTCCTCTGTAGGATAAGGCGGGAGGAAACGCCCGGGTGTCACCACTGTGTGGATCGCCCGCAGGACACGGTGGAGCATACGGTCATGGGGTCTCACCCGAACAAATCATAATTAGTCTTGAAAAAAATCATAGATGGCAGCATAATGTAACAATTTATGAAATTAACAATCACTAAAAAGCGTTATACGGTAAATTTTGGCTGAGGTAATATTAGTAAAAATCAAAACATCTTTGTTTAACACTGATTTATGTATTTACACTCATAAATCTCGTATTTTCAACAAAAAAACTTAAATTAAGCCGTTTACTTCAATTCGAACCCTTAGAATGATAAAGTAGCCATCTGTAAATCATTTTGTCGAGAGCTCTTTGCGATAGATGGCGTTTTACTCAAGTGAAGACAGGGAGTCGTTTCATTAATAAGGAAAATCAAACAACTTTTTTTTTATCTAGTACTTTACGTAGAAATATAAAAATTGAACACCTAGGAAGATAAAACGTACAAAAGGAAGAAAAACATCTAGGAGTCTTGGATGGATGCCCATCCCATGGGATTGGGTATCTGTACGTAGTATTATAATATCTGTGATACGGTGCATATCGGTCTAAGTCTAGCAGTGGACTAACTTACCTTGTATCTGCGAGGTCGTGAAGAGTGGCAGCTTGGATATGATCTGTCTCACTGTTGGGCATCTCGCTAGCCCCGCTAGTGCTCTGCATGCTAGTCCACGCAAGCGATCCGCGTCAGTTATGGGGGATTTTACCATCATTAGAGATAGTAATACCTGGTGGATGATAAGAAAATATTAACATAACTATAAAAAATAAAATATTCCATACAAACTTATTAAAATATTTTATTTATTCACGGAAAGGATTTTATCTATGGAAGAATAGACAAAATTACAGATTGTGATTGCTTATCTGTCACTTCGTCTATTCTTCCGTAGATAAAACCCGTTTCCATGGCGGTCATACTACGCGTGCAGAATAGAAAAATATTTTTTTTATATGTTTTAAATGTATATTTTAATAAGTTGAATAAAAGTAGATTTATAAATTGAATTTTACAAAAATGTGGATGTTATTGTTAGTGTATTGTGGTGTCTTACGACTTCCACGTGAACGAAGTTAAATAAAATATTTTAGTAAGTAATAAACAATCGTATTTCTCATTAATCAAAATTTAACCTTACCTCGCCAGCAACAGAGTATATACTGGGCGGGTCGCGACGACGAGCAACATCAAGAGCTAACTTGTGGTACACTAACCAGTCCGCAGCCCTTATCTAGTATTCTTATATCCCACGTCAGTATAAGTCTACGAGTCAACGATTAAATTTTCAAAGTGAAAAGTGCTCCTTTAATTAATATCTGCCCGTCAATGACTAGTTAAAAACTTTTTACAAAAAAAAAGAACCGACTTAAAAAAAAACACTAAAAAAGTGAAAAATAACTTTAATTTCGGAAGTCGGTGTCTTTGCTTTTTAATTTTCGTTTTTTGCCACCGACTTCCGAAATTAAAGTTATTTTTCACTTTTTTAGTGTTTTTTTTTAAGTCGGTTGTTTTTTTTTTTTGTAAAAAGTTTTTATTTTTCACTTTTTAGTTGTGGTACCTACCCCACACAAGTTACTACCTGCTATGTAAATAACAGTGAAGGAGTCTAATAATTATATCGTCTACATAGACTGTGGGAAAAATACGTAATATTGAAGCTAGCTCAAAAACTACGCAAGCAAACTTAATACAATTTATATGGGACCATCTCGGGAGTATACCCTTTCGAACTAAAAAAGAATTTTTAAAATCGGTTCACAAACGGCGGAGTAATCGGTGAACATACATAAAAAAAAAAAAACAGTCACTCGAACGTAGTACCTCCTCCTTTTTTGAAGACGGTAAAAATAGAAAAAACAGTGAAAATAGACATTGTATCAATAGACTGCAACCTATGTAAAGTGTAACTTATGTAACAAGCAAGAAATTAACTTCATTTGTTTTTCGTGTGACCATTGTTATTCATTGAGGAGCTCGTGGCTAAGTAATAACAGCCGCTCGGGTCGATCCATCAGGTTAAGCTACGCTTGCCGGGGTTGGTCCGTGGATGGGTGACCACCTTTACATACCGAGGTTTCTTCGTGCCTCGGAAAACACGCGGTTGTCATTCGTGGACAGTCGTTACGGGTCGTCAGAAGCCCGAAAGTCTGCCAACCAGTCTTACCAAGGGGTATCGTATTACCCAGTTACTGGGTTGTGGAGGTCAGATAGGCAGTCGCTCCATGTAAAATACTGGTATTCAGCTGCATCCGGTTAGACTGGAAGCCGACCCCAACATAGTTGGGAAAAGGCTAGGCAGATGATGCATTGTTATTCATTGAGTAACCCACTGTCTCTTACAGTGGAAGAAAGGTATAATAACTCACCATGATACCGTTGTTAGTCCGCACGCTCTCCCACACTTTTTGTATTAGATCTTCGTATGACTTTAGTGCAGTTTTCTTTTTACTGGAGCCAGTTATTGAGAACCGGGTCGTTGAGGTTCCTGCCTAAAAATGAAAGATATTCGTTACTTTGAGAATCAATCTGCCTAGCTTTTTCCCAACTATGTTGGGGTCGGCTTCCAGTCTAACCGACTACTAGACTGGGCCCTGTTTATCAAAAGTTACAAGTCTACACGTTCACAAGTTACCTAGAATGTTAATTTTCGGTAAATCATAGCTCATCTCCATATTCATAATCAGCCGGAATGTTCCCACAGTTGGGACACGGGCATCAGGTCATCTCTCTCTTTTGACTACATTTTAAAAAGAAAATCGAATTTAAACATTTATTCGGGTACTAAGCACGACACTTGTAAACTTGTAAGACGGAACAAAGACTCGCCGGACACTCTCAGGATTTGTTATGATTTTCTACAAGTTGTAACTTACAAATATTTTTTTTATTGCTAAACAAAATCACGAATAAAAGTGTCAAAATATAAGTAATTGTAAGGTACTTGTGAACTAAATAATGACATTTGGTAATACAAGGCTTGTAAGTTTTGATAAACAGGGCACTGGTCGCGATTTTGATCGTGGTCATCTAGTGCGCCAGATCCGTAATAGTGTTAGTGCGTACTCACCCTATGCACGGGTGCGCACACGCAGTTGACGAGCACGTTGAGCGCGGCCTTCTGCACTTCGGGCTCGGGCACGATCTCGCCGTCTGCGGCGCCTGCCAACACATCTGAATTACTATTAATTACTGCGCTACTACTTTTACTCAAGAAAATACATGAAAACAATACAAACACACAAACAACAATAATATTGGGTCCCCACCTATGAAATTGGCGTTTTTTTCTCACAAACAGAGAACCTCGTCACTTCTATGATTTCAAATATTCATCAATTGCTTGGTATTATATCGAATAATGACCATCATAGACAACTACCAATAGTAAAAAAACCTTAAAAATGACTCCTCATTTTGTTAGCAGAAATGACCACAATTTTTTTATATAACTTAGCCAAAACTTATTTTTGTCGCTTAATCTAAGTGGCATACGTTATCTTAATGTTTAAACATTAGTGCATAAAAGTTTTAAAACATTAGTATTCATGGTTGTTATAAAAAGTAAGAAAATGTTAGTATGAGAAATGCAAATTCATTAAAATTCCTAGAGTTATGGGATATAAAAAAAAACGATGTATAATTTAACTTACCTAGCACAATATTGACTCCGGTCGTCATTTCCGCGTCTTTCAAATCCAATTTTTCAGTCAGTAGCAGTTGTACTCGCGGCGCCACGCAGCAAACAGAGATCACGTCTAACGCAGACCGCACTGTCTCTGATCTAGGGAGAATGAGCTGTATTGTAGAGGTGTTAAGGTTCAAAATGAAATGGCAGACAAAGAAAGTGTAAGGCAGACCGCACTCTCTATGATTCGGGGAGAATGAGCTGTATTGTAGAGGAGTTAAGGTTCAAATTTAAATGTAAGACAAACAGAGTGTAATGCAGACCGGACTGTCTCTAATCTGGGAAAAATGAGTTTTATTGTAGGTGCGATAAGATTTATTTTTACCCGACTACGGCGAAGCAAAACAGAGGGTTCTGATTTTGACCGGTGTATCATATTATCTTCTAAACTGCTAGTCACAATAATGGACAAATGAGGTATCGTTGGAAGCGTCTTGATCGTCCGCTAGTTATAGGCTACGTGACGTCATATTAGATGAATGAAAATGGCGCCCCCTAGAGGGCATAAAGTACTGAACTAAAAAAAAAAAAAATTGAGTAATGCCGTGTTTGGTATCAAATGAATGGGCTTAATTAGCACATTTCAAAAATATTTTGTAGACCCCTGGTTCGGGTCCTACTATATCAATAAATAACACGCGAATGGGCAACTAGCTTCAACTTTCTGACTAACTGACCGACTCTTTGACAATTCAAAAGTACCTCTAAATGGTTTAATTGAAATAAATGCTTTGAGTTTGAGACGCTCAAATTCAACTTAAAGCCTTTATTTCTAATAAACCAATGACAAGCACTTTTGAATTGTCCAGGAGTCGGTCAGTCAGAAATATGAAGCTAGTTGCCCATTCCAAAGGGTAGTCGGTACCTATGGAGAAGAACAGGCAAGAAACTCCACGGGCACTATTTTTAATATGAAAAAAAAAAAAAAATATTGGTTACATCATTCATGTTGAAATTATACATGTGAGAACAATGTAGAAAAACGAGCAGGTTAAAAGCGTCCGTAATTAAAAGATAAAATAAATTAAAATAAGCCGAGGCAGCTAAGAGATGACCAGTCCCTACGGACGGCGCCCGTTCACGAACATGACGCATGGATCAGCACCATTCAGCTCAACCATTTTGAAGGGAACTTAAAGATCTAACTCACGAGCCAGCATCAGCGAGACATCTCCATGTTGTAACAATACCTGCCGTTAAAGTTCCACTCCAGCGCCAGGCTGGTCACCTGCAGCAGGAGCGCCACCCCGCCCAGCTCCAGCAGCTCGTCCACGGCCGCCCAGCGCGAGCACGCCACGCTCTGTAGCAGCTCTATCTGTTCTTGGACCTCCTCGGGGGACGATTTTGAGGCCTGCGGACGCAAGTATTTATATTATTATACTAGTTTTTGCCCGCGGATTCGACTGCGTGGAGGTCGGAAGTAATCCCACGGGAACGGTGATTAAAAGTGCTTTTTATTCACTGTTTTCAGTGAATAAAATAAGCCTTTTAGATGGGGAATGGTATAATAATATAGGTTGTCTGTAAAAGATCGCTCTTAGCGATAAGACCGCCCGTTGTGTGACCCTATGTTAAATTTCTACATTTGTATCTGTATTTTTTATGGTGTACATAATAAAGAGTACTCTATTCTATTCTATTCTATAATATATTATGCAATTAGTGATTAAAGGACGGATTTAAAGCGAAGGCCACAGTTGAATCACGAGCTAGTGAAGGATTCTAAAGACGATTGTTGTAGATAAGTGTTAGAATCCTGAGCGACGCGATTGATTCATGGCCCTCGATATAAATCCGTTCTATTCAAGAGTTGCATACTATACTTTATACCATGACTACGAGAAAAAGAAATATTTAAGCGAAAATAGACAATGAAGAAAAAAACGAAGGTTAATTATTCGCAAGGAGGTTGTATAGCATTGAGATGGAAGTCGAATATATTGGAGTGTTCCAAATTCAAACACCAAAACAGTGATTAAAAGTGCTTTTTAGTCACTGTTTTCAGTGAATAAAATAAGCTTTTTAGAGGGGGCATGGTATAAAAACTATTTTACCTTATAAGGTGGTGGCTCCGGAACATTGTCACCTTGCTGTCGCGCCACCTGCGCGGCGCGCAGTCTTAGGTGAGCTTCCAAGTACCTGCAAATAAAATAATCTAAAGCACTAGGAAGTGGTGAAGGGTGGGCGTTTTGGGGGACTGTCTTATGTAATAGGGAATATGCATGTGATTCAAATATGGGTCAAATATTTTTTTTTATAAACTGTATTACTTCAGAATTATGCCTCCATCAATATTTATGAATAAAATTTCTTTTTGAACGAGAAATTATTTTTTTTAAAGTCCCAAATAACTGTGGGTAATTCAAATACTTGAAAAGCTAAAAGCGGATGTGACGTAAGAATCCGGGATAATAATCGAAATGTCAATGTCAAGTCAATCAACAAGTGTCAAGTCAATGTCAAAGGCTCCTACAAAAAGGAGTGTTTGACGTTGACTTGACAGTTGCTTGTTTGTTTTCACGGTCTGTGACGTCACCACACCTAGCGCGCCAAATGGAGGGCGTTTAAATAGCCCGGATCAGTTGAATATTTTTTTTAAATATTTAAAGTACTTTAAATTGCTTTTTTGCCGTCGATTTTTTTTTTACTATTATTTGACGATGTAAACTATCGAATAAAATTATTAAAAAAATACATGCATATTCCCTATTTTAACGTTCGAAAAGTGCTGATTTCTCAGCCTAGTTTGAACAATTGATTTTTGATCTTGAAAAAATTATAATTTAATTTATGGCAAGCGACAATGTGGCAGGCCTAGACGGAGATGGCGGGATGAACTGGATTCATTCACCGATAACAGAAACCTAACCGCGTAAAACAGTTTTAATCATAATCCGAGAGTTTTGAGGGATATTAATTTTTAATCATTTCTTTCTTCTTCATGGTCATCTTGGCCAAAGGTTTGGCAAGGTCACCGCGGCGAAAGGTTTGGCAAGGTCACCAAGGCCAAAGGTTTGGCAAGGTCACCACGGCCAAAGGTTTGGCAAGGTCACCACGGCCAAAGGTTTGGCAAGGTCACCAAGGCCAAAGGTTTGGCAAGGTCACCACGGCCAAAGGTTTGGCAAGGTCACCAAGGCCAAAGGTTTGGCAAGGTCACCACGGCCAAAGGTTTGGCAAGATCACCTCGACCAAAGGGTCGCTGCCGCTCCGCTCCGCCCGCTCGGCACTAGCCCCAGCCCCCGCACGTACCTGCGCAGCGCGACGCACACGTGTCGCACGATCTGTCGCGCGGCGCACGTCTCGTCCTCCGACACGCGCGACTCGTCGTCGTCCGCGCTGAGGATGGGCAGGGTGGAGATCACGTTGTAGAGCTTTCGGAGGCCGTCCTGGTGACCAAAATGCGATTAAAATAATCATGTAGATGACTATAAATGTAGGTATAGTTCGATTCAAACTTTAATGGCAGCTCGGAAAATGAGGCGAGTCGCTGCGCGGTTACAATTTCATGTGTCAGCTGTACTGCGCAGCGAGTAGCTAACATCCAAGCCGCCATTAAGTTTGAATCGAATTGTAAACTTCCATTCTCTATGAGTAGGCTCATAGACAATAACGCGAAATTAAAACTATTATTTTCGACGTGCATAGTTTCAAGGATTGTACCAGCTACAATACTAACTGGTAAAAAGTATCATACTATCCGAACACATCTATACATATTATAAATTAAAGTCACTTTTTGTGTTTGTCTGTATATCAGAGTTGTTCTTCTAAACCACGCAACAGATCTTGATGAGATTTTCACCATCGTTTAGACAATTTATTCCAGAAGGTTTATGTGTATAATATATAACTAAGAAATCTAAATGTTTTGTCCAGTCGTTCACCCTCCACGGGAATAAGTGTGAGTAATACATAAATAAATACAAGTAGGTATAATAAACAAGACCAAAAACTTGTGTATGTATGAAACGCAGTAATTTAATAGCAATTGCATAAAAATAATATAAAAAATAAAATATAACTGACCTGATGATCAAACTCCTCAAGGATAACTCGGAACTGGAAGGACAGTCCGAAGAACATGGTGGCGTGACATCTGCCGGAGTCGTGCGAACACTCCAGTAGCCAGAGCGCGTATCTGTGTACAAATTACATACTTAATTATTAACGGCGTTATGCGGCCCCTAGGATAGAGGAGCTCGTGGCTAAGTAATAACAGCCGCACGGGTCGATCCATCAGGTTAAGCTACGCTTGCCGGGGTTGGTCCGTGGATGGGTGACCAACTTTACATACCGAGACTCCTCCGTGCCTCGGAAAGCACCTTAAGCCGTTGGTCCCGGCTGTCATTTGTGGATCTTTGACAATCGTTACGGGTCGTCAGAAGCCCGAAAGTCTGACAACCCAGTCTTACCAAGGGGCATCGTATTACCTAGTTACTGGATTGTGGAGGTCCGATAGGCAGCCGCTCCATGTAAAATACTGGTATTCAGATGCATCCGGTTAGACCGGAATCTGACCTCAACATAGGCAGATGATGACTTACTTAACCAGATCAGCGAGCGTCCTCCTCGGCAGTAGACACACTCGTTCCATGGCGTCCTCGCAGTACGCGAGGTAGTACAGACAGATAGACACGCCCGTCGCCGCTACTGAGGGGCGCGGGACTTCCAGGAATTTCTGGTGAGGGAAAATTACACTTATTACAATACCGTAAGAGTTATGTTGTCAATGCTCGTAGTCACTTCTATATTCAGTCACTTGTTTTTTCGCAATTTCAAATGTATAATTTGACCTCACCGCTATAGAACGCTTTAGGAATGCGCGGCGAGGCGCGGAGCGGGACGCCGGGAGCGTTGACGAATGAGCGACCTGCACTACGTCCCTGTGAGCCGCTCACATACCTCAGGCGCGATACAACGGTGAAGTAAAACAGTTCAAAAGTAAAAGTTATTTTAGTACAGTCAACCGCAAAAAAAGTTTATACAAATTACTGTTTTCCTTATTTCGGAGCTCGTGGCTAAGTAATAGTCGCGGGTCGATCCATGAGGTTAAGCTACGCTTGCTGGGGTTTGTCTGTGAATGGGTGACCATCTTTACATACCGAGACTCCTCCATGCTTCGGGAAGCTCGTTAAGCCGTTGTTCCCGGCTGTCATTCGTAGATCTTTGACAGTCGTTACGGGTCGTCAGAAGACTGAAAGTCTGACCACCAGTCTTACCAAGGGGTAATGTATTACTGGGTTGTGGAGGTCCTAAAGGCAGTCGCTCCATGTAAAATACTGGTATTCAGCTGCATCCGGTAAGACTGGAAGCCGACCCCAACATAGTTGGGAAAAGGCTAGGCAGATATACAGCGTGTCAGGGTAAACACCGTTGTCACTCAAACCATGGGTGGTTGACTTAAATATAAAAATAAATGACCCAGTAACAACATAAAAAATGTTATTTTCATTAAAAGATTTTAAAAAGTTTCTATCCGACACCGTGCTCGCTAGTGAAACAGCTGACTGACTGAGGGAGGGGTCGCGCTCGCGGCCGGTGAGGTCACGTCCCAACTGTGTTGAGACGCAAGTTCGTTGCCCTAGCGCATAGGGTGAAAGGATGAAATACTCTTGTAGCAAAAGGTAATTTTAAAAAAAAGTTGTAATTTTCCATTGATTTTACGATCTATAAATGACACCAAACCACTGGTTTCAAGGATAACGGTGTTTACCCTAACACCCTGTATATTCGTTGTTCTTTCGATCATTCTAAAGCTGATATACAAACTGAGATCATATCTACAGCTGCATCGTATACTAACCTGCAGCCCCCCCATATTAATGAAATCGATGGAGAACTTCTTGTGACACAGCAGCGCCGCGAGGTACTTCAGGGCTTCGAAGGCGAGGCGCGAGTCTCGCGACTCTCGCACGTTCAGGTAGCCCAGGATCAGGCCGAGTGCGTTCTGTTCGAACACGTGAGATAGGAACTGGAAAAAAATTATAAGGATAAATAATAAACCTTTAGCTTCAGACCACAGGGAGGAGCTCGTGGGTAAGTAATAACAGCCGCAAGGGGCGATCCATCACGTTAAGCTACGCTTGCCGGAGTTGGTCCGTGGGTGGGTGACCATCTTTACATACCGAGACTCCTCCGTCCCTCGGAAAGCACGTTAAGCCGTTGGTCCCGGCTGTCATTCGAGGATCTTTCACAGTCGTTACGGGTCGTCAGAAGCCCGAAAGTTTAACAAGCAGTCTTACCAAGGGGCATCGTATTACCCAGTTACTGAGTTGTGGTGGTCAGATAGGCAGTCGCTCCATGTTAAATACTTGTAATCAGCTGCATCCGGTTAGACTGGAAGCCGACCCCAAAATAGTTGGGAAAAGGCTAGGCAGATTGATTGATTTTATTTTTCTGTTCTAATACCGCATTTTCCTTTTTTTCTTTCTTAATCCTTTCATACTATTTAGAGATTAAAGAAGATATAATTTGCTTACCTCCTGGTATTCTCCCATTGGCGTCAAGTATCTAAGTATGAGCATTTGTTTAGTGGCGTCTGTCGGTGGGTGAATCTGAATATTGCCTGCGAACAAACATTAGTTTATGAATTTACGGTTTATAACGTAAAGGTTTCGTTTGTGTAGTCACGGAGCTCTGCCCAGCTGGAGATGCTGTAATAGTTATTTATGCAACTGTTATAATATTAAGGGGTATTAAAACACGAAAGCCGAGTGTGATTATAGTATCACATGAGTGTTTTAATACCTAATTATACAACATTATTTTTTGTTTATGCTAAACCCGAAAAGGGGTCATTGTACTCATAATTTTGAACAAATTTTTCTATGGGACCAACCTTGAAATGGCGAAAAAAAAAAAAACAGCTGTTCCATACATTTTGTCGATATAAGTGAACACAAATGTATGGAACAGCTGATTTTTCTTCGCGATTTCAAGGTTGGTCCCATAGAAAAAGTTGTTCAAAATGATGAGTACAATGACCCCTTTTCGGGTTTAGCATAAACAAAAAATAATGTTGTATATACCTATAATATATATAAATAACTAGCTGCGCCCCGCGGTTTCACTCGCGTAAGTCTCGATCCCGTGGGAATATCGGGATAAAAGGTATCCTATGTCCTTCTCCAGTTCATGGTCTACCTATGTGCCAAATTTCATCCAAATCCGTTCAGCCGTTCACGCGTTATGGCGTCACCAAGGGAAATAGGGATTCATTTTTATAAATATAGATATACAAATTCTACGGAGAGAGGTGTAGATATGACTCTACTCAATTTGTTTTGAAAAAAGCTCTGCAATTATCTTTGCATATCTTTTCTTTGCAAATTAACAATTACTTACCTATAACATAAGTCTCCATCTCTGCCCAGCTGGAGTTGGAGGAAGTCTCGTGATGATGCAGCGGCGGCGGGCGGGGGGGGGGAGACATCATGCCCCACTGGGAGGGGGGGGAGCTGGCGTTCGCTGGACCTGGGAGGGGCACGGAAGGTATTGTACTATCGTATGCCCAAGAGTGATATCATATTTACACGCTCAAACCAGCATTTTCGGCCATCTTGATTCTAATGTATGCGGATGCTTGCTAGCGCACAGTAAAGTTGCGGAAATAAATCTTGACCTGAGATGCATAAAGTCGGATTAGTATTGTGTTGTAAATTCCATATCAGACCTATTGCGTCTCAGGTCGAGAAATGTAAATAGTAAATAGGGAATATGTACTTATTCAAAACTTATCCATAATTTAAATATACTTTGTATAGGACTCAAGAAACAAATTCCTTTTTTTTTTTAACGCTTTACTTATTTTGCAAAGCATTATTTTATGTTACGTTTTTTTGGAACGCGGAACGGAACGCAGATTCAAAACGCGTCGTCTAGGACAATGCGGGAAGCGACAAAAAACAATGTATTTTTTTTTAAATAGGTTTGCTATTTTATCTCATACACAACGTATATTTAAATAACGGATAAGTTTTGAATTACGTGCACATTCCAAAAAATTCTATACTAGTTATCGTGTCATCTCGCTCCCACATTCTGTGACCGCGACTGCCACGAACTTTGGCATATATTATAGATAGGAGTTTATGGAAAGTAAAAAACTTACTATTAAAATGTTTAACAGGCGTCTCGGGATCTTTGCTGGCGTGGGGGGGTGTTTCATCCACTACCATGTCACCCCCTCCCCCCTCGTCTTTGACACGATCTGGAAATTGAGAGAACATTGATATAGTGTAAGCTAAAATAATAATAATAATAAAAGAATTGATCTCTCTGCATCGCAACAGGTCATGTTCGGGTTCGCGACAAGTCAATCGTCAGCCTGAGGATGCCTCGTTGAGAGGTGAAACACGTATCGATTTCTTACAGGGTTTTTATGACTCTTGAAGAATAGTTAAACGGAATAGGTTACTAAATATATCTACGTCTATTGTATCCCAGACGAGCCCCCAAAAAGTTGTGGGATTTGGACAATACAACAAGAATCAAAACTCTGGAATTCTTCTTAATTAATTTATTTTTCTCTTCGTCTTTTTTCTACATACGTCTTATACTTCCTTCCGTCATCTGCCTTCTTCTTTTTCAACATATTCTACTTTTAAACATTCACTATCTCTTTCGCTCCTTGACTAATCTTACGTTCATCTCTGTCACTCGTTCATGCGTCACATCTGTCATCCATCTTCACGTCCCGTTTCACAACCTACCATAACGTTCCATTCCTACATTTATAATGGATTTCAATTAACTAAAAAAGAAGTCACGCCTGAATCTTCTCCATATAAGTATTAAGCAGGAGAAACTCACCTCTCTTTTCCTTACTCGGTCCATTGCACTTGATGTCATTATTTCTCTTTTTGTCGAAGCGCGCAAAATGTCGCGTCTGATTCGGTGGAGTCACCGCATTTTGGTTGTTCTGCAAAAAAAAAATGCATTATAGAACGAAAATATTGCATGTAAGAACATATGTATTAGCACAGATATTATAATACTACGTACAGATACCCAATCCTATACAAAGAAATGACACCACCCTAAGTCTGGCTATTGAGCTGGCTATTTTTCTTCCCCATTTTTTTAACAGATGGCAGCATCATCGACTCACTAATTGCCAGAGACCGTAGATTTAAAACGCCATCTACGAGTCTTGCCTAGGTACAAGGCAAAACTCCAGGATTTTTTGTTCCTTTTTTTACGTTTTTTTCTTCCTAGGCGTTCAATTCTTATATTTCTACGTAAAGTACTAGATAAAAAAAAATGTTGTTTGATTTTCCTTAATGAAAACGTTTGAAGTTTAAAGTGACCTGTCATCACTTTAGTAAAACGCCATCTATTGCAAAGAGCTCTCAACATAATGATTGACAGATAGCTACTTTATCATTCTAAGGATTCGAATTGAAGTAAAAGGCTTAATTTAAGTTTTTTGTTGAAAATACGAGATTTATGAGTGTAATCACATAAATCAGCATTAAACAAAGATGTTTTGATTTTTACTATAGCCAAAATTTGCCGTATAACGCTTTTTAGTGATTGTTAATTTCATAATTGTTACATTATGCTGCCATCTATGATTTTTTTTCAAGACTAATTATAATTTGTTCGAGTTGGGACCCCATGGTATTAGTACATAACAACACACCTGTATTCCCAGAAGAGCTAAGCAGAGGGGTACCTAGTACACCCATATTTCACCAGTTATGTTGTCCCATGTAATAGGGAATATGCATGTGATTCAAATATGGGTCAAATATTTTTTTCTATAAACTATGTTACTTCAGAATTATGTCTCCATCAATATTTTTGAATAAAATTTCTTTTTGAGCGAGAAATTATTTTTTTTAAAGTCCCAAAAAACTGTGGGTAATTCAAATACTTGAAAAGGCTAAGAGCGGATGTGACGTAACAATCCGGGATAACAATCAAAATGTCAATGTCAAGTCAATCAACAAGTGTCAAGTCCATGTCAAACGCTCATAGAAAAAGGAGTGTTTGACGTTAACTTGACAGTTGCTTGTCTGTTTTCACGAACTGTGACGTCACCACACCAAGCGCGCCAAATGGAGAGCGTTTAAATAGCCCGGATCGGTTGGATATTTTTAAACATTTTTTTAACTACTTTAAATTGCTTTTTTGCCGTCGAATTTTTTTTTTACTTTTATTTGACGATGTAAACTATCGAATAAAAATATTAAAAAAATACATGCATATTCCCTATTACACTTAGTTCGCCCCGGGAATCGAACCCAGGACCTCACGTCAAGAAATTCCATAAAATAGATTAAAGAAGCATTTTATAAAATTTCAGACGTACACATAGATACATACAGGTCGAATACCGAAACTGCTTTGTCGGTTAAAAATACATTTAAACATAACAAAATCATCTGCGACAAAATTTCCCAACTATATTGGGGTCGGCTTCCAGTCTAACCAGATGCAGCTGAATACCAGTATTTTACATCGAGCGACTGCCCATCTGACCTCTACAAGCCAGTTACAGTTACTGTGTAGCAGCACCGTAGAAACGGGTTTTGTCGACGGAAGAATAGACAAAATGCCAGATAAACAATCACAATCTGTCAGTTTGTCTATTCTTCTGTCGACAAAACCCGTTTCTACGGTGGTCATGCTACGCGTGCATTAGTAGTAATGGGCTCTCCCATGTAATATGTGTTACTTACTTTGTCCTCTCTTAAAACATGTAGTCTTCTTAACATCAATGGTACTAGCATTGCATTCAAGTCCCTGGAACAAAGCATTCATATTAGATTTTTCGAGAAGTCATTTGCAAATCTCAAACTCAAACTCAAAGCATTTATTTCAATTAAACCATTTACAGGCACTTTTGAATTGTCAAGGAGTTGGTCAGTCAGAAATATGAAGCTAGTTGCCCATTCCAAAGCGTAGTAGGTTCCTATGGAGAAGAACGAGCAAGAAACTCCACGGACACTCTTTTAAATCAAAATATTGTTACAATGTGTGTTAACATGTGAGAACAATGTAGAAAGCACGTTAAAAGCGTCCGCAATTATAACATAAAAACAATTCAAAAATTAAAATAAGCCATGGCAGCTAAGAGATGACCAGTCACAACTGACGGCGCCCGTTCACGAACATGACGCATGGATCAGCACCATTCAGCTCAACCATTTTGAAGGGAGCTAAATGATCCAACATACCTCCAACAAATGTATATGCTACTACTGAGCCGGTCTGATTATGGATCTGGACGCTAGATAACGGAACTCTTGAACAGCTACTAGTAAACCCATCGAGTTTGGGCTTATTAGATGTGTCTCAGCAAGTTCTATCCATTTTACATGATGAAGAGGACCTGATGACTGACCTGGACGCTAGATAACGGAACTCTTGAACTGCTACTAGTAAACCCATCGAGTTTGGGCTCGTTAGATGTGTATCAACGAGTCCTGTTCATTTTACATGATGACGAGGACCTGATGACTGACTTGGACGCTAGATAACGGAACTCTTGAATAGCTACTAGTAAACCTATCGAGTTTGGGCTCGTTAGATGTGTATCAACGAGTCCTGTTCATTTTACATGATGACGAGGACCTGATGACTGACCTGGACGCTAGATAACGGAACTCTTGAATAGCTACTAGTAAACCTATCGAGTTTGGGCTCGTTAGATGTGTATCAACGAGTCCTGTTCATTTTACATGATGACGAGGACCTGATGACTGACCTGGACGCTAGATCGTTAGATGTGTATCAACGAGTCCTGTTCATTTTACATGATGACGAGGACCTGATGACTGACCTGGACGCTAGATAACGGAACTCTTGAATAGCTACTAGTAAACCTATCGAGTTTGGGCTCGTTAGATGTGTATCAACGAGTCCTGTTCATTTTACATGATGACGAGGACCTGATGACTGACCTGGACGCTAGATAACGGAACTCTTGAATAGCTACTAGTAAACCTATCGAGTTTGGGCTCGTTAGATGTGTATCAACGAGTCCTGTTCATTTTACCTGATGACTGACCTAGACAGCTACATGGTCCCATTGAGTTGGTCTGTTTATGAACCTGGACGCTAGATAACGGAACTATCGATGGTACCTTATTATTCAAATTATTGTACTATCATCGCATACATTTGAAAATATTCAAAGTAGACCACTAGAAATTATTAATATTCAAGTGTTCCGATAACATACAGGGTGTTAGGGTAAACACCGTTATCCTTGAAACAAGTAGTTTGGTGTCATTTATAGAACGTAAAATCAATGGAAAATAGATGATAGATGATAGAGATAAATGTAGTGTCTAGGTCCGTCCTGCGAAACATCGCCACAACTTTTTTCACACAACGATTTCAAAAGAGCCGCCATAGAAGTTGTTGCTCTATATTAAAATGCCTATCTAATGACATAGGTCTGGTTGTTATTGGTCGTGGGGACCATTTTGTTCGGTCCTCCTTTGCACTTTATGATACCGCCAATAAAGTATTATAAGTATAGTATAGTATCATAAGTATATTTTTTCACCTATAGTTGTTACAATTTTGTTTTGTGATACGATTTTCGTCTTTATGGCACTGATGATAAAGTGCACTCTTACCTAAAGTTGGTAGCTATCTCCTGCACCTCCATGGCGGCTGCCAACAAGCCTGTCGCATAGCACTGCAGTGGTTCTGCTGAGTTTGTCGCCCAGTTCACCAGCCGATGGATTAGAGCTTCGTTGTCCTGGTAGCAAAGAAGGTAATATTAATATTTTTTTGGGATTCAACCACTTCAAGAAACTACCACCACCATCACCATATGTGTTGGTGGTGGTACTTCCTAAAAGGAGGAGGTTCTATGTTTGACTTTGTTTTTCTTTTTTAAAGAAATAAATAAAGAAAGAAAAATGCGTTGCTTGGCGTTACAGCAAACAAAAAATCGAAAATTCAAAACCAAAGACACAGTTTCAAGTCAACTCACTTTTCAAGTCACTTTTTCACCGACTACTACAGACAGACAAATAAAAAATCCGGAGTCACACGTAATCTGTTCGATTTATGCCGTAACACGTGTGACTCCGGATTTTTAATTTGTCTGTCTATGATGTCTTGTTTATACCTTTTTTGTTGATTGACTTTTTTGGGTTTTATTGTGGTGTTTTTTTTGGAAGTCAGTAGTGTTTTTCATAAGGATTGGACACGAACAGCAGCATTATAGTGATAAGTGGAAGGAGAAAAACCCTTTGTCCTGCAGTGGAACATCAATCAATCTGCCTAGCCTTTTCCCAACTATGTTGAGGTCGGCTTCCAGTCTTACCGGATGCAGCTGAATACCAGTATTTTACATGGAGCGACAGCCTATCTGACCCCCACAACCCAGTAACTGGGTAATACGATTCTCCTTGGTAAAACTGGTTATCAGACTTTCGGGTTTCTGACGACCCGTAACGACCACGACCTGTTTATGTTCCTGCAGTGGAACTTAAACAGCTGATAATAATAATATTTTAGCTCACCTGGAACACGACGCTCATCTCCAGGCCCGGCATGAGGTCCAGGGTCAGCCTGCAAGCAGCCACGTTCAGTTTGTGCACGTCGCGTCCGGTCATGTTCTGACGGGAGTAGTACGTGTCCCGGACGTAGTCATTTACTAGCTGGGAATGAAGAAAAAAACAGTTTAGTAATAGCTAAAACCTGAAGTGAAAAAAAAAAAATTATATATTCCGTTAGAACATGTTTATTCTCTTCATTTTTCACTATTGGGCCAAACCTGTACGGCAATTCCCTGCGCTATTATACGATTTTGAAAAATACTGTTTTCAGTATATTTTGTAGTTAAAATAATAAAAAAGTAATCTAATTAAAGTAATAGTTTGTAGTAATAAAAAATTAAAGGAAAAACGTAGTCTTCCGGAATATAGCTTTTTTTTGGTTTGGCCGGTACTATCACCTCTTTAGCCTAAAATTGTATGGACGGTGAATGATCTCCTTTAGACACTCGAGGGGTCAGTATCAGCTTATGTCATGGGTCACCAGATCACCAGCTCACAGTACTTAATTACATAATATAAAAAACTAGATGTAGCCCGCGATTTCGTCTACAATCCAGGATGATTGCCTTTGTCCTTCTCCGGGTCATGGTCTACCCATGTGCCAAATTTCATTACCGTTACCTTAGTCATAAAGTTGTCCTTCTTGAACATGACCTTGAGAGCGTGACCCAGCGCGACCTCGAGGTTTGTGCGCGACGGGTGAAGTCATCGAACGGGTCCAGTTTATAGTTACCTTAGTCATAAAGTTGCCTTTCTTGAACATGACCTTGAGATTGTGACCCAGCGCTAGTTCGAGGTCTGTGCGTAACGGTTGACGTCATCGAACGGGTCCAGTTTATAGTTACCTTAGTCATAAAGTAGTCCTTCTTGAACATGACATTGAGAGCGTGACCCAGCGCGACCTCGAGGTCTCTGCGCGACGTGAGACGTCATCGAACGGGTGCAGTTTAGTTACCTTAGTCATAAAGTTGTCCTTCTTGAACATAACTCTGAGAGCGTGTCCCAGCGCGCACTCGGGGTCTGTGCGCGACGGGTGACGTCATCGAAAGCTTCCAGTTTATAGTTACCTTAGTCATAAAGTTGTCCTTCTTGAACATGACCTTGAGAGCGTGACCCAGCGCGCACTCGGGGTCTGTGCGCGACGGGTGCCGCTCATCGAACGGGTCAGGATCTTTTTTCATAAAGTTTTCGGTCTCTGCTTCTATTATTTCGGATATCCTGTAATAAAATTGAAAAAGATGATCACTTTATTGATTATTGTGCGGCTTTTAAGGATATATATTTTATTTTTAGGCAAACATAATTGCTGGAGGCCACATTTGCCCAGCACGCCCCAGCAAAAACAAAAAAAACTGTAGCAGCCCAGAATAGGAGGTCATTCTGGACAGGTCAGATTTGTAGGTCAGATTTTGACCTGGTTAATAACAATAGAGCCAGCTCCTATTACTATTGGAGCTTATACATATTAGGGGTTTATTTATAAACTAGCGTCCGCCCGTGGTATGTCGATAAAAAGTAGACTCTATGTAAAATAAAAAAAATCTAGACTACCTTTACCTTACTCTACCTTTTTTTGTTGGTCTGAGGTAAGGAATAAGTAAGGATTATAAATTAAAGTCGCTTTTCGTGTTTTTCTATGTCCGCGTTGTTCTTCTAAACCACGCAACAGATTTTGATGAGGTTTTCACCATCGTTTAGAGAATTTATTCCGAAAAGTATATTTATATTACGTTCACATTAAAGTTACATTTAACTCAGAAATCTAGATTTTTTACGGCTTGACAAGTGGCGGGTCGCTACTTGTTTATATATAAGAGATACTTTATATATTACGTATTTAATTAAGAAATTTAATTGCATTTGTTTCCGGCATAGGTGCAGATAACCCTGTGACACTTGACCAATGTGGCCAAAATGTGTTGCATTGTGTCTTGTTTTTAACTAATTCAGTTTAGAGAGTTATAAAGGGTTAATATATTGTTTACTAATCGATGCCCGCGACTTCGCCCGCGTGGATGTCGGTTATTATATACTAAAACCTTCCTCGAGAACCACTCTCTATCCATTGGCGAAAACAGCATGAAAATCGGTGCAGTCTTTTTGAGTTTATCGCGAACAGACAGACAGACAAGACGCGGCGGAGGACTTGTGTTTTATAATATGGAAGGATAACAATTGACCCAAACAAAAAAAAATCCGCCATTAAAGAAATCAAACAATAAAGTCAATAAAAAAAATTGATGCATAGCATGACTATTATGTTTACATAAGTATAAAATTATTTCATAATGTTTTGAAATGTTTGTCTTTTGTATAAAATTGTGAAACCAGAAAAATCATGTTCAAACTTGCATAACCATTGTTGGCATTTATATGGGGTGATTCTACTTGTCATGATATACAAGTTTCACCATGAAACACGTTGAATATAATTCGTTAAAAAATAACTTTTCATAGATGAATCAAAATAGTCCATCAACTGACAAGTCCACTCAAATCTGAGTGGTTCTTTCCTCAAAAGACCATTTCAGACACTAATCTACATGGTCCTCATATGGCCTGACCAAGATTATGTCTGGACTTTAAAAGAGACTGCAACCTCTGAGTTTGTTTCGGCCTTTCTTCTCAGAGTAGTTAGATAGGAAACGCCGACATCTAGCTTATTTTAATATTCTTTAATAATTATGACATGTTAAAATGATTCCGATATCCTATTTACAGAATAAACAATTTCATTTCATTTCATTGTTGTATAGGAATTTGTTTCTTTTTTTGTTTTTCATGGATTGGATATGAATTTCATGGTGAAACTTGTTTAGTAGACGACGGGCAGAATCACCCCTTGGCGGATGCAGGTGTCTTGATCGCCATCTTGTATTTAAGTCACATATTGCTGCTCTCAATACAACATAGCTAACAATATGTAGAGATAATTTTTCCTAATAATATTATTTCCTAGGGATTTATTTGGCTATCTGCCATCACCTCCAAATTACAAAGTTTTGTTTACATTGATTAGATTTTTGAATACTTTGTTGAAAATAGATGAATGAGGGGCTCGTGGCTAAATAATAACAGCTGCAGCTGCACAGGTCGATCTTCAAGGTTAAGCAACGCTTGCATAGGTCGGTCCATGAATCGGCGACCATCCCATAACATACCAAGACTTTTCGGTGCCTTGGAAAGCAAGTTAAGCAGTTGGTCCCGGCCACCATTCATAGATCTTTGACAGTTGTTACAGGTAGTCAAAAGCTCAAAAGTCTGACAACCAGTCTTGCCAAGGAGTATCGTGTTACCTAATAACTGGGTTGTGGAGTGCAGATAGGCAGTCGCTCCATGTAAAATACTGGTATCCAGCTGCATCTGGTCAGTCTACAATATGCCAGGAGTGTGCCCTCAGCTTTTTGGGACTTATTATGCCATAGATATAATATCTCTATGTATTATGCATTCAACTCAGCATGGTCTGGAAAGGGTTTTTGATACTGGGCCGGGTGGAAGGAAAACAGTCACATATGGTCGCGATCTTCAGCATTGAGGAAACGACGAAAAAGAAGCAGCTGCATCCGGTTAGACTGGAAGCCGACGCCAACATAGTTGGCAAAAGGCTACACAGATTGATTGTTGCAAATAGATGAACACTTCGGGTATACAAGGTGTGATATTATTTCAAGTCATCATCGATTTCAGTCAATAGATGTCCACTGTTGGCCAGAAGCCTCTCCTAGGTATTGCAATAAACAAATGATTCTGAATGCCCTAGTTTCTGAAAGTTTCATGTTATAACCTGATATGCCTTCTCAGCAGCTAACTTATTGCGTAACTTATTTTCGTAACCGATTTGTTTCATTTTAACAGCAAAATTCATTGCATTATTTACGTTGTTGAACAGATTTTTTTCGAACTTTATGAAGAAACCGATTCCAATTCTGATTGATCATGTATTTGGCAATTAGGGTACAGGTCTCATTAAGTTCTGAGTTGAGCTGCACAATTACTGACAAATGCGTGTACTGAATGTACAAGTCCACTCAATCTGTGTGGGTCTTTCCTCTAAAGACTATTTCAGACACCAATCTACATGGTCTTCACATGACCTGATCAAGATTATGTCTGGACTTTAAAAGAGACTGTGAACTGTGAGTTACTTAGGCCTTTCTCCTCAGATAGGGAAATCCAACCTCATATTGTTTTTATTAAAATACTAGCTGCGCCCCGTGGTTTCACCCGCGTAAGTCTCGATCCTGTGGGAATATCGGGATAAAAAGTATCCTATGTCCTATTCCAGGTCATGGTCTACCCCTGTGCCAAATTTCATCCAAATCCGTTCAGCCGTTCACTTGTGATGGTGTGACCAAGGGAAATAGGGATTCATTTTTATAAATATAGATAGATGAAGATGATTGATGTGTAAAAGTGTTTGTATAAACCTACTTACAGAAATAAAACCCATTCATCAGATTATTTGATGCGACAGTTGCTGTTTCAGTCCGCCAATGACGGCAGTTAACTTGAGCTTGACAGTATAATAACAATTTTTTGTGTAGATTATACTCAGCAAGTAGGTGATCGAGTTTCAGTAGGTTTTTTTCCAAAAGAATCGACAAGTCAGTTTCATTACTTTTTAATGCATAACAGGGTCATAGCACCAGTATTAATGAACAAATAAATACTAAACAATATTTAGTCACCACATACCGATTACTGAGCATAACCTCTTTGAATTATCGACCTTGGACCTTGGAATTTTTTAAATCTTCCTGGTAAGCTTAAGATCAGTAACAAATCGTAATCTGCAATATGCCTAGCGTTTTCCTATGTTGGGGTTGGCTTCCAGTCTAACCGGTTGCAGCTGAATCCAAAGTGTCAAACGCCAAATCAAGTCATAAAAAAAATAGTTTGTCAACAAAGCATGATTTTTTTTTATGAATCAATTCAACCACTTTTTTTTACATATCAATATAAAAATAAAGATTTTACACTAAATGAAGTCTCTAATTGGGTTTCTAGCCATTTGGTTGAAGAAATAGGACCAATAAACAGCTAAATGCAATTAAAAGTTGCACTTTCTGATTAGTTTAAAAGTTCATGAAGAACTTCAGAATGCCTATTTCACATTGGTACTAGTTATGTGGTCATGAGTTCTATTTTTAAATTGAAATTTCATAGCCACATGTGTAAGCATACGGGAAACAATAAATGTGCTAATTATATTTTTTTTCGCAATAATATCAAAACAAAGGACCTACCTCGTCAAAGTTGGTATTGGGTCGAAGTTGGCCGTCGTATGCTGTTCCTCCCATTGTCGCAGCAACTCGGTTACCTCTTGAGCTGGCCCTGAATCCATCTAAATTCACAAAATGTTTGTAATTTATAACCTCACTGATTAACAACTTTGTCACTCATGTACCGTAACGACACGACACGACTATTAAATGCCAAATTTTTATTTACACTAATAAACCTATAGATTATTGTACATTTTATTATAAAAATATTTATTTTAGTGGAACTAAATTCGTTAAAATGCAACGTTTTGTCTTTAAACCGCGCACTCCTACAACAAAATTTTATGCTAGGGATACCATGACAAAGAATAATTTGCTACTATTTATTTTTTGGACGTCAAATTCATTTTTTTCTTCATTTTTGTAACTCAGACCAAAAACCAAGAAAAAGCACTGTTGTCAATCAACAGTGCAGTGACGTGAGGCAGTTTCGTAAATCTAAAGCACTTATTGAGGTTTAATTTGACTGTGAATGGTTGTAAATGTGCGCGTGTGAGCGTTTATGCACAGAGCGGAGGTGTAGTTTTGGCATGCTTCACTGCACTGTTCGAAGACTCTTGGTTTTTTATTTGGTCAGAGTTTTGTAAACTGACTTTTCAAGATGGCAATTAGGTTAGGTTAGGTTAGGTCTTTAAAAGTTTTAATTGCTGTTAAAACTGAAGAGGCTTTTATTACGTCGTACACCAGCCTAATTATGAAATCGGTGTGAGAATTATTTCATATAATTAAATATAATAAGGGACAAGTAAGTAAATAGTTGGTATAAAAGTATGATGTGTCGATGAACTCCTCCACCGAAAGTTCTTACTACTACCGTGGTACTGGGGGCCAAGTCTACTAATTTACAAACGTGTCAGTGGTTTCACAATGATGAGTTTTTAACAGATTTTGTATAGCATATCGCTCAAAAACTGATCATTGTGAGACCACTGACACGTTTGTAAATTAGTAGACTTGGCCCCCAGGCATGTCACAGGCATTAACATTTCACTTTTCAGTTTCATTCAATACTTGACCAAAAAAAATGAAATCTACTAAAAAATATGAGCTTGCGGCTGGCAATATTACAAAAATCCAAGGTCGTTTGACGAGGGAGGGAGTATCCCCAAGCCAGGAGGATACGTTCTGTAACTAAACTACATTCAACTTTATGGCGTTAAAAAAGAAAGATTAAAAATCATTAAAATATAAAAATCAGCATTATGAACGGTTCAAAGTTGTGATTAATGAATAATCTTCATCCTACAAAAGATAAATTAATTAACTAACAATTCAAAAGAAGTTTTTTCACCGAATTATTTTCGTAAGGGTTTCAAAAGATTCTTTGAATTTAATCTTTGAACGGATTTGTCAACTAAAAGCGGGCGGTCAGTGTAGGTGTAGTTCTATGATATTGACAAATTAAGAAAACAAATCATATTTAATAAAAAAAGTGATTATTTACCAAAGAAAGCATCAAAGATGTCTTTTAGAAACGATACGCTTTCTCAGTCAAGGACTAGCATGTCGGGAAGTTATGTTAGAAAACTAAAATACAGAAGCTTACTGGAAGACCTATCGACTATAGGTAAGTAAACAGTCGCTTCAGTTTAAGGCTTTTTAACAATTTTATAATCAGTAAGATCATACGACGGTAGAATAGAGTGCCTGCACTTCCTGTGTAGGAGCAACACAGCATGAATAGCTGCGCCCCTCAGTTTCACCCGCCTAAGTCTCGATCCCGTGGGAATATCGGGATAAAAAATATCCTATGTCCTATTCCATGTCATGGTCTACCCCAGTGCCAAATTTCATCCAAATCCGTTCTGCCGTTTTAGCGTGGGCGTAACAAACAAACAATCAAACTCACTTTCGCATTTATAATAATAGTTAGGATTCTATTAGAGGCAGTTTAAAGTCAAGACTTTAGGGCTTCTGACAACCCGTAATGACTGTCAAAGATCCACGAATGACAGCCGGGACCAACGGCGTAACGTGCTTTCTGAAGCACAGAGGAGTCTCGGTATGTTAAGATGTTCACCCATTCATGGACCAACCCATGCGGTTATTACTTAGCCACAAGCAAGTACTTATTGCAAGCAAATATTTATATATTACTAGCTTCTACCCGCGTGGTATTTTGATAAAAAGTAGCCTATGTCCTTGCCCGGGATGCCATCTATCTCCTTGCCAAATTTTATCGAAATCCGTTCAGTGGTTTAGTCGTGAAAAGGTAACATACAGACAGACAGAGTTACTTTCAAATTTATAATATTAGTATGGATTTATTTCTTACCGTGTAAATTCGTAACTTTCATCTTTAATAGCGTGTTGCCTTTGTATGCTTATAATGTTAATCCTTACTAATATTATAAATGCGAAAGTAACTCTGTCTGTCTGTCTTTCTGTCGCGCTTTCACGCCAAAACTACTGAATCGATTTAAATGAAATTTGGTACACAGATAGTCTAGAACCTGAGAAAGGACATAGGCTACTTTTTATCGACATACCACGCGGGCGAAGCCGCGGGCGGAAGCTAGTTTTATTATGTCTAAATGTGTGTGCTTGTTAATGGCTCTCTGGCGACTATGTATTTAATTTCTCTTTTTGTGTTTTTATTAGCTGTAAGCCCTCCATAAACTAAATAAATAAGTAAAGTATATGTATGTTAATTACAGAAGATGAAGCTGGTAACAATGTGGAGCGTATGGACAAGACCTCGCAAGTCGTAAAGGAGGCCAAGGACCTGCACAGTGAAGGAGGCGTTGAGGAGAGAGTCAGACATCCAGGTAATTTATTTATTACATCATGCATGCCTTTATAGGAGGACGTGCGGTCGTGGGATCGGCCGCACTTTGTGATGAGGCCCGCTAGACATGGCGGGCTGATGCCAGTCGGGGGTGCGGCGCATGTACAAGTATCTCCCGGGCCCCCGACTCATGGTACAAGTAGGAACAGTGGGGTTTTAGTCGGTAGGAGTCCGACATAACATCCATGAGGATTTCCCCACGGAGAAAAAATAAAAACGTTAATTTATTTTTAGTATTTATTTAAACTTCCTGCACACAATAAAGTACAAAAGCGGACATAATGAGTGAGCTGTACACCCAGTTCCTCATACTCCTAAATAACTCTTTCAGGTGAAGGCTACCTGGATTCCCGGGTGCTCCGAGCCGCCAGTGACGTCACTGTTCGATGTTCTGAAGCCGTAAGCGGAAACGTGAACACTTACAATAAGCATGAACTGGCGCGTCATATTGTAAGTAATTAAGATCTTAGTATTATGTCTCCATAAAGCAGTGTTGTTATCGCAAAAATCTGGGTTGCCGTATGTCACATTCTGATTTGCCGTATTTTAAGGGATAAAATACTAAAATGCCGTATATAATTTAAAATGTTTATTCTCTCTCTCTATATCCCACTGTTGTCGATATTTGTGTTTTATGTGTTTACCCTTTTTTGGCGTAGCAGGTCCTTCAGAGTCACAATCACTCATGTTATCAATTTAAATTACAAATAAACACTAATTGAAGAATTATTTCTCTCAAAACCGTGACAATCGAATGAGCTCGAGTATTATATACCTTGCGAATGAGCTCGAGTATTATATACCTTGCGAATGAGCTATTCGAGTCATAGATAACACAATTAACTTTAGTTCAGTACGTTGTCTCATTCATTTTTAACTAAGGCGAAAGAAATGGCACGATCCGACAATATGAACTCTGTTTTTAGTTGCGAATCGGGATTTCCCTGGCTGTGAGTGGTACGTTTCGCTGCGCTAGTTAAAAAACGATTCGTTTCACTTACAGCAGCCAATTACCGTATTTTTTGATACGGCATTGAAAGGCCTGCCGTATACCGTATTTTCTGAAAAAGTACGTGGATTACCGTATATTACGGTAATTGCCGTATCAATAACAACACTGCGCATAAAGTGATCTACACTTCGCGCCCTCTCTCTCGCACACCGCTCGACTTCTCGCTATAAACAGATTCAGTTTTGACAGTAAGGATAGAAAACTTTCTAGACCAAGAACCTAGACAAAGATCGTTAGAAATGAAAGACAAAATGACAGATTGTAGAAAGATTTCTACGGTGGATGTCAAAAATGAAGAAACGAACTGTCAATTTGTATAGAAAAAGCTATGTCTATTCTTCGTAGAGATAGAAAGCGCCATGCTATACCTGCTGAGGGCCTAGACAAGTGACAATCGCTTCAAAAGCGTTTCGTATTTCTACAACGACTTTCAACAGGATTGACATAAGCGTTTCGATAGCTTATGTCAGTCCTATACATAGAATATCACTTTGTCTAGGGCCTCAGAGGACAAAATGTAAAGTCAGACAGGGTCATAGGACAGTTCAGCCGAAAGGCGAAAGCTTCAGGGTAGCCCGCGAAATTCTCATTTTCATATACAACCTGACACTGACCTGCAACTTGCAAAAACGTAAGACAATTTGAATTTCGCGGGTTACCTTATGGCATTATAATATCTGATTACGTAGGCAAAATAAATAATTGCATAACCTAACAGCATGGGGTCCCAACTCGAACAAATTATAATTAGTCTTGAAAAAAAATCATACATGGCAGCATAATATAACAATTATGAAATTAACAATTACTAAAAAGCGATAAACGGCAAATTTTGGCGATAGTAATATTAGTAAAAATCAAAACATCTTTGTTTAATGCTGATTTATGTATTTACACTCATAAATCTCGTATTTTCAACAAAAAACTTAAATTAAGCCTTTTACTTCAATTCGAATCCTTAGAATGATAGAGTAACTATCTGTTAATCATTTGGTTGAGAGCTCTTTGCAATAGATGGCGTTTTACTAAAGTGATGACAGGTCACTTTAAACTTGAAACGTTTAGTCGTTTCATTAAGGAAAATCAAACAACATTTTTTTAAACGTAACGTAACGTTTTTCTTTACGTAGAAATATAAGAATTGAACACCTAGGAAGAAAAAAACGTAAAAAAAGGAACAAAAAATCTAGGAGTCTTGCCTTGTACCTAGGCAAGACTCCTAGATGGCGTTTTAAATCTACGGTCTCTGGCAATTAGTGAGTCGATGATGCTGCCATCTGTTAAAAAAATGGGGAAGAAAAATAGCCAGCTCAATAGCCAGACTTAGGGTGGTGTCATTTCTTTGTATGGGATTGGGTATCTGTACGTAGTATTATAATATCTTTGCCTAACAGTAAAGATTGTCTGTTCTCATAGACCAACTGTACATCTCACATTTCAGGCCGAGAACCCAGACTTCTGGAATTTGACGTTCCCCCAAGAGGTCCCCGTGGTCGCTCACGTGTTCGGCACGTTCACGCCCGTCGTGCAGCGCCCGGTGCGCGTGCGCAAGCAGGTCGAGAAGCAACAGCAGGCGCAGCTGAAGGAGCCCGAAAAAGTTGAGAAGTTAGTACTAAGTATCCTGTGTTCATAATTTAGTTTCTAAAAATATAAACAAATATATGTTTTGGATAAATAGTTTAGAAATAGAAACCGTCAAAATAATTTACATTACACAACACATAAATTAAATTATTTGCCAAATGTATTTGAAAAATAACAGTGACGGAGTCACATAAGATATCGTCTACATAGACTAAGGGCGAATTTCACCAAACTTTTATACCTAGTATAAGTCTTATCCTGCGAATAAATTTTGAATTTTTGACAGTTTTTCCATACAAAAACTGTCAGACGCCATTTTTATTTCACGGATAAAAGATATCTGACTTTGGTAAAATCAGCCCTTAGTGGGAAAAACTTTTTACAAGAAAAACAACGTCGGTTGTTTTTTTTGTAAAAAGTTTTTATTTTTCACTTTTTAGTGGTGGTACCTACCCCACACAAGTTACTACCTTTTTTTTTTTTTTTTTTTTTTTTTTTTTTTTTGGGTGGGAAATCATCCAATGACTTCTCCCGCTCTGGGTGGAGCGGAAGGGCGTGTCAGACTTCTACTGACTAAAACCCACCCGTGTTCCTTCAGTTGCCTGTTGCCAAGGTCCCGGTATCCCTTTCGGACTAACCCGCAACCCTGGCAGGCATCGGTCCTAGCGGACCCCGCCAATTGTGCTGACATCTCTTTGAGGCGCGCGTGGAACATGACGCGCCATCGACCCGGGCCTGGTCCTGATCGGACGGCGAGCTACCCATTGCTCGCCGTCCGCAAGCCCGCGCCTATGGTGGCCGGGAATCCGCCTGGGATTCCCGACGCCCAGGGCGTCTCCAGCGGCGGCGGCGGTTAGGGGCGTGAGGGCGCAAACTTTGCCTCTCCCTCACGCGTTCCGCCTCCTCCTTCGCGAGCATTACTGCTTCGCAGAAGGAGGTGACTGCTTCCCATGCCCTCTCGCTCCGTACCATGGCCTGGACCAGAGCCGGACGCGAGAGGTCACCGCCGCCAATCGCCTCCAAGAGGACACGGCGGGGCTCCGCCCAAGCGGGGCAGACCTCCACCGTATGCTCCACCGTGTCCTCCGGGCGATCCACACAGTGGTGACACCCGGGCGTTTCCTCCCGCCTTATACGAAACAGGAACCTCCCGAAGCAACCGTGTCCGGTGAGGACCTGCGTCAGGCGGAAGGTGAGGACGCCGTGGCGCCTCTCTAGCCACTCCTCAAAGAGGGGACTTATCGCCGCAATTGTGGCGTGCCCAACACAAGTTACTACCTGCTATGTAAATAACAGTGAAGGAGTCTAATAATTATATCGTCTACATAGACTATGGGAAAAATACGTTATATTGAAGCTAGCTCAAAAACTACGCAAGAAAACTTAACAAAATTTATATGGGACCATCTCGGGAGTATACCCTTTCGAACTAAAAAAGAATTTTTAATATCGGTTCACAAACGGCGGAGTAATCGGTGAACATACATATAAAAAAAAAAATAAAAAAAAAAACAATCATCCGAACGTAGTACCTCCTCCTTTTTTGAAGTCGGTAATAAAAATACGTAATAATGAAGCTTACTCATACCGGTGGGCTACTATTTTTTATATTTTAAAATGTTTTATATAATTTTTTAGTCTAATATTTAAAAATATAATTTATAAGTATGAAAAATGAAATAAAGAAGCTTACTCAAAAATTACGCAAGCAATGTTAATAAAATTTATATGGGACCACCTCTGAAGCATGACTTACCAAACAAAAAAGAATCATCAAAATCGATTCATAATTGGTGGAGTAATCGCGTAAAATACACACACCCAAAAAAAAAAACATACAGGACGAATTGAGAGACTCCACATTTTTGAAGAAGTCGGTTGAAAAAATAAACCACCATCATCTCCTCCTCCAGGCTTGAGAAGACAGAAGAAGGGTCCCAGATGGTGACGCGCGTGAACCGTTTCATCGTCAAATGGTATAAGCAGCATCACAAGCCGCTGAGCTACTTCCATACTGTCCTGGACCCGGGCAGCTTCAGTAAGAGTGTGGAGAACATCTACCATGTCTCGTTTCTGGTCAGGGATGGGTTGATCTCTGTTACCTTGGGTGAGTTTTTCATCTTCCACATCCTACTAATAGTATAAAGCTCAGCACCCTAATTGCGTAATACACTATCAATCAGAATTGGTTCGAAACAAAAATGTCTAATCCATTGCTTCATAAGTTCGTAAGTTACGTTGTTGAGCAGATTTTCACTCACCTGTGCCAATCCCCACGCTCCTGTGCCAATCCCCACGCTCCTGTGCCAATCCCCACGCTCCTGTGCCAATCCCCACGCTCCTGTGCCAATTTCCACGCTCCTGCATCAATCCCCACGCTCGTGCATCAATCCCCACGCTCCTGCACCAATCTCCACGCTCCTGTGCCAGCCTCATCCGAGGTTTTACCTGCGACAGTAACAGTGTCGTCCGCCATCTTGCCGTCGGGTGGAGTAAATATATCGTGTATTACAGATGAAGAATACGGGCTGCCGTTCATAACGCCGCTGTCTTCAGCACAAAAGGAGCGCGTAGACGGGTCCGATGAGAAGCAGTTTATCGTATCTATAGATATGCAGCGATGGCAGGTACAGTGTAATTCATTCTTTTGCCGTTATCTCAATATGTCTTTTTCTCTCATATGAACGCAATGGCTACGTATCCAAACAATTCGTACTAAAATGTATGTATATTTGCTGCTGGGGAGTTTTTGTTGCGCCACTTCTTCGTCCCAGCTAAAGCACTAGGACTAGCAAGATACCAGTTATAATTTCAAACCGTTATTTTGTACGCAAAGCTTTTACATTTTGGTTTCGATCGAAAAACCGCTCTATAAACCGGTTTTGGAGGAGTCTTTACATAAAGTTTTTTTCTGACCAAACGCTTTAGAGCAATAAAAACCGGTTTATACTTCAGTTTTTATTCAGCGCGGCATCCTCAGAAGTAGTCACAAGTTGCAACGCGTTTACAGACACGCCCCGCGTCGTGAAAACCGGTTAATTTGGGTCAAGATAAAAGTTCTTAAAACGTTCACGATCGGAGTGAGAAAAGTTCGGAGCAAAACCCAAAATAAAACGGTATTTTTTAACCGGTTTCAATCCTTGGTAGGACGTGGTGACGGGTGGCCATTTTGGGGGACTGTCTTTCGAATAGTGCTTATTCTCAGCCTAATTTGAATAAATGACTCGATTTTAATTTGATTATATTTTTTCTCATTCCAGGACCTGGTTTCAGCGTTTGACATCCAAAGGCCAATGATGGTGCTGAAAAATAAATAATAATGTATAGTAATTTATCATTAATATTGTTTGTTTTTAAATAAATAGTCTGTGATTGTAGTATGTGACTTGAGATAAATATAAGTACGTTTTTAATTTTTTTACGAAATTGGTTTTATTTTTCTGTATCATACCCTGTAAAAGTGGTAGCGTAAACTGAACTTTATGTAATAATAATCAGCCTATGTTCCCACTGCTGCACCGTTTTCATCATCATCATTTCAAAAGACGTCCACTGCTGGACATTGGCTTCCCCCAAGCACCGCCACTTCGACCGGTTCTGTGCTTCTCGCATCCAGCGCATTCCCGCGGCCTTCACCAGGTCATCGGTCCACCTTGTGGGGGCCCTTCCAACGCTACGTTTTCCGGTACGCGGTCGCCACTCCAGAACATTTCGGCCCCATCGGCCATCCGTTCTGCGAGCAATGTGCCCTGCCCACTGCCACTGCACCGTTTTATTCAAGCTTAAATAATAATTGACGCAGATTAACTAGAAACATTATTCACACTAAACTAAAGGTGTGTCCTAACATTGAGCGGCAAGAGCGCGGCAGCAACACGCGACTTACAGGATATATTTTTGCCGCACTATATTTAGGTATTAAACATGTTTGTGCGCGGCCGGTAGACAGAAGCGTTCGGGCGCGGCCGTCGTCCAATCAAAGCGCGCCACGCCGCGCGCGGCAGCCGCGCACGACTGCCGCTTTATGTTTGGATACACTTTATCTGTATTAAATGTTACCAGCAATATGTTTCCTGCAAAACAAAAACAAGGTAAAACAATGTCGTGACAGCGTTAGTGCTGTTGGATTTACAACCCTCGCCTCAGCGCCGAGGATTGAAAATATTAGGTCCCACCTATGAAATCGGTGTTTTGTATGGGGAATTTCAAAGAAGTTGCATTTTTCATACAAACATTTTCTTCATTTATATAACACGAATGTTTTAAAACTTTTTTTTACTAATTTTTAAAAACTAAGTTAACGTATTAGCATGAATTGGCTAAGTTAAAAAAAAAATAGTGGTCAATTCTGCTAACAAAATGAGGAGTCATTTTTAAGGTATATTTATGTTTAGAAAACTATAAGTAATAAGGTTTTTTTACTATTGGTAGTTGTCTATGCTGGTCATTATTCGATATAATACCAAGCAATTGATGAATATTTTAAATCATAGAAGTGACGAGGTTCTCTATTTGTGAGAAAAAAACACCAATTTCATAGGTGGGGACCCAATACAACCGTGCAAAGGAACAGTTGACTGTTAGTGATTAGTGAAGTTAAAGTTATAGTGGAAATGTCGGTAGTTGTAAAATAAAACAAGTAAAGAATGCTGAAAATATATTTGATACAACACAACGGTCGCGAGTCGCGTAAAATTCCCACTTCACAACAATGTTACGATAATAATCTCTTATTTTACAATACAATCTCTACGCGCTGTATACGTACCGATAGCAGGCAAGATTTCTGGATAGAATTATGTGAACTATGTTTTACAATTATTATTTAGTAACTGCGCCCCGCGGTGTCACCCGCATAAATCTCGATCCCTTGGGAATATCGGGATAAAAAGCATTCTATGTCCTAACGTAAGTCATTATCTACACATGTGCCAAACTTCATCCAAATCAGTTCAGCCGTTTTAGTGTGAAAGCGTAACAAACAAAATCACTTTCGCATTTATAATATTAGTTAGGATTTGCTTGATAATTTAACTTATTTGTGTGTGAGTGGAACAGATACGCTGTTCCACTCACACACAAATAAGTCTTGCGTAAAAAAGGCGCATTTCCATCAATTGCTAATCATCCATAGACACGCTACGTACGGATGCGTGTCTGGCACAGAAATTAACCCTGCTCTGCTAACACGTAACCCATCCATGCACATGACATACTACGCAACAGCGCCTCAGAGAAAAATCAACGAAACGATGGATGGACTGTTTGAAAAATCATATGGCTAGAAGGGACGTGAATGACATATATATATATATATATATGATATAATTATATACTGACATGATATTAATATCTTCATAAGCCAGCTAGATGACTGACCATTGGCTGAGACAGACTGGATGCGGAAGTCGGAGGACAGGGTGTTGTGGCGCAGCCTGGGAGAGGCCTATGTCCAGCAGTGGACTTGCGATACATATATATTCAATCAACTCAGCCTAGTTGATTGAATATATATGTATGGATGGAAAAAGGAAAATGATTATTTTTCTTCTACGGCATGAAATAACATCTCGGTACATATAAAGCGCGTACAATAATACATTAAATACATATGATATTTGATCGAGAGCTAATCGTTACCTTAGACACCAAATTGAGGTATCGTAGTCATACTAGCCCGCGAAATTCAAATTCTCTTTTGTTTTTTTGCAATTTGTCAATGTCAGATTGCATGTTGATTATAATATGATAAGCGGTCGTAACAAATATGGCTTTACAGAATTGTAATCATTAGAATCAGCAATACATCTCTTTAAGTTAGAATAATCTTCAAATGTCATGATTTCATGAAATAGTCATTCAATAGGCTTACATGAATTTAGAGACGATGATTTTTATGATCCAATAAATATTTGACCACAATTCCACTAAAACAATTAGGTTCCTCTATTTCCAGCTGTCCTGTCATTAGCAATTCCTCTAATTTGACACAAAAGTCATTCATAATGTGTGGACCATTTTACGAATCTCCACAGAAAACTGTCAAACAGATGAATTATTTCGTAATATGAATCACATGCAGATGTTATTATGAATTGTCAGTTTGTGACATTTTACGATGATTCGTATTATTTTCCTATTATGATTCGTCTAAACTGACTGTTTTAAGATAAGAGATAAACATACAACCTGATACTGACCTGCAAATTGCAAAAACTTTGGAAAATTTGAATTTCGCGGTCTCCCCTGACGCTTTCGCCTTAAAGGCCAACGCTGACCGGGACGGGATGGCAAAGGATTTTGCCGTCAGTCAGCGCACACTAGCCGCTTAGATACCGCGGCATTCCAGCGCCTTGCCACGGCGCGCGCGCCCCGCGGTTTGTCACAACCAGCGCCGGCGGCCTCGGCATGCCGTTGCCTACCGAAGTACGCCACGGCATCCCACCGCGGGAACCCGTGGCGCGTCTTTCAATGCCGTGCAATGAAATCCCTTTCGATGCCATGGCATCATTTTAAAGCATAGAAATTTATGTCGTATTTCTATATCCATACGTTTGAATGTCCATTGGTAAAAATTTAAATCCCTTGCCATGCCGTCCTGGTCTGCGTAGGCCTTAATACAGATATCTTCAATTACATTACATTGTGAAAACGTCTAACATCTCGCTTGTTTTTCTTCAATGGATGGGCAGAGTTCTAATGACCACGGGAGCATTAAAATACATTTAAAATCACAGTGTAATATAATTAAAAGAATCTTAAACTATGAGATAGCATAAACAATACATACAAAACAAAAAATAATTACAATTTATTTTTATATAGATTTTACATTGTTTCAACCATTTTTTATCATAATTTACATAACTTTGAAGCGGCTTTGCGAAACATTAACCGTAATACTTTAAAGTTACACCTTTAGTAAGGCAAATCAAATCAAAATATTTTATTTCACATAAACCTACATGGGCACTTATGAAACGTCAGAAGCTAGGTGCACGGTTCCAATTGGTCGTTTCCTATGGAGAAGAGCCGGCAAGAAACTCCATGGTTACTCTTTTAAAAATAATTGGGTTTTACAATACTTTCAAATTACAGTGTTGGTAGGCATGGGAGGACAATGTAGGCCTTTCAACAAGTAAGTACCAGGTACTTAACAAAAATAGAAGAAGTTCAATAAATCTACAGTCCAATATGCCTACAACGTTCTCACATTCACAAAATAGAAAATAATCTATCTAAAAGACTAATAATAATAAATTCAAATAAAAATAAAAACCTATTTAAACCAATTGACGTGATTTCTAGGCAAGAGTGAAGTTCTCAATTCAGGAACCGGGTGTAAAATTATTTCAAGGGCAGGGTTTTCTATACAGGTTGTCAGGGTAAACACCGTTGTCACTCAAACCAGTTGTAGGTAGTTGACTTAAATATAAAATCAAATGACCGAGTAACAACAAAAAAAAACCTTATTTTCATTAAAAGATTTTAAAAAGTTTCTATCCGACACCGTGCTCGCTAGCGAAACAGCCGACTAACTGAGGGAAGGGTCGCGCTCGCGGCCGGTCAGGTCACGTCCCGCACCCCCCGCCCGTGTTGAGACGCAAATTCATTGCCCTAGCGCATAGGGAAACGAACTTGCGTCTTTTGTGGTAAACGTAGTTTTGAAAAAAAAAAAAAAAAAAAATGTAATTTTCCATTGATTGTACGTTCTATAAATGACACCAAACTACTGGTTTCAAGGATAACGGTGTTTACCCTAACACCCTATATTTATATCTGTAACTATCGACCCAGTCTCCTGTTTCGCACGGTTTTCACGACTTGAAAAAACATCGCGATTTTTTAGTTATATGTAACTAATAACGTATTGTATTGTAAGGTTAAGCTACGCTTGCCGGGGTTGGTCCGTGGATGGGAAAAAATAGGTTACAGATAGATGGTGATCAGGGTCTGAGCTAGCTAGTTACAAATTTAGTCTCGTTTATCTTTATTACCCATAGAAACTATGGGGAGCTCGTGGCTAAGTAATAACAGCCGCACGGGTCGATCCATCAGGTTAAGCTACGCTTGCCGGGGTTGGCCCGTAGATGGGTGACCATCTTTACATACCGAGACTCCTCCGTGCCTCGGAAAGCACGTTAAGCTGTTGGTCCCGGCTGTCATTCGTAGATCTTTGATAGTCGTTACGGGTTGTCAGAAGCCCGAAAGTCTGACAACCAGTCTTACCAAGGGGTATCGTATTACCCAGTTACTGGGTTGTGGAGGTCAGATAGGCAGTTGCTCCATGTAAAATACTGGTATTCTGGCTAGACTGGAAGCCGGCCCCAACAGAGTTGGGAAAAGGCTAGCCAGATTGATTGATAGAACTCTAATATTATACACATAAACCTTCCGGAATAATTTCTCTAAACCATGGTGAAAACCTCATCAAAATCTTTTGCGTGGTTTAGAAGAACAACGCGGACATACAGACAAAAAGCGACTTTAATTTATGATTCATATGGTGTACTTTAATAAAATATGTTTAGCAAAGCCGCCTCAAATATTTACAAAACATTTCAAACATACATTGTATTAACAGTATGACACACATTTGAACTATAAGTACTAACAGACCATAGACAAGAAAATAAAAATAAATGAAATAGACCAGTACAATAGGCGGATACAGAAAATAGGAATCGACCGAGATCTATGGAGTTGAATAATTTGCATTACAGGCAGAAACTCCAGAACGCTATGTGCTTAAGCCGCACCCTACCTCAAATAGCTTAGCATGATCCTCCGTTATGCCGAAAATACTGCAGCATTTATTTTGAAATAAATATATGTTAAAATTGAGGATTGATGCTAGGTCCTATGTTTGGCGAAAACACGATTACATAAAAATTTCAATATTGAAAAAAAAAAAACAAAGTTACCTCTAAACCGAACTATAAACCGTTGGTATTAAAAAAAAAATCAAATTAGATCATGAAACTTTGCATAATAACTGCACTAACTATGAAGCTGTTTTTTATTTTTATTATCATTGTTTTCACCGTAAAAAGTAATTGCCTTAACTATTCGAGGCTTGAGAGCCACCAGCACCCCCACACTCTCGCTCTCACTCAGGCCGCGAATAGTATGTGCGAGCGAGATAAAATTTGAGGTAGGGTAGGGCCTTAGGATCCAATCATAACACATAACATCATGCCTTTAATCCCCGAAGGGGTAGCCAGAGTTGTATAATATACCACATTTTGCCAGTTATGTTTAAGTACAGTTCGATTCAAACTTAATGGCAGCTCGGATGTTAGCTACTCGCTGCGCAGTACCACACCCTTCACCCCCGCTGACGCATGAAATTGTTATGCACAACGACTCGCCTCATGTTCCGAGCCGCCATTAAGTTTGAATCAAACTGCAATAGAAGGCTTGCCTGCAGGATGAGTTACATATAAAATATTCAACATACAGAGATATTATTCTCTATTCGGTCGATCATAAACTGAAATAATAGTGATAATGAATAATAATTACATGGAAATAATTTAACAATAATATAATACATTTTAAACTAAAGTACATCGTTGAATATAAACAAAATATATTTACAATTTCATTCGTCACAGGTATTTTAAATTAGAATTAATTAAAGGTATATTTTAGAGAAGTTTATTTTTTCACAAATAAACACCTTTCCTTCATAAACATTGTTTAAAGTTAAATTTCGTTTAAACATCAACAATTTATGGTTAAACAGACTCCAATCATTACTTAAGTTTAAGAATGCAAGCAACGTTTATAAATTAACCCTAATAAGTTTGAGAAAACTCATACATTTTGTTAAATCATTGTGTTTTTATAAATCATAATTTTATAATTATGTTTTCCAAACATTTTAGATAAAACTTAAAACGTATCATTACTTTATATACTCTGTTATTTTAATGACAGTCATTTTGACACAAATGTCAATTGTCAAATGTTTATTTTAAAGCTGGCATAAAACAATGCTGTAAGGCTAATGTGGCGCGTGGCCAAAATTGGAACTAACGTAGCCATCTTCTTTTGTCAATACAATTTCTGTGTCAAAATTTTAGTGTCTTCCACAAAAGCCATTAGAGTCTGCTCAGACCGCTGCGCGAACTTTTTAACAATTATCGAACTTGTTTTCTTTACGTAAAGGTATAATTTCAGTGCGAGCGTTGACACGTGTCAAAGTACGCTGAGATGCGCGGTGCTGCGCAGCGCGTGAACCTTATTGTGTAGTAAATAAATTCGATGAAGTGCGCGTCGCGTCGCGTCTCGGTGTGAACTAACCCTTAGTTGTTTCATCGAATAGTTCCTTTGCCCTAATGTTGGCTCGACAATTCAATTTAAAAAACGGGCCTATTAGGTAGCGCCGTAGCGTATTCATATTGGCCCTACAACAGGGGAGCCAACATTACGGTATAGGAACTATTTAGTGAAGACTTGAAGTTGATTCCTTCAAAGAAATATTTGCTAACAACTCGTTGTACGGTATGCAAAACAATGTCAAAGCATGCTTTTGTATAATCTATTAAATAAAATTCTTAAATTCATTCACTGACAGACATCGCAGAAAGAAAATAAAGCACATTATTTTTCGGTAAACAAAGATCTTCTGTGGTATTATTTACACATACCAAAAAATTGCTTCAAATGCAATTAATTTAGTCCATAAAAAGGTGTACTATAATTTTATAATTTTTAAATGTTTAGTTAAAAAATAATTTTAACAAAAAATTCATGTCAACATTTTATAATTGAATTTAATTATAATCCATATAATTATAATTTTAATAAGATTGTGTAAGCTTCGAAATAACCTTTATGGTCGCCATTTTTTTTATACAAATAAATTAATTGAGAAAATAAAAACATTAAGTAAGCCTGACAAGGAAGGAACAAGGGGAGGCCTTTGCCCAGCAGTGGGTCACAGGCCGGCTATTAAAAAAAAAAATAAGCCTGACAAGCACCATGTATGAGTAACATAAAAGAAGTCAGACAGACAATCGCTCCATGTAAAATTCAGCTGCATTCGGTTAGACTAGAAGCCGACCCCAACATAGTTGGGAAAAGGCTAGGCAGATGATGAGGTAAGTATTTATAAAAGAAAGTAGAACAAATTCTGAAAGATTGATAAGTAATTCCTGATTGAAATGTTATCAGTGATAGCCTAGTAGTGTGACCGGCGGACTGCCAAGTCACAGGTCTCGAGTTCGAACCCAAGACACGCACCTCTCGACTTTTCGAATTCATTTGCGTATTGTATAATTATCATTTGCTTCAAAAACGGTGATGGAAGGAGGAAATCGACATGCCCGAGAGATATTTCTCGACGGCATGTGAAGCCAAGTCAGAGGCCCATGGGCGGCATAAAAACTGACCCCAGGACGGTCACTAACCTCACAATAACTAAACATTGATATTATTTGACATTGGTTAACCAAAATATTGACCAACAATTTACAACGGTACAAGCCGTACAAGGATCTTTTGGCGCGTGGTAAAAATCGAAACTAACGCCGCCATCTTGTTTTTCAATACAATTTCTATGACAATTTTACAAATGCCAACAACGCCCCCTGTCAATGTCATTAAGCCCGCCAAAAGGTCCTTGTGGCACTTAATTATTTTTACCCGACTACGGCGAACAAAAAGGAGGGTTATGATTTTGACCGGTATGTATGTATGTATGTTCATCTGTTCCCTCCTATCTTCCAAACCACTTATCACAATTTGACAAATGAGGTATCGTTAGAAGCGTCGTGATTGTCCGCGTTACAGGCTATGTGAAGTCACATTAAATTAAAAATGGCGCCCTCTAGTGGACATAAAGTCAGGAACTAGAAAAAAAAAAGAAATCTGTCGTCAAAAAAATCAAGTAATAAAAACTAAAACCCAACTACTTACGACTTAAAAGGTATAAACAAGACACCACAGACAGACAAATTAAAAATCCGGAGTCACACGTGTTAGGGCGGCATAAATCGAACAGATTACGTGTGACTCCGGATTTTTAATTTGTCTGTCTGTGGTGTCTTGTTTATACCTTTTAAGTCGTAGTTGGGTTTTAGTTTTTATTACTTAATTTTTTTGACGACAGATTTCTTTCAAAACCAAAGAAATATGGAATGTTTTATAAAAAGAAATGCTTTTTCAGAAATGGCGACCAGAAGGAATAACTTTAAAGCCCTAATTTTTATCATTGGCATATATTCTGGAATGTTAATCCATTATAATAATAACATTGGAATCATGTGATTTCACTTAAATTTTAATATATTTATAATAATTTAGTTCATTTAGACTCGTTGGCTTTCGATTGCTCTTTTAGTCGCGATATTTCGGCGCCCAGAGTGTCCATGTTTTCCTGAAAATAACGTTATTTATTTAGATATTTTTCATTTGATTTTGTTGGGAGGATTCATCGGGTTAAGCTACACTTGCACTTGGTCCGTGGATGGGCGACCATCTTTACATACTGAGACGCCTCCGTGCCTCGGAAAGCACGCTAAGCCCCGGCTGTCATGCGTGGATCTGACAGTCGTTACGGGTCGTCAGAAGCCTGAACTGCCGCTTTTTTATTTTTCACGCCATTATTATTTATATGGATTAACAAAGCCGCGCGGCACTTTGCGGGAAATTTGAAGGCGCCCTTTCAAACTCAAACTCAAAGCATTTATTTCAATTAAACCATTTACAGGCACTTTTGAATTGTCAAGGAGTCGTTCAGTCAGAAATATGAAGCTAGTTGCCCATTCCAAAGCGTAGTAGGTACCTATGGAGAAGAACGGGCAAGAAACTCCACGGACACTATTTTAAATCAAAATATTGTTACAAAATATTGGTTACATCATGTATGTTGAAATTATACATGTGAGAACAATGTAGAAAGCACGTTAAAAGCGTCCGCAATTATAACATAAAAACAAATCAAAAATTAAAATAAGCCATGGCAGCTAAGAGATGACCAGTCACAACTGACGGCGCCCGTTCACGAACATGACGCATGGATCAGCACCATTCAGCTCAACCATTTTGAAGGGAGCTAAATGATCCAACACACGCGCCACCATCAGCGAGACATCTGAGTGAGCATGACATTCCCAGCCGCCAGGGCACATTCAAGTCAATTAAAGACAAATTACCCGGTAAATGGCTCTATAGTACATAGTACTCACACCTGTGCTATGCAGTTATACAATATATACCTGTGCTATGCTTTAACAGGTGAATCGATTTGAATGCGATTTTTTTTATTAGAAAGTAGTTGTTCTAGCGATGGTTCGTGTTAATATCTAAATCCGTTCAGCCACAGCTCACTTTCGCATTTATAATATTACTAGCTTCCGCCCGCGGCTTCGCCCGCGTGGTATATCGATAAAAATTAGTCTATGTCCTTCCTCGGGATGCCATCTAAGTTTTTATCGACATACCACGCGGGCGAAGCCGCGGGCGGAAGCTAGTAAATAATAATTCTTACTTTGAGCGTAATATTCTTAAGCAGCGTGTCTTCTAACACGGCTTGCAAGCGTCTGTTCATCTCCAGAGACAGTTCTGCCGTCAGCCCGCCCGGGTCGCCGCCCCACACCGCGGCCATCGCTCCGCCGCCGAGGCGGGCTATCTCTTTCTGTAATATGGTTTAAAATAAAGATTATCTTTATCATCTTTCACAAAATAACAATAAACTCAAACTCAAAGCATTTATTTCAATTAAACCAGTTACAGGCACTTTTGAATTGTCAAGGAGTCGGTCAATAACCACGAAATCGGGTATCTCTGCCGATTTCTTTTTAAACAGAACAGTCGCGGAACGAAATGGTTAAGCAGCTAAAGGTTAATTTTTTTTCTTAGCCTATTGTGTGTCCCACTGCTGGGCAAAGGCCTCCCCTTTGTCCTTCCAAAGCTTTCTATTTTGCGCGATTTCTGGCCATGTTAATTTTTACAATACTAATATTGTTTTGCATTATGAATTGTTTGGAGGAGCTCGTGGCTAAGTAATAACAGCCGCACGGGTCACTCCATCAGGTTAAGCTACTCTTGCCGGGGTTGGTCCGTGGATGGGCGACCATCTTTATATACCAAAACTCCTCCGTGGCTCGGAAAGCACGTTAAGCCGTTGGTCCCGGCTGTCAGTCAATCTTTGACAGTCGTTACGGGTCGTCAGAAGTCCGAAAGTCTGACAACCAGCCTTACCCAGGGGTCGATACCCCTGGGTAAGGCTGGTTGTCAGACTTTAGATCGCAAAAACACCTGAACTTTTTTACATGGAGCGACTGCCTATCTGACCTCCACATCCCAGTAACTGGGCAATACGATTATTGCCCAGTTACTGGGATGTGGAGGTCAGATAGGCAGTCGCTCCATGTAAAAAAGTTCAGGTGTTTTTGCGATCTATTTATAAACGTACAGTCGCAGGAATTATATATGTGTTTTGACTTTGATAATAAATATGTTAGGTTAAGCAAAATAATGAGGTTACACACATGACATGATATTAATTACCTTGGTTAGCTTCCGTTTCTACATAGCAGCATGGACAAGGGAACATGATTAGATATTACTTGAAATTGTGTTTTAGATTAACAGAATTATAAACATTAAACTCAGCAATACAACTATCTAAGCTCATGTAAGTGCATTGAATGACTATATGCACTTTCATGAACTTAGAGAGTTGTATTGCTGATTCGAATGTTTGTAATTCTGTTAATCCATATTTGTTACGAGCGCTAATAATATGTAGATCAACATACAACCTGATACTGACCTGCAAATTGCAAAAAACGTAAGAAAATTTGAATTTCGCGGGCTACCCTAGCGCATCAACCTTAAGTAGCGCTAATAATTTTACATTCGTCGACTATAAGGCATTTTATTTTAAAATATCGCAGCATTATGCTGAGATAGTCGCCTCTTTAGCGACGCACAGGTCGTTTCGTTTTTATTTTTTTCTGTTGTTTGTAATTTGTTGTGCGTGCCCTAAATTTGTACATTTATTTTTAAATTTCTCTCTTCTTACCAGTGTTGTAACGGATGTCGTATAACGGATAAGTATGCGGATAAGGATATCGAGATAATCGGATTTGAGGATGCGGATAGGGATACGAATATTCGAAAATTACTTATTGAGGGTGCGGATGCGGTTGTCGTACAAAAAAAAGGTCTTGTTTTTAATATATACAGCCAGCACAGCCAAGTGCGGCCGCTTGTCTGTCATATGACAATGAGAATTCAGCCAATAGGAACGCGTAACTCACACCACACTCCGCCCCATTAAGCTCAGCGTGAGTTTAAAAATTCGCTATTTTAGCGAACAACGTAGGATTACGTCCCCAAAGAAACCATGAGGATGCGGAGCTTTCTCGAGGAGCATAATTCAAAAGTTGAGGAAGCGGATATTTTGCGGATATCAAAATGTATGCGGATACTGCGCAGTTGCGGATGCGGATACGGATATCAGTTACATCCCTGCTTCTTACCTTATTGTCATCCCTGTGGCTGGAGCCGACGGCGCCTGCAGGCATCTCGCACAGGAGATGCCTCAGCAGGCGAGCCTTCGCCCTCAGCTCGGCGGTGAGCTGTCTAGAATGTTCTTCTAGGAATTCGCAACGTTCTGAACGACGGGCGGCCGCTCGTTGTAGGGATACTATGCGCTCGATTAATGTCTGGCGGTCCGGTTCGCGCACCTATAATGTAAAACATAGCATTGTAAAATTAAAATTATTATTTAAATAAGTGAATTATTTTTGAGGAGCTCGTGGCTAAGTAATAACAGCCGCACGGGTCGATCCATCAGGTTAAGCTACGCTTGCCGGGGTTGGTCCGTGGATGGGTGACCATCTTTACATACCGAGACTCCTCCGTGCCTCGAAAAGCACGTTAAGCCGTTGGTCCCGGCTGTCATTTGTGGAACTTTGACAGTCATTACGGGTCGTCAGAAGCTCGAAAGTCTGACAACCAGTCTTACCAAGGGGTATCGTATTACCCAGTTACTGGGTTGCGGAGGTCAGATAGGCAGTCGCTCCATGTAAAACACTGGTATGCAGCTGCATCCGGTTAGACTGGAAGCCGACCCCAAAATAGTTGGGAAAAGGGTAGACAAATGATGGCTCAAAAACATTACATTTACTGACAAAATACAATGAAACAAAAAACTAAAAAAAAAATTGTACTTGGTTTTTTTTTTCTGTATTAATATGAGCTAAAGATCTTAGTAATGGATTAAAATCTAGCCTAATAGGCAAATAACCAGTGATCGGAATAGGTAGAGCTAATCTACCTAAAGTTCGAAAAACAACAGAGACAAAGTGAAGACGACTTACGACAAAATATTTTTGCGGGACTAATGTCCCGTGTTTCGGAACATTACTTAAGGTTGATGCGCTAGGGTAGCCCGCGAAATTTTCTAAGCTCATGAAAGTGTATTGAATGACTATTTCATGAAATCATGACATTTGGCACTTTCATGAACTTAGAGAGTTGTGTATTGCTGATTTTAATGTTTATAATTCAGTAAATCCATATTTGTTACGAGCGCTAATAATATTTAGATCAACATACAACCTGATACTGACCTGCAAATTGCAAAAAACGTAAGAAAATTTGAATTTCGCGGGCCACCCTAGCGCATCCCCCTTAATTTCGAAATCACTTACTGTTTCTGTAAAAAAAAAAAAAACTACTGTTTTGCAACTGAAGTCGAGGTGTTGGTTTGAATTTTAGTTCATGACATCTAATTTTACTCCACACCTACGCATTTATATTAAATGTACTTAGGTGATATCCCGAAATCCCGACATTAGTCCTGAAAAAATATTTTAGTCGTAAGGAAGACTCCACTTTTTTTGTCTCTGTTCTTTGAACTTTTTAGGTAGATTAGCTCTACCTATTCCGATCACTGCTAATGACTGAAATATTTTGCTATTTTATATGTAACTTGAAGTAAATAAAATATAGAAATATTCATTCATTTCTAACCTTAGGGAACAGTCTATCAAAAACACTTGGGAACTTGATCTGCGAAATTAAAATAAAACAGTATTTATTATTATTTCTTACCGTGGTTTTTTGTTCCTGAGATATGCGTGGAAATTAATAGGAAATATTACTTATCAATACCGTAATCAGCCTATAATGTTCCCACTGCTGGGACACAGCCTCCTCTCTGTGAGAGGGAGTGGGCCGTAATCCACCACGCGGGCCCAGTGCGGGTTGGTAGATGTCACATGTCTTTGAATTTTTGGTTCTAGGACATGCCGGTTTCCTCACGATGTTTTCTTTCACCGTTTTGAGAGCAGTGGTCATGAAATTATTTACACAAAGTAAAGCGCCTGTGGGTTCGAACCTACAACCTACAACTCATAAGGAGGCTAGGCTTAGATTTGGGATGTGGATTTTGGCGGGAAAACCAAAAAATGGGCCTGTCCACAGTGACATGGTAGAATCGCGGAAAATTTTCAAGGCTAAATTAAAATGGTGTCAAGATAGACAAGAACAAATAAAAATGGACATACTAGTATCCAATCACTCAGCCAAAAATTTTAAATCGTTCTGGAAAAATACCAACAAACTAAATGTGAGGCCTGGCCTTCCTGTGAGCGTTGAAGGCGTTCATGACCATAAAAAGATTGCCAACCTATTTAGGGAATATTTTACAGTGCAGTCGACGTTGAACCCGTCGTCACGTGTTACTGAGACAGTGGTGACTGAGCGAAGTGTGTATTTCTCAGCTAAAAGTGTTTCAAACGCTATTAAGCACATGCAGGGAGGGAAATCGCCTGGACACGACGGTCTCAGTATAGAACACTTTAAGTATGCAGGGGTTCACTTACCAAGAGTGCTTAGCATGTTATTTAATTTGTTTCTATGCCACTCTTATTTACCTGAGCCATTCATGAGTACGATTGTGGTACCCATTGTAAAAAACAAGACGGGTGACGCGTCGGATAAATCAAACTATCGACCCATCTCACTTGCTACAATAACAGCCAAAGTGCTTGACAGTCTGTTGAATGGTAATCTCAGGATGCACGTTGAACTGCAAGATGCGCAATTCGGTTTTAGAGCCGGTTTGTCGACTGAGAGCGCCATACTCTGCCTGAAACATACTGTCAAGTACTACACAGAGAGAAGAACGCCGGTATACGCGTGTTTTCTCGACCTATCAAAAGCTTTTGATCTCGTAGCATATGACGTGCTATGGGAGAAGCTAGGATGCGCGGGTGTACCGGTGGAATGTACCTCTCTTCTCAAGTACTGGTACTCAAATCAGAGAAATCAGGTGAGATGGGCCGGTACTTTGTCGGACGACTATAAATTGGAATGTGGTGTGAGACAAGGGGGGTTGAGCTCGCCTCTATTGTTTAATGTATATGTAAATAAGCTGATTGAGCAGCTCAGTAGCACTCATGTCGGCTGTTTCATTGATGACAAATGTGTTAACAATATTAGTTATGCAGACGACATGGTGCTGCTGAGCCCCTCAATCAGGGGATTGAGGAATCTAGTGTCTCAGTGTGAGGCTTTTGCGATGTCGCACGGACTTAAATACAACTCTAAAAAGAGTGAATTACTTGTATTTAAAGCGGGTAAATACTTTCCTGCATATGTTCCTCCTGTCATCCTTAACGGAGCAGTCTTAAAAGTAGTGGACAGGTTTAAGTATCTGGGTCACATTGTAACCAGTGACCTTAAGGATGATGAGGATATAGAGAGGGAGCGCAGGGCTTTGGCGGTGAGAGGCAATATGCTCGCTCGGAGGTTCGCACGTTGCACCAATGAGGTGAAAATAACACTTTTTAAGGCGTTCTGCCAGTCGTTTTACTCGGGTGGCCTGTGGGTGAAACATACGCAGCGAACCTACAGAGCCCTGCGCACCCAGTACAACAACGCTTTTAGGATGCTGTTGGGGCTGTCGGGGCGCTGCAGCGCGTCTGGTATGTTTGCTGAAGCGCGTACAGATGGCTTTCAAGCCATTATGCGCAAGAAAGCGAACTCCTTGCTGCACCGACTACGAAGCAGCAGTAACAGCATCCTAAATGTCATAGCTGCCCGTTTTGACTGTCCTTTCCAAAATCTGTGGATAAGGACAGTCATCAGTTAGGTATAGGTATGTACTAACAATACTAACATAATTTTAGGTACAATTATTCTGTTACTAACACACTAATATTTTTATGATTTTATGTTATTTTTGTTGGCTTATGTAACCTATATGGAGTTTTGTCTCTGAAGTAAATAAATAATAATAATAATAATAACCCCACCGCTGTATCTCTACGTTGACGTCGTGGTGGGGCTTGCGCGCTCCTAACCCTAGGTCTGTGCCAGCAGAGTTCACTTTGCTGAGACAGATCTAGGGTGGGGAGCCAGACCAAGAGAGATACAATCCAAGCCAAGGTCGCACATGCCGAGGGCTTCATGGCTAGGGGAGAGCACTAGTCGTTAGTGTGCCAACTCTGGATATTAGGGGACCTCCAGTTTTATTCACCCTTACCACAGTGAACGCAGGGCTCTGCTGTGGTTGACTTCTTAAGTCCCTAGCTACTCGTGGGAACCACATGAATACTCGATCTAAAACTAAAAAACACCTTCAGGCGAATCTGCCTCAGATAAATGACGAAACTTCACAATTCTCTTCGTCATCTCTCTCATCTCTTTTTCAATCAATTCCATCATCATCACAATCTTTCCGCGTCACTCCAACGCCATTATCATCATCAATCAGTATACAGTCAGCGGATGTTGTACAGGAGACAAATTTTGTCGACGATACTGTACCCACCGCTAGTACTGCAACAACTCGTAGGAAATGGAGCATTGAAATGAATAAATTCATCCTACGCACTTATCTTCATCTTACTAGCATGGACACAGACAAAAATGCATACCTTCCATCTCTCCACACAAAGTTTCTAGAAAAATACCCAAATATGCAAGTAAGTAGACAAAGAATAGGTGACCAGCGTCGAGCCATAGTTCAAAAGAAATTACTACCACAGGACACAATAGATCAGATTTATAACGAAGTCAGAGCCGAACTACAAATGGTCCACACTCAAATTCAGCAACACTCTACACAATCTCACACACAAACGGGACAGCGCATGAAATGGACGAACGAATATAATGAAACAGTAATTAAAATATATTACACTGCCACAAAATTAGAAACAGACAAAACAGCATATAGAAAATATTTACATGAGGAATTCATAAATATTTATCCGGAATTATCACATATAACAGAGCAAAGATTATCCGATCAAGTGAGAGCGATATTAAATAACAAATATATAAACCCCAATAGATTAGAAGAAATTAAAAACCAGATAGCTGCAGAATTAAGCGAAAGTAACACTAATACACAAAATGTTGAATATATAAATATGGATCTCTTGAATACACAAACGCAGAAAGACTTAGAACCTGATACAAATACTAACATCACTGACACACCTGCAAATACACTCACAACTGATATATTCCTAAACAATAGCATAGATACTGACATCGTATCTCAGACATTCGTAAATACAGATAACGACAATTTCTTGAACAATATACATATCGGTCAATTTGAACCTACGCTAACTAACTTTGATGTTGCCCCAGAAATCAACATAGAAATTGAAGCCACATTTCAACAAGCTCTACATAATTTTATTGACACATCCCCCACTAACAGGCCATACATCCCCAAGCAGAAGACATCTAGAAAGTTTTCTGCCATAGTTACATACATAAATACTGTCATTCTCCCGAAGCACGTAAATGTCGACACCGAATTCATCAAATTGCAGACCATAATTTACTGTGCAGCATGGGCGGCAGCTACATGCAACGGTGCTAAAATATTATCAGACTTTTCACAAAATTTACATCGCACATATACACAGCGAAAGCCAAAATGGCAAATTAGATTAGAAAAGAAAATTGAAAATCTAAGAGCAAACATAGGTAGGCTAACACATTATAATAACGGTAGTAGAAGTCAAAAAATAATAGCAGCAGTAGAAGAAATAAAGAAAAAATACCAACTACATGCACAACACGAAAACTCAAATACACAAATAGAACACTTTTTGGATACTTTAAAACAAAAATTAAGCGCTGCATCCAGTAGACTTAAAAGATATATAACATGCACGAACCGCAAAGTACAAAACTCAAAATTTACTAACAATGAAAAAATATTTTATAGGAACCTTGCATCTAATAACAGAGACACTAATAACCAAACCCTAGAGACACCTTCATCCGAAACACTAAGGGAATTCTGGGCCAACATTTGGGAAAATCCAGTATACCATAATAATCACGCAGACTGGGGCAACGAAACAACACGAGAAATTACAGAAATGGAATTTGAGTTTATACCTATAGATACATTTAAAGACGTCATCAAACGCACACACAACTGGAAATCGCCTGGCACTGACCACATCCACAACTACTGGTATAAGAAATTCTCTAATATACATCCATTCTTACATAATCATTTAAATACATTCATCCAATCACCAAATTTACTTCCAACATACATAACACACGGAGTAACTTATATGATACCTAAAGACATAAATGACACTATAAATCCAGCGAAATACCGACCAATTACTTGTTTACAAACCTTGTATAAAATCTTAACAGCCTGCATAAGTGAAGTAGTATACGAACATTTAACTAAAAATAACATTTTAGCAGAACAACAAAAGGGTTGCCGTAAGAATAGCCAAGGATGTAAAGAGCAACTTACCATTGACGCGATTACAATGAACAGCGCCGTTAAAAACAGGAAAGATATTCACACAATGTTCATTGATTACCAAAAGGCTTTCGATTCAGTTCCGCATAGCTGGTTATTACACGTTTTAAATTTGTATAAAATTCACCCAACACTGAAACAATTCTTAGAAACTTCCATGCACAATTGGCAAACTGTTCTTAAAATTAATTCATCCTCCTCAACTGTAGCTACTGAACCAATCTGTATAAAACGTGGAATTTTTCAAGGAGACGCTCTAAGTCCTCTGTGGTTTTGCATGGCACTTAATCCACTCTCACACTTGCTTGATAAAACAGATGCAGGATTCACCCTAGCAAACAATGACACACAATACACCCTTACACACCTTATGTACATGGATGACATTAAGTTATACGCAGCTAACAAAAAAGCACTTTTTCAACTAGCTGACACAACACAACAATTTTCTGACGATATTTGCATGTCGTTCGGGGTAGATAAATGCAAAATTTTATCAATTTTAAAAGGAAAAATCCAAAATAACAGTTACACACTCGCATCAGGTGAATCGATAGAGCCAATGGATGAACAGAGTACATACAAATATCTAGGTTTTAAACAGTCCAGGCAGATACAACAAAAGATGTCAAAACAAGAACTGCAAAAAAAATTCTCACACCGCCTCAACCTTATCTTAAAAAGCAACCTTAACTCTAGAAACACAATTAAAGCCATCAACACATTTGCAATACCTATTCTCACATACTCTTTCGGAATTATACGATGGTCAAAGACCGATATAAAAAATCTACAGCGCACTGTTAATACACTACTAACCAAACACAGAAAACACCATCCAAAATCATGCATACAACGACTTACATTGCCACGCCCAGAAGGAGGAAGAGGGTTAATAGACATACACAATTTACACAACAAACAGATACTTTCACTCAGAGCGTACTTCCATAACAAATCAGAACATTCATCACTACACAAACAGGTAACGGAAACAGATAAAAAACTTACACCACTAAACCTACAAAACAGAAACACGCAAATAAATGAACACATTGTAAGTACACAACAAAAAATTGCAGCATGGTCTGCTAAAGCCCTACACGGAAGACACCGAGCCTACCTGAGCCAGCCACACGTCGACAAAGCTAAGTCGAACGAATGGCTTAAACGAGGCGAATTGTTTCCCGAGACCGAGGGGTTTATGCTGGCCATACAGGATCAAATAGTAGCCACACGTAATTACAGAAAGTATATCATAAAGGATCAAAATCAGCCAACTGACTTGTGCAGACATTGTAACACTGCCTCTGAAACCATACAACATATAACAGGAGCTTGTAAAACACTTGCACAAACCGATTATAAACATCGACATGATCAAGTCGCTGCAATTATACACCAACAGTTAGCATACAAATATAAACTAGTTAACGAAATGATACCATATTATAAATATAAACCAGAAATAATATTAGAAAGTAAGGATCAGAAAATTTACTGGGATCGAACAATAATAACAGATAAAACTATTCATTACAATAGACCTGACATTACCTTTCATGACAAAACCAATAAAACAGTTTATCTGATAGATATAGCAATACCTAACTCACACAATATTCAAACCACCATATCCGAAAAGCTCAGTAAGTATCAAGATCTTGCCATAGAAATTAAAACCCAATGGAACGCACAAACCGTTCATATTGTCCCCATTGTTCTTTCATCTACTGGTGTAATACCAAAATCTCTCACACAAAGCCTTAACACCCTACAGATGCCTACTCACACACTTTACATGCTCCAAAAAGCCACCATCCTTAACACCTGTCGCATCACCCGAAAGTTCCTGACTTCTTCAACAATTTCGTCCACCTTCTCTATCTAAATTTCGCCTTACATACTTGGTCCCGACCCGTGTGTAAGGTTTCTTAAACTCTCTTAAATGAGAAGAAACGTAAAGAACCGTAAATAATAATAATAATAATAAGTCGCGGCCGTTAACACTGGTCCACTGCTCTTACTAATCAATACCATATTAAAAATTAAAGTCACTTTTTCTTGTTTGTCTGTATGTCCGCGTTGTTCTTTTAAACCACGCAACAGATTTTAATGAGGTTTTCACCATCGTTTAGAGTATGTATTCCGGAAGGTGTGGTAGTCCGCCAACGCTATAGAATTCAAAATCGGTTGAACGGACTGTAAAAAGTCTTGTTTAAATGTCTCTAATCTTATTTGAACTGGAGTATAAGTGGAGTAATCCATACTAATATTATAAATTCGAAAGTAACTCTGTCTGTCTGTCTGTATGTTATCTTTTCACGCCTAATTAAGCCATTGAACGGATTTCGATACAATTTGGCAAGGACATAGATGGCATCCCGGGGAAGGACATAGGCTACTTTTTATCGGGCGAAGCCGCGGGCGGAAGCTAGTTTATTCATATTTTGATTAGATCTCCGTTAAACTGTACAGTTTAACTGTTTGTTCTACACACATAACGAATTCACTGTACAGTTCGATTGTTCAGATAAATCGCACAGATAAAAATGAATGTGTGTAGCGCGCATAAGTAAGTTAATTTTAGGACCACGCTATCGCATTAGGTATACACCTGTAATGATAGTTGTAAGGGAGATTTTTAATAAATAAATAAGTCCTGCGTATTCATAAATCGGTTGTAAATCGAATTAGATATTGAATAACATACCTGTATGTCTGGTAAAGCGTCACTGTGTCCGTTCTGGAGTCTGTCTTCGTGAGGCGCACTTTCTCCACTACTGAGTGATGATACTGAACCTGTTTCAACAATATTTTATCAAACTTTTATCCATACTAATATTATAAATTCGAATGTAACACTGCTTGTCTACATGTTACCTTTTCACGCCTAAACCACAAAACTTGAAATCGCGAAAAAAAAATTAGCTGTTCCATACATTTGTTCACTTAAAATCGACAAAATGTATGGAACAGCTGATTTTTTTTTCGCGATTTCTAGTTTGGTCCCATAGAAAAAGTTGTTCAAAATGATGAGTACAATGACCCCTTTCCGGGTTTAGCATAAAAAAAAAAATGTTGTATAAACAATTAAAAATAATAGGTATGCTTTTTCATCGAATTATCAGACGTTGTGATTTATGTAGCGGCCCGTGGGACACAGCCAAAATCAGAAAGTGGGTCATGAAAAAAAATGTTTAAGTATGGCTGGTCTAGGGCCTCTGAGAGCCTAGACAAAGTGACATTCTATCAGCGATAACGATGATGGAAAAGGCAAAAATGTATAGGACTGATATAAGCTATCGAAAAGCTTATGTCAATCCTGTTGAAAGTCGTTGTAGAAATACGAAACGCTTTCGAAGCGATTGTCACTTGTCTAGACCCTCTGGTTACTGCTGACTACTCGCCTGTCCTCGTAGCGGGCGCTAGTTGTTGCGGTAACTTCGCTTCAAGCTGCTCACATCGCTTCATAGCGCGCTGTAGCTCGCGGTTCAATTCCTTCAAGTAAATGTATCATTGTATCAATACTAGCCTACCTCTAACTTTTCGGATTCATGTGCGTATTAATTATCACTTGCTTTATAAACGGTGTAGGAAAACATCGTGAGGCATGCAAACAACCGGCATGCCTGAGAGATATTTATCGACGGCATGTGAAGCCAAGTCCGAGGCCCTTACAGAGATACCACGCGGGCAAAGCCGCGGGCGGAAGCTAGTATAAAATATAGTTTTGTTTCTTTCAATCGCTTGAAGACTGATGTTTTAAATACGTTTAGCGTTAAGTACTTGTGGTGCAACTGGGCCTTAATCTATGTGAGAGCATAACCAAGTATCAGTATACAGAATGTTAGGGTAAACACCGTTATCCTTGCAACCAGTGGTTTGGTTTCATTTATAGAACGTAAAATCAATGGATAATTACAACTTTTATTTTTATTTTTTTTAGGTCTAAATTTTACCACAAGAGACGCAAGTTCGTTGCCCTATGCGCTAGGGCAACGAACTTGCGTCTCAACACGGGCGGGGGGGTACGGGATGTGACCTGACCGGCAGCGAGCGCGACCCCTCCCTCAGTCAGTCAGCTGTTTCGCTAGCGAGCACGGTGTCAGATAGAAACTTTTTAAAATCTTTTAATGAAAATAACGTTTTTTTTTTGTTGTGTTCGGTCATTTATTTTTATATTTCAGTCAACTACCCATGGTTTGAATGACAAGAGTGTTTACCCTTACATCCTGTATAAAACTTTTGAGTCTGACACTAACACTAGTATAATGATATTTTTACGATAAATTTGTTCGAGTAGAAAAGATACCTTTATGGCACTAGTGTGTTTCTTCTTGAGCACGCCGTTCTCTCCCTTCTCCCACTCCAGCTTCTTGTTCGCTTCTGATATTTCTTCTGTTAACTCTGCCACCTGTTAGAGTAGTATAACAAGAATTAACATAATAAAGAGGAAATAGGGTCAGGTCTTTTCTCCATACAAAAAGTCATAATTCGAGGTTCGTCTCTCGTCTATTTCCTCCCCCAGTATTGGACCAATTTGAAAGATATTTTTTAATTGAATAAGAAGGATATTTACTGTGCCCCTATGTTTTTCTTTTTTCATTAATAGTTCTCAAATTTGTACAATAGGCCTCTGATGACAGCGGTCTGAACAGGCAATTTTCTGAGGGTTCTAGTGCTTCTACAGAGAATGTATCATCAAAACGGAAAACGCCCCTACGTTTTCCGTTAGAACTAGTTGATATTTATTTTACTCTAAGGTCATAAACCAGAGAGAAAACAGGCGAGAGCGTTTGTATGGAGAGGGGACCGACCCTATTTCCTCTTAATCGGAATAGGCCCGTGGGTGTAGTGATGGGTTGGTAATCACCATCTCAACAAGCACGACACTAGTATGTGCATTCGGCACAAGACATACATTTTAACCAATAGCCAAGTTATTCGGCTCTGACGATGGAGCTGCCATACCTATTGAATAAAAATGAAACAAATTAACGAAACAACTTACATTGGAATAGATTCGAAAGGACAAACAAAACCAAAAGAAATATTATCAAAGGACCAAAAATCCTCTACCCCATTTGAAATAAGATTAGACATTTAAACAAACCTTCATACAGTCCGTTCAACCGATTTTGACTTTTATACCGTAGGCATAAGGATGACATACACAATACGAACTGTCTACTGCAGTTGCTATTTGTCATGCCACCAACGCAATAGAAGTCAAAATCGGTTGAACGGACTGTAAAAAAGATTTATTTAAATGTCTCATCTTATTTCAAATGAAGTATAGGCAAGACTGATGTACATGTGACCGATGAACTGAGAAGACGTCGATTGCAATAAACAGCGATAGATAAATGAGCTTTTGTTATGTTATGTTCCGATGAAGTATACAGGGTTATTGGTTATAATTATGTTAAGGAGATGTAGGAGAAGAGGTAATTTGCAACCCCTGATGACTCCTGGTAAATGCGCCCTATATTACATGGTACTTATTGTAACGTGAGTGTGTGTTCCAATGACTACTGCCTGCCCCTTCGGGAGATATAAAATACAATGTATGTTATAATCAAGTAAAACATACCTTTCTAGCCAGCACTCTATTCTCCTTATTCCGCCTGTCGGTCTCCTCGGCTAAGGCGGCAAGTAGTCGCGTACACTCTCCTTCTAGCGTCACTATTCGTTCCCGCAGCGATGCGTTGTCAGCGCCTAGTGCCCGCGCCTATGATGTGGAGTTACAAGTTAATGTCATCGGTAGGTTAGTAACGTAAAAAAAGTAGACATTGATAAAACAAAACGAGTGTATGTCTGTCTGTCCATTGGTGCACTTAAAACACGAAATCCACATAATCAATTTGTTAATTAATTCAAAGACATGTTTTCCTGTAAGTGAGTCTTACTAAGAGGGTATCGTGTTACCCAGTAACTGGGTTTTAAAGGTCAGATAGGCAGTTGCTCCAAGAAATTGTGGTAGTCACCTGTATACGGTTAGACTGGAAGCCGACCTCAATATAGATTGGAAAGGCTATGCAGATTATGCTGGTATTATGTGACAGACCTATACAAGTTCAAAAAATTAGCTAGCGGAACTTCACAAATGTTAAGATAGTTAATTGATTCAGGCGTGACTTTGCGTCCAGCGCTCGGTGTGGTAATACTTCGTGTTCTGGTTTGCAATTGGTCAATCGTCATCCTGAGGATGCCTCGTTGAGAGGTGAAACACGTGTCGATTTCTTACAGGGTTTTTTTTGACTCTTGAAGAATAGTTAAACGGAATAGGTAGTTATTTACGCAACTGTTATTAATAGTATCACATGAGTGTTTTAATACCTAATTATTTACAGTTGCATTCAAGACTTTATCTACACCCATGATATGAATCTTTTATAAAAGTTTCTTTGCAATACCAATATCGAACAAAAATGGCGCGGTACGACGTGAATTCGTATTTTTGTTTTGTTAGTGAAACGCTCATGAATGACAATTTTCTTTTTTTGAAAGTAATTGCATTATGAAATTCAGTACAAAATTATAACACCCGTTTGGATGATATTATGGCTACTATGACACTGCTTGTTTTAATGTTGGCAATAAGCTAACTGTTTCAGAAACTTTTAGAGAGCATTTATAACATGGGTGTATTATAGATAAAAGTTTTAAAACATTAGTGTTCATGGTTGTTATATAAATTAAGAAAATGTTAGTATAAAAAATGCAACTTCTTTAAAATGCCCCATACAAAACGCTGATTTCATAGGTAATGACCCAATATTTCACAATGTTGTAAAGTGTGGCATACCTCAGCCTCGTGCCGGCTGGCGGCGGCGCTGAGCGCGACGTGCGCGGCCGTGAGGCGCGCCGCGTGCTCCAGCGCGCCCGCCTCGCGCCGCCCGCACGTCTCGGCGACGGCGCGCTCGACCGACAAAGCTTCTTCCGCTTGAGATGCTCGCTCTGTTTCTCTGTTGGAATAGAGAAATTTGAAATGATAATTTGACAAAAATAAGCTTGGAATTTACATTAATAATAATATTTTAATACTAGGTTTTAATTTATAAGAGGAGCTCGTGGCGAAGTTATAACAGCCGCACGGGTCGATCCATCAGGTTAAGCTACGCTTGCCGGGGTTTGTCCGTGGATGGGTGACCATATTTACATACCGAGACTCCTCCGTGCCTCGGAAAGCACGTTAAGCTGTCTTACCAAGGGGTATCGTATTACCCAGTTACTGGGTTGTGGAGGTCAGATAGGCAGTCGCTCTATGTAAAATACTGGTATTCAGCTGCATCCGGTTGGACTGGAAGCCGACCTCAACATAGTTGGGAAAAGGCTAGGCAGATGACTAGGTTTTAATACAGGTTGTATTTTTAGACAAGAATGAAAGAGATAGGGCGCTTTATTTCACAGATAATCGCAAAAAAGTTAGACCATAGTCGAACTGCCGTGTTACGACGGCAGTCAACTATATTTTGACAGCTGTGTAGTACGACAACTATCAGTGAAAATGTCATGATTTCATGAAATAGTCATTCAATACACTTATATGAACTTAGAGAGTCATATTTCTGATTCTAATATTTATAATTCTGTAAATCCTTATTGATTACGGTCGTGAATCATATTTTAATCATCATTTTAATCAACCAGCAAATTGCAAAAAAACTTTTAAAAAATTGAATTTCGCGGGCTACCCTGAAGCTTTCCCCTTAGGCCGAGTCTTGAGTGACGGCGCACCGCGCAGGCGGAATGAACGACGGATAAAACAAATGTTCGAGATGTTCGAACTTATACGCGCATTTTGATTGTTACTGGCGGAGTGGCGGATAGTTTTGACGTTTCTCATTATACATGCCGCGATAACTTTGTATGAACGTATACATAAGAGATCGAAAAATCAAATTCATAATACTCATTAATTACTATGTTATCCATACACAATAAAAATGAGTATCATTCGAAAGCACCAAGTTCCACTTTATATTGGAAAAATGCACTCAAAAACACAAATGAATCGTTGATTAATATTCTGACAGGATTTTATAACAATGTCACGTCTCTGAGTTCGTTGCTATGGCAACAAACAACGGCGGTGCGCTGTCACTCACGACGCCCACTAGACACACGCGCACGCATCAACTTTCAAAATCCGCTCCGCAATCCGCCTGCGCGGTGCGCCGTCTCTCAGGACTCAGGCTTAAAGAATACATACCTCTGTAACTGCGCACTGAGAGTGTCCGCGAGCGCTGCTTTAGCCCTCAATGCTGCTAATTCCGCCGCCTCCTCTTCCAGACGAAGATTACTCTCCTTTAGATGTTCCACCTGACATTAATAATAAATAGATTAGATTTTGAAATGGGATTCTTAGGCTGCCATCAGACAGACTCCATTTCAACTGCACTCCAACTGAAATTTTGCAGTTACCAGTACATTACGAGTATTGCAGTCGTACTAAACTGCATTAAAACTGCATGAATGCAGTCCGTCTGATGGCAGCCAGAGCCGGCGCACATCTGGTAAGGCGCAGCGCATTCGTCACTGCTAGACAAATATTAACCTTGCTACCCTTCAAATAAAGTTGAGAATAAATAAACTTCCATTTGCTCGAGAGGAGCTCGTGGCTAAGTAATATCAGCCGCACAGGTCGATCCATCAGGTTAAGCTACGATTGCCGGGGTTGGTCTGTGAATGGGCGACCATCTTTACATATCGAGACTCCTCCGTGCCTCGGAAAGTACGTTAAGCCGTTGGTCCCGGCTGTCATTTGTAGATCTTTGACAGTCGTTACGAGTCGTCAGAAGCCCGAAAGCCTGACAACCAGTCTTACCAAGGGGTATCGCATTGCCCAGTTACTGGTTTGTGGAGGTCCGATGGCAGTCGCTCCATGTAAAATACTGGTATTCAGCTGCTTCTGGTTAGACTGGAAGCCGACCCCAACATAGTTGGGAAAATGCTAGGCAGATTGATTAGTACGAAACCCTTCGTGTGAGGGTCTGACTCGCACTTGGCCGGTTTTTTCTTTTTCTTACCTCGGCGGTCGAGCGAGCGAGAGCGGCGCTAGCAGTGTCTCTCTCTCGCGTGCAACTATCCAGTTGTTGTGTGCTAGACGTTAGCCGTCGCTCTAATTCGTCTCGTTCGTGACGACATAGTATCAATGTTGCTTGGATTTCTTTTAGTTCCGCTTCTGTCAAACCCATAATAATATATTACATCAAAAACAAAATCTTTTATTTCACACTAGCTGCACCCTGCGGTTTCACCCGTATACGTCACGATCCCGTGGGAATATCGTATGAAAAGTATCCAATGTCCTAACCCAGGCCATGGTCAACTTATGTGCCAAATTTCATCCAAATTCGTTCAGCCGTTTTAGCGTGAAAGCGTAACAAACAAACAAACTCACTTTCGCATTTATAATATTAGTTAGGAAAACCCCAAAATATTTAAATTACAATAAAAGTTATAAAACTAAAACCTGCCTGAAGGCAAGTTACAATAAAATTGTTAATTGCATAAGTTGTTATCTGTTCACATATGCACTCTTTTTAACCAGCTCAAAGGCAAGTAGATAACGGACTTACCCAGTTGCTTGGCTCTAGCGGAGTCGGTAGCGTTAGCAGTAGCAGCTTCCTTGGCCGCTTCTAATTCAGTCACCTGCTGAGTAAGCTTCTCTGCGCGTTCTGAAGCGTCCTGTGAAATAATAGGCTATTTACGCAACAAGTGCGGAAAGTAGGTGATTTCCGGCGAGTGGCATTTTTAGTTTCCGACGAGTGCCGACACGAGTCGGAAATCATCTTACGCACGTGTATCATACAACGTTTTACTATGCGTTGTGCGAGGAAATATATTTTTTTTGTTGAAAAATTAATACATTGATCAAAATCTAAATCTAGAGTAGGTAATTAACGCGTCTATTGAAGTATTAGTTTTAATGCTAAGGTTTAGTTCCTGACGGAGTGCGACCGCACACGGCGCCGACCCACGCCAGCCTTCTTACGTATGATTTAAAACAAAAACAACGTCGGGCTGGCGACGAAGATAAAAAAAAAAATCGGTAAAGTATAAAGCACTAGTACGAAAAAGAGGCACTTTCCGCACAATTTGGCTGCTTTGAAAACGCTCTTTTCGAGCACATGCATTGTAAAATAGGTATTAAAAATAATAACACATACAGCCGCACAGTGTGTTAAGAACCCAAATAACTTCAAATACTTTCAAATACTCTTTATTTTGACTTTGACTTTGACTCTTGAACGCACCGTTTACGAGATGGGTAGGCATTAAATAAAAAAAATATCAGTTATTACCTTATAAGCATCCATTTCAACACGCAGCTTGCTCTGTGTCCATTTCAGGCGTCCGTCAAGTTCGCGCAAATCTTCACGAAACTTCGTCAGTTCTCGCTCGCTGTTCATTAGTTCATGACACTGTATAAGCAGTAATAACACCTAAGTCGAATAATTAAATGCTATATTTTCTTGCGGAAAATAGTAGAAGAAATAAATTAGGCTCTGTACAAAAGTACTGAAATCGCGAAAAAAAAAATCTTCAAAAAAGGACAGAAGATAAATTTTAGTTTAGTCCTGTTCCTGACAAATTAATCAGCGGCTGTCACTCCTCCATACAAGTTTAGACGTGATTAAAAACTTGCCTACTAAAATTACGTCAATTTACGTCAGGCGCTAACTAATTTGACAGGACTAAACTAAAATTTATCTTCTGTCCCTTTCTTAATGAAATAGAAAGAAAAAGATGCACTGAACATAAATTTAGTTTAGTTTGTGAACATGGGAATCGACACCATTGTCACCTACTATGACATTTTATTTTCCCCTGAAGACTTTCTTATTCGGAGCGAAAAAAAATACAAGGCTTAACGTACCTTATCATCATACAACTGACATATCCTCTGCTTCTCAGCATGGGCTGACTTAAGCTTGCCGTTCAAGAGTTCCACCTCCACCTGGGCAGCCTTCTCTGCCCTGGCTGCAGTCTCAGCTGCCCGCTTAGCCTCTATAGCAGCACATTCAACGCTTGCATACCGCATCACCGCTGCATCTTTTTCTCGTTCTGCATGGTCTACACGTTTGCCCATCTGTGGATTAATGTTTGTGTAAGAGGTTATGTGGATGGCTAGCGGTTCTCAAACTTTTTTGGCGACGGACCCCTTTTAGAAAACTACATCTTTGACGGAACCTTAGAATAATCAAAACCGTTCGTCGTTTTTTCAGATGTTGCAAAACTTGTTCCACAGGGGCCAAGTTTCATTTTTTTTAGACATAGGAGCAGTATCGCGTATAAAAAGTAAAGCGCATACTTGTAGTTTCATTGTATCCTGCATAGACACGTGATTAAGCAAATGCCGCCAAATCTAAAATTAGTTCTTGAGGAAACTGGGCTCCTCAAAACCTCTGTGGGCTCCGCGAAAATACTGGTTCATTGTGACCAGTAATTTTGCGGAGCCTCTACAGAGTCTTTGTGGAGCCCAGGGGTTCCGCGGAGCACACTTTGAGTATCACTGGCTATTGGTAAAGAGGATGAATGGAGTACAATGTGTGAAAAAAAAATGTCCAATCCGAATGGAGTACTTACATTGGTATTGCAATGAAATTGTCAAAAATGAATAAAAACATCGTAATATTTTTTTTAATACAAAAAAGTTATGGCTATTTAAAGTAATTTAAAGTTGACAATGTTAGTACCAAAATTATCCTAATTTCATTAACAATGTACTAATTTTCCCTTGCCTTGTATACATCCGCTCGCTACACAATGGCCCACATAATCAGCCTATAATGTTCCCACTGCTGGGACACAGGCCTTCTCTCTCTCAGTGAGAGGGAGCGGGCCGTAATCCACCACGCGGGCCCAGTGCGGGTTGGTAGATGTCACATGTCTTTTTTTGGTTCTAGGATATGCCGGTTTCCTCAAGATGTTTTCCTTCACCGTTTTGAGAGCAGTGGCGATGAAATAATTTACACAAAGTAAAGTGCCTGTCAGGGTTCGAACCTACGACCTACAACTCGTAAGTCGTGGCCGTTACCACTGGGCTACCACTGCTCATAAAGCACAATGGCCCGCGCCGCATGTATTTACAAAGTAAAATTCCCTACTGAAGAATAAAGGGGGGGAACAGTAGTTTTTTTTTTTTTGTAGTGACCCCCTTTATAGGTTTTTTTTGCTACATATTGTTTAGGGGCTCATCAGCTGCCCGCGAGCACAAATCTTTTTATGTAGAACTAACTATTGCTCACGAATTCGTCTGGAATCCAGGATGAAAAGTAGCCTATGTCCTTCTCTAGGTCATGGTTTACCCATATGCCAAATTTCCATCCAAATCCGCTTAGCCGTTTTAGCGTGAAAAAACAAACTCACTTTCGCATTTATAATACTAGCTTCCACCCGCGGTTTCGCCCGCGTGGTATGTCGATAAAAAGTAGCCTATGTCCTTCCCCGGGATGCCATCTATCTCCTTGCCAAATTTTATCGAAATCGGTTCAGTGGTTTAGGCGTGAAATGGTGATAGACAGACAAAGTTACTTTCGAATTTATAATATTAGTATGTATGTATGGATTAGGTACAATGCAGCTCTATAAAGTACATAAGTACAGGCGTCTATTCCGTATTGTTTAAACTGATAAGTTGATAACTTAGAGAGATACCATTAGACTCTTCATAGTTGATAAAACAAACATTTCACATAAAAAGTTACAAGATAATGTTTATGGCAGATTTCTATATGATAATTCAACAATAAACGATAATTGCTGACTCATAAATTATTGTTTTTTTTTTTTACCATTACCAGTAGTCTTTGGTCCTTTAAGCCCAAAACACACACAGAGCGGGTGCGGGGCGGGAGCGGGTCGGGCGCGGGAGTACGGCGGGTATAATAATTTGTAATTCAAGGAATTATATGGATGTCGACGGAACGACGTGAAAACCCACCTATCACTTCGTCAGAACAACGGGCACTCAACAAAAATATTAGAACATTGGTACGACGTGACCTCCGACGCTCCAATACACGCTCAATAGAGAAAGCGATTGAGCAAAATCGGGGGTCGAAAGTGTTCGTCCAATCACTCGGGAGGAGCCACCTGACGAAGTTGACCAAATCTAGTGGGGATACCGTCGTTTCGAAGCCGAAGATCCTTTCGGAAGTCGAAAACTTCTACGGCCAATTGTACGCATCGCATGCATCACGACCTGATCCCGAAAATGAGGATTCCAGAGCCACCTTAACCCGCCATTTCACGGAAGACCTGCCAGAAGTCAGCCAAGATGAAATCGAGGCGGCTCTTAAACAGCTTAAAAATGGAAAAGCCCCTGGTGAGGACGGCATTACGACTGAGCTCCTGAAAGCGGGAGGAAGTCCTGTACTGAAAGAGCTTCGGGAGCTCTTCAACTCTGTCCTGTTCTCTGGGAGAACTCCAGAAGCGTGGCGAAAGAGCGTGGTCGTTCTCTTCTTTAAAAAGGGTGATAAGACCCTTTTAAAGAATTACAGACCCATTTCGCTCCTAAGCCACGTATATAAGTTGTTTTCAAGAGTCGTCACGAATCGTCTAGCGCGAAGACTCGACGAGTTTCAGCCGCCGGAGCAGGCCGGGTTTCGAGGAGGTTACAGCACCATAGACCACATCCACACAGTGCGGCAAATTATACAGAAGTCCGAAGAGTATAATCGGCCCCTATGTCTTGCTTTTGTGGACTATGAGAAGGCTTTTGACTCTATCGAGACCTGGTCTGTTTTGGAGTCTATGCAGCGATGCCAAGTTGACTGGCGATACATCCAAGTGCTGAGATGTCTTTATGAAAATGCGACAATGACCGTCCAAACTCAGAACCAGCAAACTGAACATATCCCCCTGCGTCGAGGTGTGAGGCAAGGGGACGTTATTTCCCCGAAATTGTTCTCTAACGCTTTAGAGGATGTGTTTAAGACGCTGAACTGGGAAGGACGCGGCATTAACATCAACGGCGAGTACATCTCACACTTGAGATTTGCAGATGACATCGTCATAATGGCTGAGTCGCTGCATGACTTACAGCAGATGCTGGACGGCCTGGTTGATTCTTCTGTACGCATTGGTCTCCGGATGAACTTGGACAAAACCCAAGTTATGGTCAACGACCACGTTAGTCCGGGACCGATTGCTGTTAAGGGCGATGCTCTCGAAGTTGTTCGTGAATACGTTTACCTCGGTCAAACTCTGCAGTTTGGTACGAACAACTTTGAGAAGGAGGCTAACAGAAGAATTCAGCTGGGCTGGGCAGCTTTTGGGAAGCTCCGTCGAGTCTTCTCGTCGCGTATCCCGCAGAGCCTAAAGACTAAAGTCTTCAATCAGTGCGTCCTGCCTGTGATGACCTATGGAGCCGAAACGTGGACACTCACGGTACGGCTGGTCCATAAATTCAAGGTCGCTCAGCGAGCTATGGAACGTGCTATGCTTGGAGTATCTCTGAGAGATAGAATCCGGAATGAGGTAATCCGGCAGAGAACCAAAGTTGTCGACATAGCTCACAGAATAAGCAAGCTTAAGTGGCAATGGGCCGGCCATATTAGCCGTAGAACCGATGACCGCTGGGGTAGACGTGTTCTTGAGTGGAGACCGCGAATCGGAAAACGTAAGGTAGGACGCCCTCAGGCTAGGTGGAGCGACGATCTTCGCAGGGTGGCTGGTAGCAACTGGATGAGAGCTGCCGAGAATCGAGCTGAATGGCGTGCAATTGGAGAGGCCTATGTCCAGCAGTGGACTGCTATAGGCTGATGATGATGATGATGATGGATGTCAACACACAGAACGCGGGCGCGGGTCGGGCGCGGAGCGGGCCCCGCGCGGGAGCCGCGCCCGCCGCCCGCCGACACAACAGCGCGGGGCGGGAGCGGATCGGGCGCGGGAGTACCGCGGGTGTCATAAGTTGTAATTCAAGCAATTACATGGATGTCAACACACAGAACGCGGGCGCGAGTCGGGCGCGGAGCGGGAGCCGCGCCCGCTGACACATCAGCGCGGGACGGGAGCGGGTCGGGAGCGGTTGTGCTATTCTGTAAAAATATCTCCGTGAAAACTAAGTGTAGTAAAATATCAAAGTGAGCTTGGAGTGAACTGTAGCATCAGTAGGTATCGATGACAATGACTCACTCCACTATCACTTCACCTAAGTTTTCAAGGTAAGATGGTTACAGAATAGCAATGTGGGTGTAGCGGCGTTACATTCGTTGCAATACACGTATCGATGATATTCTCCATATTGATGTTTTTTTTTATTAATGTCAAGAACCTACAACTTTTTCCATTTTCGCGTTCTTCTCTTTAAAATAAGTAAAAAATATTAATTCTTCGTCCGTGTCAGAATCACCCAACATTTTCACAATGCAACGGCTGCCGTCTGTCAAAGTACAACCGCGCCCGACCCGCTGCCGTCCCGCGCCCGACCCGCTGCCGCCCCGCGCCCGCGCTCTGTGTGAACACGATGAACCGCGCGACTCACGCGATGAAAACGACCCGACCCGCTCCCGCCCCGCACCCGCTCTGTGTGTGTTTTGGGCTTTATTGTTATTATGTGGCCATCCTTACTAATATTATAAATGCGAAGCGAAAGTAACTCGGTCTGCCTGTCTGTCTGTCGCGCTTTCACGCCAAAACTACTGAACCAATTTAAATGAAATTTGGTACACAGATAGTCTAGAGCCTGAGAAAGGACATACTTTTTATTAACATACCTCGCGGGCGAAGCCGCTGGCAGAATCTAGTAGTTTATAATATAATATATCAATAATAAATGAATAACACCAGCATATTACTGTCCCACAGTCTTCGATCAACAATAGCACTAGATTAAGGATTAGGAACAAAAACACATCGCTCAAGTGGCCGCGATTGCCTAAAACTTGACTATAAACCTTACCACTAAAAAATAAAGTTTATTATAGTTTGCAATATATTTACTTCTTCGATAGAAAATTAAACAAATTTTTAAAATAAGAACAAAAATATTTATGTAAATATAAATCATAATTTCTAAACAATATGGTTGAAAAAACTATGTTGCAAAATAAGACCACAACATTATTTGTGGTCTTATTTTTCTGGCCGTTTTTGATACGCTCATCGGAAATCTAGTACTATTGTTGATCGAAGCCCACAGTAGAACAAAGCCCTCTTCTCATACAATGAAAGCATGAGCATTGATCATCACACTTTCTCAAGGCAGATTGGCGATTTCAGATGTATGTATGTAATATGTATTTATAGTATATGTAAACGGTACACCACTGACTACCTGCAGTATTATCTCTCCTTCGCGCTTTAATCCATCCAAAGGTTGTCTGTAAAAGATCGCTTTTAGCGATAAGTGTTGTCACCTTATGTTAAATTTCTACATTTATATCTGTACTAGCTTCCGCCCGCGGCTTCGCCCGCGTGGTATGTCGATAAAAAGTAGCCTATGTCCTTTCTCAGGCTCTAGACTATCTGTGTACCAAACATTTAAATCGGTTCAGTAGCTTTGGCGTGAAAGTGCGACAGACAACATTTACTTTCGCATTTATAATATTAAGTAAGGATTTTTTATGGTGTACATAATAAAGAGTATTATATTCTATTCTTTCAGACTTATATTAACCTCATGATTTTTTCCTTCATCAATGATCAATGTCATTGCCATAATAGTTAAAATTTGGTCAATTTTGATGTAAAATCCTACACAAAAGGACTGTTCTGCAGTACACCGCATGCAAGAGGTAAGGACAGCTTTAGCCCTGCAATAAGACATAGATAAAAACACGCACCATATCCAATTTAACCTCCAACTCTTTAAAAGTTAGATCTTTTTGCTGCAGCTCATCGGACTGCTGTTTGACTCTATCCCTCAAAGACACATTCTCCTTTCTCTGCTCAGCCAGGACACGTTCCAATGTTTCTATTTGAAACCGCAATATATCCTTTTTGGTGTCATTAGGCTCAGAATTTTCCAAATCCATAGATTTTGTTACCGCTACTTCTGCATGCGAATTTGGAATCAATTCTTGATGGTCGGCTGTTTCTTGCTTATCAGGGACCTCGGTCTTTTGTTCCGTATTCTCATCCTCAAATATGTCATTCATAACTTTACCGTTGGGTAGATTTTTGGCATTTTTAACTGGTTTTTGTGTGTATGCTGTTCTATGAGTGTAAGCACTTTTTAAACTACCGCTTACAGAGGAAAATATTCCATGAACATTTTTTACTATGCTACCGATATCTTGTGATAGCAATTCTTTTGGTATTCTCGTGTATTTTGGATCAATATGCGCTATGTTTTCTGGTAATTTCTGTACGGCACTAGCTTTTGATTTCTGGCTAGCGAATTGTGAGAGAATCTTATCTGCATTTAATTCTTTATCACTAGAATTTAAACTAGCATTTTCATTTGGTTTGTTAAAAGATATGTTTGAAATATTTTCAGCACTTTTGCTAAAAGGTGATTTACAGATGACATTGTTTTCTGTTATCTTATTTTCATTCAAGCTTACGGTCGAGGTAGTGAGAGGCCTATTCATATTATTATAGTCTGTTTGTTTATAATCCGTAATTTCAACATTTTTCTCATTTTTTCCTTGTGTATCACTTACATTCATACTCTCTATACAATTTATGATCAATTCTTTGGCTAAATCTATGTCAGTTTTTTGCGGAAATTCGAAGCTTAAAATATCAGTAACGCCATCCTCAGACCCTGGACTGGATAAACTACTTTCATTCGAAAGGCTGTCTGTCGACGATCCATTGCGAAAAACATCGCTAATTGTATTTTTAGTCGGGGATACTTCGGAATCAGAGGCTGGGAACGCGGCAGAACACGAATCTAACGTGTCCAGTCCGGAATCACAAATAGTTTCCACCATTGATCCATTTTCTTGAGTTTCTTTCACTTTTTCACTGACGTCAACAGACTCAATATGGATCCCGTTTTCTTCCAATTCCGTCGACATTATTGGTTAAAACACTTTTTATTTATCATCTGATTTATTTAATTTTATAATCATGAACAAACAAGCCATGAAGAAACTAAAATTGTTATTTTTTTAATAAAAATAAACATCAGCAGTGTTTGACGTTCCTTGTTGATTGTGGGTGGCCAGTTCTGCAATTATTTTTTTTAGAAAGATAATTTAAATGTTGCAAATTATAAATTCGCCAAAACCACAAAATACTAATTCAATAAATATATCAGTTATTCTCGTTTATTCATGCAATAATAAAAAATGTTAGCAAATTAAAAAAACAATAATTATTTTTAAAAAAGTACCTACTTCTAGATTTTTTTTACTCCACAGAAATCTCAATATTGCTACAAACAAAATGTTTTTAGTAGAATGTGAATTTACTACCAAGTTCGTTACAAAGAGGTACTAAAAGAAAAATGTAAATGTTTATATCAAAATGCTAATTGAATTCAGAATACATCTACCATTTATAAATAACAGTGAAGAAATGTAACTCTCAGCTCAAAAACGGTCACATGCAAATATGTAAAACTCAGTCGAAGCACGATCCACTCGTCTCTGGAGAGCTGACCTTGCCTTGTCGCGACCAATCGCGTTTGAACATTAACGAAAGCGAGTGTGGGCCCAAAAATCGAAACGGTAAACCATAATGTATGTATGAGATTTATCTAGCTCTCGTACTCACGTACGGATGATTGTTTTATTGCGCACTTGATTTTCAACGCACTGCTCAACCTAGAGGTGAAAATCCAGTGCACGATAAATAATCAAATATCTCCGTTCATCATTTGTTTAATGAAATAATTGAAGAATAGAAAAATTAAAAAATTGATACACATTGCATATAAAATTGCTTTTATTATCGTAATTTTCTGAAAAAAAGAGAAAACTTCATCAACCGGAAGTGCTTCATTGATTTTAAGAATGGTAGTTAATTCTACCGATGCTACTGGCAACATTAGAAGAAAACGTCATGTCATTTCCATTTCGTTCGCCAAAGAAATTGAAACGGAAAAGTAGGTCGTCAGTATTGATTTTTGCAATATTCGACAAACAAAAGACGTAGCTCTCTCCTGTTCAACGCAACAAACTACATGTATTCCTGATAGCGGCGCCTGAATTCAAGAAAAATGCCCGTGAGTACCACGTTATCATGTGATTTCCGGAATTTGATATGGATTCCTATTGGAACTCCGATCTTATCGATTTTGAATATTTTTTGGTATTGACAAATTTTTCCTCGTTCCTTTTCCTGAATTAGTTTTATCTATTCGTATTTTGGTTCAATCGTGCTAGTTGGGATGGTGAGTCATAATATTTTAATTCGTGTCAGGGTCATTTCAACTCCAACTCGAGTATGTCTAGGTACCTACGAAATTACGCATTGGCCGTTTCGTAATGTATTCTGCCATCTGCTTTGTACTTTCAATTTATGACTGTTTGAATTTTCCATAGATTCGTAGAGAAATCTATTTGGAACTCTTTTTTAGGTATATTTTGACGCGCACACAACCGAACGTGGTTACTGCCCGCGTTTTGTCGATTCGATATTTTTAGACGCCCGCGTCACCCACTTACTTTTTTTTAACCTACCTATATAGCCATGAAATAACAAAAATCGGTAGGTAAAATTCTTTTGTTCTAATTGAGATTCATCTAAATATTCAAGTTTTACTACCGACTCCCTTAGCCCAAAGCTGAGCGTACGCGTTCTAAATAGGTCGCCAGCCAATCTCAAGAGCATTGTTGCCAATGCCTATTTTCCAGATTCCCCAAAATCATTGGTGAAAATCCCTGAATTTGGGGAGAGCAAAATTCTGATTCCTCACAAAATTCCCTCTTAATAAAATATAATCAACTAATTTTTTCAATATTTATTAATAATTCTAAAGAATATAAAACTCAACAAGAAGATAAAAAAAAATATTCTTTGCCATGCAGCTACATATACTTATGGGTTTCACCTGAAAATCTATTGAATGTAATGTTGATTTTGATTTTATGTAATGTTGCCATAAAAAATATAAATTTAGACTGGAATTTACTGGATGACTGATCCACATGCGAGTATGTAGGTAGTAAAATGATGTTTGTATTGTAATATTGGTTTACCTTGGTAAAATTTTAAAATCCCCATATAATGCCCGCATGGGTCCTCTCACCACATAATCCCCAATCGTTTTGAAATTCCCCCCAGTTTGGGGGAAATCCCCACAAATTGGCAATGCTGCTCAAGAATTTAGCCATCATGTAGTATTATACATAAGTACTTACAATATTTAAATCAACCTACTAGGTACCTAATTGGGCTTTACGTAGATTACTCCTAAATATGTTTTCATTTTTGTATCATATTGGAAAAAAAACCACTGCTTGACTTAGCCTCCCCTTACCATAGCCTTAACAGTTACCATGACACAAAATGCACATAGACATCATAATAATAAAGCTTCAAATTTTATCTCGTTCAGTGTTCTTAAAACCTACCTTTCATAGTTACACTAGCTGTTGGGCTGTTGGCTGCAGCTTCGTCTGCGAACCAGGATGAAAAGAAGTATCCTAAGTCCTTCTCATCATGGTCTACCCCTGTGCCAATTTTCATCCAAATCCATTCAGCCGTTTTAGCGTGAAAGCGTAACAAACAAACTCACTTTCGCATTTTTAATATTAACTAGCTTCTGCCCGCAGCTTCGCCCGCGTGGTATGTCGATAAAAAGTAGCCTATGTCTTTCTCCGGGATGCCATCAAATTTTATCGAAATCCGTTCAGTGGTTTAGGCGTAAAAAGGTAACATACAGACAGACAGACGGAGTTACTTTCGAATTTATAATATTAGTAAGGATTATAAAGAGTAAATATAAAAATATAAATACAAAAGTATATGTATTTATATAATTAAAATGCTTAGTCAGTACCTAAATTCCAACACAAATAAGTTAGGAATTGGTTAAATAAGCGAGTCCAACAACACTTAGGTCTAAAACTTTGACAAATGATAATATGAATCACTATGTACAAATCGATTCAAACTTAATGGCGGCTCGGAAGTTAGCTTTTAGCTGCGCAGTACCCCACCCCTCACCCCAGCTGTCACATGAAATTGTTACTGCGCAGCGACTCGCCTCATGTTCCGAGCCGCCATTAAGTTTGAATCGAACTGTAACGGATGAATGAAAGGCAGTCGAGATGAGAATGCTAAAAGGGCTGTGTGGTGTTATGCAAATGGATAGAATAAAGCAATCCTAACTTCCTAAAATATTATAAATGCGAAAACGGCTGAAAAGATTTAGCTGAAAATGTGTAGGCCATAATCTGGAGTAGGACATACAGGATACTTTTTATCCCAATATTCTCTCGGGCTCGCGACTTATGCGGGTGAAATCGCGGGGTGCATTTAGTTTATAATATTAGTTATACTCTATTTGAAATAAGATTAGACATTTAAATAAACCTTTTTTTACAGTCCGCTCTACCGATTTTGACCTCTATTGCGTTGCTGGCATGACAAGCGGCAGCTGCAGTAGTTTTTATGCTTTTAATGCCATCCTTATGCTTACGGTATAGAAGTCAAAATCGGTTGATCGGACTGTATGAAGGTTTGTTTAAATGTCTAATCTTATTTCAAATGGGGTAGAGGATTTTTGGTCCTTTGATAATATTTCTTTTGGTTTTGTTTGTCCTTTCGAATCTATTCCAATGTAAGTTGTTTCGTTAATTTGTTTCATTGATTCCGCCATCTTCACCAAGTCGGAACCTTGGATGGCTATGGCTTCTGTAATATGTACGTCAGTAACCAACTCGCTGTGCTCACAATAACTACATTGTTCATAATCAGAGACAAACATCAAGTAGGTACACATTAAGCTATACATTTCCAGTTTAAGCTGATCTCGCATTGTATAGAATTTCCGTACAATGCGAGGTCAGCTTATACTGGAAATGTATAGCTTTATGTGTAGCCGTGTGTACTTGCACAATTCAAAAGCAAAAACATACGACCTTGAAAACATTTGAATATTTTATTTGTGTGCATATTATTATCTCGTCATCGCATGCGCAGTTTCTTAACAACAAAATAATAACTGCAGTATCGATAAAAAAACTGCATTCATACGCTAAGAGGAAAAATAACGAATGCGTCTTCGCCATTAGGTAGCCTTACTGAGTTAATTTTTTGGTCCTTTTAGTCGGTAATATTTCCAGATCGCTCGGCTACGTAATAACACCCGCACGGGTCGATCCGTCAGGTTAAGCTACGCTTTCCGGGGTGGGTCCGTGGATGGGTGATCTTTACATACCGAGACTCCTCCGTGTCATTTGTCGATTTTTGACAGTCATTACGGGTCGTCAGAAGCACGAAAGTGTGACAACCAGTCTTACCAAGGGGTATCGTATTACCCAGTAACTGGGTTGTGTTACGCTTAGCATGATCACATTAGAAACAGGGTTTGTCGACGGAAGAATAGACAAAATGACAGATAACAATCACAATCTGTCATTTTGTCTATTCTTCCGTCGACAAAACCTGTTTCTATGGTTGTCATACTACGCGTGCTGGGTAGATGATGACTTCGCCAAAGTTCCATGTAATAACCCGGTCAAGTCTATTTTCTATGGCTCGAGGATGCAACTGTTATTTTTCTAAACAGGCGTTTCTCTTGTACCACAGGACGCGGAGCTAGCACCTCCCACCGTCGAGAATGTACGGGTGGTCGTGCGCGTCCGTCCGATGGACCAGCGAGAGAAGCTGGATGGCTCCTACAGCTGCGTCTCCGTCGATGGGCAGAACAATACTGTAGCCGTGACGAAGAACAACGTGACAGCTGCCGAGCCTCCGAGGGTGTACGCTTACGATGCGGTCTTTGACAGCAATACTAGCCAGGTATGTTGTTTTTGGTCCTTAGGAGCAGAGACTTCCTACCTCAGATTTTATCTCGCTCGCACCATACTACTCGCGACCTGAGTGAGGGCGAGACGCAGTGGGGGCGCTAGCGGCTCTCAAGCCCCGAAAAGTCTAGGTAATTGCTTTTTTCGGTGAAAGTAATAGTAATTTAAAAAAGCTAAAAAACATGAGACCTGCTTGATCTAATTTGAAGTATTTTTTTAATACCAGCGGTTTATAGTTTTGTTTTGATCATCGAAGTACTAAAAAACCCACGAAAATACCCTGAAATAACCCTGGAAAATAACCCACGGGAACGTATTAAAAGTACCCTATGTGTTAATCTAGGTTATAAACTCAAATCCGTTCAGCCGTTCTTGCGCCAATCCGGAACATACCTATATCCAGACAAACGAACAAAAATTCTAATAAAACCTTTAAAAAAAAAAAAAACAACCGACCTCCAAAAAAAGAACTAAAAAGGGAAAATAATTTTGCAAGTCGCTGTGGCTTTGGTTTTCAATTTTCGTTTTTTGCCACCAACTTCCGAATTTAAACTAATTTTTCACTTTTTAGTGTTTTTTTTTATTATTTAGGAACTAAATGGTGACATGGGGCGAGTGAGTGAACATGCGCGAATGTTATTTGCGTAAAAAAATAACAATAAGGACATAAATTATTATTATTAAATGAGACAAAGGTTTTTTTACAAAACCATACAATTCCTGCAATTTTGTTTAAAACAAGATTATATTATTAAAAAAAAAAAAAATATAAACATAAATAATACGTGAGGCAAAAAACATAATAACAGAACAAGTATCAGTATTGTATCATTTACAATACAAGGCATGGCGTCATTTGACTGTAGGCAAGAAATAAAAGAAAGTTCCTTACTCTATCTAACATTAGCTGTATAATAATGACGTCAGCTCTATTCCCGTCGATGAGTAACTAAGTGATAGATGTTACTTGTTTCTATCCGGAAAAGGAAATAGGAATCTTCCATCATTTTCCTTGTTTAGGAAAATTGCGGGGCTGTTTCAGTGTGTAAATGTTATATGATTTTATTTCTGTAAATATAAACAATTTCACACGTCAATTATATTTAAAAATAAAAACTTTTTACAAAAAAAAAACAATCGACTTCCAACAAAATACTGAAAAATTTAAAAATGAATTGAATTACGGAAGTCGGTGTCTTTGCTTTTCAATTTTCGTTTTCTGCCACTGACTTCCGAAATAAAAATATTTTTCACTTTTTTTGTTTTTTTTGGAAGTCGGTTGTTTTTTTTTTTGTAAAAAGTTTTTATTTTTCACTGCAAGTCGGTTAAAAAACTAGATGAGTTTGGTGTTTCGTATCTGAGCTTCTACTCTGAGAGAAAGACCTATAACAAACTCTCTCTTTTAAAGTCTAGACATAATCATGGTCAGATCATGTGTACGATAAATCGTTTTATACAACGATTTTTTTTATATATCCCATAACTCTAGAGTATTAATTAATAAAACCATGTCGAGGAATCAACTGGCATGTTTTTTTTTTATTTTTCATACAAAAACAATTCGACAAAGTCACGATTATTTACGAAAAAAAATTGACAATGTCTACAAAAAAAAAGACGATGTCGCATTTTCTTAGCTTTAAATAATATGAATGATTAGTTTGAATGAAAATGATTTACCCGTATGTATTAATGAAACTTAGATACACACATCGAGAGTCTAATAATATACGTACGTTAAAAAAAAACGATGTTTTGTCAAGTCAAAAAACCGTGCGAAGCAGGGGGCGGTTCGCTAGACTCGCGACAATCTAAGAAGTCCGTTTTGACAGCTATAAAAATCCTTTGTGTAGCAAAGAAAAAAAAAATAGTTTCTAAAATACTGATTCTCGAGACATATCGTTTAAAAATACTTAGAGAGTTTGTAATCGACGACTTATCTACATTGATTAAAACTGATTCTCAAGGCTTTTTTTTGGGTAGGAAATCATCAAATGACTTCTCCCGCTCTGGCGGAGCGGAAGGGCGTGTCAGACTCTTACTGACTATAAACCCACCCGTGTTCCTTCTGTTGCCTGTTGCCAGTGTCCCGGTATCCCTTTCGGACTATTCCGCAACCCTAACGTTTAATTACAAGTACGAGAACGAAACGTCAAAACGGACTTCTTAGATTATCGCGAGTGTAGTTCAGTAATAAAACAGAATTTGTATAAAACTGGCAGATAATTTAACCGGAACTTAGAACGGTGGTGAAATAAGCCAACACTGTCGTCATTGTTATGATAATCAATTCTCAAGGCTACTTAATTAATACTACATTTAGTAGTTCTCTTTAGTACTGGTCTAAACAGCTTAATAATTTTCGTTCTCATGTCATGTCACATTACAACTAGGCTTGCAGAAAAAAAATCGAAATATCGATATTAGGTACTAACTTCCGCCCGCGGCTTCGCCCGCGTGGTATGTCGATAAAAAGTTGCCATTGTCCTTCCCCGGGATGCCATCTATCTCCTTGCCAAATTTTATCGAAATCCGTTCTGTGGTTTAGGCGTGAAAAGGTTACATAGAGACAGATAGTGTTACTTTCGAACTTATAATATTATGGATTTGTTCGATAAACGATATGTTTAGGCGATATTTATTATTTCGATGTATCGATATAAAATATCGAAAATGTATCAAAAACCATATATTAAAAAAAAAACCAAAACATGACCTACATAAAGTTTTTTTTTTTTTATATTCCACCGGTTTATCGTTTTTTTTTTCGATATGCTTATCTAAATCGATATTGAATCCAGAGCGCAGCGAGAGAGGAATAACATCATTCGAGATTAAAATAGTGTTACCCTCTATGTGCAAATAAGTTAAGTTCAACTTATGAAGTAGTAGTATTTTTCTTTAATTTGACTCGCGCGCCAAGCGCGGTTTACTTTATCATACAGCCGGTTATTTGTTCATACAATGTTCGTGATCAATAATCACATTCCGAATTCAAATTACTTTCAGTCCCTTGGGATTAAAGAGCTATTTTAGTCCCTGTTTACGAGGAATAAGCTAGCTCTTTTTGAATAGATGTGATAAAACAAGTTTTTCTACACTAAAACAGTCTAACATCCATATTATTAGAATAAAAGATTTCCGACTATGGAAAAAATGTATTAACCCCCTCCCGCTGCAATTTTTATCGTACACTGTAGTATTCTATAACGTGAATATCTCATGCAACGGGGTGGTGAAGCTCCCGGGGCGGGTACCGCGAAACTAGGCCACGACCCGAGCCCGAACGCCACATAAAAATCCGAGTGCTGCCGATCAACGTGCAACCTGTTACCAGTCCTATTGCGCTCTTAACCCTAGTCGCACCGCGAGCTCGTCGGGAGCGCTTCCGACAAAATAATATAAAATAATACCGTATTATATTCCTGTGATTTTAGTCACTACTTTTAGTATTTCAGTGATTTTTTACGTGTATTAACAAGAAGAGAAGAATTTTGAGAAATTCGTGGGTCTAGTCCATCTTTCGACTTGACTGGCGCTGTTTATCGCCTCAGTCTTGTCGAATGGTGGGTTAAATCTGTGTTTTAACATCATAAAAGAAGACTCCACGCAAGAAGACGAAGAAGACTTCTTTGTTGTAATATTTTTACCGTGTTTTTTTTTTTTTTGAAGACTGTTTCTGTGGGAATATATCGCGTTTAGAACAGTTTTAGATGGGTAAAAACCGAAATATTCTTGGGAAACTGTGTTATTATTTCAATATATTAGCATGAATTTTTGTTTTGTGTAACGAGAAGTGTTCATATTTCATAAGTGTCTGTATTTAGGTCATTCTTGAAAGAATCTTTTGTAGTCGCCTCTTGTGGAATACTATGCCGCACGTGCCGTGTCCTAGTTTTTTTATGAGTTGACCTACTTAACCAATCATTGATTTCCAATATTCCACCTCGCAAGGGACGGCTTTGAAGTGCTTTTACGAATGACAATTATTGTTAGGCTTTGTCAGGTTTGACTTCGAAGTATGATGGATAGAAGGCTGAACAACAAAAGAATCTATCCTACACAAAGAAGAAAAACTGAATTCGGGTTACAATTTCAACATCATCGAGTTCTTCTGTCAACATCGCAATAGTTTAGGAAAACTAAAATAGAATGAAAACGTAACCCGAATGATGTTGTAACGTTTCTTACAGTTCTGGAATTTATCAGAGCTCTGTCTGTGACGTAAAATTCTTAATGCATCTTGTAGTACGTCGCGCGTAGACTTTCGTCTGTTTATACCGCGCTGGCTGTACTAGAAGACGTTAAGAAATATAATGTAGTGCATCGGGGAGTTGATGGCAACGGCTGGATGAAGACCTGAAGATTTGTCTTGAAATTTTATTTTTCTTTGTCTTTATGTAAACTGTTTGGATTCATATACAGATGTTGTCTGTTGTGAATACAAACAGCACATTTTTGTAGTAATTTTAGTAAACAAAGTTTTTTTTAATTACAGTAATTAGGTCATATTTCCTTTGTATGTCGTTCTATTTTTAGATCTGTTCCTGTTTTATGCCAATAATGTATGCTTCTCGGACTGAAGGACCAGCACCACCAATGCTCCGCAGAACTGGGCTTCTGTTTGAATGAATGCACTTTTCTTTTGTAGATTGCAGTGGAGATGCTGATCGCTGATTAATTTCATATCTTTTCCTATCTTTAAGCAGAGGTGAGCAGAGCTGTTTTTCTGATACTTAGTATAAATAGGTAGGTAGGTAGGATTTATGTAGAAAATCAATTGACTGGTGACAGGTTGCACGGCGATCGTCATTTTCGTTATTACCAAATCACAACATTTATTAGTTGACAAACATAGATGTTTTCATTATAATAGTCCTCCACTATTTTTAATTAATGTTCTTTTTCATCAAACTTTATGTTTTACGCAAGTTTTTTTTTTTTAAGTAAGTGGTGGCTTTAGGCAGTTTACTTTAAATTTTACACCTTGCAATTCTAACGATCTAAAAAGCGCATCTGATGTCGCGATCGCGATTGGCGTGGCCGTGCACGCGTAGCATGACCACTGTAGCCACGGGTTTTGTTGACGGAAGAATAGACAAAATGACAGATAAACAATCACAATCTGTCATTTTGTCTATTCTTCCGTCGACAAAACCCGTTTCTACGGTGGTCATGCTAAGCGTGCTGGGCCCTTCAAAATTTACCATCGACTCGAACAGAAGACTAAATTTTAGGACCATAACATTTTCCTTGTCATTTCTTCTTTCTTCATATCTTTGGGCACAAAAACTGTGCTTGTGGAAAAAGTCCGCCATTTTGTATAAGATCAAAAAGGCCGATTTTTTTGTCCTTTGTTCATATCAATGTTAAATCGTGTATTCATGTACACACGGCTACACATCAAGCTATACATTTCCAGTTTATGCTGATCTCGCATTGTACGGAAATCCTATACAATGCGAGATCAGCATAAACTGGAAATATATAGCTTGATGTGTAGCCGTGTGTACTAGGCTGAATTCAAAGAACCGGTTTATACGTAGGTAAATTTCATAGTTTCATATTATGCGTGACCTAAGATTCAAACTGCCACTGCTGAGCAAATAGTAATATTTTAGTTATTATAAAGAACTAGTCGTCTCTGAAATATTATGGGGTCAGCTTCCTGTTTGACCAGATGCGAATGAATTAATAGAAGATGAATACAAGGAATAATGAATTAATACAAAAGTGCTTATAATATTTACAGGGGTGGGAACTCCATTCATAGTCGAAAAAATCGAATACATAATTACATTCACAAAGTTAAGAACTTCCATAGAAATCAACTGTGGGTTTGGCCGTCTTATGCTCAAATTACAAATTTTATGCCCAAATCGCCCTGTCAATCCAAATAACCTAATAATCTGGTCCTGCATCTTGATCCTAAGTTCCGCAAGCAATTATCAACCCTAAAATAATTACATGACAATCGAGTCAATAGTTTATCCATAAAATCATTATTCGACTGGTCCTGTATCTTCGCGTTTTTTGGTCCTAAGTTCCGCAAGCAATTATCAACCCTAAAATAATTACATGACAGTCGAGTCAATAGTTTATCCATAAAATCATTATTCGACTGGTCCTGTATCTTCGCGTTTTTTGGTCCTAAGTTCCGCAAGCAATTATCAACCTTAAAATAATTACATGACAGTCGAGTCAATAGTTTATCCATAAAATCATTATTCGACTGGTCCTGTATCTTCGCGTTTTTTGGTCCTAAGTTCCGCAAGCAATTATCAACCCTAAAATAATTACATGACAGTCGAGTCAATAGTTTATCCATAAAATCATTATTCGACTGGTCCTGTATCTTCGCGTTTTTTGGTCCTAAGTTCCGCAAGCAATTATCAACCTTAAAATAATTACATGACAGTCGAGTCAATAGTTTATCCATAAAATCATTATTCGACTGGTCCTGCATCTTCGCGTTTTTTGGTCCTAAGTTCCGCAAGCAATTATCAACCCTAAAATAATTACATGACAATCGAGTCAATAGTTTATCCATAAAATCATTATTCGACTGGTCCTGTATCTTCGCGTTTTTTGGTCCTAAGTTCCGCAAGCAATTATCAACCCTAAAATAATTACATGACAGTCGAGTCAATAGTTTATCCATAAAATCATAATTCGAAAAAAAATATATACGCGTCGATTTGAGAACGTCCTCCTTTTTTTTCGTCGGTTAAAAATGCATAGAAACAAAATATTGTACATAGTCAGTTCATGTAATCATTGCATATCGAGCGAAACCCGAGGTTGAACGAAACGCGACACTGCTGACTATGCTGCGTTTAGTTATTTTATTACACGTTCGCGTTTGATAATAATTTTCCTAATAATTTGTTGTTACATTATTTAATTGTAACGCATGTAGTTTTTGGTAGGGAGATGTTTTAACTGTGGTTTTAAAAGTCAACTTAAAAGAACGAACGAAACAACGATTTATGCCCCCTAACACGTGTGACTCCGGATTTTTATTTTGTCTGTCTGTGATGTCTTGACCTTGTTTAAACCATCGAGATATAAGTACTAACGTACTAGAGAAGCTACGTCAAATAACTGAATTGTCCTATTCTTCGTATTGGATCTTTAGTTCGCTGCAGCGCTAAAATAATAACAATTCGTCTAAACTGTACCTAATTTACCACAGTGCTAGATTTGCTGCGGAAGTGTATTTATTCTCGGCAAAAAGGTCTTAAGCGCCATGTAAATCACGGCACTACGCGTTTTCTTCGACAAACTGCGGCGCGATCGCCGCAGTTGAACGAGACAAAGTAGGAATTTACGGTGTCTTCTCTAGTACGTTAGTACTTATATCTCGATGGTTTAAACCTTTTTAGTTAACTTTTTGTCGTAGTTGGGTTTTAGTTTTATAAATGTTTTATTATACTCCAATGATATTATATTAACAGATATGTTATACACTCACAAAACAAACGAAAAAAGTGTTCCGCGCAGCAGCGGCACACATACCCACGTTTCATTCATTTTTACATTTCACTACAAGTAAAAACGTTACAATTGGAATGTTTTCGAGTCTTCACGATTGCGCGCTTATAACATATTTGTTAATTTAATATCATTGTTATACTCTTTTTGAGCGTATTAAATTCATCGATGTGTCCAAGAGTCTAGATATCTCACTTATCTATTTTCATTGGAACAAAGAGCTAATTGTTACATACATAGAAGTCTATAGGGTACCAGTAATAAAACACACCTTATCATATTTGACACACTGAAATGACAACAATTTGTATGTGTCATCAACTCGTCATAAAACAATGTTCTGGAAAAGGTTCTTATGCTTAGGAATATTAAATTTTCAAGGGGTAGAGACGAAAAAAAAAAAAAATTTTATTGTTAGCAGCATTTCATATTCTTTATGGTACTCTTTAGGTCATGAGCCATGAAAAATACGAAAAAAAAAATATTGGCCTGGGTCTTCCGTCTTACTTAGCATGAAAATGTATTCGTTTCAAACTCAAACTCAAAGCATTTATTTCAAATAAACTAATTACAGGCACTTTTGAATTGTCAAGGGGTCGGTCAGTCAGAAAGATGAAGCTAGTTGCCCATTCCAAAGCGTAGTAGGTACCTATGGAGAAGAACAGGCATGAAACTCCACGGACACTCTTTTGTCCTAGGTCATAAGGGGAGGCATGAAAATTGATTCGCTGTTACAATGCATAGGTAGAAGATTACCATTGGTACACTCAGCAGTTAAAATCTACCCTCAAATTAAAAAAATAATAATTTATCATCAGTTAAAAGCCTCCAAACAGCGCCTTAACAAAGAAAATCGCGACTAAAATTCACGCATTTCCAAAACCGACTCCGATCCGTACGCACACTAAAACCAACCCTCGAAAAAGACGGAAAGTAGAACAATCAAAATCATAACCCTCCTTTTTATTTCGCCGTAATCGGTTAAAAATACATTCACGTCCAGACGGTAGGTAGTTGGTACTCTCCGCCCCCTAGGACCAACATACAACAGTCCGGTACAGTCACGTTACTCCGTGGCGTGCCATGCAGTGGATCAATAGCGCAGCGCGGAGTGCGCGTGCGCGCGGCCCCACTGCCCCATTTAGACAACGCGCCCTTGCCACGCCTCGAAGGCTTCGAATATATTCAATTAGTTTATTGGTATATCTAGTTGGATTTTTTGAGGATAAAGGATTTGTTTTGATTTTGCAGAAAGAAAACACTGCAGTAGATATTTTAGGGAAGGATCTTAGGAAGAAGTTTTACAAAAAAAAAAAATACAACCGACATCCAAAAAAAACACAAAGAAGTGAAAAATAACTTTAATTTCGAAAGTCGCCACCGACTTCTGAAATTAAAATTATTTCCGGGTTTTGTCGATGGAAGAATAGACAAAATGACACTTTGTGATTGTTTATCTGTCATTTTGTCTATTCTTCCGTCGACAAACCCCGATTCTACGGTTGCCATGCTACGCGTGAAGGAAGGGCTAACAAGATTTACTGTCAAATGATAGCGGATTACCTATAAAGAAAACCCATACCGAGACTCCTCCGTGCCTCGGAAAGCACGTTAAGACGTTGGTCCCGGCTGTCATTCTTGATCTTTGACAGTCGTTACGGGTCGTCAGAAGCCCGAAAGTCTGACAACCAGTCTTACCTAGGGGTATCATATTATTATCCAGTTACTGGGTTGTAGAGGTCAGATAGGCAGTAGCTACATTTAAAATACTGGTATTCACCTGCATCTGGTTAAAAGGCAGATTGACTAATTATAAAGAGAGAGAACGAATTTTGTGTGAATTATTATGTTTAGGGTAATCTCCGGAAAAACGGTAAGGTTTTGAAAGGTAGGTACTGTAACGTCTTACGGACGTTACCTAGATGTGTGGGGGTGTGTGAGGAGGGAATTCCAAAGAGGAGTAGGTTTTCCAAGGGTTTATTACTTATACGACACGTTTATACATATTCAGGGTCCGGGCTGCTCTGCCCCTCACAACATAACAAAACACACCTGTCAATATTTAAATACCGACTGCTGGAGCGTTCGCAAGTTTAAGGCTGCGCTTAAGTCAGCCAGCCCAACGTGAGGTTGCATATCGCATAAAACCTCTACATCAGCTACGCCCCTTAATTGAATAGATGGATTGGCGCAGACAAACAAACAAGACTTCTATTCAAAACGCCCCAACAGTCAGTCCCTACCTACCTAAGCCTATAAGAGAGATTACCTAACGCCAGGGAATATACATGGTGAGGTCTTTCTTTTGCAGAAGAAGGCTTAAGTCAGGACGGACGAAAGTCACCCCGGCTTGTGACAGTTAAGGTAGGCTTAGCATGTGCCACATTGCACCCATATCAGCACAACGCCTCGTCCTGCTTAAACCTCGTCATACCAAAACTGGCGGAAAAGATATGACAAAGCCTCCTAGGAGAAAACACGATGTGACGAGTTCACATCTGCCCGGATGGGGCTTAGAACCACTAGAGCACAACATCCACAACTTTCCTGCCGAATAGACGCCACTGAGTCCACGGGTACCAAACTTCTGGATATATGCGCCCACCAAATGAAAACAACATCATGCTCGCACTCCAGAGGGACAAAATATAAAAATAATCCTACACTCATATTAACTGTGGGCCCTCAATCAAAAATGTACCATAGGCGTCTATCAGACGCCCCTCACAAGGCCAGGCCCGTAAGTGAGGTTGGCAACACCTCTGACTGAGTGGGCACCACCAATCTGTGGAACTGCACTCATAGATTGGACTAATTGTGTTAATCTAACACACTTTGCAAGGCTATGCCCCGTTCGCAAAGTCGGCCTCAACTGAAGTTGAGTGCCTCCATCCCCCTTTTGTAAGAGGGACCATAGTCGATTTCCTCCTAAATCCTCTGGAGCACATTCATGTTACGCTAGCTCAAAGAAAATTATTAAAGATCGGCGCGACGTCCCCATGACTCCATGGACTCCATGGCGAAGTGGGAAGTATCACCACACACGCTCCAACGCGCTGTGCAGGTGACGCCCCACTCGTTCGCGGCTGGCGGCCGTATCTGATGCTTTTTTTTCTCCGCAATATGAAACATATATAAATGAAAATGTATTAATATTACACCAAATAAAAGAAACTAAACCTTGCGATGTTTACATCGATGTGACTTTGACATGACAATTAATATAAATGACGTTTAAAAAAAGGTAAATAACTACATCATAGAGAGAAAAGGTTTTAACATAAAGACATGTACAAAATCCCTGACTCACTCATTATTTAATTTCAAAAAACTTATATTTAAAAAATGAAAACTTCTTTATAAAATACCTAATACCTATGGTCCTTCCTTGAAAGTGAACCATATTCGGTTTGAAGTTTTTAAATTTCGACCTTTTAATCCGTGATACCTTTTCTTTTATTGGTGCTCTTTTACAATTATTTATAGCATGCTTTTGTCGAAATATGAAATTAATATAAAAGTTCAGAAAAGCTAAAAGCAAAATTAGATAATTCGATTTTGTGAGGGACCGAGTTAATTTACTCTTACTACACATCACGATACCTCGAAAATTATCATCTATAGCTTCGACAGTTTGATATGGATTGGTCACGTGTTCGTCCAGCAAAACTAACACTTTAAAGTCAGACTCCTGGTCTCCGACCACACTTGACTCCAGATCCTTACCAACCAAAATATCATCACACCTCATCACATCTTCACTTTCATCTAAAGCTTTTTTATCTTTATCTATGTCTAAAACGACTTTTGTCTCAGTGAGTTCAACTAGAGACAAAGATAACTGGTCAACCTCCTTTATTTCGGTTGTTGACAAGGAATGGTCATTCTCCTTTGTTTCGGAAAAATATTGACCAATATCGTTTTCACCAATTTGATCTACGATGATGTTATTATTATTAATTTGTTCATCGTGATCATCATTTTCCTCTATTAAGGACACCATTTGAGGGTCTGAAACACAACTGAAAGAAATAATAAATGGACTGGACTGACCCGATTCATCCAATTCTTCCTCGTGTTCATTCACGAACACATCCATCAGCTTGTCCTCATCATGCGCAAGACTGCGCTCGTCATCAACATTGTTTCTGCCTTCCTGGCAGCTTTGTTCTACTTCTAGCGGGTCATCTTGTCTTTCGCTAGAAAATAAATAAGCATGAATATCTAAATTCACCACGGCTTCCTGTCCGCCTTCATCCGACAATACTTGTGCAATCTCCTCTTGCACCCTATATAACTCTCTGTGACACTTGCACGGGAATTCTGCCCAAAGTGCGTCACACATCGCCTTAAAACTCATACCCTCGTGGTATGTATAATTAAAAAAGATTCTCGCAGGACCCATAAGGTATTCGCCTATAATCAGCGCCCAATCGCTGTCTCGCCATTCATTGTCGATGGCCACACTCTCGAATTCCTTTACGAACTCTTCCAAACAAACGCCATTGTACCCAGAGAAGAACTGGATTTGCGAGGCCATCTCGCTTTTTTATAAAATGTTAGAAAAAAACCACTTAGCTTTTATAATCCGTCAATGCGTCGTCTTCCTCCTTTATCTTGCACACTTTGCTGTGCTATTTACCCCCACAAAATTTTAAACTTTAAAACTTCATAGCCGTACTCGGCATATTATAATAACTGTGGCCGTACCCGGCGCCTCCACCATATGTAACGTCTTACGGACGTTACCTAGATGTGTGGGGGTGTGTGAGGAGGGAATTCCAAAGAGGAGTAGGTTTTCCAAGGGTTTATTACTTATACGACACGTTTATACATATTCAGGGTCCGGGCTGCTCTGCCCCTCACAACATAACAAAACACACCTGTCAATATTTAAATACCGACTGCTGGAGCGTTCGCAAGTTTAAGGCTGCGCTTAAGTCAGCCAGCCCAACGTGAGGTTGCATATCGCATAAAACCTCTACAGTACACACGGCTACACATCAAGCTATATATGTCGCAAGTATAAGCTGATCTCGCATTGTACGGAAATCCTATACAAAGCGAGATCAGCATAAACTGGAAATGTATAGCTATATTATGTGTAGCCGTGTGTACATTATTCCAGATGGACATCTTTACATATTATAAAACAAAGTCCTCCGCCGCGTCTGTCTATCGTCCTGTTCGCGATAAACTCAAAAACGACTGCACTGATTTTCATGCTATTTTCACCAATGGATAGAGTGGTTCTCGAGGAAGGTTTTAGTATATACTATATAATAACCGACATCCACGCGGCCATCAGCTAGTAGGCTATAATTATATGGTGACTGGTAAGTAGTGACAGATACTTAAACCCGTAACTTTATTATTATTATGAACAACTTTCACTATGGGAACAAACTTGAAATCGCGAAAAAAAAATCAGCTGTTCTCGACATTTATTTATTTCCTTTGGAAGACTTACAGCACAGCTAAACAAAACAGACTAAGAAATTGATGACTGACAGCCAATTACAAGTCTTCATATGTAATTAACAGAATCAAAGAAATCTGTGAACAGCCAACAAAAACAATAATCCGCCAAAGCCTACGCATAAATCGTCAAAATCTAGGGAACAGCTGATTTTTTTTCGCGATTTCAGGTTTTCAGCAACACCACAATTAAATCAACAGTTGAAACTCCCCAATCCTTACTTCCTTGCTTATATAATATTATAAACTAGCTGATGCCCGCGGCTTCGCCCGCGTGGGTGTCGGTTATTATATACTAAAACATTCCTCGAGAACCACTCTATCCATTGGTGAAAACCGCATCAAAATCCGTTGCGTAGTTTTAAAGATTTAAGCATACATAGGGATATAGGGACAGAGAAAGCGACTTTGTTTTATACTATGTAGTGATGCGAAAGTAACTCTGTCTGTCTGTCGCGCTTTCACGCCAAAATTACTGAACCGATTTAAATGAAATTTGGTACACACGGCTACACATCAAGCTATACATTTCCAGTTTTTGCTGATCCCACATTGTATAGGATTTCGGTACAATGCGAGGTCATCTTATACTGGAAATGTATAGCTTGATGTGTAGCCGTGTGTACACAGATAGTCTAGAGCCTGAGAAAGGACATAGGCTACTTTTTATCGACATACCACGCGGGTGGAAGCTAGTAATATAAAGTGAGTTTGATTGTAACGCTTTCACGCAAAAACGGCTGACCGGATTTGGATGAAATTTGGCACCGGGGTAAACCTTGACAGACCCTTGAAGAAGGACATAGGATACTTTTTAACCCGATATTCCCACGGGATCGAGACTTACGAGGGTGAAGCCGCGGGGCGCAGCTAGTATTAACATACTTACATACTAGCACATACTACATAGTTTTGATTCGCCAAAATCATACTGGCCGTTTATAGACGAACATCCTTTGTGTAGCCCCTCGCGTCTCGCAGAATGAAAGCAGCTGATCCTGTTAAACAATGTTTCTTTTATTCAAAACTCTATAGCACCCTATAGAGTTGTAAATAATCTATATAGGAACAGTATCCCCTTTTGTACAAGTAATCTAGTTCCATAGGACTAAGGGTGTCTGCAGACTGAAGTCGGTAGTGCGTGCTGTCTCGTTTGTAATTTGTATTGTACCCTTTCTTTGGCATTGGAGATGGTTTAATAATAAGTCTGTGAAGAAACTAGTTTTCTGTAGTATATAATTCAGTGGATTGTGTGAAAGATATGGTGTGAAAGGAGGTGAATAAATAAATACTGAGATGACGAAATAGGAGCTGAAAATATGTATGAAGTTTTGTCATTTTTGCGGATGGTAAAAACCCATCGGGCGGGTGTTAGTGGATTGTGGAAAGATATGGTGTGAAAGGAGGTGAATAAATAAATACTGAGATGACGAAATAGGAGCTGAAAATATGTATGAAGTTTTGTCATTTTTGCGGATGGTAAAAACCCATCGGGCGGGGCTTGCATTGAAATAAAAACTATAACATTTTACCATTGAAGTCCTCAAGGGCTATACAGTATGTTAACTAACAAAAGGCGTTCCCGTTACCCCGCAATAGTATAGCGTCCATACATGCAAAAAAAAAAAAAACACAAAAAAATATATATTTTGTAGTGAAATTTTCACAAAACTATTAAATTGATACGTCACTGTACTGTACGTACTGATCTCGCATTGTATAGGATTTCCGTACAATGCGAGGTCAGCTTATACTGGAAATGATGGCTTGATGTGTAGCCGTGCGTACACGCACACTTGTATTTCAACGTAAAAAGGAAAGTGTGACAAGTGTGCGTGCACATAGTGTTTCATTTATGTAACAATTAAAAAAACAACTTTTTTTATTGGTATGTATAGACGCTATACTATTGCAGGTTAACGGGAACGCCCTTCGTTAGATAACAAACTGTATTACCGCAGCCACTTAATAATTCGTAGCCCTAATTGCTTTTACGCAATATACATAGCTCTATGCACTTCTAGCTGCGAAGCCTCGAGGCGCCTCGAACAAAGAAACCAGACGAGTACTGCAGTTGTTGCTGAATTATTGACGAGTTGCGGATACTAAAATCGATTTTATTACCTGTGCCCTGTTTATCAAAAGTTGCAAGTCTACACGTTCACAAGTTACCTAGAATGTTAATTTTTCGTTAAATTCATCTCTATATTCCCACTGCTGGGACACGGGCACCTCTCTCTTTTGACCAAATAAAAAAAGAAAATCGAATTTAAAAATTGATTGCGGTACTAAGCACGGCGCTTGTAAACTTGTAAGACGGAATAGAGTCGCCGAACTCTCAGGATTTGCTTTCATTTTCTACAAATTATAATTTACAAAGAATTTTTAGATAAAACAAAATTACGAGTAATAGTGTAAATAAGTGTAAATCTTTGACAGTCGTTACGGGTCGTCAGAAGCTCGAAAGTCTGACAACCAGTCTTACCAAGGGGTATCGTATTACCCAGTTACTGGGTTGTGGAGGTCTGATAGGCAATCGCACCATTTAAAATACTGGTATTCAGCTGCATACGGTTAGACTGGAAGCCGACCCCAACATAGTTGGGAAAAGGCTAGGCAGATGATTATGATGAAGTGTAAAACTTGTGAAATAAATAATGACACTTGTAACATGTAATTTACACATGTAGTTTTTTTTTATAATAATTATCTTTGTTACAGGAAAAATGCTTGTAATAGTACAAGGCTTGTAAGTTTTGATAAACAGGGCTAGTGTTTGAGGCTTCTGACCATCGAGATATAAGTACTAACGTACTAGAGAAGACACCGTAAATTCCTACTTTGTCTCGTTCAACTGCGGCGATCGCGCCGCAGTTTGTCGAAGAAAACGCGTAAGTGCCGTGATTTACATGGCGCTTAAGACCTTTTTGCCGAGAATAAATACACTTCCGCAGCAAATCTAGCACTGTGGTAAATTAGGTACGGTTTAGACGAATTGTTATTATTTTAGCGCTGCAGCGAACTAAAGATTCATTACGAAGAATAGGACAATTCAGTTATTTGACGTAGCTTCTCTAGTACGTTAGTACTTATATCTCGATGCTTCTGACGTTTGTTTTTAGATAACGTTCGCGTTATTGAAAAGACATCATGTCTTAGTGAATCAATTTACTTTGACGGCGATTTTCACCTGAAACTGAATGCGATAAGCACATTTAAACCGCGTTTAAGAGTCGTCAGGTATCCTGTTAATGACGCCGGAGCTGCACCGGCACCGCAAGATGAAAAAAAAACAGGAAATCTGGGAATGAAAATGTAAAACCTAAGCGGGGCGGCACATGGGCGATATTCATTCGTACAAACATGCGGTCCGGCTCCGGTGCGGCTTCAGCTTCATTTAAAGGAAGCCTCACTCTTGCACGCGGTTTAGATGTGTAAATTGCGTTTAGTTTCATTGGTGCAATACGCCGTAAATGCTCAAACGACACTTCAATACCCACACTTATAAGTATTATAAACTAGCTGCGCCCCGCAGTTTCACCCGCGTAAGTCTCGATCCCATGGGAATATCGGAATAAAAAGTATCCTATGTCCTATTTCTGGTCATGGTCTACCCCTGTGCCTCTTCTAAATCCGTTCAACCGTTTTAGTGTGAAAGCGTTACAAACAAACAAGCTCACTTTCGCATTTATAATTAGGATAAGTTAGTGACAATGGTGCCGATTCTCTTGTCACAAATTCTCTAAACTAAACTAAAAATCACTAAAATTTAGTTTATTCCTGTCAAACGACGATTTCCCATTCTGAAAATAGACTTAAGTGACACAACTTGACTATAATTTAGTTTGACAGCACTAAGATTGCACTGATTTTTAATTTAGTGAAAATGCTATTCTGAATTTGACGTTTTAACCAAAATTTTTGTTCTATATCTAAAATCCTGTAACTAACTCTGACTATTTTTAATCACGATTAAAAATGTGTGGAATAAAATTAGATGTCATGCACTAAAATTCAAACCAACACCTAGAATTCAGTTGCAAAACGGTACTGATTTTTTTATATATTTTCTTTTGCTTATATCTCGAAAATGGTGTGTCCTATCGCAAAAATAATGAAAATTTTGACCCCCTTTGCAACTCGCAAACCCGTAATACACATGTTGGTAATTTTTTTTCTCGTTTTCTTCCAAAAAGTGAAAAATTCCATATAAAAATACGTTGAGAGGGCCAAATTGCGCGCCTCTCTGGCTCAAAAAAAATCACGTGGTAGGCAAACAAGTAGGTACCAAGTGGAGTCGCGATTGTCAAATTCGATTTTAGTTGTGTCAAAATAATTTTTAAATTTAGAGATTTTTTTTTTAGAATTGCTCTAAGATTCTCATAGTAAAAAGTAAGGAATTTTAGTGATAGTTTAGTAAGTTTAGTTCGGTGTACACACGGCTACACATCAAGCTATACATTTCCAGTTTATCCTGATCTCGCATTGTATAGGATTTCCGTACAATGCGAGGTCAGCTTATACTGGAAATGTATAGCTTAATGTGTAGCCGTGTGTACAAGAGAATCGGCACCAGTATCAGATTAGGTCTCATAATAGGCTTTAGATATATGTACATCTACCGTGTATTCCCCGAAGGGTTCGGCAGAGGTGTACGTATAGTACACCCACATTTAGCCAGTTATGTTTAAGTCCCATGTAATAGGGGCGAGCCTATACTTTCACTAACAGCCTACCCTACCTTAAATTGCTTAGCATGATCCTCCGTAAATACTGCAGCATTAATTTTGAAATAAATATATGTTAAAGGGGAGGATTGATGCTAGGTCCTATGTTTGACGAAAGCACGATTTTCTTGATAGAAAAAAAATTCCAAAGTTTCCTCTAAACCGAACTATAAACCGCTGGTATCTTTGGATTTTTTTCTATCGAGAAAATTTTATGTAATCGTGTTTTGGTCAAACATAGGACCTAGCATCAGTCCTCAACTTTAACATATTTATATTTATTTCAGTATTAATGCTGCAGTATTTTCGGCATAACGGAGGTTCATGTAAAGCAATTTGAGGTAGGGTAGGGCCTAAACCAGGCACTTCCCTTCACTTATTTCAATTACTCTCATGATTCTCTCTTTATTGTTGCCCTCACGGAAACCACTAAATTGTGAACAAATTGTTGTAGATGACAAGTAGGTTATTAGGTCAGCCCTATTGATTTTCAGTTGCCATGTGCTGTATGTACTATACTGAACTGAAGTATATACACAACCCTTAGATACCCTTGAGCTGTGGAAACTAGTCCAGGGTCTTAAGATCTCATAAATTAGTATGCAGCGCCGCCCCTGCACGTTTTGCATGACCACAATAGAAACGGGTTTTGTCTACGGACGAATAGACAACAAAATGACAGATTTAAAAAACAATTACAATCTGTCATTTTGTCTATTCTTCCGTCGACAAACCCCGAGGAAAACCCGTTTCTGTTTGTCATGCTACGCGTGCTGCGCACTGCAAAAATGCCGCCCCATTATCGAAATTTTGATGTTTTAAATTTTTCGAAAATATGCTAGTTATCTTTTTTTTACTATTAATGTTTTGGAAGATAAAAAAGCATTCTCGATAGCGTGAAGAATCTTTTTTTCTCATCCTCCGAATTTTGCCACCCTGAGCGTTAGTCCGTTGTATGGGTGGGTCCACGCAGGAACTTATGAAGCAATGGATTAGACATTTGTGTCAAACCGATTCCAATAAAATTCTGACCGATCGTGCATTACGCAATTAGGGTGCAGTTGTGCTATTCTGTAAAAATGTCACCGTGAAAACTTAGGTAAAGTGAGCTTGGAGTGAACTGTCACTGCCTTAGCATCAGTAGGTATCGATGACAATGACAGCTCACTCCAAGTTCACTTCACCTAAGTTTTCACGGTGAGATGGTTACAGAATAGCAATGCAGGTCCTAGATCCTCACTTGTCTATTCACAACATAGGCTGAAAACCAACAAAAGATTTCAATGATGCAGAGTTACTTGGCATTACAAAATAGCATAACACTCTACCACGATTGGGGGAAAAAGCAATTTGACAATTTGAAGGAGTTTAAAAATTGCTCCCCGAATGTGCAGTCACGGAATTTAATTAATGAGCTACCTTCAAACTTTTCAATTTTGCAGTTTCATACATTCACGAGATTACACGATTAAACACGAACTCAAATCGCACGCTCGTAAACAAGATCACAAATAAATTACTTTGAATCGGAAATAGTCTTAACCATAGAGGTTGACTAATAAGTTCTCAATGATAAAAATAAATACAATGTTGCATTAAGTTTATCCAATCTATTTGATACCGACCTCCTTTGAATCATAGCTCAATAACTCGATAATTCTGAAAACTGAAGACAGTGACAGTCGATGTCAGAGACGTTACATTCGAACTTGTCGAAATGACTTTTAATATTTATCCGTACGCTAACGTTACTATCGCAACAGTAACCTAGCAACGATAAACAATTACTATTGCTAGTCCTGCAATTGGTTGACTTTGGGTAGTCACTCTGCTGTCAAGTTTGTAGTTCTGGCTCTCAGGTTACCCAACCGGTAAAGATACGAAATATAATTTTCTTCTTCTAATACGAAGACATGACTTTGCGTGCCGGGAACCGAAAAAACCCGATTTGCATTACACGGCTAAAATATGACCAGTCAGGTGGCTCATCAATTAAAGTCCGTGACTGTACAAAATTCAAAACTTTAAAATATTTTGGTATTTTAAATGTACCATCGTAGTTGATTCTGGTTTTAATATTCTCATTCATAAATAACCCTCCTTTCTTGGCTTTGCCGCAGTCGGTTAAAAGATAGGCTGACTGCCAACAAAAGATTTCTATAATGCAGATACTTGGCATTACAAATAGCAACAGACGGTTTCGTTGGTCTCAGGCGCGGTCGCAGCCAAAGATTTTGGGGGGGTCACCATTGGTGCCGAGGAATATTTTTAGGGAAATGGGTACCTAATTGATAAGTACTCTAAAAACTTTTTTTTTGTATAAGCCCATCAGGGTCACTGTGGCTCAAGTACCTACAGTTTTTAGTGAGTAAAGCACGTAAATCATTTAGTCTCTCGTCAGCTTGAATGATTTTGGGGGGGGTCATGACCCCTCGGACCGCGGTGGTCTAGTGTTCACAAGCGCGACTACTAAACATGAGGACCTGGAAATCGAACCCAGGACCTCATGACAAAGTGTTATTGGGTTTTTCCATAAGGATTTTTTCAGTAGCAGCCCGGAGTCTGGATTTGTGCCCGGTTGATGACAATCGGCTCGCCCGTTTGTGAATGTGAGGACTATGTGGATCATTTTTATTTTTTGCTCCTCTTTCTCAGTTTTAATGATGGTCTGGCAGTTTGAGTACTTTACGCGGCCTACCCAAATGTCCTTCCTTTGGTATTGTTCGTCGAGTCGTTGAGCTCCTTAAGCTCTGAGTTGAGCTCTTCGGTTACTGACAAATGCTTGCACTGACTGGACATGTCCACTCAAATCTGTGTGGTTCTTTCCTCAAAAGACCATTTCAGACGCTAATCTACATGGTCCTCATAAGGCCTGACCAAGATTATGTCTGGACTTTAAAAGAGACTGCGACCTCTGAGTTTGTTTCGGCCTTTCTTCTCAGAGTAGTCAGATAGGAAACGTCGACCTCATCTAGCTTATTTTATATTTTTAATATGACGTGTAAAAGTGATTCCGATATCCTATTTACAGAATAAACAATTTCATTTCATTTGTTTTTACATGGGACTTAGACATAACTGGCGAAATATAGGAGTTATAGGTCTCTGCTGAACCCTTCTGGTATTACGGGCGTGATATTATGTTACAAATAGCATTACACGATCTATTACGATTGTGAGGGCAATGGCTAAAATGCGCCAACACCGGGATGACCTAATAACCTGAATGCCCAAGTGGATTCACTGCAACCCCGCTCCCCGCCCCTACACCCCCTTGGGGGTAGGAGCGGGGGGTGTAAGGCCGCGACCTGATATGACATAGTTTGTAGCTGTAGAATGGATAAATGATTACTTTTGTGATGGGTGGCAGCACTCGTAGTAGGTAACTAGAAATCAGGAGGTCTACTGCCTGAGCTGGGACTCCGTAGTATCGGCCGAAGCTTCGGATCCTTTCTTCTCCGTCCGTATCACCTACTGACATAAGATTAGTTTGGCACCCGAAGTCTGTGCGTGAGTCGACATAAACTTGCCGTATCGATATGCTATAGATAGCTGGTAATGTCCGGGATAAGGAATACATACGTCCCATCACTATAAACTGTGTCGGTGCCTTTCGGAGACTGAAAATAATATAAATAAACAGTTCCACTGAACCACACTTATTAAAACTGAAATAATGCTAAGAGTGGAATACCTCGAACCAGGTGCCCTAATTATCCTTTTAAGCGCCCGGTGCGAGCTGCTATAAAAATAAATAATAGGTATTGTTAGTGGCCCTGGTCTCGTCATTTCTGCGCCCCTCCAGGGTCTGCGCCCTGTGCCTGGGTACCGCTGGCACCGCCCTAGTTACGGCACTGCTTCGACCTAAGAATGTATGATAACACGATTTGACAGTTGTCCTTACTCCCGATTTGTTTTTGTCCGTCCGTAAAAGTTAATTAATCGAAAGTAGGGTTCTCTCCGAAGTATCGAACTACTTTCGGTTGGGTCCGTATCTTCGTTGATTGACTTAGAAAGTAGGCCCCAGTTTTGCGTAACCGTATACCAAATGTAGTCAGGTTCTATTTAATTATGATAATGCTACATGCTGATGGCGTCGTAATGAGACTGCAGCCTTAGCCTAGGCGTTGCAACGAGATTTTTCGAGAGATGGGGATCCGCATCCAATCTAACTGCAGCTAACGTCAACGCTGCAGTGCGGAATTGCATATCTCTACGCAATTTCGAGTTTACCGCGAAAGGTATCATCAGCACAGTGCGACTTCACCCACTTTATACGGCTACGGGAATATAACATACAAATGTTTGGGTAGCAGTGAGTAGCAGTATTTTCCTGTCTGCTTATCTATACTTAGGTAGGTACTAATATTATAAAGAAAAAGATTTTTTTGTTTCTTTGTACCGAATAGGCTCCGAAACTACTGGACCGATTTTAACCATTTTTTTAGCAATAGAAAGCTAAATTTCCAGGAAGTAACATAGGCAATAATTTATTTAAAAAAAAATAGAGATCCTTAAGATAATTGCAATAATGTAACCCATAGTAGCAAAAAATTTTCTATAAAATTCATTATTTGGCGTGCGCTGAGAAAATTATGATACATAAAAATTATGTATTACATGATTAAAATACTCATTATTACCTACATTTTTTAATTCATTCGAATCGGATATTATTACGAGTTTAAAAATTCAATACGCGAACCGTGAGACGCCGCCGCCGCCGAGGTTCTCTACTCTAGAGAGGATGAAATTTGGCACACGGGTAGACCATGACCTGGAATAGATATATATATCCTGGAATATACATAGAATACGTTTTGTCCCTATATTCCCACGGGATCGCGGGTGAAACCGCGGGGCACAGCTAGTCTGCTAATAAAAACAAACAGAAATCACTTATTAATGGGCCAAGGGCGCGCTGTTAACAGCCGTTTTCCATTTGTTTGGCTGTCATAAATGAATTCTACTTGGATGAGTAATAAATTACAAAATTGATGCGGAAATATTCAGTTAACAACGGGAAGTTCAGTTAGTCATAATCGTAAAACTACAGATACTACAATTTGCCGATAAAAATAACTGAATTTTGCACTTCTGATAACAGAATTATAACATTAAATTATTCCTATATCGCTATGTCAGTAAAAATAAAAATCTTTCAATCAATCTGCCTAGCCTTTTCCCTACTATTTTGGGGTGGCTTGCAGTCTAACTGGATGCAGTTGAATACTTGTATTTTATATGGAGCGATTGTCACGATACACCTTGGTAAGACAGGTTGTCAGGCTTTCGGGCTTCTGACGACCCGTAACGACTGTCAAAGAGCTACGAATGAGAGCCTGGACCAACGGCTTAACGTGCTTTCTGAGACTCGCACGGATCACGATATGGAATAGATGGTGACCCATCCACGAGCCCACCGCGGCAAGTGTACCTAGCTTAACTTTCGATCGACCCGTGCAGCGGTTTTACCCACGACTGCCCACGAGCCCTAAAATAATGAATAAATGTAAGTTTTTAAATTTATGCCAAAAAATCATCAAGAAATGATTTTTTACAAATCATCGTCCAACGAAAACGTCTGCTGAAAAATGAAGGAAAATTAGCGCCATCGTGCGCCGTTGCCGTCTCGCGGCTTACGTTAGCTACAACGTAATACGACGGAGCGGCAACGTCGCGTTCCTGTCATCGTTTCATCAGAAACAGTTGCCAATGCTACTCTCAAGGACATAGTGTTTTATGAAATAATTTTAATGTTTATTTGAAGACTACAAGATACACGTTAAACGTTGTTTTTATTATTATTAATCAAAATTAACTGGAGGGAAATCAATAAAATATGATCATGTAGGTTTTATGTCGAGAATATTTCGAATTTAACTTGTAATCTAACTATCTAACTAATATTATAAACGCGAAAGTTTGTAAGTATGGATGGATGTTTCTTACTCTTTTACGTAAAAACTACTGAATGGATTTGGATGAACTTTGGCAAACAGATAGTTTATAACCTGGATTAACACATAGGATACTTTTTATCCCGATATTCCCACGGGATCGAGACTTACGCGGGTGAAACCGCGGGGTGCAGCTAGTTACTTATAAAGTTATAACGGGTGTAAAAAGACGCTTAACGAAGCCGAAAGCCACTTCTTATTCTCGTCATTGTGATCATTTTTTTGTTCTAGACCACACCTGGGAACCTTCTGGTTACGGAGATATTGAAGGTCAAAGTTACAACTTTTTCAGACATTTTTAAAGAAAGCAAGTTTAAAATTGTGTATTCTTAACTTAATCTTAATTACCCCCACGAACCCTGAACACAATGTTTTGCGTGCGTTACGCACTACCGTAAACAGTGATTTTTCACACCAAAAAAAACAACCGACTTCAAAAAAAAACACTAAAAAAGTGAAAAATAACTTTAATTTCGGAAGTCGGTGTCTTTGCTTTTTAATTTTCGTTTTTTTGCCACCGACTTCCGAAATTAAAGTTATTTTTCACTTTTTTAGTGTTTTTTTTTGAAGTCGGTTGTTTTTTTTGGAAAAAGTTTTTATGTTTCACTTTTTAGTGGTGGTACCTACCCCATACAAGTTACTACCTGCTATGTAAATAACAGTGAAGGAGTCTAATAATGATATCGTCTACATAGACTGTGGGAAAAATACGTAATATTGAAGCTAGCGCAAGAACTACGCAAGCAAACTTAATAAAATTTATATGGGACCATCTCGGGAGTATACCCTTTCGAACTAAAAAATAATTTTTAAAATCGGTTCACAATGGGCGGAGTAATCGGTGAACATACATAAAAAAAAAAAAAAACACCTAGTACCTCCTCCTTTTTTGAAGTCGGTAAAAAATAAAAGTCGTTTCCCAGCAATTATTTTTGTGCAATGTTACTTAATTTGATGTACAGAGTGCGTAGTTGACTGCTATGTGATGGGTCTCAATACTCAATAATTTTTTTATTACATTCCATATGTTACATAGATGGTATAATAGGTAAAAGATCAATATGGACCCTCTCGGGCACAGCAAAATTAGGAGAGTCTTTTTACACCCTGTATAAGTAACTTTTTCTCAAACATGCTTGGAAATTGGACCTGTCTCGTTGGTTTAGTAGTAGCATGTGCAATTTTTACAAAAAATCTTAGGTTCTATTCCTAGGTCCGGTAAAGTCTTATTGGGTTTCTGATTCGGCATGTTTCTCAGAAATAGCCCGGAGTCTGGACAATCTCATGGAAAGGTAGCAATAGGCTACTTTTTGGGACATGCGTTTTATATGTATACAGGGCGTCCCACGGATATGCCACATGGAGGGAAAGTACCTTGAATATTGTAGATGGAACATTTTACTGAAAGAAGGCATTATTTGAATTTAAAAAACAATTTATACTGCATTCATAGAAAAACAATCATCCTGTAGTTAAAATTCATGGTCTACCTTTTATTTGTGACACTATGTTATTTAGCAAAAAATAATCCTTATTATGAAGCCTTTCGATCGGTATGATAAAGCTACAGGCTGATTATTTTTCTCATGTAACGGGTTTGATTCCCGGTTCAACCATGTAATTATTTAAATATCTATGAATGCAGTTTAAATTGTTTCTTAAATTCAAATAATGTCTTCTTTCAGTAGAATGTTCCATCTACAATATTCAAGGTACTTTCCCTCCATGTGGCATATCCGTGGGACGCCCTGTATAAAAGTAAAATGGCGAAATGTGGTTTTACTAATAGGGTACAACTCGATATCCGTGGGTACAACGCTACCTACCCCTCGAGAAAAACATGCGTCATAACAGTTAGAAACATGTTATGTTATCGAACTGTTAAAATGGATACGATTTGTTCACGATTTCAGGAAGTGTGTAACTGAATAATAATTCGATAGTTATTTCCGCGTTCTCGAGTATGTTTATCTTTTTACATAGTGTGGCAATGATTAATGTACATACAGTATGTTATCTAACGAAGGGCGTTCCTGTTAACCTGCAATAGTGTAGCGTCAATGCTTGCTAAAAAAAAATACCTTAAAAAAAACGAAGATTTTTATTTTTTTACATTAATAAAATATTCACAAAAACAATTAAATTATACGGAAAAGAAACACTCTGTACACGCACACTTGCCTTTCTACGTTGAAATACAAGTTTAACATAATATATTTATTGCAAAATTAATGCTGCAGTTTTTCGGCATAACGGAGTCATCATCATCTGCCTAGCCTTTTCCCAACTATGTTGGGGTCGGCTTCCAGTCTAACCGGATGCAGCTGAGTACCAGAATTTTACATGGAGCGACTGCCTATCTGACCTCCACAACCCAGTAACTGGGTAATACGATACCCCTTGGTTAGACTGGTTGTCAGACTTTCGTGCTTCTGACGACTCGTAACGACTGTCAAAGATCCACAAATGACAGCCGGGACCAACGGCTTAACGTGCTTTCCGAGGCACGGAGGAGTCTCGATATGTGAAAATGGTCACCCATCCACGGACCAACCCCGGCAAGCGTAGCTTAACCTGATGTATCGACCCGAGCGGCTGTTATTACTTAGCCACGAGCTCCTCCTTCGGCATAACGGAGTATCATGCTAAATAATTTGAGGTAGGGTAGGCCCTTAAGGCAAAAGCTTCAGGGTAGCTCACGAAATTATAATTTTCTTACGTTTTTTTTTTCAATTTGCAGGTCAGTGTAAGGTTGTATGTTGATTAAAATATGATTCGCGACCGCAACTAATATGGCTTTACAGAACTATAATCAGCAAAACAACTCCTGAAGTTAGTTAGCTCTAAGTATCTACCAAATAAACAATAGAATAGGATTTCTGTAAAAATACCTGTCAGATAAGTTAATTGCACGTTGTACAAGTGTTTTGTATATCTTTGTTCATTTTTACCCCCAGAATTCTGTTAAAATTTACCAGAATATTTACTATTCTTTGAATTGATTAGTCATTTTATATTTATACTAGCTGATGCCTTCGGCTTCGCCCGCGTGGATTCCGGTTATTATATACTAAAATCTTTCTCGAGAACCACTCTATCCATTGGTGAAAACAGCATGAAAATTGGGGCAGTAGTTTGAGTTTATCGCGAACAGACAGACAGACAGACTCGGCGGAGGTCTTTTATAATTATTGTAGTGATTAATAGAGTTGATGAAATCTATCACTTTTCAACCGGGGCAAACTCTTTAACGTAATTTGACAATATAGACCACAGGGTTCATTTAATCCTGCCAGGGTTGCGGGTTAGTCCGAAAGGGATACCGGGACCTTGGCAACAGGCAACTGAAGCAACACGGGTGGGTCTTAGTCAGTAAAAGTCTGACACGCCCTTCCGTTCCGCCCAGAGCGGGAGAAGTCATTTGATGATTTCACAGCCAAAAAAAAAAAAAAGGGTTCATTTAATGTTTTTTTTTTAAACACAACTATCGTAGTGTACGTAGGTATAAAGAGGCGTCGCCGCGTCGCTGCTGGTCCCCTCAGATGGTTGACCCAGTAACCCGGTTCAGACATTATAACGACCGGCGGCGTGGGTGCTGTCAATGAAATACAATCTATTTCAGTTGCTCTGCTCATTAAGGGCTTACTCTACCTCAAATTGCTTGGCATGATCCTCCGTTATGCCGAAATACTGCAGCATTAATTTTGAAATAAATATGTTAAAGTTGAGGATTGATGCTAGGTCCTATGTTTGACGAAAACACGATTAAATACATACAATTTTCTCTAAGTATAGAAAATAATTCCCAAGTTAAATCTAAACCGAACTATAAACCGCTGGTATTCAAAAAATACTTCAAATTAGATCATGAAACTTTGCTTAATAACTGAACTACTAGTAGTTTTACGAACAATAGACCTCGCGGGCACATACTTTTCGCAACCTTTAGTTAGTCGCGCCAAAATAATCGTATCGTATAAGAGGAGCTCGTGGCTAAGTAATAACAGCCGCACGGGTCGATCCATCAGGTTAAGCTACGCTTGCCGGGGTTGGTCCGTGGATGGGTGACCATCTTTACATACCGAGACTCCTCCGTGCCTCGGAAAGCACGTTAAGCCGTTGGTCCCGGCTGTCATTTGTTTTTGTCTTTGACAGTCTTTACGGGTGGTCAGAAGCTCGAAAGTCTGACAACCAGTCTTACCAAGGGGTATCGTATTACCTAGTTACTGGGTTGTGGAGGTCAGATAGGCAGTCGCTCCATGTAAAATACTGGTATTAAGCTGCATCCAGTTAGACTGGAAGCCGACCCCAACATGGTTGGGAAAAGGCTAGGCAGATCATCATCTGTCATCATCATGAGTCGCGCCAAAATAATCGGATCTCAAGAGTTTATTTGTGAATCAAAGGTATCAAAGTAGGTAGTACCTACTCTCTAAGTCAGGTCTATGTTTTTAAACTGAAGTTACCTAACCCCCAAAATTTTTCCGTTTCTCTCCTCAGATGGACATTTACGTACAAACAGCGTCGCCAATCGTGGAGCAAGTCCTGAAAGGCTACAACGGTACCATCTTCGCGTATGGACAGACCGGTACCGGCAAGACGTACACTATGGCCGGTAGCAACACTGCGCCTGAGTTGCGGGGGATCATTCCGAACTCCTTCGCGCATATCTTTAGCCATATCGCTAAGGCTAAAGACGATGAGAAGTAAGTGTCTAACTATAAACTGAAACTGAATGCATTTATTTCAATTAAACCTATAGACATATAGAACAAACAGCCACTTTGACAGAATCATAATAGGAAAATATCAAATCAAATTTAAAATTTAATTTTCTTTGACATTCTTAATAATTAATAATATAATTCAATTACTTTATTTTATGCGGCTCATGACATTTTTCAATTGCTTCATTTCTTTTATCCTAGACTTTATTCATTATGATAGTAAAAATAACCTGCTTACTAATATTATATTTGTATGCCGATTATTGGCCGAACATACAGATCAGCTAAAATGTATAAATAACATCTTTTTGTACTTATGTTCACAAATAAAGATTTGATTTGATTTGATTTGAGGAAAATATGTATTATGAATCATCGTAAAATGTCACAAACTGACAATAATTCATAATTATGATCTGCGTGCGAATGCGATTCATATTACGAAATCATTTATCTGTTTGACAGTTTTCTTTGGGGATTCGTAAAATGGTTCACACATTATGAATTGCTTTTGTGTCAAATTAGAGGAATTGCTAATAACAGCTGGAAATTCAGGAAATGAACTGCTTTTAAAGGAATTGCTTATGTGGCCGTTTTCGTCATATCTCCACCATCACCTCATACCATATCATACCTCATACCATAGGTTTAATTGAAATAATCGTTCCTCATACCTCTATAGGTTTAAAGTTCACTCATCCTCCATAGATAAGGGAGGATCCTCCGACCAGACGGGTTTTATGTCTGGCGGGCTACTGCCCGACGATACCAATTACAGGGACTTTTGAATTGTCAAAGGAGTCGGTCAGTCAGAGAGATGAAGCTAGTTCCTTATCCCAATTTAGGGGTATGAGGAACAGGGTGTAAAGTTCACTCATCCGCCATAGAAAAGGGAGGATCTTTCTACCAGACAGGGGGCCAAGTCTACTAATTTACAAACGTGTCAGTGATCTCACAATATTCAGTTTTTGACAGAAATGCCATACAAAATCTGTCAAAACTGATCATTGCGAGACCACTGACACGTTTGTAAATTAGTAGACTAGGCCCCCTGGTGTTGTGTCTGGCGGGCAACCGCCCAACGATTGATCTCGTATAAATGTGCTTCGCGCAGTAAACTCTAATAGGGAATATGCATGTATTTTTTTTATTTTTTTATTCGATAGTTTACATCGCCAAATAATAGTAAAAAAAAAATTGACGGCTAAAAAGCAATTAAAAGTACTTAAAAAAAAATTTTAAATATCCCACCGCCACGGGCTATTTAAACGCCCTCCATTTGGCGCGCTTGGTGTGGTGACGTCACTGTATGTGACAACAAACAGAGCACTATGACAACAAACAAACAAGTGTCAATTTGAATGTCAAGTGCTGCTGAGGTTAGGTTGAAGTATTGTGCTCTGCTTCAGTGTTTTCTAGTTTCGACTTTCGTTTTAATATCATCATGGAACCACCTTCTCCGTCTATAGAACAATCCAAAAAACCGTTTTACAAGTACTGCATTGTGCCAATGTGCAAAAATTCAATAAGAACTGCACCCGACAAAGTGTTTTTTTTTAGTTCGTCACGGATAGCTACGTCACATCCGCTCTCGCGTCGCTTTTCAAGTATTTGAATTTCCCACAGTTTTTCGGCACTTTAAAAAAAATAATTTCTCGCTCAAAAATAAATATTATTCAAAAATATTGATTGAGGCATAATTCTGAAGTAATATAGTTTATAAAAAAAAATACTTGACCCTTATTTGAATCACATGCATATTCCCTATTGCGCGATGCAGGATTTATGTGACGTCAGTATTTTTTTGTGACGTAGACGTCAGTATCTTTGATACGTAGTTCGCATCTGGCGATGAAGATGCCGCGACACTAGTTACCCATTACAAAGCGTAGTACGTTCCTATGGAGAAAAAAGGGTATAACTCTACCAATTCTTGTAGGTACAGCTCTGCCTACTTCTTAGGGGAATACTGGCCTAAAACAATGTATTTTTAAAACGGAAAAACAAAGGAATGTGCCCTAAATAACACAAAAGTAAAGCCCTCGCCCCCCCCCTCCCTCAATAATTCTCCGGATCGATGGACGATCGCAGTCTTCGTGTCCTCGAGGTGACCTAGTCCTGACCTAGTTACAGAACTGATATTGCAAGCGAGAATTATACTTGCTTGTAGTTTGAATCTAGGTGGAGATGTTGCGGATTTGAATTGAAGTAAAGTGTACTCATCTATCTATATCCTACTAATCCTACTAATATTATATCCTACTATCCTACTAATATTATAAATGCGAAAGTTTGTGTGTTTGGATGTTTGTTACTCAATCACGCAAAAACGGCTGAATGGATTTGGATGAAATTTGTCAAACAGATAGTTTATAACATGGAATAACACATAGGATACTTTTTATCCCGGTATTCCCACGGGATCGAGATTTACGCGGGTGAAACTGCGCGGCGCAGCTAGTACTTAAGGTTGATGCGCTAGGGTAGCCCGCGAAATTCAAATTTTCTTACGTTTTTTGCAATTTCCAGGTCAGTATCAGGTTGTATGTTGATCTACATATTATTAGCGGTCGTAACAAACATGGATTTACAGAATTATAAACATTAGAATCAGCAATACAACTCTCTAAGTTCATGAAAGTGCCAAATTTCATGATTTCATGAAATAGTCATTCAATTGGGAAAATGCGGCAGATGATGATGATGATACAACCTAATACTGACCTGCAAATTGCAAAACACGTAAGAAAAATTGAATTTCGCGGGCTACCTTAGTGCATCCCCCTTAAATCAAAATTAAATGCTGTTCGTTGGGAAGCGCATCACTTGAGAAAGGCTGGACCGATTTGGCTTTTTAGTTACATGGAGCGACTGCCTATCTGACCCTGTGACGATAACACGATACCCCTTGGTAAGTCTGGTTGTCAGACTTTCGGGCATCTGACGACCCGTAACGACTGTCAAAGATCCACAAATGCCAGCCGGGACCAACGGCATAATGAGCTTTCCGAGCCACGGAGGAGTCTCGATATGTAAAAATAGTCACCCATCCACGGACCAACCCTGGCAAGCGTAGCTTAACCTGATGGATCGACCCGTGCGGCTGTTATTACTTAGCCACTAACGTTGTATATAAAATTAGGGTTCTTGTATCGGGAACAGCCATCATCTGCCTAGCCTTTTTCCAACCATGTTGGGGTCGGCTTCCAGTCTGACCGGATGCAGGTGTTTACCAGTATTTTATATGGAGCGACTTCCTATCTGACCTCCACAACCCAGTAACTGGGTTATACGATACCCCTTGGCAAGACTGGTTGTCAGACTTTCGGGCTTCTGACGACCCGTAACGACTGTCAAAGATCCACAAATGACAGCCGGGACCAGCGGCTTAACGTGCTTTGCGAGGCACGGAGGAGTCTCGATATGTAAAAATGGTCACCCATCCACGGACCAACCTCTGGCAAGCGTAGCTTAACCTGATGGATCGACCCGTGCGGCTGTTATTACTTAGCCACTAACGTTGCATATAAAATTAGGGTTCTTGTATCGGGAACAGCCATCATCTGCCTAGCCTTTTTCCAACCATGTTGGGGTCGGGTTCCAGTCTGAACGGATGCAGGTGAATACCAGTATTTTACATGGAGCTACTTCCTATCTGACTTCCTCAACCCAGTAACTGGGTTATACGATACCCCTTGGTAAGACTGATTGTCAGACTTTCGGGCATAATCTGACGACCCGTAACGACTGTCAAAGATCCACAAATGACAGCCGGGACCAACGGCTTAACGTGCTTTCCGAGGGACGGAGGAGTCTCGATATGTAAAAATGGTCACCCATCCCCGGACGAGTATCCCAGCTAAAACCTTTTGAGACAGGATCTTTCACACATTACTTGCTGTGTCAAGAACAGTTCTCAAGCAGTTTGTACTTTGTATCATTCCCTTGATTCTCCCTTCTAACCCATAATATCTTGTTGACCAGGTTCTTAGTCTGCGTGACTTACCTGGAGATCTACAATGAGGAGGTGCGTGACCTCCTCGGGAACAACCCTCATCAGAGCCTCGAGGTCAAGGAGCGGCCGGATATCGGCGTGTTCGTTAAGGACTTGACAGGTATAATTGTAGCTATCCTAACTAATATTATAAATGCGAAAGTGAGTTTGTTTGTAAACGGCTGAACGGATTTGGATGAAATTTGGCACATGGGTAGACCATGACCGGGAATAGGATATATCCTATAGGATACCTTTTATTCTAATATTCTCACGGGATCGAGACTCATGCGTGTGAAACCGCGGGGCGCAGCTTGTCCATACCAATTGTATAAATTCGAAAGTAACTTTGTCTGTCTGTCTGTCACCTTTTCACGCCTAAACCACTGAACGGATTTCGACAAAATTTGGCAAGGAGATAGATGGCATCTCGGGGAAGGACATAGGCTACTTTTTATCGACATACATCGCGGGCGAAGTCGCGGGCGGAAGCTAGTAATGTTATAAATGCGAAATTGGAACTTTGGCCTTCAATATCTTCGTAACCAGAAGGTTCCCAGGAGTGGTCCAGAACAAACAAATGATCACAATGACGGGAATGACAGGTGACTTTCGGCTTCGTTAAGTGTCTTTTTACACCCGTTATTTAACCCCCCAATTACCTCCCTCAGGCTATGTAGTTCACAACGCAGACGAACTCGAAAAGATAATGGCGGTCGGCAATAAGAACCGTCACATCGGAGCCACGGCGATGAACACCGAGAGTTCACGATCTCACGCGATATTCTCCATAACGGTGGAGAGTAGCAAGCGAGGGAGCGACAACAAGATGCATGTCAAGATGGGGAAACTGCACCTTGTTGATTTGGCGGTAAGGTTCCTTTTTAAATGACAAACGTGGTAGCATTTACACGGACAGGTATTTTGTTGCCTACTAGCATAATCCCGCGAAATTTCGCGGATTTTTAGGGTTCCGTACCTCAAAAGGAAAAAACGGAACCCTTTATAGGATGACTCATGTGTGTCTGTCTGTGACAGCCAATTTGCTACCAAATCTAATGACCGATTAAGTTGAAATTTGGTACACATTATGTGTTTCTGTGACCCAAACATGGACATGTAACGTAAATAAATGAATTTTGAATATGGGGCTCACACATATTAAAAAAAGTTTTGCAAACTATACCGTGTGACATATCAAATGAAAGGGCTTGTTGCGAGTATATCAATTTCTTTTTTTATAGTTTTAAAATAAACAATTTTAAAGATATTTAAGCATATTGATGAAAATTTACCATTCCACCGAAACTACTGAGCTTAAAATTAAAAAAAAAAATCTGATACCTTATGGTTCTTTACTCCTAGATTACAGAAAAACCTATAAAAAGTCTTTGGTCTTAAAATAACATAGTTAATCGATTTTTTTTTGCTGGTACACCGTTTTGGCGCCATTATAAAAGTTGCTATTGATGATAAAAACAAATCAATTGTCACTTCTCATCTCTGGACAGTGTATTTTAAAATTTTGGGACCAACGTTGAAATCACGAAAAAAAATCAGCTGTTCCATACATTTGTGTTCACTTAAATCGACAAAATGTATGGAACAGCTGATTTTCAATTGATTGCTGAATGACATTGCTGATAGGATAGATTTATTTAATTGCTCTCTGAATGAATTCACAAAGGTAACATTGTTTGTATTGTGCTATGCTAATACATAATTTAGTAACTTTGTTGATTGATTTTACTAAAGACCACGCTACCGCATTAGGATTATTGCCTGTAATGATAGTTGTGTTTGTGATAAATAAATAAATAAATTTTTTTTTTTTTCGCGATTTCAAAGTTGGTCTCATAGAAAAAGTTGTTCAAAATGATGAGTACAATGACCTTTTTTCGGGTTTATCATAAACAAAAACTAATGTTGTATAAGTTGCATCATCCTATTCATACACTTCAATTCCAACCTTATCTCATTACCACAGGGTTCAGAACGCCAAAGCAAGACCCAAGCCACTGGCACTCGTCTGAAGGAAGCGACGAAGATAAACCAGTCCCTCTCAGTGCTGGGCAACGTGATCTCGGCGCTGGTTGACGGCAAGTCCACGCACATCCCGTACAGGAACTCCAAGCTCACCAGGTTGCTACAGGACTCGCTCGGGGGCAACTCCAAGACTGTCATGGTAAGAACCATTACAATTTTTAGGGTTCCGTACCAAAAGGGTTAAACGGGACCCTATTACTAAGACTCCGCTGTCTGTCCGTCAGTCTGTGTGTCACCAGGCTGTATCTCATGAACCGTCATAGTTACAATTGTAAGGGTTCCGTACCCAAAGGATTAAACGAGACCATATTACTAAGACTCCGCTGTCTGTCCGTCCCTCTGTGTGTCACCAGGCTGTATCTCATGAATCGTCATAGTTACAATTATAAGGGTTCCGTACCCAAAGGATTCAACGGGACCTATTACTAAGACTCTGCTGTCCGTCCGTCCGTCCGTCTGTCACCAGGCTGTATCTCATGAACCGTGATAGTTAGACAGTTGAAATTTTCACAGATGATGTATTTCTGTTGCCGCTATAACAACAAATACTAAAAAAACAATAAAATAAATATTTAAGGGAGCCCCATACAACAATTTTTTTTGCCGTTTTTATAGATAATGGTACGGAACCCTTCGTGCGCGAGTACGACTCGCACTTGGCTGGTTTTTCTTCTATGTTGGAAAGGGAGAGAGATTAACTTCTTTTTCTCTCTCACTGCAAACTTGTTGTAAGCTAACATGCAAACAGCGGATTACTGAATTTCTTTCTACCAAAAATTACGATGATACCGAATCCCTTCTTACAACAGTGAAGTAACTCATAACAAAGATATACACACTCTCACACCCACACACACACGCACACAGACACACCCTCACGCGCTCGCACTCACACATTCTTGTACTGTACTTTTATTTGTTAAAAATTATTTTATGTGATAATAGTAATTATGTTACAGTCTAAGAAAAACCCTTGTCCTATTTTCGGGAAATGAAGTCTGATTGTCCTTAATACAGGCTACTAAGTAACCTAGCTAGGACATCAGATCGTAAATTGTATTGTTACCTACTCATCTCAGATGTAAACTATTCCTATGTTGTCATTCTACTTTGTAACAGACTGTACCACTTTTTTATGAAATAAATTATACTTACTTACTTACTTTCTCTCCAGTAGAAGCGTGCATAACAGCCGCACGGGTAGATCCATCAGGTTAAGCTACGCTTGCCGGAGTTGGTCCGTGGATGGGTGACCACTAATCCGTGGCTTGGAAAGCACACTAAGCAGTTGGTCCCGACTGTCATTCGAGGATATTTGACAGTCTTTACGGGTCGTCATAAGCCCGAAAGTCTGACAATCAGTCTTACCAAGGGGTATCGTATTACCGAGTTACTGGATTGTGGAGGTCAGATACGCAGCCGCTCCATGTAAAATTATGGTATTCAGCTGCATCTGGTTAGACTGGAAGCCGACCCCAACATAGGAAAATGCTAGGCAGATTGATTGACCTTCGATTAAAGAAAATTATCACTGTCAAATGTTTCAAGAGCCATTTACTACCGTAAATTCAAGTTTTCAATGAATCATCTACTTCGTCTACAGATCGCAACCATCGGACCGGCAGATACGAACTACGTGGAGACCATCAGTACTCTTCGGTACGCCAATCGCGCCAAGAACATCGAGAACAAGACGCATGTGAACAGCGAGCCTGGAGACGCGTTACTTACCAGGTATTTTATGCTATAAATCTATACATCATGTTTGCGGGGTCAACATGGCCAGAAATGAGAGATTTGGAAGGAAGAAGGGGAGGCCTTTTCCCAGCTGTTGGACACATTATCCATACTAATATTATAAATTCGAAAGTAACTGTATATCTGTCTGTCTGTATGTTACCTTTTCACGCCTAAACCACTGAACGGATTTCGCTAAAATTTGGCAAGAAAATAGATGGCATCCCGGGGCAGGACATAGGCTACTTTTTATCGACATTCAGCCCCGGATCTAGGGGGGGGAAAGCCGGGGCCTATGCCCCGGGCGGCAAATTCAGAGGGCGGCAAAATTCACACTTTACAGACGAATGGACAACTATCATCATTTACTTAACTTTGACCACAGAATAAATAGTAGTTCAAGTACAGAAATTTCACTCTTTATTTACTCTACGCTTCCTACTACATCCGCAAGCTATGAGCGAAGTTTTAGCAAACTAAAACTAATTATAAATTATTTGCGATCTTCTATGAGGCAGGAATGCTTATTATGCGAATTGAACAAGAGCTAAATTGTGACAAAGCCATAGATTTATTTGCAGAACAAAAAGCACGAAGAGTAAAATTGTAATTTCAATTCAATTCACAAATTTGATTTTTATTTTAAATCCTATCCTGTGTTGTTTTTAAAATATATATCCTACAGTGTAGGATATACATTTGAACGTGTATTGACTGTAGGAGGTACACATTCATGTCTATACAGGGTCTAAGGGTAAACACCGTTGTCACTCAAACCATGGGGAGTTGACTTAAATATAAAAATAAATGACCGAACACAACAAAAAAAAAGTTGTTTTCTTTAAAAGATTTTAAAAGGTTTCCATCCGACATCGTGCTCGCTAGCGAAATTGCTGAATGACTGAGGGTGGGTCACGCTCGCAGCCGGTCAGGTCACGTTCCACGCCACCCGTGTTGAGACGCAAGTTCGGTGCCTATTATGCCGCACAGATCACGTGTTTGAACACTGTGGCAGGGGTGTTTTATTTCATCAAAGTTTGATCACATATTTCAACTTTGCCATTCGATGTCATTTGTTTGAGCACACATAAATGCCGGCGCCAGACATAGCAATAATATTTGATCACATGTTTGACACATGTGTGGCAGGGGTGTTTGGGTATAACAGCAAAGTTTGATCACTCATTTCAACTTTTCCATTCGGTGTCGGTTTTTCGAGCGCACATCAAAGCGTTTAAAGTTCACATGTGCGTGTAGCGCGTTCGAATTTCAAATGTGTGCGTAGCGTTGCCTGCAAGGCCAGTGTCTCGTAAATAACTGACCGGAACGGTCGCTTTGCTCAATCGCAAGTGCTTGAAATGAAAATTTCATGAAATTGTCATTCAATGCACTTACATGAACTAAGAGAGTCGTATTGCTGATTCTAATGTTAATAATTCTGTAAATCCATATTTGTTACGACCGATAATAATGTTTAGATCAACATACAACCTGATACTGACCGGCAAATTGCAAAAAACGTAAGAAAATTCTAATTTCGCGGGCCACCCTAGCGCATCCACCTAAACTATGTTTTAGTTTGACAGCACTAAGATGGCACTGAGTTTTAGTTTAGTGAAAATGCTATTCCGAATTTCACGTTGTAACCTAAAATTTTGTTCTTCATCTAAAATCCTCTAACTAAATCTGACTATTTTTAATCGAGATTGAAAATTTGTGGAATAAAATTAGATACTCGTATCACGAACTAATATTTAAACCAGCAGACTCAGTCGACTGTAGTTGCAAAACAGTACTGTATCTTTTTTATTATTTTCTTTTGCTTGTATCTCGAAAACGGTGTGTCCTATCGCAAAAATAATGAAAATTTACGACCCCCATTAAAAAAACCCTTAAACCCCTTATACTCAACATGATGGTAATTCTTTTTTGCCTTATTTTCCATAAAAAAACACGTCAAGGCTGTCCCTGCGCGCCTACCAAGTGGAGGCGCGGATGTCAAATTCGACTTTAGTTGTGTCAAAATAAGTTTTAAATTTAAAGAATTTATTTGGCAGAATAGCTCCAAGATTCTCGTAGCCAAAAGTAAGGAATTTTAGAGATAGTTTAGTTAGTTAAGTTCGGTGTACAAGAGAATCGGCACCAGTATCTGTGACTTAGGTAAACGACGAAAAAGTGTGCTAAACAGGAAGAAACTCTGCCAAATTTAGCATAAAAAATGATAAATTGGCAACACTGCGTGCTGCAAAGCATGCAGTGTTGCCATCTTAGTTACTTTGTAGCTAGATCTAGCTATTTTTCAGTGTCAGGTATAAAAAATTTAATCAAACTTGTAGCTAGATTTTTTAGCTACTTTACACATGACGTAAATACTTTCGATATTTTTTATTAAGTGAGTGCGTCTGAAAGTATGAAATGATATATCTGTAGTTTCATCGAATAGTTCCTTTGCCGTAATGTTGGCTCCACTGGTAAACTTTAACAACATTTTTATTGTGTTGTGTTATCAATTTAATTCATGCTCGCGGAAAATGGAATTACCTATGAAAAGAAGTAGCATTTAGCTACTTTATTGGGTACACACGGCTACACATCAAGCTATACATTACCAGCATAAGCTGACCTCGCATTGTAAGGAAATTCTATACAATGCGAGATCAGTATAAACTGGAAATGTATAGCTTGATGTGTAGCCGTGTGTACAATCTGGCAATCTAGCTACATTTAGCAGACTGTCTTTCAACACTGAAAGCATGTCGCCAGTGGTAAAGATGGGTTGTAACATGTATTGTTATCACTGTTACAAAAAAATAACAGTTCCAAATATCTGTTATTAAATAACAGCCAGTTATTTTTTTACGGACTATAAATACGTATTTAAATCTCAATTGAATATCTTCCATTCTTTAATGAGACGTATGTTCGTACGTTCGTTCGTTCGTCGTACGTTCTTTAATGAGTACGAGAGAGAAATTGATAACCTTGCTATATTCCTTTCTTTGTGTCAGTGTGTATGTAAGTAATAGCTGTGGTAACAGTTTGGGTGGGGATTGTTATAATGTATTAACAGTAACAGTCGCGGTAACAGTCTTGAGAGTCTGTTATTTTAAGTAACGGGTATGCTATGTGTATTGTTAGGAACAAATCGATATTTGTTATTTTTTAATATCTGTTATTTTTATCTAGTACGTCTTACGATATATATACGCCTCACCCCTAGCCTGTGGTCAAAACGGTGAGCAAAGTTTATCAAAGTGTTTGATCAAATATGTGACGATGTCTGGCCGGTCTTTGCAAACAAGTGTTCAAACGTATGTGCAAAGTCTAGCGAATATGTTTGATCAAATATGTGACTATGTCTGAACCAGACATAGTAGTACATCGAGATATAAGTACTAACGTACTAGAGAAGACACCGTAAATTCCTACTTTGTCTCGTTCAACTGCGGCGATCGCGCCGCAGTTTGTCGAAGAAAACGCGTAGTGCCGTGATTTACATGGCGCTTAAGACCTTTTTGCCGAGAATAAATACACTTCCGCAGCAAATCTAGCACTGTGGTAAATTAGGTACGGTTTAGACGAATTGTTATTATTTTAGCGCTACAGCGAACTAAGATTCAATACGAAGAATAGGACAATTCAGTTATTTGACGTAGCTTCTCTAGTACGTTAGTACTTATATCTCGATGTAGTAGTATAATAGTATAAAATAGTCTTGTGGTAAAATGTAATTAAAATAAAAAAGTTGCAATTTTCCATTGATTTTACGTTCTATAAATGACACCAACCACTGGTTTCGAGGATAACGGTGTTTACCCTAACACCCTGTTTATCTGTAAGTAAATAAATTATAAAGATAGGTAAAAATAAATATAAGTGGGCGGGGGCGGCATTTTATCAGATTTTGCCCCGCCTAAAAAAAATTGAAGATCCGGGGCTGATCGACATACCACGCGGGCGGAAGCTAGTAGGCAATAAAAAAATGAAAAAAAAACTACACATATTATAAATTCCGGAGATTAGCGCATTCAAACAAACAAACTCTTCAGCTTTATAATATTAGTATAGATTAAAGTCACTTTTCATATTTGCCTGTATGTCCGCGTTGTTCTTCTAAACCACGCAACAGATTTTGATGAGGTTTTCACCATCGTTTAGAGAATTTATTCCGGAAGGTTTATGTGTATAATACGTTAGTATTAAAGTTACATGTAAATAAGAAATCTCGGATGTTTTGTCAAGACGTAAGAACCGTGTGAAGTAGGAGCTTGTCGCTAATTACCATAAAAAAACAAAAATCATATGAGTCCAATTCTACCTCGTATTTACACAATTTTGTTACTTTTATTACAGATTCCAACAAGAAATTGATCAGCTCAAGAAACAATTGGATGAATGCACTAATGGTAAGAAATTAAATTAATACATTTCTCAAAATCAAGTCATTTATTCAAACTAGGCTGAGTATCAACACTTTTCGAACGTCAAAATTACATAAGACAGTCTCCCAAAACGCCCGCCCTTCACCACTTCCTAGTGCTTTAGCTGGGAAGAAGATTTAGCAATTCCTCTAAAAGCAATTCATTTCCTGAAATCCCAGTAGACATTAGAAATTCCTCTATTTTGACACAAAAGTAATTCATAATTTATGGACCATTTTACGAATCTCCATAGAAAACTGTCAAACAGATGAATTATTTCGTAATACGAATTACACTCAAATCATAATTATGAATTGTCAGTTTGTGACATTTTACGATGATTCATAATATTTTCCTATTATGATTCTGCGAAAGTGGCTGTTTTAAGCCCGCAGACCAAAAAAGGGGTGGTGCTAGTGGTCATGTATGGCTGCATCTCTCTCTTGCACTGGAATCATAATAGCATTAATACGGCACCTGCACTTAAACTAGAGCGTTTATGCTGAAAGATGGCAACGTCGCAAATAACTGTCAAATATTTCGCTGTTTTGATTAATTTGACAATATTAATTTATGGAAATATGAAATATGGCTAGACAACGGTCTAAAATATTTTTTTATGAATTGCAATTATAACACTGAATTTAAGTTGTAACCGGTTTTAGGTGTAAAAAAGGCATTTGGAAAGTTTCCAAAACCTTTTTTTACAACTAAAACTAAATATTCGGTGTTACGATATTATTTATTGCATTTCATAATCAATATTTTAGACATTTTTCTAGCGATATTTCATATTTCCATACAGTAATATTGCCAAATTAATCAAAACAGCAAAATATTTGACATCTATTTGCGACGTTGCCAACTTTCAACATAACGCTCTCGCGTTGTGGTCCTCTCGCGTCAAGCAAATGTCATGATAATGCCAATGTGTGCGTGTTCGTACAGTTCACGGTAGCTGTGTGTATCGCTCCGATAGGCACAATAGCGCATCATTTGTAGCACTCGTTTTATAGTATATATTTGTAGCACTCGATATAGAGTATATATTTGTAGCACTCGATTTATAGTATATATTTGTAGCACTCGATTTATAGTATATATTTGTAGCACTCGATTTATAGTATATATTTGTAGCACTCGATTTATAGTATATAGCGACCGATGCTCCGCCGGCCCCTTAAAACATCATAATTTCTGAAGAATTTCACCAACAAGGTCACTTGTTTACTCGTCATAATAATTGCATATTACGCTCAACAGAAGAGGTAGAAGAAGAAGGCGAGGAAGAAGAACTGTCAGAAGAGGAACTATCAGACGACACTCTAACAGAACCCGAGTCAGACGCGCTCGACCCGTTAGAGAAGAAGTTGAGAAGGAAGCTCAGAAGAGAGGAGAAGGTAACAGAAGAGGCTAAATTATCTAACTGTGCCTTTTATAACACGGGTTTATACATGTTAGGCTGCCATCAGACGGACTGCATTCTGCAACAACATTCTGAACTGCAACTGCCCTTCAACTCCAAATTTGCAGTTTGAATGCAATTACCGTACATTACGAGTATTGCAGTCGTACTAAACTGCATTCAAAAAGCAAGAATGCAGTCCGTCTGACGGCAGCCTTCGTCATGGACTCAGTGGCGGACTTAGCCTATATATAGCCGGGGGCCCGGGGCAGCAAAATAAATGAGGCGCCCCCGGTATTGTAAGGCCCGTATTACAGAACCTCACTTAAGAATCAACCATCACATAAAACTGCCGAAAAATAGAAAAAAATCGAAAACGGGTCTAGTGATAAATAAAAATAAGTTAAATTAGTTAAAATAAATAAGCCTGATATAGTGGTGGTGGATCGAACAGAGCGGCACGCAATGATCATTGACATAACGGTCCCGCATGACGGGAACCTCGTGAAGGCCGAGAAAGATAAACAAATCAAGTATCTTGACTTGGCTCACGAGGTTGTCGACATGTGGGATGTGGACTGTGCGATCATTGTGCCGATACTCGTATCAGCCAATGGCTTAATTGCCAAGAGCCTTGACCAAAACCTAAGGAGGCTCTCGTTGGGCAGCTGGATTAAGGGCTTGATTCAGAAAGCTGTACTCCTGGACACGCCTCGCATTGTTAGGAGGTTCTTCTCTCTGGAGCCCTGACCGCCGGTAGCTTGGACCCTGTTCCCGATACCGTTGGGCTACTATTTTTTATATTTTTAAATGTTTTATATATTTTTTTATTCTAATATTTAAAAATATAATTTATATGTATAAAAAATGAAATAAAGAGTTAAATTAATAAACAAGATAATTTTTTTCAAGGAGGTGCATTTTCATCTCATTATGCTGTTCATGGAAAGCAAAAATGTAAGAGCGACCTAAATATTTGAGCGAGCGATGCGAGCTCGAAATTCTTTGCACCTCGTTTCGGAAAAGTTCGAATATTTAGAGAATGTAAAAGCGAGCGAAGCGAGCTCCAAAATAATAACATCTCTTCACGTACCCAGAGTGCGCATTTTAATAGAATGCTATAGGATAACTGTACTGTATATGTAACAAAATCTGTAGTGAAGAACTTTTCGTTCAGGAGACGCTGAATCGAGAGAAGGCTCATCTGGCGCGGAAGGTCCTGGAGGAGAAGAAGGCGGAGTTGCAGAGGACCAAGTGAGTTATTATAGTTTTTACCCGACTACGGCGAAACAAAAAGTAGGGTTGTGATTTTGACCAGTATGTATGTATATTCATCTGTTCCCTCATAACTTCTAAACTGCTCATCATAATTTGACAAATGAGGTATCGTTGGAAGCGTATTGATCGTCAGCTGGTTACAGGCTATGTGACGTCACATTAAATGGAATATAGCGCCCTCTAAAGGACATAAAGAAGACATCACAGATAGACAAATTAAAAATCCGGAGTCACACGTAATCTGTTCGATTTATGCCCCCTAATGCCGTGATCCGAAGGTGCGCCATATTGCGGGCGGACACAGACGAGCCCGCACGACGCACCGTGGGAAGGTGTACGTGCGGTATCGCAGTCATCGGAAGTCCCGCGGTGCGCGGTGCGTGGCGGTCTGTGGTCGTCTGACGTGCGTCTCCGTCCGAAAAATCGCGGATCACGTGTGACTCCGGATTTTTAATTTTTCTGTCTGTGATGCCTGTTTTTTCAGCATGTCTAAATTATAAGATCCCATTGTTTTTGAAGAGAAAATAAATTATTTGAATATGAGTAATAGGTGGAATTGCACTTGGGCAGTGCTCCAAATATTATGTTGATGAAGTACTTCTTTCTTCTAGAAAACAACAAGAGGAACTCAAAGACAAGCTCCAACGCCTGGAGTCCAAGGTGCTGGTCGGTGGAGAGAATCTTCTGGACAAGGCTGATGCCCAGAGAAGACTTCTGGAACAGGCGGCCAGGGAGCTGGAGTTAAGGAAACTCAACGAACTGAGGCTGCAAGAAGATCTCCAGAAGAAAGAGGTCAGTTGTAGATAGGTCTCAAAGGCCTTGCACTGTGAGGTGCAAAAAGTAGAGTTAGCAAACTTCAAAGGCGTAATTTAGTAGAAAAGTCATGGAACTCGCGTCATCGTCACCGTCACGCTTGAAGAAATGTTTTTAGCGCCATCTACCGTCTACCGTTTGAATTACGTTGAGGTTACGCATTGTTGCTTAGTTTTCTTTTTCATAAAGTTTGTACTTTCTTTATTTCATTTTTCATACATATCAATTATATTTTTAAATATTAGAATAAAAACATCTAGAAAACATTTAAAAATATAAAAAAAGTAATAGTAAGTACATATAAAATATAAAAATAAGCCTGATATAGTGGTGGTGGATCGAACAGAGCGGCGCGCAATGATCATTGACATAACGGTCCCGCATGACGGGAACCTCGTGAAGGCCGAGAAAGATAAACAAATCAAGTATCTTGACTTGGCTCGCGAGGTTGTCGACAAGTGGGATGTGGACTCTGCGATCATTGTGCCGATATCAGCCAATGGCTTAATTGCCAAGAGCCTCGACCAACACATAGGGAGGCTCTCGTTGGGCAGCTGGATTAAGGGCTTGATTCAAAAAGCTGTACTCCAGGACACGGCTCGCATTGTTAGGAGGTTCCTCTCTCTGGAGCCCTGACCGCCGGTAGCTTGGCCCCTGTTTCCGATACCGGTGGGCTACTATTTTTTATATTTTTAAAGTTTGTACTCCTTATTATGATACAAAAAAAAAAAGATTTTACTTTTTTAGTTAACATTTATAAATAATTGAGCTTAGTATTTTTTTAAATAATAATCACTATTCAACTTTTATTTATTATCTACTAGCTGCGCCCCGCGGTTTTACCCGCGTAACTCTCGGTCCCGTCGGAATATCGGGAGAAAAAGTATCCTGTGTCCTATTCCAGGTCATGATCTACCTCTATGCCAAATTTCATCCAAATCCGTTCAGCCGTTTTAGCTTGAAAGCGTAACAAACAAATAAACAAACAAACTCCTTCACAGGCGGAGCGTTTAGACCTAGAAGAACGTTACTCGAGTCTCCAGGAAGAGAACGCAGCGAAGACTCGGAAGTTGAAGCGAGCGGTACAACTCCTGAACTCGGCCAAGGCAGAGTTGGCTGACCAGCAGCGCGAGCAGCAGAGGGAGATGGAGGGGATACTGGACAGTGTGAGGGCGCTGAAGAGGGAGATCCAGCTGGCTGATCTTGTGCTGGACTCTTATATACCGAAGGAGTATCAGGTATAGTGGATCAAGCCCGATTTATTTTAATGTTTTTTTTTCCCATCTTAACGCCTTCTAACCGGATGCAGCTGAATACTAGTATTTTACATTGAGTGACTTGCCTATCTGACCTCCACAACCCAGTAACTGAGTAATACTATACCCCTTGGTAAGACTGGTTGTCAGACTTTCGGACTTCTGACGACCCGTAAGATCCACGAATGACAGCCGGGACCAACGGCTAAACGTGCTTTCCGACACACGAAGGAGTCTCGGTATGTTAAGATGGTCATACATCGACGGACCAACACGGATACTGGGTTAGCCATATTTCATATTTCCATACAATAATATTACCAAATTAATTAACCAATATTTCATATTTCCATACAGTAATATTGCCAGATTAATTAATCAAAACACCGAAATATTTGACATCTATAAATTTACGGCGTTGCCCACTTTAAGTTCCCCATTTTCCCTATTTATGATGAAAACAGTGTCAATTGTTCTATAACCTGTAAAGAATTTTATTCTTACATTTACGAATTAACAGAATAACCTCCTTTGACATTCAAAATAAGATGACGAAGAAAAACGTAGGGGCACAGTAAATATCCTTCTTAATCAATTTATAAAATATCTTTCAAATTGGTCCAATATTGGAGGAGGAAATCGACGAGAGCCGAACCTCGAATTATGACTTTTTGTTTGGAGAAAAGACTAACCCTATTTTCTCTTAATAACTTAATTAATAAAATACAATAGACGCTGATATATTTAGTAACCTATTCCGCTAGACTATTCTTCAAGAGTCATAAAAACCCTGTAAGAAATCGACACGTGTTTCACCTCTCAACGAGGCATCTTCAGGATGACGATTGACCAATTGTAAAGCAGAACGCGACGTGTTAACGAAACACGTGTGGATTTCTTACAGGGTTTTTATGACTCTTGAAGAATAGTCAAGCGGAATAGGTTTAGGTTACTAAATATATCAGCGTCTATTGTATTTTATAATGGATTTCCGCAAAGTCACGCCTTAATCAATTAACTAACTTAATTTGTTTTACTTGCAGGCCCTGATAGAACAGTACGTGCACTGGAACGAGCAGCTGGGCGAGTGGCAAGTCAAGTGCGTCGCCTACACTGGGAACAACATGAGCGCGCCGCATCACAGCGTGCCGCAGCACACTCACACCAAACATGTACGTATCATTGCAATTTGAACCTTATGCCAATGACATAAGCGTCTAGAGCAGCTAGGCGGGTGGCAAGTCAAGTGCGTCGCCTACACTGGGAACAACATGAGCGAGCCGCATCACAGCGTGCCGCAGCACACTCACACCAAACATGTACGTATCATTGCAATTTGAACCTTATACCAATGTTATAAGGCTCTAGAATAACTAGGCGAGTGGCAAGTCAAGTGCGTCGCCTACACTGGGAACAACATGAGCGCGCCGCATCACAGCGTGACGCAGCACACTCACACCAAACATGTACGTATCATTGCAATTTGAACCTTATACCAATGTTATAAGGCTCTAGAATAACTAGGCGAGTGGCAAGTCAAGTGCGTCGCCTACACTGGGAACAACATGAGCGCGCCGCATCACAGCGTGACGCAGCACACTCACACCAAACATGTACGTATCATTGCAATTTGAACCTTATGCCAATGACATAAGCCTCTAGAGCAGCTAGGCGGGTGGCAAGTTGACGCAGCACACTCACACCAAACATGTCCGTATCCTTGCAATTTGAACCTTATGCCAATAAAATAAGCCTCTAGAGCAGCTAGGCGGGTGGCAAGTTGACGCAGCACACTCACACCAAACATGTGCGTATCCTTGCAATTTGAACCTTATGCCAATGACATAAGCCTCTAGAGCAGCTAGGCGGGTGGCAAGTTGACGCAGCACACTCACACCAAACATGTGCGTATCCTTGCAATTTGAACCTTATGCCAATCATATAAGACATACAATAATTGTTGGAAAAAGTCTTCTTCTTTTCGTGTGGTTAGTGACTAATCTGTTGTCAGATTTTAAAGCCGCCCATGGGCCTCTGACTTGGCTTCACATGCCGTCGAGAAATATCTCTCAGGCATGCCGGTTTCCTCACGACATTTTCCTTCACCGTTTTTGAAGCAAGTGATAATTATACAATACGCGCATGAATCCGGAAAGTCAGAGGTGCGTGTCTTGGGTTCGAACTCGAGACCTGTGACTTGGCAGTCTGACGGTCACACCACTGGGCTATCACTGCTCTCAAATATGGAAACATATAAAATTGTAACTTTCTAAATACAGATTAATGTGTTACGAATTTCCTTTAGTGACACTGATGCTAACTAATATTATAAATTTGTTTGTTTGTTACGCTTACACGCTAAAACGGCTGAACGAATTTGTATGAAATTTGGCACAGGGGTAGACCATGACCTGGAATAGGACATAGGATAGTTTTATCCCAATATTCCCATGGGATCGCGACTTACGCTGGTGAAACCGCGGGGCGCAGCTAGTAATCAATATTTTAGACAACTAGTTAGCCATATTTCATATTTCCATACAGTAATATTGCCAAAATAATCAAAACAGGTAAATATTTGACAGTTATTTGCGACGTTGCCAACTTTCAGAATAAACGCTCTTAAATAAATCTTCATTCTCTTCCAGGTGGAGCCCCCAGATCTGTCGGACCGCTACCTCTCGTACGCTAGCGTGAGCAGTCGGCCGGCGACGCGCCTCGCTCGCCCGCACACCTCTTCAGTGCCGCGACCGCATACAGCACTGCGGCAGCGACAGTAGATTATTATGAAGGTGACGAGTAATGTAACATCACGTTTACTTTGTTTGAAGGTATGTCTACGATACGCAGAAGTTTATAGGAAACACACATTTTGCATCAGTGATCGGAAATAGGCGACCTAAAATGCCGAAAATGTTCGAAAATTTATTTGACAGGACAGGTAATTGATTAATTTGACAGGACTATACTAAAATGTATCTTCTGTCCTTTTCTTAATGAAATAGAAAGAAAAAGATGCCCTGAACTTAAATTTAGTTTAGTTTGTGAACAACAGAATCGGTACCATTATCTGCTAGATAAATTAAAATGTTGGGTCTGAGGTGGTGAAACATGCCATTAGTAAAATATAGAAATGGGTATTTTAATATTAAATAACAGCATAATCTAAATAATATTACTCGATAATATCTTTTCTTTATAATTAATGTACGATTAATCGGTTAAAAAAAAAATACGCACTTGCTATAAAAAAAAAAGGTTTCGGTATTATTTTAAAATTAATGGCTCTCAAAATTGTGATAATGATAACCTATTATTTTTTATGAAATATTATTATTCAATATTTTATTATTTTAGCAATTAGTATTTAAAACAATATTTTGTAACGAATTAACGAAATTCCATGATTTTATGCACGTTTGATTGTGATATTGTTTTTCAATGAATTTTATATCCGTTCACGAAAAGCGAATTTAAAGCTTAATAAATTAAATTAAAGATCTCCATTTAAATATTTATTTATACTTAAATATTTAAATAGTGTAAATGGCAGCAGAAATAATATTTAGAGGATTAACCTCCACCTTGCTAGTCGCATTCCAGTGATGTTTAATATTTTTAATTTTATATTGCTTTAGCTAATTTCTTCAGTATTATGAATGAGGCACATAAAAAGAAGCTATGTATTTTTTGTGATAACTTGTATTTGTGCAATATTTTATTTGAATTAAATAAATACACTTTTTTACGAAATTGTGTTTTTAATTTCATTTCCAATACAAATAATGAAACCTAACACTCATTAGTCACATTACACATAGCACGACACACACATACACACATCCATACTAATACTAATATTATAAACTAGCTGTTCGTGCCCGGCGTCGCCCGGGTGTAATTCCGACTTTCCGGTGGATTAAAAAAAAAATATTAAAAATATCATAAGTGTTAAATCCATTATATCTTTTGATTCTGCAGGTCGATTTTGATGAAATAAAGACTAAATGTTACTCACAATAAAGCTTCTTATTGTTCAGTAATTCAATTTGGAATCCAATGAGTGGCTTTAACGTGATGCGCTCACAAACGAACAAACAAACAGACAAAAATGTCAAACAATTTGTTTATACTTTCTATTACTTATTTCTCGCGGCTTCCAGTCCTTTTTTTACAAAAATCATTAATATACCGACCGTTTACGATTTTATTATATGTATAGATTCGAAAGTTACTCTAAGTTATGTCTATCTGTCTATCTGTCTGTCTGTCTGTCTGTCTGTATGTTACCTTTTCACGTCTAAACCACTGAACGGATTTCGATAAAATTTGGCAAGGAGATAGGTAGCATCCCGGGGAAGGCTACTCTTGATCGACATACCACGCGGGCGAAGCCGCGGTTGGAAACTAGTTAACACATACACACACAGGCATAACACATTTTAGTATGTATGTTTGAATCAAATCTTGCAAGCTGTATTAAAACTTAGTTGAATTATTTGTCACAATGACAAAATATACAAAGCCACATAGATTTGATCTAAAACCTTACTCATTTCTCAATTTTGTTTAATATTTTTCTGCAAAATTCCTAAAGTAAAATGACACTAGTCGACGCTATTTTAAAAGCTAAACCACATGACGAAGGAAAATATTCTTCTCCGCCACCGGAAGTTGAGTCTGTTCATGAAATTAAAAAAAAACGAGTATATAAGGTATGATGTAGTTCCTGACAGGGTTGCGGGAAATTCCGAAAGGGATACCGAGGCCCTTGGCAACAGTCAACTGAAGGACCACGGGTGGGTTTTAGTCAGTAAAAATCTGACACGCCTTCCCCGCTCCGCCTAAAGCGGGAGAAGTTATTTGATGATTTCCCACAATAAACAAAAAGGTATGTTGCAGCCATTGGTCAGAGAGGCAAGACGTTCCATGTAAAATTCTAGTATTCAGCCGCATCCGGTTAAAACGGATGTAAAAGACACTTAACGATGTCGAAAGCCACTTGTTATTCCTGTCATTGTGATCATTTTTTTGTTCTGGACACCTGGGAACCTTCTAGTTAATAATAATAGTCCTCCAGACCGTATTTTCGGCCACGGCGGCCAATCTCAACGGAGACTAGCCTTCGGCGCGGGAGATATTATAGTGCACATGTGTTTGCGCAGACACAAGTGCACTCTCTCTTCCCTCACTCTCATAGTCCGATGGGATGGCAATCCGACACGACCGGAGAGAGATCAGGTGCGGGACCAACGGCTTAACGTGCTTTCCGAGGCACGGGGGTATCACACCGCAAACTTCCAAACTCCGGGCTGTTACTACGAAATTTCTAATGGAAAAATCCAATAACACTTTGCCTGACCCGGGAATCGAACCCAGGACCCCACGCTCTGCAGTCGCGCTTGCGACCACGAGACCAACGGGGCAGTCACCTTCTAGTTACGGAGATATTGAAGGACAAAGTTCCTACTTTTTCGGACGTTTTTTAAAGAACGCATATTATAAGCGATATAACTTAATTGTAAATACCCCCACGAACCCTGAACCGCTGCATGCACCCATAAACACAATGTTTTGCGTGCGTTACGCACTACCCATTTCAATTCCTTTTTGCTTCATTTCATCTCTTTTAACATCCCACTACCCGTTAGGCACACACTTCGTCCTCGCCAACGTCCTCTATTCGCATTACCTCAAACCAGTACCATAACCCTCAAAACTAGTCCGTTGTACCTAGCCCTCACCCATATTAACAACATTTTGCTGTATGACAAATCCTTAGATATCTTTGCGAGTACTGAACTGAGATTCCTGAACACTGCAACTCGTTACCTGGAGTCCATTGCCACTCCCAGTACAATCTCTTTGGAGTGACTAAATTAAATTAGTGTATCTTGCTACTTATTAATAATTTATTGCCAATTCTATCTAATTTTATCGAATCTTAACTAAGTTTGTCTAATTTTGTCTAATTTCACCTAATCTTGATTAATTTCAATAATTGTATTTCATCGAATTTTGTCTAGTTTATAAGTTATGTTAATCTAATTTTATATGTAATTCCTAACAGATACTGACCGTTAACTTATATGTGTGGTGCAACTGTAAATATAAGTTGGTTGTTTATTAAATAAATAAATAAATAAACTACCGTAAACAGCGACTTTTCACACCAAAAATAAAAGTCGTTTCCCAGCAATTATTTTTGTGCAATGTTACTTAATTTGATGTACAGAATGCGTAGTTGATGAGATAGTCTTCTTCACCGTATCCGGCGACAGTGACCCAGACTTATTTTACTTTCCTTTCGTGAGCTTTGCACTTATACCACAACGTATTATGCTACCATTTTTCCAGTGTTAGTGAGAGACGGAGCTATACAAGGCCGCTAGCACCATCATTTTTTCGCAGTGGAATAATGAATGCATTAACTTCATAGTCTGCCCCCTGGAAGCCGACCCCAACATAGTTGGGAACAGGCTAGGCAGATGATGAAGTACCGGAGAATATAATTATTAACTATACTATGGCATGTTTAACTTGGAAACATTCCAGTATGCTCACGTCCCAGCGAGAATAGACTCATCCGCTCCAGGGTACGACCCTGAGACACAGGTTCGCAAGTTGGAAGCATGGCGACACCACCTCGATGCCCTGTATACACAGAATTTACAGCTGTTGATGAGTATCAAGCGCGCACAATTCATGGGGGTAAGTGATCTATTATATTTGTTATATGTATATTGTACGCACGGCTACAAATCAAGCTATACCTAAATTTCCAGTTAGTTAATTGATTCAGGCGTGACTTTGCGGAAATCCATTATAAAATACAATAGACGCAGATATATTTAGTAACCTATTCCGCTTGACTATTCTTCAAGAGTCATAAAAACCCTGTAAGAAATCGACACGTGTTTCACCTCTCAACGAGGTATCTTCAGGAAGACGATTGACCAATTGCAAACCAGAACGCGACGTGTTAACACACCGAGCGCTGGACGCAAAGTCTTTGCATCCAGCGCTCGGTGTGGTGTGCGAGGTCATCCTGAAGATGCCTCGTTGAGAGGTGAAACACGTGTCGATTTCTTACAGGGTTTTTATGACTCTTCAAGAATAGTCAAGCGGAATAGGTTACTAAATATATCTGCGTCTATTGTATTTTACATTTCCAGTATAAGCTGACCTCGCATTGTACGGAAATACAATAGAATGCCAGATCAGCATAAACTGGAAATGTATAGCTTGATGTGTAGCCGTGTGTACCACGATACACTGCACGCCGCGGTTAATTTATTGGCGACTTCATCTGCGATCCAGGATGAAAAGTAGCCTATGTCCTTCTCCGGGTCATGGGTTTTGGCACATGAGTAGCCATGTGCCAAATTTCATCCAAATCAGTTCAGCTGTTTTAGCGTGAAAGCGTAACAAACAAACAAACTCACTTTTGCATTTATAATAGAAAACTATATAGCTGATGCTTGCGGCTTCGCCCGGGTGGATGTCGGTTATTACGAGTATCAACCACTTTATCCATTGGTGAAAACAGCATGAAAATCGGTGCAGTAGTTTTTGAGTTTATCGCGAACAGTTAGACGCGGCGGAGGACTAATTTGTTTTATAATATGTAGTGATTTAGATAGCAGCGCATGTCGGACTCTTATGATGTGTTCAAAAACCAACTGGGCGTTTTAAAATCTGTGAACAATTAATAGATAAACGTTCCATGCTAGGTGGTTTGTGAAGCAAGTTTTTTTTTCAAAACATACCTAATAAATTATTATTTTGGCGCCCCCTGAAACTGTCGCCAGGGGCAGGTGGAGAGATGTCAGCACAATTGACGGGGTCCGCTAGGACCGATGCCTGCCAGAGTTGCGGGAAAGTCTGAAACGGATACCGGGGCCCTTGGCAACAGGCAACTGAAGGAACACGGGTGGGTTTCAGTCAGTAAAAGTCTGACACGCCCTCCCGCTCCGCCTAGAGCGGGAGAAGTCATTTGATGATTTCCCAAACACAAAAAAAAAAAAAACGGCGGGTGCCCCGGTTTAACCCCCCCTGCGGGCTGCCTGAAGGAATAAGTGCGGAAACCAAACCCCCTTAACATAGTTTTAGTGTGGTTTTAGTAACATGTACTTCACAGGGGCGTGTTGACTGTCACTGGCACAAGAAGCCGGTTCGCATCATGCAATACTACCAGCACAGAGTCGACTTCTACAAGATAACGCGGCGAGAGAATCTCGCGCTGTATAAGCGAATACTGAGCACAGTAAGTGTACTTACTTAAGGGCGGGGGGTGCGGGACGTGACCTGACCGGCCGCGAGCGCGACCCTTACCTCAGTTGGTCAGCTGTTTCGCTAGCGTCCACGGTGTCGGATAGAAGGACAGTTTCTTCATCATAAGTAACAGCCGAAGTCAGTAACAGTCATAACTGTTCTGTTGCACTGTTGTATTTTCAATCCTCGGCGCTGCGGCGAGGGTTGTAAATCCAACAGTGCGGAAGAACAGTTGACTGTTACTTTTGATGAAGAAAATGGCCGTTAGTTTACTTCCCCATATTTCGCCAGTTAGCATTCGGTCCCTGTCGGAATGATCCGTTGTGTTTTCAAATATTTGCATGCACTCGTCAATGGCCGCGCACATTGTGTTAAATAGTACAAGCTGCCCAGGGCCGGCCGGATTTAAGGCGGGGCAACAGGGGCCATGGTGACGGGCATCAACAATTTGATTTTTTTTCGATTTAAAGAAGTTGGCATTCACAAGGAACCTTTTTTAAAATTTTCTTTTCGTTAAATTTCATACTGAAAACCGAATTAATTCAGTATTTTTTTCGTCTTTTCCATAAAATTTTAGGCGTCTTTTTTTTTGCTTCTTGGTTGCCTCAGGGCTTCCTTTCACCTTCAAATCCGAACCTGAAGCTGCCATTCATAGTCATTGACAGTCGTTACGGGTAGCCAGAAGCCCGAAAATCGGACAACTAGTCTTACTTTGGTACGAATACTTGTCCGACAGTAACTGGTTGCGGTCAGATAGGCAGTCGCTCCATGTAAAATTCTGGTATTCAACTGCATCCGGTTAGATTGGAAGCAGATCCCAAACATAGGAAAAGGCTAGGCAGATTATGCTGAGATGATAGTACTATTGTTCGGTCTAGTACATTTCGTCTAAAACTCCAGAAAATTTATTAGCTTTCTTTATCTCCGCCATACAGAATGCGCGCGTAGATACGACTGCAGAACTAAACCGCGACTGGAGTCGAAATAAACGTAAGATTGTGGAGCAAGCGTGCGGCACGTTCATTTTATTCCCTCCAGTTCCCCATGACGAGATGGAAGACTTGGCTTTCAAAGCTGCGCCGGACGTGAAGCGACCTCGGTAGGTACCTGCTGCACAAGGAAGATATAGCTGTGTGTCGATAGAAAGGCGTGATCGCCCCAGGTCAGAAGGCGATAGTGGGTTCAGAGGGCCTAGACAAGTGACAATCGCTTCAAAAGCGTTTCGTATTTCTACAACGACTTTCAACAGGATTGACATAAGATTTTCGTTAGCTTATGTCAGTCCAATACATTTTTGCCTTTTCCATCATCGTTATCGCTGATAGAATGTCACTTTGTCTAGGGCCTTTGGTGTATGAACGTAAACGAAGCCAAAAGAGCCACTGAGGAGGTACTGAGCGTAGCAGATGGTGTACTGTAGTTTCCGCCTACCCCCATGGAAAGAACGTACCAAAGAAATTACTACAAATATTCGCTTTTCATTTGGTCAGGAGTAGGATAGAACAGGCTTACAAAATAATATGTGCCTTGAATTAGACCAACAAGTATCTCATGGCAGGCAAAGTCGGAGACCGCTACTTGAATAATTTAAAATGTTTGTTGGAAATAATTGAGGTTTATAGCTCTTCTACTTACTAAGTTTTTTGATACTGTAGCTTCGGTAGGTCATCTCATGACCTCCCTCTTCTTTAAACACTAGAACCCGGCACAAACTTAACCTATACCAACCACCGTCTCGACTAAAAATGCTACACCAAAGCCCACAATACATGGCAATAAGAATATATAATAAGCTGCCTGAAGAGATAAAAAAGGAAACCAGGCTTGCTACATTTAACAATAAATTAAAAACCTACCTACAAAAAAAATGCTACTATTCAATTGATGAATTTTTAAACCAAAAATAAATGAATAAACTACCACACACACATTCTCGTACACAGACATTACACACACTTAGACCACCAACTAGATGACTTCCTATTCTAAATAAAATATGTTATTATTGAATTATTAAAATGTGCATTATGAGGGAGGTTATCAGAGAAACCACCTTTTCAGTAAAGAGTATATTGAGTATCAACACTAGTTAACAGTTTAACACAGTTGTACACACATTGGGATCGAAAAAACCCTAAATTAATAACAATCAGTTCGCGTAACAATGGCGGCACGAGGGAGGCACGTGGCGACGTTGCGCGGTACGGAAAGATACGCGTCTACGCAGCAAGCGTGTGGGCGGCGGACTGGCGCGAATCGCGAAGCACCTTCCTCGCAACGGCCAGGCGAGAAAGAGACAGACATCATTCTCTGTATCGTGCCGGCACGCGACCGCGGGACGCTCGCACCGGAAGACATTGTGTCTGTGTTTGGTTTGCTATATACTCCCCCTCCAGTCCTGGTGAACGCCCTCGGTCCTGGACTGGTACACTAACAGCAGCATTAGCTGGACGTCCGCGGTTCCGTTTTGGAATAACGGGTTTTGGTAAGGAGTCGTCGCTACCTCGGTAACGTGTAAGGTCTTCGGAATGATATTTCCCTATGTCTACATTTGGTTGTTCTGTGCTCGCGATGGTGTAGGTTGTTGGACTTACCTTTTTAGTGATCTGGTAAGGGCCATCTCGGCGAGGGTAGAACTTAGAAGTGAGATCTTTTGATCCTTTGCTTAATAAGTGAGACTTAAGCATGACTAAATCACCTACCTCGAAAGCGTCAGATGGTCGGCGAGACGCGTCGGCATACTGCTTTGTCTTGTCCTGCTGGATCTCGACACGTTCACGAACAGCTGACAGTGAATGCAGGAAGTTTTCGAGGTAAGGGGTCACTTGTGGGACAAAGTTTTCTTTGGTCCTGATGGCACGAAGGTCGTGCACGACTTCTGTGGGTGACCGCATCTCTCTGCCAAAGGTCAAATAGGCCGGTGACTTGCCTGTTGTGCGACATTTCGCGCTATTCAGGGCAAAGCGGATCACTGGCAACTTCTTCGGCCATGAGGTGTGGTCATCTGCCACGAGGTGGGCTAGCATAGCTTTAAGGTCACGGTTTTTTCGCTCTGCAGGATTAGCTTGTGGATGATACAGCGGGACAAAATTTTGTTTGATGTCTAAGACTGACATACATTGTCGCATCACTGCGGAAACGAACTGGACACCGTTGTCCGAAATAATCCTGCGAGGCAGACCGAACCGCATGAAATATTCTTCGATGAGAACATGAGCGCAGGCTTCTGCTGTTGCTTCTTTTAGGGCAAACAGCTCCGTCCATCGGGTAGCAGTGTCTTCTATGAGAAAGACCCACCGCTCCCCCTGGTCACCTTCCGGAAGTGGGCCGAACAGGTCCATGGCCAACACCTCGTTTCGCTGGTTCATGACCGGTGTCTGGAGTAAGCCTGGGGGTTTGGCGTTGTTGGCCTTATATCGCTGGCAGTGGATGCAGGCTAAGACATAATCCGAGATTATTCTCCGCATCCCTGTGAAATAATACAGCTGTGCTACCTTCTGGTAGGTTCTATCGATACCTGGGTGGCCAGCTGTTTGAGAGTCATGTAATTCTTTCAAAATAGCTGCAACTTGACCGGCAGGTATTACTAACTGAGGGGATTCACTCTCAGAGTCTGGATTGAATCGGTACAGGACTCCTTGATCCATGAGGTAACCCCTTTCTAACCATCTTTTAGATGCAATATCATCAGGTCCTTCTAGCTCCTTAACGATCTTTTCCACTTCAGGGTCCGAAGTCTGTTCCAGGCGAAGCTGACTAGGTGTCTTCGCGGGAAGATCGCAGATGACAGTGCAAATACCACAACTGTCACTTGTGTCGCTGGAACAAACCGGTCTACTCAGCGTGTCTGCCACGACATTCGCTTTTCCTGGGGTATATTGGAATTGGATATCAAAAGATTGGAGCTTCAGAGCCCAACGGACTAACCTGCCTGCTGGTGATTTAAGTGACAGCAACCAGCGTAGAGGCTGGTGATCACTACCAATCACGACTGGTTGACCGTCCAAGTAAGGCCGAAAACGTTCCACCGCCCATACTACCGCGAGTGCTTCACGCTCCGTGGTGGAATAATTGCGTTCAGCTGCGTTGAGGAGTCGGCTGGCATACTCAATTGGCCTTTCTTGGTTGCCGTCGCCCTGCAATAAAACTGCGCCCAAGGCGTAGTTGCTTGCGTCAGTGCGCAGAACGAAGGGACGACTGAAGTCTGCTTGTACCAGTATTGGAGCTGAGGTAAGTAGACTCTTCAGCTCATTAAAAGCTTGGGTCTGTTCTGAACTCCAAGACCATACTTGACTTTTTCTTGTCAAACGTGTCAATGGTTCGGCAACTTTAGAAAAGTTGGGGATAAACTTTCTAAACCACGAACACGTTTGCAAAAAAGTTCTTAGATGCTTTAAGTTTCCTGGTACCTTCATCTCGAGTACAGCACTCACCTTCCCTGGGTCGGTGGAAACACCTTTTTGTGTAATAACGTGACCTAGATATTTAACGCTTTCTCGAGCAAAAGCGCACTTCTCCCTATTCACATGGAGGTTAAACTCGGCCAAACGTTGAAAAACTGCCTCGAGGTCTTGCAGATGCTGTTGGTATCCCTGAGAAATTACCAAAAGATCATCTAAATAAGCTAATACAGTTACATCTTGTAAAGCAGAGCAGGATCGGAGACGATCGATGAGACGCTGAAAGGTAGCTGGCGCGTTGCGCAGACCAAACGGCATTCTTTTGAAACGAAAAGTTCCTAAAGGACAGACAAAAGCCGTTTTGTCCCTATCTGCTTCCCTAACGCTAACCTGCCAATACGAAGACCGAAGGTCTAGCGTACTCATGTAGCAGTCTCGTTTTGTACTCTGAAGTAGCTCGTCGATGCGTGGCATCGGATATGTGTCAGCTTTGGTCACTGCGTTCAAACGCCTGTAGTCGACGCAGAAGCGGATACCACCGTTGGGCTTCGGCACCATCAGTGCCGGTGAAGACCAAGCCGATTCACATTCTTCTATAATGTCATCCTGTAACATCTTACTTATTTCCGCTTTCATCAGCTCCTTCTTCGAAGGGTTTAGGCGGTAAGGAGGAACAGCAATTGGCGAATGCTCACCTGTATCAATACGGTGTTCCGTATACGGCGTTGGTCCTCCCCCTGCTCTAAAAATGCGTGCGTGTCTGGTGAGGACGTCAGCGAGCGCTTGACGCTCAGCTGGTTTAAGGTGAGTACCTTCATCATCCCGAAGTATATCTGTAGAGGCGCAGGACACGTCACGCGAGGTAGGTTCGAAGGATAATTTATATTTTACCGTATCATGTTTACTAAAATACCAAACCTCTTTGCAAAAATCAATAACTACTCCCGTGGCGGTTATAAAGTCGATACCTAATAGCGTCTCGTTATTTGTCGAGTCGGGAAAAATTAAGAATGGAATCGTAATAACTGCCGTTTCTAAGCACACCTCTAACGTGGCGGTAAGTACATCCATCGTACGGATTACACCGTCAGCAAGCTTAACTTCGCGTTTCGAAGAGCAGAGGGGATGACCTTGACGTAGAAGGAGAGTATATAGCGTATGACCCGCAATACAATGTTTGGCAGCCGTATCAATCAACGCAGTGCCGGAAAAACCCAAAATTTTTATATTAAAAATAGGTCGTAACTCGCGGCCAATGGAGCGTCCCGTACGGTCGTTACACAAACATATCTCAGTTAAACATAAATGGGCATTATCCTTTTGATCATCACTACCTAAAATATCTTTATGACAAATATGGACAATGTCCTTTTGATTTTTAAAGTTAGCACACAAAATATCGTTTCGACGTGTGTGGACATTATCCTCTGGATTTTTAAAATCGCAAAAACATGAATGGGCATTACCCTTTATAATATCAAAATTGTTACACTCATTTTCTGAAATTAGTGAGTTGTCACTAAGAGAATTACACATAATATTATTAGATAAACGTTGTGGGATATCACCCCTTTGTTTATTAAAATAACTACACACATTTTCTTGCGGAATAAAATCGTTTTCAGCATAAATAGAGTCTGACGCGATGTTTCTAGAAACTAAATCAGATTGTATGGAATAAAAACTTTGAACACTATCAACACTACTTTTACTTGGTTCACTCTCACCTTGATTCTGCAACTTACGGCACTGTTCTTTAGTGTGGCCAAACCGCCTGCAGTATGTGCAGGAGGGGCGCGGCCTCTTTGCCGTGTCTTGCTTCGGTGGAACAGGCGCGGGCGGCGCGTCTGGAACAGGCACGGAGGGCACGGGCGGGGCGGGCGGGCTCCGCGTCGCGGCGGCAGGCGCGCCGTGGGCCTGCGCTCGGGCCGGCGCGAGAGCGCGCGCGGGGGCGCGGGCGCAATCGCGAGCGGCGGATTGTGTAGAAGTCGGTAATGTTGCCGGCGTTTGTGTTCGACGCTCACTCGCCTGTGGCGTCGTGTTATTGACTTCGTCGAATGAATCCTCGATATTCCGTGCGAGGCGGAGTAATTCATGGAAACTATGGCACTCCTCTCTTCGTAGCCTTTTCCTTATTCTGCTGTGGAGGAGGCCGTAGGTCATGTCTACTTGAGCTGACTCCGTTGTATCGCCTTTAGGTAGGCGTGCCATAAGGGCGCGGATGCGCGCTACGAAAATATCTGTATTTTCATTACCTTGCGGTTTCGCAAACATTTCCAAGTAGATCCGATGAGGGGGCCGGCGGTCACCATAGGCACTTATTAAGTTTTCTTTGGCCTCGCGCCATGATGACACAGAGTATTTTATTCCTTGCCACCACGTAGCCGCTTCATCCTTGAATAGGTAGGCTAAACCGCGCAGTATGTTTGAGTCCGCCACCTGCGCGCAATCGCTATAGGCCTCTATAGCGTCGATGAATGCTTCAACCGACTCCTTCGGTCGGCCGGAGAAAGTGGCTTTGCAGCGGGCTAGGGTGTTGTGCCCTAGCAGCGCGAGTGATTCCGGGGTCGATGCGTTCGCCCGCGACATCGAGTTGAGCAACTCCCTAAATGCTTCTGTTTGAGAGCGTTGGAGAGAGGCAATAATCGTGGCCACATTTTCGTTAGAGAACGTAGCGTTAGCATCGATGCGCGGCGAGGAAGAGAACGTGGCGTCGCCGTGGCCATCTTGGTCGGCGGACTCCGCGGTCGGCGTGTTTGGTCGCGAGGGGACGGGTAATGCGTCGTTTGCATCTTCCCTCCGAGTCAAACTAGCCGCTCTACTCCTTGTCACTGGCATTTTAGTTCGTCACTGCAAAACTCACAACTATGCACTATATTGTCACACGAAAAAAACGTTGGAGCGCCACATATGAGGGAGGTTATCAGAGAAACCACCTTTTCAGTAAAGAGTATATTGAGTATCAACACTAGTTAACAGTTTAACACAGTTGTACACACATTGGGATCGAAAAAACCCTAAATTAATAACAATCAGTTCGCGTAACAATGGCGGCACGAGGGAGGCACGTGGCGACGTTGCGCGGTACGGAAAGATACGCGTCTACGCAGCAAGCGTGTGGGCGGCGGACTGGCGCGAATCGCGAAGCACCTTCCTCGCAACGGCCAGGCGAGAAAGAGACAGACATCATTCTCTGTATCGTGCCGGCACGCGACCGCGGGACGCTCGCACCGGAAGACATTGTGTCTGTGTTTGGTTTGCTATAGCATATATTATTATTTGAATGAGTAATACTAAATTATTGAAATTATTAATGTAAAATCGTGTCAATAGCATAGTTGTATTAAATTTTTAAATAACCCTCAAATTTGCGATGCCTGGAAAAGGCCGCTAAGTTGTAAGTACCTATATTATAAACGAACACCAAAATGTACACTTAGTTTGCAAATAAATCTTTGACTTGACTTTGACTTTGACTTAGATAAGACCTCTTATTCTTGAGCATAACATAACATCACGCCTATATTCGCCAAAGGGTTAGACAGAGGTGTACAATAGTACACTCACATTTCGCCAGTTATTTTTGAGTCCGCCCTATTGCCCGTTCTTCTCCATAGGTACCTATTACGCTTTGGAACGGGCAACTAGCTTCATATTTCTGACTGACCGACTCCTTTACAATTCAAAAGTGCCTGTAAATGGTTTAATTGCTAGAAGTGCTTTGAGTTTGAGTTAGGTTAGCTTAGTTTACATTTTTGCATGACGTTACTCATAAGCATTCCAGTATTCCAATTAGCCGGGCACAAATCCAGACTCCGGAATGCGATTGAGAAATTCCAGATGGAAAAACTCAGTGACACTTTGCCCGACCCGCGAATCGAACCCACGACCTCATGGTAAGCAGGAGCGCTTGCGATCACTGGACCAACGAGGCAGTTCTTCATGAATCTTGAAGACACTCTTTTATCATCTGAGACTCTACAGGGTATACCTAAAGCTAGGTATGCAAGATGGAGCAGAGATGGGCGAGATTTGCGTGGAACTGTTCACTGATGTGTGTCCCAAGACGTGCCGCCTGTTCCTGGAGCTCGTGGATGGAGACTCACAAGGATATGGCTACGTGAACACGTGCTTCTTCAGGTAAGGCCGCTGTTTTGGTTATAAAAGGGGCGGAATCCTAGAAGGACTATTGATCATACTATTGCTGCGTTGATGCCTGCCTTATAGACAAAATTTATTGTTTGGGTAGAATTCAGGGTTGCTTTTATTTAGACTAGCCGTTGCCCGCGACTTTGTCTGCGATCCAGTTTGAAAAGTGGCCTATGTCCTTTCCCAGGTCATGGTCTATCCATGTGCCAAATTTCATATAAATCCGTTCAGTCGTTTTAGCGTGAAAGCGTAACAAACAAATAAACAAACTCACTTTCGCATTTATAATATTAGTTAGGAAAGGTACTTACTTAATTTCTTCATTTTACGGCATGGCGTTAAGGCATCTTAGATTGTTATGTTAGAAGCCAATACGGACGGACAGTTAGTGCTCATACTCGATCGATACTCGTCGACGGCGCCATCGACAAGTGTCGACTGCTGCGGGCTGCCTCTGCCGTTGGCGCAGGCCGCTCGTGTGTATATGAGCACTTAGTGTGCCACGGTGACACAATAGATAATTTTTAGGGTACCGTAGTCAAAAAGGAACCCTTATAGTTTCGCCATGTCCGGCTGTCTGTCTGTCCGCGGCTTAGCTCAGAGACTCTTAGTACTAGAAAGTTGTAATTTGGTTTGGTCACGCCAACAAAGTGGTAAAATAAAATGGATACGTGAAAAAATTCACGGCAGTAGTAGTAATTAAAAGGAAAACTATCACAGCTAAGTATGCTCTGCAAGTTAACATGTTCTGCCATACATTCTGTATGTGAAGAACCAGTTCAAAAACATGTTCTCCTATACATTATGTATGGGAAGAACAAGTTTTGCCCGACGCGGACCTGTAGCGTGATATAGAATCTTTTTTTCAAACCTATTTCAAAATCATAGATCAACTTTTAAAAAACAAAAGAAACGTCAAAAATTCTGTCAAACCTGTACACATGCCAAAATTATGCTCAAACTCATTTGGTGTCTCGCAACCTTTTTTACCAGCATAACATTATTCCTTCTCCTGATTTCTATGAAGATCATTGACCTTTCAGTCCTCATTGACGAGCAAGCGTTGAAAGATGTTGGTATCCGATACGGGGCTAACCGGAGCTAATGAGATCTTCATTAAAGTCGTCAGCCCTGAAGGACAAACATTCACAGCTTTTTTTCCCGAAGATACTCTAATTGAGGAAGTCAAGAACCGAGCCATTGACTTTTTCTACCCCACGGGAGAGACAGGCGCTAGTCGCTACAAAATTGTACGCGTCTTCGATACTACCACTCTACATGATTTCTTAACACTGTCCCAAGAACAGGTCATGATGCAAGAAGAACTCTTACTTGTTGAGAGGCGTCTCCCCGAAGCTGGGACTCTATGGGACCTTGGAACGGTCAGGGCACCTCAACATGGGACAATCGCAGCAGCCACAGCTTCTTTACCGACCCCAACGAACGCTATACGACAGCCAAATCTCCAATCTCTTTTATCTACGAACGAACTGTCTTATGAATTGAGGAAGATTTTGATATCCTTGATTGAAGCGGGAGCTCGGCTCGCCGCTTCAGGCAGAAACTACGAAATGACTTTGGCCCAACTGACGGCGGCTTTAGACGAACCACAACGCTTCACGCCAGCCGTCATCCAGGTCATTACTCCCGAAGACATAGCAGCGAGACTCAACATTACAGATTACACGGCGTTCGATGATACTCCTGGACTTAGTAAAACAGACGGGAACGAGTTGTACCGTCGAGCTGGACATTTACAACGGTTCTTGGAGAAATTCCGAGAATGGAGAAACAAGATTGCCGAACCACCTAGTCCGGAATCCATTGGGGCGTTGAAGGACCTTGGGTTTACGTACGAAGAGGCTGACAAAGCGCTGCGTAATACTGGCTGTAATGTGCCTGCAGCTGCCTCGTACCTTATCGGCGAAAGAGGTTCCAGTGTGTTCGAACTTGTTAATGGCCTCCCTGACGGTTTGATCCTGCAGACTTTGTTGAAACAACCGCATATACAGCGTGGGCTGCTGAACACAAGAATGTTGATAGCGTTTATAGCTATGGTCGGGCAGACGGGCAGTGCGTCACTGTGGCTCAATTCGCCGCATGGAAGTCCCTTATTATCGCAAATTTCTAGGACCTATCATTCCGAGAAATACTGCCTCGCTGTGAACCAGTTTTCGGAGGAAAGGCCAAATACCACGAATGTACCTTCGACTTCTCGGCAGAGGAACTGATTTATTTTTGTCTCACTTTCTTAATTTTGGATAAATTTATAGTTGGCGACGTGGTTTCTTTTATTTTTTTAAAGTTTATACATTTTCACTATATTATTCGATGACAAACAATGCCACAAGTTACTAATGGTAAGTGATCATCGTCACTTTGGACATCTGTAATATCAGAGAGGCATCGCATTTGTTGCCATCACAGAGACAAAACTGGAATAATGTTTCTTATGGGGAAATAGGGTCGGTCTTTTCTCCATACAAACGCTCTCGCCTGTTTTCTCTCTGGTTTTGATGACCAAAGCAATGATTTTTTACAGTTAAATAAATATCAACTAAGTAGTTCTTTGTCCTGTATATAAATAAATGGGCGGTCTTATCGCTAAAAGCGATATTTCGAAGACAACCATGAAGAATGATGGAGAAGTACAAGGCACATGAGGTAAAACTGCATTTAGTGTACGTTTCATTTACATAAAAGTACTTCGATCCTTTTTTACCGACTTCAAAAAAGGAGGAGGTACTACGTTCGGATGATTGTTTTTTTTTATGTATGTTCACCGATTACTCCGCCGTTTGTGAACCGATTTTAAAATTTATTTTTTAGTTCGAAAGGTGAGATGGGGGTGCGCCAAAGTTCACCTTTGGAAATCCGAAAATGTTCTTCCTAACATTTTTCATCCTAACAATCACAATTCCTAACTACTCTGTCTCTAATGTTCATAATTCCGAAGCATTCAATTTCATAATGTCAGTAACAATAAACATCTATTATACTTTTATTTGTTTTCCTATATTTTCTCAACATAACCATCTTTTACACTATTATTCAAAGTCATATCTTTTTGTGTAGATTTCCTTTTATTCATAATAATCAGTATTATATACATTAATTTTGCGTAAATATAAGGCTAAAAGAGTCTTGGTGTTTTTTGTCTCCGACTAACCGTTTGTCGTAAAAACGTTGTGGAAGGGAACCATAGGTTAGGTTAGGTTAGAACTGTGACCAACTACGCACGAGCCGAGCGAGCGAAGCGAGCGTGCCGCGGCAGCGGCCGGCGAAGTGCCAGAACCGAATCGGTCCTAGACGACACTCTGACCTTCTGAATCATCATCATCATCTGCCTAGCCTTTTCCCAACTATGTTGGGGTCGGCTTCCAGTCTAACCGGATGCAGCTGAATACCAGTATTTTACATGGACCTGACCTTCTGAATATGAGTGAAAATATTATGGTAATTGTGTTTAGGGATAAAAGCGTTATGATAAAAAACAGTAGGAGTTTAAATATATTTACATTAATGATATTATTCATTACAATTTTCGGAAACATGAGTGTTATGAACATCGCCGGTAGCACTACAAATAGTATGAATGAAAACTTTAGGATGAAAAATTTTAGGAAGAGTGATCATTCGGATTACAAATCATTAGGAAGAACAATTTCGGGTAAAGAACTTTAGGTGAGCCAATATGGACCCGTGAGATGGTCCTATATAAATTTTATTAAGTTTGCTTGCGTAGTTTTTGAGCTAGCTTCAATATTACGTATTTTTCCCAGTCTATGTAGACGATTATTAGACTCCTTCACTATTATATACATAGCAGGTAGTAACTTGTGTGGGGTAGGTACCACCACTAAAAAGTGAAAAATAAAAACTTTTTACAAAAAAAAACAACCGTTTAAAAATTAAAAAGCAAAGACACCGACTTCCGAAATTAAAGTTATTTTTCACTTTTTTAGTGTTTTTTTTTAAGTCGGTTGTTTTAATATTATAGAATGCGAAAGAGAGTTTGTTACGCTTTCACGCTAAAAACGCCTGAACGGCTTTGGATGAAATTTGGAACCTGGGTAGACCATGACCTAGAATAGGATACTTTTTATCTCGATATTCACACGGGATCGAGACTTATGCGGGTGAAACCGCGGGGCGCAGCTAGTACTAAATAAATACTATTCCATTACGTATCTGCCTAGGAAAGTTCCCCGTCTATACTGGAGCGGTGGGGACGTGATCTACAACAACGGCTTCGGGTGCTACGCTCAAAGCGGCCGTGTCGTGCCCATCGGCGCTGAGAACTACCACTACCCTCATTCGATGCCTGGTAATATCATCATCAGAGGCTCTAGACAAAGTGACATTCTATGTTGAAAATCGTTGTAGAAATACGAAACGCTTTCGAAGCGATTGTCACTTGTCTAGGCCCTCAGAGGCCCTAGACAAAGTGACATTTTATCAGCGATGACGATGATGGAAAAGACAAAAATGTTTAAGACTGACATAAGCTATCGACAAGCTTATGTAATCCTGTGGTTGTTGTAGAAATACGAAACGCTTTCGAAGCGATTGTCACTTGTCTAGGCCCTCAGATTAGAGCAGTCCTCTGCTGGAAATAGGTTAGGTCTCTCCAATCACACGCCATTTATCGACTACGTCTGGCTTAATTTGCCGTATTATAAAACTACACAAAAATCAATCTGCCTAGCCTTTTCCCAACTATGTTGGGGACGGCTCCCAGTCTAACCGGATGCAGTATTAAACTACACCTAAGCAAAAAAGGTGACTGCAATGAGCAGACAAAAGTAGCCCTTAAGGTGACGAACCTATTTTTACCAGACTACGACGAAGCAAAAAGGAGGGTTGGGTTTTTGACTGGTTTGTATACCTATATGTATGTTTTTCATGGAATCATAACTTCTAAACTGCTCATCATCATTTGACAAATGAGTTATCGTTGGAATCGTCTTAATCGTCCACTGGTTATAGGCCATGTGACCTCACATTAAATTGAATATGGCGCGCTCTAGAGGACAAAAAGCCAAGAACTAAAAAAAACCCTCAAACATTTTAATAAAAATAAAAGTTATAAAACTAAAACCTAAAACTCACACGTGTTATGGCATAAATCGAACAGATTACGTGTTACTCCGGATTTTCATAGATGTGACATTTTTTTATAGATGTGACTACTTACCAGAGAGTTAATTCCCCACAGGTTTGCTGTCAATGCGAGTTACAGTAGACGATGAGATGTGCGGCATCTTCAACATCACATTCAAGCCACTACCACAGCTGGATCTACGCAATGTTGTCTTTGGCAGGGTGAGTAGTTCAAATCCATTATAAACGCGAGTTTGTGAGCATGGATGTTTGTTACTGCACGAGCTACTTGCAATGCTTTGTCAAGACTCCAGCCTCCGGGCTGCTCCTGAGAAGTGGGAATTACTTAAGGCGGAAGCTTCTGGGTTCAAAAGGGCTTCAAAAGGCTTTTTTTTTTAACCAGTGTGTGTCGTCAGTGATGACCTATGGCACTGAAACGTGGTCGCTCACAATGGGCCTTATTAGAAGGCTGAAAGTCACTCAAAGGGCAATGGAGAGGGCTATGCTCGGAGTCTCCCTGCGTGATCGAATCAGAAATGAAGAGATCCGTAGGAGAACGAAGGATTGCCAAACTTAAGTGGCAGTGGGCAGGGCACATTGCTCGCAGAACAGATAGCCGATGGGGCCGAAAGGTTCTGGAGTGGCGACCACGTACCGGAAGACGTAGCGTTGACAAAGTGGACCGATGACCTGGTGATGGCCGCGAGAATGTGCTGGATGCGAGAAGCACAGAACCGGTCCAGCAGTGGACGTCTTTCGGCTGAAATAATGATGATGATGAAAGCTTCAGGGTAGCCCGCGAAATCCAAATTTTCTTAAGTTTTTTGCAATTTGCAAGTCAGTATCAGGTTATTATGTTGATTAAAATATGATTCGCGACCGTAACCAATAAAGATTTAGAGAATTATAAACATTAGAATCAGCAATACAACTGTCTAAGTTCCTATAAATATTGAATGACTATTTTAAGAAAACATGAAATTCGGCACTTTTATGAACTTAAGGAGCCGAGCGAGCGAGCCTATTGCCATCAACCGGGCACTCAAAAATTCTAGATAGAAAAAGTCAATACGATTTGCCCGACCCGGGAATTGCAGGACCTCATGTTCAGCAGAAGCGCATGCGAATGCGACCACTAGACCGTTTTATTTTTTGAGGGTGGGAAGTCATCCAATTACGTCTCCCGCTCTGGGCGGAGCGGAAGGGCGTGTCAGACTTTTACTGACTAAAACCCACCCGTGTTCCTTCAGTTGCCTGTTGCCAAGGTCCCGCATCCCATTCGGACTTGCCCGCAACCCTGGCAGGCATCGGTCGTAGCGGACCCCGCCAATTGTGCTGACATTTCTTTGAGGCGCGCGTGGAACACGACGCGCCATCGACCCGGGCCTGGTCCTTGTCGGACGGCGAGCTACCCATTGCTCGCCGCCCGCAAGCCCGCGCCTATGCGACCACTAGATCTAAGAGGCAGTTCTTTTTTCTCAGATAATCCGACCAAGCAGTACCTACAACATAATCAGTAAGCTAGGCAACGCGCTCAGTTCCCGCCCGGTGATAGAGATCTGGTCCACGCGGCGGAAGCTGGCCGGTCGCTGGGTGAGCGGCGCGCACAACACGGAGTTAGATAAGAGATCGGCGGCTAGTCTCAGGAAAACACTCATGTGTTATTAATTTTGTTGTTAATTGTCTTTTTGGCTATGTAATAAATTATGTAACTAATGTGTATGTAATTTTTTTTTACACAACTTCGGCTAAGCAAAAATGAGGGTTATTATTTTGACCGTTCATCTGTTCCCTCATATCTTCTAAACGACTCATCACAATTTGACAAATGAGGTATTGTTGGAAGCGTCTTGATCGTCTGCTGGTTATGTGACGTCACATTAAATTGAATATGGCGTCATCGACAAAACATAAAGCCATGAACTTTTTTGTTGGTCTGAGGCCATGAACTAAAAAAAAAGATTTTTTTGTGAGGCCTGAGGCCGTGTTTGGTATCAAATGAAAGGACTTAATTAGCATATTTCAAATAGTGTAAAAGTGCAAATTGACACTATTCTTAGTTATAACATAATCTATCTCGTACAATATTAAGTTAGAGTTAAATTGCTTATTAGCCTATTAGGCTAGATTGTAATCCATTACTAAGAACGTTTGAAGATTTGTTCTTATTAATCAAAAAAAAAAAAAAAAAAAAATATTTCAAATATATACAGGGTGTAATGGACAGCCCTCCGCAAATTAACAGGGGGCATTCAGCTCCTTATTCTGAATCATATTCCACCGGAAATTTTCTCAGGAAAGTTTTCATTGTTTTTATCGTTTTTTCAGTTAATATTCTTTTATTTAAATGTAAAATTACATTATCTGTACGTAGCACTCCATTTATGTACCTAAATAAAACAGTTAAAATAAAAAAACCAGCAATGGATGTTAAAATACTCGAGCGCGTCTCGCCCGACACGGGGAGTGCAGCTTCGCGGGTTTTACCACGGTAACGATACATTGCGCGTGAGGTAATAATACAAATCAGATTTATTGGATTCCCTTAACGTTCCTGAAATAACTTTATGTATCAATCGTCTTAGCATGATATGCTGAATTCATCCCATCAGCCTGCGGAGGGCTGTCTGTGTGTATTTTGAAATGGGCTAATTAATTTTCCTACTTGTGTTCGTACAAAGGAAAATTACAAAGGTATCATGGTATAAGTATTTCTGACCACTGCAGTGGTCAGTGGACAGCAAAACTTAGTAAAACACAGATTAAAATTACAAAATAACTATATAATATTCATTGATCATAAAACAGCATTCAAAACATTTTATAAGACCATACAGTTCTAACAAATAGGAAACATAACATTACTTGACAAATACTCAAGGAGTTTTATTAATTTATTATTTTTAATAATATAGCGAGTGGGGAAGGGTGGGGGGCCTACCAACACTTGTATTATAATATGAACATATTTTTTTAAACGAAACTAACTTATTTTTTGTCTTAACAATACATCTTAAGGTTGAACTAGTCGCAGGCTTAAACTAAGTGTCGGCGTGGTCAAAAAGCTCGCTGTCTCATCTGGCACCGTGTCCGACAGAGATAGAATAATTAGTGATAAGCAGTTAGACGCTAGTCTGCACGCATAACGGTTAGTTCGCACGCAAACATACACCGTTCCAAACTATTTTAGTAAAGCGAGCGCGTAGAAAATTTCGACAAGTCCTTTGGAAAATCGAGCTTTATGAAAAACACACTTACTAAATCAATTACAAATAAAATTTATTGAATTCTTCGATAATTCAGCTTTATCGGTGCCGACTTTATTTGGAAGATTTTAGACTTCTTTTATTACTTATTTACGCAGATGATATCATGTTTAACTTTTATTACACAATGGCAAACAGTGGAGTAATACTCTCCCGAAAGTATAGAAAAAATATCGACTAGCGCAACCTTATAGTAAAAAAGACAGTATGAAACTTCGTTTTACAATTTTACTGTCTTAAGGGAAAAAAAATTATCGATCGCATAACATCACGCCTGTATTTCCCTGTAGAAGGGTAGGCAGAGGTTTATAGCAAGAATTCCCATGTAATTATAACATTGATACTTTTCAATCAGCAGTAGACTATTATTTAGTAGATTCAATCAACAGTAGATTATTAAAAGTTTACATATACACCCGCCCCCCTCCCTCCACAAAACAGGACAGCACGAGAACAATTATCAATGGGCCAAAAATTTCGCCTACCATTCTTTTAAAAAATCCTGGCGATTATTTAGCTAAAGTGAGTCTAGTTGCCCCACGCTTTGAGAGCAGTGGTGATGAAACAAAGTAAAACGCCTGTCAGTAGTGGCACAGTGGTAAGGGCCGTGACTTACGAGGGTCGAACCTTAACAGGCGCTTTACTTTGAGTAAATTATTTCATCACCACTGCTCTCAAAACGGTGAAGGAAAACAGCGTGAGGAAACCGGCATGTACTAGAACCAAAAATTCGAAGACATGTGACATATACCAACCCGCACTGGGCCCACGTGGTGGATTACGGCCCACTCCCTCTCACAGAGAGGAGGCCTGTGTCCCAGCAGTAGGAACATTATAGGCTGATTATGTAAAACGCCTGTCATATTTGACCTACAACTCGTAACGGTCACTTCACACCGAGACGCGACGAGAGGCGCACTTTTTTATGATCCGATACAATATCGAATTTATTTACTACACAATAAGGTACACGTGCTGCGCAGCACCGCGCATTTCAGCGTACTTTGACACGTGTCAAGACTCGCACTGAAATTATACCTTTTCGTGAAGAAAATAAGTTCGATAATTGTTAAGAAGTGCGCGCAGCGTCGCGTTCTGAATTGTCGCGGCCGTTACAACTGGGCCATCACTGCTGCAAGGTATTCGAGACAAAATATCGTCCATACAAGAGATATTTATAAAAAAAAAAACTTGTAAACGAAATTTTTGGGCCACAGAACATTACATTATTTGAACCAATTATTTTAAAATTTTGGTATTATTATTTAGCTAGCGATATGTAGTGGATTCTACAGTCTTATAATAAACTATAATCTATTGTTGCTATCGGTCCATTTAACTGGAGCAGTGTAGCAAAATGTCGGGTTATTCTGAAAAAATCCACCCTATGGTGGATACTCGGAAAAGTATGTCCCAGAATCCACCCTAAGCCTATAAATTCCGTTTATCCAACTAGGCCTAGGGTGGATTCTCGGACATACGTTTCCGAGTATCCACCTTAGGGTGGATTTTTTGGGGTGGATAAACGGAATAACTCCCCCTGTCCATTGAAGAATAACACCAACCCCTTATTGTCCTACCGCAGGGGCCTCTCCTCACAAACGCTTTTGAATTTTGCGTAATCTTACGGCACGGGACGTACAAGAGGCGAAGGACGCGAGTGTGGCGACGTTGTGACGCGGGCGTTGCGCCGCTCCTTTCATATTTGTACAAAATGTATAGGAGCGACGCTCTCCAGTTTTCCGCACAAAAAGTGACATGCATGTGACCGGTCACGTATTCGCGCGACGATCGTTAAGGCTACCAATCCATTTCATTCAGAGAGGACCGGAAAAATGCACATCTACAAAAATAAAAACCAATTCCTCGAAAATTCACGTCATCCGTACTTGAAGTCTCATTCGCCAACCCGTCTTGAGGAAGTGATCAATGCTCGTGCGTTCTTTGTATGAGGGAGAGGCTGCAGTTGGACAATAATGAATAGGCTAGGCTGTTTTCTTTAAAAAAAATATATTACAATGACAAGGAGCTTGCGAGTGAATTGCTAATACGAGGGGTGTTCAATAAATAGTGATAATGCGATATATTCTCCTTGGAATGAAAAAAATAAATACTGGCAGGCATAGCACAGACATTAGTTATGATGATAATAAAAAAAACAATAAATTCTCTTTTGTTTTAAAAAAATAGAAGTCATTTGTTTGCGTCGTTTCGGAACGTGTTCTGTTGTTTGTTTGTTTCACCAAGATAACGCCCCCGCGCACAAGTCCAGAGTGGTGATGGCTGCCATTCAAGAAGCTGGCTTCGAATTAATGGCACATCCTCCATATTCACCGGACCTTGCTCCTAGAGATTTTTACCTATTTCCGCGGTTAAATTTGCCAGAAATTTGAAGATGATGACGCAGTAGTCGCCGCCAGATGATGACGCAGTAGTCGCCGCCGTACACGACTTTTTAAAGGGGATTTTAGATTTAGAAAAAAGATAAACAAAGTGTATAAACCTGAAAGATGACTACGTCGAAACATAAAATAACATTTAATAACAGATGATTGCGCCAAACTCATTATCACTTTTTATTGAACACCCCCAGTAGTAACAATACATAAACGGTATATACAAACAGTTAGGAGGAATTATGTTAGGAGGAGGTCATCGTCTCGCGTTTTATACTTCAGGTATCTGAACATACGCCTGCGGACAAAAAGAAATATAATTGTTAAGAAAAGTGCGTAATTGTCAAAGTAAAAAAAAATATTTCAATAGGGAATATGCATGTGATTCAAATAAGGGTCAATTTTTTTTTATTTTTATATACTATATTACTTCAGAATTATGCCTCCATCAATATTTTTGAATAATAAGTATTTCTTTTTGAGCGAGAAATTAATTTTTAATAAGTGCCAAAAATCTGTGGGTTATACAAATACTTGAAAAGGGACGCTATTGGTCAGAGCGGATGTGACGTAACAGTCTATAACAACAATCAAAATGTCAATGTGTTTTGTAGGAGAGTTTGACATTGACTTGACACTTGTTTGTTTGTTGCCATAGCTTGTCACGACACGACTTGTTTTTGTCTTTTTAAATACTTTTATGAATAATTTGTAACAATTATGTAAAAAATGTACATGTAACTATTGTATGCCCTAAGGGCGGGAAATAGATGATCACAATTTAATTATTTTAGACCTGTTTTATGTACCTACCTATGATCCACAATAAAGATATTGATTGATTGATTGATTGATTAAAGTAAGTACTTTAAATTGCTTTTTTTGCCGTCGATTTTTTTTTTACTAAGTATTATTTGGCGGTGTAAACTATCGAATAAAAATATTAAAAAAAATATACATGCATATTCCCTATTAGGCACATAAAAGTCACTTTTGAACGTCAAAAACATAGAAATAGAACTGATTCTAGTTGCCCCTTCCAAAAGGTAGTTTTCGTATGGAGATATTCATTGCCTAACACAATGGAGCCCGCGTCAAATAGACAGCGAGCCGATAGCGTGGCGAAGCATTTTATTTTGTAATTTATGGTATCGTTTGAATCTTTACTCCATTTGAAATAAGATTAAACATTTAAATAAACCTTTTTTACAGTCCGTTCAACCGATTTTGACTTCTATACCGTAGGCACTAGGATGGCATTCAAATCAAAGGTTACACAATACGAACTGTCTACTGCAGCTGCCATTGTCATGCCACCAACGCAATAGAAGTAAAAATCGTTTGAACGGACTGTAAAAAAGTTTATTTAAATGTCGAATCTTCAAATGGAGTATAGACACATACATTTTTTTTCGCGATTTCAGGTTTGGTAACATACTGAAAGATGTTCATAATGATGCGTAACACTGACCCCTTAAAATATATCGTGTATGAAAATATACACCTTATATTTATACAAATCTTACCAGATAGTCCTGGGCGCGTGTCCCCAGTCGCGCGGCGTGTTGGCGAGCGCGCGGCGCACGTCGGCGTCGGGCACGGACACGTCGGACACCACGCTGTCCACGTGCACGTCGCACGCGCTCGGCCACGGCATAGCGCGGTTGTCGTCGACGACCAGCTCGATGCGCATTGTGACCTCCCAGACGGACCGCAGGGGGATGTTTGCGACCTGAAGAGATATACAATACTGTAAACATAATTACTTACAATTTATGGACTCCGGACTTTATGCCGGTGCTTTATTTTTTTTTTTTCCGGATTAATGGACTTTCGTGGCTAAGTAATTACAGCCGCACGGGTCGATCCATCAGGTTAAGCTACGCTTGCCGGGGTTGGTCCATGGATGGGTGACCATCTTTACATACTGAGACTCCTCCGTGCTTCGGAAATCACGTTAAGCAGTTGGTCCCGGTTGTCATTTGTGGATCTTAAACAGTTGTTACGTCATCGATTATTTTTGTCCCCCGCACAGCCCCCCCATCCCCCCCCCCCCTCACGTATAAGTAAAAAGCACTAGTGCGAAAAAGTGGCACTTTCCGCACGATTTGGCTGCTTTAAAAACGCTCTTTTCGAGCACAAGCATTGTAAAACATTGATCTTTACATACCTTCAACGAAAGATGCCCATCATTATTCAGCGTATAGGCTAGATGCAGCTTCGCGTCATGCATCGCACGCCCCCAACGCAACGCGACGCGCGCAACAGCCGCGCAACGTCGCAACAACGGCGGAATGTCGCTTGCGTAAAATGACACACGCATGGCGCGCGACACCATGTAACGCATCGATTCACATGCGAAGCGGACCGTCATTGTGGCCACAGGATTCCTGCGATCTAAGATGAAATAAATAAAACAAATTATTTAAAAAACAAAAAACCCGACTGCAATAACCTATAACCGAAAATAGAAAAAAAAAAAAAAGTAATAAAAACTAAAACCCAACTACGACTGAAAAGGTATAAACAAGACACCACAGACAGACAAATTAAAAATCCGGAGTCACACGTGTCAGGGCGGCATAAATCGAACAGATTACGTGTGTGTATATTTTTGAAATGTGCTCATTAAGCCCTTTCATTTGATACCCAACATAGTACGATTAAACATTATTTTTTTTTTAGTTCCTTACTTTATGTCCTCTAGAGGGCGCCATTTTTAATTTAATGTGACTTCACATAGCCTATAACCAGCGGAAAATCAAGACGCTTCTAACGATACCTTATTTGTCAAATTGTGATGAGTGGTATAGAAGATACAAGGGAACAGATGAACATACATACATACATACCGGTCAAAATCATAACCCTCCTTTTTCTTCGCCGTAGTCGGGTAAAAACAAGCATTGAACTTTTGTTTTTTAAAAGGTATTGCAGGCGGGGACAAACAAAAGTTACACCATATTTCAGGTTATTTGTTTGTCCCCCGAATTAACTAATTACTGGCTTTTATTTGATACCAATATTGTTGTAATTTATTTTAAAAAAAACCTTCCCCTCCGTTTTGATTGGGTTACAGAGCGAGAGATTTGGGTACAGAGCGTGCCAAAGAAATAGACATACATACATACGGTCGCGGTCTGAGAATGTTTACCACCTTAAGGTTTATAATTGCATGCACACATCTATGTCACAAGGTCGATGACAATATAGTGGTGGGTTTGATTAGGTATAGAGCAAAATACTGAGTTTGTTTCGGCCTTTTTTCTCAGAGTAGTCAGATATTAAACGCCGACCTCATTGATTGACGTTTAAAAGTGTTTGTACAAACCTACTTACAGAAATAAATCATTTATCATTTAATATTTTTTCTAAAACAAATCTTTCTTAACCAAGCGAGGTTGAACTTGTTACTAAAAATGCAAAAATAGACAATTTTATAATAAACATTTTTATTTTTTTTATGGAAATTATCAATAATTTATAGTTTTAATTACTAGTATAGCCTCCATCAGCAGCTATGACGGCACTTAGTCTATCTCTCATAGATGAGACAAGCCGCTGTCCCCCTGATATCATCCCATACCCGTGCACAATGTGATCTAAGAGCTTCAGGGTTTCTTTCGTTCTGACAGTCCCAGTGTTGAACCATTATGCCCCACAGATTTTCAATCGGGTTCATATCTGCTGAACACTGCTGAACGAGCAGGCCATTGAATGAGACGAATGTCACGGTGCATGTTGAACCACGCCATAGTAGCCCGGGCCTTGTGTATCGGTGTATTATCCTGAACGTAATCAATTTGTGGGAATTCTGCTGCAGGATACACAACTCGCACAGTAGGCAGCATCACCTCTTCTCTTTTTTCTAACGACGTCAGTTCTCCGACGTCATCGTGGCTCATCCACCTCCATAAGTTGACTGTTATGCGACCAGATTCATTTTGAGGCACGATATGAGCTTCATCATACCGAGTGCGATTATAATGCCATAAAGTCAATCTTCCAATTTGACTCGATTTAAAAGTTTTTTCGTCGGTAAATATAACATTCGACCAATCAAAATCAAGATATTGTAACGCAAAATTAAGTCGGGCAGTTTTGTGGTGAGCTTTGAGTTCCACTTTTATAGCATGACGTCTGTAGTGTAGCCCTGCTCCGTGCAAAGCTCGTCGAATCGTCCGAGGACCCACATCATACAATGAGATACAAAGCAGCAAAATGACTTGTTGGTGTGAAGCCGCGCTCTTCGTAATGTCGAACCATATCAGTTATTTGCGCGGTGGTTAGTATCGCCCGTGTCGTCCTGAATTGCTTCTATGATCTGTTATCTGCCCTTCTTCGCCATGACGACGAATCCAAAATCTCACAGTGAATCGAGATATATTGAGCTCTCGTGATATCGCACTAATATTCAAGCCATCTTCGTGGAGAAATAATATTTCAGCCCTTTGTTGCGGGGTTATACTAGCCATTTTATTTCTATCAATCTATATTTACTAAAATTCAAACCTATTTTCTTTGTTAAAATGTCATTATGGTTACGGTAATATGTCAACAGGTGTCAACTTTAAAATTAAGAAATATAAAAGTAATACGAAGGAGGTATAGCATTTTATGTCATTATGGTAAAGTGTCAACTTTAAAATTAAGAAATAAAAGTAATAAGAAGCAGATATTGCATTTTAGACTTTACTGCACACAGTGTGGTAAAGAAGCTAGTTTGAAAACTGATAAACATTTTTAGACCGCGATAGTACATACATACTCTAGAAAATCATTACCCTCCCTCTGGGGCGGTCGGGTAAAGAGATCAATCAATCTAGCCAACGTAGTTGGAAAGAGATTTGGCTACGGAACCCTAAAAAGTGGTACATACCAAACTGCACAGTCTCCAACGCTATATCCAGCACGGGAGTATCCCCGCGAACTCGTGTCCTCGTCGAGTTGTCGTGTCTGTGCGCGAGCCGTGCCTTTAGCCTTAGCCGGCCGTGTAGGAGACGGAATGACCATGTATCGGTTGACGATGTTTCCCATTCGCATTCATGGCTCCTGTAATCATAATCATCATAATCAGCCTATAATGTTCCCACTGCTGGGACACAGGCCTCCTCTCTGAGAGGGAGTGGGCCGTAATCCACCACGCGGGCCCAGTGCGGGTTGGTAGATGTCACATGTCTTCGAATTTTTGGTTCTAAGACATGCCGGTTTCCTCACGATGTTTTCCTTCATCGTTTTGAGAGCAGTGGTGATGAAATTATTTACACTAAGTAAAGCGCCTATCGGGGTTCGAACCTACGACCTACAACTCGTAAGTCCGTTACCACTGGGCCACCACTGCTCCCGTAATGTTTAAAGGTTATTTATGGATCAGATCAGACCGCGACGTGACGCTGCACGCACTTTTTAACTATTATCGAACTTATTTTCTTCACGAAAAGGTATAATTTCAGTGCGAGAGTTGACACGTGTGAAAGTACGCTGAGATGCGCAGCGCGTGTATCTTATTGTGTAGTAAATAAATTCGATATTGTATCGCATCATAAAAAAGTGCGCGTCGCTTCGCGTCTCGGTGTGAACTGACCCTAAGGGTAGGCAGAGCTGTGTATACATTTTCGGTTATCCGCCTCCGCATTCCATCCGTCCCTCAGTCTGTTTGTCATGAACAGAGGCCCTGCACTGGCCTTTACTGGTGAAGGGCCAATCGGAGCGCCGAACGCGGTCGATGCGTAAAGTCGAGATGGTTAAAATATACACACTAGTAATAGGGAGACAGTTAAAATTTTGCCAAATAGGGAATATGCATGTATTTTTTTAATATTTTTATTCGATAGTTTACATCGTCAAATAATAGTTTAAAAAAATTCGACGACAAAAAAGCAATTTAAAGTACTTAAAAAAATGTTTAAAAATATGGTGTGGTGACGTCACAAACCGTGAAAACAGACAAGCAACTGTCAGGTCAACGACAAACGGTCCTTTTTGTAGGAGCGTTTGACGTTGACTTGACACTTGTTGATTGACTTGACATTGACATTTTGATTGTTGTCCCAGATTGTTACGTCACATCCGCTCTTCTTTTCAAGTATTTGAATTACCTACAGTTTTTTGGGACTTTTTAAAAATTAATTTCTCGCTCAAAAATAAATTTTATTAAAAAATATTGATGGAGGCATAATTCTGAAGTAATGGAGGCATAATTCTGAAGTAGTTTATGAAAAAAAATATTTGACCCATATTTGAATCACATGCATATTCCTTATTTTGTATTTCTATTGCCGCCATAAAAATTAAATAAACTTAATAATTAAAGAGACGAAACGTGGTTTTTTTTCGGCGTTTTCTCGAACTCTTTGTGTGCAAGTCCGACTTGCACTTAGCCAGTTTTTACTATAGGATTTTTGTGAGAATTATTGAAATTTGGACAGAGCTACTTCGGGTTAGCTGGTAAATCAAAATCGTTACTAATATTATAAATGCGAAACTAACTCTGTCTGTCGCGCTTTCACACCAAAACTACTGAACCGATTTAAATGAAATTTGGTACACAGATAGTCATTAGAGCCTGCGGGAAAGTCCGAAAGGGATACCGGGACCTTGGCAACAGGCAACTGAAGGAACACGGGTGGGTTTTAGTCAGTGAAAGTCTGACACGCCCTTCCGCTCCGCCCAGAGCGGGAGAAGTCATTTGATGATTTCCAAGTCTCAAAAAAAAACAAAAAAAAATTGTCTAGAGCCTGAGAAAGGACATAGGCTACGACATACCACGCAGCCGAAGCCGCGGGCGGAAGCTAATTAAAATAAAACTACCCTCATGTCACTCACCCCATAAAAGATAACATATCAATCTTGGCGACCACATTGACACCAGAATCAGGGCCGCATATATTTGCATACATCCGATCGGCTTCAGAATCTTGATGCCAATCCATCTGCAGAGGAGAACCCTTCATCGTGGCCAATGACTGCTGGGTCAACTGACAGTCCGTTGTCGACGCACTGTTGACTTCCTTCATTGCATTTAAATTCTTACTACTCGTGAAAGACACGTCAGATTGTGAGAAAACCGTAAGACTAGATTTTGGGTTTAAATTTAAATCTTCCAACAACTGCTTTTGTGAGATATGTTTGAAGTCACTATCTAAGTTGTGGAAATCGGTTAGTAACTGTTGGACGGTTATTGTTTGTCCTTGTTTTGTCCCTTTAGCTTTTGGCGACTTTTTTTCATGGATTTCCGAGGATTGAGCACTCTGTTCGATACTTCGTTCGCCAGTTTCGGAAACTTCCTTCTCAGGCGGTGTCAAATTGTCTGTCGAAATCTCTGCGATATCTTGACTGCTGCCTGTCGAAAGCTGTTCGATGTCTTTACTCCTGACTTTGTTCACTATTGCTACTTTGTTCGGATTTGGACTGCTGGACAATTTTTGTATTTTCGTAATAGGTTTCGGAGTTACTTCAACGTTGGGCTTGGTGTGTTTGGGCTTGTTCCTTTCCGGGCTATAAATCCGTTTCATGCCTTTTTTTCTAATTGCTAGCGTCGCTAGCGAGTTTAAACTGTTATTGATTCGGTCACTCAACGCGCTTCTTAGTGACTTATTAACATTTTCGCTCTCAGCCGCCTGTTCCTCTATGTCAACTAGATTCGATCTTGAGAATTTAATCCTGTGGTTCTCATATTCATTGTCTGGTGTCACTGGGCTACTTTCACCGTCAAATGCGTCATCTACTAGTGTTAGCGACGAGCTTCCTTCAAGCAACTCTTTGTTTCCTCTCATAGCTATCATAGTGTTCACTTGATCGTCTCGTAATTCCGTTGTAAAACCCCCTATTGATTGGTCTATGGATGTAGGTCGACTTGTTCCTGTAGAATGTATGCTAAATGTGTCATTTACATCCTCATGCATTTGTTTAGTTACAAACTGCGCGGTGGCCACAGTTTCTACCGCATAATCATTATCTTTAGACGATTTATTTGAGTGAACCTCAGTAGAGGGACTGCGCTCATTACCAGGGTCATCGGATATATTCGGATTATACCTATGCACCCCGGAACAATTAAGTGGCGCGAGCAGAATATTGTTCAAAGGATTCAGGTGGTCGAAAACTAGTACCTCAGGCGAAGCTGGTTCAACGGTAGAATGAGAGGGCGTGTACTGCTTTGGATCAGGGATGTCAAATTCTGAGGAGATTTCAGAGGAAATGCCAGAAAACTTGACCGGGGCTCGCATAGATCGAGATCTCGACTTATTAGGGCTAGCATTTAAAGAACTCCCTTTGTTTGCATCGTTGGTGTCCCAAGACAATTCGCAATCTAAGTCTACCTGACTGGATGTGGTTAAATTAGCCTGTATCTGCGTGCTTTGCGTAGACGGCGCCTTTTTCATGCTTTTGTCGGCTACGCTTTCAAAAGGCAGATTGTCATTCATCGGCTTTACCAGATCCAGCATTAGTTCTTTGATTCCGTCGGAAACATCTTTCAAGTACGTCGGAATGACTTTTCCTTTAGTTTCATTCATGTACGAAGTTTCACCGAACGCTGTTTTCTTGAGCGGGGAATATTTCCTGTCGAATTTGAGATTCGTCTCGCTGATCGACTCGTCCTCAAATTGCAATGTTTTAACGACTTCATTGCTTGTTCGTCCTGGTTTCTTAGATATGTCTATGGACGAGTCCCTTGTATCGTCTTCAGGACAGTCACTATCCTCTAGCGCTAGTCTGGACTGTAAAGCTGCTTGCGCCATTGAAATGTTACTTAATAAATCTTCTCTGCTTAAGGCTATAGATTGTCTTTTCTTTGCAAAGCTGAGTCGCTTAGGCTCTGTAACCTCATTGTGAGCTTTTAACTTGACAGGCTCAACATCATCGTCACTATCTCTACCAGTCGTGAAGTTGCTTATCATATCAAGCAATTCTTGAGTATCATTAGGTTTGAAGTCATTGCCTTCCATTCTATTCTTAACTTTTTCTACACCATCTTCTATGTCCGAACTGACAAAATCTTCGAACAATTTGTTAGAAAAGTTATTCTTTTCTGACACAGCACTTTCTATTTCTGCTAGCTTCGTTTCTAGAATGTCGAGCTGTGCTGGTTCCTCTTCCTTGTATTCTAGTTGAAGTGTCGGCGTATCACCGTATGTTAGTTCTTTATGCTTTGCTCTCTTTCTCTCATCGCCCGCCTCTTTGTCTGCCTGAGCATCAGAATCACCGTCTTTCGTGATATAAAACATACTCTCGTTAGAAGTATTGTCACTAGTGTCCTGCTTTACGTTATCAGAAGAAGAATTTGATCCTATACGAGCCATAAAGTTTTTGTCTACTGTACCGCTGTCTACGCTAGTGGCAGACACGGTGAGTAAAGAAGGGAGCAACGAGGCCTTTGATTCATTTTCTGTCTGAGTTAGAGCATCATCTTCACCCTCAAAGGCTTTCGGTACATTAGTCTCAGAAGAAGAACACATTAAATTCAACTGATGTATTTTCTGTTCTAATCTAGGATGTAAGAGCGACGCGTCTGCACTCAAGTCTTCTACGGTCGAAGTTATACTGTCATCGGCAGCGTTGACTGATGACGCGTCTTTCGACTCACTGGTTATATCCCTGTCTATATCCATGTTGTTCTTCAAATCACTATGTTCGGTTGTGCTCGAGTGCAGAGAAGGCTTGCTATTGGTCGTTGAGGCTTGCAGCACGATCACATCTGAATGCGAATTGGCTACCTGGTCTGACTCTGTCGCATGTATTATTATGTTTTTGGATTTATGTAAGAGTTCAGATCCATAAGTTATCAGTTCTGCAGGAATCGGTTTGGTCATTGAGATGTCACAGTTGTCATTGTCAAAAATAACTGTTTTTCTTTTCTCTGCTTCTCGTAGACTCTCAATCTTTTGTATTGCGATGTCAGAATTACATTCGTCCTCATTTGACTGTTGATCGCTTTGCAAGTCGTCTCTCGTTGGATTCTGAGCATCTTGCTCATACACTTTATGATCACTATCTTCCTCCGTTTCTTCTTTAAACCCTTCAGGTTTTTCAATACAGTCTTCTGCAGAATCTAGTTTGTCTAAAAGAAAAACGTTTGCAGATATAGCTAGAGTCGTAGCAATGCTAGCTTCATCTTCATCATAAACAATAGGTTTTCTCTCATTTGCTGCCTCTTCTATTATGTTAGCGGGTATAGCTTCAGTCATAGATATATCAGCTTCGTCATTATCATAGACAATTGTTGTTCGTTTTCTATTTCTCGGTTTTCTAGATGTGTTAAGGGCATCGAAAGGTATATCTTCGCTATATCCGGGTATAAGTTGAGTAGGTATGGCTTGCGTTATAGAAATATTCCCAGCATCACTTTCATAGACAATAGTTCTACGTCTAGAAGCATTAATGTCTTTGGCAGTGATATTATTAGGTAAAGATTCTGTAGAAATTTTGTCAACTTCATTATTTTCTTTGTTATCATCTAATTGAACTCTTTCCTGTAAAATATTTGTTGGTAAGGCTTGTGTTACAGAAATATTACCAGTATCGTCTTCGTAAACAACCGTTCGTCGTCTTTCGGGATTTGTTTCATTATTAGGCAGAATAACGTTGCTAGGAATCGCCTGTGTGACTGAAATGTCCCCAGTATCATTCTCATATATTATAGTTCGCCTTTTTTCCTGTGTTTGCTTGTCTTGGAGCATTATGTTTGCAGGCAACGCTTCTGTGAAGGACACGTTGCTCATATCAACATCGAAAACTATAGTTTGTCTTTTACTTGCTTCATCAAACATACTCGATGATCTAGCTTGTGGTACGGGTATGTTGTACTTGTCACTATCACATACTATATTTTTGTCTTTATTTGTGATTCCCAGATTGTCGTTTACAAGTATGTTTGAAGGCACTGCTTGTGTGATTGAAATATTGCCTGTATCGTCCTCATACACTAAAGTACGATGGCGTTCAGGAATAGTTCTACTATTGGTCAAAAGTTTGACTGGTACTGTATCGGTCACTGATATGTTACTTGTGCTTTCGTTAAATACAATAGTTCTTCTCTTAGTATTATTAACGTCATGGTTTAGAGCAGCAGGTTGGCTGATAATATTCGTGGGTAAAGCCTGCGTCATAGATATATTCCCTGTGTTATCGAGAATTGTTTTTCTTTTAGGTTTAATCTCAGGTACAGTATCTGATATTTCATCATCATCCGTTTTCATTTCTTGAAAACCGTTAAAGCCAGAATTTTCGCATTTAGAGTTCAGCGTATCATCGGCAAAATTCGGTAAATCATCGTTGACGTTTAAAACAATTGTTTTCCTCTGAGGAGTTTCTGCTGAAGCATTAGGCAAAAGAGTCTGTCTATAATTTTTATCTTTTTCGGGTATATCTGGCTGTAAAGTTAACCGTTTGCCGTCGAAGACTAGTACTTGATCGGGTTCTTCGTTTACGGCGAAATTGGACTCAGACGGGGCAGCGTAAGGGTTGACAGCTATGTTCTCTTTATCAGCCGCCCAATCGTTGTTTAGCCTAACTTTCTTGTCTATGGACGCACTTCTAGACACATCCTGTACCGGGCTATGCACGGTATCCGTAATGGACATATCCTCATCATTTTTGACTACATGTGTCATATTAAGATCAACCGCTATATACTCTGACATGTTTTGTCCGTCACTAAATGGCCCATGACAGCCAATGTTATTGGATGCTCTTCCCAAATCTTTTTGAATTTCATCTAGATCATCTTTCTCTACCTGCTGTATAACTGAGAAATTGACATCGATTCGTCCAGAATTCTCACCGAGCGATGGGGCAGTGAAATCATTGCCGAATATTTTGCTCTGTTCAGTGAAGGCACTTAGTTCGAATTTGTTGTGTGGTGCCGTTAATTTGGCCTCTCCTGTGCACTCGAGGGATGCCAGTTGCTGGGAGAAATTAACATTGTTTAGTGAGCCATTAGCGAGACCGCTGAGAAAGTCAACGGCTTCGACTTCCTCGAACTGTTGGTCGAAGATTCTTTTGCCAAGATGGCCGACGGGTTGTCGAGACGCGTTTCCTTCGGAATCATTGGTGGACGATTCTAGAGATTTGTTGTGTTCTTCATAGAAGTTTTTCCACGTAGTTGTCGCTTCGTTCGTTACGAATTCGCTGGGGACAGAAATGTTAGCGAATTATGGCGGGAAAACAGGTTTGGAATTATTAATTATAATCCTTACTAATATTATAAATGCGAAAGTAACTTTGTCTGTCTCTGTCTGTCGAGCTTTCAGGCCAAAATTTGGTACACAGATAGTCTAGAGCCTAAGAAAGGACATAGGCTACTTTTTTATCGACATACCACGCGGGAGAAGCCGCAGGCGGAAGCTAGTAATTCATATAAACTAAAGGCTAATTAAACCCTGCGGGTGCGTGTGAGGACGCCTGAGGAGCTTGATATTCGTACGGTCAATCCTACGTATTGACGTAGGGTTGAAAGACGCTTTCAAGGTAAAACTGTGACCATTGGGTTACAGTTCTGCCTTAAAAGCTTATTTATTTCATAGTAGTAAGTAGAATGGAGCAATTTTCGTAATTCAATTGTCACTAATAATAAAGTTTATAATTATTTTTTTTTAAACTTGCTTTGTGTTCCTCTTTCGTCTTCCTAGTCTGACAGACCCTTCTTATAAAGTCTATACTAATAATAAAGATGAAATTGAAATTAAATGGAAGTGAAATTGAAATGAAATTGTTTATTAAATTGTTTATGAAATTGTTTTGAAATCATTTATTTACATACAAACACAGACTTACACACGTTGTCTACATCTCTTATATCTACTTTCTTATCGCAGGTATGCTGGAAGAGATTTCTTTAGAAATAAGCATTGCCCTTGTACATATTTTTCTGTTTCTTTCTTCTTGTCTGTTTATATGTGTGTGTGCATAAATAAATAAAATAAATCCTTAAAGTAGAGGTTAAGGTATATAATAATTGGCTGCTGACAATGGTATACTTACGCAACACCAGTCCTCCGTGAGAAACTGACTCGACGGCTCTTAGCTGAGTCTGTGGGGGTGGCCACGTTAAACTCCAGCTCCGAGAAGGGTGTACGGGCAGGCCGTTGACTTTTCAGTATTGAAGAGCGACGCTTCCTACTGTAAACATTAATATAGTATTGTAAAGATCATAGAAATATACAAAAACAGGAGAAGTGGCATGGGGGATTTAGGCTGCGTTTCCACCAGAGATGTGCGATGGAAATGTGTCGTGCGAGGATGTCTAGCTGTGCTGTGAAAATGTGTGGGGGTTTCCACCAAAGCTGTGCGATGAAAATGTGCCTACGAGGATGTGTAGCGGAGCTGTGAAAATGCGCATTAATGTGTGGTGCGACGATGGATGGACTGGCTGGTACAGTATGCGCAAACCTCGCAACACATCCTTCTCAACACACATTCCTCGCAACACATCCCTCGCACACATCCCTCGTATACATCCCTCGCACACATCACTCGCTTGTTTTGTATGCGCAAAAATCTAGCTCCGCTGAGCCGTTTCCACCAGAGCTGTGCTGACTGAGGCGAGGTAAATGAAGCAAATCTACTGGTTCTTTACAAATACATCCCTCGCTACGCATCCTCGCACATCTCTGGTGGAAGCGCAGCCTTAGAAAGAAAAAACAAAGGAAAATACTTTTATTTGAAGTAAACATGACGCAAAAGGGAACCTAAACACAAAGAAAAAAAATAAAAAAGGTTGGGGAAACATGCGCCACATCCAAGCAAAACGGCTATCGCTCAGGATTATGCTGCGACCCTATGCAAGACAACGCCCCAGTGCTGGTTTTCAGAGACTGTTTATAAACAAACAGTCTCTGAAAACCAGCATTTATGCCACATTATTATATTATGTATATCATTTTTAGGGTTCCGTACCTAAAGGGTAAAATGGGATATTACTAAGACACCGTTGTGCGTCCGTCTGTCTGTCTGTCCGTCTGTCACCAGGCTGTATCTCATGAATCGTGATAGTTAGACAGTTGAATGACATATACACACATGATGTATTTCTGTTGCCGCTATAACAACAAATACTTAAAAACGGAATAAAATAAATATTTAAGGGGGCTCCATTCAACAAGCATGATTTTTTGCTGTTTTTACTCAGACTGCCAAGGAAAGGTTATTATAGATAATGGTACGGAACCCTTCGTGCACGAATCCGACTCGCACTTGGCCGGTTTTATTTTATTTTCAAGAATCCCCAAATAGTTTAATACAATAATAAATGGAAGTATCGATAACTTTCCAATTTAGTCAATCACTAGCGTCATCATCACCTGCCTAGCCTTTTCCCAACCAAGTTGGGGTTGGTTTCCAGTCTAACCGGATGCAGCTGAATACCAGTATTTTACATGGAGCGACTGCCTATCTGACCTCCACAAACCGGTAACTGGGTAATACAATACCCCTTGGTAGGCCTGGTTGTCAGACTTTTGGGCTTCTGACGACCCGTAACGACTGTCAAAGATCCACAAATGACAGCCGGGACTAACGGCATAACGTGCTTTCCGAGTCACAGAGGAGTCTCGGTATGTAAAGATGGTCACCCATCCTCGGACCAACCCCGGCAAGCGTAGCTTAACCTGATGGATCGACCCGTGCCGCTGTTATTACTTAGCCACGAGCTCCTCACAGAAAAGTACACAGTTCGCATATTTCATAACTTAACAAAGAAAAATCAATTTGTCTAAGGTCGTTGCACACTGATCAGGGCTTCCCGTGCTCCGGGTAGACTCAGTGTAGACCTAAGCATGCTGCGCAGAGTCCATATGCCACAAATCCAGGCATGTGGGAAGAAGTTTATAATATTATGAAATGTCGGCAATATACTGATATTTCGTCCCTGACGACACACTCCCGGGAGTGTGATCCTCGTATAAGCGTTTAGACCTTTAGATGTTCAAGTTATAAATTACTGTAAGCAAATGCAAATAGTTTATAACATTAAAATGATGGGAGAAGGATGGAGAATGGTGGTCTCTGATATTTTAGCTTTATTCAACTCTAATTGCATCACATGCAGATTTAGCTGAACCTTTTATACTACTGTCCTCTCAAACACCACAGCTTTATTCCGTTTGTTATCAATGGCAATCAAGTTCAGTCAAACTTACGTTGCCGCCGCGGCCGCTGCGTCAGACACCCGGCTTTGTTGTGTATCATCCATTTTATCACTTAGTTCGTTACTTAAGGCTAACTAAAAACCTCATTTAACTCATCACTACGCACACAATTACCGTTTCATTAAAATAATTAATTGTTTATATTTTCAAACAAAACAATACTATTTCAAAACACAACGGCTGCGTTCATTCAAAAGTTGACTTTGACAGTACGTCAGTCTGTACTTTGACAGTTTTTAATTTTAAATGGGCATCACAGCACAGATTACAAATGATGGCCAATGGCCATTTTTCTAATTCAGATTTTATGAAGACTGCCTACAAGGCTTTTTAGTAAGGTTTTTTTTTAAATCTTATGATAAAAGTGAGGAAAGTAGGTGGTGAAGAAATCATCTTACCCACGTGTATCATTTACGCATTGTGCGAGGAAAAAAAAGTGGGTGATAGACGTACTTAAAAATCGCGTACTTTAAGTACGCACGTCTGTCACTGACGGCGAGCCGAGCAAGGTCTCGAACTTAAAAACTGCGAACTTTAAGTACGCACGACTATCACCTACTTTACGCTGCTTGTGAATGGTGATGCAAAGATCTTGTGCCGTAAATTCAACCTACCGTACAGTAGGAACAATAACAGTGTATTTCTTTTACGTCATAATCATAACAGTGTCTTTCAGTTTCATAATTTCATTGTAAAGCTTTGTAGAACATTTCATCTCCCGAATATTCATACGTTACCTACTTTTATGGACTTCGTATTCGTGCTGGTAAACAAAAGTTATGCAACTTTCTTGTAGGTACCAATATAAGAATACGGCACTTTAACGCTTGCTACAATAGATCGAACTGATTATACGGAAACGTCTTATACTTATAGTCAATAATCAGCAAACATCGTTTGGAAAACTTCAGGTGCGGTGCGTGTAAGGTCTAGCGCACATTAAGGCAGACCGCAACGCAGCGCTTCAAAATTACTAGTGGACCGCACCGCACGCTTTTTGTTTTGCAATACAATGTGCTGCGGTTCAAATCGGCTGCAATCTACGCTATCCTTTACTTACTCGGGACCAACGAAATAAGTTACTACTCTGTGGAACTAGTGGGCATTGGAGATTGTGGAACAAGATAAAACTGTAGCATTGCAGCACATGGCGTTTTGTAGTTTCTGCCTAGCCACATCGGAAAAGGATAAATTACTTACAGGATCCAAACCACAATGAGCGCAGTGACCGTCAATAGAGTTGTATAAAAGGAACAAATCGCTAGCCAAATAAGAATGAAGGCGTAGTCTACGCTCACTGAATCAGACATTTAGAAAGCATTTCAAATAACACTACCTACATTGCTTCTGTAATAACTAAGAATTTTTATAATTTTACTTTACAATTTTGCTACCATATCCAAACATGTCATGTTGACAATAATGATAATTATTTTTTCTTCTTCTACCATACAGGAGGAGGCCAGATTTTTATTGGCGTTGGATGTAAAAAGTTTTACAGTAAGATTTTAAACTGCTTAATGACTACTTTTAACTGCCCGGTTGGTCTCGTGGTTGCAAGCACAACTGCTTATCGTAGGTTACTAGGTTTGAATTGACCCTAAAAAACACAAAATACTTGTATAATTGTGATCGAGCAGTGTTATTGGGTGTTTCCATAATTTGTTAGTAGCAGTCCCGAGTCTGGCTTTGGCTATAGACGAACTTCAACCAAAGCTACCGACCGAAATGAGATATAAGTACACACGGCTACACATCAAGCATTTCCAATTTATGCTGATCTCGCATTGTATAGAATTTCTGGACAATGCAAGGTCAGCTTAATCAGCTTATGCTGGAAATGTATAGCTTGATGTGTAGCTGGGTGTACATGTATGTAGGTACTAAATAATATGTATCTATTCCTCTAAAGGCCGGGGCCATTGATAATACATGCCAGGGCCACGACATAAATATGGCGGTGCGTCTTGCGGCCGTGGCGGCCAGTGGCGGCGCCATAGGTGAGTATATGTTCCTTGGGCGGCGCTCGAATGTTCCTGCGCCGCTTCGTAAGTCTTTTAACATACGTTTTCGCCGCAGCCAGTCGCAGACGCAAGGCGCAGGTCGCACGAGCGGTGATGTCGTGGCCGTGGCGTGCCGTGGAACGGGTAATAGCAATCATATTAATCATAGAAATATAAACAGACTATTCGCAACACAAAAACATTTTGCTACTCCAACACTCAATGTTGTGCCATTTGATTCCCAATGCCTACGAGGTTTAAAAAAACGATACTAAAATTAAACAAATATGATTTTTTTGACAATTAATTTAATAACAACAATAATTATCCATATGCGATTTATCTGTGTAGCAAGTCGATTGAGATGTGGACGACTTGGACGAGCACGCTGATATAGAATACGACTTAGATCTGCAAATAGAAAGGCCCTTTTTAGGGTTCCATACCACAAGAGAAAAAATCGGAAGCCTTATAGGATCACATCGTTGTCCGTCTGTCCGTGTCCGTCTGTCTGTCAGTCTGTCAAGCCCTTCTTTCTCAGGAACGCGTGGAGGTATCAAGTTGAAATTTATATCAAATCCTACTAATATTATGAATGTGAAAGTTTGTGTGTTTAGATGTTTGTTACTCAATCACGCAAAAACGGCTGAATGGATTTGGATGAAATTTGGAAAACATGAACTTAGACAGTTGTATTGCTGATTCTAATGTTTATAATTCTGTAAATCCATATTTGTTACGAGCGCTAATAATATTTAGATCAACATACAACCTGATACTGACCTGCAAATTGCAAAAAACCTAAGAAAATTTGAATTTCGCGGGCTACCCTAGCGCATCAACCTTAAGAATTTAACTCTTTGACTTTTATATCAACCCACTTCCAATCTACCTTTTTTTGCCCTTATTTTTCGACTGGGACTTTTTGCCTTGAATATTTTTCCTCATGCATTTCTTTCGCAGCTTTTTCTTATTTTCCTTTTTATCTTCCTCCATGCGACTTTCGGTTTCATTTGACATTTCTTCAGAACTCAATTCTGGCCTTTTACGAGCCGCTGAACGTTTTTTGCGATCCTTGTAAACTTCGCAGGAATCTTTGGGCACGAGTTTCCAACATCCTTTTCCTTCTGTTCGCCGCACTTTCTTCAGAGCCAAACAAAAAAAGAAAACGTTTTGAAAGTGTTGTGTGATGTCGTAGGCTTCGAAGTAGCTTTTAAATAAATGAAAATGTACTCGAAAATAATCTGCGCTAGTCTATAAAGCCTAGCTTGTATTACAGCCGCATCGGGCCGCAACGCATTGCATTCAAATACAAAAAGCGTTGCGTTGCGGTGTAGGCTGCTAAAATGTGTGCTAGCCTTAAAAGTACTGCAAGGCTCTTTTACTCCCTGACAAAAAACTGTAAGCAGATGAAAGACTGTAACACAGGTTACGACTATTCTAGGCAATCTAATGTAAACTGGATAATATTGGTCCATATTCGGTCGGAGGGTCATCTTAGAGATGGAGTAGGAGTCATCTTATTACGTTACTAACTTTTGTACGAATGGCTTCATTAATATCATCAATAAATAGTCCAGACAAGTCATCATTCCAACCCCAACTTGATGTACTTTTATATCTTTTCTTATTTATTCGTTCGTGTCTAGAACGTGGCTTTTTGTGGGTTTGTGGTCGTTTTACAGATCTCATTTTTGTGTTACTAAAATCCAAATTAAGATAGTAAAAATTTCGATTCGTAGAAAAATAGAAAAAGTGTCGTATCTATGTTTTTTTTTTTGTTTGTGTTTCGTCTTGACTATGACTAATTTTGTAAAAAAAAACATGAAACTTTTTTTATCAAACTATTTTTAATAAAATATTAAATGTGTGCAAAACATTGGCGTCGCGTCGCGTCGTGTCGATATAATTACAACAACAATGTCACAACGAGTTGAACGAGTAGAGATGTAAAGGTGTGTAATGACCTTAATGCCTTGTGGGTTTATCTTTTTTCTCTTTATTTTAATGTAGACATAATATAATATGAGTTTCAGAATTTTTAAACTATAAACAATATGTTTCACATGCTGCTCTTTACAAGAAAATGTCTACAAATACCTTAAAACGAAACGTTGTAATGTCATATGACTATCGACGTCAGTGCTACCAACATAATCAGCGTGTCCACCATTTTTACGCAGCTGATGTTTGTTTGAGATTTTATATTTTAGAATTCTATCTAAATAATATCTCAAAATGGGTGCCTCCTTCGTTCCCATCGTCGTATTCACCGTGCTGTGGGGTATTGTGGGCATTGTTTGCCCCTTCTTCGCCCCTAAAGGACCTAACAGAGGGTAAGTTATTGCGCCTTCCTCCCAAAAATCTTTTTGCCATTTCTATGACTAAAACCTGTATTTCGTTGCTCTATTCCAGGATTATCCAGGTGGTTTTGATGCTAACTGCTGCTACATGCTGGTTATTGTAAGTATTTTGTCTTTTTTCAAGGTTTTTGAGACTAAAATGAGTCATGGGCATAAAAACTTAGTTGTAGGCACTTGATTGCCTTCAATGAGTGCCCTTGTGATTTGGGTTGCCCCAGAAATGATCTGCTATCTAAGAATAGAGAAACTTATTTTCTAATCAGTTCTAAAATGCTATATACAGTAAGAACAAGGTCACTTGGTCTATGAACAACTAGGAAAACAAAGAATAACTTAAGAAAATTACAAACAATTATTGTCCTGGTTAAAACTTTACCCCAACCTTTTTTTATTTATTATTATTCAATCTGTACTGTCTCACTGCTCAGCAAAGGTATTCCACATAGCTTTCCACTCTCATAACCGATTAGTGACAGAAAATGTCCTCTTCTAATACATAAAATGAATAAGCATATATGCTTGATGCACTATGCTAGCTTATCATTCTAATGGTATTCCCCATAGCTTCCCACTCTCATAACCTTTAATAACAGTTATTTTAGTGTCAGAAAAATAGTTTAATCCTCTTCTAATACATAAAAACAAGCATATTAGCTTGATGCACTATGCTAGCTTATCATTCTAATTTTAACCATTTCCTACTTATGTATTCCAGCTGGCTGTGTGCGTACATGGCGCAAATGAACCCCCTCATCGGGCCCAGACTTGACAACGAAACACTCATCTGGATGTCACGTACCTGGGTGAGTACCTATTCAAAAATTTGTTTACATATCGAGGAGAGAAAAACGTGGGAGTGAAACTGCATGCTGTAGAGGGCAGGCTGTCAGGGGGCCAAGTTTACGTTTACTAATTTACAAAGGTGTCAGTGGTCTCATTATTTGACAGATATGCCATATAAAATCTGTCAAAAACTCATCATTGGGAGACCACTGAAATGTTTGTAACTTGGCTCCCAGTTCAGCATAGTCCTTTACATTTTATACATCTATCTAACTATCTAATCTAATCTAACTAATATTATAAACGCGAAAGTTTGTAAGTATGGATGGATGTTGATGAACCGATTTGGATGAAATTTGGCACACAGATAGTTTATAACCTGGATTAACACATAGGATACTTTTTATCCTGATATTCCCACGGGATCGAGACATATGCGGGTGAAACCGTGGGGCGCTACTAGTCACTACATAGTATTAAACAAAGTCGCTTTCTCTGTCCCTATATCCCTATGTATGCTTAAATCTTTAAAACTACGCAACGGATTTTGATGCGGTTTTTTTTAAATAGATAGAGTGATTGAAGAGGAAGGTTTATTTATATGTATAATAACATCCATTAAATAGTGGAGAAATACTGTTATTGAGTGTATTTAGTATCAGGATTGCACCCGTGCGAAGCCGGGGCGGGTCGCTAGTATACTATAAAATAAATTAGTTTTTTGCATCAGTTGGTGGGCATTGTTCTTCTAAATCTCTATACCTAAAATAATGAAGGAATCAAAGTTTTCTCTTTCAACTTTTAAAAGGCTATTGAAGCACCACCCAAATAATCTTTGAATTGTAAGATTTTACAAATTATAGTTTTTGTAAATTAATTTTTAGTTTATGCCAAGCGAAACCGTCGCTTATCTCAATTATTATGTTTTTCCTCATCGGAGTGAATACTTGTATTCTTTTTGAGGGAAATAAATTTCTTAAACCTTAACCGTAAACCATAAATTACTTAATGGATTTTGATGCAGTTTTCCCCATCATTTAGAAGAGCATTTATTCTGGAAGATCATGTGTATTATACCTATAAATTAAAAATATATGGCTGGACCGATTTGACAAATTTTTGCCTTAAAATGTTTGTAATAGTCCGAATCTTATTCTTTCTGAAAGAAGAATTGGAAAAGTTTCCCAGAAAATATTCAAATTCAATTTAATCTACTGGCTTCCCTGTACTTCATCTGCATGACATTTCTTGTTTCAACTAAATATCCAGACACTCGGAAATAATGTAGGGGTTTTTTGAAATCAGATCATCTGTTCCAGAGATTAACAAACAAAAATATTGTTTTCAATCTCCATAATATTAGTTAAGGCGATTAAGACACGGCACCGCACACCGCCGCGATAGGCGGTGTCATGTCGCATTGGCCTCTATTAAATCCGCTAATGCCTAACACACGTACACCGTCCGACCGCGCGGTGGAATAGTTAGAGACCGCGGCGGTGCGCGGTGCCTTGTGTAAACCGCCTTAGATCAGGATCAGGGGGCTGACCATGAAGTATTAATGCCATCATTATTCCACTGCGAAAAAAGGATAGTGCTAGCGGCCTTGTATAGCTCCGTCTCTCTCTCACACTGGAAAAATGGTGGCATTAATACGTCGTGGTATAGGTGCAGGAGTCACATAATGGCGGACCGTGTTCCTCCACAGGGGGCGCCCTTATCGTGAAGTCGCTTAGGTTCTAAGTTTTATGCTCTGCCTGGAGGCCTTAATTTATTGACTCAGCCACAGGAAAGTCCGGTTACATTTCGATTCAATAAAAAAAAAAGTTCTTGTTCAAGGAGTCCAGCTCATCTCGCTATCTCCGTCTGGGCGCGCTCATTGGTCGTCTGTCATTAGGCAGTTATTATGTCCAGCCCAATTCCATGTCTGTCCGTATGTCATCATCTTTGTGATGGAACAGATGGTCTTATTCCAGCCTGTTAGTTTGATACCCAGAATAAATAAGTTTCTTCAACATTATTTATAGTATATTTATTATTTGTAGTATATCTACATTCTACATGCCTCTAGGCTGTACAATGATAAGAAATACCGAATAGTTTTCCTTACAAACTGTACGCGTTGCCTTGACCTCCGCCATTCAGGGTCAAATCGTAACATTGCATTATGTGACAATTGAATATTTAGATAGTGTCGTGCAGTTTTAGCGATATAGTTTGACCGAGGCCGCTGTTCCGCGTATGAGGTATGTGCGCGGCGAGACGAGGCAGTGCAGGCCACTCATTCGTCAACGCTCACGGCGTCCCGCCGCTGATTCGTCAACGCTGCCCCCCGCCTCGCCGCGCATTCCTAAGGCGCGGAACAGCGGCCTCGGTCAAACTATATGTTCCGTTTGGTTGCTGGCAACACCGACGAGTTCAGTGTGGCTGTAGGCTTGCACCAAGAGTCGTCTTCAAATCCTGAATTTTTCCTGTTGATTATGGACGCTTTGACGTCGAAGATACAGGAAGAGGCGGGAAGAGGGTCCATCTTCATTGAAAGGGTTCATTGAAGATGGACCTGAGATCCAGAGCATATTAGAGAAATGGTAACAGACGCTGGAGAATGTTGGCTAGAAAATCAGGAGAAACTTCACCTATCAATCAGGTATCCTCAGGATGACGATTGACTAGTCCCAAACCAGAACACGACGTCTTGCAACAGCGCTGGACGCAGAGAAAAGTGAATACTTATTTAATCATGTTCTGCGATTACGGCGGTCTCTCCAGTTATGGAGCCAGAGCGCTAGATGGCGCGCTCTTCCCTGCGTCCTGCTCCGACTTCCGGTATCTCGGTTCACTCGTGCAAAGCGCTGACCAAGTAGATCGAACTGTAAAGCACAGAATGCAGCATTGGATGGATGAAACAATCTGCGACTCCCGCATTTAGATTGATAGTGAAATATTGTCTTGAATTCATGCAGGCCTAGTACTTTTTGTTAGGTGACTGCTCAGAACTTGTGCACAACGTGTCGTGAACTTACCGTCTTCACCAGTAAATTGCACCCGTGCGAAGCCGGAGCGGGTCGCTAGTATATTAAAAATTTCTATTAGCATTTTCCCTCTCTAGACGCTCTCTGACGGCGCGCGCGGCGATTCCGTGCTCTGTAAACTACCGCTAAAAGTGCCAAAACTGAAAGTGAAATTCTATTAACCCGGTTTACCAATAGATGGAGCTGTAAACCCTGATATTCTCTTCAAAAGTTTTTCATTTGTCTTATTTATAAAATATCGCGTGCATGGTCATGCGTCTCTTGCATCTCTGCCGGATGACTGATATCTTTGCCAACTCGTGCGCTACATAATATTGTAGTGATTTAAAAAAATCTAATAATCTTATTAATGAGTAATTTTAAACGGTTCTCTCTTATTGTTTATCAAAAATCTAAGGAGAGTTGATAGGCTATTGTATAGGTTGGCTATGAATATCAAATTTTTCGCTACAGTTAATCCTAACTAATATTATAAATGCGAATGTGAGGTTGTTTGTTCAGCTTTCAGGCTAAAACGGCTGAACGGACTCGGATGAAATTTTGGCACATGGGTAGACCATGACCCGGAGAAGGACATAGGCTACTTTTTATCCTGGATCGCAGACGAAGTCGCGGGCAAATGCTAGTATTTTAGATGCAAGAATAATAGCTTAGTAGGTTTAGCCGTTTGGCCTAACTGTTCTAGATCTTTTGACAGTCGTTACGGGTAGTCACAGAGGTCCAAAAATCTGACAACCAACGGATATCTTGTTACTCAGTAACTGGGTTGTGGAAGTCAGAAAGGCAGTCGCTCCATGTAAAGTACTGGCATTCAGCTGCATCCGGTTAGACTGTGAAGGACCACTTTAATGCGTGTAAAGAGAGCTGTATCATTATCATATCATTTACCTGCATTATACTATAAAAGTCAAGTGCATTGCGTCAACTTATAGATAAAACTGAGTACAAATACATTATCGTTTATCATGTTAACACGGTGACCAACTTATTTTCTCAGCCATTATGCGTATCAGCACGGTAAATTACTTATAAATCAATCTGCCTAGCCTTTTCCCAACTATATTGGGGTCGGCTTCTAACCGGATGCAGCTGAATACCAGTATCTTACATGGAGCGACTGCCTATCTGAGGCCCTAGACAAAGTGACATTCTATCAGCGATAACGATGATGGAAAAAGCAAAAATGTATAGGACTGTCGTAAGCTATCGAAAAGCTTATGTCAATCCTGTTGAAAGTCGTTGTAGAAATACGAAACGCTTTCGAAGCGATTGTCACTTGTCTAGGCCCTCTGACCTCCACAACCAATGCTACTCGCGGCCTGAGTGAGAGCGAGACAGAGTGGGGTGCTGGCGGCTCCAAGCGTCGAATAGGTTAGGTTAGGTTTAGGTAATTGCTTTTTAATGTGAAAAAAATTGTACCTAATTTAAAAAAAAAGTTAAAAACAAGACCTGCTTTATAGTTAGTTCAGTTATTATGCAAAGTTCATGATCTAATAATTCTATCTTTGCTAATAAACCTATTAATATAACAGTCCACTAGTTTTAATTGAAGTACCAAGAAAACAACTCGAACAGTACTCTTTGCACCCAGAATAAATGACATTCGTAGATCCGCCTCTGTCTGCAGCAGATATCAACATAATGGGCGTGTTCAATGTGTCACTGCGCAGTGCAATATATTAGATTAACTTATCTTCATGACCTACTAATTAGCTATTATTACTCGTGCCTTCCTTTCCCTGATTTCTCTTTAATTATTGTATCTTATATCTCTCCAAGTCGTCTCTTTGTGAGGGACCGCGTTCGGGAATTACTCCAATTTGACTGTTTCGGTACAGAGCACGCAATCGCTGCGCCGGCGGCGACTAGATAATAGAATAGGATACTTTTTATTATGTACACCGTATGAATTACAGATATAAATGTACGAAATATAATTTCACTAGCTGCGCCCCGCGGTTTCACCCGCGTAAGTCTCGATCCCGTGGGAATATCGGGATAAAAAGTATCCTATGTGTTAATCCAGGTTATAAGCTATCTGTTTGCCAAATTTCATCCAAATCCATTCAGCCGTTTTTGCCTGATTGAGTAACAAACATCCAAACACACAAACTTTCACATTTATAATATTAGTAGGATTAAGTCTCAGGGGCCCCTAGTGCCCTGGCGCCTGTGTGTGCCGCACACTTCCCACATAATGGGCGGGAGGGCGCGGCCCTGGTCGGCAAAATCGAATTTATGTAGATATTATGTTCGGGAAAAAGCCGCTCGGATAAGCTCGAATCGGCTTGGCTCAAAGCCGATCCGAGCATTATTCAACGAGAGTTAATGCCGAACAGAGTTCGCTGATCGGCACGACCCGAAAAAAGGCCGAATAATGTGCGCCACAGACACAGAAATAAAACAAAGTGTGTTCACTCCTTGATAATTCATACCATACTAATCCATACTTCCATACTAATATTATAAATTCGAAAGTAACTATGTCTGTCTGTCTATCTGTCAGTCTATCTGTCAGTCTGTCTGTCTGTATGTTACCTTTTCACGCCTAAACCACTGAACCGATTTCGATAAAATTTGGCAAGGAGATAGATGGCATCCCGGGGAAGGACATAGGCTTTTTATCGACATACCACGCGGGCGAAGCCGCGGGCGGAAGCTAGTATCACATAAATAACAGATAAAACGCCATTTTATGCATCTTACACTGCTCCATATTAGTCAAATGAGACCTATTTCTTCCTATCGCCGTATCTCTAAGGCCAAGGTCAAATATCACGTTCTGCCTGACACGTAACACATTAAAATACTGTCACGTGGTGGGCCACCCATTTTATCTCGACTGCGGCGGAATGTGGAACTAAATTCAAAATGTACTGAATTTGACGTATCGGCGACGGTTTTTCTCATTCACTAGCGCCATCGTTGAAGATCAGGATTTTTTGGTCAATGTTAATTGATTCGTTTGTCGTGTATTTCCGGATATATTTTACATCTTCATACCAATGACGAATATGGAGGTGTAGATTTTATATGTAGGTACTTACCTATGTTTGTTATTCAATAATATTGTAATGGTAGAATAGATTTGAATGAAAGTGCTTGTGGCTAAGTAATAATGGCCGCACGGGTCGATCGATTAGGTTAAGCTACGCTTGCCACGGTTGGTCCTTGGATTGGTAACCGTCAGACCCCTCTGTGCCGTGGAAACTACGTCAAACCGTTGGTCCCGGCTGTCATTCGTGGATCTTTGACAGTCGTTACGGGTCGTCAGAAGGCGCGAGCCTATGGTCATAAACGGAATCTGGACTCCGGGCTGCAACTAGAATTTTCTAATGCAAAACCCAATAACCCTGCTCAACCTGTGGATTCAAAATCAATATATTTTATTTCACATAAACCTACATGTGGGTGCACTTATGAAACATCAGACGCTAGGTGCGCGGTTCCAATTGGTCGTTTCCTATGGAGAAAAGCCGGCAAGAAACTCCTATAAAAATAATTGACTTTTACAATATTTCTAAATTACAGTGTTAATTGCAGTGTAGGTCTGTCAACAAGTAACAGGTACAACAACTAAGTAGTCGCTTTGGCGACTATTTGACCAAACGCTGCGAACGAGACACAATTTTGAATATTAACAAATGTTTTTTTTTTTGTTACAGGGCAACAAGATGGGCGCGTAATTGCAGAGGGCCTCATCCCTTAGAATAAGTGTTGAAAGTTTGTGTCGAATTATAATCTAAAACATGCTATTTATCTAAACTATATGTAAACCTTTATCAATTCAATCATGAATTTAGAAAAATAAGCGAAGTAAAAAAGCGTTGGTCATGAATCCATCATCTATTGCCAGTAATAAAAACTCTTTTGTGAAATAAAATATGAACGCTTGTCTATGGCCTATGGTCTATCATTCCAATGAGTACTGTGTTACGTAATTCTGTAATACGTGTGTATAAAATCCTCTAATTTTATTGTAGATAAATAAATTTATTTCAGTTTATTTGATTTTTTTACCGAATTTTTCTTCCTTACTCCACTTACGAAATGATAGGCTCATCTCCTCGCCGTAGGTGAGTATATGTTCCTTGCTCAACTCGGGAGATAAATTATATCATGAAAAGCATCTTAGAGCTCATTTACACGATGCAATACAATTTCCCGCCCGATGAATGCAATCAAGAATCATAAAATAATGTAGGTAATCAATCAATTTAGCTGCTCCGTATAAATTCGTTTATGCTGTTAATTGCATATCTACCTATCGACCATAAAAATCAAGACAATAGCTTAATTAATAAGTAGGTGAAAAGGTAATTTTTTGTCACGTGAGTTTTAAAATCTCTCCACAAAGGGAACGCCAAAATATAGACCCACATCCCAAAAATAGCCTATGGATAGAGTATTTAGGGAAAGTCGTCCTTGACCGTTCATAGCACGTTTATGGAATCTTCACCGTACACATTCCGATCTAATTTAGTCACAAAAACAGAATATCTTGAGATGCGGCGAAAAATGGAACTAATCATAAAACGTACTAATTTTGACATATTCTTGACAGTTCTGTTGACGAGCAGCGCCATTGAAACTGCCAGGTTATATTTGTCAGGCCGAAATTTTTTTTTCGTCACGAGTCTTCTGGGCAACCGGATTACATCAAAAAACGATTATTTAAAATCACGTGCGTTGTAAAAATAGACGACTGCGCTAACGTAACTACATCATTTTACGTAAGTTGTGGGTTTACGGAGAGAGTAGGTATTTGTGTGATATTCATAGGCCTCGTAGAGTCTGACCAACGAAAGCTGTCCAAGAAAAAAGGCGGTAATTTTTAAAACCAAGAGCTTGCTATACCCTGCTACGGACGGAGTCGATACTATTTATTATTGGTGATGGGTGGTCGTCTCCACCTGAGTACCTACACAGCACTCGGCTACACATCAAGTTATTAACCGACTTCTTCAAAAAGGAGGAGGTTCTCAATTCGTCTGAATATTTTTTTTTTTTTGTTTCTTACGCGATTACTCCGCCAATTATGAATCGATTTTGATGATTCTTTTTTTGTTTGGTACCTAGGTCATGCTTCAGAGGTGGTCCCATATAAATTTTATTAATTTTGCTTGCGTAGTTTTTGAGTTAGCTTCAATAATTACGTATTTTTCCCACTTTGCTATGTAGACGATATAATTATTTCACTCCGTCACTGTTATTTACATAGCAGATAACGGTATACGAATTTGTGTGAGGTAATTAGGTACCACAAATAAAAAGTGAAAAATAAAAACTTTTTACAAAAAAAAAAAATCGACTTCAAAAAACAAACAAAAAAAGAAAGTCGGTGGCAAAACACGAAAATTGAAAAGCAGACACCGACTTCCGAAGTTAGTTATTTTTCACTTTTTTGTGTTTGTTTTTTGAAGTCGGTTATTTTTTTTTAATTAAAGTTTTTTGGTATAAATATTCGAGCTTCATTTATTTAAAAATATATATATTAGCATACTATTAACTAACTATATAACTAACTATATTGGTACTATTAACTAAGTAGTATAGTAGTAGGAATACCTACTTTTAATAGAACTAGATTAAATGTACTTAATTACAACAAAAAAACAACCGACTTCTAAAAATAAAAACCCTAAAAAACATTACCCTCCTTCTGGGGCAGTCGGGTAAAAAGTGAGTTTTACATTTCCAGTAGGTAACTTATCTCGCATTGTATACGATTTCCGTACAATGCGCGGTCAGTTTATACAGGGTATTAGGGTAAACACCGTTATCCTTGCAACCAGTGGTTTGGTTTCATTTATAGAACGTAAAATCAATGAAAAATTGCAACTTTTTTTTTCTTTTTTTTAATCTACATTTTACCACAAGAGACGCAAGTTCGTTGTCCTATGCGCTAGGGCAACGAACTTGCGTCTCAACACGGGCGGGGGGTACGGGATGTGACCTGACCGGCCGCGAGCGCGACCCCTCCCTCAGTCAGTCAGCTGTTTCGCTAGAGAGCACGGTGTCGGATAGAAACTTTTTAAAATCTTTTAATGAAAATGACGTTTTTTTTTTGTTGTGTTCGGTCATTTATTTTTATATTTAAGTTAACTACCCAGGTTTGAATGACAAGACTGTTTACCCTTACAGCCTGTACTGGAAATGCATAGCTTGATGTGTAGCCGTGTATACATACGCCTATCAGCGAGATATCACTCGTCGCCGTCGCGCACTCGCTGCTCGTTCCTTGCCATACACCAACTCGTTTTTAGGGTTCCCTAGGGCTCCCTATTACTAAGACTCCGCTGTCTGTCTGTCCGTTTGTCACCAGGCTGTATCTCATGAACCGTGTTAGACAGTTGAAATTTTCACAGAAGACGTATTTCTGTTGCCGCTATAACAACAAATACTAAAAACACAGAATAAAATAAATATTTAAGGGGGCTCCCATACAGCAAACGTGATTTTTTTGATAATGGTACGGAACCCTTCGTGCGCGAGTCCAACTTGCACTTGGCCGGTTTTACTCTTTGCCGTTAGTCAAATTCATCGCATACCAAAGATCCATTTACACAATAACCTACAGTGATTAAAACTGATCGCTTCAGTCCATTATAGCTGTCATTGAAGGCTCAGATTCTACCATAAACACACAAACAATACATCACGCCAGTACTTCAGCAGGCGTAGCATGGCGCTTTCTATCTCTACGAAAAATAGACATAGCTTTTTCTATACATAGTGACAGTTTGTTTCTTCATTTTTGACATCCACCGTAGAAATCTTTCTACAATCTGTCATTTTGTCTTTCATTTCTAACGATCTTTGTCTAGGTCTTTTTATATGTAGACTATTTCGGAAGAAAGTTTTCTATCCTTACTGTCAAAATCACACTGACAACCGATAAATCCTATGATAAAACAAAGAATTCTGAGCCGAATTATGTAAAAGAGTGAATTTCGTAAAAAGTGCAGTTGACTCTTTCTACTTTGCTGCCGTCTCGTACTGTCTACTGTCTACAGGAAACGTCATTTTTGTCTACTCTTCCGTCGACAAAACGGCGCTCATGCTACGCCTGCTGGGAGGAGAACGCAGAGATGTAGGCATTACCTATATCCTACATGTTTAAGAGGGCAAGTATATTATTAGTATCGGGGCAAAAATCCAATCTTTGGCGTGCTACTCAGATATTACTGATTGAGAAACCCAATTAGCACTTTTCCCGATCCGGGAATCGAACCCAAAGCATTCAAAAATATTTTTCTCTTGCTTGCTACTATCCCAATTTATTTAACATGTATTTTTCTTCCATACTTCTCTATTAGTCGTCGTGCAGGAGCTCGTGTCTAAGTAATAACAGCCGCACGGGTCAATCCATTAAGCTACGCTTGCCGGGGTTGGTCCGTGGATGGGTGACCATCTTTACATACCGAGACTCCTCCGTGCCTCGGAAAGCACGTTAAGCCGTTGGTCCCGGCTGTCATCCGTGGATCTTTGACAGTCTTTACGGTTCGTCAGAAGCCCGAAAGTTTGACAACCAGTTTTACCTACCAAGGGGTATCGTATTACCCAGTTACTGGGTTGTGAAGGTCTGATAGGCATTCGCTCCATGTAAAATACTGGTATTCAGCTGCATCCGGTTAGACTGCAAGCCGACCCCATTACCCCAACATAGTTGGGAAAAGGCTAGCCAGATTGATTGACTTCTCTATCAGTCGTCATTTCAGTTAGGAGGAGTCACCCCCTTTCTAGCCACATCATCTTTAATACAGCGATCAAAAACAGTACAGACCTAAGTGTGAGTTAGTGCTATGGGAGTCCCGCAGCGCAGCGCTGATTTTCAGTAGTCACCCGAAAAAGACTTCCAACTACCCGTAGACAGGCAGCCAGCAGTGGTCCACTGAAACTAGTGTAATTTGTGCTTCTGGTTCTAGTGAACCAGAAGCACAAATTACACTAACTACATAAAACCAGTTTGAGTGCCCCGTTGGTCTCGTGGTCGCAAGCTCGACTACTGAGCGTGGGGTCCTGGGGGCCTAGACAAAATCCCTTTTCTGTAGACGTAGCATGGCGCTTTCTATCTCTACGAAGACTAGACATAGCTTTTTCTATACAAAGTGACAGTTCGATTCTTCATTTTTGACATCCACCGTAGAAATCTTTCTACAATCTGTCATTTTGTCTTTCATTTCTAACGATCTTTGTCTAGGTCTATTTATACGTAGACTATTTCGGAAGAAAGTTTTCTATCCTTACTGTCAAAATCGCACTGACAATCGATAAATCCTATGATAAAACAAAGAATTCTGAGTCGAATTATGTAAAAGAGTGAATTTCGTAAAAAGTGCAGTTGACTCTTTCTATTTTGCTGCCGTCTCGTACCTACTGTCTACTGTCTACAGGAAACGTCATTTTTGTCTACTCTTCCGTCGACAAAACGGTGCTCATTCATGCTACGCCTGCTGTAAGCGTCAACGGAAAGATCAAATTGTATGCAGTTGATAGCAGCAGTCACGTGACATCTCTAAAGCTAATGTCAACTCCATACAATTTGATCTTTCCGTTGGCGTTAACGCTTACAGAAAAGGAATTTTGTCTACAGCCTCTGGGTTCGATTCCCGGGTCGGGCAAAGTGGTATTGGGTTTTTCTATTAGGAATTTCATAGTAACAGCCCGGAGTTTGGAAGTTGGCGATGTGATACCCCCGTGGGTCGGAAAGCACGTTAAGCAACTTGGTCCTGCGCCTGATCTCTCTCCGGTCGTGTCGGATTGCCGTCCCATCGGACTATGAGAGTGAGAGAAGAGAGACTGCACCTGAGTCTGCGCACACACTTGTGCACTATAATATCTTCCGCGCCGCAGGCTAGTCTCCGTTGAGATTGGCCGCCGTGGCCGAAATACGGTCTGGAGGACTCTTCATATAACCAGTTGGAGCAACCTTCACACCAACATCACAAACCGAACTCCTTCAAGGACTTTCAAACGGAAAACCGCCCGCTGGCAAGCGTCTGCGCACTTGAAACTATTCGGGATGTCAAGAACAAATCACACGTCGCCTGTTACATAAGAAAGGGCAAGTCGAATTGTGTCCCGTATTAATACTAGAGCTGCGCGCGCGTCGTTTGGACGTATGCCAACTATTCTACGCGTAGCTTTGGATTCTAAGTAGCTCAAGGCCATGTGGTGGGTCAAACTCGAAATTTAAAATAAAAGGAGTTTAGTTATGTAAGTTTAGAGGACAAGCGGATTTTTAATAAAGAGTTCACATAATTATCAGTCAAAATATTTACAAACTAGCTGCTGCCAGCGGCTTCGCCGGCGTGTAATCTTTATAAATTATAGCCTATGTTACTCAGGGTGAATGTAGCTTTCTAATGGTGAAAGAATTTTTCAAATTTGTTCAGTAGTTTCGGAGCCTATTCAATGCAAACAAACAAACAATCAAATCTTTTCCCTTTATAATATTAGTATAGATAGTAGTAGATATTTATGCAGAGATGATGGTGCTGGTGTCTGGTCTCTGCATCTAGCGCTCGGTTTGGCAACTTGTCGTGTTCTGGTTTGCGACTGGTCAATCGTTAACCTGAGGATGCTTCGTTGAGAGGTGAAACACGTGTCAATTTCATACAGGGTTTTTTATGACGCGGAATAGGTTACTAAATATCTACCTCTATTGTATTTTATTATGGATTTCCGCAAAAATTTGAAATAAATTGACTTTGACTTGGTCTGATACCACCACAGAAAAGCGTATCTAAAAAAAGTAAAATCTTTCATCAAATATCGACTTCCAGGTAACTAATTAGCAAATGTTGAAGTGTGGCCAACATTGGCTGTTTCAGGCGCCAATAGCCAAGCCACAGCCAACACATACCAGCTGATAGTTATGTAACGAGAAAAACACTTGGTAATGAGATAGTACCTGCGAAGGCCACACGGCTTGGTAACTCGGCGCAAGAGAATGACAAGTTTGTGAAGATTATTTTTATAACATTAAAACTTGGGCTAAATAAATTATTGTCGTGAGTTGAGTTAGTTTTTCTTGCTTTTGGGTATAGGTACCTACATAGGTAGGCATAGAATACTACAATAAAATATAAGCGACCCCTACTACTGGGCTATTCTGAAAGACCTCACTCAACTCATTTGTTAATCCATTGCTTCATTTGGTTTGAAAAATCGTCTGCTCAACAACGTAATTATCGCAATGAACGTGGGTGAACTGTCGAAATTGAACCCATTCGGTCTTATTACAAAAAACTGTTCATTAATTTCATTAAGTTCATTATAGGTGTTACGTAAATACATACCCCGCGACTTTTTAGTAGGCAGTTCCGTAATCCCATAATGTTTGGTATCTAATCAAAGAAAGAAATAATCCAGATTTAACTTAGGTATTCTCTAAACGTTTGTCAAGGAAAACCTGACAGCGGTGATCCGGCCATATTACGTAAGTAACATCGTTTGTGCCGACTGCCGATCGATCTGCGCCGTGGCCTGTGCGGAGAGCCCTAGTGTAAAAATTTAATGATTTTCGTCCGACTACATTGAATGGACAACATTTTTGTTATTGTACCTCTTTTACTTACTTGATAAGACAGAAGAGACTTGCAGATACATGTAACAGACAATTCCTAGCTAGCCTCCAATTAATTTCAACTCTTAGTGGCTTTTGTGGACAGGATTATAATGATTCAATTTGTTACAGTTGTAATAGAAATCACGTCAAGGTTTTTATTTTTATTTGAATTTGAATTTTATTATTACTAGTCTTTTAGATAGATTATTTTCTATTTTGTGAATGTGAGAATGTTGTAGGCTTATTGGACTGTAGATTTATTGAACATCTTCTATTTTTGTTAAGTACCTGGTACTTACTTGTTGAAAGGCCTACATTGTCCTCCCATGCCTACCAACACTGTAATTTGAAAGTATTGTAAAAGCCAATTATTTTTAAAAGAGTAACCATGGAGTTTCTTGCCGGCTCTTCTCCATAGGAAACGACCAATTGGAACCGTGCACCAGAGAGTTGTATTGCTGAGTTTAATGTTTATAATTCTGTAAATCCATATTTGTTACGAGCGCTAATAATATTTAGATCAACATACAACCTGATACTGACCTGCAAATTGCAAAAAACGTAAGAAAATTTGAATTTCGCGGGCCACCCTAACGCATCCCCCTTATTCACCAAACTTTTGTAACGAGTAAAGTCATATCCTGCTAAGAAATTTTGAATTTTTGACAGTTTTTCCTTACAAAAACTGTCAGACGACAATTTTATTCCACGGATAAAAGTTATCTGACTTTGATAAAATCAGCCCTAAGACTAATTTGTTTCATTTTGACAGTTCAACAACATTAATTGCATTATTTACGTTGTTGAGCAGATTTTTTTATAACATAAGAATCAATGGATTACACTCACTACCTACTCAATTCTTTATTGCATTGCTTAAAGTTACATAGATGGTATAACAAGTAAAATACAGTATTTTAACTAACAAAGGGCGTTCCCGTTAACCTGCAATAGTATAGCGTCTATATATGCTAAAAAATATATTACCATTAAAAAAAAAAAGTTTTTTTTTGTTAACATAGTGTATAAATTATGGACATAAGACATTTGTTTCAAACTGATTATCAGTGTATACAAATCTCTTATGTTTTAAAAGGAAAATTAGGAGCACAAGAAACTGCGATTCACCAATTTTTCGGACATCCTATACAACGCGAGATCAGCATAAACTGGAAATGTATAGCTTGATGTGTAGCCGTGTGTACCTAAAAGTTCCTGAAGGTTCCTCTACAGCTGTGTTCCTGACATTTCTCTGTAACCTACTTACGAGTGACGTACGTAAGAAAATCAATAATATTGCGTCATATATACGTAGCTATGTGACGTAAAAGTACGGGTCGGAGGCGTGCTGCTGGCAGAATACGGATTTAATATTGGCTGTGGGGGTCAATGAGCTTAAATACTAGGTTATAGAAGTAGAGGCTGAAAAAAAAATGATTTTGTTGTAGAATTTGCCTTTTCAGATCTCAGGAACTGCACTAATAAACACACAAACAGTAGCAATGGCTTTCATTTTGACAGTTCATCAAAATTCATTGCGATATTACGTTTCATCACCACTTCTCTCAAAACGGTGCAAGAAAAAATCGTGAGGAAACCGGCATTTCCTCTAGAACCAAAAATTTGAAGACATGTGACATCTACCAAGATATAGTTAATTGATTCAGGCGTGACTGCGGAAATCCATTATAAAATACAATAGACGCAGATATATTTAGTAAGCTATTCCGCTAGACTATTCTTCAAGAGTCATATAAACCCTGTAATCGATACGTGTTAACCCACGCAACGCGTTCTGTTCGCAATTGGTCAATCGTCATCCTGAAGATGCCTCGTTGAGAGGTGAAACACGTGTCGATTTCTTACAGGGTTTTTATGACTCTTGAAGAATAGTTAAGCGGAATAGGTTACTAAATATATCTGCGTCTTTTGTATTTTTTTGACATCTACCAAGCCGCACTGGGCCCGCGTGGTGGATTAGGGCCCCACTCCCTATCACCGAGAGCAGGCCTTAGTCCCAGCAGTGGGAACGTTATAGGGTGATTATGATAGTCACATTAACTTCCTAACTTATTATTATCCTAACTATCCTAATATATAATGCGAAAGTGCGTTTGTTACGATTTCACGCCATAACGGCTGAACGGTTTTGGATGAAATTTGACACAAGGGTAGACCAGTACTTGGAATAGAACATAAGATGCTTTTTATCCCGATATTCCCACGGGATCGAGACTTACGCGGATTTTACCGCGGGCGCAGCTAATCCTGCCAGGGAGGGTTGCGGGAAAGTCCGAAAGGGATACCGGGACCCGTGGTAACAGGCAACTGAAGGAACACGAGTGGGTTTTAGGCAGTAAAAGTCTGACACGCCCTCCCGCTCGGCCCAGAGCGGGAGAAGTCATTTGATGAGGCTTTTGGCTACTATTGTATCAAGTCTATTTCTATTGTATGTGCGTTTTGTTTGTGCAGAATAAACAATTTTTCTTTATGATTTATCCCACCATAAAAAAACAGCTATTGGTGGTCAATAAATCGTTTTCCTCGGCAACGACACGATAAGTTGATTACATAATGAGCTGCACCTACTACGATTACGTTCGCCTTGGTTTCAGTTACCTTGCGGGAAAATATCGAGGAAACTATTTATAGAACTACAAACGTAGACATTTTCTCCTTATTCGATGTTGCACACACGATTGTATGACGGAATTCTGCGTCAGCCATAGTGGCATTTATAGGGCGCACCCAATCACAAATTGCTTAGTATGATCCTCTGTTATGCCGAAAATACTGCAGCATTAATTTTGAAATAAATATATGTTTAAGTTGAGGATTGATGCTAGGTCTTATGTGAGGCGAAAACACGATTACATAAAATTTTCTTGATAAAAAAAAAGCCAAAGTTACCTCTGCAAAGAATTATAAACCGCTGGTATTCCAAAAATACTTCAAATTTGGTCATGAAACTTTGCATGGTAACTGAACTAACTATAAAGCAGGTCTTATGTGTGCCATTTTTCAACGTAAAAAGCAATTACCTAAACTTTTCGACGCTTTAGAGCCGCTAGCGCCCCACTCCGTCTCGTTCTCACTCAGGTCGCGAGTAGTATGGTGCGAGCGGGATAAAATCTGAGGTAGGGTGCGCCCTTAAGGTTTGCAAGTTCTCAGTTCGTTGTGCTAGTTCTCAGCGCCGATGGGCACGGAAAACGATAGAATGTCACTTTGTCTAGGGCCTCAGTTTCTTTTTATAGCCATCAGCAGTGAAATTGTAGATCAAGTCCCTGATAATAATCCCTGACACCTTCGGCTAGGTGATAATAATTATGTTGACATACGAGATGGCCTTGACTACCGTGTTACGACAATAATTCTCCAGAAGTTTTGACGCTGTTACCTAGGTGCTAATGACATCTTGTGACCGCTATCTTTAGTAGGATAGGTATTCCCCAGAAACTATATAGGTTAAATTCTCTCTCTAATTTATTATACAGGGTTATTGGTAAAACACCAACAACTTCTAAAGGAGTCATTGTACTCATAATTATGAACAACTTTTACTATGGGAACAAATAATGAAAAAAAAACAGCTGTTCCGTACATTTATGTTCACATAACTCGTCAAAATGTTCGGAACAGCTGTTTTTTTTTTCGCGATTTCATATTTGTTCCCATAGTAAAAGTTGTTCATAATGATGAGTACAATGACTCCTTAAGAGGCTGCTGGTGTTTTACCAATAACCCTGTATATAGAAGACAGTATTTTAATTCATGTGTGCGTTCGTCCGGTTAATTAAAGTCTAGTATCTAGTAAGTAAGAATAGTCCACATCCACCCCGAAGTAAATAATAATTCATACATAATCGGTCTGTCCGTCTGATAACTTTCATGCCTAAACTACTGAACCGATTGTCATGAAATTTGACAGATAGTTAGCCTTAGAACTAGAGAAGGATTCACGAGTATTTCGTTGATCGTGGAGGCGAGTTTGTGTTCGCGAAAACTTCCATACAAACTTTCATCCCTAGGGGATGAATTTTCCAAAACTAGTGCTCTCTTTCGTTATTTATGGACCTCTTGTACATACCTACAAAATTTAATGCTTCACCCAGCGATGTGCGTTGTCTGTCAGTGAGTGAATTAAATGATACTCTAGAAAAGAAAACTAGGTAGTTCTTCCACCAGCCAGCATCGTGCCCAAAAAGATAGTTGAGAAATTCAAACGTCGAAACACCATGACGCACATGCTAACGACCTCGCATTTCCGCCATCTTTTATTTTACAATGTCATGTCCGTGTCTAAAGAGGTTATGTAAGACACAATGGTTCCTAATATAGTCTGCCAAATATTCTGGCGCAATGCGGAACGCTATCTAGGTCATAATTATCTTCAGTCACCTATTTCAAGATTAGTTAGCTTTTTATCAGTTATATTATTATCAGCTAGTGTGACCTTGGCGCCATGTATGATCATTTTGATCGTGAAAAGTTACGTAAATGTCGGCGGTTCATTTCGCCCGTGAAAATGTTTCCTGAAAGTGAAAATTTCAGCTCAATTAGAACTTGATTGGAAGTTTATTCCGTTTTTTATACATTTCATTTTAGAATTTTTTTTTTAGATGATGTTTCTATCAAAACTGGAAAGAGGACGCGCGGGCTCGCGAAAGATGGAAGGAGTGGAGGGAGGCCTTTGCCCAGGAGCGGGACAGCGTAGCCTAAGAAAAAAAAAAAAATATCATGGTCTTTTTTAAGTAAGTAGTAAATAAACATTGTCTTATACTAAAGGTCAATTGGTCCCCTTGGACCTTGGTCATGACATGAGTGTTTTAATCAGATGTGAGAAAAAGAATTTGATTTATTAATACTGGTATTTTTTGGCGATTGTTGTCCCACTGCAGGGCACAGGCCTTCTTCTCATACAGAGAAGGCACCATCAGCAATGAGCATTGATCACCACGCTCCCTCAAGACAGGGTGGTGTGGTCTCAGTCTTACATAATCTGTCTGTCTGTTCAAGTCAGTTCTTATCGCCTTCGAACATTTTACTTTGACCTTAAAGTACTGGAGGATCTCGCTAGATCCATTCGGCATCCATACAGGCACTGATTTGTCCAATAGCCCACTCCTAAGCTTATAGCATGCAAGCCAGTTCATTCACCCAACCTCTCCAAAGAGTCTTTGACCAAAGAGGATAAAATCAGTTAAATCCTCTTCAACCCACAGAGGTTAAATAGCTATTTACTGCGTGGAGAAAACAGCAAAGAGGTTGTATTTACCTACTACGTTTAGTGTATATTATCTGTGATGTAGTTTCCTCGTGGGCCGATAGGTCACGACCCCTGGTATCGGATCGATTCAGCTCGGCAAACATTATTGTATACGTTCTATCTAAGTCTGTTTATTAATCTCGTAGATTAATTTCCCAAGTAGCACAAAACTGCATTATAAATGTTCACCTAAGGCCCACAGCGTTAATCTAAGCATTTATAACGACGTACCAGAGTTCACCCGGGCTGCAACAACTGTGTAGGAAAAAACGAGGCTCACTTTAACGCTTTCTTCTGTACTGTAAATCTATTAAACACCACAAACGTCACAGATATCACTGTTATTCAGCGTTTAGCTGCAACAGCGCATGTTTGTGAACACAAATAATGCAGTTTTCTGAATAAAACCCAAGCGTGTACTATAAAACTGTTGAAATGATGATTTCCTGAAATTACCATTCCATGCTAAGTGCATGGAATGGTAATTTGCATGAACTTAGACAGTTGTATTGCTGATTCTAATGTTTATAATTCTGTAAATCCATATTTGTTACGACCGCTAATAATATTTAGATCAACATACAACCTTATAATGACCTGCAAATTGCAAAAAACGTAAGAAAATTTGAATTTCTCAACTTTAACCCACTAACAAAAAGTAAAGCAAAGACAATGCTGAACTCCTGGCTCCAAACACTGGATTATTTACAAACAGAAAACTTAATTAAGGAACAGTACTCGGGATGATTAAATAGATATGTACGAAAATCAACTCCTATTTAAAACCCTGAGTCCAGCCAATAATCACGATCATTCACTCATACACTCATTCACACACACACGCACACACACATCACACACAAACTCACACGCACGACAAACAAGAGCAAGTATGTTTAATTTTAAGTAAAATTTTATCTCTTATTTTCCTATTGTATTAAAATTGTTAGTTCTAAAAGCGGGTGAAGACACTGACTCCTGTAACACAGGTCTCACCTAGCTCAGGAGTCAGGGCTTCAAATGTATGTGCAGCCTTTTTATGTCAATAAAATATTTTTATTTATTATTTATTTAATTTCGCGGGCTACCCTAGCGCATCCCCCTTAAACTAAGTGGGAAAAATACGTAATTATTGAAGCTAACTCAAAAACTACGCAAGCAAAATTAATAACATTTATATGGGACCACCTCTGAAGCATGACCTACCAAACAAAAAAAGAATCATCAAAATCGTTTCATAATTGGCGGAGTAATCGCGTAACATACACAAAACCTCCTCCTTTTTGAAGAAGTCGGTTAAAAACACAGGTCCGTGTATCTATTTGAACTCAACGTCTCTCTCCGTCTCCAATCAGCTGATCGTCAGCCCTACTGATAAAAATAACTGGCAGTCAATGTCAGCGGAGACAAACGATGTCCTCAACGTTTATCTACGACTATTGATGTACAAGATAAAACACGATCTGGGCTATCCATCATTCAGGCTACGATTCTGAGAGTTATCTGTGCTTACTTTAACATAGTTCCGTGTCTGACTATCAGACAACACACAGTGAAAACCACTGCAAAGTATTCGACATTCAAATAACATAAAATCACGGCTGTATTCCCGCAGGTTTAGGCAGAGATGCACCTAAACTATACAGGGTGTAAAGTTAAACACTTTTGTCACTCAAACCATGAAACTTATCTCACCATATCTGTGTTCTTCACACACTAAGACCCTGCGTTCTTCTAACAATCTTCTCCTACTCTGTCCTTCTCATACTTCTGACTTTGTTCATTCTTCTTTTCATATTCAGTCCATTCTTCTTTGGAATGCGCTTCCTCTTGATATCGCTCAGGACGGCCACCAGTAGTTATGCATTTAAGCGGAAATTGCGGAGTTTTTTCTCAAAATAAATAGAGTAGAGTCATGTCATCACCGCTCACCCTTGAATTTGTATGTTATATATATATATTATAGTATTTATTATAGTAAATATATGTGTAAGTATATGTATCATAAGTTTATAGCTTATTTATGTACTGTTCTGCTTTATCTATAATGCAATATGATATATTATTATTATTTTTTTTCTCTTTGTTCCTCTCAATTAGAGCACCTGCCATCTAATCTCTTCACCACCCTTGGTTGACTGGTAGAGAATGCCTCAGGCATTAAGTCCGCCTTTGTACCTTTTTTAGTGCGAAAAGTTTAAATAAATAAATAAACCATGGGTACAGGTCGGTTCAAACTTAATGGCGGCTCGGAAGTTAGCTTTTAGCTGCGCAGTACCCCACCCCTCACCCCCGCTGTCACATGAAATTGTTACTGCGCAGCGACTCGCCTCATGTTCCGAGCCGCCATTAAGTTTGAATCGAACTGTACCTAGTAGACTAGACTTAAATATAAAAATACGTTATTTTCACTAAAAGATTTGAAAAAGTTTCTATCCGACACTGTGCTCGCTAGTTAAACAGCTGACGGACTGATGGAGGGGTCGCGTTCGCAGCCGCTCAGGTCACGTCCCGCACCCCCCACCCGTGTTGAGACGCAAGTTCATTGCGCTAGCGCATAGGTGAAAGGGTGAAATACTCTGGTAGTAAAATGTATTTTTTTTTTAAGTCCTAATTTTCCATTTATTTTATGTTCTATAAATGACACCAAACCACTGGTTTCAAGGATAACGGTGTTTACCCTAACACCCTGTAGTACACCCACTATTCACCAGTTTTGTCCGACCCGGGAATCGAACCCGGAACCTCAGACGATTATGTCAATTGGATGAAAAGTCATTATCGTTTAGATGCGCGGCCACACCCATCATCGATAGAGCATTACTTAACCATATTATACCTATGTGCACACGGCTACACATCAAGCTGTACATTTCCAGTACAAGCTGATCTCGCATTGTATAGGATTTCCGTACAATGCGAGGTCAGCTTATACTGGAAATGTATATGTAGCTTGATGTGTACCCATGTGTACCTATAAATTTATTACAACCATATAGTCACGTTTCACGTTATCACAGCTGTCTAGTTAATTATCAAATCTTTGTACAAATTCCGAGGCTCAAGATAAGCTGACAATGTACCGGCGCCGCGCCGTCGTTGTTACATAATGTGTTACATATGTCTACGTTTCTGCAGGACAGGGAATTCTAAAACCAACGTAAATTCGTACTGTATTCTAACCGTACGTTTGCACTGGCGAAACATTTACTACAAAACTTTTTACAACAAAACAAAACCGACTTCCAACAAAAACAATAAAAACGTGAAAAATAACTTTTATTTCGGAAGTCGGTGTCTTTGCTTTTCAATTTTCGTTTTTTGCCACCGACTTCCGAAATAAAAGTTATTTTTCACGTTTTTTTTGTTTTTGTTGGAAGTTGGTTTTTTTTTTGTAAAAAGTTTTTATTTTTCACTTTTTAGTTGTGGTACCTACCCCACACAAATTCGAATACCACAACCTGCTATGTAAATAACAGTGAAGGAAAATTAAGATATCGTCTACATACGCAAAGTGGGAAAAATACGTAATTATTGAAGCTAACTCAAAAACTACGCAAGCAAAATTAATAAAATTTATATGGGACCACCTCTGAAGCATGACCTACCAATCAAAAAATGAATCATCAAAATCTGTTCATAATTGGCGGAGTAATCGCGTAACATAGACACAAAAAAAAAAAATCCTTACCTACAGACGAATTGAGAACCTCCTCCTTTTTGAAGAAGTCGGTTAAAACATGTTGAAATCACACACACAGAGCAGTGGTGGCCCATTGGTAACGGCCGCGACTTACGAGTTGTAGGTCGCAGGTTCGAATTCGAACCCTGACAGTCGCTTTACTTTGTGTAAATTATTTCATCACCACTGCTCTCAAAACGGTGAAGGGAAACATCGTGAGGAAACCTGTATGTCTTAGAACCAAAAATTCAAAGACGTGGGACATCTACCAATCCGTACTGGGCCCGCGTGGTGGATTACGGCCCACTCCCTTTCACAGAGAGGAGGCCTGTGTCCCAGCAGTGGGAACACTATAGGCTGATTATGTATGTTGAAATCTCTATTTTCTGTCAATGTTCCATTCAATTTTTGACAGGAACTAGAGATTTCAACAAGTTTTGTCTTTAATGTTTCGCCAGTGCAAACGCACGGTTACATGTTATAGATTCCAAAGCTCAGAGACCGACCACGGAGCATCATAGGAGATTTCTCTCTACGGTATTGAAGAGCGTTGGAGGATACCGCGGTGGGATGCTGCGGCATGGGACGGTATGCGCTGGCTTCCGCGGTGGAGATGCAGTGCAAGCGGTGGTGGACTCCGCATTTGCTCCGTGGCATACCGCGGGACGCTGCCGGTATACCGCCGCATCCAATCAAAATCAAAAGTCATTTAGGCATTCACACTAGGCTGAGAAGCAGTACTTTTCGAACGTCAAAACACCTAGGACTAAGACAGTCCCCTAAAACGCCCAGCTACACAACGCGCAATAATGCGCCGGCCGGCAGGCGCTGCGCTGGCGGCATCTTAAATCATCAATGTCCGCCATCCGCTTGCCGGTGGCAAATCCCCCTCGATGCAGTCTACCGCCGCGCCGTCCGCCAGCGGGGCTTGTTCGCCAAAAAAAACAAATTAAAACATTATACGCAACAAAAATGTTTAAAAGTCTGTTTGACAGTAGGCACATTCAACTGTTTTTGCGCAAAAGCTTTAGAGCGTCAAAGTGGCTGTAGACATAAAATACTATCTTCAAGTCGAGTACTACGCTATGGAATTAAGGGCAAAGTCCGCACTTCTGCGGTAACTTTACGTAAGACGTTAACGTTACGTAACTGAAGGATGCCGTTTCCCTGGCATGCGGCATTCCGAGTCTAGCCGACATTACGAGAGAGCGTATGTCCCATAATTTTATGAAAGCAATGAAGATCAACTTTCGTTCTTTTTGTGCATTTTCCTGACTTCACGGAGTCAATAAAACTTCTGTTGTTCCAGGTTCCAGCTGATCCATAACTGTCAAAATATTTTTCTTTGCTAATTCTGTGACATCATTCTCTATGGTTAGGGTTTTACCGAGTCAAAGAGCGAATTCCCCGAAGGGTTAAGCAGAGGTGTACTGTATCTATGGTACATCTATCGCCAGTTATGTTTAAAGGCTCGTGCAAACTGGCGTGTAATCGCGAGCGCGACAGGCAGTTCGCGATATCGAGCCAGTCTGTCCGATGTAATAGGGGGCGAGCCTTTATTTGTCATCAACCGGGCATAAATCCAGACTCGAGGCTGCTACTGAGAAATTCCTGATGGAAAAACCAAATAACACACATCCGGGAATTTCGCCTAGTACCTCTTGCTTGCATAGCAGCAGCGCTTGCGACCACAAGACCAACGACGCAGCGCTAGTCTTAGTGGTTTCCTTACTAACTCCGGCCGCCGCGCCGAGAGAAAGCGTTCCTGACACCTGTCAGTTGGACAATTTCTAGTAGTTAAGAAAGTATAATGGGGAAGCCTTAATGTAGCCCGCGAAATTCAAATTTTCTTAAATTTTTTGCAATTTGCAGGTTGTATGTTGATCTAAATATTATTAGCGCTCGTAACAAATATGGATGTACAGAATTATAAACATTAGAATCAGCAATACAACTCTCTAAGTTCTTGTAAGTGCATTGAATGATGATTTCATGTACTTAGTAGATACTGACCTACAAATTACAAAAAAACGTAAGAAAATTTGAATTTCGCGGGCTACCTTAGCGCATCCACCTTAAGGATCAAATTCGCAAAACACATTTTGATCGTCTGTATGACTAACAGGTGTCAAGAACGCATTCTCTCGACGGCCGGACTGTAGTATTTTTTTAAATTGTTGTCCGTTTTTACGGGCACGGCCCTACTCAAATATTTATTTACTTATTTATTTAAGGAAAAACAAACAGTAGCACAATAAGAAATAGTCATAAAATCATAAGCATTACATTATAAACAATTATGCTACCCACTACGTTCTCCACAGATTACAATTTAAAGTATTTAAACTAGCAAGTAACACCTTACCAGTACCTACAACTGACATTATTCTAGAAATCATATCTGGATTTTTTATTTACTGCACCCAAATAAAAGAGAGAGAAAAAGAAACGATATCACTGTGGCGCTCGATAGCGATCCAAAATGACTAACCAAAGCGCTACCGCAAAGCGCGACAGCAATATCGCATAAATCTGAACAAGCCTTTAGATACGAACTGCACAGTACTTACATACACAAAAATAGCTTTATATTTCAATAGTAATTTGGCTTCTGTTGAACAATAAAAGTGGATATAATGCGATTCACTGAAGCGACAGGATTCTTGGCAGCTACGCACTAACAGGCGTACCTACTTTATGGACATTTATAAGACCATAAAGAAACACGGATTCTCCTTTCTGCTGAATTTAGGAGGCTGGTTTATCGTTCAATGATAACTCACTCATTTTCATTGCCCAACAGTGTAATCACAGGTCTCAGACCAAATAAAAAAACAAGACAGAGTGTAAGCGTCGTACAGAGCTTATTTTTTTTTTTTTGAGGGTGGGAAATCATCCAATGACTTCTCCCGCTCTGGGCGGAGCGGAAGGGCGTGTCAGACTTTTACTGACTAAAACCCACCCGTGTTCCTTCAGTTGCCTGTTGCCAAGGTCCCGGTATCCCTTTCGGACTAACCCGCAACCCTGGCAGGGTCGTACAGAGCTGAGGTGTAGTTTTGGCATGCTTCACTGTATTGTTCGCTCTGTCTTGGTTTTTCATTTGGTCTGAGTTGTGGTGTAATGTTGTTTTAAGATTTCTATATTTTCCTTGAATGAATTTTGTCCTACTTATTTATCGAATAACAATGCAAATTACAGGGAAAATCAAGTGAGCTGCCTCAAGCTCTTGTCGTAAGTAAGTAGTTGCAGCGACGAATAAATAAAATGTTTAGGTAGTACCTGTTAAATTATCATCTTTTGTAAAGATGTAGAACCACTTTTAAAATTCCAAGAATATACAAATGAATTAAAGAACCAGCCTTTTGGGCACTTTTCCTGTTGACAGCGATGCGGACGAATTTTTTGATGCCCTTTGATAATTTTCCCTTGTACATAATTATTATTATAGATATTATAAGTCTTTGTTAGTTATTAAAGAACGAACTTTCCTTAGTCGTCACCTTTTCGATCATCGGCAGCACTGACATTGCACGTGCCGAGATAAAAAAAAAGCATGAGGAAGTCTATGTCCCATCCCAACTGCGATTGGCGCCAAGTCGTCTTTAAATTTAGAACATCAGTGTACTGAGTGGTACATCATTTTAACAGTGCTAAACGCGGGCCTTGGACCATTTTGTGCTCGAATAATCGGGACTTTCTCTTTTCAGGCTTTCAAACAAATAAAAGGCCTAATGTGCTAACTAAAACTTATCATCGTAAAATCCTGACTCACTCCAACTTTCAAGGCCAGACTTATCCCAAATTGCGCAAACCACGAAGGTACAAACATAGAAACAGAAAAAAAAGTTGGTTCAAAATCTCACTGCTTTAAAAAAAATGTTGGCGTTCCAGCTGCCGTGCCTCCAACAGCTGTGTCGTGTCTCGTACGTGACGTTATGACGACACGAGACCCAAAATGCCTTTAAAACGCTACAAAGGATTGGTAAAGGCAATGGCTCAGATAGAATGGCAAACTCAAAGCATTTATTTCAATTAAACCATTTACAGGCACTTTTGAATTGTCAAGGAGTCAGTCTGTCAGAAAGATGAAGCTAGTTAGCCATTCCAAAGCGTAGTAGGTACCTACGTATCGAGAAGAACGGGCAAGAAACTCTATTGTTACAAAATATTGGATAAGTATATCATTCATGTTGAAATTATACATGTGAGAACAATGTAGAAAGACGTGCACTCCGTAAGAAAAAGATAAAAACAAAAAACAATTCAAAAACTTAAATAAGCCATGGCAGCTAAGAAATGACCAGTCACAACTGACGGCGCCCGTTCATGAACATGACGCATGGATCAGCACCATTCAGCTCAACCATTTTGAAGGGAGCTAAATGATCCAACACACGCGCCACCATCAGCGAGACATCTGGCAAAACTGCATTGTAGCACTTTTAAGATTTCATATACTCCAGTCACGTCGTGATTATATTATTATATCACCGGATATTTACACGCATAAAGGAACATTGAACCGTTCCTAGACCTTTGTAGTAAGCAGGTAAAAGGCACCTACATTTCATCTTACAAAAAAAAAACACTGAATTAACCGCCCTATCTCTATAGCAATAAGTTTTATATTCGCTCATACTTTTTGACTGGAACAACACAGCTGCTGCCTTGACGAGAAAATGGACACCTTGATAAAATCGGTTGGTGCCGGATCGCGCGAGTGCTCGAGTGTAAGCAGATTCTCTATAACTGTGCACTGTGGAGCGGTCAACGGCAGAACAGTACGAAAATCACCCTTATTTCAACGCAATAAAGGCGCTGTCAAAGTCACCATGGATTTCCGGTTGATGCTGACTTGTCGCGCGGTCAGAGTGCTCTCACATATTGGATTTGGCAGAATAATTTGTTCTTTAATTTTTAAGCAGTCGCTCCATGTTAAAATACTGGTTCTTCAGCTGCATCCGGTTAGATTGGAGACCTACCACAACAAAGTTGGGAAAAGGCTAGGCAGATGATCTCTCAGACACAGATGAATATGTGCTATAGATTACTAACTAGGTATTCGTAAGTCTAAGTAACTAGGTACTTTAGTTACCTATGGGTAACGGCTAACAGCAACGATTTGACCTAGAAAGATTATTAACCTAATCGATACTTGGACCAATCAGTGCCTGCCAAGTAAAATATAGCAAAATTCTCTTTGGTAGATCGAAGTCCCAATATTATTTTGGAGTTTATCTGAGGATTGGATTTAGGAGTACTTACCATTGAAAGGTAAAAAATGTAAGTACAATGCATAGTTTGTTTATCTATAATCCAAAACGAAAACTACAAAATTCGTATTTCAAAAGGACCCTAAAATCAGGGGCGCCATTTTATGCCAACTTCCAAAATGGCCAAATATTACAACAAACGTCAAAATGGAGCGAACATGGGCATCGTCGACTAGAACTATTACAGAACAAAATACATAACGTAGCACGTGTTACTCATAACACGCGTTGAATTTAAGCGATGAATCAGTAAATAGTCTACACGACATTTAGCCGGTCTGCAATTTAGCTAGTAATACTTATTTCTACCGGTTGTAACCAGCCATTGCATATTGAACTTGACCTTCTAGCAGATTAGGTCGATTTTAGTTGGAATTTCATTTCACTGTCATTTAACTCTACCAGGTAGGTATTGATTTATGAATTTTATAGTGAAGGTCTCTTTCTTCTGGGTCAGCTGTTTATATTTAGAACATGTAATAAGTTGGTACTACATGCTTTTTATGGCTAAGGAAAGAATGTTACTGCCTCATATAGCTCCAATGTAAGTTAGGTAGGTATACGTACCTATGTAGTACATAGCTTGTGTAAGTAATTCATTCTCTTTAAAATTAGACGTAGGTCAATAAAAATGTGATTATGCCAATGAAGTTTTATTTGCCCTTAGTGAAAATACGATAAGCTTTGTTAGCTCGATGGTTTGTTTCATCAAGATCATTAAAACTTAACCTAAAAATCAAATTGTGCCAAGTTGACAAACCTATTATTAGACATTTTTACACCACTTAATTATTTCCTAATTTATCTAAAACAAAATCTAGCAACACTTCAATTAAAAAAATCTGATGACGTAGACAGATAATAGTAATAAAAGCGCAAAGGAACTAACATTCAGCCTATCAATAGTAGCCAAAATTAACATTCATGGAGTTAACGACCGTGTCCTTGAACTTAGTTCGCGAATTATTAGGTAGAAACGTTACGTAATCTAATCAACGAAAATGTCTGTTACTGACTTAACGAATCGGTGACTTGCTTGGAATTTTCTATTACCTACTTGATTACCTGCCTATTTACTTAGGTACTTTTCGTAACGTTGCTTGTCATGTTGTCAATTGATCCATTCACGTGCTGCGGACTGCGGGACAATCACAGTAGTTCAAATTCAATGGATGTTTATCTAACATCATTCACTACATCAGCTCGTGATCGCTTCTTTACGTAACAGCTGTAAAATGACGTCATTAACGTGGTGTTACTACGTCATCATTAAATTGTGTAGTCTGTAGTGTAGCGGCTAGCCCCGGCAAATTAAACTGATACCTAACGTGAATTACTCCACTAGAAAAAGAATATCCCTGCCTGCTCTTTTTATTGCATTGATCTATATTGAATGAGAACTATTGAATAACTTATTGGAAGTATACTTAACGCCAATTTTATTAATTACTCGTAACCTATTATGTAATTCATTATTAAAAAAATGTGTAGGTACCTGTCCAGAATTAGACAGGGATTTGTTATCCTGGTTTTCCTATTTGAATTTTATTACGTTTCCAAATCAGCTGTTCACTATTGGTGGCTATCAATACTTAGAATCAATGGGAGGAGACTTTCCATTTATGAAAAATGTACTATGTAATCTGTGAATGAAATTAATTTTCTGTAAAGAAAAGTCATCCAGAATGTGTAAGTATGCAGATGGATAATTTTTCATCTTTAGGCTTGTCTTTCTAAAGACTTTTAAATGGCTAGTAGGTAAAATAACAATAAAAGGCAAGAAATATTTATTTAACATATATTTTCTAGATTAATAACTCGAGTGTGAGTTTTTCACACCAAAAAACTCACACCGAGCAAGAAAGATGGTCGACAGGTCCGTTGTTTCCGTGAACCTGCTCTTAGTAACACAATGTTACATTATGATGTTATACATGTGGATTGAACTACTAACATTGCATAGCACTTTTTAAAAGTGAACTAAAATTAAATTCCTACTAGGTCACCATGCACACTCATAGCACATATTCATACTGCATCGTTACATAACAGCTCTCAATCACATGATTTTGGATTCCACAGCTTTTAAACATGATTTTTACAGCGTTCTGCGTATATCACTTCTTTACAAGTACAAGGTCTCACTCCCAATGCCACATAGGTTAAGTATTGATCAAATAACCACATAACAAGAGTGAAAATCTAATATTTTCACAATATATTCACTATTTGAAATCTATTCCAACAGTTTAGTTACATTATCATTACTAGAGGTACACTTTCAACCTTGACCTCAAACATTGAATGAAATGAGGTTGTTACATAACACACACTGGCTGAATGAGTGATCACAGGCAAAATATATTTAGAAGAAAACTCAGAACTCAACACAAGATCTACATGAATGTTATGTAACTTTTCAGCGAGGTGTAGCCAAGCATTATGTAATATCAAATAATTTAATAAAACAAAATAAATGTTGGAATTGGTGTATAACGCTTTTATTTAACTAAAATAAGTTACTAGGTTATTCCGCGTCTAATAATACATGATTTTAGAGGAGTGGCTATCAGAGGTGATTTGGAATCACAATTAATTGTAATTATGGTAACAATTCTTACATTAGATTTAGAGAAGCTTCTTGATCTCATCGTATAACACAAGCACGAAGGCGCCTCCGGTTCCTCTGAGGACGTTGGAGAAGGCTCCCTTGAAGAAGGCGCCGCCGCCCTCGGTCTTGGCGATGGTGGTCCAGCAGTGGATGGTGCCCTTGTACAGCATGTCGCCCTTGGCGCGGCCAGACTGCATCATCATGCGCCTACGGACCGTGTCGAAGGGATACGAGATAATACCAGCGACGGTGGTGACAGTCTGCGCGATGGCCCAGCTGATGACGAGAGGTGTGTTCTTGGCGTCAGGCAGCATGCCACGGGCTGTGTCGTAGAAGCCGAAGTATGCGGCACGGTAGATGATGATACCCTGCACGGATACGCCGAAGCCTCTGTACAGACCACCGAGACCGTCAGACTTGAAGATCTTGCCGATGCAGTCGAACAGGCCCTTGTACTCGCGCGCGTCATTTTTGCCCACGTCGGCGGCTAAACGCGTACGCGCGAAGTCGAGCGGGTACACGAAGCAGAGGGAGGTAGCACCGGCGGCACCACCGGACGCCAGGTTACCCGCGAAGTAGCGCCAGAACTGCTCTCTCTTGTTTACGCCTCCGAGGAACACCTGCTTGTACTTGTCCTTGAACGCGAAGTTCAGCGCCTGGGTGGGGAAGTACCTGATGACGTTGGCCATGTTACCACGCCAGAAGGACAGAGCGCCCTGCTCCTTGGGAATGCGGACGAAGGCATCGACGATACCCTTGTAGCGCTGGTCAGCCGTGATCTGCTTGCTGACATGCTGGACCTGGAGCAGCAGCTTGACGCGCTCGATGGGCGCGACGGCGGTCTTGGAGACTGCGGCGGAGACACCGCCAGCGATGAAATCTTTCGCGAACGCGACCGGATCAGCGAGGTTAGACATTTTGTTCGATTAGGTGGGTGCTCACTTGGTAATTAGGTACCTCACGGGTCGAGGTGGAATCTACACACACGGAATGGAATAAATCACGAAACACGAACCCCTGAATTTAAAATCAGGAGATTTAGAGTAATTTCGTGATCTCGGGAGCACAGGGGGTAGGTGTGTGCCTTTTTTGAAATTCGATCGATCACGTTCTCTCGCAGTTCTGCCCGGAGGAGCGGCGTAAAAGAAGGAAGGAAGGGGCAAATGTTGCCAACCGCACGGAAAAGCACCACGAGGTCAGGGTGATCAGTGAGATTTATCTAATTTCCACTGATTTCTAAAAATAAATCAGTCGTTTTAAAATGTTACACTTGCAATTCCTGCAAGGTAATCATCCTAAAAATCATTTTACGAAAATATATTACAAGTGAATTATTAACAAAATCATTAGGGGGTATGATTTGGGACTTTGTTGATTATGCAACTATTTACAATTATGAAATGATGCGGAACCAAACATAATTATGATTTCTAAATGAATTGAACCTTTACATTCAGCTGAGAGCGTATTTTAAGCATTTTAATAGGTAAATTTCTTACCCTTAACTTTTGGATAATTACAAAATTAGGGTAAACCATCAAAGTGTTGGAACACTTGAATGACGTGCACTATTTGCGTTTTATTACTGCTGTAAATCAAATGACAGACGATCCATTTAATAAAATTTTAGGCAATTTTGACTTGTTGCTTCTGTTTTGGCTAATACTTTTGATATTTTAAATTAATTTTTATCTTACACTAACCTGTTTTTAATTAATAAACCATTCTAACATTATCAAATAAAAATCAGGATTTATCATAAAAACAAAACGTAATCAGGCTGACCAACCTCATTCTTCAATGACATTGAACTGTTGAAAAATTTCTACATTATCTGTGCTGAGTAAGTAAAAATGTGTGTTCCTGAAGTTTAGTTTTTGTTTATTTATTAATATTTGGATGTAATTGTTGACAGCGCCATGCAGATGAGTCGCATGGGCTCTCCGTCGATCGGTATGGACGACGACACAGGCGCTGGCCACGCTCTGAGCGACTTTCTCCTTCAACTCGAGAACTACAATCCGTCAATACCTGACTCAGTGGTTGCACATTACCTGAACATGTCTGGTTTCGAGTCCCAGGATCCTAGGTAACTGTTTATATTCTTTTTCTAATCATGAGAAAGTACACAGATAATTGAAAATCTCATATTTGTATCAAAGTTACCTTTTCCTTTGCAAACCTGTCACAGTTTTTCTAGTCAATGCAGGCCTACATACAAAGGATTGCATCCATGACTTACCTTCTAGAAAGGCTCCTTCATTTGACTAGATATTGATAAATACTCATTGGTGATAGTCTGACAGAGACATGTTTATAGATTGTATATCTATCATGTTTATATATTGTTTTTTTTTTTATAACTACAAAAAGTACAATTCATGCTACACCAATTTATACATTTTAGGAATTAAAGGAATAATTTTAAGGAAGGAGTTTCCTAAAACTCTTTTCTCAGTTAGAAAACAAAATTATTTCATGAAGGTCATTTCGAATTATGTTTTGACATGGATAATAGGCATAACTATTGATTTGGTATTGTAATTGAGATACTTTATTATAGGAAATTTACTAACTACATGTATGCTTTCATTTACTACACTCATTATGTACTTACTTCAAACATTGTTGCTGTATGATTTATATTTTTAAGTCTTTTGTTATTGACTTTGTTTTTTTACCAGAGTATTTTCCATGACTACCAAAATATGATAAATACATACTTACTTAGTTTCAACACTGTAATATAAACTGCTAAGCTGTAATACGCTAATATTGCACAAAAACTAACATATCATTTATAACATTCCAGATTGATCCGTCTCATAGCGCTGGCATCCCAAAAATTCCTCTCAGACATTGCAAATGATGCCCTTCAACACTGCAAGATGCGGACCTCGAGCCAAATAACGCAGACCTCCAAAAACCAGAAGGGACCAAAAGAAAAGAAGTATGTAATGACCATGGAGGATTTAGCTCCAGCATTACAAGAGTATGGAATCGTTGCGAGGAAGCCTCACTACTTTGTTTGATAATGTCACAAATGTAGACACTGTTCTTTTAGCATCCGCTTGAGGATAGGAGTTCTCATCTGCTAACAATTGGTATGGAGTTTATCTTCTTCCTTTGCAAGATAATAGAGTAATTTTTAGTGGATACGTTGAGGTAATCACATATTTTGCTATCTCCTTTCTTGATAATGTTACAGCTCAAACAATATAATATATATTAAGTAATAAATTGTATAAGCAAAAGGCTTGTTAAGGGTGCTTTCCACTGAACCGTAGACCTGCAGGAATCAACCAATCACAATGGTTAAAATTCTCATTGCTTCTCTCGTCTCGTCTGTGATTGGATGATTCCCGCTCGTCTCCACTTCAGTGGTAACGCAAGCTAATACTTCTGGGTCATTTGTAACCTAAAAAGAGTGATAAATTCAAATTCTGTTCAGAATGATACAAACTAATGCCTCTTTCCCTCTTTCCTCTTTGGTAACAGAAATCAATTTTATCCATAAAAACTTTATAAACAATCATAGTCTCCTATGCAATACTATAGGCTAGGCAACTTTGACATTCTTACAATAATTACAAAGCGTTGAGTGAGTCGGGTTGGCGCCGTGAGCCTAGACTTAGACTAATTTTGACAGCTGTCAGTCGAAGGGATAATGTCTTAAGAAGATTTAGGCAAACATAATGTACAACCCGTGCGCATTAACATAGCTCGCTCGGAACTCAATACTCCCCCCGCTACCCGCGGCCGCGCCCCGTAGTCGCCGTGTGGGGCAGCGGGGGGAGTTACAAACGTCATTGAGCCAGGGGGCCAAGTCTACTAATTTACAAACGTGTCAATGGTCTCGCAATGATGAGTTTTTATATGGCATATCTGTCAAAAACTGATCATTGTGAGACCATTGACACATTTGTAAATTAGTAGACTTGGCCCGTGCCATATTAATGCGCACGGGTTGTTTTTTAGAGAAGATAAAGAATATTACTTTAATTATTAATTATTTTGAGATAAGATAATCGGGCACAAGTGCACTAGCAAAATATGGTACCTATTGGCAAAATATTTGCTTACCTTGGTTGTCAAATAGCTTGAAATTTAGTGAGGAGAACTATATTATAAAATTTTGTATCTATTGTATTGATCATTCAAATAGAATAGACAGACAAGGGAAATTATCTCAGTGCACAATCTGTGCTTATAAAAAAAATCAAGCAGAAAGTTTATTATAGAGCATATTTGAAACACTTTGACATATTTAAATACTGTTGGGACATTTTCGAAACTTTTTACCACTACTTGGGACATTTATGAAACAATTTGGGACATGTTGACAATTTTACTGTAACCTCAATGTTTATACTTACTTAAGTATTTTCTTTGAATTATCGGTTAAACAAAGTGTATTTTACGCGGGTCGAAAGTTATTGTCATTTCTTGAACATTTTTTTAAATACCCGCCCGATCTAAAGGTCACCATACATGGTCTCAATACCAATCGCTTACAAGAGCCGTTTAAAAAAAAGATGCGATAATTTCGTCATCAGTTCTGAGTTTGAATTATTGATCTCATCATGTATGGTAGCCTTTTAGTTGAAATCTTAAATTGTAGCTGTGGTCCTGTATGTAACAAACAAAATGTGCTCATGAGATGTGCAGGAATGCACATCATATTTCGCTATTATTTAAGTACTCATTACCTATCATTTGACTTATACAACGTGTTGTTTTTGATATCCCATAACTCTAGGGTTATATTTTTTAAGTAAAAAGAACATAAAATCTCCTAGAATGCATAGTTTCGAAGATATAAAATGACCCTCGATGTGTGTGTATCTAAGTTTCATTGATAAATAAGAGTTATTCATTTTTATTCAAACCAATCGTTCATATTTAAAGCTAAGAAAATGCGACGTTGTCATATTTCACGTAAGGGTGTTCTACATTAATAATCGTGACTTTGTCGAATTATTTTGTATGAAAAATTAAAGCAAAAAAAAAATGATGATTGAAGAATAATTCATATGCCAGTTGGTTCTTTGATATGGTCTCAATCATACCCTAGAGTTATGGGATATCAAAAAAAACACATTGTATATATAACAAAACTAACGAAATGCTTGTGTACTGTGAACTGCTGTGTAGCCCTCTACCGACCCCTGCGGGGAAAGTGAGCGTGATGTTATTACTACCTTCTGTTCTTTTAGTACTCTATCTATACTCTATAATGACTCTCCAAAACCTGTCTTAAAAACTTCTATTGATAACTTTAACACTTCAAATTCTTCAAATAAAATAGCGCTTTCATTACTGAAACATAATAAAACATTCGCGTTATTTGATTTACCTAGCGATACGATTACCTATAGATGTCTCTACACTAAATATATACACATCTATAATATCTATACATATTATAAATTAAAGTCACCGTGGTTATCTGTATGTCCGCAATGTTCTTCTAAACTAAGCAACTGATTTTGATAAGGTTTTCACCATCGTTTAGAGAATTTATTCCGGAAGGTTTATGTTTATAATACGTTAATATTAAAAGTTACGTATAACTAACTATCTTGATGTTTTGTCAAGTCGAAAAACCATGCGATGCAGGAGTGGGTCGCTAGTTGAATATTAAAAGATTTGCACCAATATGTGGAGTAAATAGATACACTGCGGTATTAGTTAGAATATAACATAAATATTAACGTTAACTTTTTTATATCTATGTATTTTTACTGTAATATAGGGTAGCAACCTTGTGACACCCGACGCCATGAAAGCTCATACCGCGTCAAGTGTTTCAAGTCTGTTTCCATCCTTTATGTAACTGCAACATGGTTAAAATTGTACTTTCAACCTGACCAAGTAAGTGAGAGAACTGGGTGCGGCCTCTGCTAGCGCCGCGTTCTTCACCACCGGTCCATGGCAGCGCTCTTAGCAGTAAGGGCTATTTCGAAGTTAAAGTAATCCTAATGAATAGTCATTAGGATTACTTTAACTAATGAATAGTCATTAGGATTGCTTGACCGTACTTTATGCGGAAACTTTGATCTTGTCTTCATCTATAAATATATCTTCATAGTACCTATAAAACGTTTAAAAACATGCGGGGCAGCCAGAAGTGAAAACTAAGCAACAATGCGTAACCTCAACGTAATTCAAACGGTAGATGGTAGATGGCGCTAAAAAAAAACAAATCACTTCAAGCCTGACGATGACGCGAGTTCCATGATTTTTGTTCACACAAAAAGTGCTCAACGCGCCTAAAGAAGTTTTCACTTAAAAAAATAGTTTCAATTTGTGACGGGACCTGCTAATTAATATGAACAACTTTCAATGTGGTAGCCATGATAACCTAGTAGTGTGACAGTCGGAATGCCAAGTCACAGGTCTGGGAGTTCGAATCCTAGGACGCACCTCTGACATTTCGGATTCATGTGCGCAGTGTATAATAATCACTTGCTTAAAAAACGGTGAAGGAAACATCGTGAGGAAACCGGTGTGCCTGAGAGAGGCATATGAAGCCAAGTCAAAGGCCCATGGGTGGGTGGCATAAAAACTGTGACACCATGTTATTCACTAACAAAGAATTTGGTACTAGTTAGAAATATCAGTATTTCAGAATTGGACCCATAGCTAAAAACATAATTTGCGGAAGAAGAAACAGCTTTGAGGCCGTTCCCACGGCGTGGTACAATATTTTACGGTAGCATTTTGGGATCACACGTCAACATCCCACTGTCCATACGTGTGGAAAAAAATGCTGTATCAAGGCTCTTACATACTGGGGCGATTCGCCGCGCGACGCGACGCCGCCGCATTGTTCGCCGTGAAGTTTTCTCAGAAATTGTTTTGTTAAAATTCGCGTCGCGCGGCGAATTTCCCCAGTATGTAAGAGTCTTTAAACTGCCGTGTGATCCCAAAATTATACAATATAGCACAGTAGGCTGCAGTGCTGCATGTCATTGGTTACACTTTTACTTGAACTGGCATTATGGTAGAGCTACCGATTCCAAACAGCCAGTCAGTTTTTTTCGCGCTCTCGATTTCAACCCTTTGCTCAGGACATTATTTTTTGCATGAAGCCAAGTGTGGAAGCAATAAGTAATAATAAATAATTAGGATATGTTAAATTTTTAATCGCATCATTTAAATTCTACAATTTTTTTTTTTTCGCGAAACGACTCTTGTTTTACTTGTGGTTCACAAGTTTACAAACACCCTGTGAATGTGTGTGTGTAAGCTCTCGGTACGGTACCGTCCACGACAATGGCGAAGACGGGAACTGTGTGTGTACTATTTGCTGGCACTAGTCGTCTTCACGCACACATTCACATCGTGTTTGTTGGTTATCACAAGTAAAGCTCGCGTCGCTTCGTAGGATAAAAATACTTTAACGTAATTGTATTATTACTTTTGACATTCAACCTTATGAGGTCCTAGCAAGTATAATTATGGTCGACTACACAAATGTACGATTTGTTCTCGTTTTTATTTCTTGCACGAATAGTTTCGGAGTCAAACGGAGCTTGTAAATTGATCAACTTAATGCGATGAAGTTTCATCAGCTGCTCACGCGGCCAGTTTTACCTCGAAACCAATCGGGCTAACACAAAACATGGCGTGAAAACACGTAGGCACGTACTATGTATCGCGAAAATTAAGAATGATGTAAGAGAAATTCATTGATAAGCAAATTGATTGCACGTATAAAATTGTCCGTTTGTTCAAATCACAACTGTCATACTTTGACAGTTGTATGAAATGACGTAGTGTCAATTTGCATAAACTAATTTCCCGGATTGTAGCTTTGAACATTAAAAAAAAACCCGCAAATTTTTCTCCAATTTTTTTTGACAATACTTTTTATTTAAATGTTAAAGTAAAAAGATTTTAGTTTGTGTTTAGTAAAATTATGAGGACCTATGCATTGCATATGCGACATGACTAGTGTAATGAAGTAGTTGAAACTATTAAAATATTTACTATATTTTAAGTTTAATTTTGTTGTTTGAAATTGTGGTCAACACATTGTGTCGATATCTTCGTTATCACGTTACTTATAGGAAAATCATTAGTGCTAAGGGTATTTGAAATAAAGATTCATTGGACACAGATACTTGTATTATTTACTACCTGCGCCTGCGCCCCGCGGTTTCACCCGCGATCCCATGGGAATATCGGGATAAAAAGTATCCTATGTGTTAATCAAGGTTATAAACTATCTGTTCGTCAAATTTCGTCCAAATCCATTCAGCCGTTTTTGCGTAATTGAGTAACAATCATTCAGAGACACAAAGTTTCACATTTATAATATTAGTAGGATTGACAGTTGAGCGGAAAATCGCAAAACACATTAGTATGAATCTGACAGATGTAAAGTGCGCATTCTCTCGACGGCCGGACTGTAATTTATAGATAACTAGCTTTCGCCCGCGTGGTATGTCGATGAAAAGTACCCTATGTCCTTCCCCAGGATGCCATGTATCTCCTTGTCAAGTTTGATCGAAATCCGTTCAGTGGTTTAGGCGTGAAAAGGTAACATACCTACAGACAGACAGGCTGCTAGCAATCCAAACTGGGAATCGATCCTGGGAGGAACACGTCCCTCAGGAAGACCGTGCTTTTAAGAAGTCATTCCAGGATTTCTAAGACAGGTTCTCTAAGAAAATGGTAAAAATGAATAAGCTGCTGTTCAGAAGAAATAGTTTATTAAAGAATAAAGTGTTTAAAGTAACAAAATGCTTCTGAGATAGGTACTAAAGTTAATAACAAAATTAACATAATGTTAAAATCAGTTTTTTTTTTTGTCGGTAATAATGATAAACAAAATAGTTGCGTAACATGAAGATAGCCCAAAACATAGAAAAGGAAAAACGAACTATTTACTTTAGTACATAAATAACAATTCTAACGCAAAACATACTTTATTAGTAGGTAAATAAGAATTCTAACGCAAACCACAAAATGTTTGTTTGCCTCTCTGTTTTTCCTTCCCATTCTGCGTCCCAGGCTGATAAAAAGTTATTTCATTATTTTACCGACGATTATACAGGGTAAACACCGTTATCCTTGAAACCAGTAGTTTGGTGTCATTTTTTCAATGGAAAATTACATTTTTTTTATTTTATTTTAAACTACATTTTTCCACAAAAGACGCAAGTTCGTTGCTATGCGCTAGGGCAACGAACTTGCGTTTCAACACGGGCGGGGGGTGCGGGACGTGACCTGATCGGCTGCGAGCGCGACCCTTCCCTCAGTTAGTCAGCTGTTTCGCTTGCGAGCACGGTGTCGGATAGAAACTTTTTAATTTTTTTAAATGAAAATAACGTTTTATTTTTGTTGTTACTCAGTAATTTGTTTTTATATTTAAGTTAACTACCCATGGTTTGAGTGAAAACAACGGTGTTTACCCTGACAACCTGTAGATAGCCTTAGCGTTAGCACACCAGCCTCTTCGGCGGAGGGACAAGTGCCTCAGGCTATGCAATTTAAAACCTGTGTTCTCAGTCTTTAATTTTACAATATAATATAATTTTGGTGAGAATAATACGTCTTTTAGGCTCATAAATAAGTAAATAGGAACTAAACAGTTAAACAAGGGCGGATCCAGTTTCTCCATACGAAAACTACCTTTTGGAAGAGGCGAATTATGAATAGATTTTGATGATTCTTTTTTTGTGTGGTACCTTCGCCATACTTCAGAGGTGGCCTCATATAAATTTTATTAACTTTGCTTGTGTAGTTTTTGAGTTAGCTTCTACGTATAGTTAGTCTATATGGACGATGTTTTAAGTGACTCCGTCACTGTTATTTACATATCAGGTACCTAGTGGTATTCGAATTTGTGTGGGGTAGGTACACACGGCTACACGTCAAGCTATACATTTCCAGTTTATGCTGATCTCGCATTGTATAAGATTTCCGTACAATGCGAGGTCAGCTTATACTGGAAATGTATAGCTTGATGTGTAGCCGTGTGTACCACAACTAAACTAGGGCCTACAACTAGTGATGATGAGTTAATAAATAAATAAAAAGTGAAAAATAAAAAACTTTTTACAAAAATAACCGACTTCCAAAAAAAACAAAAAACTGAAAAATAAAATAACGGATGTCGGTCGCAGAAATCGAAAATTAAAAACCAAAGACACCGACTTCCGAAATTAAAATTATTTTTCACTTCTTAGTGTTTTGTTTTGTAAATTTTTGGCATTCAAAAGTAGTACTTTGTGCCTACTTACATACATTTTTATTATGTAGTTATTCTTAAATGTCATTGAAAGAATGAATCCCAAAACAGCAATACTAGGTATGGGAGAAAATTATTAACTGACTGGCCATGTGCCCCTCACAGAAATAATTCCTGGATAATTCCGCCCTTGCAGTTAAATATCACTAAGAAATCAGTATTCAAAGAATCTCACTATGTTTCAAGCACACCTACACTTAGATAAATAATAATAAAATTAGCACATGAAAATTCGATGTTCTTATGCTAGGGGGTCAATCTATTTGTGTTCCACGCGCGCCTCAACGACATGTCAGCACAATTGACGGGGTCCGCTAGGACCGATGCCTGCCAGGGTTGCGGGAAAGTCCGAAAGGGCTACCGGGGTCCTTGGCAACAGGCAACTGAAGGAACACGGGTGGGTTTTAGTAAAGTAAAAGTCTGACACCCGCTCCGCCCAGAGCACGGTAAGCCGTTGGTCCCGGCTGTCATTCGTGGATTGCAGTCGTCTGGATACTCAGCTGCCTCCAGTTAGACTGGAAGCCAACCTGACCCCTACATAGTTGGAGAAAAGGCTAGGCAGGCAGATGAAGACAGGTAGACAGTTAATTAATTGCCACGTAAAAGCCAAATGACAAAATAAATTGACACCCTGAGCTAAGTGTACCTGTTATAGACAATATTTAACTAGCCCTCAACTTTCTTATAAACCGCTTTCAAATGCTCAGTCATTGGAGTATTATCAGTCTCCATAAACAACACAACTTCCAACGTATCAGGTGCCAACAATTTAATGTTACGCTTAATTTTCTTCACAAATGGCGGCTTCGCAAACGAAATCCGAGCTAGGTTAACAGTTTCTACGGTTAACTGTTTGTTTTCTACGTCGCATGTGCCTTCTTCAAGGGAAGTGAGGCCGAAGTTGTGGCTAACCGTGAATGCCAGCTCGTTGGAGCCGGGCTTGATGCGTAAGAAGCCACGCTCTTGGTGCATCGGTGTCTGCTTTTCAGGATGCTTCGATTTCGATATGAAGTTGAACATCGGTTGACCTGGAATTATAAAAATAAAATGTGATTAGGTTCTTTAATTTCATGGTAGATTAGAATTACTAATCTACCATGAAATTAAAGATAGTATTGTATTGGGTGCTAATTTTCTTTGGTAAGTTAAATTGTATCCATTGAGCTATTTATTTAGCCCTTATCAGTAGCAATTTTTTTTTAATAGCAGTTTTTATTATTTGATTCCCTTAAAACTTGTTTTGTTTTTCTTGTTGCAGGTTTTTATATGTACCTACATAGTTTATCTCTACTCAACTTGAAATGATTTATTGCATTCATAAAATGATAAATGTTTGCAAATTAAACTTGCGAAGTTTAGTTTATATAACTGTTTTTTCTAAATTTTACCTTGGCAGCTTATATTAGCAAGATTTTACATACAAGTATAATAAATAACATCAATAAAGCGACTCATCGCGCCATTTAAATAATGAGAAACGTAGGTAGAAATTAAATTATTTTTTTTCACTTACGCACCGATGCAAGAAAATTCCAATTCTTCATGGTATTGGAAATCAGGGATGTTAGGGTATGTGCCCCGACCTTCCTCAGTAGCCCAGCGTCCTGCCAGCCAAGAAATGGGCATCAAAGCTTCGTGTAAAGCAGGCATAATTATTTTATAAACTTTTTTCGCGTTTGTAGAGATTGGACGAGCAGCGCCAGCAAGCTATCAATGTCAAATGCACAGAGCACTATAATCGTAGACAAAGTATTCTACTATAATACTGGGACGAATCGAATGTCAATCAATCAATATGTCAAAATAGTGAAAATATTCAAATCTCTCATGTCCATGTCAGTTGTCAGTCATGTGATAGTGTTGCCAGTGTTCGTTGGTTATTCTTTGTGAATGGTGTTGTTGGGACAGGTAATAAAATAAGGATTAATATGAAATAACTTGCGTTTACTTTTATAGCTATTCGTTCCAAGCGTGCAGAGTGACGACGTGGCGGTACTGGCGGTAACCGTTCCGGTTCGACTGTTGAAGTACCATTCACTTTATAAGCAATGAAAAAGATATTGTGAACAGTTCTTTCAGCATTCATTTTCGCTAATGCTTTATTTCCCTACAGAAAAGTATTTTATACTTATTCCAAAGAGACTTCACAGAAAAAGATTTTTTATGAATAGGTAAGACCTTTCAATTTCTGAAACTTCAGAATGACACAAAATCCCATGTTATAATGAGCTTGCATTAAATAAATATTAATTTCACTCGAAAGACGTCCACTTCTGGACTAAGGCCTCCCCCAAGCGTCGCCACATCGACTGGTATTGTGTTCGCATGACCGGCGGATTCCCGAGACCTTCGCTAGGTCATCGGTCTAATTTGTGGGAGGGAGGCCTACAATAATGCTAAATAGAAAGAAAATGAAATCGTTTTCCGAAGAAGGTGAAGTCAACCGCAGTCGCGCCAACTCTGTGAAATCAAAAGAGCGCCATGCCGCTAAAAACATTACCATGTCAAATGATACCAAAGACTTTATTCAAAAGATTTGTTTTAGAAGAACCGCCTCAATAGACATGACCCACTACGGATTCATAAAAGATAGTAAAGTAGATCCTGTGAACTATGTGATAAATCCACTGAGGGAACAGTTGGAAAGGATTTGCGGTGAGTTTAATAAACAGGAAACAAAAATTTAACAGGAATTTCTACGTCTTCCGAACCACATATTTTATTGTGGTGCAGAACGGTCACGCGAAGAATACGGATGACCTGAGGTCGCGGGAATCCGTTGGGGTTAGCGTAAGCCCGAGCGTTGTGGGCTTACGCTTGGGCCACACATGACCACTCCAGCTGAAAATGGCTTCACTCTAAAATGATTGATGACGATGATCGTAATTTCTTTTATTGCTTAGATTATTTCGTTGTCGGTTAGTGATTAATAATACGTAACTATTTTTGTATAGACATACAATTTTTGACAGGAACAAGAGATTTCATCATATTTTTTGTTGTGAATGTTTCGCCAGTGCAAACGCACAGTTAGTCAGTTCATATTACGTGTTCGCTCGTTGTTGAACGCTAAAAAATATAACAAAATGACTTATGATCATACTTTTATTATTTCAGTAAAATCCGCGTCAATAAAACATCGCCAATCTTCGCCTACTGCACCACGAACAAAGGTTTCTGAGGTTGATAGCCCTACAGAACGGAAACCGACTTGCACTCCAAAATCTGGTTTGTAGACGCTTTTCTGCTGTTTCTATTGATCATGCGCGCAGACTGCCCGTGAAATGCAAATAATATGCTCTTCCAAGCCATTGCGTAAATAATCAGCAAAAACACTCAAATATATTTACGAGCAATTAGGCAAGCTCCAGATTCAAAATTGAGATCACTATAGCTATTCACAACCATTCGACAGGCTTCCGAGACTCCCGAGTCGAAAATTACATATTTTCGGTTACAGTGAAAAGCTATGCACAACCGTTCGATACGCTTCCGTGCCGAATCGAATGTCAACCAATGGCAGCAAAAGAGCCCTCGGTTTTCCACACATCCAAAACCTGAAAATGTTGACAGTTTAGATCAAATAGACGACCACAGAGCGCTATAAACCGACATTCTTCCGACAGTTATGTTGGGGACAGGACAAGTTAGTTATGTGACATTTTCGGTTCGAAAACCTGTCGAAGGTATAGCATTGATTGACGTTCGAATCGGCATGTAGGGTGCTCGTAAGATAAGACTGCGTTCGGCTGAAATCGGCACTAATAAGTATGCTACCGTCTTGTCGTTTATTTAAGCTCAAATGAAGTATAGAATGATTACATTAATTATCAATAAAAGATATATATAATATTATGAAATTATGAATAATTATTTATAGATTTAATATTTTTTAATATTAAGTGGGTGATAAACGTGCGTGTGCTTTTAAGTACGCACGTTTATCATCCACCGAGCCGAGCAAGGCCGAGTAAGGTCGCGAACTTCTAGACCTTACTCGGCTCGCCGTCGGTGACACACGTGAAGCTTGCTCAGAATTTCATTGTCAAATTGGCTCGCGGCTGACAGACGGGCGAGTAAGCTCGCCGAGCCTTTAAGTACGCGTACTTGCTCGCACGTCTATCACCCGTTTTACAGTACGCGAACTACACGGATTTATTGAAGTATTTATTTTTAATTTTACAGCCCTGAGTTATCCTGGGACGCGCACGTCTCGTTCTTGTTTCCGAAAAGTGAGAATACAAAATGATCCAAATCCTGAACCGGTTGTAACCAGAGAGAAGAAAGTAAAATTAGTGTCCCCAGGAGCATCCACGGGCAAGAACGTAGGCAAGAAAAAACGTACGAGCAAGAAAAAAAAATAAAAAAAACATGATAATAAAATAATTATGGCAAAATTAAACGAATTATGGCATCGGTGTTGTTTATTTTTGTTTATTATGAAGAAGAAATCACCTCAAAACATGACACAAAAGGAAATTTGGCGGTACTATCGCATCCACTCCGGATGCAGACCCCAGCTCACTTTGGCCGCTCTAGAAAGCTGTTTATAGATTTTGGCAGCTTCGAGGTTACCTTTACAACTTTTCTATTTCATTTATTTTTCATTACCGTTAGTTTTATATTTTAATAAAATATAGGTATGTAATAAAGATTTAGGTATGTACTTATAGAAAATAGCTGATGGAACGGTCGTAGAAAAAGTCGTCGAAAAATGCTCGACTGGTGTGGACGGGTGATAGACTTGCGAGCAAGTACGCGTACTTATGGCTCGGCGAGCTTACTCGCCCGTCTGTCATCGCCGCGAGCCGCGAGCCAATTTGACAATTTAACAATGACATTCTGAGAAAGCTTCACGTGTGTCACCGACGGCGAGCCGAGTAAGTTCGCGAACTTAAAGATCGCGTACTTTAAGTACGCACGTTTATCACCCACTTTAAAACTGTTCCTCCCAGATAGAAAAACAGCTGAAACGGTCGTAAAGATTCGGCACCATAGTAAAAAAATATTAGGAGGAGTTCCCCGATCAGGGTAATTTTTTTTCACTTTGGGTTTTGGGCCAAATGAATGATCTCCTTTCAACAAATCAACAAACATTATCCACTGGCATTGTGTGACTGTGAGCACTTGTAAGCAAAAAATTGTCGAGGAGAGTGCCTAATGCTGGATCCACACAGTCCGGCGGCATGCGTCGGCCTCGGCGGCCATACCGCCGGTCGGCCGCTTGCGGCAATCGCAACAAAGCCGGCGGCCATTTTGCCGGCGAGGCCGCCGGCCGCACCGCGCGGCTGCAGTGGAACAGTTCGCACAGAACTAGAATATCGATTCACAGCCGCACTTGCTGGCGTCTGCCGGCGGCTCTTGCTTGTGGTCAAGCCACCAGTAGAGCCACCGGGCTGTGAGGATCCACCATTAGAAAGCGAGGGCTCGCTATCTACTACTATTCATAACAATATATTATGGAATAGTTTGAGAGTTTGTTTGCCTGGGGGCAATCTTTGATACGTAGTTAGCTAGTACTTATATTTTTTATAGGTTAGGTGGAATAGGTGGTTAGGTATTTAGGGGTATGAGGAACAGGGTGTAAAGTTCACTCATCCACCATGGAAAAGGGTGGATCCTCCGACCAGATGGATTTTGTATCTGGCGGGCAACTGCACAACGATTGATGTTGGATACTTGTATATATGTCCATCGCGCGGTAAACTCGCGATGCAGGATTTATGTGACGTCAGGATTTTTGTGTGACGCTAGGTCTTTGATGCGTAGTTCGCATGTGGCGATGAAGATACCGCCTTCCATAACTAGCTTCATGTTACACTGCAGTTACTACTAGCAGCTATACATAAACTAACGCCTTCTTCCCATGGGGGTAGGCAGAAACTACAGAACGCCACCTGCTACGATATTTGCATACTCCTTTTTCCTCGTTTACGTTCATACATCAGAGGCCTTAGTGCGAGTTTCTTTTAACTATCTTCACTTTACGCATCGACCGCGTTCGGCGCTCCGATTGGCCCTTCACCAGTGAAGGCCAGTGAAGGGCCAATCGGAGCACCGAACGCAGTCGATGCGTAAAGTGAAGATAGTTAAAAGAAACTCGCACTAAGGTCTCTGGTCATAAACGCACGGCGCGGCGGTTGCGAGTACTACGTAATGAACTTTCTGAAAAACATCACCAATAAGGTCACCATATGTCCTCCAAGGGCGTCCCCTCCTTGCGTACTCCTAAATAAAACACGAAAGATAATATTATGGTACATTGTAATACGTCTTTCTCTTTGAACTAGGGTTTTTCACAATTGCAATTGCCACTTACATGGCCAGTACAATCAAAATACTGGCTGTATGCAGGCGGGAAGTGGCACGCGCAAGTGTTCGCGGGACATTCAGGCACAGTACATGTCGCCGCTACCGAGGTTGAATTACGTTTTTCCTTCAGGCTATTAGCTTTATTTTGCCTTTCTTCATCTTCGGTGTCACTGCGACCGATTCCGAATGTTTTCTGTAAACAACTCTTAGAGTCTGTTTTATTTTCTAATTTTTCGATTTCTTTCCTCCGCTTCATCATTGTGTCGTCGCACCTACAGTTTTCCTTTTGCTTATTTTCTCCGTCACAGCTACACTCACTAGGTTTTTTCCCGAAAATTTTCTGCATGAAATTCTTGGAGTCTGTTTTACCTAGCTTTTCGTCACAACTGCATTCAGCCTTTTTCTTTTTCTCTCCATCGCAGCCACAGTCACTAGGTTTCTTTCCTAAACTTTTACACAGTCTCTTATCTTTTATTTGACAAGCATTTTGGGCTATAGGACCCGACGATTTTCTTGGTGGGGTAGGAGTTTTTGGAAATAATCGAGTCGTGGACTGTCCTTCCGGACCTGAATATATTCCAGGATCGCATTTTTTTTTTGAACAATCGCTTCTTTGTCTATCTATTGGCTTCGGTAGGCAGGGTGGGCAGTTTGGACAGGTTGGTTCGATTGGCTTTGCTTTCGAGTCGTCATGTTCGCAAAAAGACAACTTCCTATTGGCTTCAGCTATTTCGCATGTTTTTTTTGCACAATCGCTTTTTTGTGTAACTATTGGTTTCGCTTGGCAGCCTGGACAGGATGGTTCTATTGGCTTCGCTTGGCAGACTGGGCAGGTTGGTTCTATTGGCTTCGCTTGGCAGACTGGGCAGGTTGGTTCTATTGGCTTCGCTTGGCAGACTGGGCAGGTTGGTTCGTTTGGCTTGGGTTGGCAGGCTGGGCAGGTTGGTTCTTTTGGCTTCGGTTGGCAGACTGGGCAGGCTGGTTCTTTTGGCTTCGCTTGGCAGACTGGGCAGGTTGGTTCTATTGGCTTTGCTTGGCAGACTGGGCAGGTTGGTTCTATTGGCTTTGCTTGGCAGACTGGGCAGGTTGGTTCTACTGGCTTCGCTTGGCAGACTGGGCAGGTTGGTTCTATTGGCTTCGCTTGGCAGACTGGGCAGGTTGGTTCTATTGGCTTCGCTTGGCAGACTGGGCAGGTTGGTTCGATTGGCTTTGCTTTCGAGAGTTCATGTTTGCAACAAGACAACTTCCTATTGGCTTCAGCTATTGCGCATGTTTTTTTTGAACGATCGCTTTTTTGTGGAGCTATTGGCTTCGGTTTGCAGGCTGGGCAGGTTGGTTCTATTGGCTTCGCTTGGCAGAATGGGCAGGTTGGTTCTATTGGCTTCTGTTGGCAGACTGGGCAGGTTGGTTCGATTGGCTTTGCTTTCGGGACGCCATGTTCGCAACAAGACAACTTCCTATTGGCTTCAGCTATTTTGCATGTTTTTTTTGAACAATCAATTTTTTGTCTGTCTATTGGCTTTAGTTCAATTGAGTCTGCTTCCGAGTCGTCGTCAGGTTCGCAACAAGATAACTTCTGCGAACTTTCCGGGTGGAGGATGTCTGTTGCTTCTTGGGCTAGTGTCCGAATAATTTTTCGACAATTCCGTATTTCATCAATCATAGCCCCTACTTCTGCTGCTTTGCAGATTGGTAGACAGGCTGGTACTTTCAGCTCTTTTGCTGGTCGCGATTTACTGCTTTGCTCGCATTGGGGATCTGAAGCGCGACATGTAACTGGAGCGGGAACATCTTCGTCACAACCGCACGAGCTGGATTCGGAAGGGCTTCCGCCGTTTGGCTCTTTCGGAACACAAATGATAGAAGGTTGGCATAAATCTGAAATTAGTTCGGTCCCTAAGATAAGCCGTGATGGTAGCGTGCATTTTGGTTTTGGTAGTTGTTTTTTTTTCTTTCCAGGCATGGGAGTAAAATGGACAGTGAGACAAAACTAAACCATTACTATTGAATTTGGCTCCTACTTATAAATTTGCACACTTGATATTGAATTTTCAACCATTTTTAGTACGTAGGTGTTCTGTTTTATTTCAGTTTGTTTGTTTATTTACATTATATCGTTTGTATTTGACAAGTGTATATGGGTGACAAGCGTAAGTAATATGGGTGACAAGTGTTGACAGACCTAGGCACAGAGTAGTATTAAAACGCTTTTAAGAAAAAAACTGTCTAGATCGACCACCGAGGTCAAGCACTTCGAATAGGTACAGTTCGATTGGCGGCTCGGAAGTTACTTACTCGCTGCGCAGTACCCCACTCCCCACCCCCGGTGACACATGAAATTTTTACTGCACGGCGACTCAAAAAACCTGCTGTTCCCTACATTATGTTCGCATAGCTCGTCAAAATGTAGGGAACAGCTGTAATTTTTTTCGCGATTTCAGGGTTGGTCTCATAGTGAAAGTTGTTCAGGGATGTTGCAGATTTTTTAACATCACATCCGCGGATGTGTTGATGCGGATGCGGATCTCAAGTTTTTCAAGTCGGCAAGGCGAAATTAAAAACTTTTTTTTTTTTTGCAAATTGCTTTAGCGCTGTTTCGTTATACTGGCTGTAACGGTAAACAGTCTTGTCATTCAAACCATGGGTAGTTGACTTAATGTAAAAATAAATGACCGAACACAACAAAAAAAAAACGTCATTTTCATTAAAAGATTTTAAAAAGTTTCTATCCGACACCGTGCTCTCAAGCGAAACAGCTGACTGACTGAGGGAGGGGTCGCGCTCGCGGCCGGTCAGGTCACATCCCGTACCCCCCGCCCGTGTTGAGACGCAAGTTCGTTGCCCTAGCGCATAGGACAACGAACTTGCGTCTCTTGTGGTAAAATGTAGATTTAAAAAAAAGAAAAAAAAAGTTGTAATTTTCCATTGATTTTACGTTCTATAAATGAAACCAAACCACTGGTTGCAAGGATAACGGTGTTTACCCTAACACCCTGTATATGTTCAATGTTATTCGATTTTTTGAGCTGCTTAAGCCCCTGATTTCTTCACGGAATCATCAGAGAGCCTCCCACCCAGGCACAAGTTACCGTGGCCTACCTGGAAAACCTTAAATAGACTTCGTACCCAAGTAGGCTGCAGCAAGGACAACCTCCACAAGTGGGGGTTCACGGTCGGCTCAGATCTCCAGTGTGTATGCGGCGCCTCTCCACAGAAAATGGCTCACCTCCAATCTTGCCCAGCTTGTCCTGGCACCTGCACACGTGAGGACCTAATGGCCTCGTCAGCGAATGGTATTCGCGTGGCTGAGTTTTGGGCCAAACAAATTTAACAACACTCGTTTCTTTGCTATCGACACGCTAAGAAGAAGATTAGATTTTTTAATAAAACAACGTGGTAGCTTTCGCAACGGACACTATGAGAACGATTTTATTCGTTTTTTTAATAAAACACCGTGCTTGCTTTCGCAATGGTTGCCATGAGAAGGATTTTATTCCAGTATTAAATAGTGCTCTGTGATTTTATTCCTTAGAGAACAGAGCAGAATACAGAACTACAGTTCAAAGTACAAACTATATTATCTATGACATGGATACTAGGTGGTAGGTAGGGTAGGTAGGCAGGTAGGGTAGCTATGTAGAGTAGGTAGGTAGGTAGGTAGGGTAGGACGGAAGGGTAGGACGGAAGGGAAGGGTAGGGTAGGTAGGTAAGGTAGGATGGAAGGGAAGGGTAGGGTAGGTAGGTAGGTGCTCCTTAGTGCTACCTGTGCGAAGCCGGGGCGTGCGACTACTTCTAAATAAAACACAGTACATAATATTATTATGTAGGTACATTATATTGCTTTTATAAAATAGTGAATGCGTCATCTATTTACATAACATATTTGAAACTAGTTATTTTTATCACACTGGCAGCTGCCACTAGTTTGTCCAGTGCAATCAAAATATTGGTTATACGCGGTAAGTGACACTTACAAGTGTTCTCGGCACACGAAGGTATGCCACATGCCACTGTTAAAGAGCACCACTTAGTTTTTTGACAACTCTTTTTAATATTTTCTGCTTCTTCACAGGCCCAATCAATCGTTAAAAACTACTGGTTTAACACAACAAGTGTCCTTGGCACTAGTTTTTTGCTCTAATACTTTCTGACAGCTATGTTTACTGTCTGCTAGAATAACCTTAGTATTTTGCTTGTTCATGTCTTTTTCACAGGTGCATTTGTCAGTAACTACTGGAGGAATACAACAGGTGCTCTTATCACAATTTTCTTTCCCTTCTGTGTTTTTATTTTGCTTTTTCTTATCTGCATCACAGGCGCAAGCATCAGCAGTTATTGGTGGAATACAACAGGTGCTCTTGTCGCAACTATCTTTCCCGTCTGTCTTTTTATTTTGCTTCTTCTTATCTGCATCGCAGGCGCAAGCGTCAGCAGTTATTGGTGGAATACAACAGGTGCCCTTGTCACAACTATCTGTCCCGTCTGTGTTTTTATTTTGGTTTTTCTTATCTGCATCACAGGCGCAATCGTCAGCAGAAAATGGTGGAATACAACAGGTTTTCTTGTTAATTTTTTTTTTCTGACAGCAGTTTTTGCACATTTCTGCATCACAGGCGCAGTCGTCAGCGACTACTGGTGGAACACAACAGGTGTTTTTTTTCCCGGCTGTCTTTTTTGCCTTTTTATTTCGCTTTTTCATAACTGCATCACAGGCGCAATCGTCAGCAGTTATTGGTGGAATACAACAGGTGCCCTTGTTACTACTTTTTTTTCCGTATTTGTTTTTACTGTCTGTCTTTTTTTTTCGTTTTTTCATTTCTTTTTCACAGCCGCAATCGTCAGCAACTATTGGTGGAACATAACAGGTATTTTTATCACTTGTTTTTTTCTGGTTTTTTTTCTTGCAGCTACAATCACTGCCTGACTTTTTCACAAGATCCTTGGGTGCATTACAAACAGGGCATGTGTCTTTGTCACTACTTTTTTTCTGACAACAGCATTTACTGTTTACCGTGCTTATTTTTTTATCTTGTTTTTTCTTTTTTTCATCACAGCCGCAATCACTAGCGATGTCCTTGAGACTGCTTTTCCTCCCACATATTTTTGGGCAGGATTGTTTACTCTCTGCTGTGTTTCCCTTGCTTTTTTTATTTTGCTTTTTGGTTTCTGTTTCACCGCAGACGCAATCGTCCGTCAATGATGCAACACAACATGTATCCTTGTTGCTACCCTTTTTCCCGAATGTTTTGCTACAGCAGCTGTTACTGTTAACCGTTTGATCTGATTTATTACATACGCAATCGTCTAAAAGCCCCGATGCAGCACGAATGATGTTTTGCGCTTCTTGGGCGAGTGCCCCAATCGCGTCTCGGCAATGTTGGATCTCATCATACACAGCTGATACTTCTGCGCACAGTGGTATACAGGTTTTTGATTGCTTTCGACTTTGTGGACGGGATCCTCTACTTCCTGGCCATTGGTGATGTGAAGAGCGATATACGCCAAGATTGCAATAATCTCGGTCGCTTACGTATTGGCCAGACACGGAAGGGCTTACCGACCCCTTCCGCGAACTTAGAGAGCCCTTCTGCGAGGTTAGCGAGCCCTTTCGCGAACTTAGAGAACCCTTCTGCGAGCTTAGCGAGCCCTTCCGCGAACTTAGAGAACCCTTCTGCGAGCTTAGCGAGCCCTTCCGCGAGCTTAGCGGACACGGAAAACAGGCGGCTCTGGCTTGGGCTATTTCTTTGGTTGAGAGGCTATGTAAAACCCGCCTGGGTGTGGACGTACATGATGATTGTTCCTTTTTCTTGCAGGGCATGTGGGCATGAATACCGTTTCAAAACTCAATCATTACATTACTGACATTTTTGGTTTCTGTTCATATTTTATTTTCCACACTTTTGATATTGTGTAAACATTTTGGGTGTATTTTTACAATATTTACATGATAAAAAACTTTTTAACGCCTGTTTATATTTGAGATGTGTGACAAATGTGTGACGGACGACTCAAAAAGCACAGAGTAGTATAACAATGCTTATTAGTAAGAACTTCATGTAGGTTGAATATCCCATACTGCATAAATGAATCCTGAAAGGCACCGACAACGACGACCGCTACTTTGTTCGCAGTAGCGACCAACGGTTTACTATTTCAAACACACATATTATCACGTACACATACACACCTATATTCTCCGAAGGGTTAGGCAGAGGTGAACGTATACTACATTTCACCAGATAACATGTAAAAAATCATTTGAAAAAAAGGCTGTCACCCAGTGTAAAGGCTCCACCGTTGCGGAGTGGAGTGAAGCTTTTTTGTACATATGGGAGACCATAGACAGTCAATGAGGTATCAGTTTAGCTCGGCCAATCTGGATTGAGATAAATCAAAAAGTTTTGAATTTTTGGGACAATCTAGCAGTCTGTACTCGATCAATTAAGCCAGTTCAACACTCTTAACATGGAGAACTCACTATCGATCAAAACAGACTGTTCACACATATTAATAAGCACGTTCCAGCCTCATTCACTATGGAGGACGTTGAAGTGATAAGTGCTTCTGCGCTATACTTACCTTTTGAGTGCATGTATCATTATCAGTCTGTTCGTGTGAATTGGCCAACGCTTTTGATCTGGGTAGAATTTACCGCCATCGGCACGATCGCGCGCCAACACGATCCAACATCGTCAAATATACTCGGACACTATCTCTACACGTGGAAGGTTAAACGAACAACGAACACTGGACGATAGTGTGGAGCCGGCATTACCATATGATTTGACGGCTTGAATTGATCTTTTTGACATTAGTGGAACAGTATTGCCACTAAAAAAAATGTACACGTGATTATGTAACATCCGGTATGGCGCAGGCATTGCCACTACTGTTTCCTTTAGCACTGTGCGTCAGGTGCGGTGCGGTGTGTTCACGGTGTGTTTAGTAGTTACGATCGGATTTAAAACATGTAAGTAAAGGAAACTATAATTTTATTATTCTTTTATCGCCTAGCAAAGCATTTTATTTCAGAATCTTTTGAAGAGGCATCTTAGAGCGCGTACTGAAAAATATCTCTGTGGTGTTTCCCTTACGTAACAATAATGAAATTATGTTTGCACGTGACCTTGCTCCATATCTTATTTTGATATTATAAATTTAATTTACAAATTATCATAAAATATCTGCATTGACATCAAGTAGCTTCTGTTGTGTGATATTTATCGAATCTGGTCGGCTGAAACTAACATCCGCCCGGTTTCAATCAGTATTGATTTTTTTAAAAAGTTCGGCATTTATGCATAAGTACCTACTTGTTTTTGGCAATATGATTATTCAGCGAAAATTATTTCCATTTTAATGATAATTTCTGGAGATTTGAATAGTAAAACATTTGAAAATCTTTAATTTTCGTTACCTAACCTTCATCTGTTCGCTGTCATAACTGACACTGGCATTGATTTTTGTCTGTTTCGTAATTCTTGTAATTTGACGTATTTCTGAAACGAAATGATTAAATAATTTTGTTGAATTTCTTTCATAAGTTACTAAATAAACAGGAATCACTATCCGTGCACTACACAAATGCACTTTACAATTAATTTTAACTAGCTACCGCCCGCGGCTTCGCCCGCGTGATATGTCGATAAAAAGTAGCCTTTGTCCTTTCTCAGGCTCTAGACTGTACCAAATTTCATTTAAATGGGTTCAGTAGTTTTGGCGTGAAAGCGCGACAGACAGACAGACACAGTTACTTTCGCATTTATAATATTAGTAAGGATAGTAAGGATTTAGTAATGACTAAATTATAGCTCTTATAGCATAGTGCAGTCTTTCACTGCACTATGCTATAAGAGCTATATCAACCAACCTACGAGTCGTAGGTTCAACCCCAGACAGTAACACGACCCACTGACCGGCACTTTACTTACTGTGTGTTAGTAATAATTTCGTTATCACTGCAAAATAGTGAAGGAATGCATTATGAGGAAACCGGCATGTCCTAGAACCAATAAGAAATGTGACATCTACCAACCCACATTGGTCCCATATGGTAGTTTACAGCTTGCTCCCTGCCGAAGAGAGGAGGCTTATGTCCCAGCAGTGGGAACATTATAGGCTGATTGATTCTAAATCTACCTCCAACTGTCACTAACAAGACAATAGAATTTTAATTGTTATGAGCCTTCCGAATGCCAATGAACAGTTGAGCATAATAGAGGCTTTATTCTGTTGTATAATCCATGTATACAATGTTTTTTCTGGCATACTTACACAAATACTTTTCACTTCTCTCAACACTACAAATAACTACCTAATAAATAATTGCAACAAGAAAAAAATAATTATTAATTGTTTTTAAACATCTTTTTCCTTAAACATTTCCTGTTAATCAAATATAAACCACAACATATTATTGTAAACAAAGAAGTACTTATGAGAGCTCAAGACTGTCCAAGCATCGGGCACAATCTGTTTGCGCAACTGTCATCTAAAAAAAGTCACCAGAGCTAAATCCCTAGTGTCACGTGCTCAATTCCCTTCTGACTGCATTTTGATGTGATGTGTTTGCGGTTGAATTGAGTTAAATATTATGCCTACATGTCTGATGTTCTGTGAGAGAAAGTATGCACTGGTGTCCACTGTTCCATGTTAGTTTCAAATCAATTAAATTATTCACAGCAAAATTGACAATATTAATCCTTTTTATGTTTCTATGTTACGCTGTTGTACACACGGCTACACATCAAGCTATACATTTCCAGTTTATCAGCATAAGCTGGAAATGTATAGCTTGATGTATCTCGCATTGTTTAGAATTTCCTTACAATGCGAGGTCAGCTTATGCTAGAAATGTATAGCATGATGTGTACCCGTGTGTACTGTTTTAAAGAACTATGTTTAAAAAAGTAGATAATCAAAAAGAAAAAGAAAAGGGTTCTGTCTGTGATATTAACAGAGGGTCAATACTCTCTTCACTATGGGAGTTATTGATTGACCCAGTTTATGAGCAACTTGCTATTTCAGTAGATGTCAAGACTATGTTAGTTCAGCTCTTCTACACAAAATGATTTATTTATAAATTTAAATACTTATTTCATGTTCATCAACATAACTGGATTTAAAGTCGGATCCACATAAAAGTGAGACCAATATTTTCTCAGGTGCGGTCATAGCCCACAATTGGGCTGATCACTGGCTAACGTAGTTAACGCTGTCAGGAATTTGCGCATGGCAATAGGCTCGCTCCATGTTACATGGGACTTAAGCATAACTGGCGAAATGTGGGTGTAAGGTGTGATGTTATGTTATTTATGGATGGCCCCTAACAATATGTTTATTGTTTCAGAATAATGTTCTCGTCCTTAGCAGATCTGGCGCGGAACTCGCCATTCCGCAGCCCCCTGACACCTGCTCAGTGTCAGGCTACGGAACTCACACCTGCCATCGAACAGGTAAGGTAACTCGCCGATTATACTCTGTTCATTTTGTGTTGATCAAGATGACACATGCTACACTTTAACCACAGACAATATATGGTGTATTTTTGAGATGGGGCAGCGGTATCTTTCCAGTTTTATGGAAAACTATCAAAGAAGGCAGCCATTAACTTTTTGAGTAATAGCTAATTGCTATCACAGATTTTGGAAAAATGGTACAGTCAGTTAGAAAAAACGTCAATTCTCGAGTTTATGATGCGAAGCAAAGTATTTTCGTAAAAATCTAAAGTTGGTTTTTCAATAATAATCAATAGAACTAGGACTAAATAAAGATCCTAATCCTAATAACAACGGAAAAGATTATTTTGTACCTAAGTGTCATATAAAATTGATCATAATAAAATAAACAGAGTATATGTCTAATTAACACTTCTTCACCTCGAACTTAGAAAGAAAGAAAGAAAGAGGAATAGGTTTATTTGTCACAGAAACACGTGCATACAAAAAGATAGCAGTAACAAGTCATAAAAATATGATAATATGAGGAGTAGAGAGATAGGGAGGTACATTGAAATTAAATTAAAAAAAACAGTTGGCAGCTGCACGTCATGACTGTGACAAGAAGGCTTCCACTCAGCATGATGCATGCAACTTGAGACATGCGTATTTGTGCACCGTTACGAAAGGTTTTTTGTTTATGAATCGGATATGTATTTTGTAGGAAAACTTGTTCAGTAGGACGGGTAGAATTACCCCTGATGAATGCAGGTGACCAAATCGCTACCCTGAATTTCTAGGACCTCAACTCCAAAGAACATGCTGGAGCGATATGCTGCTCAGAGGGCCTAGACAAGTGACAATCGCTTCGAAAGCGTTTCGTATTTCTACAACGACTTTCAACAGGCTTTTCGATAGTTTTGTGGAGGTATCTACACTGCCACATGCGAACTACGTATGAAAGACCTGACGTCACACTAAAATCATGACATTACATAAATCCTGAATCGCGCAATTAGAGTTTACCGCGCGATGGACATATTTATAAGAATCCAACATCAATGGTTTGGCAGTTGCCCGCCAGACACAACACCCGTCTGGTAGGAGAATCCTCCCTTTTCTATGGTGGATGAGTGAACTCTACACCCTGTTCCTCATACCCCTAAAGTTTATGTCAGTCCTACACATTTTTGCCTTTTCCATCATCGTTATCGCTGATAGAATGTCACTTTGTCTAAGGCCTGTGACTGTACTGACGCTTACTCAACAATTAAGCGTATTAATAATGTCGTCTTGCCCAATGATGAGAACTCATATCGGAGGGGGGTAGTCGTGTCGTGCGCGTCGCGTCGACGCCGCACTCGCTACGTCTTGTCGTGGCAACACTGACAACGTGGCCGGCGCGTGCGATGTGGCTGCAGTTGCCCTATGACCATAGATTATGAGAGCTGAGGGCTTACCCAAAGAGATAGAATATTAGATCCAAGATGAAAAGTTGCCTATGTCCTTGCCATGGTTACCAGGGCAAGGATCGGATATGATATCTATGGTCCTTGCCTAGGTAACAAAATTCCTCAAAAAAAAAAAAAAAACAAATCAAGTTTCAGTGGTTTAGACGTGAAAAGGTAGACAGACAAACACATTACTTTCGCATTTATTATATAGTTTGGTTCACATAACATGTCGCTTGATATCCTTGAAGGGTTGGGCAGAGCTGTGCCTATAAAACACCCTCATTTCGCCAGTTAGGTCTCAAGTCCCATGTAATAGGGGGCGAGCCTATTGCCATCAACCGGGCGCAAATGGAGTCTGGCTCCGGAGCGGCAGAAGTAATTTGCTGATTTCCCAGACTCAAAAAACCGCTTGCAGCAGTTTTATTTTAATCCTACTTCAGTGGGGGAAAGAGATGGAGCTATACGTCGTGTAGGGCTTCATCTCTTTCCTACACTGAAGTAATATTAATGCTGTAAGCGGTGGTGGTACTCCCCCAGTTCGGCTGGGTGCAGCTTAGCATACAATTAATAGTCGTGTATTCCTGAAGAATCATACCAATTTTTTGGCTTAGCCACACCGTGTCACGGGGAATAATAATGTGTCGTATTCATTTAAAATTAATTATCATATCAACCTTGAGGAGGTTAATGCTATGACCACGCTTCGCTGACGGAACGATTGAGATCCACTGCGATTCCTTATTGAACGTGGGAACATGAATATACTAGGAATCATGTAGAGCAGTAGTGACCAAGGTGGCAACGGCAGCGACTTACGAGTTGTAGGTCGTGCGTTCGAACCCTCACAGGCGCTTTACTTTGTGTAAATAATTTCATGACCACTGCTCTCAAAACGGTGAAGGAAAACATCGCGAGGAAACCGGCATGTTCTAGAACCAAAAATTTGAAGACATGTGACACCTACCAACCCGCGTGGTGGATTACGGCCCACTCCCTCTCACAGAGAGAGAGGAGCCCTGTGTCCCAGCAGTGGGAACATTATAGGCTGATTAGGCTAATCATGTCGCATATTCGTCTATTTCCTTGAATTTATTAATCAATTCGTTTATGTAATTCCCTGACTTAGTAACCACGGTTGCTTATCACAAATTCTTGATCGATTGTGATTACGTCATTCTGTTAAAACGACTGACGGAAGAAAAGTATAAAAACTTTTCGATGTCTTTATAATATGCTCTAGGTAAGGAATAAAATTATGTCAAGTGGTCACATTTCCATTGATTCTTTGTCGAAACTGTAGCTTAGGTCGAGATTTGCTAGGGAAGTTACCGTTTCATACGAATTCGAACCTTATTTGAAGAGCATAAGGTTCTCTTTCTAGCTTCGTCCTACAACGGGTCCAATAATCAATCTAGTAGTATGTATAGGTACAGACGAGTGGATCTAACTGCCACTAGGGCCGGATTTAAAGGTGTGGCCTTGGGGCAACCAAGAAGTCGCCCCGAAAATACACGAAAAAATAATTTGATTTAATTTGGTTTTCGGTAGCATAGTAGTTCATTCATCGTATAAATTTTAAAACCATCATCCCCGGACATGAAAAGAAAATTAAAAAAGGTTACTTGCGAATGTGATTTTTTTTTTATAAAAAAAAAAACATTGTGGAGGCCTCTATTTTGCGGAGGCCCGGGGCCATGGCCTTTGTTACCTCGCCTTAAATCCGGCCCCGACTATATATCACAGCCTTATGAAAAATCCATACGAATATTATAAATGCGAAAGTAACTCTGTCTGTCTGTTACATTTTCACGCCTTATCGGCTGAACAGAAAACACAAGTAAATCATACGATACTTTCTATCTCGGTTATCGTGGGATAATTTCCGAGTGCCCGACGACGTCCACCACGGCGGGCAAAATTCTAGTGATACATAACTGATAGAGATTATGTCCTTGTCCCCATACAGAGCGGAATGGCGGCTGCAGCTGTGGTGCAAGGCGACTCCTGCGAGTTCGCCTCCCCCAAATACTTCGCCCTGTGCGGTCTTGGTGGTGTCCTGTCTTGCGGTAAGATCAATAGTTTGTTAATATAGTCCTCCAGACCGTATTTCGGCGACGGCGCCCATCTCATCGGAGACTAGCCTTCGGCGCGGGAGATATTATACTGCACAAGTGTGTTCGCAGACAGGTGCACTCTCTCTTCCTTCACTCTCATAGTCCGATGAGACGGCAATCCGACACGACCGGAGAGAGATCAGGCGCAGGATCAACGGCTTAACGTGCTTTCCCAGCCACGGGGGTATCACACCGCCAACTTTCAAACTCCGGGCTGTTACTAAGAAATTCCTAATGGAAAAACAAAATAACACTGGCCGACCCTGGAAAATAACTCTTACTCAAAGTTAAAGTGCGTGGCTGGGTTCGAACCCACGATCTACAACTCATAAGTCGGCGGCCGTTACCACTGGGCCACTACTGCTCTCGCGCGCCCTCTAGGGCCACCCGGAGTGTTCAAGCAACTTTGCTCTTTATCTTTTCGTGTGGTTGGCGACTAACCTGGTGTCAGAGTTATAAAGCCACCCCTGGGCCTATGACTTGGCTTCACATGCCGTCGAGAAATATCTCTCAGGCATGCTGGTTTCCTTACGATGTTTTCCTTCAACGTTTTTGAAGCAAGTGATAATTAAGTAAAATTCAATCATTTCTTCAAACGTGACGATGACGCGAGTTCCATGCTTTTTGTTCACCCAAAAAGTGCTCAATGCGCCTAAAGAAGTTTTCACTTCAAAAATCCTCTGACCTGCTTTCGGTCAGCGCGGAGTCTTAAACATAATGTATGGCAATCCTATTCAATCCTATTATTATTAGGATCCAATCAATCAATGATTATTAGGATCCAAATCTATAGTCGATATGAGAGCAGTGGTGGAAGTGGTAACGGCCGCAACTAACGACTTGTATGTCGTAGTTTCGAACCCTCACAGGCGCTTTACTTTGTGTAAATTATCTCAAAACGATGAAGGAAAACATCGCGAGGAAACCGGCATGTCCTAGAACCAAAAATTCGAAGACATGTGACTTCTCCCAACCCGCACTGGGCCCGCGTGGTGGATTACGGCCCACACCCTCTCACAGAGAGGAGGCCTGGGTCCCAGCAATGGGAAAGTTATAGGCTGATTATGCGGGCCATAGACGTTCAAGTAACATGACACCTATTGTACACGAGGTGGCCCACTATAGGCGTTCAAGTAATTTGATCAAACAGGCTGGTTCAAACAGCTTGTGACAGTTTGACCTTGGCCTGGCAGTACCAGTCTATAACATCATCTTTTCTGTGTAGCACGGAGTTTCAATAGAATAAGAAGTCAGCTTATACTGCACCGTAATTTCGTAACTCACTTTCAATCAGTCTGAATGATTTTGAAAGATAATCCACTGCACATGTTCGAAAAATTTGTCTCCTCAAAATGGAACCCATTGCCATTGTTCGTGTGTTACGCAATCTCCCCGCTGGTTTTGTTACTACACGAAGTAACGAAATACATAGAATAGTAAAAGAAAAGAAATTAGCCAATACGCATGGAGCTGAATGCTTCACTTCGATCGAACCTCAAGTGAACTCAAGTGACCGCACACAGTTCGAATGCGAACTCATTTGTTTTAAAAGTAAATTATCGCGGTTTTTTGATACATCGTTCGAATTTCGAATTGATGTTTTGAGAAATACACTGCTATTTGTTTAAGACCACGCCCTATTTTTTCTTCAGGGAGAATCGATCCAATGCCACGTAGCGGCCTCGCCTTCAATGTGTCACGGTGTCATTAGCTACACTATAATTAACTAACATCACTAAAGATAAACTTAACGTACACCTATACAATTCTTGTTAACTCACATTTTTTTTTGCATGTGGCGAAATATAGAACTAAAATAAAATATACTGGATATAACAGATTTTTGACAGCTTCCCAAAGAAAGTGGCGCCGCGCCGACTTGAAACGCAGAGATAAAGTGTGTCAGTTAGACGACGTAAATGTCATTGGTTCTATTTTTAAAATTATTGATAATTATTTAAACTTTTGTTATAATTCTTGTTTGTATCTTTAAATAGAGAACAGCTGTCATGGCTATTGTATGTGGCAGGAAGCCAAGGGTCAGTACTAAACAAATGTTGTGTGTACATTGAACTATAGGTACTCATAATAAAAGTAGAACTAAATATCAAAATACTTTAGTACTCTCGTTATGAGTCGTTGGGCCATAAATGTCAATAGTAATAAGAATGTGCAACGCCTTGCGACTTATCGATAGTTTGCTTCCTGCTCAATAAGGTAGCTCATAAGTGCGAGCGAGACAGACTATAATTTTCATACATTTTTGACATTGATTGTCGTTGAAATGAGGGAATTGCACTTCTGGTCATGGAGCTCTGGTTTTACAAATGTGAAAGATTGTGAAACAAAATTACTTAATCAAAAATTGGGTTAAAAAATCAGTCGAAGCACAGCCCTATCTTTTAAAATTCACCTACATTATTTATATCCTCCTTGCCCAACCCAAAGATAATGTAGAGCAGTGATAACGGCTGATTATTTATAATCTGTGCTTGACGTTATCCGCGATTCGCGCCAAAACGTCTTCAATCACGGTTAAGGCTAGCTTTAGATAATTTACAAGTTAATGTAAGATTATATTATTATCTAAACTTATTCTAAATGGATTGGAAATTGCAAAGAAAAATTAATGAAGCAGTTCTTACATAAATACATCTAAGCAGAAAGGAAACTACAGACCGCCACATACGTCACCAATGATCCTTACATAATACTCTTTTTGTTTCGGTTACGTTCATACATCTACCGATGAAAACTTGACCGTGAAAACTTATGTGAAGTGAGCTGTCATCTCGCCTACCTCACCTTAACTTCAGTCGAACTATTCTGTAAAAATGTCAATAGTTTCAATTCCTAGCATCAGTCGAACTATTCTGTAAAAATGTCAATAGCGCAATCCCTAGCAACAGTCGAACTATTCTGTAAAAATGTCAATAGCGCAATCCCTAGCAACAGTCGAACTATTCTGTAAAAATGTCAATAGCGCAATCCCTAGTAACAGTCGAACTATTCTGTAAAAATGCCAATAGTCTCAATCCCTAGCATCAGTTAAAAATCACACAGGTGAAGTGTGCTTGAAGTGAACTATCACCCTACCTGTCGCTAAGGAATCTAGGGATTGACAGGTCACTTCACCTAAGTTTTCACGGTGAGATTTTCATGCAATAGATCGGCTGGCCATACATCCACTCCGGTTGCGAGTATTTTGCGTATGTTTCAAGTATTTATGGTCTTGAATGTACTTAGCAGACTGATACGCAGGCGCGTTCATATCAGTAAGGTCAAAGATCATATTTCACACGTGGGGAGGCAGTCTAAGCTCCGTATTTATCACTCTACACACACACCATATACATTTTAATTACATAACATTACGCCTGTAATCCCCGAAGGGTTAGGCAGAGGCCTACCTATAGTACGCCCCCACTCCAGTTATGTTTCATCATCATCTCAGCCGAAAGACGTCCACTGCTGGACATAGGCCTCCCCGAAGCACCGCCACTTCGACCGGTTCTGTGCTTCTCGCATCCAGCGTTTTCCCGCGGCCTTCACTAGCTCATCGGTCCACCTTGTGGACCAGTAGTGGTAGTGTAGTTATGTGGTTCTGTAGTTATGTTTAAGTTCCATATAATGGGGGATTGCTACTGAATAATTCCAGATGGACCCAATAACACTGCTCGACATGGGACAATTGAACCCGGGACCTCATGCTCAGTAGTAGCGCTTGTGACCATTGGACTTACAAGGTAGTCATTTAAAATCTTACTCATGATCTCAGCTGAGGGGCTCGTGGCTAGTAACAGCCTCACGGGTCGATCGATCAAGGGTTGCCGCGGTCGGTCAATGGATGGTTCACCATTCATTTCCTAATGTCGATTCGGGTTTTATTCGTAGATATTTGAATAAACTTTGACTGTCGTTACAAGCAATCGGAAGCCTGAAAGTCTATCACCCAGTCTTGCCGCTATCGTGTTAGTGTTATCCAGTCCTAGGTTGTGGAGGTCAGATACCCAGTCCCTCAATGCAAAATATCGATATTCAGCTCCATCCGTTTAAACTGGAAGCCTAATTAAACATATTTGGGAAAAAGCTAGCCCGAAAGTTGTCAACAGTCTTACCCAGAGGTATCGTGTTACCCAGTACAGACATGGTTGGGAAAAAGGCAGATCATCTTTATTAGAATCACAGAATGATGTCTCGACAATAAATTGGTTTCAATTGAGAAGGCAAATGCTTGCAAGTTGAATCGAGATCTGACTAGAATGTTGACTGCCAGGAGTTGGTTCCGACTCCCAAACTACGACATATTACGTCAACTATCTTGGGCCAACGCCAATGAATTTACAAGACATTGAGCACGAGACTTGGGCTAATGTTTGACCTAACGTTGGTACCAATGCTGCAGCTGCTGAATGTAATTGTAAGCTTTTATGACAAGGGAAATACAGAAAAAGATGTTTTTTTTAACTTGGGACGAATTGTACAAGAATAGCCGCGATAAAAATATTCATCTGTCAGCAAAGGTAGCGGAGTGGAATGGCTATCTAATTGCGTAACTTATTTTCGTAATCGATTAAGGGCGAATTCGACCAAAATTTTATCCCTAGTATAAGTCTAATCCAGTGAATAAATGTTACATTTTTGACAGATTTTCTATACAAAACCTGTCAGACGTCAACTTTATTCCCCGAATAAAAGATGTCTGGCTTTGGTTAAATCAGCCCTTAGACTAATTTGTTTAATTGTGACAGTTCAACAACATTCATTGCGTTGCGTTGTTGGGCAGATTTTGTTTTCGAACTTATGGAGCAATGGATTCGACATTTGTTTCAAGTCGATTCCTATTCTGTTTGATCGTGTATTACACAATTAGGGTGCGCGTCTGGAGTTCTGGACGTAGAAACCATCGCACGTCTGAGGTAACATGACTGAGCTGGCCTTGCGTAGTACGGGCGGAGTGTCAACGAGAATAAGGCCAAACAGCTTTGTATTGGTTTTGTTAACAGTGAAGTGCGGCCTACTATTCCTATTCTGTATAAAACTCAACGTGAAAACTCATGTGAAGTGAACTGTCATTTCATCTGCTTCGGAACGACACTATTAATAAAATCCTTATCCATACCAATATTATAAATTCGAAAGTAACTGTCTGTATGTTACCTTTTCACGCCTAAACCACTGAACCGATTTCGACAAAATTTGGCAAGGAGATAGATGGTACCCTGGGGAAGGACATGGGCTAATATTTATTAACCAAATACTGTAACCAGGATTTTGTAATATCTATATCCATTTTTAAAAGAGTGTCCTTGGAGTTTCTTGCCCGTTCTTCTCCATAGAGATCTACAATTTGGAATGGGCTTCAACTTTTTGACTAACTGACCGACTCTTTGACAATTCAAAAGTGCCTGTAAATGGTTTAATTGAAATAAATGCTTCGAGTTTTTTTTGAGTTTTATTGACCTACTGCGCGGGCGAAGCCGCGGGCGGAAGCTAATTAAAAATAAATTAAAATTTTGCTATTAACAGCTGACTTCACCTAAGTTTTCACGATGAGATTTTTATAGAAAAGGTTGGTTGTACACACGGCTACACATCAAGCTATACATTTCCAGTATAAGCTGACCTCGCATTGTACGGAAATCCTATACAATGCGAGATCAGCATAAACTGGAAATGTATAGCTTGATGTGTAGCCGTGTGTAAATTTAAATATTTAATAAATCATGAAATTTATCGAATCGTCTGCATTTGATATGGTTAATTACTCACTCGTAATTAGAAGATAAACCAGATAATATATGATTTTGTAATGTGCTTACAGTGACATATTTTTTTTAAAGTATGTCTTACGTAACTGCATTATCTTTATTTGATATCAAAATGAGTGATTACAATCACGTGCAGAAATCATGATACTTTAAAAGATTAAAGTAAACGTATTTTGAGTACTACCAACCTTATTATTAGGTCCCCTATGAAATTGGTGTTTTGTATGGGGAATTTTAAAGAAGTTGCATTTTTCATACTAACGTTTTCTTAATTTATATAACAACCATGGACACTACTGTTTTAAAACTTTTATGCACTACTGTTTAAAAACTAAGATAACGTATGCCACTTAGATTAAGCGACAAAAATAAGTTTTGGGTAAGTAAAAAAAAAAAATTGTGGTTATTTCTGCTAACAAAATGAGGAGTCATTTTTAAGGCATTTTTTATGTTAAGAAAACTATAAGTAATAAGGTTTTTTTTACTATTGGTAGTTGTCTATGATGGTCATTATTCGATATAATGCCAAGCAATTGATGAATATTTTAAATCATAGAAGTGGCGAGGTTCTCTATTAGAGAGAGAAAAAACGCCAATTTCATAGGTGTCACCCAATAATAAATTAATGACGGGTGAAACTACAAACACACCTGTTTGTAGTTTCACCCGTCATTAATTTATTATTCCCTACATTTTGACGAGCTATGCGAACTTAAACGTAGGGAACATCAGTTTTTTTTTTTGTTTTTCTGTTTTGGTCTCATAGTGAAAGGTTCGTTATGATGAATGCACTGAGCCCTTAAGAGGATGCCCATGAATTTAATTTCACCCTGTATACAGGGTATTAGGGGCTCGTGGCTAAGTAATAACATCCGCACGGGGTTGGTCCGTGGATGGGTAACCATCTTTACATATCGAGACTCCTCCGTGCCTCGGAAAGCACGTTAAGCCATTGGTCCCGGCTGCCATTTGTAAATCTTTGACAGTCGTTACGGATCATCAGAAGCCCGAAAGTCTGACAACCAGTCTTACCAAGGGGTATCGTATTACCCAGTTACTGGGTTGTGGAGGTCAGATAGGCAGTCGCTCCATGTAAACTACTGGTATTCAGCTGCATCCGGTTACACTGGAAGCCGACCCCAACATAGTTGGGAAAAGGCTAGGCAGATGATAATGATACAGGGTATTAGGGTAAACACCGTTGTCGTTGAAACCAGTGGTTAGGTGTCATTTATAGAACGTAAAATCAATGGAAAAATACTTTTTTTAAATTAAATTTTACCACTAGAGTATTTCACCGAAATCAAAATATTGTATTTCACATAAACCTACATGGGCACTTATGAAACGTCAGAAGCTAGGTGCTGGTGGAGCGTCAATCTATGGAGGAAAAAAAAATGACATCGAATCGATTTTGCATACCTGCACAAAGTTGCATTTGGCTAAATTATAAGTGAATGTATTTTTGTTTATTTTTTGGACATATATTTTAGCCTTCTACTTTAGCTCAAAGTTTCCATAATTTAAGGAAATTAGGCATATCTTTAAGCATATGCAGAATGTTATAAAAATAAAAATACTATTATATTTCAACGTACAATTAACACTAAAACACTCATTTTATGAACTAAAATCAAAAACTCAACTTGCAAAGATACCCGCAATATTTTTTCATTTTCTTCACATTGACTTCCGAATTAACGTACCTTTGTGTGCCGTTTATCAGTAAATTGACCTTTTTTATATAAAACTAGTCTTATTTAGGGTATTATGAGTTACAATAACAATAAAAAAAAAGTTTATGTTTTATTATGTGATGTTTTAGAAATTGCTCATTATTGATTTTTCATAATCTTCAAGCGGCAGTAGAGGGCTAAAAATAGGTTCCAATATTGTTTTGATTATTTTTTTTATGTAATTGAGGGTGCAATTCAACATTCTAGTGCTATTCAATAATGAAAAAGAATAAAAAAAAATTACGCTCCACCCTACAGGTGGTTCAACAGCATGGTTCCAATTGGTCGTTTCCTATGGAGAAGAGCCGGCAAGAATCTCCACGGTTACTCTTTTAAAAATTACACCCTTTTACCTATGCGCTAGGGCAACGAACTTTCGTCGATAAATATTAATAGTTAGCATATTTTTATTTTGGACACCATACAAATTATGGAAGTACCCATGGGCGTACCCAGCTTCTGGCCTAGGGACTGGCAAGTCAGATTTTTTAGGTCTGATCTACATGAAACATTAGGTATATGTAGTGTAGTGTGCTATCGTCGCGCGCGGTTTTTTTGCACCGTGCATTTTGCCAGTGTCTACAGCGCGGTTTATTTAAAAGTTAGAGCATAAGGCCCCGTTTACACTTTGATTAGTAATTAGGCGAGTACATACATGTTCTGCGAGTTTCCCAGGGGGGGGGCAGCTCCCCCCTCCCCTTGCCCCCCCGGGGTACGCCCATGGAAGTACCCATTATTTTTAACCGGCTTCAAAAAAGGAGGTTATGCAATGGCGAGGTTTTTTTTTAAATTTCAACCCCTTTGTCCTGCAGGTATCACCCACACAGCCGTAGTACCCCTCGATCTGGTCAAGTGCCGTCTGCAGGTAGACCCTGACAAGTACAAGAATGTCGTCAACGGCTTCAGGGTCTCGGTTGCTGAAGAGGGCATGAGGGGACTCGCCAAGGGATGGGCACCCACCTTCATTGGATACTCGCTACAGGTATGATATTTCTACATAACCTTAATAAGTAGGTACACAGTACCAGGGCACTATTTATTAAAACTGGAAATCTGGCATAATTGTCCAAAAAAATGACAATTGTCACATTTTTACGACAAGTGCTGTTTATTCGAGGATAGAGAATGCTATTATACGCTGACAGTATATAGCCTATGACTGAAAAGTGTATCGTTCTATCGGCGAACCGTTCATCGGAGAAACGAATGTCGAAAAACTGTCAGAATCATGAGATACCTAGCGAGATAGTCTTTGAATTACTTTAAACGAATTTTATATTTCATTTTTACTCAAAATTCTTTTACAATACTAATTTATTATGAATTATTAAAAAAAAATACTTAGCCAGTCTAAAATCTACTTTATTTACACTAACATAAAGTTGATGTTTGTATAAGTGATCTGTCTTCACTATCTGATTTATACAGAATACATCGGCTGAACTTTTTCTTTAAACTCGCTGGGTATTTAGCATAAGTATACTGTTTTCTATAACCTATTTTGGGGTACAGATTAAACACCATCGTATTCCCTGAAGAGGGAAGCAGGGCGTTCACCCTTTCGCTCATAACTACACCAATGATTAAAACAAACATCCAATTGTTCCTACTGAAAAGTGAAATCAACTGAAGACAAAAAACCTATGAGACTTGCAACTCGCCCACATCTTTCCCTCTCTCTCACACACGTGTCGTAACGCTATTTTTGTCTCTCTCAGGGTCTCTGCAAGTTCGGTCTATATGAAGTCTTCAAAGTGACGTACAATGGCCTTCTGGATGAGGAGACGGCGTATACGTACCGTACTGGTGTGTACCTCGCTGCGTCTGCGACGGCTGAGTTCTTCGCTGATATCGCGCTTTCACCTCTAGAGGCCGCTAAGGTAAGATTTTTATGGATATAAAGAGTGAAATTAAATTACTTAGTGAACTTCACAGATCAATCTGCCTAGCCTTTTCCCAACTATGTTGGGGTCGGCTTCCAGTCTAACCGTATGCAGCTGAATACCAGTATTTTACATGGAGCGACTGCCTATCTGACCTCCACAACCAAGTAACTGGGTAATACGATACCCCTTGGTAAGACTGGTTGTCAGACTTTCGGGATTTAGTGAAGCTTCACAAATGTGACAATATTATAAATGCGAAAGTGAGTTTGTTTGTTTGTTACGCTTTCACGCTAAAACGGCTGAACGGATTTAGATGAAATTTGACATTGTCCTGGGACCTGGGGAATAGGACATAGGATACTTTTTATCCCGATATTCCAACGGAATCGAGACTTACGCGGGTGAAACCGCGTGGCGCGGCTAGTATTGATATAAATGTCACGTTTGTGTAGTTTCACTGGTAATTGTGGCTTTATGGAGTTTCAAAAAGGCTCTCTGAAGAGAGCAAAAAGGTTTTATTATTAGTATTACCTAAAACAATAGAAAATTGCCCAATGATGAAAAAAACGCGCTCGAGGGATGCTGCCGCGCGGCCGTGTCTGTGACGTCACACGTCACTCAGCGTTCGCGCTGCGTGTCCGGTCCTTCGGTGGAGGTGCCCGGTGACTATGAGATTATGAGATCTGAGGGCTTAGCAATCTAGTACATTAGTTAATTGATTCAGGCGTGACTTTGCGGAAATCCATTATAAAAAACAATAGACGCTGATATATTTAGTAACCTATTCCGCTTGACTATTCTTCAAGACTATGCTTGACTGTTCGCCCCTTATCGCGCTTATCGCACTGATAACGGTCCTAGCCAATCAGCGCCGAGCAGCAATCCTATATAAGTGGGGGTGTCGGGCGATTTGATTCACTCTGCGTCCAGCGCTCGGTGTGGTAACACGTCGCGTTCTGGTTTGCAGTTGGTCAATCGTCATCCTGAAGATGCCTCGTTGAGAGGTGAAACACGTGTCGATTTCTTACAGGGTTTTTATGACTCTTGAAGAATAGTCAAGCGGAATAGGTTACTAAATATATCAGCGTCTATTGTTTTTTATCTAGTACATTACATAATAGGGAACCGATGAGCATAGAAAACTTGATAATTTTTAGTAAAGGGCGATGACCATAGACAATTTGAAGATAATTTTTGGTTTAATGAAAATTGAAAGTTTCAAAAGTGAATCATTTATTTTCTTTTTCGTGTGGTTAGTGCCTAACCTGGTGTCAGTTTTTTATGCCGCCCATGGGCCTCTGGACTTGGCTTCACATGCCGTCGAGAAATATCTCTCGGGCATGCCGGTTTGAACAGTGGTGGCCCAGTAGTAACGGCCGCGACTTACGAGTTATAGGTCGTAGGTTGGAACCCAGCCAGGCGCTTTACTTTGTGTAAATAATTTCATCACCACTGCCCTCAAAACGGTGAAGGAAAACATCGTGAGGAAACTGGCATGTCTTAGAACCAAAAAATTCGAAGACATGTGACAACTACCAACCCGCACTGGGCCCGCGTGGTGGATTACGGCCCGCTCCCTCTCATAGAGAGGAGGTCTGTGTCTCAGCAGTGGGAACAGTATAGGCTGATTATGTATTCCTCACGATATTTTCCTTCACCTTTTTTGAAGCAAGTTTTAATTATACAATACGCACATAAATCCGAAAAGTCAGAGGTGCGGGCGTGGTTCGAACTCGAGACCTATGACTTGGCAGTCTGACGGTCACCACACTGACGTCATCATCATCTGCCTAGCCTTTTCCCAACTATGTTGGGGTCGGCTTTTAGTCTAGCCAGATGCAGCTGAATACGAGTATTTTACATGGAGCGACTGCCTATCTGACCTCCACAACCCAGTTACAGGGTAACACCATACCCCTTGGTAAGACTGGTTGTCACCACAGTCTGACGTGTGAATCCAAAACACTCAGAAAATACCTATTTAGAGAAAAGGGCCGGTCATGTAACGTCCCGCGCGCCCCGCCCGCCCCCGCCAACCGCCGGCCGCCGTGTTGAGACGCAAGTTCGTTGCCCTTGCGTGTAGGGTGAAATATTCTTGTGGAAAAATGTTGTATAAATGAAACCAAACCACTCTGCCCCCGATAGTAAGAAAGACGGATCTAACAAAAAGTAAAAACGGAGAAATAAATGTTTTAATGAATGAAACGGGAAATTGTTTGCTGTCTTCGAGTAAATTAAAATAATTACATACTAAAAGTTGAAAATAATGCCCACTATGATAGGCTTTAACTTGGTTTCATATATAATATGATTTTTTTAATTATTATAATAAAAATAAGGAAAAACCAGTTTTATCTTAGCATAAAAAATTAAGAAAAGTATTACATACTTAATTGAATAGACGTAAATAGCCATTTACGTCTACTCCATCAAGTATTATTTAATATTTTTCTTCATTTCGCAAGGAAGCATTTGAAATTTAAAGGACGCATCTGCCCAGATGCGTCCTTTAAATTTCAAACGCTAATATTACTGACAAAAAAAAAACTATAAAGTATAAGGACATTATCTACATAAATTACTTTTTAATTAAATGTCACATAAATCCGTCTTTTCATCTTCAATCGGGTGTAAGAAGCGCCCTATTTTGTTGTGCTAAAACCGCACTGGAGGAAGATAGAAAAATATTAAAAATACAAGCAGATGCGCCTTTTTTTTCTGATTCCGTCAATGTATATAACTCAAATCTGGAAAAACTGTTAGATGCGTCTTTTTTTCTATCGGGGGCAGCACTGGTTTCAAGGAAAACGGTGTGTACACTAACACCCTGTATACTGACCCGATATATCCACTTCCCAGGTCAGAATCCAGACGATGCCCGGGTTCGCCAGCACACTCCGTGAAGCATGGCCCAAGATGGTTCTCAATGAAGGCTACGGTACCCTGTACAAGGGACTCGCGCCCTTATGGGGCAGGCAGATCCCCTACACCATGATGAAGTTCGCCTGCTTTGAGAAGACCGTTGAGCTGTTGTACAAGGTAAGTTCTACTCTTATCTTATTTTTTTTACATAATTATTATTTACTATAGGATACATGGAGATCATTCTGTCCATACGTTTTTTGCTAAAGAGGTGTAAAAAAAGCTATATTCCGAAAGAGTTGGTTTTTCCTTTCATTTTTTATTACTACAAGCTATTACTTTTAGATTACTTTTTATTAATTTAACTACAAAATATACTGAAAAAGTATTTCTCAAAATCGTATAACAGCTCAGGGAATTGCCGTACAGGTTTGGTCCAATAGTGAAAAGTGAAGAGAATATAATTATATTTAATCTTTTTTTTTTTTTTCTTTAATTTAAGGGACACAGAAATTCATAAGTATACAGAATATCTGTGGTTGTGGACATGACGTCAAATCTAAAATTAGTTCTTGAGGAAACTGGGTTCCTCAAAGCCTCTGTGGGGGCTCCGCGAAAATACTGGTTCATTGTGGCCAGTAATTTCGCGGAGCCCCCACAGAGTGCTCCGCGGAGCAAGCACACTTTGAGTGACACTGTACTAAATACTAAAACATTATAACATTTTCCTAACAGTTCGTCGTGCCCAAGCCTCGTGAGCAGTGCTCGAAGGGCGAGCAGCTGATCGTTACATTCGCGGCCGGTTACATCGCTGGTGTGTTCTGTGCCATCGTCTCCCATCCCGCCGACACCGTGGTCTCCAAGCTCAACCAGGTATGTACACTATGGGCCATCATACGAGACTAAAGAAGTTCTAATATCTCTTCGACTCATGATTGTATTGTAGTTCAATCAATCTGCCTAGCCTTTTCCCAACTATGTTATATCAAAATCAAAAGTCATTTATTCAAACTAGGCTGAGAATCAGCACTTTTAGAACGTCAAAAATTACCTCCCCAACGCCCACCCTTCACCACTTCCTAGTGCTTTAGCTGGGAAGAAGAAGTGGCGCAACAAACTCCCCAGTAGCACAGCTGTCAAAAGTACTCTGTGACTATGTTGGGGTCGGCTTTCAACAACAGAGAGCGCACGAAGTTATAGTTCGCGTTATCGCGACAATTTAGCTCCAGAATAATTATAAAAAATATCATATTTGTTGGATTGATTAAAAAACGTTAGTTTATTAACCTCAAATTATTTCGATCGTCTCTAAAACATCTCGGGGACCTTATATTGACGATATTTCATTAATTTCCAGGACAAGACCGCCACAGTAGGCAGCATTATTGGCAAGCTTGGTATGGCCGGCGTATGGAAGGGTCTCGGACCTAGGATTGTCATGATCGGTACCCTCACCGCCCTGCAATGGTTCATCTATGATGCAGTCAAGGTAACAGATTATTTATTTATACTAATTTTGATTGAGACTAACGCGGGTTAAACCGCGGGGCGCAGTTAGTCTACTATTTGAAAACTAACTAAAAAAAAACTTGTGGGGCAGTCACTGCCGATAGAAGTGAAAACTAAGTAACATTCAATAATTTCTTCAAGCGTTCGGTGACGATGACGCGAGTTCCATGATTTTTGTTCACCCAACAAACGTTCGGTGACGATGACGCGAGTTCCATGATTCACCCAACAAGCGTTCGGTGACAAAATGTGATCAACGCGCCTAAAGAAGTTTTCACTTCAAAAACTCAATGATTATAAAACTAATACCAATTGTTCCTACTGACAGAACCATGTAGACAAAACGACAATGAGATCACTCCCTCACTCCCCCCTTAATCCCTTTCCCCCCCACACAAATATTCACTATTCTCGCATCTTTCTTGCAGGTCTGGCTACGCATGCCCCGCCCCCCACCCGCAGAGATGCCAGAATCCATGCGCAAGAGGCTGGAGGCCGAAGAAGCAAAACAAAAGTGAATTTAGAACATTTATAGGTAGTTTATTATGCGTCGCGCGTTTACCAGGCTAGGATTGCTGGTAATATTATTTTAGATGACACATGACGCCTGTTCTTACCTATGGGGTAGGCAGAGTACCTTTAAACTATTGTAAATGGGATGATATTTAACTTGGTGGGATGATAGAGTGAGATAGCGATATTATGGTCTTAGTGCAGGCACATGAGACATTTCTACTTTGTCTCCGGGATGGCGACGCATCCATAGACAAAATGGCGGTTTTAACAGCAATCCTAGTACTTCCACTATGTATGAATAATTTTTAAATGATATTGAGACATGATATTATGGTCTAACTAAAGTCATATGGGTCGAATATGTCCTATATGGGGCGAATGGGTCTTATATGGGGCGAATGGGTCCTATATGGGGCGAATGGGTCCTATATGGGGCGAATGGGTCCTATATGGGGCGAATGGGTCCTATATGGGGCGAATGGGTCCTATATGGCCTACGCGCGACGTTTTCCACTTTCCAAACGCCGCCACACAGTATGTTATGTAATAAATTGTGATTTATATTACCAAGTTACAGTATATTATATAAGTAAATGATCATGTTAATTAAATTATTTTTTTGGAAATAAAAAAGTTATTTTTATTTTATATTTTTTGTTTATTTTTCTTCTTTTATGTACATATAACGAGATGCCTGTTATTATTTATTTGTTGTACGTATGACGCTAGTAATGAATAAAGTGATAGATACATGTTTTGTTTTAATGGAAATGTATCTAGATTTTCCTGAACATTATCTTGGGAAGGAGTTTGTTTCGTCATACTCCATTCGAAATAAGATTAAACATTTGAACAAACCTTTTTTACAGTCCGTTCAAACGATTTTGACTTTTATTGCGTTGGTGGCATGAAAAATGGCAGCTTCTGTTAACAGTTTGTATTGTAACCATTTTTTTGCTTTTAATGCCACCCTACGGCATAGAAGTCAAAATCGGTTGAAAGGATTGTAAAAAAAGATTATTTAAATGTCTAATGCTGGGGGATGTTGCTCAGCGAGATATCGAGGGGTGTGCGAGAGAGAGCGCACGAAGAAAAGTTCGCGATAACGCGAAGTGTAGCCCCAGTATGAGGAGTATAGTAGTAAAAACAAAAAAAAGAGATAGAAGATACACGATAGAAGTGAAAACTTACGACTGGAGCCGAGTATGCGCGATTCAGCGCCGAGTAAACCGACTGGAGCCGAGTATACGGCGGCGGCGTGGCGTGGGTGACTCGCTATTCGAAAAGAGCGCAGTGCAGTGCGCCTACAAAGAGCGCGCAAAGTGTGCTTGTACTGCATGAGGAACCTGTCTCTCCAGCTAAAACACAGTAAACGTTAGTGTTCGTTTCGTTAGGTAACGTTCCTCCAGTAAATTTTAGCGGAGCACCATTTACGTGTTGCTCAGGGGGCCAAGTCTACTAAATTACAAACGGGTCAGTGGTCTCGCAATGATGAGTTTTTGACAGATTTTGTATGGCTTATCTGTCAAATACTGATAATTGTGAGACCACTGATACGTTTGTAAAATATGTCTTGGGCTCTTGGCCCCCTGGTTGAGTAAGTACCTAGACCATCTGGTCACGGAAGACGTATCTGGTGATGCAAGTCTGGGCAGGAAGCGTAATTATGGAATTGGCGGATCGGTGCAGTGTGACTGACACTGGCATGGCCACCATCAGGGATTTCAAAATTTGTCGCCAAATATCACAATTGTTCGTATAGTCCCAGTCGCCCCCACATGGATTGCCACCAGGTGGCAATTGGGAGAAAAAAATCCCAGTTGCCACCGGGTGGCGACTGGGACCTTATTGCCCCCACTTCAAATCGCTGTACATTGCGGCGTGGATCGCCAAACCCCCTCATCACTATATTTCTTACGGCCGCGATGACGGGGTTGGCGGTCACATTTCCAATGTGGTTTTATTAGTAGATATGTGATATTTTTTAGGGACATACAAACAAGATTTTCTTTATTGTAGTTGCTTTTAATCACTTATTATTATTAATCATAAAAACCTGGTGTAAATTCGTATCACAGAAAAGTGCATATATATTATTGCCTGTGAATATAATTACTCAAAAATAAGAATCATGCGGCTGCACGCTCTTAAGTGACTTACTTTTATCTTTATAAATCCCTTGCATTTTTTTTTCCTTTGGGTGCACTCCCACGTTTACTACTTTTGTTTTTTCTTTTCAAATTATACTTATGTCCTGCACGAAGAATAATTGTCCCATGTCGTCTTTTTATATATAGTATACTTTGTCCGGAGCTGCAAGACGCACTTTGCTCTGACATGATTATAGATAGACTAAATTGCATTTCAATGTCATAGATGCAAAAGCCGGTAAAGGGTAGGGGAAGGGAATGACACATCTATTGTGATTTGTGTACTCCTTATCGCTGAGTCGGTTTTGGAGTGCTTCAAACAAAACAAATGAATATCGACTATAGGCGGCAAAAAATAGCAATAGGTAAACTAACGTTTTACAAGCTTTTACGATTGTTTACACAAAAATAAAAGGATTGTTATACCTACCACAATCACATTCATGAAGTTTTAACTAACTCCTTCATTTTGACGAAACACGTGTTTTGTGACTTAATCAGTCGGGTAGTTTATTGTGTGCATTGTTTGTATTGGTGTGGTTTTATTGATAATATTTTGTGGTTTTCTTTAAATCTTGTTTGTATGTCCCTAAAAATATCACATATCTACTAATAAAACCACATTGGAAATGTGACCGCCAACCCCGTCATCGCGGCCGTAAGAAATATAGTGATGAGGTGGTTTGGCGATCCACGCCGCAATGTACAGCGATTTGAAGTGGGGGCAATAAGGTCCCAGTCGCCACCCGGTGGCAACTGGGATTTTTTTCTCCCAATTGCCACCTGGTGGCAATCCATGTGGGGGCGACTGGGACTATACGCAATTGTTTGACACTTCCTGTGACCCAAGGGCTGGCTTTTACCTTGGTCAGAGGCTAAGCATTGCTATACAACGTGGCAATGCCGCCAGTCTCTTGGGTACATTACCAGCCGACAGCGATGCGGAGGAATTTTTCGGCGCCGTATTTTAGTCAATTGTTTATTTATGAAGTTAGTTTTAATCAGTAATTTATGTAATCTATTATTTATTGTAAATAGTTATTACCTAGTAATTATGTTAGACCTAAATACCTAAATAAATTGAGAAACAAAATTCACATTATTATAAAATCACTTCCCTAATTAAAAACAAGCGTAAACTGGTTAATAATATATCAACAACGATACAGTTTAGTAGTGTTCTAACCTTTACCAAGAAATTACGTGATCTCAACCAAGTACAAATAAGTCTTCAAGCTGTGGGCAATTTGTTTTAGAAGTGATGTGATTATAAAAAAACATGTTTTTATATGCATTCGTTTTAATGTTCATTGGTAAGTTTTTTTCGACTGTGTACGATGCTGTGCCTGTACCTACTTATGTCAGAATAAGGTCATGTAGAAGTTTCATAACAAGCAATAAATATTTTACATATCATCTGCTATGTCATGGGCCTCATGGAGTCTAGCCTAATCTATTTGGGATTGAGCTGCTCGCTCTGCTAAGCCTTGAAAAAACCCTAGAACTTGACATTTTAATTTTAATTAGTATCTAAAATCATTAAATTATACCAGTTTTATATACCTACAAATTGACATTGTTGATTATTCTTTATACAACATGACATTATTACTTTGTAAAGTATTATTTTGTTTTGATTATTGTGAATGTGAGGACTATGTGGATCATTTTTATTTTTTGCTCCTCTTTCCGTTTTAATGATGGTCTGGCAGTTTTGAGTACTTTCTGCGGCCTACCCAAATGTCCTTTTTTTGGTATTGTTCGTCGAGTCGTTGAGCTCCTTCAGCTCTGAGTTGAGCTCCTCGGTTACTGACAAATGCTTGCACTGACTGGACAGGTCCACTCAAATCTGTGTGGTTCTTTCCTCAAAAGACCATTTCAGACATTAATCTACATGGTCCTCATATGGCTTGACCAAGATTCCATTGGTAGAAATCTAAAAGTGATCAATTTACTGCATTTTGAGGAGCTATTCTGCTCATAGCGTCGAAAATCCTCATGAGATCTTCACCAAATCTTTAACGCCCCTTTTTTGCCCCTTTTTGGAGGAAGTAAGTATAGTCAAAAATTTTAAAAATATATATTGTAACCCCAAAAAAAAGACAGACAAATTAAAAATCCGGAGTCACAGGTAATCTGTTCGATTTATGCCCTAACACGTGTGACTCCGGATTTGTAATTGGTCCGTCTGCGGTGTCTTGTTTATATCTTTTTAGTCGTAGATGGGTTTCAGTTTTTATTACTTAATTTTTTTACATTTATCTCTAAATCAACGAATCGATGGAGCAGTGGTGGTCCAGTGAGCAGTGGTGGTCCAGTGGTAACGGCCGAGTTACGAGTTGTAGGTCGTGGGTTCGAAGTTCGAACCCAGACAGGCGCTTTACTTTGTGTAAATTATTTCATCACCACTGCTCTCAAAACGGTGAAGAAAAACATCGTGAGGAAACAGGCATGTCCTAGAACCAAAAATTCGAAGACATGTGACATCTACCAACCCGCACTGGGCCCGCGTGGTGGATTACGCCCCCCTCCCTCTTGAAGAGAGGAGGCCTGTGTCCCAGCAGTGTGAACATTATAAGCTGATTATGTATCGAATCGAATAGATTTACAGAAATAAAAATATCATTTGATAATTTAATATAAAAAGTTTATTTGTATGTACAATGTACGTATAGTTGAGAGATCCAGATGAGGTTAGGTACTAGATAAAGTTTAGTTCCAGGTAGTCGAAGAAATTTTTTTTAAAAACTAATCCATCAATTTTTCAATTCATAAAACTGTCACAATTAATAAACTGTTATTAAATTTGAGTAGACAGACAATTCAAGTGAGTAGTCAACAATTAATTTCCGAACTTTGCATTGGCTTTTGCATGCAAAAAATAGTACTTATAATTAAAACAACCTTTGGGGCGAAAACTTTCTGGAATTACCATCACAAAAAATGGGGGCGCAATTAATACAGGTTGTTAGGGTAAACACCACCGTTAACCTTGAAACCAGTGGTTTGGTTTCATTTATAGAACGTAAAATCAATGGAAAAGTACAACTTTTTTTTAAAAGAAAATCTTCATTTTACTACAAGAGTATTTCACCATACGCGCTAGGGCAACGAACTTACGTGTCAACACGGGCGCGCGACCCCCTATTGTGTATTTATTCATGTGTTGTGTAGGTAGGTAGGAGGGGCGGCAATATCGGGCGCATATCCATGAATTTGCGGACGGTGTCGGATAGAAAGTTTTTAAAATCTTTTAATGAAAATAATTTTGTTTGTTGTGACCCGAGGCCCTAGACAAAGTGACATTCTATCAGCGATAACGATGATGGAAAAGTCAAAAATGTATAGGACTGACATAAGCTATCGAAAAGCTTATGTCAATCTTGTTGAAAGTCATTGTAGAAATACCAAACGCTTTCGAAGCGATTGTCACCTGTCTAGGTCTAGATGACTGAGGGCATCTATTTTTATTATTTAAGTCAACTACCCATGGTTTGAGTGACAACGGTGTTTACCCTTACACCCTGTATACAAGGTCAAATTAATAAAAACTTGGGGAAACTTCACATTCCCAGGTCGGACGAAGTGTTTTTCCGTTGTGAATTTCTCAGCAGCAATCCGGAGTCAGGAAATTGGTGGTGTGCACACTCCACAAATAAACGTTTTATCTATCTATCTATCTACATAGTAAACGGCTAGATCTGTGAGTTAGGTGAGGGAGAACTACATTCCGACCCGTAGGTGCGTCCAGTCGGCATTTCCGATGCTGGTCGTCCTCTGCTGGGCCTCCCTCAGGTAACTGGGAGTCTCCCCTGGCCTGGCAGGGACAGACTGCCGAGATGTCGTGAAGATAGTGACGCTACTATAAGCGTCGCGGCGCTCCTACGGTAATATACTTAGCAACTAGTCCCACGGGCGCGTAAAACCGCGCCCACTACCATCGCCGTAGAGACAATAATAAGGAGGCGGCCGTATTGAGGGGCCAGAGTACCGCCTCCGCTGGTAAGGGGCGAAGCCACGATCTCGTTCGCCACGCTCCCTGACGGGGTCGCCACTGCCCGAGACCATCCCATCACGCGAGGTGGTAACGATGTCTCAAGGTACTCTCTAACAAAATCCTCATGTTTATTGACATCAGTTAATATTAAGAAGTCTGTTGGTTCACATATATGAACCGCCCTAGATAATAAAGACTGAACGCCTCGTAAATAGTAACGGACAACGCCTCGTTGAGCTTCGGGGAAGGCGAGACCTGCTCCGCTGATGCGCGAGCACTTAAGCGTACCTGTGGGCATGGAAATTGTAGGATCAATCAATCTGCCTAGCCTTTTCCCAACTATGTCGGGGTCGGCTTCCAGTCTAACCGGATGCAGCTGAATACCAGTATTTTACATGGAGCGACTGCCTATCTGACCTCCTCAACCCAGTCACTGGGTAATACGATACCCCTTGGTAAGACTGGTTGTCAGACTTTCGGGCTTCTGACGACCCGTAACTACTGTCAAAGGTCCTCGAATGACAACCGGGACCAAATATGTAAAGTCTCGATATGTAAAGATGGTCAGCCATTCACGGACCAACCCCGGCAAGCGTAGCTTAACCTGATGGATCGACCCGTGCGACTGTTATTACTTAACCACGAGCCAAATTGTAGGATAAATTATCTGGCGAAACTCACTTGACCTATCTCACAGAACTGTAAATGAGGCCTCTTTTATCTGTTCGATAGCCTACGAGTATCTAGCCATGCATGTGCTTTGCTTTTACATCATCCTAAAATTTACGGGAAGAAAATGCCGCAGGCTTTTGTAGAGTTCCGTAGTTAACATGGAACCCTTATAGTTTCGCCATGTCCGTCTGTCTGTTCGCGGCTTAGCTCGCGCTTTTATTTTGGTTTCTTCCACTACACGTAAAGGGGATATTTTTTTTCTCGTCTATCCCATAGAGTGGGGTGTCGTTGGATAGGTCGTTAAAGAATATTGTGAGTTTGTGAAAACCATTCGGATAAGATCAGGATCAGGATGTGACTTCAAATCGGTATAAAAGTTTAGCAAAATTCGCCCTTAGTGATGAATAATTACAATACAAAAAATATTTTCTCACCATTTTTCTTGGCTGCGCAGATCCTGTCAGCCATGTGTTTAGTGTGCCAAAATTGTGAAACTGCAAGCTCTAAGCACTTCCCAATTGGTATGTAGTCGATCTTCTGAACTTGTAACAGCGACTGATCTGTGGTCGTCTCGTTGCTGCTGTAAGGAAACACTTGCACCTGGGGATCAGAAATGTTATTTTTATATAATTTTGAAACTATACGATATATAGATGAAGTAAGAAATACCAATCACTGACTGTATTTACTGAATCATCGGCCATACATTTGACAGGACCTAAGAAATGACAAATATTTTGATTATACCTATGTCCAAACTCAAACTCAAAGCATTTATTTTAACCATTTACAGGTACTTTTGAATTCTCAAGGAGTCGGTCAGTCAGAAATATGAAGCTAGTTACCCATTCCAAAGCGTAGTAGGTACTTATGGAGAAGAACGGGCAAGAAACTTCACGGACACTCTTTTAAATCAAAATATTGTTACAATATATGGGTTACATCATTCATGTGAGAACAATGTAGAAAGCACGTTAAAAGCGTCCGCAATTATAACATACAAACAATTCAAAAATTAAAATAAGCCATGGCAGCTAAGAGATGACCAGTCACAACTGACGGCGCCCGTTCACGAACATGACGCATGGATCAGCACCATTCAGCTCAACCATTTTGAAGGGAGCTAAATGATCCAACACACGCGCCACCATCAGCGAGACATCTGAGTGAGCATGACATTCCCAGCCGCCAGGGCACATTCAAGTCCCGAACTACAGTATCGCAGTTCGGGACTTACCGTCCACTTATCCGCTCCCCCGAGGTATGTACAGTAAGGTAAGAAACCCAAATTCCCTCTCTTATCCTCGAGTTGCGCCATTTGATGGTTTCAACCCGAAAAAAAAAAGATCTAAAACTTTTAAATGGTTCCTACCGTGCCCCAAATTGCCAGACCAGTCTACCAGATGTGGATCTTTGACAGTCGTTACGGGTCGTCAGAAGCCCGAAAGTCGGACAACCAGTCTTGCCAAGGGGTATCATATTACCCAGTTACTGGGTTGTGGAGGTCAGATAGGCAGTCGCTCCATGTAAAATACTGGTATTCAGCTGCATCCGATTAGACTGGAAGCTGACCCCAACATAGTTGGGCTAGGCAGATGATGATAGTTCCTACCGTGCCCAAAGTGGGATTCTGCAACTGCTTTCCATCGAAGCTGTTGTCAAAGTCCAGGCAGACGGGATGCAACGTCCTGGAGTATGTGAAAGCTTGACTTAATCGAACCATGGCTATGTCATCCAGGTAGGAAGTCTTCGAGTCTTGATAGCGGACGGGTACCTTCACGTCTTTCACCTGCGGGAAATTGACTCTTAAAATGCGTTGTAATGTAGTAACTTCGTCAGTCTATACAACATTATTTTTTGTTTATGCTAAACCCGAAAAGGGGTCATTGTACTCATCATTTTGAACATCGCAAAAAAAAATCTGCTGTTCCCTACATTTTGTCGATTTAAGTGAACAACTACATTTTGTCAATTTAAGTGAACATAGCTGATTTTTTTCGCGATTTCAAGGTTGGTCCCATAGAAAAAGTTGTTCAAAATGATGAGTACAATGACCTCTTTTCGGGTTTGGCATAAACAAAAAATATTGTTGTATTTTCACGGAGCACGGAGACTCCTCGGCCGCCACTGCTAGAGACAGTATTGGCAAAGCTTTCCATATTATTATGTGATCGTATCCTTAGGTAGAACTGCATAGCTTCAAATAGCTTGATATGGTCGGCTGGCGTACCATAGGAGGTACTTACAGGAAACGTTTCTTCGTCACTAATCGCGCCCAAATAATTCTTAGTGATCTCAAAGATTCCTGGAGGATTGAGCTTATTTTCATCAGCGTTCCAGAAGCAATGGGCAGCTGAAATAATAAATTTTAATATGATCGGGACTTTATGAAACAAGCATCTTAATTAGCCTATTACGTTCCCACTGCTCGGGCACAGGCATCCTCTCTAGGAGAGAGAGTGGGCCATAATCCACGACGCGGGCCCAGTGCCGGTTGGTAGATGTCACTTGTCTTCGAATTTTTAGTTCTAGAAATTGCCAGTTTCCTCACTATGTTTTCCTTCACCGTTTTGAGAGCAGTGGTGATGATATAAATAACACAAACTTTAAATGCCTGTCTGGGTTTGAACACACGACCTACAACTCAGTAAGTCAAGGCTGTTATCACTGAGCCATCACTGCTCTATAAGAATCAAAAAGAAAAAAAACGAATATAGGGATATGTTAACATCATCACCATCATTATCTTCATTTCAGACAAATGACATCCGCGGCTGGACATAGGACTCCCCCAAGAGTCGTCACATCGACCGGTCTCGCGCTTCTCGCAACCAACGGATTTCTGTGGCCTTCACATGCATCGATCCACCTTGTGGGATGCCTTTCACCGCTTTCCGGTACGCGGTCGCCACTCCAGAACGTTTCGGCTCCATCGTCCGTCCAAGACATTAACATAAATGTGATAACTGTACCTGATATTATGATGTTGGGGCTTACAATAGTCCCTGAACAAATCCTTTTGTTCTTGTCATCATTTATTTCTTTTTTGTATATGTGTACATTCCACGGCAATGTGGTGGCATTATCTGACAGTCGGCCACATTCTGTGGAGAGATTAGAAGTTCTTTATACATTAGCACATCACCATCTGCCTAGCGTTTTCCTGTCGGCTCCCAGTAACCGGATACAGCTGAATACCAGTACAAGTTATTTTACATGCAGTGTTTACCTATCTGACCTACACAACCCCGTTACTGGGTCACGAAATATCTAGAAATAGCGTCAAAGGTATGGGAAAACAAAGCTATTTTACTGGGAGCCTTTTTAAAATTATATTGATATGGCGACATGTCCAAACATGGAGATTTCTTTATTATATCTATTTTATTTTATTTATTCGGGAAAACAAACAATAACACATTAAGAATTACAAAAAGGTTAAGAATTTAGAATTTAAAAAGCACATGTTCATAATGATTGACTAATATAATAAATAACAAAGGGTCCAGTACCGAGCCTTGAGACACCCCTGGTGAAACAGTTATGGATTTGGAATGGAAACCATTATCTACCACTTTTTGCGTTCTATTTGTAACATTGGAAGCAAACCAATGAAACAAGTCCCCACGAATGCCGTTAAATGATAATTTGCCTAAAAGTAATTTATGATCCAACTTGTCAAAGGCTTTACGGAAATCAGTATAAACAGAGTCCACCTGTAGACGTGTCTAGATTATTGAATATAATATAATTAGTCAAATTAGTAGGTTTAGATCTTTTCTAAGTTAAATATTAATTCTAATGTTGATGATTTCTCTAAATCTTGGTAAAAACCTTATAAACCGTTGTGCAGTTTAGAAGATCTAAGCAGTCACACAGACGGACACGATCTTAACAAGCGACTTTGTTTTAATGTATAGAGTATGTACCTGGTTCACATTGAGCCACATAGTCCCAGGTCCCATCGACGCATCGCATTCGAGGCATGGCTGCTGGGCTATAGTAGCCAGGGCGACACTGGGGCATGACGGAGGTCCCCCGAGGCTCGTACTCGCTGCAGGACCCAAACTCTTCAGCACCTGGTCTATTACACGAGTACGTCACGCTTGGATGTTCCTGAAGGTAGCAAACGGCTGAAAAATAGATAAGTTAACGAAATAATAAATGTATAGCGAGCTAATGATGTTTGCGTGGCAAACATGGCCAGAGATTATTGTTTGGACAAAAGGGGTCGTTCACTGTTCAGAAAGAGCGAAAAGTATGCTTATAAAGAAGTTTCACTTCAAAAAAGGACGCCGAAAAAAAAGGCATTCAAAGAAACATAAAGCTAATTAAATATCTCCTTTTAAGCCGACATTGATAATCGTTACTTAACACGTAATTCGGCTTTAAGGTGCAATTCCATAGCCGACCGCAGGAGTCAGAAGCAGGCGACTTCATAAAAAATCTATTACATTTCTTAGAAATAAAATAGAAACAGACTGTCGCGTCGATACGTCGCGCGTCGCCTGTTGCTGCCACCTGCGGTGCACATTTACCATTATTTCTGTCACTGATTTACTTTTAAAACAAATTAGTTTGCTTCCAAAATGTGTGCGTTCACTTGAGTGAAGTTTGAAGTAACAGATGAACTGAACAACTGAACAGTACTCACGGACGCACTCCGGCATTCTGGTGGACCACTCGCCCAGGATGCATTGCACCACATTGTTTCCGATGACGGTGTGGCCATGATTACAGCTCACGTTGAGGTCAACTCTGTCAGCGTCGTCTCCAGGCTTCCCTGCGGGGTCCCCAACTACTTCGTAAACCCCATGTTCAGGATATTGTGGAAGGGTGCACTTCGTAGACCTGGGGGCGTATCACAGGTTCTTTCCTCAAAATACCATAGTTCATTGCTTCAGGCGTGACTGCGGAAATCCAATATAAAATACAATAGAAGTAGATAATTTAGTAACCTATTCCACTTAACTGTTCCTCTAGAGATATAAGTACCCTGTAAGAAATCGACACGTGTTTCACCTCTCAACGAGGCATCCTCAGAATGACGATTGACCAGTCGCGAACCCGAACACGCGACGTGTTCTCTCGCAGCTCTCTGCGGCCAGCGCTCGGAAAAGTTAAGCAGAATAGGTTACTAAATATATCTTACGTCTATGGCTCGTGAAAAATTATCGTTGCCAATCTGGAATTTATAATTAATTTACTCAGTTTTAATTACAGCGCATTACTTGAGAAAATTACTATACAAGCCTTTGCCGCGCATTGATGGACTTAAGTATGTGTGCCTCGGCTTCACCTCGGCCCACATTTTGACGATCGTCCATCAATGCGCCAGTTGCAGGCCGCGACAGTAATGTACTATTACTTACGTATACTGATTGATAAAATCTTTATGTTTAAATATTTCTGTGAAGGTGGTGATTGAGAAAACGTTGCATTTTTGGGCGACCCTCGGTGCTGTGGACACGACGCCTCTGAGGTAGTAACGAGTTGTGTCGTTTACAGTCTTTGGGAAGGACAGTCCGCCCCCACTGTCACCTTGACAGACTGCCGCCGTACCTGGGGTGGGAGGAAAGGCATCTTCATTTTTGCTTATACTTACTGGTGTAAGGCCCAGGTTCGCCCGTTTTAACACGACGATTTTTTATCGCGCACTGGATCTTTAACGCTCGGCACTAAGCATGTGTGTGAGCTGTGTTGAAAATTCAGTGCGCGATAGAAATCGCCCGTGGGTAGGATCGTTTATGACTTTTTTTAAATTTTGTGTTTTTATTTTTATCACTTATGTATCTACCGTTGTTATAACCAGCGCATATCTTGTCCCCGGTGATGCTCTCCGTAAAATTCTCTGGCGTGATGCGTATGCACTCCTGAATGGGCACAAACGGTAGTTCCACCACTTTCAGAACCGGGGAACGTGGCCCGTTTTCGTCTATCAATCCCCAGCCAGCGACCTGAAAGTGTTGTTTTGGATGCACTCATCAACTCATTTCAATTTAAATATAATTTAATACACTACCGGAAATAATTTTAAAAGATATAATTTTTAATATTATTCATAACTAATTTAATATGTAATAGTAATCTAATTAAAGTAATAGCTTGTAGTAATAAAAAATGAAGAGAAAAACGTACTCTTTCGGAATATAGCTTTTTTTGTTTGGCAGTTACACATTTAGCCCAAAAATATATGGACGGTGAAATGATCTCCTTTCATCCAATGACTTTACAGAAACGGACGTTTGAAGTTTAGTAGGAAATAATTGTTTCATAATTTTTATGAGCAACAAGCAGTCGTTGAATTTAACTTAATACTTTTGTGCGTTTTGTGCAGAATAAACAATTATTTTCTTTTGGTTTATAATAACTACTGCTTAATACTGATATAAGGAAAAAACTTTTTACAAAAAAAAACCGCCGATGCAGAAGTCGGTAAAAAAAAAGCATGTTCCTATTGCACAATTCACACACATTGTTTACCAACAATGCCCTAGTGACTAGTGTATGACAAAATCGGTTGGGTGCAAGAAGCTCCTTGCTGTAATTATTTGTATATCTGCGCCCTAGGCAGCCGAGGCCACTTTAGTTCTGTGCTTCATTTCTTACCTTTCCGAAGTTCCCCACCTGCAGCTGTCGCTTATTGAAATCATCATCGAAGTCCAAACACACTGGCCTGACGGAGATGTTATACACGAACGGCGTCTCCAGGATCAAGACCGCTATGTCATGTTGGAAGTTTGTGCGGACGCCTTGGTAGTAGGGCGAGAGCTCGATGGACTTTAACTGTAGAAGTAACATTTATATTTGTTCACACCACCAGACATAATTATAGTACTAGAAAATTAAATAGGACCTATTAGTTCAACCGGGTTTCAGACTGATTAAAATAGATTCATCTTTCATGGGGTATACTGTTTAAAATGAAACAGTAAAATTCCTCCCCACATACATACTTCAACTGAATGAGACGAAATTCAAATATTGTATAAATGTTGTAGGGTGATATGATCATTCGAATTTTCGCCAAAAATGGTTGAAAAAAATCTGCGAGTAACTTGGAAGGAGCGCTCGCCGGCCGCTGCGGCGGCACCACTCGCTTCGCTCGCTCAGCTCGCGCGCGGTTGGTCACAGGTCTAATCTAACCTCTAGGCTTTGGAATGGGCAACTCGCTTCATATTTTTGATTGACCGACTCCTTGATAATTCAATGGTCCTTGAGAACGGTTTATTTGAAATAAATGCTTTGAGTTTGAGTTCAACTACTATGAAAATGCGTTGTGTTGCGGCCCGTTACGGCTGTGAAAGTTTTAATCTTACCTCAGATTTCTGTGCGTCCTTGTCATCTTTATGGTCCCATTCCCTGAACAGCTTGTCGGTGGCCACTGCGTATTTGGAGGCAGGTGGCTTCCCATTCTTATCTTTAGCTCCAAAGCAGTGGGCAGCTAGAAATGTAAAATGTATGATCAATATCACCATCCGTGTGAGGCAGATCCGTGTGATCCCCATTGAGGGAGGAAACTCCCCATGACAGGTTAGGTTTTTGAAATATTGTTTTCCGTCGTCATCATTGTCCAGTACCGGCGCGGTAAATGCGTAACACACATTGGCAAAGCCTTTAATTTTCACAGTTCATCATCTGCCTAGCCTTTTTTCAACTATGTTGGGGTCGGCTTCCAGTCTAACCGGATGCAGCTGAGTACAAGTATTTTACATGGAGCGATTGCCTATCTGACCTCCACAACCCAGTTACTGGGTAACACGATACCCCTTGGTAAGACTGGTTGTCAGACTTTCGGGCTTCTGACGACCCGTAACAACTTAAATTAATGTTAATCGTGTACCTAATATGTTTAGTTTTATGCTTAGCTTTATCTGTTAATTACTGTCATTGGCGCAAGCCGTTGTAATTAATTATAAATAAATAAATAAATCAACGGTTTAACGTGCTTTCCGAGGCACGGAGGGGTGGTATGTAAAGATGGTCACCCATCCACGGACCAACCACGGCAATCGTAGCTTAACGTGATTGATCGACCCGTGCGGCTGTTATTTCTTAGCCACAAGCCCCTTTAATTTTCTCAGTTCAACAACATTATTTGCGTTATTTACATTGGAGCAGACGAATTTTTCAAACAATATAGCATAATCAGCCTGTAATGTTCCCGCTGCTGGGACACACACAGGCCTCCTCTCTGTGAGAGGGAGTGGGCGGTAATCCACCACGCGGGCCCAGTGCGGGTTGGTAGATGTCACATGTCTTCAAATTTTTAGTTCTAGGACATGCCGGTTTCTTCCGATGTTTTCCTTCACCGTTTTGAGAGCAGTGACGATGAAATAATTTATGCAAAGTACTTACTTAAAGCGCCTGTCAGGGTTTGAACCTACGACTCCTAAGTCGTGGCCGTTACCACTGGCCCACCACTGCTCGAACAATATGCAGCAATTAAATAGCAATTTACTTCAAAATCTTTCAAAATTATGATACGCAATTAGGGTGCTGGTACCAGGAGCACCCTGTCAACTACTAGACCTAACCAACTCACCAGATATAACAATCCTGTTAGAAACAAGGGATCCTCCGCAGATCTGCTTGTAGTAGTTCTTTTTAATAAGTTTCTCGTAGATAGCGACGTGCCACGGCAGTTCTCCTCGAGTCGCTTCTGTACCACCCCGGATCAGGACCTCGGCGTACGGAGTTACGCGCCCACACTCTGAAGAGAAACAACTAGTTTGAGAAGTAATACGTAAACCAAGACCAACAGGGGGCCAACCACCACCGCTTACAGCAGTATTATTTTAATCTTACTTCGTAGGGGTAAGAGATGGAGCTATAGGTCCTGTAGAGCTTCATCTTTTTCCTACACTGAAGTAATATCCACCAATCACATTGGTTGTATCAATATTGACAGCTACGTACATAAAACTTCTGTGACAATTTCACAAATTTTTACCCCAGATGTTGGCCAACAACGCCGATAGTCTTAGACTTGGGGATATTCATTGATAGGAACTTTTCTTGGACTGCCCAGCTGCAGGAAGTTAGCCGCAAACTATTTGCATCCGCTGCATCTTTGAAGAGATTACGTAATTTTCTACCGACTGCCACCAAGATTGCTCTTGCACAATCGCTTCTTTTACCCATCCTTGACTATGCCGATGCCAGCTATCTTGACCTTACCCAAGACCAACTCAATAAACTTGAGCGGCTTCAAAATGTTTGTATAAGGTTCATATTCGGTTTGCGCAAATATGACCATGTTTCCGAATTTCGTGTGAAACTCAAGTGGTTACCAATCCGCCTTCGCCGGAATGCTCATATTCTTTCCCTTTTGTTTAATGTGCTTTTTTCCCCTTTCACCCCTCTCTATCTCAAAAATCGTTTCCAGTTTCTTTGTGACTCCCACACAAAATTTTTAAGGTCATCGGATAACTTAAAGCTTAAAATGCCAATGCATTCCTCAACTTTCCTCGACAAATCCTTTGCCGTCCAGGCCGCACGTTTGTGGAATGCATTGCCAGTTCAAATAAAACGCGCGCAGTCGTTAATAGAATTTAAAAGACTCGTAAGGAACATTACTTGTCGTTGTGATCTTGTCTTCGTAACTGTGTAATTATCTATAGTCTTCAATTATTTTTCGTTGCTTATTTATTTATTTCCTATGTATGTATGTATGTATGTATCTATTATTTAGGATATGTATGTATATGTGTATCTATTTTAGTGTATTGTATAGATAACTTATTATTTGCTCCTACGACAGCCCCATATTATGTCCAGGCAAATCACTGTCCATTCCAAGGTTGCCTGGAAGAGATCGTGGAAAGCGATAAGGCCGCCCATTGTATATTTTGTAGTGTTTGTTTTTTTTCCCTTTCATTATATATTTTTGTGGTGTACAATAAAGTATATATAAATAAATAAATCAATAAATAGTCCCAGGCACCCGAGGAGCGTGTCCTGTACGCTGCGTTTTGAGCCCTCAATGAAATTGTATGTTACGAAATAAATGACCCGCGTCCTTGGACGGCAGTGCTTGATGTAATTCGTTACATAGAAATTCATAAAATTTTATTGAGCGCCCAAAACGCAGCTCACGAGGTGCGCGCTTCGGGCGCCTACTACCCCATATCTGTGGTGTTTGGTATACAGGGTGTTAGGGTAAACACCGTTATCCTTGCAACCAGTGGTTTGGTTTCATTTATAGAACGTAAAATCAATGGAAAATTACAACTTTATTTTTATCAGATCTAAATTTTACCACAAGAGACGCAAGTTCGTTGCCCTATGCGCTAGGACAACGAACTTGCGTCTCAACACGGGCGGGGGGTACGGGATGTGACCTGACCGCGAGCGCGATCCCTCCCTTATTCAGTCAGCTGTTTCGCTAGCAAGCACGGTGTCAGATAGAAACTTTTTAAAATCTTTTAATGAAAATAACGTTTTTTTTTTTGTTGTGTTCGGTCATTTATTTTTATGTTTAAGTCAACTACCCATGGTTTGAATGACAAGAGTGTTTACCCTTACATCCTGCATACATATGTAGCAGATGGATTTTCGAAAACAGTGCCTGTTTCAGGTGCCAGAGACCCTTGTAGCCTGTCTACGCTTGTAGCACTCTCTAAACAAACGGCAAGCGGCAGTTCGATGGGTGAATAACCTCCTTAGTCGGGATTAAGTTGGAGGACATAATCAGGTACTCACTGATTGTTTGCTATGAGTGGCAAACAATCAGAGGTGGTGGTGGAACTATGATTTAAGAATCATAATAAAAATTAGTTTTGGTCATACCTGGTTGGCATTTAATAACACGGTTCCATTTTCCATCGTTTCGACATGTCATAGAAAGGATATCTGTCGACCCGTAAACTGGTGCGTTACATTCAGGCTTGACGACTGTCCCCGAAGGCTCGGACTGGTTGCAGATGCGATAACTTTCGGTCCCGGCGATCTGGCAGTAATAGTGGACTGAGACATCCCGATCCAGCCTGCAGAATGCTGGGGAAGAGAAAATTGTGGTAAACAATCTCGCTGAAATCTGATTGAAAGGCAACCGTTACATTTTTTGTGGTTGTTCTCGCCTGGTGATTATGCGACTGGATGAGGTCTACGATGGAACGAGCGCGCTATGAAGATGACTGTTTAGGCTTCAATTTCTCCTACGCTGATGTCGGTCGCGTACGCGTACCTAGCTACGTAGTACGCGCCGCGGATGCTTCTTGTTCGCGTACCTAGCAACGTAGTACGCGCCGCGGATGCTTCTTGTTCGCGTACCTAGCAACGTAGTACGCGCCGCGGATGCTTCTTGTTCGCGTACTTAGCAACGTAGTACGCGCCGCGGATGCTTCTTGTTCGCGTACTTAGCAACGTAGTACGCGCCGCGGATGCTTCTCGTACGCGTACCTAGCAACTTAGTACGCGCCGCGGATGCTTCTTGTTCGCGTACTTAGCAACGTAGTACGCGCCGCGGATGCTTCTTGTTCGCGTACTTAGCAACGTAGTACGCGCCGCGGATGCTTCTCGTACGCGTACCTAGCAACGTAGTACGCGCCGCGGATGCTTCTTGTTCGCGTACTTAGCAACGTAGTACGCGCCGCGGATGCTTCTTGTTCGCGTACTTAGCAACGTAGTACGCGCCGCGGATGCTTCTTGTTCGCGTACTTAGCAACGTAGTACGCGCCGCGGATGCTTCTCGTACGCGTACCTAGCAACGTAGTACGCGCCGCGGATGCTTCTTGTTCGCGTACTTAGCAACGTAGTACGCGCCGCGGATGCTTCTTGTACGCGTACTTAGCAACGTAGTACGCGCCGCGGATGCTTCTTGTACGCGTACTTAGCAACGTAGTACACCCCGCAGATGCTTCTCGCCCCTGCTCTGCTCAGATTGGTGCTTACTAACTGATTGCGAGCATGACAAGGATGACATCATCTTAAGCGTTGTTGCTCGGTTTTTTCTTTTCTTCAATACACGTAAATATATGATCTCCGTAATCAATTCGTAGATTCTTAGTAACGTATTTCTAGATTTGTCCCAAATAAATAAAATAAAAATAAAACACTCACGAACACACTCTTGTATGGGTATACGCCAGGTCCCGTTCAGACAGTATGGTACGACATCGCCAGCCACTCCGTATCCCTGTTCACAAGTGATATTCAACTGCGCGTATTCAAAGCTCTGGCCAGGGGTGGCGGACGGATGTTTGGTCTCCACATAGGTACCGTGCTCAGGGTATGGTGGTAGCACACACTTCCCAGATACAGTTGGTCTGGTGAGGAAGAAAAATGGTCCTGATATTGTTGACATATGCAAAGTAAATATGTACAGCCAATTATTTTTAAAAGAGTAACCGTGGAGTTTCTTGCGGGCTCTTCTCCATAGAAAACGACCAATTGGAACCATGCACCTGGCTTCTGATGTTTCATAAGTGCCCATGTAGGTTTATGTGAAATAAAATATTTTGATTTTGATTTTGATATACTACTAGCTCCCGCCCACGGCTTCGCCCGCGTGGTATGTCGATAAAAAGTAGCCTATGTCCTTTCTCAGGCTTTAGACTATCTATGTACCAATTTCAGTAGTTTTGGCGTGAAAGCGCGACAGACAGACAGACAGACAGAGTTACTTTCGCATTTATAATATTTGTAAGGATAAAGACGCTGATCTATTGCTGCGTACAGTCTGTTCCCAAAGTATTTGTTAGAAGTGTAAACAAACCCTGTTCAGTTAAATATTTACGCAATCGTTCACCTGAAGGGAATTAGTCCCACATTTAGAAGGTTTTAACTTAAATTCTAACCACTCTATCAATTAATTTAAAACAATAATTATTAATCAATTGTAATTGAAAAATCGCTATCCACAGGCAAAGTATTGAAATGAAGTAAATGAAGTTTGAAATTAAATGATGTTTAATTCTGTCCTTAGCTCTTCAGAGACACTACACGATATTATTGCATTTATACATCACCTGATTCTTTATTAGCAGCTCCACGCTGCTGCGGCTGGATTTGTACTTGTACCCGGTCAATACCAAATATTTCGCCCCATCACATCCGAGTCCTCGTTCGTGGAATTTAGGCATTGTTATAATTTAGTAAGGTTGTAAATCGCTTACTCGATATTCCCGCACAGGGCTTGAGTCTCATCGCTTTCGTCAGGGCAGTCTGTCTTGCCGTCGCACTTCCCGTCAGCAGCTATGCACGTCCCGTCTGTGCACCGCCACTGGTTTGATCTGGAAAACGAATATGCAGAAATATTAGAGGCTAATAAATAAGTATCAAATACTCACATGGAAAAATATATGGCAAGAACTTTTGCGATTTGTAACTTTTAAGGAGCCAACCAACTGAGCTACTGACGAAAAAAATGAAGACATTAAATCCATAAGCAAAACTGCATCAATCATAGAAATAAATCATGAGAATGAAGTTTATTTAGCTTTTTTTCAAAATCTGTGAAAGCAGGTAGCAATCAATCCAAAAGTTATGGGTGTCCTGTCGCTGCAACGGTTACATACAGGTTGTAAGGGTAAACACCGTTGTCACTCAAACCATGGGTAGTTCACTTATACAAAAAAAAACGATATTTTCATTAAAAGATTTTAAAAAGTTTCTATCCGATACCGTGCTTGCTAGCGAAACAGCTGACTAACTGAGAGAAGGGTCGCGCTTGCGGCCGGTCAGGCCACGTCACGCACGCGTGTTGAGACGCAAGTTCGGTGCCCTAGCGCATAGGACAACGAACTGCGTCTTCTGTGGTAAAATGTAGATTAAAAAAATATAAAAAAATGTTGTAATTTTCCATTGATTTTACGTTCTATAAATGACACCTAACTACTGGTTTCAAGGATAACGGTGTTTACCCTAAATGATAAATGATAAATGATAAATGATTTTATTTCTGTAAGTAGGTTTGTACAAACACTTTTACACGTCAATCACATTTTTTAAAACTAGATGAGGTCGGCGTTTCCTATCTGACTACTCTGAGAAGAAAGGCCGAAACAAACTCAGAGGTCACAGTCTCTTTTAAAGTCCAGACATAATCTTGGTCAGATTATGTGAAGACCATGTAGATTGGTGTCTGAAATGGTCTTTTGAGGAAAGAACCACACAGATTGAGTGGACCTGTCCAGTCAGTGCACGCATTTGTCAGTAATCGTGCAGCTCAACTCCGAATTTAAGGAGCTCAACGATTTGACGAACAATACCAAAGAAAGGACATTTGGTTAGGCCGCATAAATTACTCAAACTGCCAGACTATGATTAATTAAAATTAAGAAAAAATAAATAATAAAAAAGAAAAGAAAGATCCACATAATCTTCACATTCACAAACATTAAAAATAATATAATACTTTACAAAGTAAATATTCATGTCAATGTAAATATAAAAATCCGGAAATAATCTTGGTCAGATCATTTGAGGACCATGTAGATTTGTGTCTGAAATGGTCTTTTGAGGAAAGAACCATACAGATTTGAGTGGACCTGTCCAGTCAGTGCACGCATTTGTCAGTAATCGTGTAGCTCAACTCAGAACTTAAGGAGCTCAGCGACTCGACGAACAATACCAAAGAAAGGACATTTGGGTAGGCCGCCTATAGTACTCAAACTGCCAGATAAATAAAAAATATGATCCACATAGTCCTCAAATTCACAATAATTAAAATAATAATAATATTATACTTCACAAAGTAAATATTCATGTCACTGTGTAGGTATATAATAAAATAAAAAGTTACCAAATATAACAAAACTCGTAAGTAATTTAAAACCAAAAATAAAAAAAAAAAATGTACAAATTGGAGCAGCTCAATCCCAAGCCTTTTTGTCCTCAATGTAATCTTTAATGGTATAAAACGCTTTTTGGCACAACTTACGTTTAATGAATGTTTTGAATTTATTAAGGCTTAGATCTTGTACGTGGCTTGGAAGCTTATTGTAAAAGCGTATACATTGACATCTGAACGAGCCACCTATTTTCTTAAGCCTCGTTGTAGGTACAACAAATTTGTGTTTGTTCCTAGTATTTATATTATGGATATCACTGAATTTTTTAAACAATTTTATATTTTTATGTGCGTATAAAAGATTTTCAAAAATATACTGTGAAGGCACAGTCATTACATTTATCTCCTTAAATTTCTCTCTGAGAGAGTGTCTCGGACTTAGTTTATAAATTGATCGAACAGCTCTTTTCTGCAAAACAAAGATAGTCTGAATGTCAGGGGCATTTCCCCACAACAGAATACCGTACGACATTACACTATGAAAATAACTAAAGTACACTAAACGGGCTGTCTCTATGTCAGTTAAATTACGAATTTTTCTAACAGCATATGCTGCGGAGCTTAGTTTTTTTGACAATTTATCTATATGTGGGCCCCACTGAAGCTTAGCATCCAAAGTTAAGCCCAAGAATACTGTTTTATCTTCGGGATTCAATTCTTCACCCTTTATCAACACATTAGTTTTCACCTGCCTAACGTGAGGTAGCGTAAACTTAATGCATTTGGTTTTTTTTTCATTAAGAAGTAAATTATTAACATTAAACCAGTGAACTACTTTTGCGATCGCGCTATTTACATCGTCAGTAACCAGCTGCTGACGTTTAAGTTTAAACAAAAGCGAAGTGTCATCCGCAAACAACACTATCTCATGATTATCCTTTATGAGGTAAGGCAAGTCATTAATATAAATAAGAAACAAGAAAGGACCAAGAATTGAGCCCTGTGGGACACCCATTGTTACTATAGATCCGGGAGATCTTTTCCCATTAACGTCAACGCTCTGAATCCTATTACTCAAGTATGAAGTAAGAAGATCCAGAGCGGTGTTCCGGATTCCGTAGTGGCGGAGTTTCCTGATTAATGTTTCATGAAGAACGCAATCGAATGCCTTAGACAAATCACAAAAGATGCCCAAGGCATCGCATTTATCTTCCCATGCATTATAAATATGTCCTAAAAGTTCAACACCGGCATCAGTTGTTGAACGACCCCTTGTGAAACCGAACTGCTTGTTATGTAACAATCTATGTCTATTAAAAAATCTTTGCAATTGCTCTAAAATTAGCTTCTCAAATATTTTACTAAAGGTAGGTAGTACTGAAATAGGTCTATAATTTGTGGGGTCTGATGTACTACCTGATTTAAACAAAGGTATTATTTTACTATTTTTCATAAGGTCAGGAAACTCCCCACAGTCGATACAATTATTAAAGATAAGAGCTAAAGTAGGTGCTACAATGTCAATAATAGACTTAGCAACTTCTACAGAATTACCCCACAGATCTGCAGTCTTTTTTACATTTAAAGTGTGAAAGGTTTTAATTATGTCTCTACAGGTAATATGTTCAAAAAGAAATTCCGATTCGCAAACATTAACATTTTCCTGAAGCAAAGACTCAGCAACAGAAGGTGATGAGTTTAGGGATTTAGTGGTAGAAACGGGAATATCTGAAAAGAAATTCTCAAAGGCCTCGGCGACTTGTGAGTCTGATTTTATTATGTTGTCATTAATAGACAGGCTGTAGTCAGTATTTCGGTTACTAGACCTTCCCGTTTCACTATTAATAATATTCCAAGTCGTTTTAATTACATTACTACTGTTTTTAATCTTCGAACTCAAATAACGTGACTTGGCCATACAACAAACTTTTTTAAATAATTTTGAATAATTTTTAACATATAAATTAAATTCAACAGTGTTAACATAGGTCCTTTCACTGTACAGCTCATAAAGCCGTGTTCTACTTTTATGAATACCAATGGTAGCCCAATCACTGAAAGATACATTACTATTAACCGAGATAGTCTTGGGAATAAAGGTGGAATTAAATTGTTTACAGTATAAATTAAAAAAATCATCATATAGATGACTAGGATCAGTATGATTTGACAAAACTGGTAATGTATTAATAAGATCCTGTATAGCTGCCATACATGCCCTATCTCAAATTGGTTACCCACAGAGTTTGTATGTATATCTGGGGTAATCTCCCGAACTACCTAGTTCTGAAAATTCTTTTACTAATGGAAAACTACAGTATTGCCAATTGTCATTGGAGATAATTTCACGCGGACGACGTTGAGGGCAGAAGCTAGTATAGTATAGAAGAATATAATACACCCCTTTGCAAAAAAAACGGCCACCTTAACAGTCATTGGCTTTTGTATGGATAATATTAATATTTTTACTATGTCATTAGCATAAATGACTAGTAATTTGTTATAATCAATAAGAATATAGTTTTTTGGCTACACCTCTCTTCCAGCGCTACAATTTTACTAGCTTTTATTGCTTTTTCTGCCATTACAATCGACACAAAAATATGACTTTTAAGTTACAATAAGGCTGGATTATGTGACAAACATAAATTATTCTACTAAAAATAACGAGAAGTTAGTTTTAGTTGCCAGGATAACCTTCTAACCGCAAACCTGCAAAATGTTAGTAAAAGTCACAAACGGAAAACGGGATTATTATTTTTTTTAAACAAAAATTTCGAATTTGGAATTAACTTTTTTTCTTACCCAGACTCTTTATTAAGTGCCAGTAACATAGTTTGGCTATTAAAACCTCTTTACAACTAAATGATTACCAATAATGTACAAAAATCAAAACCGCCCGTTTTTTTTGCAAAGGGGTGTATAATAGTATCTACTTGAAACACAGGATAGAACTTCAAAGCGTAGATTACGTAGATTACATTTCGCACTTACCCACATGCTGACTGTCTTTTGTATCGCTCATGAGAAACTGTAGCTTCTGTCAGATATCTGGAAACAGAATATTCTTGTAAATAACATAACATCAAGCCTATCTTCCCCGAAGCGTTAGGCAGAGGTGTACCTATAGTATCACCCACATTTCATCAGTTATGTTTAAGTCTCCCCATGAAACAGTAACCCCATGTAACAGGGGGCGAGCCTATGCGGGAAAGTCCGAAAAGGATACCGGGACCTTGGCAACAGGCAACTGAAGGAGCACGGGTGGGTTTTAGTCAGTAAAAGTCTGACATACCCTTCCGCTCCGCCCAGAGCGGGAGAAGTCATTTGATGATTTACCACCCTCAAAAAGAAAAAAAAAAAGGGGCGAGCCTATTGCCATCAACCGGGCACAAATCCAGACTCCGGGCTGCTACTGAGAAATTCCAGATGGACTAACAATAACACTGCCCGACCCGGGACTCGAACTCAGGACCTCATACTCAGCCGTTGCGCTTGCGACCCCTAGACTAACGAGGCAGTCATTTTTAAGTAAAGTACCTTTAAAAAAATGTCTTTTATTATATCTACAAGGTATTATGTGCCTAGCCATTTCCCAGATGCAGCTGAATACCAGTATTTCACATGGAGTGACTGCCTATCAGAGGGCCTAGACAAGTGACAATCGCTTCAAAAGCGTTTCGTATTTCTACAACGACTTTCAACAGGATTGACATAAGCTTTTCGATAGCTTATGTCAGTCCTATATATTTTTGCCTTTTCCACGTTATCGCTGTTAGAATGTCACTTTGTCAAGGGCCTCTGACCTCCACAACCCGCAATTATTCGATAACACGATAACCCTTGGCGAGACTATTTGTGATTGTGGAAGTTGACTTATATCAAGCGACATTCGATCCACGTCAGCTCCTCAACCCAGGCCAGTCAAAAAATCACTGAGTTAAAAAATCGCCCGAGTGTAAACCTGGGCTAAGTACGAGTTATCATCAGCGTGTTCCCAACTACGTTATTTGACCTCCACAAACAAGATAATGGGTACCAGTCTTACTTACTAGTAACTACTACTACTGTACAAGGGGTTTCCAAGTCTACTAATTTACACACGTGTCAGTGGTCCCACAATGATCAGTTTTTGACAGATATGCCATACAAAATCTGTCAAAAACTGATCATTGTCTGACACGTTTGTAAATTAGTAGACTTGGCCCCCTGGTAACTAGTCTTACTACTTAGTCTTATATAAATAAATAGGACTGGTTGTCGGACGACAGAAGCCCGATAGTCGTAAATAAGAGTGTTCACCACCAATTAACATAATTTTTACCTGCAAGTCGGACTCGAAGCAAGATTCTTGGCGACTGAACTCACAGCGGGAGAAATGGCTGAAACATTCAGAATTGAACTTCTTAGGGCGAATTTCACCAAACATTTATACCGAGTATAAGTTTTATCCTGCGAATAAATTTTGAATTTTTGACAGTTTTTTGTATGGAAAAACTGTCAAAAATTCAGAATGTATTCGCTGGATAGAGAGACGACAATTTTATTCCATGGATAAATGATATCATTATCAAAAATCAGCCCTTAGTGTAAGTAAGTAATATTGTCACAGTATTGGTTACGTACGGGCGGCGTGTCAGACTTTTATTGACAACCCACTCGTGTTCCTTCAGTTGCTTGTTGCCAAGGGCCCCGGTATCCCTTTCGGACTTTCCCGCAACACTGGCAGGGTATAGTAATTATGGAAAGTGTGGATGTTTTCCGCAGAATGAGAGGTCAGCTTATACATACCATGGGCACGCCACAATTGCGGCGATAAGTCCGCTCTTTGAGGAGTGGCTTGAGAGGCGCCACGGCGTCCTCACCTTTCGCCTGACGCAGGTCCTCACCGGACACGGTTGCTTCGGGAGGTTCCTGTTTCGGATAGGGTGGGAGGAAACGCCCGGATGGCACCACTGTGTGGATCGCCCGGAGGACACGGTGGAGCATACGGTGGAGGATTGCCCTGCTTGGACGGAGCCCCGCCGCGTCCTCTTGGAGGCGATTGGCGGCGGTGACCTCTCGCGTCCGGCCCTGGCACAGGCCATGGTTCGAAGCGAGAGGGCATGGGAAGCAGCCACCTCCTTCTGCGAAGCAGTAATGCTCGCGAAGGAGGAGGCGGAACGCGTGAGGGAGAGGCAAAGTCTGCGCCCTCACGCCCCTAACCGCCGCCGCTGGAGGCGCCCTGGGCGTCGGGAATCCCAGGCGGATTCCCGGCCACCATAGGCGCGGGCTTGCGGATGGCGAGCAATGGGTAGCTCGCCGTCCGATTAGGCCTGGGTCGATGGCGCGTCGTGTTCCACGCGCGCCTCAAAGAGATGTCAGCACAATTAGCGGGGTCCGCTAGGACCGATGCCTGCCAGGGTTGCGGGTTAGTCCGAAAGGGATTCCGGGACCTTGGCAACAGGCAACTGAAGGAACACGGGTGGGTTTTAGTCAGTAAAAGTCTGACACGCCCTTCCGCTCCACCCAGAGCGGGAGAAGTCATTGGATGACAAAAAAAAGCTTATACATACCAGAAATTGTTATGGTGTCGTCGTGCGTACGAATTTGTTAGTTAATGCTATGTAATTTGTAAACAGACCTAAGATACATTATCAGCCTGTAATGTTCCCACTGCTGGGACTCGAGCCTTCTCTCTGTGAGAGGGAGTGGGTCGTAATCCGTGGATTACGGCCCGACGCGGGCCCAGTGCGGGTTGGTGGACGTCACGCACGCCGTTTTCCTCATTACGTTTTCCTTCACCTTGTATTGTGTTACTTTGTGCAATATTACTTATTGATTTACTGATTTGAGTAGTGGTAATGAAATCTTAATACCGTAGCAGAAAATAGCATGGCTGCCAGCAAATCTATCCACAATCATTCTACAAGTTGTCGAATAAATTCGGTACTGGCTTGCCTTGCCCCCGACAGCAAATAGTTGTTGGAAGAATGGCGACCGTCTATTTGATCTAAAGTGACAACATTTTCGTGTTTTGAATTTGTAAACAGCTTCTATAGGACTCCTAAGGCCACGGAAGCGCATTGAACGGTTGTGAACAGTTTTGCAGGTTCAAGCTCAAGCCTGAGAGTACATTTTGTATGGAATGAATAGTTTATTCACACGGACCACATTTGACCGTCAAAGTCAACCGTATGAGCGATACACGCTGCAACCACCAGCGAGACCGTGCACTAGCGGCTGGCCACATCGCAAACACATCGATCTGTCTGTCTGCAAACACTAGCCACAACGTAAACCATATCGCAATTACTAGCGACAACAAAATCAATCCAAGCCTTTTCCCAACTATGTTGGGGTCGGCTTCCAGTCTAACCGGATGCAGCTGAATACCAGTATTTACATGGAGCGACTGCCTATCTGACCTCCACAACCCAGTAACTGGGCAATACGATACCCCTAGGTAAGACTGGTTGTCAGACTTTCGGGCTTCTGACGACCCGTAACGACTGTCAAAGATGCACTAATGACAACCGGGACCAACGGCATACCGTGTTTTCCGAGCCACGGAGGAGTCTTGGAACTACTAGCGACAACAACAATCTGCCTAGCCTTTTCCCAACTATGTTGGGGTCGGCTTCCAGTCTAACTGGATGCAGCTGAATACCAGTATTTACATGGAGCGACTGCCTATCTGACCTCCACAACCCAGTAACTGGGCAATACGATACCCCTAGGTAAGACTGGTTGTCAGACTTTCGGGCTTCTGACGACCCATAACGACTGTCAAAGATGCACTAATGACAACCGGGACCAACGGCATACCGTGTTTTCCGAGTCACGGAGGAGTCTTGGAACTACTAGCGACAACAACAATCAGCCTAGCCTTTTCCCAACTATGTTGGGGTCGGCTTCCAGTGTAACCGGATGCAGCTGAATACCTGTATTTTACATGGAGCGACTGCCTATCTGACCTGCACAACCCAGTAACTGGGTAATACAATACCCCTTGGTTAGACTGGTTGTCAGACTTTCGTGCTTCTGACAACTCGTAATGACTGTCAAAGATCCACAAATAACAGCCGGGTCCAACGGCTTAACGTGCTTTCCGAGGCACGGAGTCTCGACATGTGAAAATGGTCACCCATCCATGGACCAACCCCGGCAAGCGTAGCTTAACCTGATGGATCGACCCGAGCGGCTGTTATTACTTAGCCACGAGCTCCTCCTACTAGCGACAACGCAACTGTAAAAAGTTGCAGTGACACTATAGACACGTAAAGACTGCTTGCCCACAGTTTGTCGTTGTGGTACGTGTGAATAATTCTGTAATTATCGGCTGTTTTATTGTGATTTTCATACACATTGGTATATCTAGAGGTTTATTCATGACATGTTTCACTAATTGTTTGTTTTCGTTTTTAATACACAAAAAAAAGCTTACCAAAACCAATTAAAACTATATTATACACAAACATGTTGATGAACACTCACTTATTTCACTATTTGGCACTCTTTTACTAAAATTAAGACCTGTTTGGCGCCGCACACGCCTCGAGCGATCTTTTTGCAATAATCACAGAGTACATTATACTCTGTATAATTAAATCAAAGTGTTCGCGTCGATGCGTCACCAAGCAATTTTTATAGTGTTTTATTTATCTGAAGGTATAATTCCGAATAACGCCGCACGCGGCATTGCTACCGCGTCACGACTGGTTCCCATACAATTTTATAAACCTGTATAGGTTTATAGGTGGCGTTGTTCGGAATCATACCATAAGAGTCTTATTTATACATAGGAATAAACGTAAGACTTTAGCTACTTTACTATAGCATCCATCAATTTAAGGGGTGGTAGTGGGGGAGGAGCAAATGGCGGTAGGTGTAGAACCCCCCCTGTGGTGAAAAAGTTGCGGAACTGCCCCCTTTTTGAGATATGATTTTTTAAATATTTTTACCTAACTTTCAAATCTTCTTGTACTGATATAGATTTAAAGGTCAAAAGATGTGGCAAGGTTTTGAAAAAAATGAAGGGGGAAGTAGCAGCTCCCCTCCCCCCCTTGAAACAGATATAAAGGATTTTCAAGACCTAAAAAAAAACAACCTAACTTAACCATGTTGGATCCCCCCAGAAGGCGTAGGAGAGATTTTATTAGTTACAGTATTATGGATTTATTTGTAAAGAATAATGCATACAACAGGATAGTGTATTAACTCAAAATCGTAAAAAACGGAGTTACACTGTTATGCTTCTCAGGCACAGAAAACTGCTTGGTGACGCGAGGCATCGTCGCAAACACCTTGACTGACCTTGGTGATTCATTATTGCAAAAAGATCGCTCGAGGCGGGTGCGGCGCGCGAATGGTACCAAACAGGTCTAAATTTTAGTAAAAGAGTGCCAAATAGTGAAATAAGTGAGTGTTCATCAACATGTTTGTGTATAATATAGTTTTAATTGGTTTTGGTAAGCTTTAATTAGTTTATTAAAAACAAAAACAAATAATTAGTGAAACCATGTCATAATAGTTACCTATTTATGCAACTGTTATATAATAAGGGGTATTAAAACACGAATGTGGGTTTATCACATGAGGCGAAGCCGAGTCTGATAATCTAGTATCACATGAGTGTTTTAATACCTAATTATTATACAGTTGCATATAAGATTTTATCTACACCCATGTTACGAATCCTCTATAAAAGTTTCTTTGCAATACTAATATCGAACAAAAATGGCGGGATACGATGCACGTGAATTCGAATTTTTCGAATTCGAATAAACTATAAGTTTTTTTTTTTATTACTGTGCTTTGTTAGTGAAACGCGCCTGCATAACAGCGTTCTTTTTTTTAAATGAGTTGCTTTATGAAATTTAGTTCAACATTATAACACCCGTTTGGATGATATAATGGTTACAATGACACTGGTTGTTTTAATGTTGGCTATAAGTTAACTCTTTCAGAAACTTTTTACAGGATTTATAGCATTGGTGTACATAAAAAAAACTTATGAAAATCACAATAAAACAGCCGATCGTTATAACCGTAATTAAGGGCCCATTCCCACTTACCACAACTACAGCAAAGCGATATTTTAATCTTACCAAATTTTAATGATTACCAACATCTAAATACTTACAAAATATTAAACGCATCTCTTGCGAACGGCCCGTTTGGCTAAACGGGCCGTTCGCAAGAGATGCGTTTACCATCAAACAACATTCTCCTTTTTATACTCCTTCTGCTCGTGCGGTTGGTGTCACAGTTTTAAAGCCGCTCATGGACCTCTGACTTGGCGTCACATGCCGTCAAGAAATATCTCTCATGCATGCCGGTTTCCTCACTATGTTTGGTTGTTTCCTCCTTCACCTTTTTTGAAGCAAGCGATAAATAATAATAAATATTAATTTTATAGTTATACCTAGATATAAAGGTTATGTGATAGGTTTATATTAGATATATCTGGTTTAACAGATTTTGTCTATTTGTCTATAAAATAACGGTCATACCGCTTTATTACAAATAACAAAACATCCTTTTCGATACGTCCTTTTAATGCATCTTGCAGGTCGCATCTTAGACACCTCCTTAAATCCCCTCCCCACTCGACTGACTTGTACTCCTACTCCTTCACTGTGCACGCGGTTCGGCTGTGGAATTCGCTTCCGCCTGACATTAGGGACTGCCAAACTGTTGCAGTATTTAAAAGAAGAGTGAAAGAACACTACCTATCCATTTCGTCATAGTTATTTTAAATTATATTGTATATTTTTAAGTGATATTTATTTTAGAAGTATGTATGTAAGTATATTCTCATAATGTATGTTTATATTTAATTTTTGAATTGTTTTTGATTTATGTATTCTGTTTCTCTTCTACTCTTACACACGTTGTCTACATCTCTTTTATTTCCTTTCCTATCGCAGGTATGCTGGAACAGATTTCTTTAGAAATAAGCATTGCCTTTGTACGATTTTTTCTGTTCTTTTCTTCCTTTCTGTATTTATATGTGTGTGCATAAATGGTTAAATAAATAAATAAACAAATCGGTGTTTAAAACCGGGTAAGTGCGTGTCGGACCACGCACAATGAAGGGTTCCGTAGTTGGGATGGAAATATCCCAAAAAGAAACTTATAACATTGTACACATCAAGCTATGCATTTCCATTAAAAGCTGAGCTCGCATTGTACGGAAATCCTATACAATGCGAGATCAGCATAAACTGGAAATGTATCATATAGCTTGATGTGTAGCCGTGCGTACGTAGTTGCAAATGTAAGTTGTTCGATTATTACTCGTTAACTTGTAGAGCCTACTTAGCTGTGATAGTTTTCCTTTTAAATTCGTTATACACCCCTTTGCAAAAAAAACGGGCGGTTTTGATTTTTGTACATTATCGGTAATCATTTAGCTTTAAAGAGGTTTTAATAGCCACACTATGTTACTGGCACTTAATAAAGAGTCTGCGTATGAAAAAAAGTTAATTCCAAATTCGAAACTTTTGTTTAAAAACAATAATAATCCCGTTTTCCGTTTGTGACTTTTACTAACATTTTGCAGATTTGCTGTTAGAAGGTTATCCTGGCAACTAAAACTAACTTCTCGTTATTTTTAGTAGAATAATATATGTTTGTCGCATAATCCAGCCTTATCGTGACTTAAAAGTGATATCTTTGTGTCGATTGTAATAGCAGAAAAAGCAATAAGAGCTAGTAAAATTGTAGCGCTGCTGGAAGAGGGGTGTAGCCAAAAAACTATATTCTTATTGATTATAGCAAATTACTAGTCATCAATGCTAATGACATAGTAAAAATATTAATATTATCCATACAAAAAGGTGCCCGTTTTTTTTGCAAAGCAGTGTATATAACTGCCTTAACTTTTTTCACATTTAAGATAGTTAATTGATTCAGGCGTGACTTTGCGGAAATCCATTATAAAATACAATAGACGCTGATATATTTAGTAACCTATTCCGCTTGATTCAAGCGGAATAGGTTACTAAATATATCAGCGTCTATTGTATTTTTCACATTTATCTAAAATCCACCATTTAGCTGGCAGTGACACTTGACTCTAACAAAAATTTGCACTTTAAACCTTAAATACTTATTTCGCAAACGGCTCCCTGAATCTTTATATGGTTTTCACACACTAACAATATTTTAGACGACCTTTCCAACGACATCCCACACTCTGGGATAGACGAGAAAAAAAAACAACCCGACTTTAGTGGAAGGAGGCAACATATATTTTTTTTTTTATAATGTATGACAGGTATTTTTATAAATACTGGAAAATGTAGGAGTAGTTTGTTGTGCCGTCCTGCATACGAATTTAGTTTTATCGCGACAATGTAGCCGTAGCATTAGTGTCTCGTAGGTAAACATTATAATAACAAGCTGCACGGGTCGATCCGAGTTTAATTACATGCATATAAGCGGAATTTGCAGAGTCATTATCAAAACAATTACCATAGAGTCATCTCAATTACCTCTTTTCCTTGAATTTGTATTTATTATACAAGTATTTATTATAGTAAATAATATGTATGTATGTGTATTATAAGTTTATAAACTACTTATGTACTCGTGTACCTATTTCATTAATATTTTTTATTATTATTTTCTCCTTTATGGGAGAGCTCGTGTAGACAATACACTAGACTCGCGACAATCTAAGAAGTCCGTTTTGACAGCTATTTTATAGCTGTCAAAACGGACTTCTTAGATTGTCGATCCTTAGTGTAGCGATGAAAAAAAAAAATAGTTTCTTAAATACTGATTCTCGAGACATCGATTAAACATAAGTACTTAGAGAGTTTGTAATCGACGACTTAGCTACATTGCTTATAACTGATTCTCAAGGCATATCGTTATAATACAAGTACGAGAACGAAACGTCAAAACGGACTTCTTAGATTGTCGCGAGTGTAAGAGTCTCTGAGCTAAGCCGTGGACAGACAGACAGACAGACAGACGGACATGGCGAAACTATAAGGGTTCCTTGTTGACTACGGAACCCTAAAAATAGTTCCTTGTCTTTGATATATCTTTTTGGGGCTGTCTGTACGTTCCCGTGGGATCATTTCCGAGCTTGACACAGACGTAGTCGCGGGCAAAAGCAGAAGCTAGTAAATATTACTGGAAATTCTAAGCTAGATTTTGTGTCGTGTACCTACCTACTGCTGTGATGACAATCAAAACATTAAGAAATTTAATTTTGAATATTTCAGCCATTTCTCCAGCTGTGAGTTCAGCCGTCAGGGATCTTGCTTCCGTTTCGACTTGCAGGTAAAATATTACAGACAAATTTAGTACAAATGCGCGCAGTGACGTAATTTCCAGCGGTACGCGTCTTGCGACAGTTACTGCGGAGAAAATAAATAAAAGACGTGGTTTAGCTAGTCACAAACAGTCTCATCAAGGGGTATCGTGTTACCCAGTAAGATGCGGGTTGTGGAGGTCAGATAGTAAGTAGTAAGTAAGTAAGTAAGTCATTTATTTGTCCAAAACACGAGTATACACACACAAGGCATGCAAGATGTTACAATAAATTATGTCACAGTCATGTTTTGCCTTTACGGCGTACAAATTTAGAGGTACAGTACATAAAGTTATACAAGTGTCAATTAATAATTCAATTCAAAATATAGTGGTCTTAGAGATGTCAATATTAATATTAAATACAAACACAATAACAAATATTAAATAAAGAATACAATAAAATAAAAATAAAACGTGCAGATTAAATGTCATAGAAATCAAATTAACTTATCATTTAAAAACTCATCAATTCTGTAATACACTTTTTCTAACAAAAGGCTTTTTAGTCTATTTCGCAATTGTTTGGTAGTATATTCCCTCCAATGATAGGCAGTGACTCCATGTGAAATACTGGTATTCAGCTGCATCTACCTAGACTGGAAGCTGACCCCAACATAGTTGGAAATGGCTCGGTAGATAATACCTTGTAGATTTAATTAAAGCCATTTTTATCTACCTTACTTAAAAATGACTGTCACAAGCTACTGCTGAGCATGAGGTTTTGGGTTCAATTCTCAGGCCAGGCAAGGGGTTATTGGGTTTTTCCATTTAGTATTTCTCAGTATTAGCCCAGAGTCTGGATTTGTGCCCGGTTGAAGGCAATAGGCTCGCCCCCTGTTACATGAGACTTAAACATAGCTGACGAAATGTGGGTGTACTATGAGTACGCCTCTGCCTAACGCTTGTGGGAACATATTGTAGGCGTGATGTTATGTTATGTTGTACTAACATAGTTCTTTTATTTCCAGTAAAATATATACATTGGGTAACTTATTATACTAAATTAACTAAAAAACAATTACATATACAACCTGTAACGGAATAAACGCAAGAGCTCATACACCCCAATTAGAATATTAAATTATAAGACTAAAATAATATCTGTAATTTAATTTAATTATACGACACCTAGTTTTTTTTTACAAAATAGACTTCCTGACTAAACATGAAACATAGGATAGCTATGAGCGTATTACAAATTTGTTTATGCATTTGAATAGGCTTTATTCCTTTGAGATAAGGCTTAAATTTCCTTAAATAAAATATCTTATTACCTTGGTAAGACGCGGTGGTTCTAATTTCAGTTAAAGAAAAGATTTTTTTCATGAAAAATTAACACATATAAATAATGATGGAAATCGATTCAAAAGCCGATTCTGAGCAAACTACTTTCAGGTCTTGCGCTTATTCTGTTACATGTTGTATAACAAAATTAAAAAGAAAAAATAAAGGGAAGGGGCTCATTGAGCATCAAAGAACTCGTCCGCATCGCTGTCAATGGGAAAGGTGCCCAAAAGGCTGGCAGCATTGCCACGTTGAATGGCAATGCTGATTCTTTGGGCTAAAAATAGGCCAGCCCTCTGGTCACGTGAAGAGTCGACCAATCGCTTAGAGATGTCCCGAAATACTCGATGAGCACTCGGACCCCACGGCCCTAGTGTTTCAACCCCAAACGGCTCAAACATATAGCTCCCAATAAGGTTGTTATATTTGCGCCGTTTGAGCCCGCCGTGCTAGGAAGATGGGATGGCGCGAGGGTGTCGACACAGGTTGCGTCCCACACCAAAGTTCTACCCAATTTCCAGGGCATTATGGTAATTCCGTCTGGCCTCTTCCCATCGTCGCGTGCCAAGCCGTTGAGTTCTAACACAGCTGGCACTCCGGCGATGACAAGAGCCCGACGGATATTGTCATTAATGCTGGCGTGTTATGTTATTTATAATAATATTCTGTTTCCAGAAACCTGACAGAAGCTACAGTTTCTCATGAACGATATAAAAGACAGTCAGCATGTGGGTAAGTGCGAAATGTAATCTACGTAATCTACGTTTAGAAGTTCTATCCGGTCCTAACTATTTATCCTATATTAACGGTTGCAGTGACAGGAATCCGTTCTTAGGACTTAGAACACCCATAACTTTTGCAGTGACTGCTACTTGCTTTCACAGATTTTGAAAAAAAGCTCAATAAACTTCATTCTCATGATTTATTTCCATGAATGATGCAATTTTGCTTCTGGATTAAAAGTCTTCTTTTTCTTCGTCAGTTGCTCAGTTGGTTGGTTAATCACAAAAAACACTTTCCTTTTCCAGAGTTTAACATAATTATGAGTTAGGACTTATTAGCCTCGTATATTTATTTATTTAAAGGCTTATTTAAATACATACACAGCATTAACCGAAAGTCCTTGCCATAATATAGATCTCGCATGTATTTAAATTACAGGAAAGCACGGCACTTACAATTAGCGTACTAGAACATTATACAAAGAAAAAAAAAACATTAAACATTTACATAGGTGTATACACTAACATAAACATCAATTTAAACAAAACCAAACAAAAAAAATTAAGAGAAAACAAATAAGATTATCTGCATAATCGTTTTCCAGATCAAACCAGTGGCCGTGCACAGACGGCGCCTGCATAGCCGTTGACGGGAAGTGCGATGGCAAGACAGACTGCCCTGACAAAAGCGATGAGACTCACACCCTGTGCGGGAATATCGAGTGAGCGATTTTATATTATAATAATGCCTGAATTCTCCGCATGGTTTGGTTACACTTCTAACAGATACTTAGGGAACAGACTGTACGCAGCAATAGATCGGCGTCTTTAGTCTATGTCAACAATATCAGGACCATTTTTCTTCCTCACCAGGCCAACTGTATCAGCGAGGTGCGTGCTACCACCATACCCTGAGCACGGTACCTATGTGGAGACCAAACATCCGTCCGCCACTCCTGGCCAGAGCTTCGAGAACGCGCAATTGCATATCACTTGTGAACAGGGATACGGAGTGGTTGGTGATGTCGTGCCATACTGTCTGAACGGGACCTGGCATAAACCCATACAAGAGTGTGTTCGTGAGTGTTTTATTGTATTTATTTGGAACAACAACAGTACGCATAAAGCATTTATAACTAATAGTAGTAAGAACGCATAACCCACACTAATGTCCACGGAATGATATCGGAGATAGGAACTTATAATGAACAAAAGAGAAAAAGGGGGCAACAACGCAAGGTGATGTGATTTCGAGTTCCAAATTAGTTGGTAAGCACCAATCTGAGAAGAGCAGGGGCGAGAAGCATGTCCGAAAGAGATACCGGGACCCTTGGCAACAGGCAACTGAAGGAACACAGGTGGGTTTTAGTCAGTAAAAGTCTGACACACCTCCCACTCCGCCGTGAGAGGGAAAAGTCATTTGATGATATCCCAACCTCAAAAAAGGAAAGGGGAGTTGAAAAAGTATAAGGCGATTAGCGAGAAACAAAGAAGCCGGTTTTTGTGATAGCGCGAAAATATCAAAATCTATTAAATGTGAATTTTGCTAATATTCGGCGAAGAGGTGCCCCAGGTTACCATTTCTTTTAAAAACACTTACTTCACACAATGTCTCTTCCCCAGCATTCTGCAGGCTAGATCCCGATGTCTCGGTCCACTATCACTGCCAGATTCCCGGGACTGAAGGTTATCGCCTCTGCAACCAGTCCGAGCCTTCGGGGACAGTGGTCAAGCCCGAATGTAACGTACCAGTTTACGGGTCGACAGATCTCCTTTCAATGACATGTCGAAGCGATGGAAAATGGAACCGTATTATTAAATGCCAAGCAGGTATGACCAAAACTAATTTTTATTATGATTATCATAATTCCACCTGATTGTTTGAATCAGTGAGTACCTGATGATGTCCTCCAACTAAATCCCAACTAAGGAGGTTATCTTCACCCATCAAACGCCTGCTTGTAGTTTGTTTATAGAGTGCTATAAACGTAGACAGGTTTCAAAGGTCTCTGGTGCCTGAAAGACATTAACAGGGGGCATGAAAATAAGGAAATGCTGTATGCAACCACTTTATCAGTCGAGGGTAGAGAAAAATTTCAAACAGTGTACAACTTGACGACACGGTTGGCGCAGTGGCTCAGCGATGGACTGCTGCGCAACGTGTCGCGGGTTCGATCCCCGCACGGAACAAATATTTGTATGATCTGCAAGTAGTTGTTCCGGGTCTGGGTGTTAGTGTATGTGAGTTTCTATGTTTGTAAACGCACCCACGATACAGGAAGAAATTCATAGTGTGGGGCAACATTTAAAAAAAAAAAAAAATCAGGACTAATACTAATTAGAGCAGGAGTTCTACAAGGTTCAATATTATGGCCAATTATACGGCCAGCGGAGGTTAGCCTCTGCTGGTAAAGTGGTTTCGTTTCCTTATTTTAATGTCTTAGTCCTTCTTCGCAATCTTCTAAGAATATTTAGAACTACGACAAACGCAACCGCTTTCATTTTTTAAGTTCTGATGCCAACTGTAAGCGGCGTGGGTCGAATGTGCCACGCAGTACTGTCGCGCAAACATTCGTCGGTTTAGTCCAAACTAGAGCGCGGCAGAAAAGTGTCCTGCAAACGCCGCGTGTTGCTGCCGCGTTTGCAGCTCAATGTTTGGACACACCTTCAGGATAAAATAACTGAGCAAGGACTAAGTTCGGTTGGTCTTGGCTTACGTATTAGTTCTGAAAGCTAGTTGTGTCTCTTCAGAGTGTGGGCGCGTAATACCGTACGCCGAGAGCCTGATCTGGAACGGTACAGAAGCGGTCCGAGGAGAACTGCCGTGGCACGTCGCTATCTACGAGAAACTTAATAGAAAGACCTACTACAAGCAGATCTGCGGAGGATCCCTTGTTTCTAACAGAATTGTTATTTCTGGTGAGTTGGTTAGGTCTAGTAGTTGTCAGGTTATGTGCTCCTGGTACCAGCACCCTAATTCCGTAATACACTTTCAATCTCAATCCGAAAGATTATGAAGGAAATTCATTGCTTCTTAAATGTTTGAAAAATTCGTCTGCTCATGTAAATAACGCAATTAATATTGTTGAACTGACAAAATGAAAGGCATTGCTATTGTACGTGTGTGTACGCAATTACCCCGCTGGTACCTACATTACAACGATGATGACGGAAAAGAATATAAAAAAAAGCGACCAAGTGCGTGTTGGACCACGAACAATGAAGGGTTCCGTAGTTGGGATGAATTTATCAAAGTCAAAGTCAAAGTCAAATAATTTATTTCAAATAGGCACATACAACCTGTAACGGAATAAACGCAAGAGCTCATACACCCCAATTAGAATATTAAATTATAAGACTAAAATAATATCTGTAATTTAATTTAATTAAACGACACCTAGTTTTTTTTTACAAAATAGACTTCCTGACTAAACATGAAACATAGGATAGCTATGAGCGTATTACAAATTTCTTTATGCATTTGAATAGGCTTTATTCCTTTGAGATAAGGCTTAAATTTCCTTAAATAAAATATCTTATTACCTTGGTAAGACGCGGTGGTTCTAATTTCAGTTAAAGAAAAGATTTTTTTCATGAAAAATTAACACATATAAATAATGATGGAAATCGATTCAGAAGCCGATTCTGAGCAAACTACTTTCAGGTCTTGCGCTTATTCTGTTACACGTTGTATATGGCACTTTTGAACGTCAAAACAAAGAAATAGAATTGATTCTAGTTGCCCCTTCCAAAAGGTAGTTTTCGTATGGAGAAGAATGGGCAAGAAACTCCACCTTATTCTTTTCAAAATGTTTTGCAATATTTTGTATACATGAATTATATAATTATATGTGAAGACGATGCACCTACAATAAAATTACTGTACCACAAAATGTAAAAAGAATTATAAATGGAGCAATAATGAATAAATTAATTACCAGATACATGGTGCTCACATATTTACAAAGATTGTAAAAGTATACGATATTACAATAGTCCTAACATTGTTACAAGTAGTACTAATAAGTCAGTGCGTGAGTTTAAGTAATGACAGAGTGTAAAAGTCTATGACATACAAATAATAAAATAAAAAACTAAATTAGCTATCAGTTTGATTTTGTCCAGAACAAACTTTTATCCCAAGAAAAAACTTAAAACTTGTTCTCCCCTCTTGTTGTAAACCGGTGAATATGTTCTCCCATACATTCCTGTTGGGGAAACACGATGACACAATCTGAACTCTAATAATAAGAAACATGTAAATACATACATAGGTTCGAACCCTATGTAGGAGCCATGTAAAAGGCACAATGTACCTCATAAAGTAGAGTTAATGAAAGTAAAATCACTTAAAGTGCTATGTATAAGCCTTATATGCAAAATATATAGAGGTTAAATTAAATAAAGATGACTTTAGCTTTATATACTTATCAGTGAACCTCGTACAATTAATAATCCGATTTGGAAAAATGAGAAAAGTATGTAAAACCTCTATATATCAACAAAAATGTGAATAACTTCTTATATAGAGCAGGTACATAATTGTAATTACTGACAATCAACTAGTTTGATTAAAATACATCGACCTAGTCAATTTACATAAAGAAAATGGGGCGCGATGTACGGTTTGCGAACAATTCTATTGTTTCCTTATGTAACGCAAACGTAAACACTGTTAGGTAAAGATAAGGAATCCCTTTACCGACATACCCCTTGCCTCTCCTTCACCCTTGGCCGACAAAATTGAGCCGTACCCCGCAGACACCCGATCCCCTTCAACACCCCCTGCCTGATCGAGGTGCCCAGATTTATTGGATAGGCAATTAAAATTGATACGTGACTCACACGCTACTTGTACCTATGTAACTAGTTTACAAATATTTCAATCTTCACTAGATTGAGTTAGTCGTCTCAGAATCTCCAACGTAGCAGCACCTTTGTCGCGTTCCGTGTTTCTGCTGCTTCGTATCGCGCTCAGCCATTAGGACATCTAGTTTCCCTAGATCTAGTTCTATTTAATAGTTTTGCTTCTTATATTTCTATTTTCTCTGTAAAGTCGTGTTTTAAATCGTAGTTTGTTATTATATTAGTAGTAATTATAGTGTTAAGTTTTTCATGTACACTTTTGTGACATATCTGTGATTTTCGTGTAACGTGTGATGCAATATACGTATTAAGCTGACAAGTGGTTTTTTTGGTGAATAAAGCCTTCCGACACCCCCGCCTAACAGACTGAGCTCTCGGCTGTTACATTTTGGTCCTTCGAGCCGGATAAGGTCGTAGTAACCATGAGTCAGAAGAGCAGCATCACGACTAGAAGCAAACTACGGAGGTTGGCAGAGGAACAAAGTGCTCGTCGACGTGAAGAAATTGTGTCGGACTCCGGTATGCATTCTGAACGAGTGCCGGGTTCGCCATCCGTCGCGCCGACTATGGCGTCGACGTCTGCCCTCAATATCCCTCTGACGGGTGGTCGAGTGATCGACTACAGTGCTAGAAGTACGTCAGAGGGACCCCTGGGAGGACAGGCGCCTGGAAGAGGTCGCCATACGTCGCCACGGAGCAGAGCGTCTTCAAAGAATAGCCGCAAGAGCGTCGAGCACATTAAGAAGCGCATCGAGTACGAAGCTGAGCGTGAGCTAGTACAGCTCAAGGAAAACCTCTTGAAGAAGAGGATGGAAGCTGACATCGCTGAGATTGAAGCAGCTGCTGAGAGTGACGACTCAGCCTCGGACGTGGGTACAGCACAACGAGTGGAGCAGTGGATCGACACGACGCCTCAAGCTGGCAATAAGGAAACAGTGCGTGTGTCTAGCCCGGTGTTGTGCGATAAGGATGCAGTGCCCAGTGATAAGGATGCAGTGTTGTGTACCCCGTCCGTGGGGCGCGGGCCTATTGAAGCGGCCGCGCCTCGCAACATAGCTGGGAATCGCCACAATGTGAGTACGCTTACCGATTACCGTAATAATATTGTGTCGCATGTGTTAGGGACGCCTGTGTCGGGGCCGTTTTCGAATGTAACGGTACCTATGTCACAGGCACGCACGCCAGTCGGTGAAAGAGTTTCATTCCGTCTGCCTGCCACGTACCCAGTGACTACCACGCCGGCCGCAGGTGCACCTTCCGGTTCGACCCGGGAGTCGGATGCACGGCGGACTACATACGGTGCGGATGAAAGAGAGTCACGAAGGGGGGCGTCTGGCGACAGAGACAGTAAGATAGACCGACTGGCGGATGCAATTACAAGCATGGCTCGACCACGGCCGGTACCTAGACAGGCGTACGAATTACCTAATTTTAATGGTGACCCAGCTGATTGGATATCTTATAAGAATATGTATTGGGACACGACTGAGATGTATAATTTTAGACCTTTTGAAAATCTAGCCCGGCTTAAAACCTCGTTGCATGGAGAGGCTAAGATATCGGTGGAGGATCTATTGCGGTCGGGTACGGATCCCAATGAAATAATGCGTGCTTTAGAGGAGGAATACGGTCATCCGACTTTGATATTACAAGGCGCATTAAAGAAAATACGGGAACTACCGCGTGTTACGGAAAACGGCCGCGAATTAAGAAAGTTTGCATCAACGGTCAGGAACGTTGTGTCCCTATTTAAAAATATTAGAGCCGACGGATATTTAAATAACCCGCAAATTGTTAGCGAGATATTGCAAAAGCTAACTTCAATACAGCGGGCACAGTACGGTGACTTTGCAATGGGGTTAGAAAGCGCGCAGGGGGTGGACTTAAGGGTATCTCCAGACTTACATATCATATCGCAATTCCTAAATCACTTGACACGTGCAACGTCGTATTACGTGCAAGCTAGTATGTTTGAACCCGGTCCTTCTAAGCCTCCTGTAAGGCAACAGAAAGCGGTCGCGCGCCCCTTTAATAGTAGAGCACCGCCGGCTCAAAAAGTCAACATACAGAGTGACGAATCAATGGTACCGGCCGAATGTGTAGTATGCAATAAAGAGCATGCTATAGAAAACTGCGACACATTCGGTAAACTTAGCGTTCAAGATAGATGGGCTACGATTAAAGCCAAGAACACGTGTTTCAAATGTCTAATAAGAAAACACCCTAAGAGGTTTTGCCGCGCAAAACGTTGCGACAAGTGTGGATATAGCCACCACTCGTTGTTGCATGCTGATAAAGCATCGGGCTCAAACAATAGTAGCAAGCCGGTCAAAGAAAAGACCGAAAGCGTCACTAATATAGGTGAATGGAGAGCGACGGCTCTCCTGAAAATCGTGCCAGTAACAATAACTGATGACAAACAAATTGAAAGTAATTGTTACGCATTACTAGACGACGGCGCGACAGTCTCACTTATAGACAGTTCAATCGCTGCTAACTTAGAAGGCCCGCGCATCCCGCTCACTTTAAAGACGGCGGGTGGCTACGGGGTCAGCGACTTGACCTCAAAGGCCGTAGAGGTCAGCATTAGAGGGCCGAACGGACTGCAACATAAAATCAAATGCCGAACGATGTATAATATGAACCTACCTACACAAACGGTGTCCGCTGCCATGCTGAGCGACAATGCCCACCTTCGCGACTTGGGTTGCGTAGAGATGACGGGCGCTAAGCCGCTGCTGCTACTGGGGCAGGACAACTGGCAGCTGTTGGTCAGCCAGGACATCCGCCAAGGGCGATCCGGTAAGCCGGTTGCCTCACTGACCAAATTAGGTTGGGTGGTTCATGGGCCATTTGATAATAGTAATAATGATAATGGTGAACAATCCATTAATTGTATGGCAGTCTCCCTCCCTGACCTGCATGATCTAGTCAAAGCGCAATTTGAACTAGAAGCGATCGGTATATCGCAGAATGCTCGCAAACACAAAAATAACGAAAGAGCACTTAAGGTATTAGATGACACCAGTAAACGTGTGTCAAACGGTAGTCAATGGGAAGTTGGGTTGCTATGGAAGCACGACCAAGTAGAGCTACCTGATAACTACCATCAGGCCCGGCAACGGTTACACGGTATTGAGAGGCGCATGCGGAAGGATGCCGGTTACGCGGAAGCTTACTCAAAGCAAATAGACCGGCTCCTTGAGGAAGGCTATGCGAGGAAGTTAGAAGGGGAAGTGGATCAAACACCAATTTGGTACTTGCCACACTTTGGTGTGGTAAACCCAAACAAACCCGGTAAACTTCGCCTAGTCTTCGACGCGGCCGCTGCGTCTCACGGTACGTGTCTCAATGACAATTTGTTAACCGGACCGGACCTTTTAAACTCACTTCCAGGCATTCTAATTAGATTCCGAATAGGTCCAATAGGATTCACAGGGGACATTGCGGACATGTTTATGCGAATTAGAATAAGGGCCGAGGATCAAGGCGCACAATTATTCTTATGGAGAGGCGCGGATCAGACCCGAGAGCCGAGCGTGTTCGCAATGAACTCGATGATTTTTGGAGCAACCTCATCTCCGACAACGGCAATTTACATATTGAACAAGAATGCCAGTGAGTTCGAGGATAAGTTTCCAGAGGCCGTAGAGGCCATCAAAACCAAACACTATATGGACGATTATTTAGATAGTGCTTGGACAGAGCAGCAAGCTAATAAGCTTATAGAGGAAGTGACCCATATTCACGCGTCCGGTGGATTTAATATACGGGGGTGGGTCACCAACTCATCAGAACTGATGAATAAGCTCAAAGTAGACATGCCAGAAAAGGTGGCCCTCGAGAAGGGTCTAGGCATTATGGAAAGAACGCTAGGTTTAATTTGGGCACCTAGAGAGGATGAGTTAGGATTTGATTTATCCTTTAAAAGACTACCCGAAGAGATAAAGAATGGTAGCATAGTGCCCACTAAACGGCAATTCTTAAGCTTTATTATGTCGATATATGACCCCTTAGGTTTCTTATATCCGTGTGTAATCCAGTCAAGGATACTAATGCAGGCTATTTGGAAGTCAGGCATCCAATGGGACGAGCCACTGAAAGATAAAGAAGCCAAGGTGTGGTTCGCCTGGCTTAATAACTTGGAAAAGCTTAATGAGGTAAAGATACCACGGTGGTATGGGCTCAACCTCATTGACCTTGAATTGCATGTGTTCGGTGACGCTAGCGAACTAGCCTACGCTGCCGTAGCATATTTAGTAGGGTATGACGCCATCGGGAATAGGGAGGTTGTCATGCTAGCCGGAAAAGCCCGGGTTGCACCACAAAAAGTGGTGTCAATCCCACGTCTCGAGTTGCAAGCGGCCTTGTTGGCCTGCCGACTTGCAAACACGGTGGAGACAGAACTAGGGCTACCAATCAAATTAAAAACTTACTGGACTGACAGTAAGACGGTTCTAAAATGGATAAATTCCGATGCCCAAGAATTCCAACGGTTTGTGTCTCATAGATTAGCGGAGATCGATAAACTATCGGACCGAGGCAATTGGCGCTGGGTGCCTTCGGAGGAGAACTCCGCAGACGTAGCGACCCGATTGTCTTGGCCCGATAACCACGCAGCTTGGCTGCGTGGCCCCTTGTTTCTTCGTGATCCACAGGAGCGGTGGCCGGTGTGTCGCGAAGCAGAAGCAGCGGAGGCGGACCTCGAGCGCATTCAACGGGTCCACGCTACAGCAGAGCCAGCGGTACCACTCCTCCAGTACGAGCGCTACTCGTCGTGGGTGCGCGTGAAGCGCGTCATGATTCGAGTTCTCATCTTCATCGGCCTGTGTCGCAAGCGTCGGTCCTCTCCGGAGATACAGCGGCGCGACCATGAAGAAGCGCATGGCCACTTAATGCGGTTGTGCCAAGAAGACAGCTTTAAAGGCGAACGGGCCGCCATCCTTAAAGGCCTGCCTGTTCCCAAAGATAGCAGTATTAAAGCTTTAGATCCAATGATAACAGACGACGGGCTGCTACGGGTCAGGGGACGCCTGAGTGCCTGCGAGGTGCTCTCTTTCGATGAGAGGCACCCAATTATTTTAGATGGACGACACCCTCTGACCCGAAAACTCATAGCCTTCTATCATGGGACGGCCCTACACGCCAACCATGAGACCGTCGTTAATAATCTCAGAGAGAAGTACTGGGTAATAAAAGCAAGGACCTCCGTTAAAACAGTTGTATCTAATTGCCAATTATGTAAAAATTGCAGAGCGAAACCATCACCACCCAAAATGGGTGACCTACCACTCGCAAGGGTGACCACGTCCAGGCGAGCCTTCGTCCGAGTGGGCGTGGACTACTTCGGCCCAATGGAGGTGTCGATCGGGCGGCGTCGCGAGAAGAGGTGGGGTGCACTGTTCACCTGCCTCACGACGCGAGCCGTTCACCTCGAGCTGGCCGCCTCGCTGAGCGCCGACTCAGCGATACTCGCCCTGCGGCGCCTCATTGCGCGCCGCGGGCAGCCGGCGCACATGTACTCAGACCAGGGTACGAACTTCATCGGGGCAAATTCCGAACTACGTGCGGCCCTGAAAGACCTAAATCAGGGTCAAGTCAGGGCCGAAGCCATCAATCGCGGCATCGAGTGGCACTTCAATCCCCCGGCGGCCCCACACATGGGTGGCTGCTGGGAAAGACTCGTGCGCTCGGTTAAGAACGCCCTACGCAGCACGCTCAAGGAGCGTGCACCTCGTGAGGAGGTCCTCTACACCCTCCTCGCAGAGGCCGAGCTAATCATCAACAGCCGGCCTCTAAGTTACGTCCACGACGACCACGACCAGCCCATGGTCCTGACGCCCAATCACCTGCTCCTGGGCACTGCGTCCGGGAGCACTCCGTTCGCACCAGCAGACAGCGAGGACGTCGATTCCCGGCGGCAGTGGCGGCGCGTGAGCGCGCTAGCCGACATGTTCTGGCGGCGCTGGCTGCGGGAATATCTCCCGACTCTGCAACGACGAGAAAAGTGGGCCAATAACGTGCCAAATGTGCGGGTTGGTGATGTTGTTGTGATCGCGGACAACAACAAAGAACGTAGTGCGTGGACAAAAGGTGTTATAAAAGCAGTGTACGCCGGCAACGATGGCATCATCCGTGTCGTCGACGTAAAGACACTAAGTGGGGTCCTGCGTCGGCCCGTAGCTAAGATTGTCGTGCTTCCCACAGACCAAGATGTAATGCGGTGGAACCCTGTTACAGGGGGTGGAATGTTGGGGAAACACGATGACACAATCTGAACTCTAATAATAAGAAACATGTAAATACATACATAGGTTCGAACCCTATGTAGGAGCCATGTAAAAGGCACAATGTACCTCATAAAGTAGAGTTAATGAAAGTAAAATCACTTAAAGTGCTATGTATAAGCCTTATATGCAAAATATATAGAGGTTAAATTAAATAAAGATGACTTTAGCTTTATATACTTATCAGTGAACCTCGTACAATTAATAATCCGATTTGGAAAAATGAGAAAAGTATGTAAAACCTCTATATATCAACAAAAATGTGAATAACTTCTTATATAGAGCAGGTACATAATTGTAATTACTGACAATCAACTAGTTTGATTAAAATACATCGACCTAGTCAATTTACATAAAGAAAATGGGGCGCGATGTACGGTTTGCGAACAATTCTATTGTTTCCTTATGTAACGCAAACGTAAACACTGTTAGGTAAAGATAAGGAATCCCTTTACCGACATACCCCTTGCCTCTCCTTCACCCTTGGCCGACAAAATTGAGCCGTACCCCGCAGACACCCGATCCCCTTCAACACCCCCTGCCTGATCGAGGTGCCCAGATTTATTGGATAGGCAATTAAAATTGATACGTGACTCACACGCTACTTGTACCTATGTAACTAGTTTACAAATATTTCAATCTTCACTAGATTGAGTTAGTCGTCTCAGAATCTCCAACGTAGCAGCACCTTTGTCGCGTTCCGTGTTTCTGCTGCTTCGTATCGCGCTCAGCCATTAGGACATCTAGTTTCCCTAGATCTAGTTCTATTTAATAGTTTTGCTTCTTATATTTCTATTTTCTCTGTAAAGTCGTGTTTTAAATCGTAGTTTGTTATTATATTAGTAGTAATTATAGTGTTAAGTTTTTCATGTACACTTTTGTGACATATCTGTGATTTTCGTGTAACGTGTGATGCAATATACGTATTAAGCTGACAAGTGGTTTTTTTGGTGAATAAAGCCTTCCGACACCCCCGCCTAACAGACTGAGCTCTCGGCTGTTACAATTCCGTATGGGGTTATTACATGGGGCGCGGGCGGCCTTCGTCTAGCGGGTATCTCATAACATAAATAATGAAATTGGGGTAATTTAGGTAGTAAAAATGTGAATTTCAAATTGCAATAACTTTTATATTATCTTTTTTTTTCCGTACAAAATGTGCCCCTTTCGGATCGGACAGGGTTTTGTTACACGCTGTATTATCTTGACAACTAGGCAAAGCTACACACCACAGAAATCTTTATACTCGTGACAATAAGGTTGCTAGTGGGTTGCGCTGTCTTAGGTACAATAACTGTGAAACGACTGTACACAGATGGTGATATTGATCGTACATTCTAGCTGCCCACTGCTTTGGGAATAAAGATGAGAATGGAAAGCCACTAGCTCCCAACTACGCAGTGGCCACCGCTAAGCTGTTCAGAAAATGGGACCATAAAAATGACGAGAACGCACAGAAGTCTGAGGTAAGATTAATGATAAGTGCACACCCGCGACGTGTGGTGAAATCTCAACATTTTTCATTTTTTGTTCCCTCTGGATATATAAGTTTTAGACGATATGCGTCAATAATAAATCATTGAAGACTTAATGTACTTGCTTTCATTCTGCAAAAATCGTTTATGTATCGAGATTTGTTCTCCTAGAGAATGTATCGGGAAGTGCAACTCCGGAATCTCCTTAAGACTGGAATCCTGAGAGTAGTGAGGGATTCAAATCCGAATACTCTAATTTTTACATTTTCTGTGAGGGAATTAAAAAGCAATTCGATTTACGAATATAATTAGTTTCACATAATTACTAATAAACGCTTTCACACTGTGGCGTTGTAGTCAACGGTATCGTCGCCGACATTCATTGTCGTGCTGATATCGGCAGACGACACAGTGCAATTGTTCACTGCTGCCATTATTACCTCAAATACACTTTTAGAATCGCGCGTGCCGATGTGAGCTTTTGCTGGAGCACCGCGACTATTCGAGACTGCTGTGGCATACCGCATGACTTTAAGCTGTTGGTGACACCGTGGCACAAACCGATATCGTCCCGATATCGTCACGATATCCTCAGACCATATCGTTGTCGTCCGCGCTGACGATTTGATATATAATTATACATTTTACTTCTACAGTTAAAGTCCATCGAGCTCTCGCCGTACTACCAAGGTGTCATCACAAACTTCCAACATGACATAGCGGTCTTGACCCTGGAGACGCCGTTCGTGTACGACAGCTTCGTCAGGCCAGTGTGTTTGGACTTCGATAAAGATTTCAATAGCCGACAACTGCAGGTGGGGAACTTCGGAAAGGTAAGAAAACGAAGCACAGAACAGAAGTGGCCTAAGGCGTAGATAAACTAATAATTACACTGCTGCTAGGATCTTCTGGTTTTTGAATGATGTTCTCATGAGGCCGTTGTTGGTAAACATTTGTGAAATGTCACTTGATAAACAAGACGGCGGCGTTAGTTCCAATTTTGGCCACGAGCTTAAATAACCTTGTAGCCCTGTCACCTTGTATACTACTACGTAACTCCCGCTCTGAACGACTTTTTTTCGGAACGTATATCACCTTCAACGATGACAGGTGCAGCAGGGCCCTAACTGAATCCAGTTGCTGAGGGACAGTAGGAAGAGTACTCACAGCTATGGGTGGATACCACTTAAAAAAGGACGGCGGGTAAAACGTAGATGAGACTAACACAGACCAAGGAAGTACGGTATTTTTGGGAAGAGGCCTGAACTCAGCAGCAGGTAGAACAAGGTTGCCAATGATGATGATGATGATACTTTTGCATAGTAGTCAGGGTGGGACTATATCTGCTTATGGCTACTAAAATTCCCCTGTTAGCTCACCTGTTAGCCCACAACATTACTCAATGACTAATTAGTTGATAATACACTAAAGTCTGTTTTTCAATTTCGTAGAATAATGAGACAGTAGCAAATGTCAAACTCCAAATTGAAAAATAAACAACATTCACTTGAAATGTCAAATTAGTCTACGACATTACGAAACAGATTCTATATTTATTTAAGTGATCTCCTATAGATATATGTATATAGGTAAAAAAGGAAAGGGTGACTGACTGACTGGGCCCCTACCACCAGCTCTTAAAGCAGTATTATTTTAATTTTACTTCAGTGTAGGAAAGAGATGACGCTCTGTAGGACGTATCACTCCATCTCTTTCCCCCACAGCGTAAGATTAAAATAATACTGCTGTACGCGGTGGTGGTAGGCCCCCTCATCTATAACATTGGAAATGACCTTGCCTACGCCCCTATTCGATTTGATCCATACTTCCAGAGACGCCCTGTATATTTAAATTGAAATGACTTGATAAGTGCATCCAAAAACATTTTCAGGTCGCGGGCTGGGGTTTAACACAAGGAAATGGGCCATCATCCCCAGTTCTGAAGGTGGTGAGACTACCGTTTGTGCCCATTCAGGAGTGCATACGCATCACACCGCAGACTTTTACGGAGAGCATTACCGGGGACAAGATATGCGCCGGTTATAACGACGGTAAGTGATGAAATTCTAAATACAAAATTTAAAAAATTTCATAAACCTACATGGACACTTGTGAAACGTCAGAAGCTAGGTTGATGTTTCCAATTGGTCGTTTACTATACTATGGAGAAGACCGTACTGCCGTTCGCCACAGCTGTATTCCGGATGTCCAAATAGATATTATGATGCATTTTCGTAAATCCGCATTTTATTGTCCACCGAAAGTCTGGACTTTTTTATCCTTTTTCCATTCCTTAGGTGTACGGTGCACGTACATGTGTTTTAAAATATATTTATTATAATAAGTTAACCAGTAGGCTCGCGTATTTGCACTTTGGACGCGACCTACATTTGGCAGTGCATTGACACTGACATCTTGCATTATTCTATGCATTTTATGTACATTACATTTTAGTGTTCAATTAGACGTGGTTTGAGTCGGACAACATTTTATTTAGATTCATCCCGTTGAGCATTCACTGACATTTTCTGCATTTAAGTTTAGATTTGACATTTTACATTTGCATTGACATTACTTATGTTAGGGATGCACCCTACATTAGGCTTAGTGCTTTACACTTCGTGAATATATGGTATGGTATACATTATTTTGCTTTAAACTGTCGATTTACTCCAACCAACTTTTAGCCCTCGTAACCACGGCCGATTTTGTATCGCGTACTGGATTTTCAACGCACCGTAGCACCGAGAGTTGAAAATCCAATGTGCGATAAAAAATCGTCACGTTAAAACGTGCGAACCTGGGCTTACATCAGTTTAAGCAATATGAAAAGGAGTTTTCTACCCATCTCAGGTAAGGCGGCAATCTGCAAAGGTGACAGTGGAGGCGGACTGTCCTTTCCAGAGATTGAAAACGGCACAACTCGCTACTACCTCAGAGGCGTCGTGTCCACAGCACCGAGGGTCGCACAGGAATGCAACGTTTTCACAGTCACCACCTTCACGGAAATATATCAACATAAAAATTTTATCAATCAGTTTATGTAAGTAAAGGTTATTTTATTACATAAAGGTGTTGGGGTCGGAATTCAAACTTCACTGTTGTTAACCAAGAGTTTTAGGAATAATTAATTTATTCCTACAACTCTGAGGTGGTTAAATACCGTTATTCCTTGGTTGACAACAGTGAAGTTTGAATTCCGACCCCAACACCCGTATATCCAACAAGTCCACCGCATCGTACAGCACTTATGCGCGGTTTCCAGTGTAACGTGATGACGGGCGTGGTGTTCTTCGACATAGCGAAAGCGTTCGACAAAGTATGGCACAACGGCTTTTAATATTTTGAGCTTTAGCAACTCGGTGTGTCAGATCGTCTCGTGCTCATTTTACGAGACTTTTTTTTGGCAGATTGCACTTTCCGCTATTGCTTCGAGGGTTCACTTTCCTCCCCTTACTCCATACGTGTGGGTGTCCCTCAGGGCTCAGTGCTATCTCCCCTCATATTCATGCAGTTCACCAGCGACGTTTCCAAAAGTATAAATAGATTCAGTTGGCTTTATTTGCCCACGACAGGGCCATTTACTATACTAGTAGCTGTCAAGATTCTATCGCTCGTACTCTCCAAATCTCTGCAAACGTTGTAGGCGCTTGGTTCCGGAAATGGAGTAGGTACAACAATCGGTCAATCCTGATAGGACGGTTCTCTTCTCGAGAGCGCGTCGTCGCACCCCCCTTTCTTCTTTATGTATGGCATAAGCCGATCCCTTGAAAGAAGCGAGGAAAATACCTAAGTGTGCTTCCTTGCTTCCCGGCTTACCTTCAGTGCGGGTTCGCGTGCCACCTTCGCTTTCATAGGCTCCAATGTATGTTGACTGCTAGTAACAAATTGACACTCAAGTGACAATTGCACATCTATACCGCGGCGGTCATCCGTCTCATCATGATCTATGCTTGTGTCGTCTTCGCACACGCTTTTCATACAGATTAGTGTCTGAGATGGTGTTTTGAGGAAAGAACCATACAGATTTGAGTGGGCCTGTACAGTGACCTGTGTTACCCCCCAGGTCAACGAAGTGCACTCTTCCACAATATCCTGAACATGGGGTTTACGAAGTAGTTGGGGACCCCGCAGGGAAGCCTGGAGACGACGCTGAGAAAGTCTTACTCAACGTGAGCTGTGACCATGGCCACAGCGTCATCGGAAACAATGTGGTGCAATGCATCCTGGGCGAGTGGTCCACCAGAATGCCGGAGTGCGTCCGTGAGTACTACCTTTTTAAGTTAAACTTTAACGTAAGACATTTGCATAATCTAAAGGTAAAAAATAGAAAGAAAGAAAGAAAAATAGGTTTATCTATATCTATACATATAATAAATCTGTAGACGAGGCGTTTCTGTACAATGAAAAAAAAAAAAAAAAAAGTTGGTGGGTTGTCCAAGAATAACCAACAGATTCCATTTTACCATTTTTGGAATTTTTGTCTGTTTGTCTGTCTGTCTGTTTGTATGTTCTTTAGTTTGATTGTTCCACTTTCACGTAAAAAGTACGAAATCAATATGGTTAACTTTTATACTCAAATATCGTGTGTAACTCGATGCTTCAATTAGTTTTTGTTTCATCGCAATCGCTTCAAAATATCAAAAGATATATGAATTTAAAGTGTTCAAGAAGGAATTTTCATTACGTAATGTACATACACGTAACGACATCTATTGACGCGAAATGAAACTTACTTCTTAATTACTAGGTTTGTGAGATCGTGTGTTGTTATATGACTGTCATTTTCTTTGCGCGGAAACTTAACGCGATACATTGTGTATAGAATATAACTCTAAAGTTAGATTAATTAAAATTTTCCAGATGCGTTGTTTATTTATTAGTTTAGTATTAGTGCGATAGGTGGCGCTACCTATCTTTCAAATCTTGATAATCATGAAAGAATAGTGAAAATGTTAATTTCTTAAAAAATATAGGTATTTATTCTTTAATTTTTCACTTTTCTACATAGTTTATTTAGCTTACAGAGTGTTCGAACGTTTTCCCATATATTTTGACAGTATCATTTCGTGCTCGATAGATGGCGTTGTTCGTTTAATGTCATTTTCTGAATCGCGGTGTTAAGAGTCTCCGTCGAAGAATGACTTTATCCCAGGATATTCCTAATAATTTTTAGTGTAGGTATCTTTGTTTTTGACTTCTTTAGTGTCGATAATAATAAATTAATAAATAAATAAATATTATAAATAATAAATTGTTGGTTGGGTTGTCATTCGTTGAAAGTAATTTGATCTTAGAGATGGGTTGTAACAGGTGAAACACGATATCTGTGATCTGCAGTGCTATTCTGTAACCATCACTCCATGAAAACTTAGGTGAAGTGAGCGTGGAGTGAGCTGTCAGTGTCATCCCACCTGATGCTAGGGATGCCCAAGCTAATACATTTACAATCATAATCGAGATTTTAATAATATTTTTATTCTAATTCTAATGATAATTTTGTATTATTTTAAAACAAGTATTTAAGTGTCTTAACATCAAAACACACACAGAGCGGGTGCGGGGCGGGAGCGGGTCGGGCGCGGGAGTACGGCGGGTATAATAATTTGTAATTATATGGATGTCAACACACAGAACGCGGGCGCGGGTCGGGAGCCGCGCCCGCTGACACAACAGCGCGGAACGGGAGCGGGTCGGGAGTTGCGTTGTGCTATTCTGTAAAAATATCTCCGTGAAAACTAAGTGTAGTAAAATATCAAAGTGAGCTTGGAGTGAACTGTCACTGCCTTAGCATCAGTAGGTATCGATGACAATGACTCACTCCACTCTCACTTCACCTAAGTTTTCAAGATAAGATGGTTACAGAATAGCAATGTGGGTGTAGTGGCGTTACATTCGTTGCAATACACGTATCGATGATATTCTCCATATTGATGTTTTTTTTTATTAATGTCAAGAACCTACAACTTTTTCCATTTTCGCGTTCTTCTCTTTAAAATAAGTAAAAAATAATAATTCTTCGTCCGTGTCAGAATCACCCAACATTTTCACACTGCAACCGCTGTCGTCTGTCAAAGTACAACCGCGCCCGACCCGCTGCCGTCCCGCGCCCGACCCGCTGCCGCCCCGCGCCCGCGCTCTGTGTGAACACGATGAATCGCGCGACTCACGCGATGAAAAGGACCCGACCCGCTCCCGCCCCGCACCCGCTCTGTGTGTGTTTTGGGCTTAATACATATACTATTTAGGGAAGCTTTAAATAAATTAGCAAAACAGATATTCAGTCAGAAACTCAATTTTGTTTTACTTACTCATTTTTTTTCCTAGTATCGTACGTATCTACGTAGCTACTTACAATAAATAAAATAAAACATTCACGTTTATGCTAGTTAGTAAAAAGCGACATAGTTTGTTATTATGAACCCATTGTTAGACTGTTTATTTAGATAAACGCAATCCCATGACCCAATCACGATGTTTTTGAAGAAGCGATTGTGGATCGAGTCCAGTAAAGACTGTGCGACCTTGTTCAGCGTTGTAATTAACCCAAATCTATTCAATATGAAGAGAGATTCAGTGCTTGGCCAGACTGCAAAAGGGGGCGCGGGGCCGACGTGGCGCAAGATACCTAGGAACTTCATTTGAGTAGCGCGGGCTGCATGGCGCGGAGAGCGTGCGGGCAACTTAAACTCACGCAATAGCTCGCGTCCATTTAGTAAGTGGTCGTTGTTTGAGCACTGTGAGCTCGGCAAACGGCAAAACGCGCGGGTGCTGGGATCTCATACTAGTTCGAGCTGACCACCCACGTTTTGCCATTTATAGTACTTAAGAATTTTCAAGTAAAACTACTTAGGTCTTCTTCATCCATATTTGACAAACACTGGATACGACAACACTCGGTAAAGTCATTTAAGGTTCGGTTAAGTAAAAGTCATTTATAAAAGACGTGCGGATTAAATGTACCTACTTACCTTATTTTATTGTAGATACCTTTATCTGAAGATAGATATACCGTATATCTACCTACGCGTTGCCAATAGGTAATAACATAAAGGCTCTTACATACTGGCGCGATTCGCGAACTTCACGGCGAACAATGCGGTGGCGTCGCGTAGCGCGACGAATCGCGCCAGTATGTAAGAGCCTTCATATTCATTAAATCATCATCGCAGGTAAGTACCTACTATTACTATTTACTAACCTCAACTGACACATTTGCAACGCGCGCACGGGCTCACTGCACCGTGCGGGCCTGCGTCGAAGTGAGGTGGTTTCCATGACAACCACCAGGTGGTTTCCATGACAACCACCAGCATCGGATCAAGTGAGTGATGAGAATCCGATGAAGTGATCACTTCACGCATGCGCGTTGCACTGAAGTTTTTGTTTAATTTACCGTCATTGGCGGCCATGTCCATAGGTATAGGTATTCGTATTTAGAGACAATAATTATTAATTACCTATTTATATATTATATAAATGCTTTTAGATTTATTTCAATGTCTAAATCATACCTACCATTTTTGTCATAAAAAGTCAGTTTATTGCCTACATTTTTTTTACAATAAATTTTAATGAACTATGAACTTAAGGTGTAAGGGTAACGTGTCACGAAGTTGCGCCTACGTGACACGTTACATTCATAAATTCAGAACAATAAGAAAATGCAATAGGTACCTACCAATGTCCAATAAGTACCTAAAGCTACTACAAAGCATCTTCTCGTAGTCTCAGTATAGGTATGTACCTACCTACTTAGGTACATTGTTCTTTATAAGTTTGAATAAGGCTTGAACTTTGAACCTATTGTCAGCTGACGACTGGAATGCAATGCAACACCTAGCGCGAGTGATGAAAGCGCTACTATACGATTTGTATATAAATCAAATCATAAACAAATTAAAAAAGTTTCATCAAATCCTATGTCATCATCGTTATTTTATTGCTACTAAGTTCAACTGAATATATCAAGTAGATGCGCGCGCAAAGATTGAGCAACTTCGTAAAATTCTCAATCTCAGTCATCAATCATTTTTTTTCAGTGATTGGTGTATTGTTTGTTTGCGTTTTATAGGTAGGTACATAATAAGTAAAAAATACAAAATGTAGTAACATCCCATCATCTAGATTGTTAGACAAACCACAGTACAAGATACAAACCTTTTATCATACCTAAATTTAGGCACATCAAGGGGTGCTAATAATGATCAATACTTACTTATTGCCAAACACAAATTGCCAATCATTCTTGCAAACAAGAAAATTTATTTATTTTAAGCTGATGAAATTATGTGTGTTTAGGTTGCTGTAGTCTAATTGTTTTCCTGTATCTATAGGTACTATTTTTACACACTATGTCTATGTCTCATAGATGTAAATTGATGCTATGTCTGTCATTCAACACTCCTACCGCAGGTCTGCTGGAAAAAATCTAATGATAAATGTTTATGTATTTTACTTTATTATGTTTTTAGTGTGTACATTAATAAATAATTATATAGATAGAATTTATTCATATGTATCACATCAAAAAAAATTCTAATACATTTTTTTGCTACTGAGCCAGCGGCCACCCGGGGTTCATTTGTCGGATGTGTGTGGACCGCATCCCACCAGCGCTGGAAATAAATAAGCATTTATTACTATTTGATTTATTTCATTCCTACACTCATCCGAGTACCTATATTTTTTTAAATCAACTAAACCACCTGTAATAATATTGTCACTATCTTCAGTATAGTAATGTAGTACTCTCAATAAGAATTCAAAGCGGTATGATCTATTTATAATAAGTACTCATTTCAATCAATCATTTTGAGTACAATGAGTTGAGACATTTCTTAATTCCAACCTCAATTAAAAATTGTGTGTGAAATAATGAATACTTACCAGGATTGGTATCAAATCAAGTAAAGGCAGTGTTCTTTTAAAGCCTTAGCAATGGCAGGATCAAATGGGCTCATCTGCTAAGAGGTAGAATATCTATCAGATTAATAATATTCACTTGTTTTAAATGTGTGCCTATTCCTTTTTTTTTAGTTAACTTAATTTGTCCTACTGCTGGAAAGACGACCACTGCTGGACATGGACCTTCCCAAGCACCGCCATGGCACCACAATCCATTGAGGTTTGAATTACTTTACAAAAACTTTTACCATTACAAACCAATGTCATATTACTACCTGTCAAATTCACGATTACACTTAATTATTGTCCCTGACAAACTTAATTAAAGTAGGTACTAAATTCAAACTTACATTAGTCTTAAGTATTTTATTGTAGCGGGTTATCCCACTAAACATCACAGACTAAGTTACTGGTACTATAGACTCGCACACACATTTATTTTCCAAGTATAGTTATGATCATAGTTCTGAGATACACCTGAAAAAGACATTTGTGTACATTAGTATTCTACTATGTTAAAACGCTTGTGTCACATATGTAGAGTAGTGATCAATAATGTTGGCAATTACATTTTGAGGGCTGCAGTCCGCCTGATTAAATTTGCCAATAACTCATACTAGCAAAGTTGGACAGCCTGTTAGAAGTTCAAATAAAAAGCAATGCTGGCAAGGAAAACTTGAGTGGATTGGAATGATAATATACTCATTAAGGTTAGCAAGTAGTATTGATAACGTATGAACCTTCGTAAACTTTTGTGACTGTTCCTGTGGTCATTTCTTCGGCCGAAAACAGTCAAGGATTAGCCCGACTTCATTGATGTAAGTACCTTTTTCAGTGTTTCTGGCAGAGACATAGTTTGTGTAGATCTTGAGCTTGTTAATGCCACTGATAATGCTCAGCACTACTGAGGAGCCACTTTTTGTGTTCGATCTCACTAACAGAAAACTTAAGCACTAATTACGTAGGTAGGTATGCATTTTCATCCCTTCGTTTAGGACCGCCATGTTCGATAGGTACAACACTTGCTGTCGTATATAATTGTAATCTGTGCTTGTTGAAGATGTACATCATGCACTACTAATGCAAAATACATTTTAAAATCATTAAAAAGTTAAGAACGGAAATTAATCAAGTAAACTTTACTCGCAACTTTACCACCCTAAAACAAAACTCAAAAACTTTAATCTTTGACTCAAAACTGACGCGGCATGTGGCAAGGCGACCAGTGTTGCCATTTGCCTGGTCTCGTAATATCCTTTTTATTTTATTTACCCCAGATTCAATGATAATTTGAAAATATACTCTAAAATAACATAAAAAATTGGTGCAATCTCAAAACAGGTTCAAGGTGGTGAGTACTGTGCGTGAAACTTTTTTGAATTGACAGATCTTATGAATATTGCTGGACTATTAATTTTATGGTTGCTATTTGTCCCAACCGCATTCTTACAAGTTAATAGTAATCATCATAAAAGTTATATTTCTCAATTTGGATTTGAAGTAACGATTAGTTAATCTAAAATAAATCTTATTTATATGGACACACAATTCAAATTTAGTTGAACAAATATGAACCAACCGAGGAAAACTGGTAGTTTTGGCTCCGTTGAGACGAATCAATACATTGAAAAACTGTTTCCTAGAACAGTTTCTCGTTTCTGGAAAACGGTTTCGTTCCGTTTTAGGAAAAACCTGGAACGACCCAGTACCATTTGAAACAGACCTTACCCTAAAAGGGCTGATAGACATACGAGCAAGCGTACTTAAGGCTCGGCGAGCTTAGGTACTCGCCCGTCTGTCATCGCCACGAGGCGCGAGCCAATTTGACAATGAAATTTTGAGCAAGCTTCACGTGTGTCACCGATGGCGAGCCGAGTAAGGTCGTGAACCTTAAAGACCGCGTACTTTAAGTACGCAAGCCACTTTGCTCCCACCATCACCCACTTTAAAATACCCTAAAAAAAATGAATACCCCAAAAATTACCCTGCTCTATTAGTTTTATTCTAAATCTAGGGTAAATTACCCTAAGTTGGCATCACTGAAGGCAACGGCGGCAAAACTGAAAAGTCGGAACTAACAGCATTGCCAACTCCAAATAATGGATTATGGTGTTCTCAGTTTAAAATTACGGTAGATTTTAAAAAGTCGGGTAAATTGTTGTTTGAAAAAATAACGCTTATTCCATACATCATAAAATACTCGGAATTTGACCAAATAACTGTGTGATCAATGTGATCATGATCATTTTTATAAATTTCACTATTATGTCTCCTAAGCTTGTCTTCTGATGTCGGAACCATCAGACTCACGATCACTTTCCATTTTAAAATAATTAAAAAACAGATTCCCTACCGTGCAATTTTCTATGATAATTTTAAATATTAACTACTGTGTAATTTATGTAACTGTAATTTAATAAAATTATAGCCAATAGGTAAAACAAAACGCATTTTTAGTTTTTGTCGGTTCATACTACACTACGCCCGCCGCCGCGTGGTCATTCCCAAAAATATTGTACACAAGTAATCTAGCACGACTAAATACAAAAAGATTTATATTTTGTCCGTTTGACAAAATTAAAAATAAAAAAAAAATAAGAAAGTGGAAAAAAAATAAGAAGGTGAAAATTATAATTTTGAATAAAAATATTGAATGTTCATGGTTCTTTTTTTTGCTTTTTATACGATAATTTACACGGTATTTTTCAAATAATTATATCTACGGTATTTTGGGTCTGAAACACAGTATTTTTAATCCATCAACACGGTAGTTTTTTTTTTCATCTGTTAACACTAATCTCAATCTTTGTCATTGTCAAAGTAATTTAAAATTCCTGTTGTCAACACTCGCGGTAGCTCGCGCCGCCATGTTTCAAGTTTAAAAAATAGCTGCAATATTGAATTTAGTACGTATGTACTTTGACAACGATCTAATTTTTAATCCAAAAGTTAAATAATAACTAAACTTCATCAAATATTTATCATCTGTGATGGAAATTTCTATCTATGCCTCTATGCCAAAGTTCCAACCCAACCAAAACTTCCGTATTGTTTTGTTTTGGCCTTCCAAAAATTATCTACAAAATAAAATAAACAAATGAAAGTATTTAGTTTACTTTTAATAAGTTTGTCGGGGACATAATAAAGTTAATAGTGTGTAATTGTAAATGTGACAGGTAGTAATATGACATTGGCTTGTAATGGTAAGAGTTTTTCTAAAATTATTCAAATAATTCAAAACTCAATGGATTGTGGTGCCATGGCGGTACTTGGGATGGTCCATGTCCAGCAGTGGTCGTCTTTCGACTGAAATGATGATGATGCAATGGATTCCTCATTTCCTGTGTTACCTACTGTTCATAATAAACTAGATCATCAGTCGGATGGTTAGCTTTGGAAGAAGAAGTGGTTGTCAGTCAGGTAAAATAGCACTTACTTACCTGTCTAGTTAACTTGATGATAATCATAATTTTAAGGTAAAAGTAGTTGGTAAGGAAAAACCCCAGCAGTAGGACAAAATAAGTTAAAAAGGAAAGCACACATTTAAAGCAAGTGAATATTATTAATCTGATAGATATTCTACCTCTCAGCAGATGAGCCCATTTGATCCTGCCATTGCTAAGGCCATAAAAGAATTGAAGATAATAAAGGAACACCAGGGATTTGATACCAGTCCTGGTAAGTATTCATTATTTCACACACTATTTTTAATTGAGCTTGGAATTAAGAAATGTTTCAACTCATTGTACTCAAAATGATTGATTGAAATGAGTACTTATTATAAATAGATCATACCACTTTGAATTCTTATTGAGAGTACTACATTACTATACTGATGATAGTGACAATATTATTACAAGTGGGTTAGTTGATTTAAAAAAATATAGGTACTCGGATGAGTGTAGGAATGAAATAAATCAAATAGTAATAAATGCTTATTTATTTCCAGCGCTGGTGGGATGCGGTCCACACACATCCGACAAATGAACCCCGGGTGGCCGCTGGCTCAGTAGCAAAAAAATGTATTAGAATTTTTTTTGATGTGATACATATGAATAAATTCTATCTATATAATTATTTATTAATGTACACACTAAAAACATAATAAAGTAAAATACATAAACATTTATCATTAGATTTTTCCAGCAGGCCTGCGGCAGGAGTGTTGAATGACAGACATAGCATCAATTTACATCTATGAGACATAGACATAGTGTGTAAAAATAGTACCTATAGATACAGGAAAACAATTAGACTACAGCAACCTAAACACACATAATTTCATCAGCTTAAAATAAATACATTTTCTTGTTTGCAAGAATGATTGGCAATTTGTGTGTTTATATAAGTAGGTATTGATCATTATTAGCACCCCTTGATGTGCCTAAATTTAGGTATGATAAAAGGTTTGTATCTTGTACTGTGGTTTGTCTAACAATCTAGATGATGGGATGTTACTACATTTTGTATTTTTTACTTATTATGTACCTACCTATAAAACGCAAACAAACAATACACCAATCACTGAAAAAAAATGATTGATGACTGAGATTGAGAATTTTACGAAGTTGCTCAATCTCACCTTTCAAGTAAAATCCATTTGTTGTTACCTATACTGAAACTACGAGAAGATGCTTTGTAGTAGCTTTAGGTAGGTACTTATTGGACATTGGTAGGTACCTATTGCATTTTCTTATTGTTCTGAATTTATGAATGTAGGTAACGTGTCACGTAGGCGCAACTTCGTGACACGTTACCCTTACACCTTAAGTTCATAGTTCATTAAAATTTATTGTAAAAAAAATGTAGGCAATAAACTGACTTTTTATGACAAAAATGGTAGGTATGATTTAGACATTGAAATAAATCTAAAAGCATTTATATAATATATAAATAGGTAAGTAATAATTATTGTCTCTAAATACGAATACCTATACCTATGGACATGGCCGCCAATGAAGGGAAATTAAAAAAAAACTCCACGAATCTCGTAACCATAGCAACATCACCGTGTGGTTTCTATGGCAACCACTTCACCGTATACTCGTGCAGTGTTGCCATCTTAGCTACTTCGTAGCTAAGCTATTTTACAGTGTCAATCAATTGAATAAAAAAATTAATAAAACTTGTAGCTAGATTTTTTAGCTACTTTACACATGACGTAAATACTTTCGATATTTTTTAATAGGTCTAGGTAGAGTGCATCTGGAAGTATGAAATGATATAATATCTATGGTTTCATCAAATAGTTCCTTTGCCGTAATGCTCCATAGGTAAACTTTAACAACATTTTTATTGTGTTGTGTTATCAGTTTAATTAATTTAATGCTCGTGGAAAATGGCATTACCTATGAAAAGAAGTAGATAGACTAATTTGACAGGTGCAAATGTCAAACACCATATTAAAAAAAACAAACAACAAAGATTTGAAATTAATAACTAGGATTCAAAAACGAAGTAGAAGTATCATTTAGCTACTTTATTGGGTACAATCTGACGATCTAGCTACATTTAGCAGACCGTCTAGCTACTAACTGAAGGTAGCAGTTGGCAACACTGTTCTCGTGCCAGGCAGTGAGCTTGCGCGCGCTGCTACTTGCTAGTGTCAGTTGAACTTTTCGTAAGTTCATAAAATTATTGAAAACAAAATGTAGGCCAATAGAGGTAGTGAATGGTTGGATTTAGACATTGAAATATCTAAAAGCATTGAAATAAATAGCTACTAAATTATTGTCTCTGAACTACGTGTCACGTTACATTCATAAATGTTCATAGTTCATTTATTGTAAAAAAAATTTAGGTAATAGACTAACTTTTTATGACAAAAATTGTAGGTATGATTTAGACATTGAAATATATATATAAGCATTTAAATAAATAAGTAAGTAATAATAAAATTATTGTCTCTAAAAAATACGAATACCTATACATATGGACATGGCCGCCAATGAAGGGAAATTTAAAAAAAAACTTCGCACTTCATGCGAATTTGGTAGTTGAACTTTTCGTAAGTTAATAGTTAATTATTGAAAACAAAATGTCGGCATTAGAGATACTGACTTTCCATAAACGGGTGGATTTAGACAATGAAATATCTAAAACCATTGAAATAAATAGCTAAGTAGGTACTAATTATTGTCTCTGAGCTCAGCTAGAATACGAATAGGCCATAACATGGCCGCCAACCGCCAATGAAGGAGAATTAAACCAAAACTTCAGCGCATAACGCGCATGCGCGAGGTGATCACCTCACTCGATTTTCACATATCATTCCACGCGATTCTGTTAAATCACTTCACTTGTGTGAGAGCCTGCGCGCGTTGGAAATGTCAGTTGAATTTAGTAATAGTAGTAACTTGAGCGCGTAACGCGCATGCGCGAGGTGATCATCTCACCCGATTGTCTTGTCTTGGAAACCATAATAATACCACTTCAACGCAACGAGCCTGTGCGCGCGTTGCAAATGTCAGTTGAGGTTAGTAGTTATATAGTTATAGTAGGTAATTACGATGATGATTAATTGATGAATATTTTGTTATCTATTTGCAACGCGTAGGTAGGTACCTAGTACCTAGATTTAGTCCGCACGTCTTTTTATTTAAATGACATTTACTTATGTAGGTTCCCACATCATTTGTGTGGAGTTAAATTGTATGGCCCGTCAGCCAGGCACACTTTTAGCACTCGATCACTGAATGCTTGGCCGCACTGGGGCACTGGTAGCAATGGTAGCGCGGTGCGGGAAGCGGCGCTGCGGGTTCGGGGACGCGCGCAATCTTGGCTGCAGTTCTGTCCGGTGTCCGCAGTCGAGCCGCGAGCGCGACTTCGTTCCGAGCGTTGTCGTGTCCAGTGTTTGTCAAATATGGATGAAGAAGACTTAGGTAGTTTTACTTGAAAATTCTTACTTTAAATGGCAATACGTGCGTGGTCAGCTCGAACTAGTACGAGATCCTAGCTACCGCGCGTTTTGCCGCTTGCTGCCCGCGCTCTTATTACGACCACTTGTCATAATTCTTTAATATGGACCCGAGCTATGGCGTGAGTTTGAGTGGCCCGCGCGCTCTCCGCTCCAAGTAGCCCGCGCGCTCTCCGCGCCATGCAGCCACTCAAATGAAGTTTTTATGTTTCAGTAGGTATCTCGCGCTGCGTCTGCCCCGCGCCCCCTTTTGCAGTCTCGCCAAGCACTGATGACCGACCGAATCTCTCTTCATAATGAATAGATTTGGTTTCGTTACAACGCTGAACAACGTCGCACAGTCTTTACTGGACTCGATCCCCAATCGCTTCTTCAAACACATCGCGATTAGGTTATGGGATTGCGTTTATACAGGGTTATTGGTAAAACACCAGCAACCTCTTAAGGAGTCATTGTACTCATCATTATGAACAACTTTTACTATGGGAACAAATATGAAATCGCGAAAAAAAAACAGCTGTTCCGTACATTTTGACGAGTTAAGCGAACATAAATGTACGGAACAGCTGCTTTTTTTTTCGCGATTTCATATTTGTTCCCATAGTAAAAGTTGTTCATAATGAGGAGTACAATGACTCCTTAAGAAGTTGCTGGTGTTTTACCAATAACCTTGTATAAATAAACAATCTAAAAATGGGTTCTTAATAACAATCTTTGTCGAAACGCATTTTCTTTTGAATGTTTTATTTTATTTATTATAAGTAGGTATGGTTTCAGGCTATAAGGACTAGTCTAGGAAAACAATTGAGTAAGTAAAACAAAATTGAGTTTCTGACTGAATACCTATCTGTTTTGCTATTTTATTTAAAAGCCTCCCTAAATGGTATTAATGTTTAGACCCTTAAATATTTGTTTTAAAATAATACAATATTATCAATAGAATTAGAATCAAAATATTATTAAAATCTCGATTATGATTGTAGGTAAATGTAATGCTTAGGCATCCCTAGCTTCAGTGACACTGACGGCTCACTCCACGCTCACTTCACTTAAATTTTCACGGTGTGATAGTTACAGAATCGACCGGCTGATCACTGTGATTGTGACAAAAAAATAACAGATCCAATATCTGTTATTAAATCACAGCCTGTGATTTTTGATAAATACGTATCTCAATCGAATATCATCTTTATTTCTTTTGATTTAAAGTCGAAAATCGTATCTATCTGTTATAAAATCACAGCCTGTGATTTTTGTACAGACGATAAATACGTATTGACTCAATTGAATATCTTCTTTATTTCTTTTCGTTAAAGTCGAAAATCGTATCCGAAGTTTTAACAGTAACAGTCTTGAGGATCTGTGATTTTAAGTAACAGATATTTTTTATCGTTAGGAGCAATTGCTATCTGCTATTTTATAATATCTGTGATTTCTATCTGTGACGATAAATACGCCTCACTCCTATGATCTGATTGGTTTTGATTTGTTATTTTGGTTGGTTTCGTTCATTAGGTTCAAATTAAGAAGTCAAGAAACGAGTCGTTACAGATCGATTCAAACTTAATGGCGGCTCGGAAGTTAGCTTTTAGCTGCGCAGTACCCCACCCTTCACCCCCGCTGTCACATGAAATTGTTATTGCGCAGCGACTCGCCTCAGTTTTCGAGAACCGGTCCATTTGATTTTACGCATAAGATCCTGCCGCGCCCGCGCCGCCGCCGCCGCCCCGCTGCCCGCAAGATTCGAGGCAGAGGCCTTATGGTTGATTTGATTTGTTCGACTATCGGACAGCAATAAATACACAAATATTGGCATGTTTCTGGGGAAAGTCAACAATATAAATCGATAAATACGGTTCCCGAAGAAGAAGATGCCACACACTATCCAGTAGAGTTCTTAGAATCCCTTCAGCACACAAAATTTGTTTAAAAGTCGGAGTGCCAATAATTCTTCTCAGAAATTTAAGTCCTCCCAAACTTTGCAACGGCACTCGGCTCATAGTCACCAATCACCAACAAAACGTCATCGAAGCCGAAATCTTAACAGGTTGCGGCGCCGGTGATGTTGTTTTTATTCCAAGAATTCCTCTCATTCCCAATAATTTCCCGTTTAGTTTTAAGCGTGTGCAATTCCCCGTCAGCCTGTGTTACGCCATGACCATTAACAAAGCTCAGGGCCAGACATTATCCGTTGCGGGGGTGGATCTTAGTATTGGTTGCTTTTCCCACGGCCAACTTTATGTAGCTCTTTCGCGTGTGAGCAAACCTAGCAACTTTTTTGTGTACGCTCCAGGTGGTTCCACCGCTAATATTTTATAAAGAGAAGCATTTTCTTAAATAAAAACACAAGTTTTTTGGCAGTTTCTTACTAGGAAAAATCACCAGGCCTGGTCGAAAGATTCCCCCTTTTTAAATGAAGGTACAACTTTTCTAAGCGACATATTATTGTTTTCCGACATCCATGCGAACGAAGTCGCGGGCACAGCTAGTTTAATTAATAAAATTAAAAAATAAATATTTAATAGGTCATCGTCATTATGGAGGGACCAACGTTTATGGTCGATATTTCTCAAAAGATTCATGTTAGGGACAATTACATTTCATATATCTACAGTAGAATTAAGGTATTTGTAATACTATTACTATAAAGGTAGAATACTTCTCCAACCAACGTATCCATCTGGTCCGTCCTTGACGTCAAAATAGAGGGACCAAGGATTTTGTTATACATTATAATTATTAACTTAAACAATTTATTGTTCATTAATAAATTACTTATGAATACATATACATTGAGGCAGCAAAAATTATTACAGAGGTAGCAAAAGATGTAAGACTTGGTCACTCTTCCTCCCTGGTTAAGGTAAAGGCCTCCCCTTTTTCCATCCAAACTTGTCTATTTTGTATGACCTCTGGCCATGTTGGCCCCGCAAACATGACTACATCGGCGTACATTTATTAGAAATCAATAGGTAAATGATTTATTTAGTTAATTATTCAATATTTCAGCCGTCTGCTACCTTCAGGAACATCCAAGCGTGACGTACTCGTGTAATAGACCAGGTGCTGAAGAGTTTGGGTCCTGCAGCGAGTACGAGCCTCGGGGGACCTCCGTCCAGCCCGAGTGTCGCCCTGGTTACTATAGCCCAGCGGCCATGCCTCAAATGCGATGCGTCGATGGGACCTGGGACTATGTGGCTCAATGTGCCCCAGGTACATACTCTATACATTAAAACAAAGTCGCTTGTCGAGATCGTGTCTGTCTGTGTGACTGCTTAGATCTTCTAAACTGCACAACGGTTTTTAATGCGATATGCGAGATGCAATATTATAATCCAACTGATATATGATAAAGAAATCTTCAAGTTTGGACATGTCACCATAACAATAATTGTAATTTGTAAAAGCTCTCTCAGTAAAATAGCTCTTATGGCCCAGTAACTGGGTTGTGGAGGTCAGATTCAGATATGTAGTCACATCAGCAGACGTAGCATGGCGCTTTCTATCTCTACGAAGAATAGACATAGCTTTTTCTATACAAAGTTCGTTTCTTCATTTTTGACATCCACCGTAGAAATCTTTATAAAATCTGTCATTTTGTCTCTCATTTCTAACGATCTTTGTCTAGGTCTTTTTGTAAAGAAAGTTTTCTATCCTTACTGTCAAAATCACACTGACAACTGATATGTCATATGACAAAACAAAGAATTCTGAGTCGAATTACGTAAAAGCGTAGCGTAAAAGAGTGAATTTCGTAAAAAGTGCAGTTGACTTTTTTATACTTTGCTGCCATCGTACTGTCTGCAGGAAACGTCATTTTTGTCTACTCTTCCGTCGACAAAACGGTGCTCATTCTACGCCTGCATGTGAAATAGGATGGATGCAGCTGAATACCGCTGGGTATTCAGCTGCATCCAGTTAAACTAGAAGCCGACCCCAACATAGTTGGGAAAACGCTAGACATGATGATGTTTTATAAAGAGCATCTAATTTCTCCACAGAATGTGGCCGACTGTCAGATAATGCCACCACCTTGCCGTGGTATGTATACATAAACAAAGCAAACAAGAGCAGTTTACAAGAAAAAATAATTGATTTCCGAAGGACCTGTCCAGGGACTATTATAAGCCCCAACATTGTTATAACAGGTGCGGTTTATATGTATATTTATGTTAATGTCTTGGAAGGCCGATGGATTTGAAATGTTCTGGAGTGGCGACCGCGTACCGGAGGGCGTAGAAAGGCATCCCACGAGTCATGAAGTGGACCGATGCATGTGAAGGTGGTTGCGACAAGCGCAGTAACGGTCGATGTGGCGACTCTTGGGGGAGTCATATGTCCAGCCGTGGCCGTCATTTGGCTGAAATGAAGACAATGATGCTGATGATGCTAACTTCTCCATGTAGTATTTTTTTCTTTTTGATTCAGATTAGTAGAGCAATGATAACAGCCTTGACTTACTGAGTTAATATAGGTCGTGAGTTCTAGCCCAGGCAGGCATTTAACTTTGTGTAATTTATATCATCACCACACTGCTCTCAAAACTGTGAAGGAAAACATCGTGAGGAAACCGGCATGTCCTAGAACCAAAAATTCTAAGACAAGTGACATCCACCAACCGGCACTGGGCCCGCGTGGTGGTTTATGGCCCGCTCCCTCTCATAGACAGGATGCCTGTGTCCCAGCAATGGGAATGTTATAGGCTGATAAAGATAATTATAATTGTTTGATAAAGAGGAGCTCGTGGCTAAGTAATAATAGTCGCGCGGGTCGATCCATTAGTGTTAAGCTACGCTTGCCGGGGTTGTTCCGCGGACGGATGACCATCTTTACGTACCGAGACTCCTCCGTGCTTCTGAAAGCACGTTAAGCCGTTGGTTCCGGCTGTTATTCGTGACTCTTTGACAGTCGTAACGGGTCGTTAGAAGTCCGAAAGTCTGACAACCAGTCTTACCAAGGGGTATCGTATTACCCAGTTACTGGGGTGTGGAGGTCAGATAGGCAGTCGCTCCATATAAAATACTGGTATTAAGCTGCATCCGAGTAGACTGGAAGCCGACCCCAATATAGTTGGGAAAAGGCTAGGCTTATTGATTGTTTCATAAAGTCCTAACCGTATAAAATTTATCATTTCAGCTGCGCATTGCTTCTGGATAGGCGATTCTTTTAAAATTAAGATCGGTCCCATTGTGGTCACTAAGAATTATTTGGGCCCGTTTAGTGACGATGATATTTTTCCTGTAAGTACCTCCTACCTATGGTATGCCAGACGACCAAGATATACAGTTCTAGTATTAAAAAAAATACAATAGACGTGGATATATTTAGTAACCTATTCCGCTTAATATATTCTTCAAGAGTCATAAAAACACTGTAAGAAATCGACACGTGCTTTTCACGTCTCAACGAGGCATCCTCAGGATGACGATTGACCTGTTGCAAACCAGAACACGACGTTGCGGTACGGCAACACGCAACACGTCGTGTCTGAGGGTGTCTATTGTATTTGATAATGGATTTCCGTAAAGTCACGTCGTGGATGGCACTATCTACACAGGGTGTAAGGGACAGGCCTCCGCAAATTAACAGGGGGCATTCAGCTCCTTATTTTGAATCATATTCCACCGGAAATTATCTCAGGTTTTTTTTTTCTTATCAGTTACTATACCTTTATTTCAATGTGAAATTACATTATCTGTAAGCAGCACTCCATTTACGTGAACAAAACAGCTAAAATAAAAAAAAAACAGCAATGGATGTTATGCGTGAAGCTCAGAATTTACATTGATAAATAACGTGTCGTGTCGCGGGCGCGCTCCCTCCGCACGGGGAGTGCGGCTACGTGTGTTGTGCCAAGGTAATGAATTAATGATACATTGCGTGTGAGGTAATAAAACAAATCAGGTTTATTGAATTCCCATACCGTTTTATTTTATTTTTATTACATAGGAACAACAAACAGCTACACTATACAAAATTAAAAAAAAAAACATCAATAACTTAAGTAATAATGTAGCCCACAACGCTGTTCACAGATTACCACCAATAAATAAAACCTTAAAGTCACTAGGTGAACCGTTCGTGCAATTCCGTTCCTGAAATAATTTCATATATCGGTCGTCTTAGTATGATATACTGAATTCATCCCATCATTCAGTCTGCGGAGGGCTGTCCTGTAAGAGTAAACAGTGACGCTCACTGACACGCTTGGCTTGTATGGAAAGTTTCGCCAATACTGGCAGCGGCCGAGGTGTCTCCGTGCTCTGTGATATTTGTTTTAATTATCTACATACAACACATTATAGGAGTAAATTTCCCGCAGGTAAAAGACTTGAAGAGAACCAACCGCTATCAAGGACGGAAGACTAAGTACGACGATGACATAGCTCTGGTTATATTGAGTCAAGCTTTCACATACTCCAGGAAGTTGCTTCCGGTCTGCCTGGACTTTGACTACAGCTTCAACAAGAAGCAGTTGCAGGAGGGAAACTTGGGCACGGTAGGAACCATTTTTTCAAAAACGAGTTTCTCAATTCGTCTGTACCTATGTTTTTTTTTTTTTTTGTTTGTGTTACCGGATTACTCCGCCAGTTATGAATCGATTTTTAACCGACTTCTTCAAAAAGGAGGAGGTTCTATGTTCGTCTGTATGTATTTTTTTTGTGTATGACAATTTTTTTTTTCTTTTTTTTTATCTTCAATATTTTCGCCAATTGTGAACCGATTTAAAAAAATATTTTTTAGTTCGAAAGGGTTCCCATATAAATGTTTTTAACTTTGCTTGCGTAGTTTTTGAGTTAGCTTCAATATTACGAATTTTTCCCACTTAGTCTATGAGATGATATAATTATTTGTAAATAACAGTGATGGAGTCACATAGAATATCGTTTATGTGGAACCACCTCTGAAGCATGACCTACCAAAAAAAAAAAAAAAACATCAAAATCGATTCATATTTGGCGGAGTAATCGAATCGAATTTTTAACCGACTTCTTCAAAAAGGAGGTTCTCAATAAAGTTTCTGATGGTCGTCAGGTGGGAGTGTATCGTCCCGGCGATAGGGATGAGGTGACGACAGAACAGTCGCTGCTGCAGCTTCAGAGGATGCCCTACATACCAGCTCAGAAGTGCTATGAGATACCAGGTGTCTTCGGCGCCAGTTATATCAGTAACAGGATTTGCGCCGATCGGAAAAATAGTGAGTTTTTTTTTTTTGTATTTTTATTATTTATCACTAAATAGTTCACGTAATAACTTCTGCCCAAGACTTCGCCGCGTGGAAGTTAACTATAACATAAAACTAAGTAAAAAACCCCAAACGGCGCAAATACTCCAATTTTATAGGGACTTATATGTTCGAGACGTTTGGGGTTGAAACACTAGGCCCATGGGGTCCGAGTAGGTACCCACTTAGTTTTTCGGGACATCGCCAAACGAGCGGGTGAGATAAAATTTGGGGTTGGGTAGGCTCTTAACTGGCGAAACTTACTTGGGCTATCTAGCCTTATAATGAAAAACAACAAGTTGTTTTAAAATAAATTGGGCACATTTTAGGAGTATGTAAAGACAAAACATTGCAGGTGCATTATAAGGCTAGATAGCCCAAGTAAGTTTCGCCAGTTAAGGGCCTACCCAACCTCAAATTTTATCTCGCTCGCACCACTACTCGCGGCCTGAGTGAGAGCGACACGGAGTGGGGGTGCTGGCGGCTCCAAGTCTCGAATAGTTTAGGTAATTGCTTTTTACGGTGAAAATATTGGTAATTAAAAACAAGACCTGCTATATAGTTATTAGTTCAGTAATTCAGCAAAGTTTCATGAACTAATTTGAAGTATTTTTTGAATACCAGCGGTTTATAATTCGGTTTGGAGGTAACTTTGGTTTTTTTTTCTATCGAGAAAACTTTATGTATGTACTTAATCGTGTTTATGTCAAACATAGGACCAGAAATTAATGCTGCAGTATTTTCGGCATAATGGAGGATCATGCTAAGCAATTTGAGGTAGGGTAGACCCGTAACTTAATGACTTATCCTACAATTTCCATGTCCACAGGTTCGCGTATTTGTAACGTGTTCAACGGTGGTTCAGGTCTCGCCTTCCCTAAAGATCAGCAAAGCGTTGTCCGTTACTACCTACGAGGCTTGGTGACTCTGGGACTTTCATCTAGCTCAATTTGTTCCGCATTTGAAATCATATTATTTACTAATGTATATAACCATAAGAGTTTTATAATAGAGCACCTTGCGACATCGTTACCACCTCGCGTGGTGGGATGGCAGGAAACTGAGGACGTCATAAAAGGTACGCGCTGATCTCCCACTAAAATCCAGCCAAACTGACAAATTGACTGACAGACTATCTGAGAGGAAATAGGGTCGGTCCCTTCCCCATACAAACGCTCTTGCCTGTTTTCTCTCTGGTTTATGACCTTAGAGCAATGTTTTTTTTACAGTAAAATAAATATCAACTGTTTTCCGTTTTGATGATACATTATCTGTAGAAGCATTAGAACCCTCAGGAAATGCTCAAAATGGCCTCTTTAGAAAAAAGAAAACATAGGGGCACAGTAAATATCCTTCATATTCAATGTATAAAATATGACTTTTTGTATGGAGAAAAGACCGACCCTATTTCCTCTTAACACCTTACTTCTAGTTAATTGATTCAGGCGTGAGTTTCCGGAAATCCATGATAAAATACAATAGACGTAGATATATTTAGTAACCTATTCCTCTTATCTATTCTTCAAGAGGTATAAAAAAGCTTGTAAGAAATCGACACGTGTTTCACCTCGACGAGGCATCCTCAGGATGACGATTGACCAGTCGCAAACCAGAACACGACGTGTTGCCACACCGCTCGGTGTGGCAACATTATGACTCTTTAAGAATAGTTAAGCGGAATAGGTACGTGGTGCGTGGATTGACCTTGATGAATTACGCCCCAGTTTTTAGGGTTCCGTAGTCAACAAGGAACCCTTATAGTTCTAAGTGATCGTAATTCCAGAAAGTTTTCGCCCCAAAGGCGTTCGGTTGTTTTAGTTATAAGTAAGTACTATTTTTTGCATGCAAATACTCAATGTAAAGTAAGGGAAATTAATTGTTAGAAAAATTGACAACCAACTTTAATTGTCTCTTCTCTTCAGCTGCATCCGGTTAGACTGGAAGCCGACCCCAACATAGTCGGGAAAAGGCTAGGCAGATTGAGTGAACTGTTATTCTTTGACAGTTTTATGAATTGGCAAATTGTCGGATTTGTTTAACCATTTTTATTTCCCCGACTAACTGGAACTAATTTTTTTTTAGTATGTATCCTCCGCTGTATCTCTCATAAGTACATTATTTAAAGATAAACTTTTTCGATTAAATGATAAAATCCATAAGTCTTTTATTTATTAAAGGAACTATACACAATATATTATACAACTAACTATTACTTAACTAATGGAATCCTAATTAGTAAAAATAAACAATTCATATCTAAAATATGGCGTCGAAAATTTCCTCCGTATCGCTGTCGGCTGGTAATGTACCCAAGACACTGGCGGCATTGCCACGTTGTATGGCAATGCTTAGCCTCTGACCAAGGTAAAAGCCAGTCCTTAGGTCACGGGAAGTGTCAAACAGCCGTTTGGAGATTTCATTGAACAAACTATGAGCACTCGGACCCCACGGCCCTAGGATGATAAAATTATATTTATTTGTGTGTAGTGGTATGTAACCCACACATGCAGACGAACTTGTGAACTCAAGTACCTTGACGTCACACGACTCACACGTCCCTTAGTTTGAACTCAGGGATCAATAGTCGGTCACTAGCCGCCAATACAGTAGGTCACTAACCACCAACCGCATCACTTATGCGTCAAATTATAATCATCATAATCTTACTAAACTTATTGTTTGTTAACCGTGTTTAGTTATAGTAACTTTATTGAACTCATTGTGAAATACCCAATGAACATTTAATTTAATTACACTATAGAACCTGTAATCACATCAACCCGACAAAAGTTCTATATGTGTAAATTGGTTTACAAAACACTTTTACACGTCAAAAAGATTTAAGGAACATCAACGATACGTCAGTCGCAATAGCACACTTTTCCCGCGACTCCGTCCGTGAGCATTTTGTACTTTCCTCTAAAAAATTCAACACCCCCTCCACCCCTTTTGAAAGATAGTTTTGGAAAATTAATAGTTACGTACGTTTAATAAACATGACATAAACTGGTTATGATTTATTTAACAACTGTTGGAGGTATTTACAATTTAAAATAAAATATACAATCTAACACTAACATTATGTACAAAGGACAAAAATAAACATGATATTGATTGACATTATGTAGCTCATCAAATCAATTGAGCGGCCAGGTACATACATAGCGATGACTAATAACACAATCAAGGAGTTTACATACATTTAATGTCATCATTTATAGACTATAGAGTTCGTGGCACCAAAGAAGTCTCGCAGACTAAAAACTTTTTACAAAAAAAAAACAACCGACTTCCAAACAAAACACTACAAAAGTGAAAAATAACTTTAATTTCGGAAGTCGGTGGCAAAAAACTAAAATTGAAAAGCAAAGACACCGACTTCCGAAATTAAAGTTATTTTTCACTTTTTTATTTACTCATAAGGTATGAATTCGAATAGCGCCGCCTATTAAATACCTATGGAAAATGTATTGGACCAGTGCGTGACGCGGAAGCAATGCCGCTGCTGGTGGCGTTGGTATAAAAAAAAATACTAATAAAAAATGTTTGGTGGCGCATCATCGTGAACATCTTGATTTCATTATTGCAATAAGATCGCTCGAAGCGGGTGCGGCGTGCGAAGATTACCAAAAAGGTCTTAATTTTTAGTAAAAGATTGCCAAATAGTGAAATAGTGAGTGATCATCAAAATGTTTGTGTTTAATATAGTTTTAATTGGTTTTGGTAAGTTTTTATTTGTTTATTATAAACAAAAAGAAACAATTGAAAACATGTCATGAAAAAAACTAGTTATATTTGCATGAAAACCACAATAAAATAGCCTCCTCGAATCCTAATTAAAGGCCCATCTCATTCACACGTACCACAACGTTTGCGTGGATATGACGCATGTTTCCCCCAACCTTTTCTTATTTTTTCTTTGTGTTTATTTTATTTTTTTGCGTCATGTTTACCGCACATAAATGTATTTTCGTTCTTCTTTCTTTCATCTAAGGGCCGTTTAATATGCAGATGTCCTTTTATGCTCAAAAGCTGACCCGACAGACGTTCAAATTAAAAAATGTCATAGACTTTCAAGTTTTCAGTGTCTTTTTTTTAAAGAAAATTGGAATACAAAAATAAATAGCTAAAACGGCCGTTCGCAAGAGATGCGCTTACCATCGAACAGTATTTATATTTTTAACCGGTTTCTTCAAATGGAAGCAGGTTCTCAATTCGTCTAAAAGTTGAAAAATAAAAATTTCGTACAAAAAAAAAACAACAGACTTCCAATAAATGTGAAAAATAACTTTTATTTCGAAAGTTGGTGGCAATACCTAAACGAAAATTGAAAAGCAAAGACACACAGTAATTTTTCATTTTTTTGCGTTTTTTTTGGAAGTCGGTTGTTTTTTTGTACTTATTTATTATACCTAGATAATAATAAGGATAACTGAAAGGTTATATGTTTATCTGGTTTTGTCTAGAAAATGAAGGTCAAACCGCTATTATTATGCGTCAGATAAAAACTAACAAATTGATATAATCAATAAATAAACAGTTGATTCGATTCGACTGATTGGGCTTCCCCCACAAAAATAATAAATTAATCATTCTGTTATACCTTGTATCCTTTTTTTTTTTTTTTTTTTTTTTTTTTTCCGGGGTGGAAAATCCTCATGGATGTCCACCGCCCTGGGGCGGGCGGAGGGGTCTGTCAGACTCTTACTGACTAAAAACCACCCCGGTGTTCCGACTCACACCTGCGCCGGGGGTCGCGGGAACGTAAAAATCTTCCGCAACCCCCGACTGGTGCCGGCCCGCCATCGCGGGCCTCCTCGGGTCAGGGGGGGGAGTGAGGTGTTTGACTCCCCCCGTGACGTCTAAGAGGGGCGCGCGTGGAACACTACGCGCCGCCACCTCGGGTCCTGATGTATGGGGGGCGACGGACGTCCCCGAGTCCGTCGCCCCTGGACCCATTTAGGGGGGCTGGAAGAGGGCGTTATCCGCCCTCCGCCGACGCCCGGTGCGCCTGCTGCGGGCCGGGTGAGTGGACGAGATCTCCCTCTCCCTTTCCGCAGCCTCCTTCTGCGAGACGACTGTCTCGCAGTAGGAAACCACCGCGTCCCAGGACTCCTCGCTGTCGACCATCGACTCAACGACGGCCGGCAGCGAGAGGTCACTGCCTACTTCTGAGATGAGGGCACGGCGCGGCTCCTCCCAAGCGGCACACTCTGCCAGCGTATGCCGCGCCGTGTCCTCCCGGCAGTCGACGCAGTGGTGACACCGAGCGTCCGGCTCCCTGTTTATGCGACACAGGTACTTCCCGAAGCAACCATGCCCCGAGAGCACCTGCGTCACCCGAAACGACAGGGAGCCGTGCCTCCTCCCGAGCCAGCGCTCGAGCACCGGCCGGACCGCCTCGATGATGTCGAGGCCGGCGGTAGGGCGTGAAAGCCTTTCCCGCCATTCCGCCACCAGGACCTCGCGAAGCTGAGACCGATGCAGCTCTATGTGTCGCTGCATCGGTTGCTCACCCCGCGCCCTCGCTTCCTCGCGCCACCGATACGATGACGCGAGTACTTTCGCCTCGAGGTCCCAGGGCGGGGATCCGGCCAGTGCACAAGCCGCCTCGTAGGAGATCGTGCGATACCCCCTGATGACTCTGACGGCCATCGCTCTCTGCGGCTTGCGCAGGACTGCGATACTACCGGCCGTCAGGTCAGCCGCCCAGATCGGGGCCCCGTAAAGGGCCATCGATCGCACGATCCCCACGTAGAGCCGCCTACAAGCGGCGCTCGGGCCCCCCAGATTGGGAAGCAGCGTTGACAGCGCTCCAGCAGCGCCCAGCAACTTGGGCGCCAGCCGTCGGAAGTGGGGCCCGAAGTCCCACCGGCTGTCGAGCACCAATCCCAGGTACTTCATGGTGGACTCGACAGCGATCCGAGCCCCCCCGACCACGATGTGAGAGCCGGGTGGCGGCGCCCGCCGGGGGCCATGAAACACCATGGCCTCCGACTTGCTGAGGGCCACCTCCAGGCCTAGGCGACGTATGCGGCTCACCACCTGTGAGACCGCAGCCGTCGCCAACAACGCTGCCTCCCTGTGCGAGCTCCCCCGGGCAGTGACCAGCGTGTCATCCGCATAACACGTCAGGTCGACCCCCGGACTGAGCTCGCCCCTCAGCACCCAGTCGTACCCGATGTTCCACAGGAGCGGGCCTACAACCGAGCCCTGTGGAACACCGCACGACATGCGGCGCTGGTTTCCGCCATCACGTCCCATGTAGGTGACACACCTCTCCGAAAGATAAGCCCCAACGATGTGGCGGAGGTAGGGAGGCACCCCATGGTACCGCAGTGCCTCCCGAATACAACTCCAGGGCAGGGTGTTGAAGGCGTTGGAGATGTCCAAGGACACCGCCAACATCACCCCGCCCCGAGACACCGCTTCCTCCGCCAGGACTCTAACCCGCGACACAGCGTGGATTGTGGAGCGCCCATGCCGAAACCCGAACTGGCTGTCGTCCAGGTCCGGCCCCTCTCTGCACAAGTGGCCGACGAGGCGGGCTGCGATTATCCGCTCAAACAGCTTGCCCACCTCGTCTAGCAGCACTATGGGCCGGTACGCGGACGGCGAGTCCGCAGGGCGCCCCGCCTTCCTGAGCAGGACCAGACGACCAGATTTCCACAAAGTGGGAAACTGGCCCTGCTCAAGGCACGCTGTGTAGAGTCCTCTCAGTTGGGGCTCAAGCTCCTTCAGAGCGAGGGCTAACACGCAGCCGTGGATCCCGTCGGGCCCCGGAGCCACGTTCTTGGCCCGGAGCCGCATCACGGCCGCCCTCAACTCTGCCTGTGTCACCTCTGGGACGCTGATGGCGTTCTCCTCCTCTGTAGACTCTGCGGCTGTGGGCAAAGCCATCGGCGGCGGAGTATGCTCCGCTCTTGCCGGGAAGAGGGCTGCAACCACCTCTTCCAGCAGCTCGGGTTGAAGACTCTCCGTAAGTGGGGGCGCCGCGGCTCGAAGTTTCCCTCGGACCGCGCGATAAGGGCGCCCCCACGGATCCCCGTCTAGAGTCTCCAACATCTCCTCCCTGGCTCGCGTCCTCGACGCGCCGATGGCCAGCCACAGAGTCTCCTTAGCCGCGCGGTACACCTCATACAGCGCGGCTTCTTCGTCAGGGACCCGACGACGTCTCCTCCGGTATCGGGTGTACTGGCGCCTAACCGCCACGCACGCGACGCGCAGCTGTGCGATTTCGGCGGTCCACCAATACACCTGGCGCCTTGCGGACTGTGCGTGGACCCGGGGCATGGACGCGTCGCAAATTTGCGTCATCGCCCCGCGGAACCACAGCGCCTCCTGGTCGACGTCGACGGGTCCGTTCGTTGCCGACTCCCGGCTCCAGGCCTGGACAATAGCGGCCTCCTCGAGAAGCTCCCTGTCGATGCGCTTACGCGCCCAGCGTGGACCGTCCGTTCGCGGGGCCGGTGGACCGCGGCCGCCGGCGGTCTGGGCGGAGACGTCGAAGCGGATGTACCTGTGATCCGACAACGTCTCCACCTCCACAGCGACACGCCAGTCACGGACACGGCTCGCGACAGCGGGGCTAGCGAACGAGACGTCCACAATAGAACCGCCCCGCTGCCGAACGCACGTGTGGACCGAGCCCCGATTTAGGACGGTCAAGCCAGTCGTGACCGCCCACTCCTCCAGCGCCTCGCCCTTAGCATCGGTCACAGGGGATCCCCACGCCGCAGACTTGGCGTTGAGATCCCCCAGCAACAGCACCGGGCGAGGGTGGAGTCGGCCCACGACGGCACCCAACTCGACAAGGAACCTCTCGAAGTCGGCGAGACTCTTGTTGGGCGAAAAATACGCCCCAACCGTGCCAATGCCGTCCGCGAGGGCGGCTACCCAGCCGTGACCTCGGGACGGGTTGACGAGAGCCCCGCCAATGATGGCCACCAAACCGTCCAAGTCTCCCACCCAGTTATCCCTGGGGGGGACAAAATACGGTTCGGCGACCACAGCCACGTGAATCGACCACTCTGCCATGCTCTGGAGCAAGAGATCCTGAGCTCTAGCAGAGTGGTTGATATTGCCCTGGAGGAAATGGTAGAGCGCCGTTATGCGCAATCCATTCCCTCCGCACCATTCCTAGGCCGGGAGTCGGCCACAGGGCAGCCAGACTGCGGGGGGGGTAAAGAGCCCCCGGCAGCCTTGGCAGCCCCTCTCTTCTTCTTTTTCTTCTTTTTTGGGGCGGGTACGCCACAGGCCTTTCCGCCCGCCCTGTGCCCGGCAGACCTCCCTGCAGCTGTACAGAGGCTGCAGTTCGGCGCCGCGGAGCACTGGGCCGCCTTGTGGCCGGCCTGACCGCAGCGATAGCACAGCTCGCTGCGGTCTATTTCGGCGGTGCACCGTGCCCTGACATGCCCAATGTCGAGGCAACGGTAGCACCGCAAGGCCTTGGGTTGCAGCCGCTTCACCCTCGCTGCCACCCACCCCACCAATAGACGCCCAGCGTCGGCGACTTTGTTCGCCGCCGCCACCGGGCACCGCACCCAGATCGCGCCGAGCCCAGAAGACTCGACGCGTACCTCGCCTGTCCGGATGTCTTCGGGCGGACATCCACCAGAACGGGCGACAGCCGCCACGACCTCAGCTGGAGTTGTCGAGTCGTCCAGCCCGTCGACACGCAGTTCAGCGGTCTTCATCGGCCTGGACACCCGGACGTCCTCTGGGTTGAGGACCTCCCTAAGCTTGGCGGCCAGGACGTCCGCCCTTTCGCCGCTAGAGGCACCCGACACCTCAAGTAGTCGCGCCCCCGTAACCGCCTGCCTCAATCTGAGGCCGGACGGTATTCCAAGGTCGGGGAACGCGACTTTGGCTTTTGCCTCCGTAAGGACCGCCTTATAGGTGACGCCCCTTTCGACGGCTCCGGGCTGCAGCGTGATGACCACAGCCGCGGAGCGTGGGACTCGAATCCTAGGCGGCCCTTGAGCCTTCTTGGGTGCCGATGTCGGTGCTCCAGCAGGCACCAGTGGTGGCGGTGCCGTCTTCCTCTTACGGCGGCCCCTCTTGACGACCGCCGTCCAGGTCTCCGTGGTGGACCCGGGTGCAGTCGCCGAGGGCGTGTTCGCTGAGGGTGCGGTCGCCGGGTGGGTGGCCGTCCGAGAAGTGGACGCGGACGCGGCCTCCGCAGGCTTTTTCGTCGCTTTGCTGGCCGCTGGACCCGGTTTAGCGGGCTCCTCCTTTCTCCTCCTATCCGCAGCGAGCGGCGGCCGGAGAGTCTCTGCTGGGAGAAGCCTCGACTCCAGGCCCTGCAGACGGGCATTCAGCATACCCCCACACTGCAGCATGCAGATGCGAACGATCTTCTCGATCTCAGCGTCCGCAGGTGCGGGGGTAGGGACCGACAACTGGGCCGGCGATGTCAGGGCAGCGACGGGAGCGGAATCGGTGGCCGCAGGGCGACTCCGCTGCCATATCGCCTTCTGCGCGGCAAGCTCCCGCTTGAGGTCCTCGAGCTCAGATCTGAGACGGCTGTTCTCCTCCCACAGCTTCGCCGTCTCGTCTGAGCTTGTGCGACTAAGGAGGACCCCAACTGCCTCTTTTATGTCGCTAGCCGCCTCCTTCAGAGCGCGCGTGAACGTGCCCTTCAAGCTGCCAGATTTTGTGGCAACCTTCAGAACGACGTCCACGCCGTCCAAAACTTGGCGACTGAGCGCCACCGCCGACAGGCTCTCTCCGGCAGCCGCCTGAGCCGATCGTCGCTCTCGGGCCAGTCGGGCCATTTCGCTGACCTCGTCAGCCGCCACCGCCTTCCGCTGCGTCCGCCTTGCGGCATTCATCTCCGCCTTGTTGCTTTGCAGCAACAGCGGGGACGCAGCGGAGTCTTCACTCGGGTCCCCCTGGGTCCGGTCGCTTTCGGTGCTCCCCATTGGTTCCAGCGGCGTAGCGGGCCGCAGAAAGCGGCCCCGTAAGTCACGGTCCGGTAACCGAGTGGAACTTCCGCCAGCTCCCACTCGCCCACGCCCCCTCTGCGCAGTACCAATTTTGGCTACTGCCAGGTTTTCCTCGCTAGAGGAAAGGGAGTGTTTCCCCTTTAATGCGCTGGTGTGACTGCGCCTGTCCTGGTCGGACAGTCGGTCCTTCTCAGGACATGAGCCTCCTCGGCTCTTGTTGCCGTCAACGACGGCACGTGGCTTTGTTGCGTCGCACAGGCGCTCCAGGCTAACCCGGAGCTCCTTTTCTTGCGACGCAAGACTTGGTTGACGAAGGTCGGCGATGGTCTGCCGGCCTACGAGACTATTGGTGCCCCCCCCATATACGGTGGGGCTGCCTTCCGTAGAAGGACGGGATTGTTCCTCCATGAGGAGGTTGCCCGCCTGGGGATTTTTTCCATTAGCCTGCATTTTTTCATTTATTTTCCTTTTTAAGGGTGAGGTCCCTTTTTTGCGCTAACGACCGGATACCCTCCGGCCATTCATCCCCTCGGCACGCTAGACCTTGGGATTGGGGTAATTTTTTAGAGAGGTTATCTTCCTCGCGGCCCGGGCCTCAGTGGCCCGGACCCCCGTTCCTGAACCCAAGATTACGGGGTGGCCGACGGCTGGGCAGAACCAGCCACCGCCCCGACGTCTCCTCGCTGCCGCCGGATGCCGGACAGACGCAGCGTGGGCATTGGACGACCCTCCACCACCCACATTCCGTGGGTGCAGCGGTGTGCACCGTCCCTCCCCATTGTACGCCAACTCACCTCCCTCTGTAAGCAGAGGAGGAGTAGGCGTGTGCCCGTCTGTAGCCCGGTTCCCTTCACCGACCATCATGGATGATCGGTGATTGGAACCATGACCCTTCCCCGTTTGTTGAGAATTAGCCGCCGGCCCCAAGTGCCCACCAAAGCCTGGTGGGCAGTTGGAGCCGACGTTGCCCAGGGTGCGCCACGAGGAGGCTTCTCAACATGCACCCCAATACCTTGTATCCTAATCTAACCTATAAGTAGGGAGGTCCTTGCCAAGAAGTCCGACAGAAAAGGCTAAGAAAAAAAAAAAAACTGATTTCCCATCGCACAGTATAAACTCTATAAATGCAAATTAGGTAACTCTCAAAGTAGATACTAACATTTTTAAAGATTTAAGGTAATTTATTGACCTAACCACAAAAACACCATTTAATTTTGCTGTTCTCGGAAACGTCTGAACCGGTTTAGATGAGAGTGCGTTGCATTGAGCAGGCATTCTCAGCTGACTGGTTTTGAATCATTTTCCTTGTATTTTATTTATGATACTTATAAAGATTTTAAAGTGAGTCTAGTCTATCTGTCTATGGTATGCTCTTTGCTATTTATGTCATCACCACTGCTCTCAAAACGGTGAAGGAAAACATCGTGAGGAAACCGGCATGTCCTAGAACCAAAAATGCGAAGACATGTGACATCTACCAACCCGCACCAGGGCCCTGTTTATCAAAACTTACAAGTCTACACGTTCACAAGTTACCTAGAATGTTAATTTTCGTTAAATTCATAGCTCATCTCCATTCATAATCAGCCTTCATGTTCCCACTGCTAGGACACGGGCATCAGGTCATTTTTCTTTTGACCACATTTTAAAAAAGAAAATCGAATTTACTTGTAAACTTGTAAGACGGAATAGAGAGTCGCCCGACACTCTCAGGATATGCTATGATTTTCTACAAGTTGAAACTTACAAAGAATTTGTTTGGCTAAACAAAATCACGAATAATGAAAATATAAGTACTTGTGAACGAAATAATGACACTTGGTAATAATACAAGGCGTGTAAGTTTTGATAAACAGGGCACTGGGCCCTCGAAGTAGATTACAGCCCTCCCTCCTGAAGATCTGGCTCCTGCCTGAGGCCTGTGTCCCAGCAGTGCGAACAGTACCTAAGTATAGGCTGTTTGTACCACAAAAGTTGGGGACGGTACAGGAAAACTAGGTACGTGATGAAACCGATTTTCTTACAATACCTACGTATAGGACATATTTATTATGAGGAGCTCGTGGCTAAGTAATAACAGCCGCTCGGGTCGATCCATCAGGTTAAGCTACGCTTGCCGGGGTTGGTCCGTGGATGGGTGACCATTTTCACATATCGAGACTCCTCCGTGCCTCGGAAAGCACGTTAAGCCGTTGGTCCCGGCTGTCATTTGTAGATCTTTAACAGTCGTTACGAGTTGTCAGAAGCACGAAAGTCTGACAATGACAACCAGTCTAACCAAGGGGTATCGTATTACCTAGTTACTGGGTTGTGGAGGTCAGATAGGCAGTCGCTCCATGTAAAATACTGGTATTCAGCTGCATCCGGTTAGACTGGAAGCCGACCCCAACATAGTTGGGAAAAAGGCTAGGCAGATGATGATGGCCTACGTATGGGACATCCTCAGATTTCGGCAAAGTCTGTCGACAAATCCAGACCCAATAGGTCAAATAGAGGACCGCCATTCCCGGACAGCTATTTTACTGTCGGGGGCAAGGCAAGTTAGTAATTGAAAATGTCTCATTTTCGATTCGACAACCTGTCGAGTGATTGCGCTGGCAGCCATGCACCTTTTTGCTACGGTATTAAATTAATGATTTCATCACCACTGCTAAAACCAGTTAATAATTAAATAAAAAACTTGCACAAAATACAAGGTGAAGGAAAGAGTACATATTATTTGAACGTTGAAAATTAAAATACCTACGGTTAAAAGGTCAAACATCGATATAAATATTGATTGTATCGAAATAACGAAAATTGTTACCTATACCTAAATATCGTGAGGAAACCGGCACGTCCTTGTATTATTAATGCGAAGATTAGTGACGTCAACGAACCCGGACTGGGTCCGCGTGCTAGATTATTCTCTCTCACAGAGAGAATTCCTGAGTCCCACCAAGGAATCATTACAGGTTGATTATGAAGAACTAAGAACTAAGTAGTATGGCTGTACCCTGCCTCAGATTTTATCTCGCTCGCACCATACTACTCGCGACCTGAGTGAGAGCGAGACGGAGTGGGGCGCTAGCGGCTCTCAAGCCTCCAAAAGTTTAGGTAATTGCTTTTTACGGTGAAAATAATGGTAATTAAAAAAAAACATAAGACCTGCTTTATAGATTAGTTCAGTCCAAGTTACATGATCTAATTTGAAGTATTTTTTGAATACCAGCGGTTTATAGTTGTGTTTAGAGGTAACTTTGGAAACTTTTTCTATGGAGAAAATTTTATGTAATGTTTTCGTCAAACATAGGACCTAGCAGTAATCCTCAACTTTAACATATTATATTTATTTCAAAATAAATGCTGCAGTATTTTCGGCATAACGGAGGATCATGCTAACTAATTTAAGGTAGGGTGCGCCCTTCACTAGTAAATGCACGAAGACACATCAAGGCACATTTCCAGTCCGTAGTTGGGATGAATGTATCCCAAGAACAAACTTAACATTGTAGTTGAAAAACATGTTCTCCCTTAGGGGGGAATGTATGGGAGAACATGTTTTTGCAACTGCAAATCTAAGTTGGTCGAATTACTCGTTAACTTGTAGACCCTATAAACTTAGTTGTGACATTTTTCCTTTTTATTTTTTCACATGTATTATACTAAACCAATCATTTTGCTGGCAGGAGGAGGGGACGCTTGACTCTAACAAAAATTAGCACTTCAAAGCTTAATATTTCGCAAACGGATCCCTGAATCCAAAAATGGTTTTCACAATACGAGTATCTTTGATAATATTTCGCAATCGGATCCTTGAATCTAAAAAAGGGTTTTCACACACTCACCATAATTTTGAACGGCATTCCAACGACAACCCATCCATTACTTATCGAGACACCTCTGTGCCTCGGAAAGCACGTTATGCTGTTGGTCCTGGTTGTCATTTGCAGATTTTTGACAGTCGTTACGGGTACCTAGTCAAAAACTCAGCACCAGTCTTACCAAGAGTTATCGTATTACCTAGTACTGGGTTGTGGAGGACTGATGAGCAGTCACTCCATGTAAAACACTGGTATTCAGCTGCATCCGGTTAGACTGGAAGCCTAACATTAGGAAAAGGCTAGGCAGATTATACAGGGTTATTGGTAAAACACCAACAACCTCTTAAGGAGTCATTGTTCTCATCATTATGAACCAATTTTACTATGGGAACAAATATGAAATCGCGAAAAAAAAAACAGCTGTTCCGTACATTTATGTTCGCATAACTCGTCGAAATGTACGGAACAGCTGTTTTTTTTCGCGATTTCATATTTGTTACCACAGTAAAAGTGGTTCATAATGATGAGAACAATGACTCCTTAAGAGGTTGTTGGTGTTTTACCAATAGATGTTTTATCGTGTACGTACCGACTGCTCTGTGATGACACTTACAATATTATGAAGTTTAATTTTGAATATTTCAGCCGTTTCTCCAGCTGTGAGTTCAGCCGTCAGGAATCTTGCTTCGGTTACGACTTGCAGGTAAAATTTATATACACACTAAGGTTTTATATCGTACCACATTTACCTTACAATTATTCCTGCCAACACTGAACAGACGGACCAAGTACAAACGCGCGCAGTGACGCAAAAGCCTCTGGATACTACTAAGTAGAGTTAGCTAACTGAAGCGCCAGTAACGTGAGCCAGTAAAGAGGCGGCGAAAAGCGTAGGCGACGTGCGCCACCGCCTACGGCCTCGCGGTCCGAGGGGCCTCGCACCTCGAAAACAGGCTTAGTCCGCCACTAACTCGACTTAAACCTAAAAATATGACAGTCTCAACTGTTTTTTTGTTTTACATTTTCTTCTCGCTCCACCAGAGGGCCTCGCGAAATGTACCTCGCCCACATTCAATTTAGATCTAAAATATGGCGTCGAAAAATTCCTCCGCATCGCTGTCGGCTGGTAGTGTACCCAAGAGACTGGCGGCATTGCCACGTTGAATGGCAATGCTTAGCCTCTGACCAAGGTAAAAGCCAGCCCTTGGGTCGCGGGAAGTGTCAAACAGCCGTTTCGAGATTTCATTAAATAAACTATGAGCACTTGGACCCCACGGCCCTAGGGTTTCAACCCCAAACGGCTCGAAAATATAATTGCCTATAAGGCTATTATACTTTCGCCGCTTGAGGTTTTCCGCAGCCGCAGCGGCGGCGCCAGCACAGCACGCCGAGCCAGGAAGATGAGATGGCGCAAGAGTATCGACACACGTTGCGTCCCACACTAAAGGCCTACCCATCTTCCATGGAAATAAGGACATGCCGTCCGGTCTTTTGCCATCGTCGCGTGCCAAGCCATTGGGTTCTAATACAGCTGGAACGCCGACGGTGACAAGAGCTCGTCGGATGATGTCATTAATGTTAGCGTGACGTGCTAAGCGACCTGCACTTCGGCTGCAAGACAGGCCGTGGTGTCCGAGGCTGTTGACAACTTCGCCACAGTGACAGCGATGAGGAGAACAACATGGAGCTCCTAGTCGCAGGGAAGCAGCGATGCGGAACGTAGTGTCATCGAACAAAGTTCCCAGGTTCGATGACGGTAGTGCGTGAAGCCACAGACCCGACTCCCACTTACCCACAGCCAGCAGGCGCGCGCGCTCCGCAGTAGTAGCAGACGTGTCAAGTAAATTGTTCTGTACTACTCTGCAGAGCGGCTCATCCCACCGTCTCTGGGAAGATGGATAGTCGGGCGGATCTGTATTCGGGCAAGCGAGTCTCCAGGCATCCATAGCCTCGGTGAAGCACGGCACGTCAAAATTAATCAGTGTGGAGGCTAGGATTTTCCTGATTAATTTCTCAGTACCGTGGACCGAGGATATGAATGCCGGTAAACTAATACTAGAAATTTTGCGGATAATAATAATAAACTAATACTCTCTTGGGTACACTACCAGCCGACAGCGATGCGGAGGAATTTTTCGACGCCATATTTTAGATATTAGTTGTTTATTTGTACAGTTAGTTTTATTTAATTTTATTTAATATTAGTTAGAAAATTGTTTAGTGTTAGTGTAATTTAGATCTTGCACCGCCACCATGTCTTTCGAAGGACTGAGACAACTAGGCTGAGAATCAGAGGCCCTAGACAAAGTGACATTCTATCAGCGATAACGATGATGGAAAAGGCAAAAATGTATAGGACTGACGTATGCTATCGAAAAGCTTATGTCAATCCTGTTGAAAGTCGTTGTAGAAATACGAAACGCTTTCGAAGCGATTGTAACTTTCACACACTAAGACCCTGCGTTCTTCTAACAATCTTCTCCTACTCTGTCCTTCTCATACTTCTGACTTTGTTCATTCTTCTTTTCATATTCAGTCCATTCTTCTTTGGAATGCGCTTCCTCTTGATATCAGGACGGCCACCAGTCGTTATGCATTTAAGCGGAAATTGCGGAGTTTTTTCTCAAAATAAATAGAGTAGAGTCATGTCATCACCTCTCATCCTTGAATTTGTATGTTATATATATATATTATAGTATTTATTATAGTAAATATATGTGTAAGTATATGTATCATATGTTTATAGCTTATTTATGTACTGTACTGCTTTATCTATAATGCAATATGATATATTATTATTATTTTTTTTCTCTTCGTTCCTCTCAATTAGAGCACCTGCCATCTAATCTCTTCACCACCCTTGGTTGACTGGTAGAGAATGCCTCAGGCATTAAGTCCGCCTTTGTACCTTTTTTAGTGCGAAAAGTTTAAATAAATAAATAAATAAATAAATAAATAACTTGTCTAGGGCCTCTGAACTTTTTGAACGTGAAAATTTCATAAGCCCTCCAAAACGCCCACCCTTCACCACTTCTTAGTGGCACAACGTACTTCCTAGCAGCATAGCTGTCTGTTCAGTTGAACAGAGTCATAGGTCGTATCGTCGGTCATAGGCCGCTAATATTGCCTAAAAATAAGGCAGGACGCCTTCGGACTATGAGGAGCGACGATCTTAGCAATGGCTGGTAGTAGCAGGATGAGAGTTCCCGAGGAGGTACTTAATTGCGAGTAATTAGAGAGCAGAGTGGACTGGACTGCAATAGGCTTATGATGACAACTGCCTAATATCAATGCCTCTACATTGCAGGGGAAGCGAGTTCACATGTCTAGATGGCACATGCATCAGAGCTGGTGCAGTGTGTGATACCTACTGGGACTGTCCTGATGGCTCCGACGAAGCGTCCTGCTATTCAAGTACCAACTCGTAAGTATTTAGGGATATGAGGAACAGGGTGTAAAGTTCACTCATCCTCTATAGAGAAGAGAGGATCCTCCGACCAGGGGGCCAAGTCTACTAATTTACAAACGTGTCAGTGGTCTCACAATGATCAGTTTTTGACAGACATGCCATAAAAAATCTGTCAAAACTCATCATTGCGAGACCACTGACATGTTTGTAAATTAGTATACTTGGCCCCCTGACGGGTGTTGTGTCTGGCGGGCAACTGCCCAACGGTTGCTATCGGATTCTGGTTTATATGTCATCGAGCGGTAAACTCTAATTGCGCGATGCAGGAATTATGTGACGTCAGGTCTTTGATGCGTAGTTCGCATATGGCGATATAGATGCCAACACTAGTACCTTTTAAACTGGTTGTACAACCTTACCCCATGGCCACGAACTACACGCTCAAGCGAAGCGAGACTACCTAGTTATATTTCCTTTTAGATTTAATGGAAGCCATTTTTATCTACATTACTTAAAAATAACTGCCTCGTTTGTCTAGTCGTCGCAACCGAGCATGGGCTGGTTTTGGGGTTGATGCCCTGGTCGGGCAAGGTGATATAGCGTTTTTCATCTGTAATTTCTCAGAAGCAGTCTGGATTTGTGCCCGGTTGATGGCAAAAGGCTCGCCCTCTGTTACATGAGACTTACATAAACATAGCTGGCGAAATGTGGTTTTACAATATTATGGGGAACACCCTTTTCATTTTTTGTTATTATTTTTCTATTCCGGGAACATAGGCGTAATGTTATATTATTTACTAAAATATTCTGTTTCCAGATATCTGACAGAAGCTACAGTTTCTCATGAGCGATACAAAAGACAGTCAGCATGTGGGTAAGTGCGAAATGTAATCTACGTAAGCTACGCTTTGAAGTTCAATCCTGTGTTTCAAGTAGATATACTATCTATTCTATACTATACTAGCTTCTGCCCGCAACTTCGTCTGCGTCGGATTGAATGCCTCGGATTCCGCGTTCCTTTTAATTTTTCTTTTTAATAAACTATATTTCTTACTATTATAGCTGTAACAAAGAATAAAATCGAATTTTACAACAGGGTACAAACGTTTTTGAAATTGCTCTCTCATTCAACTGTTGATTGGCCTTTATGAGGTCGTTAAAAAATTCTATTGTGTCTCGTTAGTGACAGTTGGAGGTTTATAGACCATAACTTTTGGAGTGATGACTTACCTGCTTTTTTAAAAATATCGGAGCAGTATGCTGATGTAGGAGCCTTTTTGCCTCGTCGTTAATATTATTAAATTATTTTTTTGTTTTTTTTTGGACATTATTAATTTTGTTAGTTTTAAATGCTCCTTTTTTACTGTTTGTTTTACTGTGCGTGTCCCAAATATTTTCTTTCTTTGTTAACAAACAAAGAAAGAAAAATATTTTTTAATTTGATTTTGGAAAAAAGCTAAATTTACTTCATTCTCATGATTTATTTCCATGAATGATGCAGTTTGTAAGCCCTAATGAGTTAGTAAGCCCCATATGAGTTAGTTAGCCCCTAATATTTCTACCAATTCGTTTCCAGAAAAGACCAGTGGCGGTGCTCAGACGGTACGTGCATACCCGATGACAGGAAGTGCGACGGTAAGATAGACTGCCCTGACAGAAGCGATGACACTCAAGCCCTGTGCGGGAATATCAAGTAAGCTATTTACAACCTTATTAGATTATAATAATGCCTAAACTCCTCGAACGAGGAATCAGATGTGATCTTCTGCTTGTACAACCGTACAAATCGAGACTCCAGGCTGCTACTAAAGCATGATGTAATCTATAAATGCAATAATTGACGTGTATTGCCTCTAAAGAGCTAAGGGACTTACAGAATTAAACATTATTTAATTTCAAACATTATTTCATTGGGAGTGCCTCCACTACCGGCGCCGGCACCCAAAAATAACGCCGTTGGGAACCGGCAGTAATGTACTGCCGGCAGCCGAGATTAAAAACATCGGCTGCCGACGCCGCCTGGTCCCATAATGGACAGCGGCGGTGCGGCGTTAATGGAAACCCTTCCAGTATTCAGAACCCCTACTAACTAGACTCGCGACAATCTAAGAAGTCCGTTTTGACAGCTATACAAATGCTTTGTGTAGCGATGAAAAAAAAACATGGTTTCTTATAACTGATTCTCGAGACATATCGATTGAACATACTTAGAGAGTTTGTAATCGACGACTTATCTACATTGCTTAAAACTAATTCTCAAAGCATAATGTTTTATTATAATTGTACGAGAACGAAAAGTCAAAACGGACTTCTTAGATTGTCGCGAGTGTAAAGTATTTTTTTATGAAAGTTACTCAACAATAATTCTTGGAAAAAGTGGTGAGAATAAAAGTTGAAACCTTCTTAGGGCTGATTTCATCAAAGTCAGATACCTTTTATCCGTGGATTAAAAATGTCGTCTGACAGTTTTTGTATAGAAAAATTCAAAATTTATTCCCAGGATAAGACTTATACTCGGTATAAAAGTTTGGTGAAATTCGCCGTTAATGTGTTACTTATTCACTTCAGTTAGTGATTGGATAAGAATTTAACCTGATCTGAGAGCCTAGACAAGTGACAATCGCTCCGAAAGCGTTTCGTATTTCTACAACGACTTTCAACAGGATTGACATAAGCTTTTCGATAGCTTATATCAGTTCTATACATTTTTGACATTTCCATCATCGTTATCGCTGATAGAATGTCTTTGTCTAGGGCCTCAGGGTTTGTTTTCACTTTTAACATATACTTTGGGAACAGACTGTACGCGGCAATAGATTAGACGCCAATCTGTCTCTATGCCAACAATATTAGGACTATTTCTCTTCCTCACCAGGCCAACTGTATCTGGGAACTGTGTGCTACCACCATTCCCTGAGCACGGTACCTATGTGGAGACCAACCATCCGTCGGCCCGCCCTGGCCAGAGCTTCGAGTACGCCCAGTTGAATGTCACTTGTGAACAGGGATACGGAGTGGTTGGTGATGTCGTGCCATACTGTCTGAACGGGACCTGGCATAAATCCATACAAAAGTGTGTTCGTGAGTGTTTTATTTTTATTTTATTTATTAGGTACCAAAAACAGCATTTATAATAATTTATATTTTAAGGACTCGTAACCCACACTATTGTACACGATATGGACATGTATTCATACCATAAAAACAAAAAACAAAACATTATACTTTTTATTGTTTTTTTTTGGAAGTCGATTGTTTTTTTTGTAAAAAGTTTTTAATAAGTATCGTTCCGAGAGTCTATAGAAGTGGTAAATAGGCAGCCTAAAGTGGTAAATAGGCAGCCTAATCCACCAAAGGACATGTCCAAAAGCTGTTTGGAACCAAGTGTCAAATCAGTGCGGTGCCGGCAACAATCAACGTTACCCTGTTGGGTGAGTCGGTAGGTCGAGTCAGTGAGGCACGTAATCTGGGTCTGAACATGGACGCTGGGTTAAGATACGAAGCGCATGTGGCAGAGTCAGTGCGCACTTGTTTTTACCGGCTGAAGGTCCTTTATAAAATAAGGCCTTATCTATCAGAGGAGCTGCGGATCCAGCTGGTTGAGTCACTCGTGTTATCTAACCTAAACTATGCGGACGCAGTTATAGGCCCTCGACTACTGGCCAGAACTGATCGACTGATCCAGAGGGTGCAGAACGCCTGCGCTCGATTCTGCTTCTTAATCCCACCAAGAACTCACGTAACGCCATATTTAAATAGACACTCGATCCTCAAGATGAAATCACGTCGTAAGTTGCACTTAGCATGCCTGCTATTTGGAGTAATAAAGTACAAGCAGCCGTCCTACCTGTACAATAAACTGAGCTGGATCGCTGGTAGAAGAGAATGCTCAAGTAGACAGTGCTCGCAGCAACTCTCCACTCAATCGCACAAGACAGCTGCCTTCAGGGGAAGTTTTAGATACGCCGCATCCAAATGCTGGAACAATATCCCCCCGCCGTTAAGGAATCTTAAATGTCTTGGCACCTTCAGAATTAAACTGCGGCAGTTTCTTATCGACTCGCAGAAAAAACTGGGTGTGACTGTATCGAACACGTCCTTAATATAACTGGCTGTCGTGTTCTTACCGAGTCATTCTTCTTTTTTAGTGCAACTCGTGGTCACAAACCTGAGAACAAAGGGAATATTAATGATTCACTAAATTGTGGATCTATTGTTAGGTAACAGTTATAATACATATCCTTATTTACCTATATTTATTTATTGAAACCACTTTATAATCCAGTCAAATCAATTATTTTATTTACTCCTATGCCACTATAATTATTATGCTTATTATCCTACGCCACTATATGATTATTAATTTATACGCTATACATTTATATATCTAAATAATCAAGGTAATAAATAGACATTCATCATCAACGACAACGTTTCCTAATGCAAAACTATACTGTTTAATAGAATACTTAAATTGCGGGTACTTACGTAATTTTGCTCCGTACATTCCACTTTTCACATAATTCTTAGTTTCTTAGATCTGCTTGACGTCCGTATGTCACTGCAGGGATCCAGCAGAATATCAGCGTCAGGTATATTCGCCTGACACATGCTGAGTTGGACTCCCATTTGGTGCAACGTTGAGACGCACACCGCACTTTGCATGTTTCGTTTTTTTTTTTTTTAAAGTGTGTCATAGACAATATTGTCATCGCCGTGTCTAGTTTTTAATGTTTAATTTTTTTTTTTTTGTATATTGGCACCCAGCTGTTTATTAATGTTCCTAATTAGTTATAATTTAACCGTGTTTTTGTATGTTGTGCTGTCTTTTGTGTGCACCAAATAAACGTTTTATCTATCTATCTATCTATCAAAAATGGTTTTTTATTATTCAATAATTCTAACCAGATAGACATCCCAAAAAGTAGTAGCTCTTACTGTATCATGCATTTTTAAGGATTACATTTAATTTAGTGTTAATTTACTCCTAAAACGAACAAACTTTTCAAAATTGACACATGGTACCATGGTACTGTCATTCATTACAGTCAATCAATATTTTGTTGTAAAGAATAAGACAATGCAAACAAAAATTCTAATCAGGTTATTTACTATATGTACCATTATTATGAAATAAGATGAAATGGGATATTTTCAGTCAAAAATGTGTAGCATAATTCTTTTAAACCTCTCTTTAAATTATAGCTACTAGGAATCTTTGTGCAAGAAGTGCATGTTTCAGCCTAGCATAGTCCACAGGCTTAGCAGGAGTAAAATGATAATAGTAACTACCTACTGATCAAGAACATTTTTTTAATTACGAAGGAGAATTCCTGTTTTATGACTTAGAATCGAGTTCGGAAGTGGATGAAAAGCCTTTCGACAATTATGTTTATTAATGGTTTCAAATGGCTCCAGCAATTTTAAAATCATCCTTATGATGTCAAACCCTTTGAGGAAGTATTTATTTCGAAAGATTTTTAAAATCCCGTTACCGTTGACGGATCAGACAGATGACGCCTGTCTCACTGTCTGTCAACTTAATGAGTAATCAAATAGGCATTGTCAAAGTGTGTGGGAGGTTTTATTTGGGTCTCCACTAAGGGTTTCCAACAACAAATAAAATATATGTACTAACTTAGTTTATAATTTTTCTTTTAAACTGAGGTAAATTAAAATATTATTTCAGTGGTTCCTAGTTCCATATTTTTGTCGCTTTTATGACTTTGACTTTTGACTTTGACTTTGAAAAACCGTCATCTTACCATTTCTTTTAATACTTACCACAATTTTGTCCTCCCTAGCATTCTGCAAGCTGGAGCGGGATGTCTCGGTCAACTATTTCTGCCAGATCCCGGAGAGCGAAGGTTATCGCCGCTGCAATCAGTCCGAGCCGGCGGGGACAGTCGTCAGGCCCGAATGTAACGCACCTGTTTACGGGTCGATAGATCTCCTCCCTTCTATGACATGTGGAAGCGATGGCAAATGGAACCGTATTGTGAAATGCAAACCAGGTATGAACGATAGTTATTTGTTATGCAAGGCTGCAAAGTTGTTCTTTGGCGCGAGTACTTGTATTGAAACCTGAGCGAAGCGAATGGTTCAAATATAGAATCCTGAGCTATGCGAGGGTTTCAAAGGTACGAGACGCAGAATAACTTTGCTGCCGAGGGAAACAGAACTTTTCACCTCACTACAGCGAGGAAAATGCTAGGTGTCTCCATCCATTGACCAAATATTGTACGCTTTTATGTACTTTTCGCGCAATTTTTCCGGTAGAAAGCTCAATTCGGCATTATGTACCGCTTGCACTAACTCTGCCACTGCTAAACAAACCAAAATGATGGAACGAATTGAATAAACAGAAGAAAATTATATACAGTTTTTGAAGTGAAAACTTCTTTAGGCGCGTTGAGCGATATTTTTTCGTGCTGGCTAGTTCGATTATTTTAAAAATGAGGTTGGCACACTGTCATGAACTAAGTACCTATTGCGTTAACAGTGGACCCAGCGTTATAGAAAATTATTGAATATAAAGGTTCGAATTTTAAAAACTCTTTCCACGCTAGCGGATAAAATGCACTTTTGCACTCAGATTTCGAATGATATACAGAATCTTTCCGAGCTTGTGAGGTGAAAAACTATTTTTTCATAGTTCCACCACCACCCCTGATTGTTTGCCACTCATAGCAAACAATCAGTGAGTACCTGATTATGTCTACCAACTAAATCCCGACTAAGGAGGTTCTTCACCCACTCCTTCAGTGCTAAAAACGTAGAGGCTAAGGGTGTCTGAATTGCTATGTACGTAACGAATTTTATCAAGCGTTGCCGTCTAAGGGCGTGCGATATACGCGCGTGCAGTATACGCGCACCCTTGACGCGTGTACGCAAGTTCCTTTTTATTATCCAGTAATAAATTAAAAACAAAAAACTTCCATTCAGAGTGTGGGCGCGTAACTCCGTTCGCCGAGGGCCTGATTTGGAGCGGTAAAGAAGCAGTCCGTGGAGAACTGCCGTGGCACGTCGCTATCTACGAGAAACCTACCCATAGAAGGAAATCCTACGAGCAGATCTGCGGAGGATCCCTTGTTTCTAACAGGATTGTTATTTCTGGTGAGCTAAGGGCGCACCCTACCTCAAATTGCTTAGCATGATCCTCCACTCCACCTCCACAAAAACACTTCCTCTCTCCTTAAACATCATCATAAATAGTTCCTTGCTCTTGTTTCATGTTTATTGTTATGTATATATATATATATATATATCTAACTATGTATATATTATATCTATATTTATATAGATAAGATAATGCTTTATGTGTGTATGTATTCATTGTATATGTAAACGGTACACCACTGACTACCTGCAGTATTGTCTCTCCTTCTTACTTTAATCCATCCAAAGGTTGTCTGTAAAAGATCGCTTTTAGCGATAAGACCGCCCATTGTGTCACCCTATGTAAAATTTCTAATTTATGTCTGTAATTTTTATGGTGTACATAATAAAGAGTATTCTATCTATCTATCTATCTACGTTATGCCGGAAATACTGCAGCATTAATTTTGAAATAAAATAAATGTTAAAGTTGAGGATTGATGCTAGGTCCTTTGTTAGGGGAAAATACGATTACATAAAATTTTCTATATAGAAAAAAATTCGTCCTTCAAAAATCAAAGCCCACAGTGATCTTTATTCTCGTTACATCAAGGTTGTTAGTGGGTTGCGCTGTCTGAGGTAAAATAAATGTGATATAATATATCGTACATTTCTAGCTGCCCACTGCTTTTGGGATTCATTTAAGAATGAGAATCATGCTGCTTCCAAGTATGCAGTGGCCACCGCCAAGCTGTTCAGGGAATGGGACAATAAAGATGACAAGGACGCACAGAAATCTGAGGTAAGAGTAAAGCTAAGCGCACATTATAGCCGTAACGGGCCGCAGCGCAACGCATTTTCATACGAAAAAGTGCGGCCGGCCTATACCGTCGCCCAATCGGAATGACAGACCGCAGCAAGGTCTGTCATTCCGATTGGGCGACGTAATAAAAAAAGGGTTCTAAAACGAAGAACTGCGGCGGTATCTACATCACCACATGCGAACTACGCATCAAAGACCTGACGTCAGACATAATCATGACACGTCACATAAAAATCCTGCATCGCGCAATTAGAGTTTACCGCGCGATCAACATAGGTATACACAAGATTCCAACATCAATCGTAGGGCAGTTGCCCGCCAGACACAACACCAGTCTGGTCGGAGGATCCTCTCTTTTCTATAGAGGATGAGTGAACTTTACACCCTGTTCCTCCGTCTGTCTGCCTGTCTGTGTGTCCGCGATTTAACTCAGAAACCCTTCGTACTAAAAAGCTGTAATTTTGCATGGTTTTATAATCCTATGGCCTACAACGTTGGTTAATTAAAACCTTTAAAAAAGTACTGTTTGGCCTCCCTTACAACCAAAGCGGGTGTGTTTTTTTTTACTCGTCTATTCCATTTCCATTGTGCGGGGTGACGTTGGATTGGGTTTTTAAAAACATTGGGAGTAAGTATGTATGAGCATTTTTCGATTCAAGGAAACTATTGACCATGAGACGGGCAGATAATCAAATGGACAGACAGATAGACACGCATAGAGATATAAATAGTATAGAGTGCGCGCAACAAACTATGAACAGTAGACACGGGTTTGAATAACACGACGTTCCTCACCACACTCACTCACTTGTCAGGTCGACATTCATTCATTTGTATGTCACAGTGAAGCGGTACAAAATATTATTTTGAGGTGTTGGGACATTCAATCATTTTGTATGGGAAATTTGAAGTGACTCTTGTATGTCCCACCAAACACTAATCTATAGCTCACTTGTCTATGATGCGCACTAAGCCATTTGTGCAATACGCGCACTCTATGTAATATTATTTATATATCTATGTAGACACGAGTGATCCTATAAGGGTTTATTCGGATGTACGGAACCCTAAAACGGTGACAACACTATAGGCTAGATTAGCTGTAATAATTATAATTTTTCGAGAAGGAGGTGTGAAAAAATAAAAAAAATTCTTCCACAGTTAATGTCCATCGTGCTCTCGCCCTACTACCAAGGTGTTCACACGAACTTTCAACATGACATAGCGGTCTTGATCCTGGAGACGCCGGTCGTGTATCATACCTACGTCAGGCCAGTGTGCTTGGACCTGATTGACTACAGGTTCAATAACCTACAGCTGCAGGTGGGGAACTACGGGAAGGTAAGAAATTGGAGCGCAGCACAGAACTTAATTTACCTAGTGCGTAGATAATAGTTATTTATCTACACCCATGGTATGATTTTCTAAAGAAGTGTCTTTGCAATACCAATATCGAACAAAAATGGCGCGGTACGACGTGAATTCAATTTTTTTCGAATTCGAATGTGTTTTGTTTTTAAATTACGGTGCTTTGTTAGTGAAACGCTTGTGAATGACAATGTTCTTTTTTTTAAATGAGTTGCATTATGAAATTCAGTACAACATTATAACACCCGTTTGGATGATATTATGGTTACTATGACACTGGATGTTTTAATGTGGGCTATAAGCTAACTGTTTCAGAAACGTTTAGAGAGGATTTATCGCATGGGTGTAGATAAATAACTATTAAGTTGAAATGACTTGATGAGCGCATCCAAAACAACTCTTTCAGGTCGCGGGCTGGGGTTTGACAGACGAAAACGGGCCATCATCCCCGGTTCTGAAGGTGGCGGAACTACCGTTTGTGCCTGTTCAGGAGTGCATACGCATCACTCCGCAGACTTTTACGGAGAACATCACTGGGGACAAGATATGCGCCGGTTATAACAACGGTAAGGGGCCGCCTCCACGAGCGAGAGAATCGCGGCGAATATATTATCGGCGTGCCACGTATTTCTATACAGTCTCTTAAGGGCCATCTCCACGACGAGAGAATCGCGGCGATGAGACGAGTGGCTGAGTGTATCGTGTACCTATCGTCGCGCGATCGCCGCTAAATCTTAGAAGAATCCTAGAAAAGAATCCTAGAATCTTAAGAGGAAATAGGGTCGGTCCCCTTCCCATACAAACGCTCTCGCCTGTTTTCTCTCTGGTTTATAGCCTTAGAGCAATGATATTTTACAGTAAAATAAATATCAATTCCCCTGTGTCATCCGTTTTGATGATACATTATCTGTAGAAGCACTAGAACCCTCAGAAAATGCTCAAAATTGCCTGATTAGACTGCTGTCATCAGCGGCCTATTTTTTCATGACAAAAACATAGGCCCAGTAAATATCCTTCTTATTTAATTTATAAAATATCTTTCAAATTGGTCCAATATTGGAGGAGGAAATCGACGAGAGTCGAACCTCAAATTATGACTTTTTGTGTGGAGAAAAGACCGACCCTATTTCTTCTTAACGCAGGAATCTTAACGCAGAAACGCTGCGATTCCGTTACGAGTCGCCACGATACGCTGGCGATTTTGTATCACGCACTGAATTTTCAATGCACTGCTTAGCGCCGAGAGTTAAAGATCCAGTGCGCGATAAAAAATCGTCGCATTAAAACTTGCGAACCTGCTATTATTTATCTTATTTTCATAACCGATTAAGAATAATCTGTTTCGTTTTGACAGTTCAACAACATTAATTGCGTTATTTACGTTGTTGAGCCGATTCTTTTTTCGAACTTATGATGCAATGGATTAGCAATTTGTTTCAAACCGATTCAGATTGTAATTGATCGTGTATTACGCAGTTAGGGTGCTTACACGAGTATAAGAAAAAATGTCCTGAAAAATCCTTCCCGTACAGGCACGGCGACAGTCTGCCAAGGTGACAGTGGGGGCGGACTGTCCTTCCCAGAGTCTGAACGCGGCACAACTCGCTACTACCTCAGAGGCGTCGTGTCCACAGCACCGAGGGTCTCAGACAAATGCAACGTTTTCACAGTGACCACCTTCACAGAAATATATCAACATAGGGATTTTATCAGTCAGTTTATGTAAGTTAATTTTATTATTATTTCTTGACCGAAGGTTCCCGATCGGCACGAGTCGAATGAAAGCCGAATATATCTATAGTAGCTACATTCTGTCGCTGCATCCTCAATATTTACATAATTCACCTAGGTAATACACTCCCCAATGCTAAAGTTGGAGGAGAACCGTGAAGTTTCTTATCGGCTCTTCTCCATAGGAAACGACCAATTGGAACCGTGTACTTACCTAGCTTCTGAAGTTTCATAAGTACCCATGTAGGTTTATGTGAAATAAAATTTGATTTGGTTTGAAAGAGTAGACTTAAAAGCTTGTTGTCTTTAGTATATGTAAGACCACCTTTTTCTATTACTTTTATTTTACATTTCTTTATGTTTTTGACAGAGGTTGTCAAATATGTAAAAAAACAATTGATTAACGCTGATTTATGGATTATTCCTAGAACTCGGACGTAGTTAAAACCGTTAATGTTTGGCTGACAACAGTAAGGTTTGGTTTCCGAATCCAGCACTTGTGTATCTAACAAGTCCACCGCATCGAAGAGCACTTAAGCGCCGGTTTCCTGCGTAACGCGATGACGGGCGTATTGTTTTCGACATAGCGAAAGCATTCGACAAAGTATGGCACAACGATTTACTTTGAAAGCTGTACCAACTCAGTGTGCCAGACCGTCTTGTGTTCATCTTACGATAATTTTTGTCGCATCACACTTTCCGCTATCGCATCGAGAGTTCACTTTCCTCCCCTAACCCTATACGCGCGGGAGTCCCTCAAGGCTCCATGCTATCTCCCCTCATGTTCACGCTATTCACCAGTGGCATTCTCCATAGTAAAATGCTCGGTTGGTATTATTCGCCGACGACACGGTCATTTACTGTACCGGTCGCTGTCAATACTCTATCGCTCGCACTCTCCAAATCTCCGCAAACGTCTTAGGCGCTTTGTTCCGGAAATGGAGAAACGAGGTTAACCCCGATAAGAGTCAGATGATTCTCTTCTCTAGACCGTGTCGTTGCACTCCCCCCTTCCCAGTCGGATCACTATGTATGGCAAGCCGATCCCTTGGGAGAAGCGAACAAAATACCTAGGTGTGATCCTTAACCACCACCTTTCCTTCAGTTAGCATATAAGTGCGGCGCGTTGCCTTCGCTCTCAGAAGGCTCCAATCCATATTGACTGCATGCAGTAAATTGTCAATCAAGTGCATATTGCGCAGCTACACCGCAGTCATCCGTCCCATCATGATCTATGCTTGCGCCGTTGCGTCCCTCCTCCAGGAGAGTAGTAGGGCTACTAGTACCGGTCATAAATACATAGACCGCTGTCCTTCCGTTCTCACCGCCACCGAGGCCCGCCATTACGTGGGTCCATCTCCAAATTTAGGCGTGATGTTATGTGTTTTTGACGTTTCACAGCGCCCTAAGTGCATAACACACTTTCAATCACAATCGGAGAGTTTTTAAGAATATTTCTAAAATAAATTTGAAAAATTCGCCTGTTCAATAACGTAAATAATGCAATGAACGTGACTGATTTGTGGAGATGAAATGCATTGCGACCGATTGCCATTTTTTGTGTGATAAATGATGATACACATGATATTTAATTCTGTAATTTGTTAAAAAAAGAACACTTTTACACGTCCTTACATATTATAAAACAAAAGTTCTCCGCCGCGTCTGTCTGTCGTCCTGCAGGCGTAGCATGGCGCTTTCTATCTCTACGAAGAATAGACATAACTTTTTCTATACAAAGTGTCAGTTCGTTTCTTCATTTTTTACATCCACCGTAGAAATCTTTCTACAATCTGTCATTTTGTCTTTCATTTCTAACGATCCTTGTCTAGGTCTTTTTATATGTAGACTATTTCGGAAGAAAGTTTTCTATCCTTACTGTCAACACTGACAACCGATAGTCGAATTATGTAAAAGAGTGAATTTCGTAAAAAGTGCAGTTGACTCTTTCTATTTTGCTGCCGTCTCGTACTGTCTACTGTCTACAGGAAACGTCATTTTTGTCTACTCTTTCGTCGACAAAACGGTGCTCATGCTACGCCTGCTGGTCGCGATAAACTCAAAAACGACTGCACCGATTTTCATGCTGTTTTCACCAATGGATAGAGTGGTTCTCGAGTAAGGTTATAGTAAAATAACCGACGTCCACGCGGTAGTTAAAAATAAAAATATGTTTTAAAACTAGATTCGTTCGGTGTTCCCTAACCGACTACTCCGAGATCAAAGACCGAAACAAACTCAGAGGGCCTCTTTTAAAGTCCAGACATAATTCTGTGACTCTAGTGAAAAGGGGTATAAGTCCGATTTTGTGGAAAATGAGTTAAGTATACAGAAGTGATCAGAAAATGAAGTTGAGTATACAGAAGTGATCAGAAGTGATCTTTCAATTGGTAGCGGTTTCAATCTCACACGAGGTCAAACACGCAATTTGAAACGCGCGGACTGTTTCTTGCGTCTCCTGTAAAGTTGTATTTTTGTACTTAGATCCCTTTTCACTAGGGCTACAGAATTTTGGTCAGGCCATAATTATAAGGACAATGCTGATTAGTGTCTGGAGTGGGCTTGTACAGTGACCTGGGTTACGCAATTACCCCGCAGATCTGCGAAGTGCACCCTTCCCCCATATCCTGAACATGGAGCTTATGAAGTAGTTGGGGACTCCACAGTGGGGCCTGGAGATGACGCTGAGAAAATCTACCTCAACGTGAAGTGTGACCATGGCTACAGCGTCATTGGCAACAATGTGGTGCAATGCATCCTGGGCGAGTGGTCCACCAGAATGCCGGAGTGCGTCCGTGAGTAATTTCACTTCAAACCTAATGACGGTACACAATTTGGAAGCGAACTAATTTTTTTAAAGTAAATCTGTAACAAGAATAATATTTAGCCGAAGTGAGTCGTTTTGTTTTGTCTGCTTAGCAATGGCCTCCCCTTTTGACGTGACAACGTCTAAAAAATCGATGAACGCTGGCTGCACTCACGAAAAAGGATGACTCCTTGTCCCGTTACGCTCATTGTAAACGTTAAGATCGGAGCGAGAGCGCTACATGAGCGAGCGAAAGGCACGATCGACGTTGTCACGGTAAACTATCGTCCGTAAACCGACTTTACAGATAATATATGTGTGTGCATAAATGGTTAAATAAATAAATAAACAAAAAGTTACAATTACAATCAAAATTAAATAAAATCAAAAATAAATTAAATTAACATTAGAATCACAATTAAAATAAAATTAAAATTTACAAATAATTTAATTAATTAATTAATTGTCCTGTTTTCAGCCAACTGCTACCTGCAGGAACATCAAACAGTGAAGTTCTCGTGTAATACACCAGGTACTAAAGGGTTTTGGCCCTGTAGCGATTATGAGCCTGTGGGGACCACCGTCAGGCCCGAGTGCGGCCCTGGCTACTATACCCCAGCGACCATGCCTCAAATGCAATGCGTCGGTGGGGCCTGGGACTATGCTGGTCATTGTACCCCAGGTATAATATACTCTATACACTAAAACAAAATTGCTTGTTGTGCCTATTTGAGTGACCGCTTAGATATCCGTTGTGCAGTTTACCAACGAATTTTGATTCTGTTTTCACCATAATATTGAGGAAACACCATCATTTTAATTCATTAATATTTAATTGTTAAAATAAAAAAATCTTCTTGGTTGGGTTTGTCGCCATTACAATGTAAGTAATTTTAAAAAGACTCCCAGCTAAATAGCTGCAATTGACATTGTTTCTAGATAGTTAATTGATTCAGGCGTGACTTTGCAGAAATCCGTTATAAAATACAATAGACGTAGATATATTTAGTAACAATCCTCAAGAATCATAAAAAATCCTGTAAGAATTCGACACGTGCTTAATTCACCTCTCAACGAGGCATCCTCAGGAAAACATCGTGTTCGGATTCGCGACAGGTCAATCGTCATCCTGAGGAGGCCTCGTTGAGAGGTGAAACACACGTGTCAAATTTTTACAGGGTTTTTTTATGACTCTTGAGAAATAGTTAAGCGTAATAGATTACTCCTATCTACGTCTATTGTATGTTGTTTCTAGATATTGTCTCTGATGATCTGTCCTCCACAACCCAGTTACTGGGTCACGAAGACCCAGTAACTGGATTGTGGAGGTCAGATAGATAGTCACTCCATGTAAAATACTGGTATTCAGCTGCATCCAGTTAAACTGGAAGCCGACCCCAACATAGTTGGGAAAACGCTAGGCATATGATGAAGATGTTTTATAAAGAGCATCTAATTTCTCCACAGAATGTGGCCGACTGTCCAAAGATGCCACCACCTTGCCGTGGTATGTACAAATACACAGAAAACAAATACATATTAAGAAGTACCGAAGGATTTGTGCAGGGACAATTATAAGCCCCAACATGGTAATTTCAGGTACAGTGTTATTCTTTTAATGTCACAGATATTATAATACTACGTACAGATACCCAATCCCATACATAGAAATGATTTATGCCTAAGTCTGGTTATTGAGCTGGCAATTTTTCTTCCTCCATTTTTTTAACAGATGGCAGCATCAGCGACTCACTAATTGCCAGAGACTGGTTTTATAACGCCATCTAGGAGTCTTACCTAGGTGTATAGAAAGTTTTATAGTCCCAGGTTCAGTAAAATGATAAATATGTACCAAAAACATGTTAATAGATTATTTTTGAATCCTAATATTTCTACGTAAAGTATTCGATATTAAAAAATGGTTTTTGATTTTCTTAATTGAAATGACTAAACGTAAGTGATGGCAGGACAAATTTATTGAGTAAAACGCCATCTATTGCACAGAGCTCTCAACAAAATGATTAACAGATGTCTAGTTTATCATTATAAGGGTTCGAATTGAAGTAAAAGGCTTAATTTATGTTATTTGTTGAAAATACAAGATTTATGAGTGTAAATACCTAGATCACCATCAAACAAAGATGTTTTGATTTTTACTAATATTACTTCAGCCAAAATTTGCCGTATAAGCGTTATACGGCAAATTTTGGCTGAAGTACTTTAGTGATTGTTAATTTCATAGTTGTTACTTAAGCTGCCATCTATGTTTTTTTTTTCAAGACTAATTATAATTTGTTCGAGTTGAGACCCCATGATTTATGTTATCTTCTTGGATGGCCGATGGAGCCGATATGTACTGGAGTTGCGACCGCGTACCAGAAGGGTCCTGCCAGCTAAATTGTTGGTTTTGGCTATGTGAAAAAATTCACGGCAGTAGTATAGTTACCGAGTAATAATCGACTAACTAAAATTTGCAGTTGCAAAAACATGTTCTCCCATACATTCTCAATGGGAGAACATGTTTTTCAACTACAATGTTAAGTTTGTTGGATAAATTCATCCCAACTACGGAACCCTTCGTTGTGCGTGGTTCGACATGCACTTGGCCGGTTCTGTATTGTAGTGTGCGTTTAGTTTTAGCAGTATAAACAAAGTTTCTTTCTTTTTAACCGACTTCTCCAAAAAGGAGGAGGTTCTCAATTCGTCTGAATGTTTTTTTTTTAACCAAAATGTATAATTTCAGGTGCGCTATGCTTCTGGAGCTTTCTTGGTGCGTCTAACAGTCCTTCAGGATTAGTTTTTGTGGACACCAACAATTATTTGGGCGCGCCGAGTGACAAGGATGATAATAATACTATGATTCCTGTAAGTATCTCCTATGGCACGCCAGACGACCATTATCAAGCTATACAGGGGGCCAAGTCTACTAATTTACAAACGTGTCAGTGGTCTCACAATGATCAGTTTTTGACAGATATGCCATACAAAATCTGTCAAAAACTCATCATTGCGAAACCACTGACACGTTTGTAAATTAGTAGACTTGCCCCCCTGGTCTAGTGTAATGACCTATGACTTGACCTCAGTATAAGCTGAGAGGTATATGCTTATAGGTTCTCTCAGATGGCTCTCAGGTCAAGTCCCAGGTCTCGAGTTCGAACCCAAGTCACGCACCTCTGATTTTTCGGATTCATGTGCGTATTGTATAATTATCACTTGCTTTGAAAACGATGAAGGAAAACATCGTGAGGAAACCGGCATGCTTGAGAGATATTTTTCGACGGCATGTAAAGCCAAGTCAAAGGCCCTTGGGCGGCTTTAAAACTCTGACACGAGAGGCCCTAGACAAAGTGACATTCTATCAGCCATAACGATGATGGAAAAGGCAAAAATGCATAGGACTGACATAAGCTATCGAAAAGCTTATGTCAATCCTGTTGAAAGTCGTTGTAGAAATACGAAACGCTTTCGAAGCGATTTTCACTTGTCTAGGCCCTCAGATTAACCACACTAAGGGCTGATTTCATCAAAGTCAGATATCTTTTATCCGTGGAATAAAATTGTTGTGTGACAGTTTTCGTATGGAAAAACTGTCAAAAATTCAAAATTTATTCGCAGGATAAGACTTATACTCGGTATAAAAGTTTGGTGAAATTCGCCCTAAAAGAAGAAGCTTTTACTTAACTAGCGCCGTTTTGGATTCGATTCTTTACAACATTTTTTTTTTTTGCTGAAAATGACAATTTTTTTCGCAGGTAAAGGACGTAAAGATAACTGGCCGCTTCCAAGGCTGGGAATATGATTACCCGGATGACATAGCTCTGCTTATATTGAACGACGCTTTCACATACTCCAGGAAGTTGCATGCGATCTGCCTGGACTTTGACTACAGCTTTAACACGAAGCAGTTGCAGGAGGGAGCCTTGGGCACGGTAGGAACCATTTAACAATTTAGAGAAGTTAGAGATGAACGAGGAGCTCGTGGCTTAGTAATAACAGCCGCACGGGTTGATCCATCAAGTTAAGCTACGCTTGCCGGGGTTGGTCCATCGATGGGTGACCATCTTTACATACCGAGACTCCTCCGTGGCTCGGAAAGCACGTTAAACCGTTGGTCCCGGCTGTCATTTGTGGATCTTTGACAGTCGTTACGGGTCGTCAGAAGCTCGAAAGTCTGACAACTAGTCTTACCAAGGGGTATCGTATTACCCAGTTACCTGGTTGTGGAGGTCAGATAGGCAGTCGCTCCATGTAAAATACTGGTATTCAGCTGCATCCGCTTAGACTGGAAGCCGACCCCAACATAGTTGGGAAAAGGCTAGGCCGATGAAGTTAGAAATGAATGGAAGTTAGTAAATAATGTTCGCTGCACTATGCAAACATTAAACTCAATGCAAATGCAAGTATGCAGAAAATGTAATGAAAATGCAAAGAATGTCAATGAGTGCTCAACGGGTTTGAATCTAAATAAAAATGCAAGTTGTCCGACTCAAATTATGTCTAATTGAACACTAACTAAATTATGAAAAAAAAATGCATCATCTAGGCTCCGCCGTATGACAATGCACATTCAAATGTAGGTCGCGATCTTGTGCAACTACGCGAGCCTAGTAACTACTTATTGCATCAAAAATTACATATTGCTGACGGGGAATTTGGGAGTCTTACCTCACTACATCAGTGGTAAATACCCAGGTGGTCGTATATAATTAGAAACTGCGGTTCGGGACAAAATATTTGATACTAACTGCACCCCGTGGTTTCACCCGCAAAAGTCTCGATTCCGTGGAAATATCGGGATAAAAAGTGTCCAATGTCCTTCTCCAAGTCATGGTCTACCCCTGCGCCAAATTTCATCCAAATCCGTTAACCCATTTTTGCGTGAAAGCGGAAAAAAACTATTAAACAAACTCACTTTTGCATTTTTATTGATTAGTTAGGATTTCTTAATATATGGCTTAATATATTTCAAATATATGGCCGACGAACCTTTAGTCATTGCGAGGTACCTCTAAACTAAACCCAACGAATACTCGGTCTACAAAATATGCAGATGAAATTATATGGAATATACAACGTGCCGCTACAATGGCGACATTAATTTAACACACGGGTAGGGCTAGTGGCCAGTAAAGGTAAAAATTACCGTTCGTCTCAACCCTAAACTGCGTGTGACAATACTTAATATAATTTATTTGAATAAAGTTTCTGGTCGACAGGTGGGAGTGTTTCCATACAAACGGCAGTCGTCGCTGCAACTTCATAAGGTCCCCTTCATACCTATTCAGAAGTGCTTGCCGTCAGCACCCCCAACCTTCTCAGTGTTCCCCAACACTGACAAGATCTGTGCTGGTAGGAAAAATGGTGAGAAAATATTTTTATATTTAAGACTAGCTGCGCCCCGCGGTTTCACCCGCGTAGGTCTCGATCCCGTGGAAATATCGGGTTAAAAAGTATCCTATGTGTTCATTCAGGTTATAAACTATCTGTTTGCCAAATTTCATCCAAATCCATTCAGCCGTTTTTACGTGAAAGAGTAACAAACATCCATCCATCCATCTATCCATCCATCCATCCATCCATCCATACTTACAAACTAACTATAATCTAATCTAATCTAACTTCTAACTAATATTATTGTGGCGGTATCTACATCGCAACATGCGAACTACGCATCGAAGTCGACGTCACATAAATCCTGCATCGCGCAATCAGAGTTTACCGTGCAGTGAACATATATACAAAAACCCAATATCAATCATTGGGCAGTTGCCCGCCAGACACAACACCCGTCTGGTCGGAGGATCCTCCCTTTTCTATGGGGGATGAGTGAACTTTACACCCTGTTCCTCATACCCCTAAATTATAAACGCGAAGTTTATAATATTAGTTAGAAGTCAGATTAGATAGTTAATTGATTCAGGCGTGACTTTGCGGAAATCCACTATAAAATACAATAGACGCAGATATATTTAGTAACCTATTCCGCTTAATTAGTTTTACTTAAAATAGTTTAGTTATTTATTTTCCTAAAAACTTTGTAAATTGATCCTAGGGAGGAGCGGAACCAATACAAGCATTAGCACATGCTTCCGTTTGCGGTCGTTCTAGCTACTGAATAATATTGTAAAGAAAGTTAAAGAATTTTTTTTTTTTTTTTTTTTAACTATTCTTCAAGTGTCATAAAAACCCTGTAAGAAACCGACACGCGTTTCACGTTTTGATATCTTCTTTATGCGCTTTGAGCACTTTTTATTTATTTATTTATTTATTTAAGACATTTATTTCAGACGTAGTCCATATACTGTTAGCTGTTTTTGGGGTGAACAAAAATCATGGAACTCGCGTCATCGTCACGCTTGAAGTGATTTGATGACGTTCGAAAAGTGCTGATTCTCAGCCTAGTTTGAATAAATGACTTTTGATTTTAAATTTGATTTTGATTTGTTTTTTTTTTGCGCCATCTACCGTCTACCGTTTGAATTACGTTGAGGTTACACATTATTGCTTAGTTTTCATCTCTATCGGTAGTCCCCAAAGCCCCGCATGTTTTTTTTTATCAAATAAAAGGCTGCGGCATTTTGTTCCAGTCAACTTTAGGATTTGGAACATTTGGCAGTTTCGGGAAAGATATACCAAGTTAGCTTCATACTTATCCTACAATTTCCATGCCCACAGGTACGTTCATTTGTTTCGGCAACGCAGGTGCCGGTCTCGCCTTCCCCGATAACCAACGAGGCGTCGTCCGTTACTACCTACGAGGCGTCGTGTCGTCAGGACCCAGCACGGATATAAATTGTAACCCAACAGACTTCGTATTATTAACTAATGTTTATAAACATAGGGATTTTATCACAGAGCACCTTGCGACATCGTTACCACCCCGCGTGATGGGATGGGAGGAAGATGTCTTATAAGGTACTACTAGCGACCCGCTTCTGCATCGCACGGTTTTTACGTCTTGACAAAACATCGAGATTTCTTAGTTAATGTAACTTAATAGTAACGTGTTATACACATAAACCTTTTGGAATAAATTCTCTAAACGATGGTGAAAACCTTATCAAAATCTGTTGCGTGGTTTAGAAGGATAACACGGACATACAGGGTGTTAGGGTAAACACCGTTATCCTTGAAACCAGTGGTTTGGTGTCAATTATAGAACGTACGAGTATATAATGGAACATTACGACTATTTTTTTTTTAATTACATTTTATCACTAGAGTATTTCACCCTTTCACCTATGCGCTATGGCAACGAACTTGCGTCTCAACACGGGCGGGGGGCGAGACACGTGGCCTGACCGGCCGCCGCGACCCCTGCCTCAGTCATTCAGATGTTTGGCTAGCGAGCATGGTGTCGGATAGACACTTTTTAAAATCTTTTAATGAAAATAACGTTTTTTTTTATTGTTACTCGGTCATTTATTTTTATATTTAAGTCAACTACCCATGGTTTCAGTGACAACGGTGTTTACCCTTACACCCTGTATAGACAAACACGAAATGCGACTTTAATTTATAATATATGTATAGATGCGCTGATCCTACTGAGATCCACCTAGATTGACAGACTGACTGACAGAATATCGTCTTCTACGATGTCCTTCTCACCGCTCTGGTTTCATCCACTCTTCTTTCTTCGTCCAAGCGGTCTTTCTTTGGAATGCGCTCCCTCTGGACATCAGGACGGCAACTAGTCGCTTATCCTTTAAAGTGAAGGCACGGGAACATATTCGTAAGAAGTTGGCAGAATCATCCCAGCGTTAATCTGCTGGATTCGTTTTCTCCCCTACCTGTCGTTATTTCTCCCAACTAAGTTTATTTTGTTCATATTATTATGTATGTATCTATGTATGTTTATGTATGTATCTTTGTATGTTTATTTAATTATTATTCATTATTTTCAAGTTATATGTATTATCTTATGTTGCACCTGCCATGTCTGTCTCTGCATCACCCTAAGGTTGACTGGTAGAAAATGCCTCAGGCATTAAGTCCGCCTTTGTACAGTAGTTTTTACTTGTGCATAAAGTTTTAATAAATAAATAAATAAATATCTGCTAACACTAATAACAATAATACACTCCTGACGAAATTTCAGTCACGGTGGCCACCATAACGGAAAGTTGTGAACTAGTATGTGCAGAAATACAGGTGCACTAGGGCTTCCCTGTCTCTCATAGTCCGACGGGACGGCAATCCGATACGGCCGGAGTAGAGGAAGCAGAGCAGTGCAAGCTTAAAATTAGCTATTTCAGTCACAAATAGCTGTAAGCTATAGCCTATGTCCTTTGTCAGGCTCTAGAGTATCTGTGTACCACATTTAAATCGGTTCAATAGTTTTGTCGTGAAAGCGCGACAGACAGACAGACAAGAGTTATTTTCGCATTTATAATATTAGTAACCGTGCGTTTACACTGGCGAAACATTACAACAAAACATGTTTAAATCTCTAGTTCCTGCCAAAAGTTGTATGGAACATTGACAGAATAAAGAGATTTCAACATGTTTTGTCGCAAATGTTTCGCCAGTGCAAACGCACGGTAAGGAAGTAAGGATGGTGCCGATTATATTTAATTCAATATCAAAAACCTCAGAGGTTCAGCCAGTAGCGGAGTAAATGTCGAACATACCAAGTTTCATCACAATCGGTTCAATAGTTTATTGCGTGAAGAAGTAAGATAATACCTATGCACACACACACTTTCGCAGTTTGAATATAAGTAGGGATAATATAATTAGGTAGGCCAGGGAAATATGTGATGTGTTAACGACTCGTCCTTAGTGTGACGAGACACAATAGAATTTTTATTTTTATCGCAGTTGAGAGGTAGAAACTAACCTTAAAACTTATCAAGTTTTTTATTATATTTTATTAGTCCCTAAGTTCTGATTGTCCCTTACTATAGTAAAAGTGATTACTGTGTCTGTAAATCAAGAATATATTTTGTTTTCACCTGACTCGTGTTTTAATGGTTCCCTTCCATAGTGTTCACTTCTAAGCTTAAACCTAGTTCCCAGTCACACCCGGCCTACGTCACCTTATACTCAACCGGAGAGATCAAGCATAGGAGCAACGGGATTACCTGCTTTCCAAGGTCAAAGTCACTTTGACTTTGACTTTGAACGGAGAGAGATCATGCATAGGATGAACGCGATTACCTGCTTTCCAAGGACAAATTCACTTTGACTTTGACTTTGAACGGAGAGAGATCATGCATAGGAGCAACGGGATTACCTGCTTTCCATGGTCAAAGTCACTTTGAGTTTGACTTTGAACGGAGAGAGATCATGCATAGGAGCAACGGGATTACCTGCTTTCCAAGGTCAAAGTCACTTTCACTTTGAACGGAGAGAGATCATGCATAGGATCAACGGGATTCCTGCTTTCCAAGGACAAAGTCACTTTGACTTTGACTTTGAATGGAGAGAGATCATGCATAGTAGCAACGGGATTACCTGCTTTCCAAGGTCAAAGTCACTTTGACTTTGACTTTGAACGGAGAGAGATCATGCATAGGAGCAACGGGATTACCTGCTTTCCAAGGTCAAAGTCACTTTGACTTTGAACGGAGAGAGATCATGCATAGGAGCAACGGGATTACCTGCTTTCCAAGGTCAAAGTCACTTTGACTTTGACTTTGAACGGAGAGAGATCATGCATAGGAGCAACGGGATTACCTGCTTTCCAAGGTCAAAGTCACTTTGACTTTGAACGGAGAGAGATCATGCATAGGAACAACGGGATTACCTGCTTTCCAAGGTCAAAGTCACTTTGACTTTGAACGGAGAGAGATCATGCATAGTAGCAACGGGATTACCTGCTTTCCGAAGCACGGGGAGGAACAATTTCCTGACTCCGGGTTGCTACTGAGAAGTTCACAACAGAAAAACCCAATAACACTAATTGGTCTGACCTGCGAATGTGAATTTCCCCGTTATTTTTACCTTGTATAATATTTTGTTCCCCAGTTTTTCTAATGCTACGGCTACATTTCGCGTTATCGCGAACTTTTCTTCGTGCGCTCTCTCTCGCACACCCCTCGATTACTCGCTGAGCAACAGAGATCGCACGAAGAAAAGTTCGCAATAACGCGAAGTGTAGCCGTAGCATAAGTGATCGTAATAAGGGCTATCGCTATAGTCTCAAAAAATGTCAAATGTTACTGAACCTTCACTGTTTGGATGCTGGTCAGCATTGCTATTCTGTAACCATCTCATCGTGAAAACTTAGGTGAAGTGAGCTGTCACTGCCTTAGCATCTGCATTGCTATTCTGTAACCACCTCACCGTAAAAACTTAGGTGAAGTGAGCGTGCAGTGAGCTGTCATTGTCATCGATACCTACTGATGCTAAGGCGGTGACAGTTCACTCCAAGGTCACTTCACCTTAGTTTCACGGTGAGATGGTTACAGAATAACAAAACAGGTACCTAGTATTTTATAATATTTAAATAAAAACGGTAAATTCAGTGTGTAAAAATTTTAATTCCATTTTTTTTCAGCGATATTCAATTTTTTTTTTTCATATTTGACAACTTCTGTCAAAAAAATAAAGAAAAGTAAAATAGAATTACTTTCATGAATAGAAAAATGTCAACATAATATAATTATTTTTTAAGTCTATCCCTCTATTTTGTTTGATGTGTACTATATACATTGAGGAGTGAATACTACCTAGTGAATTGTGTAAATCTCGAGGAAGCAGCGACAGAGGGCATACAGGGTGAAATTCATCTCATACTCTAGGGAATATGCATGTGACTCAAATATGGGTCAAATATTTTTTTTCTATAAACTATGTTACTTCAGAATTAGGCCTCCATCAATATTTATGGATAAAATTTCTTTTTCAGCGAGAAATTAATTTTTAAAAAGTCCCAAAAAACTGTGGGTAATTCAAATACTTGAAAAGGCTAAGAGCGGATGTGACGTAACAATCCGGGATAACAATCAAAATGTCAATGTCAAGTCAATCAACAAGTGTCAAGTCAATGTCAAACGCTCATAGAAAAAGGAGTGTTTGACGTTGACTTGACAGTTGCTTGTCTGTTTTCACGGACTGTGACGTCACCACACCAAGCGCGCGAAATGGAGGGCGTTTAAATAGCCCGGATCGGTTGGATATTTTTCAACATTTTTTTAAGTACTTTAAATTGCTTTTTTGCCGTCGAATTTTTTTTTACTATTATTTGACGATGTAAACTATCGAATAAAAATATTTAAAAAATACATGCGTATTCCCTATTATGAACAACTTTCAGTATGGGACAAACCCTGAAATACCGAAAAAGAAATTAGATGTTCCGTACATTTTGACGAGCTATACGAACAGGAAGCAGAGGCGTTCGATGCGTAAAGCCGAAATGGTTAAAAGAAACTCACACTAGGGCCTCTATTGTTTTTTTTTGCGATTTCGGCCTTTGCACATAGTGACAGTTGTTCAATGAGTACAATTGAGAATGCCCATGATTTCAATTTCGCCCCGTGTATTCGGCTTTTATTCAGTTCTTGTCGGTGGGACAACTACGGTCATGAAATAATACCAAAATTAACTTTAGAGAAACAGATTGATAAAATCTTTATGTTGATATATTTCTGTGAAGGTTGTGATTGTGTTAATGTTGCACATATTTTTTTCGCTCTTCGGTGCTGTGGACACGACGCCTCTGAGGTAGTAGCGAGTTGTGCCGCGATCAATCCCTGAGAAGGACAGTCCGCCCCCACTGTCACCTTTACAGACTGCCGCCGTACCTGGGATGGGAGCGAAAGGCATTTTAGTTTTCAATTTTCCGTGCATAAACCAGTGAGCACAGGTCTAGACAAGTGACAATCGCTTCGAAATCGTTTCGTATTTCTACAACGACTCAAGCTTTTCGATAGCTTATGTCAGTCCTATACATTTTTGCCTTTTCCATAATCGTTATCGCTGATAGAATGTCACATTTGGGTATGGAACCCTAAAAACTGCTTTAATGAAAAATAGTGCAACAATGCGATTTCATACAACTTTACTGCACTGTTTTGGTTCTAAGCAAAAAATACGTCCTTTGTGATCGGTTTTGTAGTGATTAATGATAACATTACTATGTAGTTGAAAGAAAAAATATTTTGTATTTCATCACTTACCATTGTTATAACCGGCGCATATCTTGTCTCCGGTGATGTTCTCCCTAAAAGTCTCCGGCGTTTTGAGTATGCACTCCTGAATGGGCACAAACGGAAGTTTCACCACCTTCAGAACCGGGGAACGTGGCCCGTTTTCGTCTATCAACCCCCAGCCAGCGACCTGAAAGTATTGTTTTGAATAAACTCATCTAGCACCCTAGTTATGACAACCTACAGGGTGTAAGGGTAAACAGTCTTGTCATTCAAACCATGGGTAGTTGACTTAAATTTAAAAATAAATGACCGAACACAACAAAAAAAAAGATTTTCTAAAGTTTTTATCCGACACAGTGGTCGCTAGCGAAACAGCTGACTGACTGAGGGAGGGGTCGCGCTCGCGGCCAGTTAGGTCGCGTCCCGCACCCCCCGCCCGTGGTTCGGAGTTCGTTGCCCTAGCGCATAGGGCAACGAACTTGCGTCTCTTGTGGTAAAATGTAGATTAAAAAAAAAGGAAAAGTTGTAATTTTCCATTGATTTTACGTTCTATAAATGAAACCAAACCACTGCTGCACTGGTTGCAAGGATAGCGGTGTTTACCCTAACACCCTGTATAATTTAATAGTTATTATTACTATATTAATACAACTTGTAAAAAAATCCTGCCTGATCCTTGAGGGTGTTGTGGATTTGGGGTAAGTAATTTTAAAATTAAATAACAATCAATATTTTATTTTTAATAAGTAATAAAAAGATTTTTTATTACGTTTTAGTACTTAAATAATGTTAGCGACCAGCTCGTGGCTACGTAATAACAGCCGCACGGGTCGATCCGTCAGGTTAAGCTACGCTTGCCGGCGTTGGTCCGTGGATGGGTGACCATCTTTACATACCGAGACTCCTCCGTTCCTAGGAAAGCACGTTCAGCCGTTGGTCCCGGCTGTCATTTGTGGATCTTTGACAGTCGTTACGGGTTGTCAGAAGCCCGAAAGTCTGACAACCAGACTTACCAAGGGGTATCGTATTACCCAGTTACTGGGTTGTGGTGGTCGCTCCATGTAAAATACTGGTATTCAGCTGCATCCGGTTAGACTGGAAGCCGACCCGAACATAGTTGGGAAAAGGTTTGGCCAATGACTAGGCAGATGATGGTGCTTTGTTTTCTTACCTTCCCAAAGTTCCCTTTCTGCAGCTGTTGCGCATTGAAGTATCGTCCGAAGTCCAAACACACAGGCCTGATGTAGTTAATTAACTTGACCGGCGTCTCCAGGGTCAAGACCGCTATGTCATGTTGGAAGTTTGTACTGACGCCTTGGTAGTAGGGCGAGAGCTCGATGGACTTTAACTGTGGAAGTATTTATATGTATATTTATAAAGTAAGTCATTGCCGACCTTTATAACCGGCTGGTCAATAATGTGATTTGAATTTGGAAACACAACTCGAATGAAAACTTTTACAAATAAAATACATATTTAAATTCGTAAATATAATTGCTTTGTATCATCTCGCAGAAAGTTTGAAAAGTAGAGTATTCTCCTCGGGGATAATGGTATCTTCGTCTTGGGCGAGCTTGAATCACTTAATGCTCTCAGAATTCCCTCGTTTCGCTCAGGAGCATGATGCGCTCGGGAGCACTAGATTCATTGAATCCCGAGCGTAACGAAGGATACCTGCCTCTGCTTTATACCCTTAGTAAATAATCTACTACTATTACCGAATGTTAGTGCCATGGCTCGTGGCTAAGTAATAACAGCCACATGGGTATGACAGCCCGCAGCGACTATATGTAGGCCGGCCGCACTTTTTGTATGAAAATGCGTTGCGCTGCGGCCCGTTGCAGCTATTATGTGCTTTAATCTTACCTCAGATTTCTGTGCGTCCTTGTCATCTTTATGGTCCCATTCCCTGAACAGCTTGGCGGTGGCCACTGCATATTTCGAAGCAACTTGCTTCGCATTGTTATTTCGATCCCAAAAGCAGTGGGCAGCTAGAATTGTACGATCAAAATCACCATTCGTGTACAGTCGTTTCACAGTTATTGTACCTCAAACAGCGCAACCCACTAGCAACCTTATTGTAACGAGAATAAAGATCACTATGGTGTTTTCAGTGACGCAAAATCAGAGGTAAAATAACTGAGAAACAACTGTAGCTTTACCTATGGTACTTCGCACAGAGGTCTGCGCAGTAATATTTTTGAGGAACCAAATGGTGACATGAGGCGAGTGTGAACATTATATGCGTTTATATTGAGACCTGCCAAGTTATAACGACCGTACTGTACCGCGCGGCGGTGGACAGCAGCGACGGGACGCCGTGAGCGTCGACAACTGAGCGGCAGGCTCTGCCCCCCCCCCCCCCCCCCCCGCGTCTCACCACGCACCTCAGGCGCGGTACAGCGGTCTCGGACAAACTATAGGTGTCAACATCGCAGGGTTTTAGAAAGAGAGAGAGATTCGACTTTCAAAGCGAGTGAGACTCGGAAGCCGACGCGAGTGGCGCGTGCTTAGCGGGTGCGTGTCATCTAAACAGGCCCTAAAGCACTCCTTAATGTTTGTAATGTTAATTGTTTAACACGTTATATTATGTAGACCTAACCAACTCACCAGAAATAACGATCCTGTCAGTAACAAGGGATCCTCCGCAGATCTGCTCGTGGTGGTTCTTTCTCTGTTTCTTGTAGATAGCGACGTGCCATGGTAGTTCTCCTCTGACCGCTTCTGTACCGTTAAAGACCAGGCCCTCCGCGTTCGGAGTTACCAGCCCACACTCTGAAGAGAAGCGACTAGATTTGAGAACTAAGGCGATTTACACACGGCACCGCGCACCGCCGCGGCACGGGGGTGAAGCGGATCTCATAGAGCCTCTAATAAATCCATTGATGCCAAATGTGGTTTACTTACAACGGCACCGCGCACCGCCGCGGTCTCTAACAATTCGACCGCGCGGTCAGACGGTGTACCTGTGTTACGCATCAGAGGATTTAAAAGAGCCAATGCGACATGAGACCGCCTACCGCGGCGGTGCGCGGAGCCGTGTGTTAAACGCCTTACACACGTACACCGCGCGGTCGAGCGGTTCTCTCATGGTACGGCTACACTTCGCGTTATGGTGAACTTTTCGTCGTGCGCTCTCTCTCGCACACCCCTCGATTACTCGCTGAGCAACAGAGAGCGCACGAAGAAAAGTTCGCGATAGCGCGAAGTGTAGCCGTAGCATCACCGCCACCGCCCGCCGCCCGTACGCGCTGCCGTCCGCGCAGAAGGGCAGCGCCTCACACACGGGGCGCCGAAAAATTAGTCTTGTCCTACCTGGTTTGCATGTAATAACACGGTTCCATTTCCCATCGTTTCCACATGTCATAGAAAGGAGGAGATCTGTCGACCCGTAAACTGGTGCGTTACATTCGGGCCTGACGACTGTCCCCGAGGGCTCGGTCTGATTACAGATACGGTAACCATCGGTCCCGGGTACCTGGCAGTAATATTGGACGGAGCCATCGGGAACCAGACTGCAGAATGCTGGGGAAGAGAAAATTGTGGTAAGTATTCAAAGAAATGGTAAAATAAAATCACGGATCTTGTTCATGAAATTGGTGGATTATAAGGCTGCTAATTTAACGTTGCGCTAAACTGCGTAGCGATGGACTTGAATCACGATATCATTCAAAATTATCGTTTGATCCAAAGCGTAGCTTGGCTTAATCTTGGCGGGAAAGAGATTAATGAAGCCAAGTTTTTTTCAAACACGCCCAGCGCACTTTCATTGCACATCTACCCACTCCGCTACACCAATTATCTCTGGTGGTAATAGACACAAAGTTTCGTAGCTTTGCTAGTTTATACACGGCACCGCGCACCGCTGCGGTCTCCAACAACTCGACCGCGGCGGTGCGCGGTGCCGTGTGGTAATCGCCTTAGCTTCATCGCTTAGCATAATCAGCCAGTAACGTTCTCATTGCTGGAACACAGGCCTCCTCTCGGTGAGAAGGAGTGGGCCGTAATCCACCACGCGGGCCCAGTGCGGGTTGGTAGATGTCACATGTCTTCGAATTTTTGGTTCTAGGACATGCCGGTTTCCTTACTATGTTTTCCTTCACCGTTTTGAGAGCAGTGGCGATGAAATAATTTACACAAAGTAAAGAGTTTCGGGCTCTTGACGACCCGTCGGCTTAACGTTTATCCGATGCACGGAGGAGTCTCGGTATGTAAAGATGGTCACTCATCCACGGAAAAACCCCGGAAAGCGTAGCTTTACTTGATGGGTCGACCCATGCCATGCCAGGCTGTTATTACGTACGAGCATGACCTCCTAATTATCCCGAATAAATATAATTAAAATAAAACACTCACGAACACACTTCGGTGCGGGTTCATATCTAAACCACTTTCCTTTCTGGCAGTATGGTACTCCATCGCCAATCACTCCGTATCCCTGTTCACAAATGATATTCAATTGCGCGTACTCGAAGGTCTGGCCAGGAGTGGCGGACGGATGGTTAGTCTCCACATAGGAACCGTGCTTGGGGTACGGTGGTAGCACACACATCCCAGATTGATTTGGCCGGCTGAGGATGAAAAATGGTCCTGATATTGTTGGCATAGACTAAAGACTCTTTCGCTGAGTACAGTCTGTTCCCAAAGTATCAGTCAAAAGTGTAAACAAACCCTGATCAGTTAAATTCTTACGCAATCACTAACTGAAGTGAATACGTTTTATCTCACCACTTTTTTCCAATAATATTAAGAAATAGTAATCTTCTTAATCATCTTCCCGGCACGGCGGGCTGTGCTGGAGCTGCTGCTGCAGGTGCAGAAAACCTCAAACGGCGCAAATACTCCAATCTTATCGGGACGGATATGTTCGAGCCGTTTGGGGTTGAAACCCTAGGGCCATGGGGTCCGAGTGCCCACTTGGTTTTTCAAGACATCGCCAAACGCTTGGTCGACTCTTAACGTGACCAGAGGGCTGGCCTATTTTTTGGGCAAACAATCAGCATTGCCATACAACGTGGCAATGCTGCCAGCCTTTTGGGCACTTTTCCTGTTGACAGCGATGTGGACAAATTTTTTGATGCCCTTTGATAATTTTCTCTTGTACATAAATCTTATTATAGATATTTAAGTCTTTAAGTTAAATAAAAACTATTGTAATTAAATATTAAAGATTTCTTACGTCGTTATAGTGTTGGCTGACAGCATTCTGTTGCACAGTTCAACCGACTCGTCTGAACCGTCTGCGCACTCATTACGCTGAAAAAATAAAAATTCATTGTCATTTCCTACAAATTCTTAGAATGATACAATACAACATCTCTCAGTGTGTCTGTCTTGTCCACGAGGCGTTCCGTTTTGGCAAACAAAATGAACTGGGGGCCAAGTCTACTAATTTACAAACGTGTCAGTGGTCTCGCAATGATGAGTTATTGACAGATTTTGTATGGCATAACTGTCAAAAACTGATCATTGTGAGACCACTGACACGTTGGAAAATTAGTAGACTTGGCCCCCTGGACGGTCGTGTGTTCGCGTGACGATTGCTTTGGTTAGGACGCGACCTGTTAGTGCGCTTATAATTCGAAAACCACTACTTATTTTATCATAATTCATGATTTCTGGAGTTTCAGTACTTATTAATTTTATTACGTTAGTACCTAAACAGTTCTGAAATCTGTCAACGTTCGTACCTTGTGTGGCAGATATTGGTCGTAACCACTCGGCCAACACCGTGGCTAAAAAAAGACCAATGAAATTATGAACACTAACCCCATTACAATCAGCACCCTGGTCGACGCAGGCGCCGTATGCGCACTGGAACAGGTGAGTGGCACATGTCAGACCCGCGCACGCTCGGACAGTCTCGTCGGACCCATCGGGACAGTTCGCGATCCCGTCGCAGTGGTCCGTCGCAGGAATGACATTGCCATCCAGACAATGGTACTTGCCACTAGAAGAGAACATTACACTAAATTAAAAAAAAAAACCACCCGTGCGCCCGCTGGGCTGGCCCATCGGAAAGAATGATGAATTTTTGGCAATTTTTAGGGGACTCTTCAAAGAAACTCCAAATATGCTGATACTTAGTCAAGCTTGTATTGCTTCGATGACGAACAAAGATGGAAGGAAAAATGATGAACAAGTAAGAAAGGAATGAAAGAAAATACATTTATTTAGAACAAACTAAAAGGCATATACACCCACATTTCGCCAGTCATGCCTAAGTCCCATGTAATATGGGATGAAATTCCAATTTTTCCAAAAATCCTTTCACCAATAAGAGGAATTCAGGCCCTAAGATCTTTTGGCGCTCAAATGACGTTGATAGTGAAGTTGTAGGTAAGTAAACAAGCAAATAGTTCGTGTTTTGTGAAATTATAGTATTAAAAAAAAAAGATGGCGGAGTTAGTTAGGATTTTGGCCACGCGCCAATCAAACCCTGTAGCGCTATACCCATGTACTTACTTGTTAAGTCTAGTATCGTTCCGACACCTGGGCAAAAGCTCGTCGGACTGGTCAGCACAGTCGATGATATTGTTGCAAGGAGCCGTGCCGTCCACACAAGCGCCATATGTACATCTGAACCAGTTGCGTTGACATCTGACGAATAAAAGATTAATATAGAAATATTTAAAGTATTACAGTCATCATCTGCCTAGCCTTTTCCCAACTATGTTGGGTTCTGCTTCCAGTCTAACCGGATGCAGCTTAATACCAGTATTTTACAAGGAGTTAGTGCCTATCTGACCTCCACAATCCAGTTACTGACGGGATTACATGGCCATTACATTAGCAAAGGCCGAATTTCTTGAGCTTCTGTAAGACATTTTTGCACGTAAATTGTTGCATTGATTATTTAGTATCAGTCTGGATCATAATCTGTTTCCTCGCTTGGAAAATTCAGGCGTTATTATAACTATATAAGGTTGTAAATCGCTTACTCGATATTCCTGCACAGAGCGTGAGTCTCATCGCTTCTGTCAGGGCAGTCTGTCTTGCCGTCGCACTTTCCGTCAGCGGCTATGCACGTACCGTCTGTGCACCGCCACTGGTATACTCTGGAACACGATTAGACAGACATTATTAGAGGCTAATTAGTACTAAAACTCACATGGAAAACTTAACGAAAAGACGAAGACATAAAGATAACATAACATCTTGTTTCTCCGAAGGGTTGGGGTTTACCTATCTGCCAGGGTTGCGGGAAAGTCCGAAAGGGATACCGGAACCTTGGCAACAGGCAACTGAAAGAACACGGGTGGGTTTTAGTCAGTAAAAGTCTGACACGCCCTTCCGCTCCGCCCAGAGCGGGAGAAGTCATTGGATGATTTCATAAACTCAAAAAAAGGGGTGTACCTATAGTACATCCACATTTCGCTAGTTATGTTTAAGTCCCATGTAAAAGGGGGCGAGCCTATTGCCATCAACCGGGCACAGATCTCGACTCCGGGCTGCTACTGAAAAATTCCTTATAGAAAAACCCAATAACACTTTGCCCAACCTGGGAATTGAACCCAGGACCTCATGCTCAGTAGTAGCGCTTGTGACAAAGAAATAAAATATAGATAGAATAGTGAAAAACAGGATAGAACTTCAAAGCGTAGATTACGTAGATTACATTTCGCACTTACCCACATGCTGACTGTCTTTTATATCTCTCATGAGAAGCTCTAGCTTCTGTCAGGTTTCTGGAAAATAATAATATTCAATTGAGTGGGTAGGTGACCGAACAGTCAGGTGGCACGCAGCACATCTTGCGTGCCCTTATAGGAGGACGCGCGGTCGTTGGATCGGCCACACTTTGTGATGAGGCCCGCTAGGCATGGCGGGCTGATACCAGTCGGGGGTGCGGCGCATGTACAAGTATCTCCCGGGCCCCCGACTCATGGTAGAAGTACGAACAGAGGGGTTTTAGTCGGTAGGAGTCCGATATAATATCCATGAGGATTAAACCAAGGAAAAAAAAAATAAGTGAAATGGCTTTCATTCAATCTGCAAATATCGGCTTCCAGTCTATCTGGATGCAGCTGAGTACCAGTATTTTACTCGGAGTGATTGCCTATCCGACCCCCCCAACCCAGTTACTGGGTAATACCATACCCCTTGGTAAGGCTGTTTGTGATGGTGGGATTTGACTTGTATCAAGCGACATCCGCGCGCGTCTCCTGTTCATCGCAAGTCGCGTCGCGGTGACTCGTGGCTGCTGTAAACCCCTTCTTTCAGTTGTTTTCTCCGCAGCCACTGTCGCAAGATCCGTATCGCTTGAGCGTGTACCTCGTGGCCACGGGGTAAGATTGTACAATCAGTCTGAAAAGTACTTACGAGTTGTTACTTGAATAGCAGGACGCTTCGTCGGAGCCATCAGGACAGTCCCAGTAGGTATCACACACTGCACCAGCTCTGATGCATGTGCCATCTAGACATGTGAACTCGCTTGCTCTGGAAAGTGGATAGAATTGAATATGAGTAAAATATACATTTAGGAGGAAATAGCGGCCTTTATTCTCTCCTATAATATAAGCCATTCAGCAAGATGGCAGCGAGGCTGACTGCCTAGGATGCGCCGAGGGTTATCGCCATTTTTCATCATCATCATCATCATTTCAGCAGAAATACATCCAGTAGGTCCACTGCTGGACATTCACCCGGTTCCAGCGGATTCCTGCGGCCTTCACTAAGTCACCGGTCTACATTGTGGGAGGCCTTCCAACACTACACGGTCGCCACTCCTGAAACTTTCGGCCCAATCGGCCATCTGCCCTGCCCACTGCCACTTAATTTTGGCAATTATTCGGGCTACGTCGGTTACCTATGGCACTGAAATTTGGTCGCTCACAATGGGCCTCATTAGAAGGCTGTAAGTCACTCAACGGGCAATGGAGAGAGCTATACTCGGAGTTTCCCTGCGTGATCGAATCAGAAATGAAGAGATCCGTAGGAGAAACATGGTAACCGACATAGGCCGAAGGATTACCAAACTTAAGTGGCAGTCGGCAGGGCACATTCCTCGTAGAACAGATCGGACCACAAGGTGGACCGATAACCTAATGAAGGCCGCAGGAATGCATTGGATGCGAGAAGCACAGAACCGGTCGAAGTGGCGGTGTTTGAGAGAGGCCTATGTCCAGCAGTGGACGTCTTTCGGATGAAATGATGATGATGATAATGACGTCGGTTACCTTGGTTTTCCTATACGGATCTCTTCCCCATAACCCGATTATTTGGTCCACAAAACCTCTTGGTAAGACGGGTTGTCTGACTTACTAACGACTTTCGGGCTTCTAGCAGAAACGCGAAAGTCGTTAGAAGTCTTAAGTATGAGTATTCACCAGGAATTAACATAATGTTTTACCTGCAAGTCAAAATCCTAGTAAGATCCCTGACGGCTGAACTCACAGCTGGAGAAATGGCTGAAACATTCAGAATTAAACTTCATAATCTAGTAATTATCCCAGAGTGCAGCGGTGGGAACATTAGGCCCGGAGTCCACCAAAGCGGAGATGTGCGGAGATGTGTGAAGCGGAAAGGAGAGGAGATGCTTAACAGCTAGGGTGTATCCGAAGCTGTGCGGAGATGCGTAATTGCTAGACCGGAGCAGAGATGTGTACTGGCTACTGGCAAGATCGAGCCGGCGAGTTGTGCGATGTAGGGGAACTAGCGGTGTCGCTTGCCACATGCCGCTCACAACCTCATCTCCGCTGCGCGCCGTCGCGTCGCCAGCTTACGAGGCCCAGCTCACATCTCTCTTTTGTTCGCGCTAAGCAAATATGATACATCTCCGCTCATTGGTATCCACTAAAGCTGAGTAGAGACGAGATGTGTGATTAACGAAATTCTATTGGTTCTTTCAAACACATATCGTCTCCGCTTAGGTAGAGTCCGGGCCTAATGTTCCCACCGCTGTACGCTGGGACTCAGGCCTTCTCTGTGGGCCGTAATCCACCACGCGGTCCTACTGTGGGATGGTGGACGTCACACATCTTCGCATTTTTGATACTAGAACGTCTGACCAAATAAAAAGCCAAGACAGAAAGCTGTCAACAATGACGTGAGGCCGGTTTCGTAAACGTGTGTGCACTTAGTGAGGTGTAATTTGATTATAAATGGTTCTAAATGTGTTTGCACAGAGCGGAGATGTAGTTTTGGCATGCTTCACTGAATTGTTCGCAACGCTCTGTCTTGGTTTTTTATTTAGTATGAGACTAAAACATGCCAGTTTCCTCGCGATGTTTTCTTAGACCTTATACTGTGTTAAATACTTTGTCTAATAAACTATTTTTATTATTTATGCTTTGAGCAGTGGGCATGTAATAATTACTATCGTGTCAGAAAGTAGAATGTCGGCCAGGTTCGACCTTCATGTGAGGAAGTCTTATTCTAAAAAAAATCAGTTTTATCACGATGTTTTCCTTCACTTTTCCTATAGTTTTGTGGCATTGATATACCCAAAGAGAATTAAAAGTCATTGGGTATATACCTTAAGTAGATGCGTAGATGCGTTGTGGCAACCATTGATGGTTGCCCCAACGCTAAACTGGGGCGCTTGAATCATACAATTTTGGGGCCACTATGGTTACCGGCCCCTTGAATGGCTTATGAAATTATTGTTATTTTCGAAATGTCTTTAACATATCTCGGGACCCTGGGGTCCCGGACCTTTAGGAGGCGTACGAGGGGCCGAAGCCAACTCGCAGAGACCCGTTAGACATCCATAATGAAATGGGGCACCAACCGATGATTATCCCTGTATGCACTATGCATGTGCACCCAAGGACAACCCCCGGTTGGTGAAGGACTATTGCAGAACATGGAAACAAAACATATTGGGCTATGGGTTTGGGTGGCTATAGTGGATTGGTTATCTAGAACTATGGAAAAGCTATGTCCCCTGGCTGATCAATGTTATGGTATACCTGGGTAATAAAATGGCAGGGGGTGACTTGCACACTCAATAATGGACCCCCAAAAACAGTTGCTAGCACATAGCGAAAAGGGGGCAACACTTCCTGAGGTGCTTGAGGAGTGGAGAGGTATTCCACGGCTTTCAGAACTTATTGTTATAATTTCTTTATTTAATTTTTCATACTTATAAATTATATTTTTAAATATTAGAATAAAAAAATATATAAAATATTTAAAAATATAAAAAAATAGTGGCCCACCGGTATCGGGAACAGGGTCCAAGGTACCGGTGGTCAGGGCTCCAGAGAGAGGAACCTCCTAACAATGCGAGCCGTGTCCAGGAGTACAGCTTTCTGAATCAAGCCCTTAATCCAGCTGCCCAACGAGAGCCTCCTTAGGTGTTGGTCGAGGCTCTTGGCAATTAAGCCATTGGCTGATATCGGCACAATGATCGCAGAGTCCACATCCCACTTGTCGACAACCTCGCGAGCCAAGTCAAGATACTTGATTTGTTTATCCGTTCTCGGCCTTCACGAGGTTCCCGTCATGCGGGACCGTTATGTCAATGATCATTGCGCGCCGCTCTGTTCGATCCACCACCACTATATCAGGCTTATTGGCAACTTATTGTTATTATTATATGGTTTATATTTAAGCATAATACTTAATACAAGGAAAATTCATCAAAACCGACCAGACGACAGCTGAGAACCTGCTCTATAATAACGTACTCTTATCTAAACCGGTTCAGACGTTTCCGAGAACAGCAAAATTAAATTGATGTTTTTATTTTTTGCTCAATAATTTACCCAATCTCTAAAAGTAAATATTTACTTTGAGGGTTGGGCATAGGTTTATAAACCCCTTACCTACTACTGAGTCTTTGATTACAGGTTGAAAACCTGTTTTAGTAGGAAATACCTGTCATAATATCAACGTCACAGTCTCAAACCAAATAAAAAAACAAGACTAAGCGCTTGCGAACAATACAGTAAAGCATGCCAAAACTACACCTCTGCTGTGTGCATACTCGCTCACACGCCCACATTTACAATCAAACTACACCTTACTAGGTGCAAACATGTTTATAAAACCGGCCTCAGCGCTCTGTCTTGGTTTTTTATTTGGTCTGAGGTCATAAATGGTTTTTAGGTTATTCTATTAGTCATGTCTGAATCATAGTAAGGAAAACATCGTGAAGAAATCGTAATAACCAAGTTAGGGTGCTGCGGGGTAATTGCGTAAAATGAACAGTACAACTGACAAGTATGACTGTTTTCTGTTTTTTTTTCTTAGTTTTAAGGTGTATTTTTGTGTGACAATGCCAATAAACACATTTTTCTTTCTTTCTTTCTTACAATGGGTTTCATTTTGACAGTTCAACAACATTCATTGCGTTATTAACGATGTTGATCAGATACAGTTTTCGAAAATATGTAGCACTGGATTAGATGGTTGAAATGATGATGATGATTGGTTGGGTTTGATGGTTGGTGGTTGTTAGATGGTTGATGGTTGGTGGATGTTTGATGGTTGATTGGTTGGTTGTTGTTTGGATGGTTGGTTGATGATTGGTTGTTGTTGATGGTTTGATGGTTGGTTGGTGTTAGTTTGATGGTTGGTTGGTGATGGATGGTTGGTTGATTGATTGCTAGGTTTAATGGTTGATGGTTGGTTGGTTGATGGTGGGTTGGTTGGTTTTGGATGGTCCTTCAAAATGATTCAGGTTGTGGTTGATCTGACCTCTTCTCTGAGCGCAGAGGAGTATCTCGTGTGGCAAAGGAATGATACTTTTATTGATCGTCCATCTACAAGAATATAATAGAGTACCTACTGTTAATTATGAGAAATGAGCCTTTAATTTTCCTAATAAATCAAACGCTACAAAATATACAATGGCGCAACAAAAGTTGAAACCACCCATTGTATAGCAATTGTATAGCACCCGTTGCATAGCTGGGAAGAAGCTAAAGCATAAAAGCCCAGCTAAAGCACTAGGAAGTGGTGAAGGGCGGGCGGTTTAGGGGACTGTCTTATGTAATTTTGACGTTCGAAAAGTGCTGATTCTCAGCCTAGTTTGAATAAATTAGGTACGGTAGGTACAGTCACGGACTTTAATTGATGAGCCACCTTCAAACTTTTCAATTTTACAGTTTCATACATTCACGAGATTACACGATTATACACGAACTCAAATCGCAAGCTCGTAAACAAGATGACAAATAAATTACTTTTAATCGGAAATATTCATAGAGGTTGACCTAATAAGTTCTCAATGATAAAAATAAATACAATGTTGCATTAAGTTTATCCAATCTATTCGATACCGACCTCCTTTGAATCATAGCTCATTAACTCGATAATTATGAAAACATAACTAAAGACAGTGACAGTTGAAATATCAAGGTGACAAATAAATTACTTTTAATCGGAAATAGTCTCATCCATAGAGGTTGACTAATAAGTTCTTAGTGATAAAAATAAATACAATGTTGCATTAAGTTTATCCAATCTATTTGATACTGACCTCCTTTGAATCATAGCTCATTATCTCAATAATTCTGAAAACTTAACTGAAGACAGTGACGGTTGAAATATCGATGTCAGAGAATTTCTCCGTACGCTAACGTTACTATGCAACAATTGTTTATCGTTGCTAGGTTACTGTTGCTAGACCTGCAATTGGTTGACTTTGAGTAGTCACTGCTGTCAAGTTTGTAGTTCTGCTCTCAGGTTAGCCAACCGGTAAAGATATGAAATATAATTTTCTTAATTTATTACGAAGACATATAACTTTGCGTGTCGGGAACCGAATAAACCCGATTTGCATTACACGGCTAAAATGCGAACAGTGCCAGGTGGCTCATCAATTAAAGTCCGTGACTGTACCTACTTTTGATTTTGATATTATTTTTATTAAAAGACCGGTTTTCCAATCGATCGTTACTTAATAAATTTATCCAAAGCATAACATAGCGGTTTGACATCAATTTATTATCTAGATAAAAGCAGTTGAACCAGATAACCTTTATTTGAGGCTTATTTTTTTTTATTCCTCAAATATTTTTACGGGATACTGGCCGGAGACGGCAACACACAAGGAAAAGTGGAAAGTTATGGAGTTGATCTTTGCCAAGCAATGTGACATTACAGATAAATAAAGAAAAAAAAATAACAAATTGGTTGTTTTTGTTTATAATAAACTAAATAAAATCCCCCGACCAAATATTAATAAAATACCAAGACAGAGCGCTGTCTACAGTGACTTGAGGCCGGGCGGTTTCGTAAACATGTGTGCACTTAGTGAGGTGTAGTTTGTTTGTAAATGGTTAATAGTGTATGCGTGTGAGCGTGTATGCACAGCGGCGGTGTAGTTTTAGTACCAAAACCACACTCCAGTAGCAGTTTTTTTTATTTTGTCTGAGATAAAAACTTACCAAAAGCAATTAAAACTATATTAAACACGAACATTTTGATTACTTATATCACTATTTGGCACTCATTTAACTAAAATTAAGACCTTTTTGGTAATCTCCCCTCGACCCACCCACCTCGAGCAATCTTTTTGCAATAATGAACTCAAGGCGACTCATCGGAATGAGAACAACGTCACAACTGCAATATTACTCTATGTAGTTGTACATAATTAAATAACAAAGACAAGCATATTTTGTTTCTAATTAAATGTTTTCCTTATAGTATACTAGCTGCGCCCCGCGGTTTCACCCGGGTAAGTCTCCATGCCGTGGGAATATCACTATAAAAAGTATTCTATGTCCTATTCCAGGTCAAGGTCTACCCCTGTGCCAAATTTCATCCAAATCCGTTCAGCCGTTTTAGCGTGAAAGCGTAACAAACAAACTCACTTTCGCATTTATAACGATTCAATCTTTGTGAGCTACAAATATGATACACTCAAAATACTCTCACGCCTTTTTCCCAAAGGGGTTGCGGTTCGTAGGAACAACAGGACGACGCCACCTACTACGAGACTTGGGGTTAAATAGTAGCGTTATCGCGAACTATACTTCGCGCGCTCTCTGTTGCTCAGCGAGACGCCGAGTGGTGTGCGAGAGAGAGCGCACGAAGTTTAGTTCGCGATAACGCGACAATTATGTAGCCCCAGCTTAATAGTGTCATATCGAGCAATATCATAGTCCTGTCCGACCCTGATGATCCCATCACCCTCCTCCAGGAGAGCCGTAGGGAGACCAGCACTTTACAGAAAAACAAATACAGACGCCTACCGTCATTCCGACCTCGCCGTCGAGGTCCAGCACGACCAACGCGATCCCGATTAAATTCGTCCCCCCGTCCCTTGTCCGATGATGTGCCAGCCCGCGCCGAAGCTGAGCACGTAGCTTTAAATTCCCCGATTAATAATAATGATGATCCGATATTGATCCAGCCTGTCCCGTCTTGCTGTCCTCCCGTCAGTGACGCCCTAAGCCGGGGTTCGTACCCCACAGGGGGTGCCCTTAGCGAGCGTTCACTTAGTTTTAATTTAGAATAGTTTATATGCCCCTGGCTGGAGGCCCTGAGTGTAGTAGCTTAAGGCAGCCACAGGAAAGTCCGGTTAAGCAGTACGATCTTCTCTAAGATCAACTGCGAGATGGCCTTGTCAAAAAAAATATCATAGTTCAGTCAGTTTGTTTGAATATTTGTATGGAAAAGCAGTAAGCTGCAAGTTTCAGCTGTCACATGCATTGTCATAATTGTCACGGGCTGTCAGTTTCTATTGCTACGGCTTACATTGTCGCGCTATAGCGAACTTAACTCGGCCCGCGTATTATATAATTATCATTCATTTGCTTCAAAAACGGTGAACGAAAACATCGTGAGGAAATTCGCCTGAGAGAATTTCTCGAAAGCATGTGAAGCAAAGTCAAACGCCCTTGGGTGGCTTTAATTAAAACTCTGACACCAGAGGGCCTAGACAAGTGACAATCGCTTCGAAAGCGTTTCGTATTTCTACAACGACTTTCAACAGGATTGACATAAGCTTTTCGATAGCTTATGTCAGTCCTATACACTTTTGCCTTTTCCATCATCGTTATCGCTGATAGAATGTCACTTTGTCTAGGACCTTTGGTTAGTCACTAACCAAACACAAATAAGAAGATTAAAAGATACTCAGATTTTCAGTTCTTACTCATAAAATTACTGCAGGAATTTAATAAAGGAAGTGACGTTACTAATAACTTATAACATTTCCCACGTTATGGTCTTCCCACGTCACAGAAGGTATTGTTTGAGGAAGTCCTTAACAAAATAAAGTTAATACAGCTCAGGTCAGAAGAATATAACTTTTAGACATAGAATAGGTACATTACTGACAAATGCGTGCACTGACTGGACAGGTTCATTCAAATCTCCTAGACCAGCTCAGGTAGGTAGGAACATACCTACCTACACTCGCGTAACAGACTTTCATTCACAATCCGAAGGATTTTGAAGGAAATTGCGAATTGCTTCATAAGTTGAGATTGTTTGAGAAATGAAAAAAAAACATAGGGTACGGTAATCGTATTTATTTATAAAGTGAATAAAAAAATATAAAAAAACCTAAATAATACACTATTTCGTTACATAAAAATAACATTTTTTGTTTTAAGTAATAATCGTATTTATTTGGTAAGCCATCATAAACTAAGCACCGCCGCTTGTAGCTTGTGGCTCTGGAGTGCGAATTTTACAAAGAAAAAAGGCTTTATTACAGTTTGATTACAATGTTTTTTTTAAACAAAAAAGTGAAAATTAAATAAAACATTCGCTGCGATTATGAACAACAAAAAAAAAATGGGTGAAAATAAGCAACGTCAAATTAAATTAACTGGAGAAACTCTACAAATGTATCGCTATCGATATCTAAAATTATAAATCTTAAATATCGATCCTATATATTATATCGATACTTTTTGGCTCTTCGTTAGGTTAGTAATCTGTCAGTTTGTCAATCTGCCTGGATCTCAAATCAAAATCAAAAATCAAATCAAATCATTTATTGCTTTGCAAACACGGGTAAATTTGTACATAGGTGTTGTCATAAAGTAAGTTCTCCATGTTTTGCCGTCAGAAGGGCATGCAAATCATATTCAATTAACCGTATAGTTCGGAAGGGCCCCCAATTGGACCCCAACACAAAAACCTCCGCCGGCTCGGTAGCGGATCCAATTGGACCCCAGAATTACCACATACGACACCCTATCTCGATTATGGAAATATTTAATATGCTACCCATCAAATCTTATGAATGTGCGTTAATTATGAGAGTTGGATAAAAACTCATTATGTTTACGCCATTAAATCTTTCATATTCAGCGTGCAAGTTAATTAATGAACCTATATAAAATTCAAGACTGTAAATACCATAATCACCATTTTGATGACAGTGGTGGTCGAGGCTAAAAATCATAAAAATTGGTGATTTTGAACATCCATACCCCACCACAGGGGCAGTGAATAATACATCATTTAATTATTTGACGAATTCATCCATTGTTCAAGTTAAATAAATAGTGGTAATGAAGTTTTGTGTTATCCAAAGACGAAGTTTCGCGCCAATCGTGCGTGTTTTCATTTTTTCTTTTCACGAATATCACTCATACACATGCAGATACGATTTAAAATGTGACAAATATTATTCGTGATATTATATACAACTAGAAAATGTCCAAATCTTAACATAATATACGAACACAGGTCCAATAACACGTATTATTCATTACCACTACTGAAAATGTTTTCAAAATCGCCGACCATTATACTTTTTTTTATTGTAATGATGTCCGAAAACGATTATGCCAAACGATTATTTTTTAAATTTCGTTCTTTTCGATTAATTAATATGTCGAATATAAGAAATCGATACTTGGAAATTGAAATAAAATTGTTTTAAACAATAAATACATTAAGCACTGGTTAAATTAATAATTTATACTTTTCCAATGTTATTTTAATCGTTTTTCGGTTATTAGGATCACAGGACCTTATGGCGGGGCTAGGTACCTCATCTTTTGAATAAAATTTCGCGCCGGAATGTTCTATAATTGAATTTAAAAACGGAATGCGCTCGCTGTTCAAAATTATTTTAATATATTGGACAATTATTTATTTTTTATACTCTTTTCTGATAGTTTGCTACAGAATGCCCAGTATACTTTTTAGGTAGGCGTAGGCTTAACAAAATTTTGTTTGGTAATGGTGATAAATGAATTCCGCAAACGCTAATATTTTATTTTAGTTGTATGAGCTTGGTAGTTTTTGTTTTTATTAGGTTACTTTAGTAGGTACTAGAATTTTTTTTTTTTTTGTGGGAGTTTCCCAACGAAATTTAAGAAACTGACTTGTCTTTGTCGGACCACGCACAAAAGGGTTCCGTAGTTGGGATGAACATATACGCATGCACATTGCACAGCATTAATTTTTCGACTGCAAAAATAAGTTTGTATTTCTAGAAAAAACTACGAAAAACAAAGTTAACTCTGCAGTTGTAACCGAAAATAACCCATAATTCATTGTTGAAATACGGGTTATTTTCGGTTACAATGGGTTATTCACTTTAAAAAGCAGTCACTTATAAGCATCTTATCATTTTTATTATAAGATCCAACAATGCTACATGCTTATGTGAATAGATCTTTTTTTCGTCCCTCGATTGCATGTTGAGGAATGACACCCCTAATTATGTTTATCGTAATTTTACTAAACGATTTTTGGTGGTGTAAAGAATAAACCTTCTTCCAAATTTTCAACGATATAGTATAAATAGGTGTCCGAGTAAAATGCCTGTATGATATCTGAACCCATGGACGAACGGACGTGACGAAATAATTAAGAGGTCCTTTTTTACGGATTTTGGCTATCGAGTTTACAATCGATAGCGACTGATGTCTATGGTAATTTATTTAAAATACAATTATAATTTCATCTTATTGGGTATCAACACTATCACCCGAAAACCACACGACACACATGACAAAAACTTTTCGCAGCCGCCATCTTGGATTTACATTTTGACCTAACTATTGACTTTATCACCATCGCAAACTATGAAAACGACAGATATTAGGAAAAAAAAAAATTGCAGCCACCATCTTGGATTTTCATTTTGACTAAATTCACACTTTCCCTTTCTTTCTCTTTTGCTATCAAATTAGAAGAAGACCGTCGCAAGTATGAACGCTTTTCCGAAAACTTTTTTTTTTAATTTTCTGGTTTGGCCCCCCAAAAGTGACTATTTGCAAAATCCATTTATTTACATTACACTTCCGTGTTTGGGTCACTAAAATGTATATGTGTACCAAATTTCAACCTAATCGGTCCAGTAGATTCGAAGCAAATTGGCTGTGACAGACAGACACAAGACTCGTGACATGAGTGATCCTATATGAGTTTCGTTTTTTCATTCGGTCGTACGGAACCCTAAAACGTTACACCACTTTCCACAGTGTACGTGTATGTACTTATTACTAAAATTAATTTAAAAAATAAAATAATTAATGAAAAATATACCAAAGAGTTTTTATTCAGTTTCTACAATTTTTAATCAAGTTTGATTATAACGAATATCGATTAGGCTGAGTGCAACATTTGAATCGAAATAGAAAAATTGGGTGAACGGTAAGCACTAAGAAGTGTCACGTCGCACCACAATTTTTGTTAATTTTTGTTCATATTTGATCGTGTTTTTTATCTAGTATAAGTATGAATAATGGTAAAAGTAAGAATGCAGAAAGAATTATAATATCTTTATTTGGTCCTTTTGCATATTTTCAGCAAGAGAGAAGATTGTTTATGTACATATTTTCAGGGAATCTGAGTTGCCTACTTTTTGAATAGGGGTATTTATACCTATTTTATACAACTTTCGCAGTCGACTGACGCGGTTTGACCGACCTCAACATATAATTTATGATATTTACCACAAATTTATTGTATAAAATAGATGCGGTAACATACTTTTTTTGATAAATTCGAATGCTGAAAGTTCATGTAAATTCCTGATTTTCATGACGGAATTCGCAACACCCCGTCGAGTTAGCTGATGTGTCACGTGTCAAAATCTTGTCGAGCAGAGAGGTTAATAAAAAATTTAAAATAACATAAGCAATATCAATAATAATAAAAGCAATAAAAATAAAATCTCATTTTACAAAATAATGTCAAATCATTTGAAATACAATAAATAGAAAAATGTCTTAATAGTACATCAAATTAATGTCGTTGGCTACAATAACAAATATGTCAATGGATAACATGGTCAATAAAATAAAATAAAAATTTAAAATAAAAATTTAAGATGTCAGATTAAATAGGTAACTATAAAGTTTTATCATTTATAAATTCACAAATAGAGTAATAACATTTATCAATTAACAAGACTGACAGTTTTTTTTTTAAAGAGTGGAATGGGCTCATGTTTTATTCCATCCGGTATTTTGTTATAGATAACGGGGCACATGCATATAACACTCTTCTCTTCTTTTTTTTTTCTTTTTTTCTTTTCTTCTTCTTCTTTCTTTTTCTTTTTTTATCTCAATGTGAGATCAGCGATACCACGCCTTATAAGACGTCTGTAGTTTCTATCACGCGAGGTGGTAATGATGTCGCAAGATGCTCTAGGATAAAATCCTTATGTTTATATATTTCAGTTAGTGCTACGAAGTCGGATGATGCACATCGTTCTTCCGTCCGAGGTGCTGTAGAAATGACGCCTCGTAAGTAGTAACGGACTACGCCTCGTTGTTCTTCGGGAAAGGCGAGGCCGGAACCGCTGTTGCCGACACAAATTAAGGTTCCTGTGGGCATGAAAATTGTAGGATAAGTCATTATGGGGGATGCGCTAGGGTAGCCCGCAAAATTCAAATTTTCTTACGTTTTTTGCAATTTGCAGGTCAGTATCAGGTTGTATGTTGATCTAAATATGATTTGCGGCCGTAACAAATATGGATTTACATAATTATAAACAGAATCAGCAATACAACTCTCTAAGTTCATGTAAGTGCATTGAATGACTATTTCATGAAATCATGACATTTGGCACTTAATATGAAATTGAAACACTATTGCATTTTTTATGATATAGTTAACTTCCACGCGGACAAAGTCGCGGGCACAAGCTATCGGATTTAGTGATAAATAATTTGAAATACAATAGTCGTACATATATTTAGTAACCTATTCCGCTTAACTATTTTTCAAGAGTCATAAAAAACCCTGTAAGAAATCGACACGTGTGTGTGTGATGTCTCGTTGAGAGGTGAAACACGTGTCGATTTCTTACAGGGTTTTTTATGACTCTTGAAGAATATTTAAGCGGAATAGGTTACTAAATGAGTGACTCTTGAAGAATAGTTAAGCGGAATAGGTTACTAAATGAGTGACTCTTGAAGAATAGTTAAGCGGAATAGGTTACTAAATGAGTGACTCTTGAAGAATAGTTAAGCGGAATAGGTTACTAAAGAGTGCGTTACGTGACTTAGAAAAATGTAACACCGAATAATATATCTACGTCTATTGTATTTTATAATGGATTTCCGCAAAGTCACGCCTGAAACAATTAACTATCTTAAATAATTTGAATTCAAAAATATTTTGTCACCATTTTTCCGACCAGCGCATATCTTGTCTCCAGTGATGAACGCTGTGAAGGATGGAGGTGCTATCTGCATGCACTTCTGAATTGGTATGTAGGGGATCCGATGAACTTGCAGCAGTGATTGTTCCGTGATCACCTGGTCGTTGCTCACAGGAAACACTCCCACCTGACGACCAGAAATTTTAATGGAACGAAGTTCTTTTAACTGGCAGAAAATGTAACGCTAAAAGTGTTAATACTTGCGTCTGTTCTTCCAAAGAGAAAGAAAGAGAGACAGAACGCCACCATAAAAAAAACAAAGGAAAAAAGGAAAGTGGTTAGGAACAGTGTGCAGTCATCATCATCTGCCTAGTGTGCAGTGTCGAGAGAGAAAGTGTGAATTTGGTCAAAATTAAAATCCAAGATGGCGGCTGCAAAAATTTTCAATGTTTTCGTCTTTGGTGTCGTTTTCATAGATTTCGAGGGTGCTAAAGCCGATAGTGAGGTCAAAATGTACCTGTATCTAAGATGGTGGCTCTGAAAATTTTCAACTTTTTATAAATAATAATCTAACTAATATTATAAACGCGAAAGTTTGTAAGTATGGATAGATGGATGGATGGATGTTTGTTACTCTTTCACGTAAAAACTACAGAATGGATTTGGCTGAAATTTGGCAAACAGATAGTTTATAACCTTGTTACGCGCATCACTATTAAGTAAAGCGCTGACACAACGGCACGAGGCACACCGCGTGCGCACAATCGACCCAGTTGCTACGAGGGAAAAGTGCTGACACAGGACACGAGGCCCGAAGACACCGACTACGTGACCGCGCCCGCGCACTTCGCATCCACCATCGATCAAGTCAATTCCATTTTCAATAATTGTAATTTCTTTTATTAAAATAAATTAGTTTGTAATAAATTCGGTTTTTTTTGAGTCCTCCGGCAGCAGTCTACGTAATTGGCGCAGTCGGTAGGATTCCCGGGTCGTACTTGCGAATACCGGTATATCGCACCGCGTTCGATACGATAGACTTTCAACGTCGCACCGGGAGATCCTGAACAACGAGACTACGCCGGAGATCCAGAAATCGATACCGCTCAACGAAGACCAGAATGTTCATGTAAGTCCGCTGAATTTTCTTAGTGGTTGCTTGATTCCTTTTCTTTGTAGATTTTTGATACCTTATCCAACATTTTTTATCCACGTAGATCAAGTACACCTAGGTTAGTTAGTAGTAGGAATAGAAATATAGATTCTAGACGCGATATTAATCCTGAAATTGAACCCGAGATGGCCGATTTAGAAGCTGTATTTAAAGCCCTCCGCTTAGTTCCCGATTTTGATGGGAACCCGAACGTACTTACCAGGTTCATCAAATTGTGTGACCAGTTAACACAAGAGTTCATCCGTGAGGGACAACCGTTAATTAAATTAGCGCTTTTAAATGGCATATTGAATAAAGTTACGGGGCCCGCCGCCCGTCTGATAAACGCTAACGGTATACCTGATGATTGGGCAGGCATACGTAGTGCTCTTATCAATAATTTTGCTGACCAGCGAGATGAGACCGCTCTCTATAACGATTTGGCTTTACTTACACAAGGTTCCGGCACGCCGCAAGAATTTTATGAGCGTTGCCAGAGTCTCTTCAGCACCGTCATGACATATGTTTCATTGCACGATACCCTAGATTCAACTATTGCGGCCAAACGCGATTTATATCGTAAACTAACTTTGCAGGCCTACCTTCGCGGTTTGAAAGATCCTTTAGGTGCGCGTATTAGATGTATGCGACCAGAAACGATTGAGAAGGCTCTAGAGTTCGTACATGAGGAGACCAACACTATCTATTTGCAGAGTAGGAATGATAATTTGTCGGATAGAAAATCTTCGGCTCGAATGCCAATCAACCAACAGAATGAAACCAGTCATAAAATGCCAGACCGTCCAAATAACATGCTTATTCCATTTAGGCCTAATCCTTTTAACATGCCCGTTTCGTTTAGACCGCAAGGACCGCAATTTATGCCACGTCCTTGGCCATCTCAGCAGCAATTTGGAATGCCGTTTAATCCAAGTAATATGCAACCACGTGGCCCGACCCGTACGCAACAAGTATTCAGCGCACCACCGCCTAATAATAACAGCCAAGGTGGCTCTGGATTCAGAATGCCCCAAAGAAACCCGTACCCATCGAATAACTTTCCCAGGCCGATGAGCGGCGTTAGCAACTTTGTACCCAGGCCCCTGCCTTCTACCAACAGCTGGAATTGGGCACAACGAGGCAATCCACCACCTTCCAACTATCTCAAAGCCCGCGATGTTAACGTTAACGAATGTTCGAGTTATGAGGAGGACTATTATTACCCCGACCTATCTGATTTCTATTACATTGACCCTTACAACCAAGACTACTTTTATTTCAACGACTGTACATATGACTACGTCACACTGGAACAGACTGACGGGACTAACGACAAAGACAAGACAGGTACTACTGACCAACCGCAGCCCTCAACCAGTCAGGATTTTCAGAAAGCTCCGAAGTCAAACAGCTTAAGATAGAATTAAATTTGCAAACTCAAAGGAAATTACCGTTTATTCGCATTCATAACCCTCCACTTAACTTTCGCATAGATACCGGTGCAAATCAATCATTCATCAGCCCAGAAGCAGTTCAGAATTATTTCTCACACATTCCCCTTAATTATGATCCATTCGAGGTCACTAACGTTCATGCCACAAGCAGGAGTGACTACTCCATTAACTTACCCTGTTTTCCCGAATTCAGTGACACAGAATCAATTAAATTATTCGTATACAGATTCCACGATCGTTTTGATGGTTTGATAGGAATGGATTTACTTACTAAATGGGAGGCTAAGTTAGATTTGAAAGATCTTACACTTATAACTAAGTTCGCAATTAATCCCATCCAAATTTATAACTCTCGAAATTTAAATCTTTATGAAGAAATCATACCAGCAGGAAGTTCTAAATTAATAAGGTTACCCGTTAACGCACCAGGTGGTGAGGTTTTTGTAGAAGAGCAGATAATTTGTAATTGCATTATATCCGAATGCCTGACTACCGTTTCAAATAACCGCGGTATAGTCGAAGTGACCAACCCAACCAACAACGATATAATATTTTCTCTGGACCATGCCACGCAGGCAACGATATTTAATGTCGAATGCACTGAGCAATTGTTACCTCGCGCTAAAGAAGTTACATCCCGGTTACGTACCGATCACTTAAATGAGGAGGAAAAGGCTAATCTATCAGCACTGTGTTCAAAGTACGCCGACGTCTTTTACATCGAAGGCGAGGCATTAACCTTCACCAACAAAGTAAAACACAGCATTAAAACTACAGACGAAATTCCAATTTACACTAAAAGCTATAGATATCCGTTTATACACCGTCAGGAAGTCAGTGATCAAATAGCGAAAATGTTAGATCAGGGAATCATTAGGCCATCCGAATCCGCATGGAGCTCACCGATTTGGGTCGTCCCAAAGAAAACTGACGCCTCTGGAAAACAGAAATGGCGCATAGTCATTGACTTTCGGAAGCTTAACGAAAAAACGATCGATGACAAATACCCTATCCCTAACATTACAGACGTCCTGGACAAACTAGGCAAGTGCCAATATTTCACTACCCTCGACCTAGCATCAGGTTTCCACCAAGTAGAAATGAACCCCAATGACATTCCTAAGACCGCCTTTAACGTTGAACATGGGCACTTTGAATTTTTGAGAATGCCCATGGGACTTAAAAATTCCCCATCTACATTCCAACGAGTGATGGACAACGTACTCAGAGGACTACAAAACGTGATATGTTTAGTCTATCTCGACGACATAATTGTATTCAGCACCTCTCTCCAGGAGCATATGAACAACCTAGAGAAGGTGTTCCAAAGATTAAGAGAATCTAACTTTAAAATACAGTTAGATAAATCAGAGTTCTTAAAACTTGAAACCGCATACCTAGGTCACATCATTAGTACCGAAGGAATAAAGCCTAACCCAGACAAGATCACTGCTATTCAAAATTATCCCATACCTAAAACACCTAAAGAAATTAAACAGTTTCTCGGACTCCTTGGTTATTACAGAAAATTTATCCCAGACTTTTCCCGTATTACCAAACCTCTGACACAGTGTTTAAAGAAAGGAAAAAAAGTAACTCTGGACTCAGACTATATTAATTGTTTCGAGAAGTGTAAGACTCTACTGACCAACGACCCTATCCTTAAATACCCTGACTTTGACAGAGAATTCATCTTAACTACAGACGCATCCAACTTTGCAATCGGTGCGATACTTTCACAAGGTTGTATCGGCTCGGATAAACCCATAGCCTATGCTTCACGGACACTTAATGAAAGTGAAGTAAATTATAGTACAATAGAAAAAGAATTACTAGCCATTGTATGGGCAACAAAATACTTCCGGCCTTACCTCTTTGGACGCAAGTTCAAAATAGTAACGGACCATAAACCATTACAGTGGGTCATGAGCCTCAAGGAACCAAATTCACGGTTAACCAGGTGGCGATTAAAATTAAGTGAATATGACTTTACCGTCATCTATAAAAAGGGCAAACATAACACCAACGCTGATGCCCTTTCCCGCGTCGAGATTCACAACGAAGAGATTAGTTCGATGATTGCAAACGCGACTGACAGACCACAATCCCTAGCTAACTCCAACACCCTGACAGCTCATACCTCTGAGGAAAACCCTATACTTGAAATACCCATCACTGACGAACCACTTAATAAGTTTCACCGACAGTTGTGCCTAACCGTCGTAGGTGACTTTAAAAAACGGACTACTGCAACTAAACCATTTGACACCCACACTCGAACATCCGTTCAGCTATCCGAATCCAACCTGGAAGAGGATCTGATTGACGCCATTAAGGAGTACGTCAACCCTAAGATCAAAACTGCCCTGTTAATAAATCCACCCCTTGCAATGTACAACATAATCCCTCTGTTACAAAAACATTTTAAAAGTTCATGTATGAAATTGGTATTGGCCAAAAAGGAACTCGAAAACGTAAAGGAATACCTGAGGCAGCAGGAAATTATTCGTCATTACCACGAAGGCAAGACCAACCACCGTGGAATTAATGAGTGTTTTCTAGCTTTATCTGTTAAATATTATTGGCCTAAGATGCGAGAACACATAACCAAGTTCATAAATGACTGCACAATATGTGGACAAGCAAAGTACGATAGGAGCCCCATAAAGCAGAAGTTCAACATAGCGCCCCCTGCCACCAGACCGTTCGAAATAATACATATGGACAGCTTCTCAGCACAGAATGAAAAATACTTAACGTTCATAGACGCCTTCTCAAAGTACGGTCAAGCTTACCTCCTCCGAGATGGGACTGCAGTTAGTATCATACAAGCTTTACTAACTTTCAGCACGCATCATGGCCTACCACTAACCATCATTACAGATCAAGGGACTGAATTCACCAACCAGATGTTCTCCGAGTTCTGCAAGGTACATAAAATAATTCATCACCAAACACTCGCATACTCACCCAACGCAAACGGTAACATTGAACGTTTCCACTCCACCATACTGGAACATCTTCGTATTTTAAAACTAAAACACAAAGATGAGCCAGTTGTACATCTGATGCCATATGCTATCATAGCGTACAACAGCTCAATTCATTCCTTCACTCGATGCAAACCATACGACCTTATATTAGGACACACTGACCCACGAGACCCGACTGATATAGATCTGACCGGACACCTACTACAACAATATACTGAAACACATAGAGAACGCATGCAAAAAGTATACGAACTAATCAATGAGACGTCTCTCGCTAATCGAACGGCGCTCATAGAGAGCCGTAATAAAACCCGTGAGGATGAAGTCGATTATGAACCCGACCAACAAATATTCATCAGTAATCCCTCCGCGAGTAGATCTAAACTCGCACCCAGATATAACCAAGACACCGTTTTAGCTAATTTACCTATCCACATTTATACTTCTAAGAAAAAGGGACCTATAGCTAAATCTAGACTAAAGCGCGTCCCTAAAACTGCGAAATTGTTGCAGGATACCCCTGATGCTGTCACTTAGCCTAACATGGGCGCAGGAGATCAATTTAGAACGACTTGACAATGGACCTGGACTACTTCCTTTCAAACTTGGACCCATGAAACCCATTACTCATTATCATACATTCTTGCAGAGCATAGAACTCACAGACATAGACAACAACATTTGCGAAATACGAACCCAACTTATTAAAGCCACAGATAGACTAGACAATTACACTCGCACTTTATACGAGCTTCAAATAGATAGTTTGAACGTAAAGTTAGATAAAGCCTCATCTCACCTACAAAGTCTAAAGCCCAATCGATTCAAGAGAGGTTTAGTAGATGGTCTCGGATCCGTAATTAAGAGCATTACAGGAAACCTAGATCATACAGATGCCATTCAATATGATAACGCCCTTAAAGCCCTCAACGATAACCAGCAACAAGTAGCTATTGAGCAAAATCATCATATAAGTCTTAGCAAAGCCTTGATGAACGAGCATACAAAAATTATTACAAAATTAGTAGAAAATCAAGTACAGTTAAATGACAGTCTGCATATTTTACTTGACGCCGATAAGTATAAACAACACAACCTTATAAAATTTGCAAAGTTTTCGCAAATACTGCAAATAATTAGCAATAACGTAGATAGTTTATTATGCGAATTAAGTAGGTTAGAAAATGCGATAGCACTTTCCGGTCAATTGCATACTCATCATTCCATGTTAGGTACAGAAATATTAAGCAATATGATACGCAAACTAAGCGCGCTTTATAATAAAGACCAACTATTAGAATTAGAAATCCGAGAATATTATGACATCATTAAGCCATTAGCTTATTATCGTGGAAGTCAAATAGTTTTCGCATTTAAATTTCCCATAACGTCTCCATTAAAATTTCTGTTGTATAAGTTAGTCATTGTACCAAATAGAAATAGGCAAGCCATCATCCCGTCCTACCCATTCCTAGCAATCACTGGAAACATTCACGCGTACATAGAGGCTGAATGCCCGAAGGTAGCTTCAGAGTATCTCTGCGAGGAAAAACTCAACCACCAAATGAGAACAAATCCAGACTGCATCTGCAATATCATCGCAAGTCAAACACCGCACAAATCATGCAACACGATTACCATCAGCCTGACGAAGCCCGCAATGGAAAAGTTAGATGACCGCCGCTACGCTCTCGTGTTCCCGAAACCAACACAAGCCCAGTTAATCTGCGAACAAGAAGAATCCATAACCCTAGCCGGAAGCTTCCTTGCTACCATTCCACATAACTGCAAGTTACGAACAAACGAGTTCACCATCGTCAACCTTAATGACCACGTTAGGGGACAACCCATGAAGATAAGCAACGTGCCAGATGACATCGAAGAATCCACCATGCCGCCCCTACAAATCAGTGCTATTAGCTTAAAGAAGCTGCATGATATTCAAGACAGAATAGACTCACAGAAGCCAATCCACATTGAACCAACCTCAACTATTTACCATACGACAATCCCATTTTATGGTACACTACTTGCCATATCTGTACTGGGAGCAATTATATTATATCGAGTCCACATCCGTCGAAAGAAGCAGATGACAATTCCAGATGAAGCCACGTACGCCGAACCTGAAACATCTGTGAGCCAGCCGGCATCCCAGGATCAATCTAAACTCTCGACGATATTTCATCTCAAAATCTGAAATAGTCGTCGATCTGAGGGGGGAGGTGTTACGCGCATCACTATTAAGTAAAGCGCTGACACAACGGCACGAGGCACACCGCGTGCGCACAATCGACCCAGTTGCTACGAGGGAAAAGTGCTGACACAGGACACGAGGCCCGAAGACACCGACTACGTGACCGCGCCCGCGCACTTCGCATCCACCATCGATCAAGTCAATTCCATTTTCAATAATTGTAATTTCTTTTATTAAAATAAATTAGTTTGTAATAAATTCGGTTTTTTTTGAGTCCTCCGGCAGCAGTCTACGTAATTACCTGGATTGACACATAGGATAGTTTTTATCCCGATATTCCCACGGGATCGAGACTTACGCGGATGAAACCGCGGGGCGCAGCTAGTATGAATTATTACGATTACGATGTTAAGTTTGATCAACAATTATATTATGTAAAAAAAAACCTAGCACTGACTTTATCTTCAAAATGGTTCCTACCGTGCCCAAGTTTCCCTCCTGCAACTGCTTCTTGTTGAAGCTGTAGTCAAAGTCCAGGCAGACCGGAAGCAACTTGCTGGAGTATGTGAAAGCTTGACTCAATATAACCAAGGCTATGTCATCCTGGAAGTTAGTCTCCGCTCCTTGAAAGCGGTCGGGAACCTTCACGTCTTTTACCTGCGGGAAATTGACTCTTAAAATCTTAAAAAGTGTATAATGTTGTCAGTCAATTCATATCATACGAGTATAATCAAACCATTAGCAATTAAGGGGCACATTATTCCTCTAAAAGCAGTTCATTTCCATTTCCCACACCAATTTCAATATTATAAATGTGAAAGTTACTCTGTCTGTCTGTCTGTCGCGCTTTCACGCCAAAACGACTGAACCGATTTAATTGAAATTTGGTACACAGGTAGTCTAGAGCCTGAGAAAAGACATAGGCTACTTTTTATCGACATACCACGTGGGCGAAGCCGCGGGTGGTAGGTAACTAGTTTGACATAAAAGCAATTAATAATTTGTGGACCACTATACGAATCTCCATAGAAAACAGCTGAATTATTTCGATAAATGAATTACACTCAGATCATATGAATGGTCAGTTTGTGACATTTTACGATGATTCATAATATTTTCATATTATGATTCTGCCAAAGTGGCTGTTTTAAGCCCCCAGAAGGCGATAGAAGTAGGTAATACTTAGCACAATATAAATATGGACAGATGGAAACCAGGCCTATTTGTTGGAATAACCTACGCTACATTTTTAAAAAGATCGCGGCGATCACTCTTCTTGACATGGCACCCGCAGCCAGGTATTGAAAAGGTTCCTAAAATACCGGTAAAGAACCGGTATTTTGTGGTTCCGGTACCAAGAACCCTAACCGGAACCAGGAAGCCAAATGATACCCGTCCGTCCGTCTGTCGTTAAGGTAACCATCTATGTTCGCAGAGTCGAGGATAGATGGTTCCATGCTATCATGCGCAAGCATTGCGCTTCCATTATGCACAGGGTACGCGCCAGCCCCAACAGCATCCTGAAAACAATAGCTGATAGGTGGGACAACCCGTCGTGTGTATACTAAACAAATGGACTTTATGGTCCGAAATAAAAGATTTTTATTTTTTTATTTTTAAGATCCTTTATTTCCGGTTCTTCTTCAAAGCGAGTTCGAACCAGTTGAAACAATGCTTATTTAAGATAGTATGAAGCTTTCTAAGATAGCGGCGAGGTACGGGGGCGATCTGAAAGAAATGATACGACAGGCACGCGTCTTACATATCCCTTCTTTCAAGAACCTTTATGGAACCGGTACTATGGAACTGGTACTTTGGAACCGGTTCTTTGGAACCGGTTCTTTGGAACCGGTTCTTTGGAACCGGTTCTTTGGAACCTGTTCTTTGGAACCGGTACTTTGAAACCGGTTCTTTGGAACCAGAACGGAACTAGAACCGTACCGAAAACAAGAACCTTTTTAAGAACCGTACCCGAAATCCGTACCGGTTTTCAATCCCTGCCCGCTCCTGACAGCACCGTGACAATCGGTTGGGTTGTCAATGAGCGCGTCTGTGTGAGTGTGCCGTTTCGAAAGTTTACTACGTAGTTTCTGTACTGTCCATATTTATACTGTGACCTAAGCTAAGAGGTCAGCTTATACTAGAACGACTTACAGGTAACGCGTTGCTAATCGCGCCCGTTCCATTTTTGGCGAACACAAAGTATCTTGAAGTCATGATCTTCCTATCATTATGGTTCCAGAAGCAATGGGCAGCTGAAATGATAAATATCGTCCGGATTCATTTAATAAGCATAATTTATCATAATCAGCCGATAACGTTCCCACTGCTGGGACATACACCTCTCACAAGCCATAATCCTCCACGTGGGCCCAGTGCCGGTTGGAGGATGTCACTTCTCTTCGAATTTTTGGTTCTAGAGTGTGCTGGTTTCCTGATCACGATGTTTTCCTTCATTGTTTTATGGGCAGTGGAGATGATAATAAATTACACAAAGTAAAATGCCTGGCTAGGTTCAAGGGGCCTACCACCACCGCTAACAGCAGTATTATTTTAATATTACTTCAGTGTAGGAAAGAGATGAAGCTCTACAGCACGTATAGCTCCATCTCTTTCTCCAACCGTTAACTCAGGGTTGTTATACTGGCCATCATTGCTGTATAAATGAAAAACAAGACTACAGCGAGGAGTCAGCGTCAACACTTTCATTATCATCTTTTCAGCCGAATGAAGCCCACGGCTGGACATAGGATTTCCCCAAGCGTCGCCATATCGACAGGTCCTGGTCTCGCATCCAGCAGTATCTCGTGGCCTCCACAAGGTCCACTTAGTGGGAGGCCTTTCAACGCTACGTCTTCCGGTACTACACACGGTCGCTACTCCAGAACATTTCGGCTCCATCGGCCATCCAAGGAGTTAACATAAATAGAAAAACTGTACCTGTCATTACAATGTTGGGACTTATGATAGTCGCTCCACAAATGACTTGGTAATTGACAAGATTTTTGTGTTTTTTGTCCTCACGTTCTCTGTTTATGCGTGTATACCACGGCAAGGTGGCAGGCTTGGGGAGTAATAAGTCCGGACGCTCATCTGCCAGTCGGCCACATTCTGGGGAGAAATGAGGCTTTTTAATATATAAAACATCATCATATGCCTAGCGTTTTCTCAACTATGTTGGGGTCGGCTTCCAGTTCAACCGGATTCAGCTGAACAGGGCCGTAGGTAGGGGGAGTTTGAACCTCCAACCTTCACCTTCCACTTTCTAGAGTTCCCATACCGTTGACGTTGTTTCTGGCTATTCTACTATGGTTACCTTTAAAATCTAGGATGACCAATATTGGTACGTTTCCGTTCCATTGAATTATCGACGGAATAAATTCTCTAAATGATGGTGAAAACCGCATTAAACCGCATCAATGCGTTGTGCAGTTTTCAATAGGTCACACAGACAGACACGACAAGTGACTTTGTTTTAATGTATTATAGAGCATGTACCTGGGATACATTGAGCCATATAGCCCCAGGTCCCGTCGACGCATCGCATTCGAGGCATGGCCTCTGGGCTATAGTAACCAGGGCGGCACACGGCCATGACGGAGGTCCCCAGAGGCTCGTACTCGCCGCAGGGCCCAAACCCTTCAGTACCTGGTCTATTACATGAGTATGTCACGCCTGGATGTTCCTGAAGGTAGCAAACGGCTGAAAAACAGAATAATTAACTAAATATATATATCATTTTCTACTAAATATATTTAGTTTCGTTAATGGCCGCTGATCTAATGACGGGGCCAACATGGCCAGAGATCGCACAAAATAGACAAGTTTGAAAGGACAAATGGCATTTACCAAGCAATCGGACACAGTGTGCTTTCGATTCCTCTATTCGATAAGTTCAAATGAGTTCGCTTCCAAATCGTGGTCGGTCACTTGACTGAGGTTCGTGTGAGAAGTGAAATTACAGGTGAAAACTCACGGACACACTCCGGCATTGTGGTGGACCACTCGCCCAGGATGCATAGCACCACATTGTTGCCGATAACGCCGTGGCCATGGTCACAGCTCACGTTGAGGTAGACGTACTCGGCGTCGTCTCCAGGCTTTGCTGCGGGATCCCCAGCTACTGCGTAGACCCCATGTTCGGGATATGGTGGGAGGGTGCATTTCGTAGACCTGCGGGGTACGTGCGGAACACTAAGTAACTGGTCTTTCTTCCTTTTTCGTGTAGTTAGCGCACCCTAATTGCGTAATGTATTACGCAATTATTGTGATTGATTGTGTAACACGTGAATAGTTTTGAAACAGATTCCTAATTCATTGCTTCAAAATGTAGTGGTATGTAACCCACACATGCAGACAAACTTGTGAACTCAAGTACCTGTAACTAAACACGGTTTACAAACAATAACTAAGATTAGGATGATTTAAATAAAATGACGCAAGTGACGCGGGTGGCGGCTAGTGACCGACTGTCGATTTCTGATTTCAAACTAACGGACGTGTGAGATGTGAGTCGTGTTACGTCATAGGTAGTTTACAAGTTTGTCTGCATGTGTGGGTTATATACAACTACAAAAAGTTCGAAAAAAAAATCTGCTCACCAACGTAAATAACTCAATGAATGTTGTTGAACTGTCAAAATGAAACAGATTAGTCTTAATCGTTTACGAAAATGTGTTACGCAATTAGATACTGGTGAGAGAGTTTAACTTGCAGCCCGCAAAACAACATGATCTCATCAAAATACGACGGGTAGTTGAGACTTAGAGGGAACATACTGAACTTAAATAGCCAGTTATATTAAAACCCTCCTTTGGCTTTTCCGTAGACGGGTAAAAAAGCACCATAGTCAAAATAGATACACATTTTAGGCATAATAACGGGACACTGTGCGCTGAACAAACACTTTCACACAATAGGCAAAACGGACAGTCCTCTGTGCAGGGCATGCATGGAGGCTGAGGAAACTGTCGCGTGTCGTGCTCCTCTAATGCATGGGCATCACCCAGATCTGGAAAGAAACCCTCGGGTCACCCAGATTTCTCACGGATGTTCTGAAGAAACCAGGAAAAATTAACTTCTGGAGGGCGGTGGGCTGGTTAGAATAACTACAAACGGCCGCCATGGCCCACGCATAATGGTCCACTTGAAGGAATGAGTGCGGAAACCAAATCCCTAACATAGAAAACAGAACATAGAACATAGGCATAATAATAGACTACTACGAAGCCCAGCTTTCATAGACCATAACCAAGCGGCTGCATCAGTTGGGCTGCACAGTTAAAAGCAAGCTTCGGATACATTCGGTTTCGTTCGCTTATAGCGGTTTTTTAACCCGGTATATGGAAGCGTAATTTAAAAAAGTTTTTACGGATTTACCGGTTTAGAGCAATCAACACCAGTTAATACATCAGTTTTTATTCAGTGCGGCATCCTCACAAGTAGTCACAAGTTGCAAGGCTTTTGCCGGCATTCCGCTCGTCGAATAAACCGGTTAATACAAAGTTCTTTAAACGTTCGTGTACTTTAGAAAAGTTCGGAGGAAACCGAAATAAACCGGTATTTTCTGAACCGGTTCCGAGGCCTGGTCAAAGTTAGTGTACCTACCTAATAATTTTAAAGTTATTTGTAGATTATTAGTGAGCGATTCTCGCCATCAAACTTTAACGTTTGGCGAGTGAAACTGTATAAACAACAAATAAGTAGGTACCTGTTTGAGAATACGAATTTAAAAAAAAGCCAGGCTACATAGAGCAAACTCGTTTAACTGAGGGCCTAGACAAGTGAAAATCGCTTCGAAAGCGTTTCGTAGTTCTACAACGACTTTCTACAGGATTGACATAAGCTTTTCGATAACTTACGTCAATTCCTATACATTTTTGCCTTTTCCATCATCGTTATCGCTGATAGAATGACACTTTGTCTAGGGCCTCTGTTCATTTATCCTCATAACTTTAGTTTCGCTAACAAGCTTACCTTTTTTCAATACTATGTACTTCGCTGGCTGAAGCTATGGCGGTGACTGAAATAATGAAATTATTATTATTTATTTCTTTATACAGATGCATGAGCCATATTTCATATTTCTAAGTAATATTGCCAAATTAATCAAAACAGGTAAATATTTGACAGTTATTTGCGACGTTGCCAACTTTCAGAATAAACGCTTTTAAACAGAGAGGTTAAGGAATGCAATTATAGATAAAATATGAATAACAATATGTAATAATTACCAAAACAAAAAAACAGCACCAGCTGAAATTGCATAAATGTCTTAACACAACACATTTTTCTGGCACAACGAATCAACATAAATAACATCAAATTAATCATAGAGAACCACTATGCCAATTTTAATCAAAACAAAAAAAACCAGACTTATTTTCTTTAAACGTCACTTCACACGAATTCGAACGATGTCTCATTGGAATCTCAGACCAACAAAAAAGGATCCTTTTTTGTTGGTCTCTTGGAGATTGGAATCTACGATGAATACAAAAACAAATGATTTCGCGTTCGAATTGTGTGCGGTCACTTGAGTGAGGTTTGATTGTGAACTTTACAGAACTGTATTTCTCATCCGTGTGGAGTAGGCAGCTGTTCGATACTCGTTACACAACTGAGGCCAAGTATATAATGATCTTACCTTCCCGTTTATGTTTACTTTTTCCTTATTTTTATGAGTACATGTTCTGCGGCATTTATTTTTGTGTTATGATTCATTCTGCCTTGTTCTTGTTCACTGTGTGGTTTCCAACTGTTTGCATGTATGGTAATTAAATATGACGCGGAAATTTATTAGAAAATTGGAACGCAACCGTAACACATGGATTTACAGAATTATAATCATTAGAACCAGCATTGTGTTCATAAAAGTGCCAAATGTCATGATTTCATGAATTTCAATACACTTAGGTACATGAACTTAGAAAGTTGTATTGCTGGTTCTAATGATTATAATCCTGTAAATCCATATGTGTTACGGCAACCTATCATATTTAGGTCAACATACAACCTGATACTGATCTGCAAATTGCATCAAATTTAAGAAAATTTGAATTTCTCGGGCTACCTTGGCGCACCCCCCTTAACCCTCAATTGCTTCGGGTTGGTTAAGGGGCAGTTGCTTGTACAAGTGACTAGGTCGCGAGAGGACGTCTCACTATTTTCCTCGTCACACAACTGGCATCATATGTAATAAAACTCCTTGGGCAGATATTTAATATTATTTAATTACCCCAATCCAACAATCTAAATACTTACACAATATAAAACACTCAACTCTACACACAGTTACTTTTATTTGTCCGACCCGTAGCTCGCTCCAAAACCAAGTGAACGAATCGATCCCCGGACCGCGCCTGGCTTGACCACTTGTCAACCGTCCGTTTGGTGTTGCCACATAAAATGAACTCGTTCTCAATAATCGATATGTTAGTTTAGTTGATTTTAAAATACTTTTTTTAATGAACCTAACACTCGTCCATCCTGACCTTGTGTATGTCCTCATACACATAAGTCAGGAGGAACCTAACACTCGGGCAATCGATTCGTTTTACAAAATGAGTAAGAGAGAAAAAAAAAATAGAAAATAAGAATCATAAAACAAAAATTTCAAATATAATTATCTACTTAATACATATTAAAATATCTTTGTTGTGTCTAATATGATCGTATTATCAGCTGAGGTATCACAATTTTATAATATATGCTATTTAATTCTACAGCTTATTGTTTGTATCTGAACAATTTTAACAATTTAATCTCATTATCCCATAGCACACTGTCTCGTTCCTAATGAACATTGTACATAATTTAGCGAAACTGGCACACCAATCACATGGTTGCTAAACTGGCAAACCAATCACATGGTTGCGAAACTGGCCAACCAATCACATGGTTGCTAAACTGGTCAACCAATCACATGTGTAGCGGAGGTAATGAAGAAACCAAGAGTAAAGATTTTGAGAATGTCGCGGACGAGGAGTTTTTACGTGCGCGGTCCCTTGATCGCATAGACGACTAGTTGGATCGGCTCGCGTCGCGCGCCCGCGCTCCACTGCCCCGCGCCCGCATTCTTCAGCCCCCCGCACCCTAACAAACTCCTCGCTCGTACATTTAAGTTTATTAGAAAAAGGGGGTACAAACATATAATATTAAAATAGATAGCCATATAGGTTTGCACGGTTAACATCCCCCACCCCAGTGCGTCAGCACTCATCTTCCGTCGGGATTCGAGCGATGCGTGCGGCTGACCGACGCAACATACCAGTCTTGGTTTTTATATCAAGAACTCTTATGCGGCCATCTCGGCCTGCCATTACTGCCTGCACGCGACCGCGCGGCCAAACATTGCGCGGAGAATCAGGATCGACGATTAACACAAGGTCACCCACTTTCAAGGGCGTTTGTTCCTGATGCCATTTTGTTCTAGGTCGCATATCTGGTAGTACCTCCCTCACCCAACGTTTCCAAAACAAATCTGCGAGTCTTTGGGAGATGCGCCATTGTTTTCGTAAGTATGTATCTGACTCATCGTATGTGCCGATCGTAGGTAGATTAGATGAAGAACCAAGAAGAAAATGATTAGGCGTTAGTGACTCATCGGAATGCGGTTCGACACTCACGTGGGTCAGCGGACGGCTGTTGACCATATGTTCCACCTCCGCCAGCAGGGTATTGAGAACCTCATCGCGGGGTGCTCGTTCCTTCAAAACGACCTTCAGAGAATTTTTTACACAACGTATCAGTCGTTCCCATGCCCCACCCCAATGTGGGCTGGCAGGCGGAGAGAAAGTCCATGTAGTGCCATAGTTAGCAGCTTCTCCTTTTAGCGTCTCTTCATCTAGTTCGCTTATCGACTTTCTTATTTCATTCAGACCTCCTCTCAGGTTAGTCCCGTTATCCGAGTACATATGTTGCGGCCACCCTCTCCTCGCGGCCATGCGACGTAAAGCCATAATAAATGCATCAGAGGTGAGTTTCGTTACAACTTCAATATGTATGGCTCTAACAGTTAGGCAAGTGAATAGAACGCCATATCTTTTCTCTCGTCGCCTGTACTGTACTGTCACCTCCATGGGCCCAAAAAGATCCACTCCACAGAACGTGAACGGTCGTTGATTATATGCCATTCTGGCCTCGGGTAAGTTCCCCATCCTGGGTGGTTGCGGCTGTGCTTTTCTTATTCTACAGAACATGCATTTTGAGGTCACATGTTTAATTGTAGGTCTCAAACGTATAATCCAATAATGTTGTTTCAGATTATTGACGAGAACTTCCTGGTTGCCGTGGGCGGCCTTCACGTGGTGGTGCTTGACTATCAACTGAGCTACATAGTTGCGGCCGTCAAGTATTACGGGATATTTGGTTTCAGGTGGTATTCCAGGTGCCTGGTCGATGCGACTTCCAACGCGTAAAACTCCGTACTCATCAATCACAGGAGTTAAGGTAAGTAGCTTACTTTTCCGATCTAATGGTTTTTTCTGTTTCAGGTGTTCCAGGTCCTCGGCGAATGTCTGCCTCTGGGAGTACATGATCAACAGACGCTCAGCTCTCCTCATCATATCACCATCGATTGCACTGGTAAGTTTTTTGCATTTATCAATAAATAATAATACCTTACAAGTACTTTTCAGGAGGCGTAGCCAAGATGAAAATCTCTCAGGTTCCGGTACAGCAGGTGAGTACTTCTCAGTGACGACGAGAGAAACCCGTTCCAGAACATCGGTGCTGACTTCCGGTTGTACATCCGCTGGCCATGTCTCTTTTTCCTTGTACAAAAACTCGGGGCCATATAGCCATTCATTTTGTAGCATATCTATTTCACAGGTATCTCTCGTAGCGATATCGGCTATATTCATTTTAGTAGGTATAAAATGCCATTCCTTTATCTGAGTCAACTCGTCAATTTCGCCAAGACGGTGCGCCACAAACGCTTTATAATCTCGCGCATTGTTCCTAATCCAGTAAAGAACCGTTGACGAGTCGCACCAGAAATACCTTTCTTGTGGTAACATATTTCTGTGTTCTTTTGTTATAGTATCTGCAAGCCGAGCAGCAAGGAGCGCCGCCTGCAGTTCTAATCGTGGTACAGACGTATGTTTCAGTGGTGCTACTCTGCACTTACTCGAAATGAACGCTAATTTAGTTTGAGCGTCATTATCTTGCCAGCGCCAGTATGCCACGGCGGCCATAGCGTAAGTTGAGCTATCGCTGAATATATGTAGCTGTAGGTTTGTATAACTTAATCTCGTAACGGAGGCAAGCGCGCGTGATTCATTTGTAATAACAGGCTGCCGCTGCGCGTGTGCCGACGGCTCGCTATCCGGTGCATTCGGTGCGACTATCTCCGTCTCGCTCTTCGGTACGCTCGCATGATAACAACGAGGTAATCGAATACGGCCAACATTTTTTAGTAGTTTTAGCCAATTTAACCATTTGTGATTTACGCTGTCTGGTATTTCGTCATCCCAGCATAAATTAATCTTCCACATTTGTTGTAATAGTATTTTAGCTTTAATCGTGAATGGTGACAGGAATCCGTAGACGTCAAAAATAGACATTGTTAATCGTAACATTTCCCTTTTCGTAGGACGTTTCAGGCCATTTATTATGTTTTCAGGAATTCTTTTGAACGACGTATCGAATCCCAACGTATCTTCTTTCGGGTACCAGATTAATCCAAGAGTTCGTTCTCCAGCTTCTTGCTGGCCAACTTTAAAACGTACTGCAGTAGAACATAATGTTTCTTTTGGTAAACTTTCTAACACGGCCGCGCTGTTACTATTCCAGTTTCTTATTTCAAAACCTCCGGATTTATGAATGCATGCCACCTCTTTTATTAATCGAATCGCTGTTGACTCATCTTCTAAACTGTCTATATAATCATCCATATAGTGCTGATTACAGATTGCATTTACTGCGGCGGGGTGATTTGTTTCGAATCTTTTAGCATTTTTGTTCTTTATAAATTGTGAAATAAACGGCGACGAATTCGAACCAAAAATTAATGACGTCATCGCATATGTCCTTACGGGATCGTCCGGTGAATCTCTCCACAAGAACCGTAGTGCGTTTTGGTCCTCACTTTGTATTTTAATTCTCAGGAACATATCACGTATGTCACCAGTCACAGCCACTCTGCTTTCGCGGAATCTCAACATGATTCCGTATAATGATGCAAGTAAGTCAGGTCCGGTAAGTATATAATCGTTCAACGAGAAGTTATGACTCTTCGCCGCGGCGTCAAAAACTAACCTTAGTTTCTTTTTATTGGGGTTGTCCACGCCGAAGTGAGGAAGATACCAGGTCTTTGGTGTGTTTTCAACATCGGTCAATTCTCGTGCGTAGTCATTGTGTAGTAGATGGTATATTCTCTCTTTGTATCTCTTCGCGTAATTTTCACATTTCTTAAGTTTTCTTTCAACTCCTTTTAGTCTGTTCAAGGCAGTGGTATATGACTCTGGCATCTTGCAATGTTCATCTTTCCACGGTAGGCCGATGTACCAGTTGCCGTCCTTCAGGGTAGAAGTTCTTTCGAGGTGGGTTATTGCTCGTTCATCTTCTGCGTTTAGACGAGGTTTTCCTGATATGCCCATAGCTTCTATTGAAAACGAGCGGCGGACTTCCTCATGTAAATCATCCATTATGCATTTTGTTTCTATCTGAGATTTATCAGTTTCAGTTAAAAACAAAGTTGAGTGCTGGCTTTGACAGTTCGCATTCAAGGTCGTGCGGCCATGTAAACACCAACCCAGCGGAGTACGAGTTAGGTACGGTTCGGTAGGATTATCTCGAATAACTTCCAGAGGCAATAACAAACAGTAGTTATCTTGTCCAATTAGTATTTCCGGTTTGCATTGTCCAAAACATAATTTGTGTTTAATATTATTAATTGCGTCACTGCATTTTAGTTTATCGAGTGATATAAATTGCATAGGTAAGTTAAGTCCTTTGGTAGTACGTGCTTGCAATGTAAACATCGTACCGTCACTGTTCGACACGCTTAAGTCCACTATTTCGCTATCACACACAAGTTCGCTACCGTTCCATGCGCTACGCACTTTTAATGTTTGTTTACGTCCGCGAATACCTAACTTCACCATCAGTTCGTCACTAGCTATCGTCACAGTGGAACCATCGTCCAGTAAGGCCACCGTGCTCAATGTTCCATAAGGTCCGTGTATATTTATAGGCACTGTCTTTAGCAACACTTGACTATAACTGTCATCGTTAATGTGAGTGACAGCCTCGCTAGGCAGCACCGAGGCCGAGGCTGACGCCGCAGGAGTTGCTGCATCGGACGGTTGACACTGCTCATTACCGCGCCCATCAGGGAAATGCAGAAGTTGATGGTGCGGTTTTCCACAATTATCCTTATCACACACGGGTGCTGAGCAAGCGTCACGGTTATGACGCGACACCAGACACTTATAGCATAAACCGTTACGTTTTATAAACTGCCATCTGTCCTTACGCAACGCTTTTTTAAACTTTTTACAGTCTATTATTTTGTGTTTATTTGTTTTACAAAAACGGCACTTATCGTCACCAATGTTACTGTCCGACGAGTTTTGCACTAACACCGTATGAGTTCTGTTTACGTTATCACTTTGTCTACGTTTGTAATCACTGGGATTGTATATTATATTCACTGATGTTTTCGATATTTTTATAGCTTCTTGGTTCAAAAACTCGGATAATATCACAAGCTTAGGCTTATCCCCGCTGCTGATGATTGGATAACTGTAATCTGCCCATTTTGAGATAAGCACTGTAGGTAATTTAGACAGAATAATTGAGATCATGTTTGTTCCTTTCAGGTACTCATCTTGACCAATTGCGAGCACAGCAGCGACATAGTTTTTAACTTTCACAGAGAACGTTACTATTTCTTTATGATATTCCAGGGCCATCGGTTGAAGCTTGTTTATCTCGTACACAATTTGAGCTATTATGATATCTGGATTTCCAAATTGTAGCTCCAGCGTAGACATCACAACATCTGGTGAAGTAGCACTAATTAACAGTGCTGTTACAGCATTTTTGGCTGCTCCATTTAAACATTTCCGTAGTCTCCATAAGTTTTCCTGATTGCTGAAGTTACACACTTTTGTTGAGTCTTCGTATGCTTGCTTGAACTGCAGCCAATCCAACGGGTCACCTCCAAAACTAGGTAAGTCTTTAGGTGTACTCAATCGGCTCAGCATTTGAGCATGCGATCCGTTAGCTGTGGTAGCAGCGGCCAGATCTCTGAGAGCGCTTGCCAACATGTGAACTGTTCCATCAGTGCCACCTTGGACAGCTGTTTGCTGCGCCAGTGGCGGTAGCGGAAGGTCAAGGTCGCCCAGTTTTGTACCCTGCGGCTGGGCATCCTCTGCTTCCAGTTCGCGATGACTTCTTTCTAGCCACTTCTCCACTTCAACTTTAGTATGATCTCCTTCTTCTCTGCCTTCCGATTGTGAACTGTATTCTTCGTTTTCTAGCTCGGCCAACTCGGCGGCCAATCTTTTATCGATTATTTCCATTTGTATTTTTGCCTTAGCTTCTGCTGCTTCTAATTCCAGTCTTTTCTTCCTAGCTAACACTGATGATGTTGCGGACTTTGATCGAGATTTCGATTTTGATATTATTTCTGACTTTGAGGGTAGACCTGTGTTGGAACTCGGTTTAACTTCTTCACTTTGTTCGGGTAGCAATATAGGTTTTCCGACTAGTTTAAGGTCCTTTTTCTTTTCATCACGGTTACTTTTAGTGTTTGGTTGCCTGGAATCATCTTGAACAGCAGTTTCCAAGCCTTCAGCGCCCTTAGACATTTCGCCATAAAGTTCTTTATTTTTCTTCGCTGTGCTCCGTGTATTCACCATAGCTCGCGTTTTCGGTGGAGTATGAAACATCCAGCAGATTCGGCTCGAAGACCAGATTGTAGCGGAGGTAATGAAGAAACCAAGAGTAAAGATTTTGAGAATGTCGCGGACGAGGAGTTTTTACGTGCGCGGTCCCTTGATCGCATAGACGACTAGTTGGATCGGCTCGCGTCGCGCGCCCGCGCTCCACTGCCCCGCGCCCGCATTCTTCAGCCCCCCGCACCCTAACAAACTCCTCGCTCGTACATTTAAGTTTATTAGAAAAAGGGGGTACAAACATATAATATTAAAATAGATAGCCATATAGGTTTGCACGGTTAACAACATGGTTGCTAAACTGGCCAACCAATCACATGGTTGCTAAACTGGCAAACCAATCACATGGTTGCTAAACTGGCCAACCAATCACATGGTTGCTAAACTGGCCAACCAATCACATGGTTGCTAAACTGGCCAACCAATCACATGGTTGCTAAACTGGCAAACCAATCACATGGTTGCTAAACTGGCCAACCAATCACATGGTTGCTAAACTGGCAAACCAATCACATGGTTGCTAAACTGGCAAACCAATCACATGGTTGCTAAACTGGCCAACCAATCACATGGTTGCTAAACTTACTCACTATACACATAAATAAAAATAAAGTTTAACGTATTATTACTTAAAATAAAAATGAACTAAAGCTTAACTTATCACTTGATAATATAGTATATCATATCCAACTGTAATTATTAAACTAAACCTTAACAAACATCATCATATTAGTATCAATTATACAACTGTAAATTATAAACAATAAATCTGATCTCTATTCTGAGGGCTACCTAATTACTGTCAATATCATGACTTTCACTCTCTGAATCATTGTCATTCAAATTCAAGGCAGCCACGTGTACCCAGGGCTGCATACGGTCGGCAGCGACGGTCGTTTTACGTTTATGTCTACTACTACTCAAGCCTGGTATCGCTACAATTCTATATCTATCATTTCCTAGTGCCGATATAACGCGATATGGTCCTGTATATTGAGGAAGAAGCTTCTTACTTTTGCCGTCATTTTTAAAGTTCGTACTGGTGATTTTAACTAACTCCCCTTCACAATAGATACGGGCAGGACGTCTGTTTTTATCATATCGCTCCTTTTGTTTTTCTTGCTCTCCGTCTATTTTATCTTTAACTTCCTCTCTTATTGTTATTAAGCTATTATTTCCTCGAGTTTCTTGCCTAACAACGTTTAATCTCGGGTCTAACTCGCTACTCATACAACTACCAAACATGACTTCAGCAGCCATCCTTCCCGTCGTCTTATTTACTGTGTTATTAATTCCCCACTGAATTTTACCGACTTTATCATCCCAATCTTTTTCACTATCGTTAAGGTTTATAGCGGTCAAAGATGCAAGGATGGTGCGGTTGTATCGCTCAACTTGTCCATTCGAGCGTGGACTAGCAACCGCATTCAACACATGTTTCGTCCCTCTATCCAAACAAAACCTCCTAAACGCATGGGAAGTAAAACAAGAGCCACGATCGCTAATTATTCTATCGGGTACTCTAAAGGTACAGAAAATTTCATCTAGAACTCTTATTGCAACTAGAGACTTTGTATTCCTTACAGGTCTTATGAAAACGAATTTGGTGAACGCATCTACCATCACTAAAATATACGAATTCCCTCTTTTTGAACGCACAAAGGGCCCAAGATGGTCAATGTGTACGGTGTGAAAAGGAACCTCGACCTTAGGAATTGGATGCAAGAGACCCTCATTACAAGAAGTCTTTTTCGAGTAGGCGCATTCAATACATGCCCCAACATATTTTTTTACAAATTTTGACATTTTAGGAAACCAGTATGTATTCCTTATTCGTTCGAGAGTCTTTTCCACACCGAAATGGCCAATGTCGTCGTGGTTCATACGACACAATTGCCACCTTGCGCCCTTTGGCACAACCCAACGTAAGTTTGTTTTATCACCATCAATGCATTTATAAAGCTTGTTGTCCTTTATTATGTAACTATCCCTAATTTGTTTAAGTCCTTCTACATCCAAATCTGAAGTTAAAATATCTTTGATACGACTTAGTTCGCTATCACCTAACTGTAACGTATGGAGCCAATCGTCACCTGTGATAACCATTACTCTTGGATACTGGTCAGTAACATCTAATATTGTTTCCAAATTGTTTGCGCCATTTATGATGGGGTTTCGTGACAAAGCATCTACGTGAGCCATTCTGTTCCCTGGCCTGTATTCTATTGTGCACTGAAATTCTTGTATTAAAAGATACCAACGCGCGATCCGCGGTATTATATCGCGTTTAATAAATGTGGACCGTAAAGCACTGCAATCAGTGACAATTTTAAAGTTTTGACCCAACAAATAGACTCTAAACTTCCGTAAAGAACATACTACGGCCAACGTCTCCAGTTCATATGCATGAAAGTTTTTTTCCTCTGGAGAAGTTTGCCGGCTATAGAATGCCACTGGCCTAAAATTATCACTACTTCCCCTTAAACGTTGAAGCAGAATTCCACCGACACCATATTTACTGGCGTCCGTGTGCAATTCTGTTTCTCTACTTGGGTCATAAATTGCCAAAATCGGACGGTGGATTAACTTTTCCTTAAGCATTTTAAATGCGTTTTCTTGATCTTCTGTCCAAACCCAAGCAACATCCTTTTTTAGCAATTTGTTTAAGGGCTGCGCAATGTGTGCAAAGTTCATAATAAATTTGCGGAAATAACCTACAAGCCCAAGGAATTGACGAACAGTGTGAACATTTATTGGGCGAGGGAAGTCTAAAACACTCTGAATTTTTTTGTCACCTGGCCTTACACCTGAAGCACTAATTTCGTAACCTAAATAATCAATTTTGTCTTTCAAAAATTCGCACTTTGATAGGTTTAGAGTTAGATTTGCCTGTTTAAGTAGTTTCAAGACGTGCCCCAGCCTCTCTAAACACTGTTCTACGCTTTTCCCGTATATCAATACGTCATCTATGTAAGCTGTGGCTTGGCTATACCTAGCTGACCCCAAGACACTATTCATCATGCGCTGAAACACCGCCGGCGCATTCGCCAATCCAAACGGCATTCGATTAAACTCGAATTGTCCGTCTGGAGTGACAAAAGACGTCAGTGGCTTCGACTGCTCTGATATAGGCACCTGGTAGTACCCAGAAAATAAGTCTAGCGTGACGAAAAACGCCTGACCGGAAAGCCTAGCAATCTCGTCTTCTATCACCGGCATCGGATAATGTTCCTTAACGGTCACGGAGTTTAACATCCTATAGTCTATGCACATTCTCATTCGCCCATCTTTCTTACGCACGAGAATCACGGGACTAGCATACTCGGAGGTGGATTCTCTTACAATCCCGGCTTCTAACATCTCACCTACCATTTCACGCACTTGATCGCGTTCTTTATGTGATAACCGGTAAGGCCTATAAACAATTGGACGTTTGCTGTTTATTTCAATGTTCATTTCGGTAACGTTAGTACTTCCTAGTTCTTTTAAATTCGATGCAAAACAATCCTTAAATTCATTGAGCAATTCTAACAACTTAGATCTATGTTCATCGCTAACATTATCGCCAATATGAACCTTACTAATGTCAATACGATCGGTTACTAGTTCATCACCCATATTAAAAACCCTGTTAACTACCTGAACAGTGCTAGCGCGACTTATAATCGAGCCCTTGTACAAATGACAATGTTCCGTTGTAGGCATAACATAAACATATACGATACCATCTTTAAGTGCATAGACACCACCGCAAACAACGTATTGAAACGTTGGTTTCCCTATAACCTTACTATTCAGTATTATATGCCCGTTCAACCGTGGTTCAGTATAAGCTTTGATTACAGTGGGACCATAGATTTCGAAGTTAGCTGCAGAAATAACTTTTACTGAACGATCCTCATCTATTTCAGTTTTATTGAATGGTATTTCTTTATACACATCAATAAACTGTAACGTTTTTGCCGTTTTTAATACAAAAACATGCGACTGTTCGGTGTAAGTTTGTCCTACAAGCAAAGGTACATCTAAAAGTCTATCTTCAACTACCTGACAAACAGTGTTAGCACTAACGCCATCGATATTAATGTCCACTGTCACCTTTCCCAAAGAATAAACAATGTCATTCCCAAATCCCCTTATAGGTGTACGCACGCCATCACACTCCAGCCTCAAATTTATCGACTCCGATTTAGTTAACAGACAAACCTCACTTCCAAAATCTATAAAAGCCCTTATGGCAACTCCATTTACTAATACATCCTTATAAAATTTCGAATTAGGATTAGCTAATGATATGCACATTGTATTTTGCGCTGTCTTACTGTCGCTGTTCTCCTGCTTTGTGGGACATTTATCGACTTGGTGGCCTACCCTATGACATTGTTTACATCGAATTAGTGGCTTAGGACATTTCCGATATATATGACCACGCTCCTTACAGTTAAAACAGAATGCTACGTAATCACTTGATATGTTTCTGCTATTATTAGATTTATCCGTTGTAACAGTTCCGGATCCTAACCTACCTTTAGCATTGGTATTCGAACGATCAAAGGAATTTGACAATTCTTTGTTACTCATCAAAAATTGTAACAATTGATCAGGTTGAGAGCATCTTAGCGTTAGAGCACTTGATTTCATGGTCCTATCACTTAGACCATGAATAATACAATCGACCGCACGCTTGCCAACTATATCGCACTGGTTGAGTAGAGCCAACTTTTCGTAATAGTACACTTCAATAGGTTCATGATATTTACTTTTACGCCTGAGCATGTCTTCCAAGGACTGGCCATAATTTTGCTCAAAAGGGAAAGCCTGAGACAATTTATCTTGCCACTCGGCCCAAGAAAATAAAATTGAATCTAGGCTTTCATACCAAGTCTTGGCCAGTCCTTGTAATTTCTGCATTGAGAAATGGATGGTTGTCTTATCATCCCAACCATAAACGGTGGCACACTCGTTCACTTTTCGCAACCACACATCAACACGCTGATTTTTCGCGGATGGGTCAAAATCAGGCAAAATATTTTTATGATTTTTAACAACGTTACTAGAGTGATCGAGTGGGCCAGCCGCCGACGTTTGGTTCCTAATTGAATTTAAAATATTCATTACATCTTTTGAGGAAAACGTAGGACTATGATCGCTAACCTTTGTCCCATCTCGTGTTGCTGTAGCATCGCGTCGTCTGCTCCGTTCCTGTCGCAACTGATTTTCTAGGGACCGCAGGCGATCCTGTGCCGCCTCACGTTCGCGTTCAAGTTGTTCAGCTCGGTGACTCGTAGGATTCCGGAAGCTCGGACTGCTGCGACGCCCGGTTCGGCTGCACTGCGGGCTCCGGCTGCGTTGCGATCTTCGACTGCGCTGTGGACTTCGACTGCGTTGCGGACTTCCACTGCGTAGCGGACTTCGGCTGTTCTGCTGGCTACGACCACGAACATCTCTGGCACTGATGCGTCGTCGACTACGGCTGCGACAGCATCCAGGAGCTTCATCACGACGCAGTGATCTTCCATGCGAAGGCGTTCTTAAACGCCGTCGCCCTTGATCCTCATGGTCGTGCTCCATAACTGGAACTCGAAATTAAAACAACTGTGTATTTGCTCAATAAAATTTGAGTCAAAATAAAATTACAAATATCTCGAAAACGGGAAGTCCAATTGCAAAAATAACAAAAATTCGGGCTCCCCTTGCACCCCGCAATATGTCTCGTATATATATAATATAATAATTGTGACTTTAAACTTCGTATATATAATATAATTATGACTTTAAAACCCACCATAAATAAACCATGTCACGTACTGTAAGTTAATTTATAACATCATAATGTCGGCTAGATACATATTGATAGAAACAATTTGATTATAGAATGCCAAAAGAACAGTTACTTTAAAAATTACCGAAAAGTAACCGCCAGATTCAAATTTCAACTGTCATGTAAAACCGAGACTAAAAAAAAGGTGTCAGTATCGGATGGAATATCAAAACTATAATTAAGATTCATAGTAATCAGCGTTAACTATTCTGTACCGTTATAATTTAAACCAACATAAATAAAATACCGACCAACCAATTTAAAAAAAAAAACGTTATACCTACTAAAATATTGTAAACTTATATGTAATGTGAGCATATGTGTACTTACCACTTCTGAAATGTAATAAAACTCCTTGGGCAGATATTTAATATTATTTAATTACCCCAATCCAACAATCTAAATACTTACACAATATAAAACACTGAACTCTACACACAGTTACTTTTATTTGTCCGACCCGTAGCTCGCTCCAAAACCAAGTGAACGAATCGATCCCCGGACCGCGCCTGGCTTGACCACTTGTCAACCGTCCGTTTGGTGTTGCCACATAAAATGAACTCGTTCTCAATAATCGATATGTTAGTTTAGTTGATTTTAAAATACTTTTTTTAATGAACCTAACACATAGAGGTGCGTTTTCACTGATGCGAAGATGAGTTGAGATAGATTTTTGACACAAAATTAGAGATGGGCCTACTAGTCGGTTGCTAGTCGGCTAAACCGATCATTATTTTTAGTGGAGTTCGGGTTCCAGTTCGATTCAAAAGAGTTTTTATTTTTTTGGTTAAAAAGATATTTCTTGATTTATATCCATTTAGGCCCAGCACTAGGACACACAATAGGCTAAAAAAAAAAAAAAAGTTCATTTATGACTTTACATACCTAAACTACATTACAAACTGTAAGAAAAATCCTAGAATAACGGTTACGACTTAATTTCAATCCCTCTATTTTTTGAGAATAAAAATATGGAGAAAGTAAAGAACCGACGATTCGGCGGTTTTTATTCGACTAGTTGCCGACTAGTCGGTACATCCCTACACAAAATCAATCTGCCTAGCCCTTTCCCAACTATATTGAGGTCAGCTTCAAATCTAACCGCAGCTGAATACCAGTATTTTACATGGAGCGACTGGCTATCTGACCTCCACAACCCAGTAACTGGGTAATACGATACCCCTTAGTAAGACTGGTTGTCAGACTTTCGGGCTTCTGACGACCCGAAACGACTTTGACACAAAATAAAAGTCCAAAATGTTATGAAAAAATAAATGTAATAACAGTATGTAATTATAAAAAAAAAAACATAATAAAACAGACAATTTTAAATACACAATAATCAAAGGATAGAACATTTCACCAAGATTTTCAAGCGACGATACCTACTCAATTAAAAACGAAAAAAAGCCTGTAGGTACACCTCCTCGCGGTCTAGGGTGAAACGTACTCTACTCCCGTATGGACGAGCGTTCGGAGGCCAGCCTAGCTTTCAGCTGATGGCCCTGAATTGGGCAGCCCAGTTTGGCAGCTTCTCTGCTACTACCAACGTAGGGTATCGCTGCTTCTTGGCCTTCTTCCCAGCTCCCTGCCTGCCTGCTGTGTGAGGTAGGATTAGGGGGGGTTCTAGAACTTTCCCGTGCGAATGTCTTGTGATGGTCGCGACGTGCGGCGCGCCACGTCGGCAAAGGGTCAGCGCACACCAAGAACAGAGCAGTGTTTAATTTTGGAATGTATGGAATTGTCATAAGATTAATTTTTCAGTAGCCTCAGAAAATGCTCTGCTCTTGGTGTGCGCTGACGCAAAGGTGGGCGAGGCAGGCGTACCCCGACTCCGTGGCGCACTTTCGCGCTACGGCTGTGGCGAGTCAAAGCAGTAACGCTTCGCCACCTCCGACACGGTCTCGCCGGAGCTCCTCATGCGATGCTGGGGTCTGGTTTCGAGATCAAACTCGAAGTCGGAACCCAGCGATGCTGCAGGTGACGTCGGCGAGAAGGCGGCAACTTCAGCTCCTCCCATTGTGAGCCGCGGACCGGATCGTGGGGTTGTGACCGGGGGCACGTCATCGGTTTGTGACGAGCATGCCGAGAGCACAGCTGGGGAGTTATCGGCGGAAGCACGAGGCACCCTTTGCGTAATGATGGCCGATTTAAATTATGGGCACTTGCTGGCCGCTCCAACTCCACTTTCGCCGTCCTGCCAGCGAAAGGCGGGAGCCGGGGGTGACGGTGTGCGAAGCTGGCACAGTTTTAGTCTTTGGTATCAATGCGGGCGCCGGGACTACACGCCAAGGACATTCTCAGAGGCACATCCTTGAGGAATTCATAAGTATGCAGTACGGTACTGGTCGATTGTGACATGGCCTCTTGTGGTGTCGGGCTCTTTTTTCGATTCATTTTAAATTATACAGGGTGCTACTATGATTCTAAAAAAATAATCTACCTATATTAAACTAGAAATACAAAAAAAAAAATTGGATCTTTATGCCATAACTTATAGTTAGACTACTAGTAGTAGTCAGTCCGAGCATGGTCCTCATCACGGCCGGATAAACGAAGAAGCAGCCACCTCCCGGCTGCTTCTTCTTCTTGTAACAGAAGCGGGGGTCCTGCGAGGAGGAGGTAGCCAGAGAAGAAGCCAAGTGGACACCGGAGTGGAGTGAAAGAACCGAGTATTCTGCTTACTACTTTTGAGGCGGTCCTAGATGATCTTACACCTTGTTGCTCGCAATTCTAACGTTATTATAGCCGATCAACCTTCTGAATGCTATTGTCTAACTAACTAGTTTAAATGAGCATCCCGAGTGGACTCCCATGTCATCATCAAGCATACTAATACTTGTCCACAATTCAACCCTACATTAGAAAATATTTTGGATTGACCCTTCTTCGAATAAGTATATTATTATTCCAGTTATTTACGCAAATCCCCATTGTATTATTTATTACCAAAAAATGTGTTGCACATTTTAATCTAATGGGCAGATGGGCTGATACACGCAGTACCCCTAGTCCATTTTAATTTATCAACAAAACTATTAAAACGCAGAATATTTGTTAGCTTTCCTGGTCTGTACGAACCAATTTCCATTACTACTTTTAGTCCAGTCGAAAGGGGCTAGGGAAAAGAAGAACTTGCTTGGAGATTGATAGAGATATATGGTCACTGAAAACAATACAGAGGCCGAGGCTGAAAGTGACTCGTCGAACCTGAGAATAGTAGATGGACGGTAGGGAGGTATAGAAACTATTATTGGGATAGACAATAGCGAAGGAATTTCCAGGGCTGCCATTGTTAATGCCGCCAGGAATCTCGTAACTGCAGGAGGTGGGAACAAAGGGTTCCCGAGAGCGTAACTGAAATCAGTTTTGCCTGACTCGAAGGAAGTTACTGCTGCTTAACAAACCAATTTTTTTGTCTTGGCAGACGTAGGCAATCCTCATGGACGCCCGGACTGCTTCACAATCGAGCCAATCTGGGTAGAGCCGGACTCTTAGGACTCTAAGTGGCCAAAACCACACTCCTGCCCATATTAGATATGAGACCTTTAAGCTGCAGCAACCCTGACACCTGGCTTGGTGAGGAATTCGAATTTGAATAGAACGAGAGAAGTAGAAGTTAGTCGGCTTCAACATTCAGCGCACAGCTGGCTGGCCCCGAGCAGAAGGTGCAGACTTTGGGACAGGGGTAGTCAGCAGTGCCGTGACACCAGAGAACACCAGGTTTACTGTCGTAAATCGTCGCAGCTGGAGTGATTGTGGATACTGCATCCCCGCACAGCCAGAAGTGATGAGGAGGAACACCGTAAGGCTTTAGTCACTAGGAGTGACAGTCCCCTCCGCCAGTCCTAAGGTGGAGGACGTCGTTATAGGACTTCCACACGTAATAAAAATCTGGGAGTCCCAGAGCCTTCCGCTGCGTGTGACCCCAACAGTAGATAGGAGTTGAACTCCACACAATAACAACACAAGGCCTCTCAATTGAGATGCCTGTATGGGAACAGATAAGAACCGATAATTGGTAGTAAAGAGTAGCAAAAAATTGAAGAAAAGAAAGGGGCTGTATAAAAAAAAATGGTTAAAAAGTAAAAAAAAAAAAAGTTACAATCTTTAACACTTAGCCTAATATAAAACTTGAAACTACAAAACTTAGTAAAAATGTAAAAGATGCGTCTAACCTACTCCGATTTGTTTGGGTTCTGAAAAGGTGTGGAATGAGACACTTCTCGCTCTCAGAAGCTTGGTAAGTTCCCTATAGTCACGTGACGTAGGCGTAGGGACGATCACATTAATTCCCTGTTAGGTAGAACGCGCGTTGGTAATGCCAATCTTGTGATCGACGCACCATTTTGACCGCCATCCGTCCACTTTCCCATGTCCTGAACTCCAACTCCAACTCGGATATCGCCACCTCAGAAAACGTGCCGAGCGGGGTCGAGGCTCCGCCCTAGCCCGCGGAGGCTATACGGTGGCCCGCCACCGCGGACCCCTCACTATGTTTGCCTTTGACGGGTGTTTAGTATTCATCGGCCGCGTTTAACGCGTCCGTGTGACTGGTTGCAATGAGTATTTATGTAGGCGCACCATGACGGTAAATCTCTTTTCCTGAATGAACACAGGGGGGCGGACTTTCTTAGGGATAGAAGTTGACAGGACTGGACCAGTGGGGGCATCCTGTGCGGAGGATGGGGTGGTCGAGGAGGGGGTGATGGAGGGGGATGCTGCGAAGGCAATGGAGGGTGAAGCCACGGTAGCGACCGTAGCAACGACTGCAGGGGCGGGGATAGATTCCTCAATCGCGCGTGCTTTGCTTAATCTTCTTCCTCTTGTTACCCTTCCCAGTGACGGGCACGTAGCCGTCGTCATCCGAGTTGGATGAGGAGGAAGAAGAGAACTGGACCTTTGTGTCAGAGATTCGGGGGTTGTGGCCCGCTTTGAAGAAGCGGGCTCATCCACGTTCATGGAACCGGTAGAGCCGGTCGGACTTAAGAAGCTATCTAGTTCGGGGGGGGCAGCTAAAGCATTGCTGAAGTCAGCGATGTTTGACTCGGAGGGACGCATGCGCGTGGTAGGAAGGACGATCTGTGTTTGTATTTGCGAACGGTACTATAGCTACTACTCGCGCAGTGATTACTCGGTATTGGATTTTTACGACACTAGACATTTTCTTTTTTCGGAATGACATCTTTGTGGGCTGTTTTATCGGTCTTTCCTGTAGTTCCTTAATGAATATGGCATGTACTGCATACTTATGGATCCCTTTACACCTATACATAAAGTAGATAGAACTCTAAAAGTAGTCATTGTGCGCTTTTATAATTTCCAAGGTGACGATAGTATCGTCCATAAAATGTATGGAAATACGTGCACGTCTATAACTTTAATGTAGAAGGGTCATAATTATATTTCCATACCTACATTTTACTTCCCTGCGTTATCGTGATGCCGTGGGTGTGTACGTCCACGGCATCAGCATAATATCGTCATGTTAGCAATTATAAAAACGCCAGTAACAACGCAATAACATATGCTCTACTTAATACAAGTCTTCCTAGTTTTGAAGTGTCTACGGCAGTCGTCGTGTGTACTCAGCTTCTGTCGTGTCAGCTCGGCTGCCATCGGAAACACTCGGCACTGTCATTATAGATGATGGTACTGGCTCTTCTGACACCATGACGTCTTCCTTCAACGAAGAATGTTCGTGGAGTCGCTATCTGGAAAGCATAAAAGTATGTACAGTTCGATCAAACTTAATGGTGGCTCGGAAGTTAGCTACTCGCTGCGCAGTACCCCACCCCTCACCCCTGCTGACACATTAAATTTTACTGCGCAGCGACTCGCCTCGTGTTCCGAGCCGCCATCGAATAGAAATGAAATGAAATGAAATTTTTTATTCTGTAAAGCTAGCAAAATCACTTTTATTCGGTACATCTATACATATAATAAATCTGTAGACGAGGCGTTTCTGTACAAAGAAAAAAAAAAAAAAAACGTTGGTGGGTTGTCCAAGAATAACCAACAGATTCCATTTCTACCATTTTTGGAATTTTTGTCTGTTTGTCTGTTTGTATGTTCTTTAGTTTGATTGTTCCACTTTCACGTAAAAAGTACGAAATCAATATGGTTAACTTTTATACTCAAATATCGTGTGTAACTCGATGCTTCAATTAGTTTTTGTTTCATCGCAATCGCTTCAAAATATCAAAAGATATATGAATTTAAAGTGTTCAAGAAGGAATTTTCATTACGTAATGTACATACACGTAACGACATCTATTGACGCGAAATGATACTTACTTCTTAATTACTAGGTTTGTGAGATCGTGTGTTGTTATATGACCGTCATTTTCTTTGCGCGGAAACTTAACGCGATACATTGTGTATAGAATATAACTCTAAAGTTAGATTAATTAAAATTTTCCAGATGCGTTGTTTATTTATTAGTTTAGTATTAGTGCAATAGGTGGCGCTACCTATCTTTCAAATCTAGATAATCATGAAAGAATAGTGACAAATGTTAATTTCTTAAAACATATAGGTATTTATTCTTTAATTTTTCACTTTTCTACATAGTTTATTTAGCTTACGGAGTGTTCGAACGTTTTCCCATATATTTTGACAGTATCATTTCGTGCTCGATAGATGGCGTTGTTCGTTTAATGTCATTTTCTGAATCGCGGTGTTAAGTCTCCGTCGAAGAATGACTTTCGCCCAGATATTCCAAATAATTTTTAGTGTAGGTATCTTTGTTTTTGACTTCTTTAGTGTCGATAATAATAATAAATAAATAATAAATTGTTGGTTGGGTTGGGTTGTCATTCGTTGAAAGTATTGATCAGATCTGATTGGTTTTGATTTGTTATTTTGGTTGGTTTCGTTCATTAGGTTCAAATTAAGAAGTCAAGAAACGAGTCGTTACAGATCGATTCAAACTTAATGGCGACACGGAAGTTAGCTTTTAGCTGCGCAGTACCCCACCCCTCACCCCCGCTGTCACATGAAATTGTTACTGCGCAGCGACTCGCCTCATGTCCGAGCCGCCATTAAGTTTGAATCGAACTGTACTATACTTCGTAATTTGTTCGTATGATTCGTGACCGCCGCTCATTCGATTCGATCGTTGTTGGCGTGTGTAAGGCCTCGGCCTCGAATCTTGCGGGCAGCGGGGCGGATGGCGGCTCGGAAGTTAACTTTTAGCTGCGCAGTACCCCACCCCTCACCCCCGCTGTCACATGAAATTGTTACTGCGCAGCGACTCGCCTCATGTTCCGAGCCGCCATTAAGTTTGAATCGAACTGTACTATACTTCGTAATTTGTTCGTATGATTCGTGACCACCGCTCATTCGATTCGATCGTTGTTGGCGTGTGTATGTGTAAGGCCTCGGCCTCGAATCTTGCGGGCAGCGGGGCGGCGGCGGCGGCGGCGCGGGAGCGGTGCGGGCATCAAAGACCCGTTCTCGAAACTAGCGGGCAGATCGCGCGTCACTATAGCCGCGTAGTGTTGTGTTCACGATTTTGTCGTCGAGATATTTGTTTTTATTCGCGAAAGAAATGTTTGAACAATGGCGGCAACATCTTTTTGATTCAAATTTATTCCTAACGCTCAATTTATTGTGGGCAACAACACTGCAATGCAGACGCGCGGGCGGTCACCGCTTGAATGGAGTGCACCGCTCGCTGCCCGCCGCCTCGCCGCTGCCGCGCCGCTGTTTTCGAGAACCGGTCCATTTGATTTTACGCATAAGATCCTGCCGCGCCCGCGCCGCCGCCGCCGCCGCCGCCCCGCTGCCCGCAAGATTCGAGGCAGAGGCCTTATGGTTGATTTGATTTGTTCGACTATCGGACAGCAATAAATACACAAATATTGGCACGTTTCTGGGGAAAGTCAACAATATACATCGATAAATACGGTTCCCGAAGAAGAAGATGCCACACACTATCCAGTAGAGTTCTTAGAATCCCTTAACACACCCAGTCTTTCAGCACACAAAATTTGTTTAAAAGTCGGAGTGCCAATAATTCTTCTCAGAAATTTAAGTCCTCCCAAACTTTGCAACGGCACTCGGCTCATAGTCACCAATCACCAACAAAACGTCATCGAAGCCGAAATCTTAACAGGTTGCGGCGCCGGTGATGTTGTTTTTATTCCAAGAATTCCTCTCATTCCCAATAATTTCCCGTTTAGTTTTAAGCGTGTGCAATTCCGTCCCCGTCAGCCTGTGTTACGCCATGACCATTAACAAAGCTCAGGGCCAGACATTATCATTATGCTTTTCCCACGGCCAACTTTATGTAGCTTTTTCGCGTGTGAGCAACCCTAGCAACTTTTTTGTGTACGCTCCAGGTGGTTCCACCGCTAATATTTTATAAAGAGAAGCATTTTCTTAAATAAAAACACATGTTTTTTGGCAGTTTCTTACTAGGAAAAATCACCAGGCCTGGTCGAAAGATTCCCCCTTTTTAAATGAAGGTACAACTTTTCTAAGCGACATATTATTGTTTTCCGACATCCATGCGAACGAAGTCGCGGGCACAGCTAGTTAAAAATAAAACTAGATAAAAAAAGAAATTACCTTCGGTTTATGACAGCTATTGCGTCGAACACTCCTTCGACCGGATCCATCTTGATGGTGAGTTTTCCTCTTCTTCCCCCCGTGCAACATCCTTCTGGTTTTGAGATTACTCAGCATTCATTAACACCTGAGTAAGAAAATGTATGTTTTACATGGAGCGACTGCCTATCTGACCTCCACAACCCAGTAACTGGGTACTCGATACCCCTTGGCAAGACTGGTTGTCAGACTTCCGGGCTTCTGACGACCCGTAACGACTGTCAAAGATCTACAAATGACAGCCGGGACCAACGGCTTAATGTGCTTTCCGAGGCAGGGAGGACTCTCGCGAAATTTACGCGCGTGAAACCGCGAGGCGCAGCAAACTTAATATTTACTGACTTTAGTGGTACTTACCCGTACAGATGTCGCTGTCGGTGGTGGCATGTGGCGTGCCGATGCCGTGTCGGCGATGGTAGGCGACACTTGTGTACCCCGCGACCCCGCGGTGCGGTTAGCGCTGTGACCGCAGCAGGTCGAGGCAGTACCTCTTCGCCTCCTCAGACGCGGTCTCGTCGGAGCTCGTACTGCACCCCTGATGTCTGGCCTCGAGTTGGAACTCGAAGTCAAAGCCCAGCTACGGCGATATAACCGCGGCGTCTGCTCTTCCCTCGGTGGGCAGTGGACCGGATCGCGGGGTAGAGTCGTGGGACACGTTTTCGCGACCGGACACGGTCAAGCCCACGGATGCCAGCAACATGCTCGACCCCACATGTTAGGAGCATGCCGATAGTATTGCGGAGTATGGCGGAGCGGCGGTGCGAGCGGAAGGTGCGGCACGGTGGTGCGGTGGCGAACGGGACAGGAATAACGCGTAGGTGGTGCTGCGGCGCACGCGTGTGGTTTTTTTTTTTTTTTTTTTTTTTTTTTTTTTTTTTTTTTTTTTTTTTTTTTTTTTTTGGGTGGGAAATCATCCAATGACTTCTCCCGCTCTGGGTGGAGCGAAAGGGCGTGTCAGACTTCTACTGACTAAAACCCACCCGTGTACCTTCAGTTGCCTGTTGCCAAGGTCCCGGTATCCCTTTCGGACTAACCCGCAACCCTGGCAGGCGCAACCCTGGCAGGGTGGCGCGCGGCCTGTGTTCGCAATGCTGCGGGGCGAATAGAACCCACGTGCTGCCGGCTCGACGACGCGCGACGGCGCTGGCGCAAGACGCGCAGGTCCCAGTGCATTTGTGGGCCAGCAGTTGCAACGGCACCCGTTCCCCCTCGTCTTTTGGCATCGACGTCGCTCGGTCCAACGCCGGTCCGCCTCCTGGGACCCGGCAGCGGCATCGCGGCGCGGACGAATCGCGCTTACCGGGCTTTGGCATCACCGGGGTGTGGCCTTCGCGACCGCATCAGCTAGTACTCGCCGAGCAGCACGGAGCGGCTCCCCCTGTGTCTGCACAGGTACCCAACGGTCTCCTGTACACACACAGAGAAAACAGTTGATACTTAAGCGGTCCGCGTCTTATGGGGCTAAGGGTTTAGGTGGCTATAGTGGATTGGTTACCTGGAATTATGGAAGGACTATGTCCCCTGTCTGACCAATGATTATAATAATATACACGCATATAATGGCAGGGGTTGACTTGCACATTGCACACTGAACAATGTGCCATTTTTAACTAATCTAATTTTGGCACTTACCGCGCTTACCGACATTTACCTAGCGTTATTAGGTAGGTCCGTCGTTTAACAGTGATAAAGCTAAACTTTGAGTAAAATTACTTGCAAAATGAAGCTTATGAAGCAAGAAAAAGTAAGCCGTATCTTTAGAAAAAATTATAAAAAATGGAAGGTAGAGGATGAAATAATTTTAGAACTAAACTTTTAGTTTAGTAAGTAGTTTATTTGCTTGATAAATCAAAATACTGATTTAATTATTATCTTAGATAAAAAAAATAGGTAAATAAATTATTTAGTATTGATTTTTATAAAAAAAATATGTGAATTAAGAACGCCATCTATGTCTTGCTGTGTGAACTAAACACCAATTTGTAGATTTATTTACATCGTATAAACAGCGTTAGGGCAAGTTCAGAGATCCAAATTCAAAAGTGGACTGCAATAGGCGTCCAGTAAAAGAACAGGCCACAAAATGAACCATATTATTATGGCCTTGCCTTTAGAATCAACATCAACATGTACGACAGTATACTAATCACACTGTACCCACCGAGGAAAACAACAAAACGCTACTGAAATAGTACGCTGAGTACTGTAATAACTTTGGCAATACTTTTAAATATTTTTCGACGTTGCAACATAATTATCTTGTTACTACTTTCTCGCTTACTTCCTGTTGATGGTTCTAGAAAATTCGACTTCTAGAATATTTATTTAAATCTGGCAACGTTGCATTCTTTTCCGGGAACGTTATTATAATGGTGGTACCAGACATTAGGGTTTAGATTATTATATATTAACCGACTAAAAAATATACGTGTTTACCTGTGCATTTGATGTTTTACAAATTAATTAAACTTCACGTTTAGAAATAAACATATTATTATTTTTGGATAGATGATTGGATATGTACAAAATAATGTTGCCTGCAAAGGCAATTAATTTCTAACGCTTCAACTTCTCCAAGACCCTATACCACCTCTGAAATTATCATAATGATAATATCCTATTCATACCAAACTACGATAGATTTTTTTATTTTCAGAGCATTTTTGTCGAATTTTTACTTTCAATCTATGGAATGTACAAAAATGTGACGATTTTACTTTGTAGCGAATGTACAATAACCCCTTTCAAACACCTCTACTGATATTTTTGCACTGGCGAAACATTTGCGACAAAACATGTTGAAATCTTCTGTCAATGTTTCATACAATTTTTGACAGGAACTAAAGATTTAAACATGTTTTGTTGTAATGTTTCGCCAGTGCAAACGCACGGTAACAAACTTCTACAGAAACAAACAAACATAAAAAACTTTTTTAGAAATCGCTAACTTTACCTAACTAATAAATTACTTATTAAAAACATTTGACTACTCAAATGTTTTTAATAAATAATATATGTATGTATGTATATTTATGTAACGATTATTTTGTTCTAAGGTCAAATAAAAGAGAACACACTCGATGTAGAATGCTGAATGCTTGCTACAGACGTTACGAGTAGGTAACCTACGCACTCTCTCATCTAACGACGCCGATGAAACAAAATGATTTTATTACTAGCTTCTGCACACGATTTCGGCAGCGTTTTAACGTAAACAAATCTTTTAGGTACTCATCAATGCGTAGCTTTGGATGAGTGAAAAAATGTTTGAAATTGGATGAGTAGTTTCCGAGATTCTCTCGTAGATACATCTAAACTTACAAACTTTACGTCTTTATAATATTACTAGCTGTTGCCCGCGACTTCGTTTGCGATCCAGGATGAAAAATAGCCTATTTCCTTACCCAGGTCATGGTTAATCATCCAAACATCCAAATAGGTCCAGCCGTTTTTGTGTGAATGAGTAACAAATAAACAAACAAACTCACTTTCGCATTTATAATTATAGTTGGATTAGTTTAGATTAGATTAATCCTGATGTTATATTATCAGAATATTTTTCTCAGCCTGATAGCATCGATTATTTGTACTAAAATATTGATTCAGTACCTAAAAAAAGTGAAAAAATAAATAAAAAAGTGAAATGAAATGAAATGAAATGAAATGAAATGAAATGAAATTGTTTATTCTGTAAATAGGATATCGCAATCACTTTTACACGTCATATTATTAAAAAAAAAAAATAAGCTAGATGAGGTCGGCGTTTCCTATCTGACTACTCTGAGAAGAAAGGCCGAAACAAACTCAGAGGTCGCAGTCTCTTTTAAGGTCCAGACATAATCTTGGTCAAGCCATATGAGGACCATGTAGATTAATGTCTGAAATGGTCTTTTGAGGAAAGAACCACACAGATTTGAGTGGACCTGTCCAGTCAGTGCAAGCATTTGTCAGTAACCGAGGAGCTCAACTCAGAGCTGAAGGAGCTCAACGACTCGACGAACAATACCAAAAAAAGGACATTTGGGTAGGCCGCAGAAAGTACTCAAAACTGCCAGACCATCATTAAAACAGGGAAAGAGGAGCAAAAAAATAAAAATGATCCACATAGTCCTCACATTCACAATAATCAAAACAAAATAATACTTTACAAAGTAATAATGTCATGTTGTATAAAGAATAATCAACAATGTCAATTTGAAGGTATATAAAACTGGTATAATTTAATGATTTTAGATACTAATTAAAATTAAAATGTCAAGTTCTAGGGTTTTTTCAAGGCTTAGCAGAGCGAGCAGCTCAATCCCATGCATTTCTGTCTTCTAAATAATCCGAAATTTTATAGTACCCTTTTTTACATAGTTTGGTTTTAATACTGCTTTTAAATCGTTTAATGGGTAAGTTTCTAATATCAATGGGAAGTTTGTTGTAAAAGCGTATACATTGACCCATGAACGAGTTGCCTACTCTGTGGAGACGAGTGCGATGTACAGCAAGATTGTGTTTATTCCTAGTATTTATACTATGAATATCGGACATTTTCTTAAAATTTGATATATCCTTGTGTACATACAACAGGTTTTCAAATATATATTGTGAGGCTACAGTCAGAATATCTATTTCTTTGAATTTTTCCCTAAGGGAATCTCTTGGACCTAGGTTGTAAATGGCTCGAACAGCCCTTTTTTGTAAAACAAAGATATTATTGATGTCCGCACAGGTTCCCCAGAGAAGAATCCCATAGGACATAAGACTATGAAAATAGCTAAAATAAACAATTCTGGCTGTATCTACGTCCGTTATCTGTCTAATTTTTTTAACAGCATAGGCGGCCGAACTAAGCCTTCCTGACAATTTTTCTATGTGTGGGCCCCATTGTAATTTGCCGTCAATAGTTATTCCAAGAAAAACCGTTGACTCAACAGGGTCCAACTCTATTCCATTGACTTGAACATTGGTAGTTAGCTGCCTGACATTTGGCGTTGAAAATTTAATCAGTTTAGTCTTTTTTTCATTCAGGAGTAGATTATTTACATTAAACCAATGCACAACTTTAGAGAGTGCATCGTTGACTTGTTCAAAGTTGACTAACTGACGTTTGATTTTAAAAATGAGCGAAGTGTCATCTGCGAATAATACGATCTTGTTATTATCCCTTATATGATAAGGTAAGTCATTTATATAAATTAGAAATAAGAATGGACCTAGAATTGAACCCTGTGGAACGCCCATAGTGACCGCAGATCCTGCAGATCTCTTGCCATTAACATCGACCCTCTGAATTCTGTTATTCAAATAAGAAGTCAGAAGTTCGAGAGCCTTGTCCCTCATACCATAGTGGTACAGTTTCCTGATGAGTGTATCATGATGTACGCAATCGAAGGCCTTGGACAAGTCGCAGAAAATGCCAAGAGCATCTTGCGACTCCTCCCAGGCCTCGAATATGCTCTTTAGTAATTCCACGCCCGCGTCTGTAGTAGAACGACCTTTTGTAAAACCAAACTGTTTCAGATGTAGTAAATTATGTGCATTGAAATGTCCTAACATTTGTTTTAAAATTAATTTTTCAAAGATTTTGCTCAAAGTAGGTAATATCGAAATAGGCCGAAAATTCGTAGGATCAGTTGTGCTGCCAGATTTGAACAATGGAATCACTTTACTAAGTTTCATCAGATCAGGAAATACACCAGATGCAATACAAGAGTTAAAAACAATTGCTAAAAAGGGTGAAATAACATCAATTATTGAAGACATGGTATGTACTGACAACCCCCAAAGGTCAGCAGTTTTTTTTACATCAAGATTTTTAAAAGATTCTAAAATGTCTTTGGCAGTAATAATTGTGAATGCAAAAAGCTTGTCACATTCTGGTACACATTCTTTTAGTATTGAATAAGCAGACGTGGAGGACGATGATGATAGAGTTTTGGTTGTTAAAATGGGAATATTTGTAAAGAAATTTTCAAACTCAGTCGCCACCTCCACGTCTGCCTTAATATCTACATCATTGATTTAACACTAGGTACAAAATTAAATAACTACCGATTTTTATGCTACACTACAAAAACTATATTTTGTTTTTTCATTCTCCTTAAATAACAATAAAGTAGGTAAACGAAAAAACCATACGTAAATGCAAGCGTCTGGTACCGGCATTACATTTATTTTCTTGTAATCTTGGGCCGTGGGTAATACAATAAAACTTTTGAAGGTAGTTTGTAGTATTGTCTTTGCATGCAAAATGTCGTTTTTCCTTGCGCGATGCGATGTTGCCACTCGTGACTCAGTGAGTGACTCGTTCACTCGTTCATTTCCGCCGACGAACCAGGGCAGCGTACACTACTAGCAAAAACGTATTTCTTTAAAAATGTTAATTTCTTGTTGATTTTTGGTGTCGAGTGTTAAAACGAAGAAGTATTGAAGTTATTATAGGTAAGTAAGAGTAACTAATTGATAACTTTATAACCTTGTTCGAAATTTGAAACGTCCTGTTGACGCCATTTTCCAAGTCTTCTTTGTTTCAACTTAGCGTAGGTAGTTCTGAAGAACGCAAAGCCTCCCCGTAGGTGCGTTTGTAGCTGGTTGTTATTGGACCTACTTATAGTGACTAATTTTATACGAGTTTTTGGCGTGAAAACTTCTTTGGGAGCGTTAACCGATTTTTGTTAGGGGAAAATCTAATGGGGACCTACGTGGACGCCACTCCACACCAAAGTATGTGCCTACCTACTTACTTAATGCGTTTATTCATCGCCGTGCAGTGAAAATCTCGTTATTGCATTTTATGTTATTTTACATGTGAAGTTACGAACTAAACTGTCTGAAAATGGCAGTCATTGACTTTCTCCGAGGTTCATTAGAAGGTTTCTTTAGCATAGCAGACCAACAAAAAAAATGTTATTTTGTTGGTCTGAGATTGGCATTTGACAGCACGTAATGCATTTTCATGCGGTATGCCCGTCTAGTGTTCGCCTGTGCACGTTTTTGTTCTAAATAACCACTATGAAGTTTTGTACACAACATTGTGAGTGTTTTGTTTCAAAATCAAAAGTCATTTGTTCAAACTAGGCTGAGAATCGGCACTTTTCGAACGTCAAAATTACCCAGTCCCCCACCACTTGCTAGTGCTTTAGCTGGTAAGAAGTGGCGCAAAAAGCTCCCCAGCAGCAAGACTGTCTGTTAAGTTAGAGAAAAAAAGATATAGCGGCAACAGAAATACTTCATCTTTGAAAATTTCAATTGTCTAACTATCATGGTTAATGAGATAAGTACAGCCTGGTGACAGACAGCTGAGCCTTAGTAATAGGGTCCCGTTTTACCCTTAGGTACGGAACCCTAAAAAGATTCTATAGGTACACCTATCATAAACAGAACTTAATATCTAAATAAAAGCCTAGGCATAAAGGGCGTGCCCGCTTACATATGAATCCCTATAGCTGTAACAGTCAGAAGTCATAAATGATAAACTAGGACCATCAAAGTAAAAATAAAAAGTTAATTACTAATAACAATAACAAAACCAAGATCAGCAAGATAACCAGTCGCCACAAGCAGCACCCGTTCACGAGCATAACGCAACAAAGATCAGCCATTACCCTCCTCACCATATTTGATACAACTCATATAGCAAGCATTGTAATGAGTAGATTAAGTCAAGAATATATGATAATAAAAAAAATATTAAAATAAATTGACTTAAAAAGTAAAAAATATATAATTATGAACTCATACAACCTGCCCAGCTAATTCTAGAAAGCACATAAACATTGTATTGAGTTAATCACAGCGACCAAAAATTCATAATAATATCATTTAAATAGTTGTTAATAGAATAGTATGCTTTTGAACTTTACTTAAGCTTTAAATGCATTATAAGGCAAATCTAGCAAAGAAGAGGGTAGCTTGTTATAAAAGGTTATACCAAGCCCAACAAATGAGTTATGAACCTTATGAAGCCGATGAAAGGGAACTCATAGTTTGACATTATTTCTATTGTTAATATTGTGAATATCACTGGATTTCAATGTACGGCGACGTTATGTGCCCACTGCCGTTTGGAAGAAATAATTAGGTTATATAAATTAAATAAATCCATAAAATTCTTTTGTTTTTTCAGAGCCGGATGTTTCACGAAGACTGCCAAGCCAGCAAGTGTTGCCCAGTTCAAATCACAAACACTCGATATCAGCATATCCACCTAAGTTCTATTGGGAAGGGAAGACTTCAAGACAACTTCGAAGAATTCCACTAGAAACAGAGCTAGAAATGTGATGCAGGTAAATAGCTGAAATTATTATTTTTTGTTTCTTTTCAGGATTTTGGTTTAGGTGTAGCAGAACAGCGAAGATATTGTGTAACACACTAGCTGTACAAGTATCTTTTGGCGCGTGGCCAAAATCGGAACTAACACCGTCATCATGTTTACTAATTTTTCAGCCACCAAACCATTTTACAAGTAAGTTTAACGACAGCGCACCCCAGTTTTAGGGTTCCGTACCCAATGGGTTAAACGGGACCCTATTACTAAGGCTATGCTGTGTCCTTCTGTCACCAGGCTGTATGTCATGAACCGTGATAGCTAGACAGTTGAAATTTTCACAGATGATGTATTTCTGATACTAATATAATAACAACAAATACTAAAAAACAATAAAATAAATATTTAAGGGGACCATGCAACAAACGTGTTTTTTTTGCCGTTTTTAGGGTTCCGTACCCAAAAGGTAAAACGGGACCCTATTACTAAGGCTCCGCTGTCTGTCTGTCTGCCGTCCGTCCGCCCGGGCCCGCCCGCACGTTCGGACCCGAAAAAAACGCGCTCTAAAGGTAAGTTAGGCCAGATATCCCGATTCCACTTAACGTCCTTCATTTCCACTGTGTAATATCGTGCTAATAAACTGATTCCAGCTGTTAGCAGTTAGCTGTTTGGCCCCCTGTTGGCGTGCTCAACTCTGCCTCGGTCGCTACGTACCTGTCTGCTTATCCGGTAACGGTGCGTCCTGCATCACATCACCGCTGACTGGAACGTGAGTACCTACTCCCTCTGCTTATTTTTTTTGCCAAATTATACGTACAAAATAGTAAAATCGACTTTCAAAGATTGCTAAGTAATTATTTGTCTGCTCTTTTAATTATTTGTTTGCTATTTTATCTGTAAACGCATTGATCTTTAGTTGAGAGAGCAGGTGGGTACAGCGAGCCACTGACATTCAGAATAGTCTCTTTCCTATTTAACGAAAGCTAGATATCTTTTGTTCGGGGAATAAAGTTTACGTCTGATAGTTTTTGTATAGAAAATCTGTCAAAAATGTAATATTTATTCGCTGGATTAGACATATACTAGGGATGAAAGTGGTGTAGCTAGCCGTCCGATTAGGACCAGGCCCGGGTCGATGGCGCGTCGTGTTCCACGCGCGCCTCATAGAGATGTCAGCACAATTGGCGGGGTCCGCTAGGACCGATGCCTGGCAGGGTTGCGGGTTAGTCCGAAAGGGATACCGGGACCTTGGCAACAGGCAACTGAAGGAACACGGGTGGGTTTTAGTCAGTAAAAGTCTGAAACGCCCTTCCGCTCCGCCCAGAGCGGGAGAAGTCATTGGATGACTTCCCACCATCAAAAAAAAAATAGGATGAAAGTGGTCGAATTCGCCCTAAATATATTGGTGTATATCTACAAGAATGATAGACTGCCATGTTTGAACGTCCCATAACTTGTCCATAAAGGTTCATTAGAAAACCAGCATCAGACAGTATCTGTCTGGCATTCATGCTGAAATGAACCTTTTTGGCGCAGCCGTGAGGCACACACTATCGTAAAAACATTATTTTTCATTTTTTATAGAAAAGTAATATTATTCAAAATTCGATAATTATTTGTTTCTTTTTAGACCCTAAAAGATGAAAATAATTCACACTTTTCTTAACTTAACAGTAACAGTACTGTGGGGTAATTGTGTGACAAACTTACAATGGTAATACTGTTCATTTTGATAGATCAAAAACATTAATTTTGGTTTTTACCTTCGTTGAATCACAATCCAAAGGATTTTGATAGAAAACCCTAATCCATTACTTCATGGATTTGAGTATGTTGCGATTTAAGAGCCCCTATCAATTTCGCGGTCTAAAAACAGAAAATTCAAGTTTTTTCGGAGCCAATGTCTCAATATCCTTAAGATATCTGTTTTGTTTTTATATGTAAATTATTCATCACCTATTTAACTAGTAAGTTGACTAATAAAATTAAAACTAACTACTCAATATAAATTACGAAAAATAAAAATCTAACACACGTTTTTACGTAAGCGTGACACCTGGTTTTTCAATTGCTTTCATAGCTTACTGGTAGCAAATATCAATCTGAGAAAAATCCTTAATACTGGGCATATAGTATATTAGTAAGGCGACTGATCATTTTTCCAAAGTTTATTATTTATTTTATTTATTTATTTATTTCTTAAATTTGGTACAATAAGTTCCTTAAAAAAAAGCACACAATTAGACCTCTGGGGTCTGTCTTAGCATGCCATAGCCTGAGATTTGATCAACGCGCTAAGTTATAATCGAGTTGATGTAATGGTCTTTCAACTTACGCTTTATATTTTTACTATTCATTGAGTCTCTAATGTCTACAGGTATTTGGTTTAGTAAATTTGGTATTAAGAAAGAAGCAGTACGCCGGCCATAGAAGTTACTTTTGCGTGGCACTTGAAGTGATTTTGATTTGGCTTGTCGTGTATTCACATCATATTTTACTGGAATTTGAATACCAATGTTATCAAAATGATCTATTATGAACATATACTCAGCGCGCGCTAGAACAGGTATTGAATAAGTACTTGAAAAAAAATGTGATCCACGCTGAAAAAACGCAATAATACCATGTGCAAAATCGTCGTCTACGCGTAAGAATTTGTTACATATTAACAATAAGTCTTAAATATTTTAAAATTTTAGTTATTGTATCTACCAAATTCAGTTTTTATATTTTATTGTTGACTACTAATTTAATTATAATAAAAGATCTAAATAATGCCTTATAAACCGATCTACCGATCGATCGATCAACCGTCTAATCGATTGGAAATTTAGAATTCTCTTATTTCAATGATATGAAAAGAATATATGTAGTAACCTTGAGCTGATGCTGCAGCATCACCTGGAATTTGCAGGATACCCAACTCCCTCACGAACTTACAGCAGAGGTATCGTGTTTGGACTCATTGGAAAGGTCTCCACAAATAGGTTACAGATAGATGGTGATCAAAGTCTGATGATGGAGTAGGAAAGATAAATGAGAGTAAATTAGTAGGTAACAATCTGCGTAGCTGTACGTTTTTTGCCACAGTGCTTCACTGTGGCAAAAAAACGTAATTTATTTGTCATCTTGTTTACTTTCATACATTCACGAGATTACACGATTAAACACGAACTCAAATCGCAAGCTCGTAAACAAGATGACAAATAAATTACTTTTAATCGGAAATATCCATAGAGGTTGACTAATAAGTTCTTAATGATAAAAATAAATACAATGTTGCATTAAGTTTATCCAATCTATTTGATACTAGGTCAGTATCAAATAGATTGGATAAACTTATACCTTTGAATCATAGCTCATTAACTCAATAATTCTGAAAACTTAACTGAAGACAGTGACAGTTGAAATATCGATGTCAGAGAATTTCTCCGTACGCTAACGTTACTATCGCAACAGTAACCTAGCAACAATTGTTTATCGTTGCTAGGTTACTGTTGCTAGACCTGCAAATTGGTTGACTTTGAGTAGTCACTCTGCTGTCAAGTTTGAAGTTCTGGCTCTCAGGTTAGCCAACCGGTAAAGATATGAAATATAATTTTCTTCATCTAATACGAAGACATATGACTTTGCGTGTCGGGAACCGAATAAACCCGGTCTGCATTACACGGCTAAAATACGAACAGTGCCAGGTGGCTCATCAATTAAAGTCCGTGACTGTACATGCGGGGTATTGCAGACATCGGAAGTCCCTCGGTGCGCGGTGCGTGGCGGTCTGTGGTCGTCGGCCGTGCGTGTCCGTCCGCAAAATCGCGGATCGTCGGATCTCGGCATTAGAAGCGACCACCAGACCAATAAGGCAGTCTCCCCTCATAATTAGCAATACACACTTCAGAGGCCCTAGACAAAGTGACATTCTATCAGCGTTAATGATTATGGAAAAGGCAAAAATGTATGTAGCTATCGAAAAGCTTATGTCAATCCTGTTGAAAGTCATTGAAGAAATACGAAACGCTTTAGAAGCGATTGTCACTTGTCTAGCCCGTATTGTTTTTAGTTCAGAAGAAATTAAATTTGGAATATTTTGCAGGTGCCTGGTAGAAACTTAGTGCAGATTTGCATAGTTTGCAGAGCCTACTACAGAAGTGCTTCGATGAACGCGCCATGTACAACTCGGAGATGGTCGAAGAAAAACAAATGACTGTCACAAAAGATGGTCACCACAGCTGACACTGGAAGATAAGGTAAGTTTATATAATTAGTAACCACTAACGACCCGCCCCTGGTTCGCACGGTTTTTAGGGTTCCGTACCCAAAGGGTAAAACGGGACCCTATTACTAAGGCTCCGCTGTCCGTCCGCCCGTCTTCTGTCACCAGGCTGTATCTCATGAACCGAAATTTTCACAGATGATGTATTTCTGTTGCTGCTATAACAACAAATACTAAAAATCAATAAAATAAATATTTAAGGGGGCTCCCATACAACAAACGTGTTTTTTTTGCCGTTTTTATACATAACTAGCATCCGCCCGCGGCTTCGCCCGCGTGGTATGTCGATTAGACCAAATTTCATTTAAATCAGTTCAGTAGTTTTGGCGTGAAAGCGCGACAGACAGACAGAAAGACAAAGTTACTTTCGCATTTATAATATTAGAAAGGATAAAGATGGTACGGAACCCTTCGTGCGCGAGTCCGACTGGCACTTGGCCGGTATTTTTACTACTTGATAAAATATCTAGATATCTCTATAAAGTATATATGTATGTAAGTTAAATAATAGTGTAAATATTAATGTAGACAAACCTTAGTTTAGTAGAACAAAGCGGTCTCACAAAGGCGCACATCAGTACTAAGTCATGTAATTACGGCCTAAATCGTACAGGTGACGTGTGAGTCCCCATTTTTTTAACCGACTTCTTCAAAAAGGAGGAGGTTCTCAATTCGTCTGTATGTTTTTTTTTTTTTTTGTTTGGATGTAACATTCGCGATTTTGATATTTTTTCGTATAAAATGTAGCGTAAACCACCGCCGCCCGGACCCGGAAAACTCCAATAACACTTTGCCCGACCTGGGAAGCTACTCAGGACCTCATACGCAGCCGTTTGCGACCACTAGACCAATGAGGCAGTTTCTCGTTATAACTACTTAGATATAAAATAAAGACTGTTTTATTTTTCTGAATTTCAGGAACATCATGCTTCTCTGCGTCGAATGCTGTCGAGCTCATCATCAGCTGTCTCCGATGCTGGCTTCGAGTGTACCGCCAACAGATGGCAGCACTGCCACGTCACACATTAAGGGAAGTTTTAGCATAGTTCTACAAACTTATCGGACTCGGTGGCTAAAAGTGAAATTATCGAAATCACTATGAAAATTGACAAGGTCTGTCATATTTTGTTCACCAGCAGAGCTGCCGTGACCATACCTGAGGCTCTAGACAAAGTGATATTCTATCAGGGATAACGATGATGGAAAAGGCAAAATGTATAGGACTGACATATAAGCTATCGAAAAGCTTATGTCAATCCTGTCGAAAGTCGTTGTAGAAATACGAAACGCATTCGAAGCGAGTGTCACTTGTCTAGGCTCTCATGTGTTTGTCATAATGTAGGTACAGCGAGCGAGCGCTACAAGATTCTTTTGACGGGCAAAATCGGAACTTAGGCCGCCATCTTGTACTTTCATTAATATTTACCAACAGCGCCACCTTGTTATTCGTTATTCGTGCGCCGTAAGATCCTTGTAGCAGCGTCATTTGCCTGATTAAAAGTAACTTAATGGCTATGTTCTTAAGAACCAGAATCAAATATCTCTTTATTGTACATATTTTCTTCTTTATATATTGTGTCTTGCAAGTAGAGTGCGTATTGTTAACGGCTGCCCAAAAAGGAAGTGTTATGTTTTCAGTGTTCATGTATGTGTTTTTTTATTGTGCACGCGATTTTCAACGCTCTGCTTAGGCGAAGAGAGTGGAAATCCCAACAAGAGTATTTTCTTGACGTGCTGAGATGCGCTGTTGGATTCTCAATGCTCATAGAGTTGAAAATGCAGTGCCAAAAAAAATCGCCCGTGAGTAACTGGGCTAACTTTAAACGCCTGGAACGATTAAAAGTATTGACTTTTTCGTCAATTAGTAGTATCGTTGCAATGTAAACCGGCCAAGTGCGAGTCGGACTTGCGCATTATGGGTTCCGTACTAACCCGTGGAAATATTAATTTTGTTTTAATGCATACGGACGATATCCCCGGTGTACCAGACGAGAGCTCAGTCTGTTAGGCGGGGGTGTCGGAAGGCTTTATTCACCAAAAAAACCACTTGTCAGCTTAATATGTATATTGCATCACACGTTACACGATAATCACAATTAATAATAATAATAATAATAAATTTATTCAAGAAATAAAAATTGGTAAAATACAGTATAAAGCTTAGAAATAATGTAGGTATTACAAAGTATGATGCCTGTACTAGAATAAACCTGTATCACAGGCGGCATTAGTTCTTATGATTACTATTAGGACAACTTATTTCTTAACAATATTTAACATAAGTTTTAAGAATAATGTGATAGCTAGTTATTTATTATTTTATAATTTACTTAAACACTAATAATTAAGGTAAATAGTTGCTTGCACTTAGTTACACGATTACGTTTGCAGTATCATTAACTGGGTTAAAACAAATATTGCATAAATCACCTTCAAGGCTACAGTAGGTTTTTGAAGCAGTCGGCTAATGTGCTAACAAGAGTTACGGAAATCAGGCCTTGAGTATGACGCACTAGGTGCCCTCATAATCGATGGAGTTAATGTATCTGTATTCTGCGATTTTCCTAGCAGGGCATTCAGCGTCTCCTGTTTTGTGATCACAAGGCTTTTTAAAGCGTGAACAAGTTGCACATTTCGGAATGTCGGCTTTCTTCGCGCATTCGGACAACGAATGGCCTGCGTCACCGCAGTGACCACACGTAGGAACGATCTCTCTGCAAGTTTTTGCCGCATGACCATATTGTTGGCATTTATAACACCTTGTTACCAATGTAAAGTCCCTGACAGGACAGGACGTCCAATTTATAAAAAGCCTTGATTGAGGGATTAGGGCTTTCCGTATATCGGCTGAAACTTCTACAACGTAATTACAGGTCGTAGCATCTCACTTCCCCGATTTGTGGCTTAATTTTACGTAGGTCAAGAAAGATTCCAAGGACATCTCTGGTAACTTGTCGGCTACATTTTGTTCGAAAATGCATCTGAACACCTCATTTTCAGCCAAGGAAGTCGGAACTCCTACAACCACGATCCTAGGTTTGCGCTTGTTGGGCTCGGCGGTGGTAAGTCCAGATAGAGAGAGGTGAACTGCTTGCTTCAGTTTATCAGTGTCATCTTTCGTCTCGGTACTAATAATTACACCTCCATTTTTTGTATTCCGGACACCTCGAACGTGGAGCTTCATTTGCACGGGCCGTATGATTGTTTGCACGAGTGCTTTTGTTTGGACACTTGTTTTTAATTTGTCACTGGGATAAATGGCAATTATGTCACAAAAGTGTACATCAAAACTTAACACTATGACTATAACTATTATAAGAAAACAAACTACGATTTAACACGGCAATAACGAAATAATATAAACTATGGAACTAAATCTAGAGAAAACTAGATGTCCTAAAAACTGAGCGCGATACGAAGCAGCAGAACACGGAACGCGACAAAGGTGCTACTTCGTTGGAGATTCAGAGACGAATGAGTGACGATTCACTGACAAGGAAATGACGATTGCCTGATTTTTCCAGAATCTGGATATTAGTAAACTTGTCACATACGCACAAGTTGCGTGTGAGTCACGTACTAAACTTTAATATACAACCAATTATTCTAGACACCTCGATTAGACAGGGGGTGATGCAGGGGATCGGGTGTCTGCGGGGTACCGCCGGATTTTGGCGTGCCGGGGGTAGTGAAAGGGACGCGGGGAAGAGATACTACGCAGTTATCTTGATATATAATACTGTTTACATTAAAGAACAATAGAATTGTTCGCAAACTGTACATCGCGTCCTATTTACATTATGTAAAGTACTCATTCTAAGGTATTTTGACCTAACTAAGCGATTGCGATTAATTAAAATAGTGTATCTCCTTTACATAAAAAGTTATTAACATTTTTGTCAGTATATAAAGGTAATTTGTACTTTTAACATATTTTCGTATGGAATTATGATTCCCAGAAGGTAAATACACTAGTATATAAGGCTACATTGTTAAAATAATGAGAGCTAAGCTCATTATTCTTCATTTAAACATTCTACATGGCACTTGAGTGCTTTATTTCTTATATAATTATTTTTACACAACAAATATGAGAGCCTTATGCATTTTAAATCGCATGACATAGGGATCGAACCCATGATCTAGGTATATAATAACTTTAGATTACGTTCTCGCTTTTTATTTAATGGGTTTCCTATAGGAATCGAACCTATATATGTTTCCCATGTTTACATAGGTACTTATGATTCTACATGTGTGTCATCGTGCTTCCCCAACATTCCACCCCCTGTAACAGGGTTCCACCGCATTACATCCTGGTCGGTGGGAAGCACGACGATCTTTGCTACGGGCCGACGCAGGACCCCACTTATTGTCTTTACATCGACGACACGAACGATGCCATCGTTGCCGTTGTACACTGCTTTAATCACTCCTTTGGTCCACGCACTGCGTTCTTTGTTATTGTCCGCGATCACTACGATATCACCAACCCGCACATTTGGCACATTGTTTGCCCACTTTTCTCTTCTTTGTAATGTTGGGAGATACTCCCTCAGCCAGCGCCGCCAGAACATGTCGGCGAGCGCGCTTACGCGCCGCCACTGCCGTCGGGAGTCGACGTCCTCGTCGTCTGCTGGCGCGAACGGAGCGCTCCCGGACGCCGTGCCCAGGAGCAGATGATTGGGAGTCAGGACCATGGGCTGGTCGTGATCGTCGTGGACGTAGCTCAGAGGCCGGCTGTTGATGATCAGCTCGGCCTCGGTGAGGAGGGTATATAGGACCTCCTCACGTGGTGCACGTTCCTTGAGCGTGCTGCGAAGGGCGTTTTTTACTGAACGCACGAGCCTTTCCCAGCAACCACCCATGTGTGGGGCTGCCGGGGGATTGAAGTGCCACTCGATGCCGCGGTTGATGGCTTCGGCCCTGATTTGATCCTGGTTTAGGTCTTTCAGGGCTGCTCGGAGCACGGAGTTGGCCCCGATGAAATTTGTACCCTGGTCAGAGTACATGTGCGCCGGCTGCCCGCGGCGCGCAATGAGGCGCCGCAGGGCGAGTATCGCCGAATCGGCGCTTAGCGAGGCGGCCAGTTCAAGGTGAACGGCGCGCGTTGTGAGACAGGTGAATAGGGCACCCCACCTCTTCTCGCGGCGCCGCCCAATCGCCACCTCCATCGGGCCGAAGTAGTCCACGCCCACTCGGACGAAGGCTCGTCTGGACGTGGTCACTCTCGCGAGTGGTAGGTCACCCATTTTGGGTGGTGCCGGCCTTGCTCTGGAAGTTTTACACAATTGGCAATTAGCGACCACAGCTTTAACAGAGGTCCTTACTTTTGTTACCCAATATTTTTCCCTTAAGTTGTTTACGACGGTCTCATGGTTGGCATGTAGGGCCAGCCCATGATAGAAGGCTATGAGTTTTCGGGTCAGAGGGTGACGACCATCTAGTATAATGGGATGCCTCGACCACGACGAGTAGCGCTCGTACTGGAGGAGTGGTGCTGCTGGCTCAGCTGTAGCGTGGACCCGCTGAATGCGCTCGAGGTCCGCCTCCGCCGCCTCAGCCTCGCGACACACCGGCCACCGCTCCTGTGGATCACAAAGAAACAAGGGGCCACGCAGCCATGCTGCGTGGCTATCGGGCCAAGACAATCGGGTCGCTTTGTCTGCAGGGTTCTCCTCCGAGGGTACCCAGCGCCAATTGCCTCGGTCCGATAGTTTATCTATCTCCGCCAATCTATGGGACACAAATCGTTGGAATTCCTGGGCATCAGAATTTATCCATTTGAGGACCGTCTTACTGTCGGTCCAGTACGTTTTACATTTAATAGGTAGGCCTAGTTCGGTCTCCATCGTGTTTGCAAGTCGGCAAGCTAATAGGGCCGCTTGCAACTTGAGACGAGGGATTGAAACCACTTTTTGTGGTGCAACCCGGGCTTTTCCGGTTAGCATGACAACCTCCCTATTCCCGGTGGCGTCATATCCCACTAAATACGCTACGGCTGCGTAGGCTAGCTCGCTAGCGTCGCCGAACACATGAAGTTCAAGGTCACGAAGGTCAAGCCCATACCAACGTGGTATTTTTACCTCTTGCAACTTCTCCAAATTATTGAGCCTGGCGAACCATACCTTGGCGTCCTTGTCTTTCAATGGTTCATCCCATTGAATCCCCGACTTCCAAATCGCCTGCATTACCACATGTACGTAACTACTATACTGACTATACACGGACTAGACTGGATTATACACGGATACAGAAACCCTAAAGGGTCATAAATCGACATAATGAAGCTCAAGAATTGACGTTTAGTAGGCACTATGCTACCGTTCTTTATGTCTTCGGGTAGTCTTTTAAAAGATAGGTCAAAACCTAACTCATCCTCTTTAGGTGCCCAAATTAAACCTAGCGTTCTTTCTATAATGCCTAGACCCTTCTCGATGGCCACCTTTTCTGGCATGTCTACTTTGAGCTTATTCATCAGTTCTGATGAGTTGGTGACCCACCCCCGTATATTAAATCCACCGGACGCGTGAATATGGGTCACTTCCTCTATAAGCTTATTAGCTTGCTGCTCTGTCCAAGCACTGTCTAAATAATCGTCCATATAGTGTTTGCTTCTGATGGCCTCTACGGCCTCTGGATACTTATTCTCAAACTCACTGGCATTCTTATTCAATATGTAAATTGCCGTTGTCGGAGATGAGGTTGCTCCAAAAATCATCGAGTTCATTGCGAACACGCTCGGCTCTCGGGTCTGATCCGCGCCTCTCCACAAAAATAATTGTGCGCCTTGATCCTCGGCCCTTATTCTAATTCGCATAAACATGTCCGCAATGTCCCCTGTGAATCCTATTGGACCTATTCGGAATCTAATTAGAATGCCTGGAAGTGAGTTTAATAGGTCCGGTCCGGTCCGGTCAATAAATTATCATTCAGGCACGTACCGTGAGACGCAGCGGCTGCGTCGAAGACTAGGCGAAGTTTACCGGGTTTGTTTGGGTTCACCACACCAAAGTGTGGTAAGTACCAAATTGGTGTTTGATCCATTTCCCCTTCCAACTTCCTTGCATAGCCTTCCTCTAGGAGCCGGTCTATTTGCTTTGAATAAGCTTCCGCGTAACCGGCATCCTTCCGCATGCGTCTTTCGATATGTAACCGCATCGTGTAACCGTTGCCGGGCCTGATGGTAGTTATTAGGTAGCTCTATCTGGTCGTGCTTCCATAGCAACCCTACTTCCCATTGACTACCATTTGATACGCGTCTACTGGTATCATCTAATACTTTTAGCGCTCTTTCATTTTCTTTATGTTTACGAGCATTCTGCGATATACCGATCGCTTCTAGTTCAAATTGCGCTTTGACTAGATCATGCAGGTCAGGGAGGGAGACTGCCATACAATTAATGGATTGTTCACCATTATTATTATTATTACTATCAAATGGCCCATGAACCACCCAACCTAATTTGGTCAGTGAGGCAACCGGCTTACCGGATCGCCCTTGGCGGATGTCCTGGCTGCCCAACAGCTGCCAAATTGTCCTGCCCCAGTAGCAGCAGCGGCTTAGCGCCCCTCATCTCTTCGCAACCCAAGTCACGAAGGTGGGCATTGTCGCTCAGCATGGCAGCGGACACCGTTTGTGTAGGCAGGTTCATATTATACATGGTTCGGCATTTGATTTTATGTTGTAGTCCGTTCGGCCCTCTAATGTTGACCTCTACGGCTCTTGAGGTCAAATCCCTGACCCCGTAGCCACCCGCCGTCTTTAAAGTGAGCGGGATGCGCGGGCCTTCTAAGTTAGCAGCGATTGAGCTGTCTATAAGTGAGACTGTCGCGCCGTCATCCAGTAATGCGTAACAATTACATTCAATTTGTTTGTCATCAGTTATTGTTACTGGCACGATTTTCAGGAGAGCCGTCGCTCTCCATTCACCTATATTAGTGACGCTTTCGGTCTTTTCTTTGACTGGCTTGCTACTATTATTGTTTGAGCCCGATGCTTTATCATATCCACACTTGTCGCAACGTTTTGCGCGGCAAAACCTCTTAGGGTGTTTTCTTATTAGACATTTAAAACACGTGTTCTTGGCTTTAATCGTAGCCCATCTATCGGGTACGCTTAATCTACCGAATGTATCGCAGTTTTCAATTGTGTGTTCCTTGTGGCAAACGACACACTCTGCCGGTACCGTAGATTCATCGCTTTGAATATTGACTTTCTGAGCCGACGGTACACTACTATTGAAAGGGCGCGCGACTGGCTTCTGTTGCCTTACCGGGGGTTTACATGGACCGGGTTCGAACATATTCGCCTGAGCGTAATAAGACGTGGTACGGTTAACGTGATTTAAGAATTGAGATATAATAGATAAATCCGGAGACACCCGTAAGTCCACCCCCTGCACGCTTTCTAACCCCATCGCGAAATCTCCATACTGAGCCCGCTGTATTGGTGTCAATTTGTTTAATATTTCACCATCCAATTGCGGGTTATTTAAATAGCCGTCAGCTCTAATATTCCTAAGCAGGGACACGACGTTTCTTATCGTCGATGCAAACTTTCTTATTTCACGACCGCTTTCCGTTATACGCGGTAGGTCTCTAATCTTTTTTAGAACACTCTGTAATATGAGTGTCGGATGCCCGTATTCTTCTTCTAGAGCACGCATAATATCGTTGGGATCCGTTCCCGACCGCAATAAGTCTTCTACCGATGTTTTAGCCTCGCCATGCAATGAAGTTTTAAGTCGAGCTAGATTCTCAAATGACCTAAAGTTATACATTTCAGTCGTGTCCCAATACATATTCTTATAAGATATCCAATCAGCTGGGTCGCCACTAAAATTAGGCAATTCATATGCTTGTCTAGGTTCCGGCCGGGGTCGCGCCATGCTTGTAATTGCATCCGCCAGTCGGTCTATCTTGCTGTCTCTGTCGCCTGACGCCTCCCTTCGTGACTCTCTTTCACCCACCCCGTATGTTGTCCGCCGTGCATCCGACTCCCGGGTCGAACCGGGAGGTGCACCTGCGGCCGGCGTGGTAGTCACAGGGTACGTCGCGGGCAGACGGAATGAAACCTTTTTTACAGACTGGCGTGCGCGCCTGTGTCATTGGTACCGTTGCATTCGAAAACGGTACCGGCACAGGCGTCCCTAACACATGCGACACAATATTATTACGGTAATCTGTAAGCTTACTCACATTTTGGCGATTCCCAGCTATGTTGCGAGGCGCGGCCATTCCAGTAGGCCCGCGCCCCACGGACGGGGTACACAACACTGCATCCTTATCACTAGGCACTGCATCCTTATCGCAAAACACCGGGCTAGACACACGCACTGTTTCCCTGTTATCAGCTTGAGGCGTAGTGTCGATCCATTGCTCCACTCGTTGTGCTGTACCCACGTCCGATGCTGAATCGTCACTTTCAGCAGCTGCTTCAATTTCAGCTATGTCAGCTTCCATCCTCTTCTTTAGGAGGTTTTCCTTGAGCTTTACTAGCTCACGCTCAGCTTCATATTCGATGCGCTTCTTAATGTGCTCGACGCTCTTGCGGCTATTCTTAGAAGACGCTCTGCTCCGTGGCGACGTATGGCGACCTCTTCCAGGCGCCTGTCCTCCCAGGGGTCCCTCTGACGTACTTCTAGCACTGTAGTCGATCACTCGACCACCCGTCAGAGGGATATTGAGGGCAGACGTCGACGCCATAGTCGGCGCGACGGATGGCGAACCCGGCACTCGTTCAGACTGCATACCGGAGTCCGACACAATTTCTTCACGGCGACGAGCACTTTGTTCCTCTGCCAACCTCCGTAGTTTGCTTCTAGTCGTGACGCTGCTCTTCTGACTCATGGTTGCTACGACCTTATCCGGCGACTGAAGGACCAAAATGTAGCAGACGAGAGCTCAGTCTGTTAGGCGGGGGTGTCGGAAGGCTTTATTCACCAAAAAAACCACTTGTCAGCTTAATATGTATATTGCATCACACGTTACACGATAATCACAATTATGTCACAAAAGTGTACATCAAAACTTAACACTATGACTATAACTATTATAAGAAAACAAACTACGATTTAACACGGCAATAACGAAATAATATAAACTATGGAACTAAATCTAGAGAAAACTAGATGTCCTAAAAACTGAGCGCGATACGAAGCAGCAGAACACGGAACGCGACAAAGGTGCTACTTCGTTGGAGATTCAGAGACGAATGAGTGACGATTCACTGACAAGGAAATGACGATTGCCTGATTTTTCCAGAATCTGGATATTAGTAAACTTGTCACATACGCACAAGTTGCGTGTGAGTCACGTACTAAACTTTAATATACAACCAATTATTCTAGACACCTCGATTAGACAGGGGGTGATGCAGGGGATCGGGTGTCTGCGGGGTACCGCCGGATTTTGGCGTGCCGGGGGTAGTGAAAGGGACGCGGGGAAGAGATACTACGCAGTTATCTTGATATATAATACTGTTTACATTAAAGAACAATAGAATTGTTCGCAAACTGTACATCGCGTCCTATTTACATTATGTAAAGTACTCATTCTAAGGTATTTTGACCTAACTAAGCGATTGCGATTAATTAAAATAGTGTATCTCCTTTACATAAAAAGTTATTAACATTTTTGTCAGTATATAAAGGTAATTTGTACTTTTAACATATTTTCGTATGGAATTATGATTCCCAGAAGGTAAATACACTAGTATATAAGGCTACATTGTTAAAATAATGAGAGCTAAGCTCATTATTCTTCATTTAAACATTCTACATGGCACTTGAGTGCTTTATTTCTTATATAATTATTTTTACACAACAAATATGAGAGCCTTATGCATTTTAAATCGCATGACATAGGGATCGAACCCATGATCTAGGTATATAATAACTTTAGATTACGTTCTCGCTTTTTATTTAATGGGTTTCCTATAGGAATCGAACCTATATATGTTTCCCATGTTTACATAGGTACTTATGATTCTACATACACATTCTACATTCCCCAACACCCGGTAAATGCAATAGACGCTATTCTCAATTTGAATAATAATACGCCTAAAGCTTCGGTCCAACGGCCAACATATTTACTCATTGAACAATATTTTTAAACTAGATGAGGTTGTGTAGGCATCAGTGGCGCTTATTGCCCACGCAATGCCACTGTCTCTAGGATTTCTTGTCTCTGGACTGTTATGCTGATGAGTCCGCTGTCATTTACCAGCAGTTCGGCCAGTTTATAGGCATCAGTGGCGCTGCGTGGGCTCTCATTACCCACGCAATGCCACTGTCTCTAGGATCTCTTGTCTCTGGACTGTTATGCTGATGGGTCCGCTGTCATTTACCAGCAGTTCGGCCAGTTTATAGGCATCAGTGGCGCTGCGTGGGCCCTCATTGCCCACGCAATGCCACTGTCTCTAGGATCTCTTGTCTCTGGACTGTTATGCTGATGAGTCCGCTGTCATTTACCAGCAGCTCGACCAGTTTATAGGCATCAGTGGCGCTGCGTGGGCCCTCATTGCCCCCGAGAGAATCAGCAATTATGACATTTGACACTTTCATGAACTGAGAGAGTTGTATTGCTGATTCTAATGTTTGTAATTCTGTAAATTCATATTTGTTACGAGCGCTAATAATATTTAGATCAACATACAACCTCATACTGACCTGCAAATTGCAAAAAACGTAAGAAAATTTGAATTTCGCGGGCTACCCTAGCGCATCAATCTTAAGTACATCTCAAAGCATACTCAGTCACCAACTGGCAGACCAAAAACAGTAGCTTAGAAAAAGTGTCGGTACAGCATCAAATCATATGGACTCAAGTTCACGTTCAGCTAGCACTCCAAAGAATAGCAGGACTAGTGATAAAGAGTCAACGGCTAGTGCCACGTATGTGCCTGTAAGACAAATAAATAAATAAATAAGACAACATGGGCGGGCTTCAAACTCAACCTACCTCGTCTACTATGAGTCCATTCATATATGGAAATCCTACCACACAGGGCAACAACCAAAATCATTCTGAAAAATACAAAATTATTAGTTTATAGACATTGTCCGTTTGATGTCGCGGCGGCGACGAATACAAGTCTAATTGTTGGGGAATTACATAGAAACACCACATAAAATAGAAAATACTGTATAATCACTGAGCCACGTACTTAAAACTAGTACATCGTTGATTAAGTTTTCAACTTGTTCTTCATATTTTTGTTGAAATTCTTCATCTTTTGAGAACTTCTTCTCCATTCCCTTCAGTCGTCGCGCTGCAGCTGTTCTGCTTTCAGCTAGGTGCTCGTCGTTTGTTTTCCGTAACAGGCCCGAGCTGAATCTTCCATCAGGCAGTCTCTTCGTTGTGGAGTGCAGCACGTCGAGAGCTCGTTGGTCGATGTCGCTGGATGGTCTCCTCGCGGCGACTCCCAAGGCTTCAATGTCGAAGTGGTCTCTGATCATCTCTAGGTAATCATCTTTCCCTCTTGGCTGCGTTATAAGGTGATTCACCCTTCGAACTGGAGTGTTGCTGCTTGACTTGATTCCGTGTAAAACCCATCCTAATTGAGATCTGGATGCCACCGGTTTGCTTCTGTCACCAGCTTTTACTTCCTGAGACACGATGAGATGCCAGTTGTCTTGTCCAATCAGCACAGTAGGACAAGCGTTGGGGTTTTTCAATTGCTCGACGATCTCTTCTAGGTGCTGGCAGTCTTCCAGGTCCTTCTCGTTCACTTCTTGTGGCCTTAGGTTTAAGGTTTTCACGGTATGTCCGGACATCATTTCAAGGTTTCCTTCGAATCTTTCTCTAATCTTGATGTCGATCTTCTTTGACTTCTGATCCATTCGATGGCCTCCTACGCCCTCGATTCTTAAGTCTTCTTCAGGACCCTTGGCTCCAATCATGTTCACGATGTCATCTTCTATGAGTGTCACCGTGGATCCTTCATCCATAAGAGCGTAGACTTGAGCTGTGGCATCTGGTCCCCACAACTCCACTGGTACGATCTTCAGATAGGCTCTTGAAATTGTCCGGGTTGCATTCACAGTTGATGTTACAGACTGGGTTTCATCTGTGGCTGGCTTCACACCCTCTTCTGAGTGTAACATCACGTGGTGACCTCTCTTGCATGACAGGACAGGCTGGATCAAAATATCAGATAAATTATTATTATCTGGGGAATTTAAAGCTACGTGCTCAGCTGCGGCGCGGCCTGGCACTTCATCGGACAAGGGACGAATTTTAATCGGGTTCGCGGTCGCAGAGGACCTCGGCGGTTGGAATGACGGTAGGCGTCTGTGTTTTTGCACTGTACTGGTGGCCCTACTGCTGTCCTGAAGGAGGGTTATGGGGTCATCTGGCTCTAATAGGACATGCCTCGGACGGCGAATTCTACTAATATTAGAAGGGACATAACTAGCGGCCTCTACAACCAGAAGGTTGCGATGTTTGACGGCTGTATCGAAATAACGCTCGGAAAGGCGTTTGAGAAACTGACGGATAGTGAGAATCTTTGTCTAGATGTAGGATCTCGTTACGAACGTACCAGGGGGCTCTCGTGGCCTTGCGAAGGAAACGGTTTCGGTGGGTTTGCATCCAATAGATATGGTTGGGTTTTGCTTGGGCAAAGACTGAACGCGCATAGGTCATGATGGGGCGAATGCACGCCGTGTAGGTACGCAATTTGCACTTGAGTGACAATTTGCTTCGTGCATTCAAGACGGAGTGGAGTCTACCTAGAGCGAAAACGGCTCGCGAGCGAACTACTGCTTTATGTGCTCTCGAAACGTGAGGTTACTTTACACACAGTTTTATACAGAGGACACTTTACACACAGTTTTATACAGTGAGTCAGCGCCTCAGGTTAATGCGGGTCGACGGAGACATGGGTGAGAGGTCGCGAGTTTATAGTGTTCCCGCCCTCTGTTAGCAGTGTCACCAGTGTCCCATCGCTAAGGTATCTCTCGTACAATGTGATTTTCATTGCTTCTTTCACTGAACGTACCATACGTTCCCACGTTACCTCCATGAATGGGGCTGCTGGAGGGATGTATTTCCAGGTGATGTGTTGACATGTGGTTTTCGTGTTCCAGCGCTTTGATTGCCGCCGCGCCGTGCTCCTTATCAGCTGCTTTGAAGCACGTAGCGTTGTCGCTCCACAGCTCCTTTGTGCAGCCTCTTCTAGCCATAAATCTTCTTAGGGCCGATACCGCTGAGTCAGCACTTAATGAGTGTACGATTTCAATGTGAATCGCTCTTGAAGTCATACTCGTGAAGAGGGCCCCGTACCTTTTCTCACGATGGCGTCCGACTGTCACTTCCATGGGGCCAAAATAATCAAGTCCCGTGAAGGTTGTGCGTGATTGGCGAGGCGTGCCGGCGGTGAGTCTCCTGTGAGAGGGTTTGCTGGCTTCATTTTTCTTATGCGGCAGGGCAAACAACTCTTTATAACTTTTTTTACTGCAAGGCGTATTTTTGAGTCGCTGTCTTAATTAGTTAGTTAGTTTAGTTTTTTAAAACGTTGCCCCACACTAAGAATTTCTTCCTGTATCGTGGGTGCATTTACAAACATAGAAACTCACATACACTAACACCCAGACCCGGAACAACTACTTGCAGATCATACAAATATTTGTTCCGTGCGGGGATCGAACCCGCGACACGTTGCGCAGCAGTCCATCGCTGAGCCACTGCGCCAACCGTGTCGTCAAATTCATTTATGACCATTTCCACGCCGCCATGATGAAGGCGCTCGTGAACATGAGCTATGTATAGCCGCGTGTATGTCTGTTTGCCGTCCAATATCGGAAAGGCTGGACGTGTCTCCTGCTATTTCTTGTGCTGCGGTCACTCTTCCTCGTAGGCGCACGATGTCTGCAGTGTCGATGTATGTACTGAGATGACTTAGGCTTTCGCTGTTGCTAGGCGTGCCGTTTCTTCGGATGCGTTCTATATCAATTTTGAAACTCTTGCTGACTGGCGCGGACCCACAGCTTTTCAGCTTTTGTTAGGTATGTAGTAGGTATTTCAAGGTAGCGGGTTACGTTAGGTACTACCCTTTTCACTAACTTAAGTAGCGCCTTTTAGAGCTGCGCCAACATGGATCACTTGCTTCGATTTCTTTGTTCTTTTTCTAGTGGCTGCGACGGTATTTTTCTTTACTTTACACAAGTCTGTAAATTGTAAAACTCGCGCTGTCGACCTTATAAATCGAAGCCACTTTGAGAATCTCATGATTTTTGGCAGGTGATCTTGATTACTGTTGTCTTCTTATTGACACGAATGACACTGTAGCAGACGAGAGCTCAGTCTGTTAGGCGGGGGTGTCGGAAGGCTTAATTCACCAATGAAACCACTTGTCAGCTTAAGACTTGTATTGCATCACAGATTTACACACAATAATCACAAAAGTGTACATGAGAACTTAACACTATGATTATTAACTAAAACAAGAAACAAACTACGATTTAACACGACAATGAAATAACGAAATAATATAAGAAGCAAAAACTATAAGGAACTAAATCTGGGGAAACTAGATGTCCTAGGGCTGAGCGCGATACGAAGCAGCAGAGACACGGAACGCGACAACGGTGCTACTTCGTGGGAGATTCTAAGAAGACTGATGGACGATTGATTCGAATTTAGTAGAGTCGGAATATTTATTAACTGGTTACATATGCACAAGTTGCGTGTTAGTCACGTACTAAAATTTAACGTGTAACCAATTAATCTAGACACCTCGATTAGGCAGGGGGTGATGCAGAGGATCGGGTGTCTGCGGGGTACCGTCGGATTTGGGCGTGCCGGGCGTAGTGAAAGGGACGCGGGGCAAGGGTACTACGCAGTTATTTATTTATTAAAACTTTATGCAAAAGTAAAAAAAAAATACCGTACAACGGCGGACTTAATGCCTGAGGCATTTTCTACCAGTCAACCTTAGGGCGATGCAGAGAAAAACATGGCAGGTGCAACATACGGGATAGCTAACTCGAAAAAGGATACATAGTAATACATATATACTTACATACATACATATAAACAGAATAAACTTTGTCAGGAGAAATAACGATAGGTGGAGGAGAAAACAAGCCCAGCAAATCAGCGCCGCAACGATTCTGCCAACTTCTCACGAATATGTTCACGAGCCGCAACTTTGAAAGACCGACTGGCAGCCATCCTGATGTTCAGAGGGAGCGCATTCCAAAGAAATACCGCCTGGACAAAGAAAGAAGAGCGAATAAAACCAGAGCGGTGAGAAGGACATCGTAGAAGACGATTGTTGGTGGAGCGAAGATTTTTACTATGGGCAGAGCATAGGTATTGAACATGGCAAGTCAGATAAGAAGGAGAAGTGGGTTTGTCGAGTATAGAAAACAACATAGACAGCGCCCTCAACTCTCTGCGCTGACGTATTGGTAACCATTTTAAAAGCAAACGGTGCGAAGTAACATGATCGTACTTACGAAGATTGAAAACGAATCGAATGCAGTTATTTAGAAGGCGGTCAAGTTTATTGAGTAGATCTGCATTCAGGTCGTATTAACACACATCACCATAGTCTATTATGGGAAAGATTAGGGACTGGATAAGATAGGTACAAGCATTGCCTTTATGTGTGATGGTAGAAGATTTTTCAACCTATAGAGTTATCTCGGTACATAACACTGTTTACGTTTGCTTTACATGGAAGAACAATGGAATTTTTCGCAAACTGTACATCGCGTCCTATTTACATTATTATTTGTGTTGGCTACAACACTAGTTATGTGTAGGCGGGGGTTCAGATAAGGGTGACGTTGTAAATGGAAAGCCACGAGTCAGTAGGAATTCAAATAATATATTCACTAAACACTAAAACACAATAATCACAATAGCAACAATACACAGTCTTACGCACTAACAATATAATTTAACTGGAATATAATAACTAATGAGGAAATCTACTATTTTAGGGTATCTAGATTTCGCGGCGCAGGAGCACAAAAACACGTGTTGCTCCGAGAGAGAATTTAAGACGACTGACAGTCCGCCTTTTTTTTTTTTTTTTAACTAGGGCATCTCATAGTTGATTTTAGATGAAAATCGTAACTATTTAACCGGACTTTCCTGTGGCTGCCTTAAGCTACTACACTCAGGGCCTCCAGCCAGGGGCATATAAACTATTCTAAATGAATACTAAGTGAACGCTCGCTAAGGGCACCCCCTGTGGGGTACGAACCTCGGCTTAGGGCGTCACTGACGGGAGGACAGCAAGATGGGACAGGCTGGATCAATATAGGATCATTATTATTATTATATGGGGAATTTAAAGCTACGTGCTCAGCTACGGCGCGGGCTGGCACATCATCGGACAAGGGACGGGGGGATGAATTTAATCGGGATCGCGGTCGTGCTGGACCTCGGCGGCGAGGTCGGAATGACGGTAGGCGTCTGTTCTTGTGTTTCAGAACTGTACTGGTGGCCCTATTGCTCTCCTGGAGGAGGGTTATGGGATCATCTGGCTCTACTAGTGCATGCCTCGGACGGCGGACTTTGCTAATCCTAGAGGGGGCATAGTTAGCGGCCTCGACAACCAGAGGGTTGCGATGTTTGGCGGCTTTATCGAAGTAACGCTTTATCGAAGGATCTTTAAGTCGAGATGGAGGATCTCGTTACGAACGAACCAGGGGGCTGACGTGATTTTACGTAGGAAACGGTTCTGTAGGGTTTGCATCCTATGGATGTAGTGGGGCTTTGCGTGAGCAAAGACGGACCCCGCATAGGTCATGATGGGACGAATGCACGCCGTGTAGGTACGCAATTTGCACTTGAGTGACAATTTGCTACGTGCATTCAGAACGGAGTGGAGTCTACCTAGAGCGAAAGCGGCCCGCGAGCGCACCTGCTTTATGTGCTCTTGAAACGAGAGTTTATCGTCCAGCGTTACACCTAGATATTTAGCTCGCTTCTCCCAAGGGATCGGCTTGCCAAACATGGTGAGCGGACTGGGGACGGGGGCTCTAAAACGACTACGCGATTTCTGGAAGAGAACCGCTTGACTTTTGTCTGGATTTACTTCGATTCGCCATTTTCGAAACCAGGCGCCGAGCTTGTCGACCGCTGCCTGGAGAGCTAGGCGAATCTGATCGGGTCGACGCCCCCTCGAGTAAATGGCCGTATCGTCTGCGAACAGAGCCAACTGCGCCTTTTTACTTTTGGGAATGTCGCCGGTGAACAAAGTGAAGATTAGGGGAGACAGCACGGAGCCCTGAGGGACTCCGGCTCGTATGGGTCGGGGAGAGGAGAGGGCACCTTCGATACGGTAGCGAAAGGTGCGGTTCGACAGAAAGTCTCGAATGATGAGCACGAGACGGTCAGGCACTCCGAGTTGGTATAACTTGTATAACAAGCCATTGTGCCAGACTTTGTCGAAAGCTTTCGCTATATCGAAGAATACCGCACCGGTCACCTCACTGCGTTGGAAACCAAAGCTTATGTGTTCGATGATCCGGTGTACCTGATGCACGCTAGAGTGCTGAGTTCGAAAGCCGAACTGCTCGTTGGGGATGAGGCCCTTGGTCTCTGCATAGTCTCTGAGACGCTTATAAATAAGCCTCTCGTAGACCTTGCCGAGAACCTTGAGCAGACTGATTGGGCGGTAACTCGAAGGGTCCGACCTGGGCTTGCCGGGCTTCGGGATACCAATGACGGTGGCTTCTTTCCACGCTTGGGGGAAGATATTATTGCTCAGAGCACCATTGAAGATGGTGGTCAATAGCATTATAAGATGGGCGGGGAACAATTGAACCACCCTATTGGTGATTCCGTCTGAACCGGGGGCTTTACGATTTTTAAGATCCTTGATGATCCCGTGCACCTCGTCTGGGGTGACGGGGGGCAAGGGGTCATCAGGGTCTTCTACGGGGGGAAGTGAGGTTCTACGTTCGACTTCCGCGTCAACCTCATGGAGGTGAGCTTGGTCTACTGGTAGAGAGCTGGGGGAGCATTGAGCCTCTAGGCTGTCTGCTAGGCATTCTGCCTTTTCTAAATCCTCAAAAGCGATGGATTTATCGGGACGTACTAGGGGGGGCATGGCGGCTTCCTGCGGGGACGTGAGTTTCCTCTGAAGGTCCCAGAATGCTAACAGATTGTACGTGATCAGTAAGTGAGTCGATCGCGGCTGTCGTGTCCGTGGTAGAGTCAAACTTATCGGGGATAGAATCTAATTGGGGGGACGTGTTGGATTTCAGCTTTTCGCTTACTTTCTTCCAGTCCGTTACCCTTTTGGTGGCTAGGGGAGATTGGGAGGCGTCGTCCGGGAGACCTATGCGGGGGGCCAGTCTTATAACTATTGGACGGTGGTCAGAGTTAAGCTCGTCTACCGTTTCTATCGAGTCTAGACGTAGGCTGACGTTCTTAAGGAGCGCCAGGTCGAGTACGTCGGGGGTATGATTGGGGTCGTGGGGGAAGTGAGTGGGAGTCATCGGAGCGATGACATCAAAATTCTTGGAGGAAGAGAGGTCGAACAAGTGTCGCCCTCTGGTGGAGGTAGTGGAACTATTCCACGCGGGATGTTTGGCATTGAAATCGCCTGCTATTATAGCGGAATTACTAAGGCCTAATAGGGCAGAGAGGTCGTCCGAGAGGGACTGAAAGTCCTCAGCGGCACTCTGGGGGGGAGGTAAGCCGACACTAGAGTGATCGCCTGACATGCCTAGACGGCATATAGAGACTTCTAAACGAGAGAGGGTGGGAGGGTCCATAGGGATGCAATAAAGTTCCTTTTTATAATAAATGAGGGTTCCGCCCTTGTGGCAACACGTTCTATCGTTACGGACTATACGATAGTTGGCTATGGAGGGATTGCGGTTACTAGGTTTGAGGAACGTTTCCTGAACAAGGAGAATATCTAATTGATGGTCGCGGAGGAAGAGAGAGATCTCATCTCGTTGACCGTTGATGCCATTGGCATTGAAGATACCTAGCCTGAGGGATCGGGGTTTAAACCTAGCTAAGATGGCTTTATCCATTATGAGTTGGATTAGCGAGGGAATTTAGGGCTTGCGTAACGTCCGAGTACGCGTTATAGATCGCTTGGATCTGAGCTAGGTCGCATCTATCCCTGGCTGCCTGGATTTCGGCGGCCATTCTGATAGCGCGGGGGGAGTAAAAGATCATGAACGTGGATGCTAACACGTTAAAGGGATCTTTACCTACGTTAGGGTTTTGGGGAGCCACAGAAGTGGGAGCGGGGCGAGAGTTAGCTGGCACGGGAGCGCGTTTTGCGAGAGGCGCGGAGGGTGCGGGGGGAGGGGGGGGTGCAAAATGCGCGGGGGGCGCGAGGTGCGCTGGGGGGTGGGCACGGATACGCGGGTCCATGAGAGAGTAGAGGGGGGTGTGGGGGGCAGGGGGTTTCGCGGAGGCTAACTTGGGGAATGATTGCTGGTGTTGCAGCATATTCCAGGGACTGGGGCGCTGAGGGCTAAGTCTCTCTGGAATTTGAGAGGAAGGAATGGGAGGGAATTCCCTATACTGACGATTGTCAGCACGCTTATTAAGCTTGGGAGAGCTTGACTTGGGGGCTTTGGGACAGCCACGGTAATTGGCTGGGTGCCCTTCTTGGCCACATAGCACACAGCTGGGAGGGCTGAGGCAGAGAGAACGGTCCTTAGGACGCGTGCAATCGGCAGTGCCGTGCTCTCCCAGGCACTTTACGCACCTGGGGGTCGCATGGCAGTGCTTTTGCGAATGGCCATAGAGCTGGCAACGGTGGCATTGCCCTATATTCCCGTTTTTACGGGGTTTCTCTATTATAAAACCGGTAAGGTTACAGAGGGTCCTAATATTGAAAATGGGGTGATGCACCTCTACTGGAGAGCACACGACAAGTAGCATGTCGTATGCTTCACCGCCACGCGAGCGGTGCATGCGGTGGACTTCGTCCACGGGGACATTTTGCGACTGAAGGTCGGCTTTTATGTCGGCGGGGGCTATTTCCTTAGGGATACGTTTTATAACGACCCTAATCTGTTTTTCTTCTGGGAGCGAGAAGGTGTGGAATGAGATTCCTCTAGCTCTCAGAAGCTTTGTTAACTCGCGATAATCGTTCGCGGTCGGGACAGAGATTTTAATACCCTGTAGGGTAGACTTGGCGTTGGTGAAGCCGATTTTCTTATCGACACACCATTTGGACACATCTGTCCACTTCCCCTTGTCCTGAAGGAACACGGGGGGTGGGGGACGGGGCTTTCTAGTGCCCGAAGTGATAGGGACGGCGGGAGCAACTTGTGCATCGGTCGCGGCGGGGGAGGTGGAGGGGGAAGCTACTGTCGCAACGGTAGCGCTACTAGGCGCTATACCGGCTACTTGCGCTACGGGGGAAGGGGTGGGGGAAATTACGTCATCGACGGCGATGACTTTGTTTGCCTGACTGGATGTTTGTCTCTTCTTCTTCCTTTTGCTCCCCTTTCCTGAGACTGGGGTAAACCCATCGTCCTCGGAATGGGAGGAAGAGGAAGGAGCGGAGGCATTCTCAGTGTCTGAGGATAATTGAAGGGCGTAGCGGCTCGCTTTGAAGAAGCGGCCGGGTCGGTAGTGTCCATTGACTCTACCGCTGGGCTGAAGGCCGGACTGGGGGACCTAATGAAGGGGTCTTCCAGCTCTATAGCTGGAAGAGACTGGGTTTGGGGAATAACATCGCTGAAATCAGCGATGTTAGAGTCAGAAGGACTGGGCTTGGGATCGAGTAGCGGCGCTAACTCGTCTATCTCCTTTCTAATAGCGGCCTTTTCTTCCGCAGTGGGCTCGGCTAATAGCCTAAGGATGATAGAGAAAAGTTTCCTAATTAAAGGATCCATCTCTCTATGTCTATCTAGTACTAATTACCTACTTTCTCCTAACATAAATCCTAACTCTAACTCCCCGGGAGGAATGCCCGGGGATGTGTAAACCCTCCCTGTCGGGTATAGACAGGGAGGTTGAGTACCTAAGGTGAGCCCTAAGCTTGCTTTTGCCCGTTGCCTATCTTATTTGTGCAACGGGGTCCTAACAGGGTCTGTTGTGTCGGGGTAGACACACCCGACCACAACAGGTGTGTAGCTGTGAAAGCAAAACTGTCACCAATGCCGACTAGGAGACCCCCCAAGGCCGAACACTGGGACCCGTCCAACTTTCTGCCTCACCCTGAAGGGGATCGGCGGGTGCGTTTGGGTCAACACCCCCTCGGCTTCGTTGGCACCGTATAGGTATCCACCGAGGACCACGAAACTGTGGTTTTACCCAGAAGGGGCCAACAACACGACGTTCGTTTGATAGGACGTATACTGTTAACAGAATACTTTACAAGCTGTGCCTTGAAAAAGGCACACAGCAAGTAGCTGAAGATAGTCACTATAAGTTTGTTATAAATAATAAAATATATATAATACTTTACTATAAATAACAAAGTATAGCACTATGAAGTCTTGAATTCAGGATCGCTTGGAACCGGAATCGGGAGAGCACTCGTACCGCACTGCGCACACGTCCGACCGCTGCCGCTGGCGCGCGTCGAGTGATGATGTGACAGTCCGCCAATACTGCGGACATATTTATGCATGGCGCACACCCGCACACTTGTCGTCCCTACGCTTTACATTATTAAATATTTTTCCCAATAGTTCTGGACGATTCATTTTACAGGGGGTGTTACAAGCGTGCGGGTGTTTGCGGGGTACCGAGGCCACAGGGTATGCCGGGGGTACTGAAAGGGACGCGGGGGGTTTTACAATATAATTGTTTAAAAGCTATAATACATTGGCAATGATTTTACTTATGTATTTTAGGTATTTAAGTGTCTTATGACCTAACTAACGGATTTGCACTTCTAAATTTAAATTATTACAGTGTATTAATGAGTTACAGGGACTTTTCTATAGTATATAAGGTTTTTTTTTTTTGAACATAATTTACCTATTCTACTTATTTTACAGATAATTCAGTCTTATAACTAAAGGCATTTTATTCCTGTGCTTCCTTCACAATGCCACTGTCTCAAAGATCTCTTGTCTCTGGATTATTATGCTGATGAGTCCGCTGTCTTTTACCAGCAGCTTGAGCAGTATATGGGCATCAGTGGCGCTGCGTGGGCCCTCATTGCCCACGCAATGCCACTGTCTCAAGGATCTCTTGTCTCTGGATTGTTATGCTGATGAGTCCGCTGTCTTTTACCAGCAGCTTGAGCAGTATATGGGCATCAGTGGCGCTGCGTGGGCCCTCATTGCCCACGCAATGCCACTGTCTCAAGGATCTCTTGTCTCTGGATTGTTATGCTGATGAATCCGCTGTCATTTACCAGCAGCTTGAGCAGTATATGGGCATCAGTGGCGCTGCGTGGGCCCTCATTGCCCACGCAATGCCACTGTCTCAAGGATCTCTTGTCTCTAGATTGTTATGCTGATGAATCCGCTGTCATTTACCAGCAGCTTGAGCAGTATATGGGAATCAGTGGCGCTGCGTGGGCCCTCATTGCCCACGCAATGCCACTGTCTCAAGGACTGGATTTTTATTATGGGCATCAGTGGCGCTGCGTGGGCCTAAGAAACGCTTGGAGAGGCGTTTCATAAACTGGGCTATCGTGGGGATTTCAAGGTCGAGGTGGAGGGCCTCGTTGCGGACATAGTATGGAGCACCCGTAGCTCTACGGAGGAAACGGTTTTGGAGGGCTTGTAACCTATGAATATGGCGGGGTCTAGCGTGGGCAAAGACAGCCCAGGCATATGTCATGATAGGATGGATGCACGCCGTATAATACGCAATTTGCACCTAAGTGACAATTTGCTACGTGCGTTGTAAGACGGAGTGGAGCCTAGCTAGAGCGAAAGCGGTCCGCGAGCGGACCTGCTTTATGTGCTCTTGGAAGGTGAGATGGTTGTCGAGGACGACACCTATCAACAGCTGTCCATCAACGGCTGGATCGCACAGGTCGTAAATTCGTTTTTATTGTACGCGATACTCGGCGCGTTAATTCTTTAGTGTGGGCGCCGCTACTCTGTGTCGATGCACCTGCCGACTTTGTTGCGACATTCCGCTGCAACGTCTTTATGGCGCTAGGTGCGATCGGAGCGGCGCCTGGCGTCTTATGGGCGAACCCTCTTGGTTCGCCACTGCTCCGCTGCGCCGTCATGGCGCTAGTGGTGGGTTCGCCCTTTTTACTTGTGTATCGCGACTCGACCTGTGCGGTGTAGGCGTCCGGTGGCGGGGCGCCCCCCGGATCGCGGGGTCGTGTCTCCAGGCACGTTCCCGCGACCGGAGGCGGCCGAGTCCATCGATGTCAGCGACATGCTCGACCCCACGCGTGAGGAGCATGCCGATAACATTGCTGGCGAGTCGTACGCCGAGGTCCGAAGGGGTGCCGGCGAAGCGGGCACTGTGGTTGCGGCGGCGGGCGGCCTAAAATGGCCTGCGCCTGCAGGTCGCTCCCGCTCAGTCGAGGCCGGATCCGCCAGCGAGGGGCGGGGGGCCGGGGCGGCCGGGCGCGGTGCTTGCGGCGGCGAGGCGAAACGCGGGGGTGGGGCGCGTGCGGCGCGGCATGCCGCGCAGCAGGCGCTGAGGTGGAGGCGGACGCGGGGACACGCGCCACCGGGGCAGCGGCGCGCGGATTTGGGTCGCAGCGGGCCCGGGGGCCTGTATAGGCACCGGGCGAAATGCGGCTGGGCGGATGGAGTCCGCGTGCTGCCGGCTCGTCGACGGCGCAGGCGCAACGCGCGCAGGCGTCTTTGTCGTCGGTGTGCCGGCCGCAGCAGCGGTCCCCGAAAATAGGAAGGATAAGACGACGAGCACGGGCTGGTGGTCCGATTGTAACTCGTCGTCTATCACTTGCTGAGTGATCTGGCAGTGTAGCCTTCGGTGGACTACGACGTCCAGTACGTCAGGCATGTACCGGGCTGCATCTGGGTAATGGGTAGGCGTCTCTGGCCCGGCCACCGAGTACCCGAAGGCTTCCGCGTCCGCGAAGAGCCGCTTTCCCTCAGTGTTCGGGTGCATGCTGTTCCACGCCGGGTGGTTGCAGTTTAGGTCGCCGGCAAGGATAGTCGCGTGCGAGGAGCCGCTTACAAGCGCCCGCAACTCGTGAAGGTCTAAGCGGGTCGCGGGCGGCTTGTAGCACGCGTAGACGTCTACGTCCTCGCCGGCAACATGCAACTGCACGCCCAGCGCGTACAGTGAGTTGAGGGTGGGCGAGGGAAGCAATTGGTGGACGACTCTCCGTCTCACAAGTACCGCCAGACTATCGGACGTGTTGAGCCGACCTCTCATCCTTCCTGTATATGTGGTAACCTGGGAACCTGACCCTATCCTCAGGTCCCAGGTGCGTCTCATTGAGTAGCGCCACGTCGACGTCCTGTTCCCGAAGGAGATGGCGGAGGGGAGCGACCTTATCCCGTAGGCCGCGGGCGTTCCAGTGGATCACCCTTAACGGTCTAGCCATTATACAAGGTTAGTAATGTGGCCAGACCGTCAAGGATGACCGCCTCTATGTCTTGACCCTGCCTGATGGCCTTTATAAGGTCCATCAACAACTGTATTGCACAGGTCGTGAATTCGTTCTTGTTATAGGCTGTGGTTGCCGTACTGACTTTTTTATTCTGGGCGCCGCTGCTCTGTGGCATTGCACCTGCCGACTTTGTTGCGACATTCCGCCGCAACGTCCTTGTGGCGCTAGGCGCTACCGGAGCGGCGCCTGGCGTCTTATGGGCGAACCTTTTAGTTTCTCCACTGCTCCGCTGCGCCATCGTGGCGCTAGTGGTAGGTTCGCCCTTTTTGTTCACATATCGCGCCTCGACCTGTGCAGTGTAGGCAGGGTCGGCCGACGGGATATTTTTTTCCTGAGTCGCTGGGGGGGGGGGGGGGGGATTTTTACCCTTACCCCCTCTCTTTCTGTTCCTCCTTCGCCTCCGCCCTGAGGTTGAGGCTTGGATTCGCTCCGTGGGTGCATTGGCCGCCGCCATCAGCGTCGTGGCGTTGGCCTCTGGCGACACTTGCGGCCTTTCAATGGCCGCTTGTGTCTGGTGTCTAGCCGTGATGGCGGCTGTCCCTGCTCGCCTGTTCCTGATCTCTTCCAGGAACACTGGGCATCTGATGTTGTTTGCGGGGTGTGGCCCCCCGCAGTTGACACATGTGGCCGGTTCTTCCCGCGGGCGCGGGCATCGGACACAAGCGAGCGGGCGGTGGCACTGGTGCGAGCTATGACGAAACCGCTGGCACCGTTGGCACTGTGCGGGCCCGCGTTTCCCGCGCCAAGCCTCTATCTTTACACCGCGCATCATCATGAATACGTCGTTGTCGTATATTTGACGGGCGTCTGGGGTCCTTTTTAGGATTGCGTGGAATACGCAGCCGGGTCGTCCCTGTGCGCCTTTAATGTGGAGCACGTACTCCGGCAGGTATCCCAGCTCCCGGAGTTCCTCCTCTATCTCCTTCGGGTCCGTGTCCACTGGCAGGCCCCTGATGGCGATCTTCATATTTTTCTCCGATGGCAGCGAGTACGCAAACCAGGAGACTCCACTTTCCTTCTCCAGGCCAGTCAGGTACTTTTGAACGAGCCGGTACTCTTCCTCGGTGTCCGGGGTGAATCTCACCCCGGTCCCGTAAGGACGAGCGTTTGGCGGCTGGCCCAGTTTCCCTGCAATGGCCCGGAAGTGGCTCGACCAGTTCGGCAGCTTCTCAGCTACCAACGGAGGGAACTTCAACTTCTTCTCCTTCTTCCCCGGCTTGGGCTGCGACGTCGAGGCACTTGTCGACGGAGCGGGGCCGGGGAGGGCAGAACGGGGTGAAGAGGGGGGCAGTGGAGTAGGCGTGGGCCTAGTGACACTTACCCCCGTGGGCGTCAGCGGCGGAGATGTGCGGACCGCGTCGGCAAAGGTAGGCGACCTAGGTGCCGCCCGACCCCGCGGCGCGCTATCGCGCTTTGGCCGCGGCGGGTCAGGGCAGTACCTCTTGGCCCCCTCCGACGCGGTCTCGCCGGAGCTTCTGCGCCGTCGCTGCGGCTTGGAGTCGAGCCGGAACTCGAAGCCGAAGTCCAGCGACGGCGTCGGAGAGGCCTGCCCGCTGCCTGCTGCCTGGCGCACGACAGGGGGGCGCCCCCCGGATCGCGGGGTCGTGTCTCCAGACACGTACGGTCCGCGACGGGCGCAACGCGCGCAGGCGTCGATGACGTCGGTGTGCCGGCCGCATCCGCGGTCCCCGATACCCCCTCTCTTTTCTTCTTTCCACTCTTGGTGGGTTTTGGTGGTGGTTCGGCCGACGGCGCGCACCGGGCAGTACGTCGCCTAAATTAGGCAACGACAATGCCCGGTCCAACGCCGGTCGCACCTCCTCGGCCCCGGCATCGCGGCCGAGCGAGCCGCGCTTGCCGGGTTTCGGCATCGATAGGGTGTCGTGGCCCTCCGCGACCGCGACAGCGCGTACGCGCCGGGCATCTCGGGGCTGCTTTCCCTGTGTCTGCACAGGCATCGACGGTCTCCTGTACACACACAGAGAAAACGGGTTAAAAATGGAGCGGTCCGCGCGGAAAAGGTCACTACTCGCGTCCGTGGGATTCGTAAGTAGTAGATCGGCCACTGAGCTAATCCGACACCGGAGCGCGTGGGCGCCGCTCTTTAATACTTTATCGTGCGTGTACAAACAAGCTACTTGGCAATAGTCATTTGCCTATGTAAAGTTTGAGTGTATATATGTGAATGTATGTATAGCAGCGTTTATTGTTATCATAAAAATTACAGAAATCTTTCTTATAGTAAATACAGGTTTTACATTATATTCTAATTAGATTTCTTAGGATAATACAGGTTTTACATTATATTCTTAATTGATATTTTAGGATAATAAAACGAGTAATTAGATTCTAATTGGAAACATTAGATTAGATTTAGACTTAGAGACTTCAGTCTTATTTATTTGTTGCTTTTAGCAATTTATATAACAACTAAATACAGAAACAAATGATTAAGTAATTCGTTTACAATATTATTGTACATAGGAGAATTTAAGTATTAATACAGAGGTTATATGACTAGTTATTCGGTAACTATTTTATTATATATATAAGGAAGTTCCTTTAAGAATCAAAACATAAGAGATTTATACATTCAAATTGCTGTGTTATTTACTACTCTATTATCAGTAATAACTTTTATCAGTAATAACGTTCCCCCCATGAATGGGGCTGATGGAGGTATATATCTCCATGTGATATGACGACACGTAGTTTCATGCTCTAGCGCTTCGAGTGCCGCCGCGCCGAGCTCCTTGTCCGCCGCTTTGAAGCATTTGGCATTATCGCTCCACAGCTCCTTCGGGCAGCCTCGTCTGGCCATGAATCTTCGCAGCGCCGACACAGCTGAGTCGGCACTGAGCGAGTGTACGACCTCGATATGTACTGCTCTCGAGGTCATGCAGGTGAAGAGGGCCCCGTATTTCTTCCTTCCGTAGTTCATTGTTCCCATTATCATCACTTATTGTTACAGGGATTATCTTTAACAATGCCGTTGCGTGCCATTCTCCAATATTTGTTACGTTTTCAACTTTTTCACACGCCTTTGTTTCTTTGTCTTCTTTGTTTTCTTTATATTGTTTATCGGCGTGCAATAACAGGTGATGCCCGTATCCGCATTTTTCGCACCTACTTGCGCGGCAAAACCTTTTAGGGTGCTTTTGTAGCGTAGCTACTTCTACTTATCAAACATTTAAAACAGGTGTCTGTTGTTGTATATTAAGCTTTTTAAAATCGTCACATTGTTCTATGGCATGCTCCCGTTGGCAAATAATACATTCTTTAGGTACCGTATGCTCATCGCTTTGTGTATTTACTCTTTGTGCCGGCACGGGCTTATTATTAACAAAGCGTGCGGTATTCATTGGTCGCGTTTGACCTGTGACCTGCTTCTTCACAGAGGGTTTAAAAGGGTTAGACTCTAACATGCTTGCTTGTACATAATATGAAGTCGAGCGCGTTAAATGTATTAAGAATTGTGACAATATTTCCAAATTAGGTGAGATTCTTAAGTCCACTCCCTGTGAGTTGTCTAGTCCCATAGCAAAGTCACCGTACTGCGCACGTTGTATCGGTGTTAATTTATGTAATAGTTCGCTGACTAATTGTGGATTATTTATATAGCCATCGGCGCGAATATTTTTAAGTAATGACACACAATTTCTTACTGTTGATGTCATTTTTCGTAGCTCGTGGCCGCTCTCTGTGATTCTAGGTAGGTCCCTAACTTTCTTGAGCGCGCACTGTAATACTAGGGTTGGATGCCCGAACTCTTCCTCGAGTGCACGCATTATATCTGAGGGATCAGTACCTGACCGTAATAGATCTTCTACAGAGGTTTTGGCCTCTCCATGCAAAGATGTCTTAAGCCGAGCTAGATTTTCATGAGCTTTAAAATTGTACAATTCAGCTGTATCCCAATACATATTTCTGTAAGAAATCCATTCAGCTGGGTCTCCGCTAAAATGCGGTAATTCGTATGCCTGTCTGGGTACCGGTCGCGGTCGTGCCATACTCGTGATTGCCTCCGCCAGTCTATCTATTTTCCTGTCCCTGTCGCCTGACGCCTCTCGCCGTCTTTCTCTATCATCCTCTCCGTTATATCTCTGCCGCCGTGTATCCGACTCGAGAATCGATACTCGAGGTACACTTGCGGCCGGAGTGGTAAAGACGGGATAGCTGCGAGGCAGACTGAACCTTACACCGTCCACTGAGACTGGGGTATATATCTGCGACGTAGGTACCGTTAGGTTCGGTAACGGCACTGACGTTGACGCTCTCATGGCTTGCGACACATTATTTTCATTAGGCACGACCGGTATACAATACACATTAGAGTCATAATTTAGACTACTTAAATTCGGTCCCTTTGTGACAGCTGTTTCTTGCCGCGCGGCCATATCCATAGGCGCACGCGGCGGGGTACACAACACTGCATCCGTTATAAGTGGCACTGCACTCGGTTGACACAACACTGCACTTGCTTGAGTTACTTGCGGCGTTGTATCTATCCACTGTTCTACACGTTGTGTTGTACCCGCGTCGGAGTGTGAGTCGTAACTCTCGGCGGCCGCTTCTACCTCTGCTAAATCGACCTCCAATCTCTTCTTGAGGAGGTTTTCTTTTAGTTGAACTAACTCGCGTTCTGCTTCGTACTCGATGCGCTTTTTGATATATTCCACGCTCTTGCGGCTATTTCTAGATGACCCTTTGCTTCGCGGCGACTTATGGCGACCTCTTGCTGTCGTGTGACCTCTCATCGTTTCCTCTGCCGTACTTCTTTCACTGTAGTCTATTATTCGACCACCCGTCAGAGGGATGTTGAGGGCAGACGTTGACGCCACAGTCGGTGCGACGGATGGCGAACCCGGTGCTCTTTCAGACTGCATCCCGGAGTCCGTTATAACATCATCTTGGCGTCGCACACTCATTTGTTCTGTCATTCTTCTCAATTTGCTGCGCGTAGTGATCGAGCTCTTCTGGCTCATGGCTACTTTAACCCTTATCCGGCTTCTCGAAGGACCAAAATGTTGGCTACAACACTAGTTATGTGTAGGCGGGGGTTCAGATAAGGGTGACGTTGTAAATGGGAAGCCACGAGTCAGTAGGAATTCAAAGGATATATTCACTAAACACTATAACACAATAATCACAATAGCTACAATACACAGTCTTACGCACTAACAATATAATTTAACTGGAATATAATAACTAAATGAGGAAGTCTACTATTTTAGGGTATCTAGGTTTCGCGGCGCAGGAGCACAAAAAGACGTGTTGCTCCGAGAGAGAATTTGTGACGACTGCCGGTCCGCCTTTTTTTTTTTTTTTTTTACTAGGGCATCTCGCAGTTGATCTTACAGAAGATCGTACTGCTTAACCGGACTTTCCTGTGGCTGCCTTAAGCTACTACACTCAGGGCCTCCAGCCAGGGGCATATAAACTATTCTAAATTAATACTAAGTGAACGCTCGCTAAGGGCACCCCCTGTGGGGTACGAACCTCGGCTTAGGGCGTCACTGACGGGAGGGCAGCAAGACGGGACAGGCTGGATCAATATCGGATCATCATTATTATTAAACGGAGAATTTAAAGCTACGTGCTCAGCTCGTTATTCTGCCTTTTCTTGGTCCTCGAACGCGATGGACTTATCGGGGCGTACTAAGGGGGGCATACTAGCGCACTGATCAGATTTGAGCTTTCTGGTGAGATGCCAGAAGGCTTGATGAGTTGGCTCTAATTCGCTAAGCATCTTATCCCATCCCGCATTACGCAGCTCTTGTACACGTTTCTTTACAGATCTCTGTAAATAGCGCATATGAGCTTTGTTTGCAGAACAGGGGAAGTTGCTATAGGCACGAGTGGCCGCGTTCTTCTCTGTTATCAGGTCACGCACATCCTGTGGAAGCCTCCAGCGACGGTCTTCCGTCATTGGGACCTCCTTTGAACATTCGTTCACAACAGATTGTACGTGATCAGTTAACGAGTCGATCGCGGCCGTCGTGTCTGCGGTAGAGTCAAACTTATCGGGGATAGAGTCTAACTGGGGGGACGTGTTGGATTTCAGCTTTTCGCTTACTTTCTTCCAGTCCGTGATCCTTTTAGTGGCGGGGGGTTGAGAGGGGTCAGGTAGACCTATGCGGGGGGCCAGTTGAATGACTATTGGGCGGTGGTCAGAGACTAGCTCGTCTACCGTTTCTATTGAATCTAAACGTAGATTGACGTTCTTAAGGAGCGCCAAGTCGAGTACGTCAGGGGTATGATTGGGATCGTGAGGATAGTGAGTGGGAGTCATCGGGGCGATGACGTCAAAGGTCAGGGTGGATGAGAGGTCTGCCGGTCCGCCAATACTGCGGACATATTTATGCATGGCGCACACCCGCACACTTGTCGTCCTACGCTTTACATTATTAAATATTTTCCCCAATAGTTCTAGACGATTCATTTCACAGGGGGTGTTGCAAGCGTGCGGGTGTTTGCGGGGTACCGAGGCCACAGGGTATGCCGGGGGTACTGAAAGGGACGCGGGGGGTTTTACTGCGCAGTTAACTTTATACATAAGCAAGTTTTGTTGAGAGAACAATAGAATTGTTTAAAAACTATACATTGGCAGTGATTTTACTTATGTATTTTAGGTATTTAAGTGTCTTATGACCTAACTAACGGATTTGTACTTTCAAATTTAAATTATTTCAGTGTAATAATGGGTTACAGGGACTTTTCTATGGTATATAAGGTTTTTAATCATAATTTACCTATTTTACAGATAATTCAGTCTTATAACTAAAAGCATTTTATTCCTGTGCTTCCTTCACATAGGCTATGTACAGCTGTGTATATGCCTGCTTGCCGTCTAATATAGGAGGATTAGACGTATCTTCTTTAATCTCTTGAGCCGCTGTCACTCTGCCCCGTAGTCGCACGATGTCTGCGGAGTCGATGTACGCACTAAGATGACTCAGGCGGTCGCTGCTGCTCGGCTCGCTGTTTTTCTTGATGCGTTCTATTTCTGACTTGTAGCTCTCCTGCTGACTGGCGCGGACCCACAGCTGTTCAGCTTGATTTAGGTATGAAGTAGGTATTTCGACGTAGTTACGAATTTCCTTAGGCACTGCCCTTTTCTCCAACTTAGGCGACGCCTTTTTTACGTTACGCCACGACGGATCATTTTTCTCTATTTTCTTAGTTCGTTTTCTTGTGGCTGCGACGGTGTCTTTCCTGATTCTGCACAAGTTTATGAATTGCAAAACTCGTGCTGTTGACCTTATCAGACGCAGCCACTTGGAGAATCTCTTAATTTGAGGCAAGTGATTATTTTCTTCTTGTTGACATGAGTGGCATTTCTCACGCTCTTCACCCGTGTCATATTTTGTTATAGTTTCTTCTTGCAGCCACTGACCCTCCGGTAACTTTAGGAAAGAGGGTCCCCGGTACCATCGGTGGGTGGCGACGAAGTTGTCGGGCGTGTCACGCATCGCGTCGTCTGCTACGTTTTCTTTGGAGGGGAGCCACCGCCATTCATTTTTCTTACTGGTTTCTTCTATTTCTGCCAGGCGATGTGCTACAAACGATTTATAGACGCGCGGCTCGGATCGTATCCATACTAGTGCTGTGCGTGAGTCACTCCAATATGTCTTGCTTTCGGGCTCGTAGTCGTGTTCTTCCAGCTCTGTTTGTGCAAGTCGTGCGCCTAGCAGTGCTGCTTGCAGCTCAAGCCTGGGCATTGATATAGGCTTGAGGGGCGTGACGCGACTCTTGGCAGCTGCTAATGAGATGTGCACACTGCCGTCTTCTCGCGTCGTTCTCCAGTATACTGCAGCGGCGTACGCTTCTTCGCTCGCGTCGACAAACGTGTGCAGCTGAGTTGAAACGCTCTTCTTGTAATCGTAGCATCGCGGTATTCTCAGCTGTCTGACGGTGATGAGTGACGTGATCCACTTTTGCCCAAATACCTATAGCTTTTAATTCGAGCTGTTTCTTGACCATGTCATGCAAATCAATTTTACTATCGACAACACAATTTACAGATTGGTCACTAGTGTGACTGATACCTAAAGGTCCGTGCACTACCCAGCCTAGACTAGTCAATGAGACAACCGGCTTACCTGATTTTCCTCGGCGGGTGTCCTGGCTGACAAGCAACTCCCAGTTGTCCTGCCCCAGCAACAGCAGCGGCCGGGCACCTGTCATCTCTTCGCAGCCCAAGTGGCGAAGGTGAGCGTGCTCCGCCATCACGGCGGCTGGCACTGTTTGCGCGGGCAAGTCCAGTCACTTCAACGTACGACAGTTCACTTTATACGATTGCCCGCTCGGCCCGCGCACCGACATATTTATAACGCGCGACGTTTCGTCCGTAATTTCTTGACCGCGCGCGCTTTGTAGTACTAACGGTACTCGCTGACCTTTGACATTTTCTACTAGCGAGTCGTCGATTAATGACACTGTGGCCCCATCATCCAATAATGCGTAACACGGCTTATCTTTGCCTTCTATATTTACACATACAGGTATAATTTTTAATAGTGCTTTGCCTGTATAGTCACTAACATTAGTGATGCTCTCTGGCTTTGCCCTTTCAGCGTGCAATAGCGTGTGGTGTGCATAGTTACATGAAGAACATTTACTAGCGCGACAGAAATTCTTATTATGTTTCTTTGAAATGCATTTAAAACAAAGTTTATGTTTCTTGATGTGCTCCCATCGTTCGTTTGTATTTAATTTCTCGAACTTTTCACACTTAGGGAGTTGATGCATAGCGCCACACACCGTACATTTCTCAGGTTCAACTTTAGCCTGTTGCTCGTTCTCAGCTATCACATGTAATCGTTGAACATTTCTAAACTGTTAATTAATGATTTGAACATTGCCTCGTGGCTTAAAGTTACTTTGTGTTGTTGTGGGCGTGTCAAGGTTCATCTGTACATAAAATGAAGTGGCACGGGCTAGGTGACTCAAAAATTCAGCTAATATTTCTAGGCTCGGCGACACTCGAACGTCGATGCCTTGGTTGGCTGCCATGCCCATAGCGAAGTCACCATATTGAGCACGTTGAATAGGAGTGAGTTTAGTTAAAAGTTCGCTTACCAGTTGCGGGTTATTTAAATATCCATTTGCTTGAACACTCCTTAACAGTGATACACAGTTACGCACTGTCGTTGAGAACTTTCTAAGTTCACGACCACTTTCTGTTACCTTAGGTAACGCACGCACTTTACGTAGGGCACACTCAAGCACTAAGTTAGGATGACCGAATTCTTCATCCAAAGTTTTCATGATATCCGCTGGATTTGTTGAAGTCCGTAATAGATCTTCAACTGCTAGCTTCGCTTCTCCTTGTAGAGATGTCTTCAGTCGAGCTAGGTTCTCGTGCGGCTTGAAGTTATACAGGGCTGTCGTGTCATGGTACATATTCTTGTACGACAGCCACTACGCTGGGTCACCGTTGAAGTAGGGCAGCTCGTATGCTTGTCTAGGTACCGGCCGCGGACGTGCTAGATTTGTGATAGCGTCAGCCAGCTGGTCTATCTTCCTGTCCCGCGATCTATTTCTTTCGGTGTCGTCAGCGAACGTGTTTTCATAGTCGGACGCATCCCTACGCGGCGCGTCCCTAGGCGGCGCTCGCGAAGCACTAGCCGTCGCGGCGGGCATAGTGCGGTACGTACTGTTATGAAAATGTACCGACGCGGGCGCGTACTGTTGCCTGGGCGCAGGCGTAGTATCGAGGGGCGGCTCGACTACATTCGCGGACACGGACACTTGTCGCGGCGGCGGATCGCGAGACTCGGCGGGCGCGGGCACTTCACTATTCACAACAGGCGTCGTCTCTGTTACCCAGTCTTCGACTCGACGCGTTGTTGTTTCACCATCACTTGATTCTTCGTCGGCGGCGGCGGCGTCGATCTCGGCTAGATCAGCTTCCAGCTTCTTCTGGATTAGGTTCTCCTTCAATCGCACTAGCTCCTTCTCAGCCTCGTATTTAACCCTCCCCCTCCTCCGGAGGTAGTCTGCACTTTTCTGGCCGCTCCTCGAGGAGACGTGGCTCGTCGTGGACCTTGCCTTCTGTATACTCACCGATCTCACTGGCGTGGCGAATTCACGATGGTCGATCACACGACCGGGGCCAGCCAGTGGGATCACAGGGGCAGGAACTGACGTCATAGTAGGCGCTATCGACGGTGAACCGGGTGCCATTTCAGACGGCACCCCTGAATCTGCTTCTACGTTCCGACGCTTCATCATGTCAGCTTCCATTGTACGCAACTTGCTCCGCGTTGTAATTGCGCTTCTTTCACTCATCGTTATGCTATGTACTGCTTATCCGGCTCGAAGGACCAAAATTGTAGGATATCAGGCGCACGGGTGTGTAGGGAAGCAGTACAGGTAGCAAACGAAACAAACGGTTGAGTGAAAGCAGGGTATATTTCTTGCGAAAACACTTTACACGAAACACAATTACATTAAACACAATAATCAGTCTTAGCACTTATTTATAACTTGATACGGAATGTCAATTGAAAAACATAAACTAGACTACTATAAAATACTGTAAACACTACTGACTAATCTATGCTAAGGTAATAAGGGCGGAGCGCGAGCTATGAGCAACACGAGGCGGACACACTATTTCGCGACGGAGATGTTGCTCACAGGAAGACTTTTGTCTGACTGATGAAGACTTTTGATGGAAACTTAAACTGATTTTACATCGAGATATACTTATACGTTTTACACATATACACAAGTTATATACACCGCGTGTACAAATCCAAAACTATCGTCCAACTAATCTGGACACTTGTATCAGTGAGGAGGTGATGCAGGGGTACGAGTGTCTGCGGGGTATTGCGCAGTTGTGTCGGTCAAGGGTAAAGGAGGGGCGAGGGGCTTGTCGGCCAAGGGATTCCTTATCTGTATATAGTACTGTTTACATTTCTGCTACATAATAATACAATGGATTTCTTTAAAAACCGTACATAGCGTTATGTTTTCGTTATATACATAATGTTCCCTAATGTATTCATGTTTAACTAACATTATTACACAATTTATATGTATGTACCTCGAGGGGTTTAGAAGTTATTTACCTTTTCATAAGTATATAAGCTATTTCTTAAGTATTTAAGGTATTTCAAGTACTACATGACTTGTTAAAGACATAATGAGTTACAATCTCTTATAAGAATCGTACTAGAGTACTTGACTAGGCTCATTTTCCTAGTTTCCTTATGTATCTTAACTAAAATGGCACTTTATGTGCTTTATTATATGCAAAATCGCTGTGCTTCTTAACACGTTCTCTTCATCCGGTACTTGCTCGTCCCACGTTATCTGGAGTCGCCATAAGCTCTGCAGTATTATCTTCGATCGTATTGTGTAGTGGCTCAGCAATCCCAGCGGGTCGTAGATGGACATCACTGCACTGAGGGCTTCACGCTTCGTCGGTGCGCGGCTTCTTGCTCGTACTTCGGCTGGAACTCTATTCATCGATGTGTTGAATCCCAGCTCATCTCGCTCCGCGTTCAAGTACAGCCCCAAGATCTTGCTCTCGGGCTGCTCTCCCCCTAGTTGTGTGGGAGAGGTGGCGTGTAGCTCCGGTGGCACGTCGCGTAGCACCGTCCTGTCGTTGGAGCTTCATCCTCGCTGCGTGAACCCGGCGTGCGCGTGCACCGCTCTTGTTTCTTCGACCGCCTTCCATGCTTCTTCTGTGTTCTCGTAGCTGGCCACTAAGTCATCCATGTAATGACTCTTCTGGATCGCCTCTAGCGCGCGTGGGCACTCCTGCCCGTATACGTCTGCGTTGTAGTTGCGGACGTAGTGGGCCATGTACGGGGAGCTCGGCGCGCCGAAGATCATACTCGTCATCTTGTATTTCTTCGGAGGCTCTTCTCGTTCGTTGCCTCTCCACAGGAACTGCTGCGCTGGTTGGTCTTCTAGCCTTATCTTGATCCTCAGGAACATCTCTTGCACGTCCGCTGTGATCGCCACCGCCCGCTCGCGGAATCGAAAGAGGATTCCTGGCAGTGACAGCAGTAGGTCGGGTCCCTCCAGCAGTTCGTCGTTCAAACATACGCCGCTGCTCTTCGCTGCTGCGTCGAATACCAGCCGATATTTGCCGGGCTTGTTCGGGTTCTGCACGGCGAAGTGTGGTTCCAAGAGTCATTACCAGCAGACGGCGCTCTTCTCTTCGGATCCGTCGCACGGCGCCGCATATCCCTTGTCCAACAGATTAGTGATCTGCTTGGAGTACTCGCCGGCGAACTCTGCATCCGAGTCCATCTTCTGTTCGATTTTTCGTAGCCGCCGGAACGCTTGCCCGTAGCTCGACGGCATGGAGACATCATCTCGTCTCCATGGTAGCCCCACCTCGTAGCCGGAGTCAAGAGTCTTCTTTGTCGTTTTCCCGACTATCTTGATGGCTCGTAGATCGGCGTCGTTGATCCTCGGTTTCCCTTGTATTCCGAGGGAGTCGATCTTGAAATGGCCTTCCACTAAGTCGTGAAGTCCCTGGCTACGCTGCTGTGTGTGTGTACGTGCTGGCTTGTGTTCTTGATACGGCGGGTTGATTAGGCTCGCCGATTCGGAGCTCGCGGGACACGATGCACTCCCAGTGGTCTGTTCCCACTAGAAGCCCTGGGCGCGCCTTCTCGAAGCACACCTCCTCTGACGTCAGGTCCCTTAGATGCTCGTAGTCCAACAGCTTGTCTGGAATAGACTGCTGATGCAGACGAAGATTCTTCATGGTCCTCGCTCTGACTTTGTAGCTGCCTTCACTCTTCAGTCCTCTGACATGGACGTTGACCAGCTGACTCTCTGTTTCTTGCTGCGACATGTTGACTCCGTTAAGGTGAAGTGGTTGCGACGGTCCCTCTGCTCCGATGCTCTCCGCCAGGTCCTTGTCGACGAGGGTGATGGTCCTTCATCCAGGAGAGCGTATGTTCTCGCCTCCCCCCGTGGTCCGGACACGACGATAGGGCACATCTTCAGTAGGACTGTTCTTGATCCGGCAGCTGATCGCGGCGCCACTGACATGACCGCTTCTTCTTTCGTAGGCTCTGCTGGTTTCGGATCTTCTTTCCTCACTTCCCTTGCTTGATGGAGGGTCGCATGATTTGGTCGGCTGCACTGGTCCACGCCGCATATCTTCGCTTTGCAGCTCGTGCGCCTGTGTTGCTTCTGGGCGCACTTGAAGCAAATTCCCTTTTCTTTCAGGAATTTCCATCGTTCGTCGATCGTGCAGTGCATACTTGGGGCACTGTGTCAGAATGTGAGCTTGTTCACATTTGGGACACTTATCCCTTTGCTCTTCCTCTCCTGCAGTAGTGTTGAACACGTTCGCCTTTTTCTTCAGTGTTATGGTCGGTCGCGTTTCCTTCTTCAGACTTGCAGCGCATGTAGCCGGAGCGTAAGTGTAGCGCAACGCCCGGTCTGCTTCGCGCATCAGGAATCGAGACATGACGACAATCTCCGGGTCCGTGGTTCCTTCGTGATCGTAGGCATAGTCGCACCAACGGGATCGGATATGCGGGCTCAGCTTGTCCAACACTTCTCTTGTCATCAGGGGGTTGAATAAGTATCCTCTTCGGTCGATCGTCTTCAACACGCAGATAATGTTCTGCAGCTTGATTGCGAAGCTGTTGAGCTCGGCCGCCGAGGTTCCCGGTTTCGGTAGCTTTTTGAGATCTTCCAGCGCTTTGTCGATGATCTCTTCAGGCCGCCCGAAGCACTGCTCGAGGGTCTTCATGATGACGTCCGGGTCCGTGGCCGTATGCAGAAGAGCGGCCACTGCATCCCTTGCCTCTCCTTTGAGGCAGCTCCTTAGTCGCTGGACGTTCTCTGCTGCTGATATTTGATACATGCTAGTTGTATCTCGTACTGCCGCTTTAAATGGCAGCCACTCGTTGGCCGCTCCGGTGAACGTCGGCAGGTCCGTGTTCCGAGGCCTGGGCTCGGCCATCTTCTCTAATGTGGCCGCCAGTGCCATACAATTAACTGATTGTTCAACATTATTGCTATTATTATCAAATGACCCATGAACTACCCAACCTCATTTGGTCAGTGAGGCAACCGGCTTACTGGATCGTCCCTGGCGGATGTCCTGGCTGACCAACAGCTGCTAGTTGTCCTGCCCCAACAGCAGCAGCGGCTTAGCGCCCCTCATCTTTGCGCAACCCAAGTCGCGAAGGTGGGCATTGTCGCTCAGCATGGCAGCGGACACGTTTGTGATGGCAAGTTCATGTTGTACATGGTTCTCGATTTAATTTCATGGCACAATCCGTTCTCCAATGTGAGCGGGATGCGCGGGCCTTCTAAGTTTTCAGCTATTGAGCTGTCTATTAGTGATACCGTTGCGCCGTCGTCTAGCAACGCGTAACAATTATACTCTGCATCTTGATCGTCCGTTATCGTTACCGGCACGATTTTTAGTAGAGCCGTAGCTCTCCATTCACCTATATTCGTGACGCTCTCTGTTTTTTCTTTGACCGGCTTGCTGCTATTATTTGAACTTGATATTTTGTCAGCATGCAATAACGAGTGGTGGCTAAATCCACACTTGTCGCAACGTTTCGCGCGGCACAACTTCTTAGGGTGCTTTCTAATTAGACATTTGAAGCACGTGTTTTTGGCTTTTATTGTACCCATCTATCCTATGCGCTTAGCCTACCGAATGTGTCACAGTTTTCAATAGCATGTTCTTTGTTACAAATAACGCATTCTGCCGGTACCATAGATTCGTCACTTTGAATGTTGACCTTCTGAGCCGACGGTACTCTACTGTTGAAGGCAGCGTTACCAACTCCAAATAATGCATTACGGTGTTTCCAGTTTAAAATTACGGTAGATTTAAAAAAAATACGGTAGGTTTTAAAAAGTTGTGCAAAATTACATAGTTGTTTGAAAAAAACTTCGGAATTTGACAAAATAACTCTGTGATCATGATCATTTCAATACCTACATTTCAGTATTTTTGTCTCCTAAGCATGTCTTCTGACGGCAGAACGTTGACACAATTTGTCCACCGTCAGATTCACTATGATCTCTTTCCATTTAATTTTTTTTGCAAAACAGATTCCCTTTCAAAGCAGATATAATTATAACGCAATTACGCAAAGTACATCTGAATAAAGAAAGTTGGTAACAAAAAAGGTTACTATTGGTTCAAACTATTATCTATGGTTGAGGAATTCACCCTAGGTCACTGGTATTTAAAATGTTGCCATGTTATGACAACAAAAATACATGCATTAATCCATCTGCCCAATTACGGTGTTTTTTGACACCATAATGAAATTACTACGGTAGACGGTAAATCAATGCTGAATACGGTGTTTCTACCGTAATTACGGTGCAGTTGGCAACGCTGGTTGAAGGGGCGCGCGACTGCTATCTGTTGCCTCACCGGGGGCTTAGAGGGACCGGGTTCACACATATTCGCCTGAGCATAATAAGACGTACGAGTTAGATGATTTAAGAATTGGGATATTATATTCAAATCCGGAGAAACCCGTAAGTCCACCCCTGCGCGCTTTCTAACCCCATTGCGAAGTCTCCATACTGTGCCCGCTATATTGGTGTTAATTTCTGTAGTATTTCACCAACCAGTTGCGGGTTATTTAAATAACCGTCGGCTCTAATGTTCCTTAGTAGGGACACAACGTTTCTAATTGTAGATGCAAACTTTCTTATCTCACGGCCGCTTTCCGAAATATGCGGTAGGTCTCTAATTTTCTTTAGTACACTTTGCAATATAGGTCTCGGATGCCTATACTCTTCCTCTAACGCACGCATTATATCATTGGGATCCGTTACCCACCGCAATAAATCCTCCACCGATATCTTAGCCTCGCCATGTAATGAGGTTTTAAGTCGGGCTAGATTTTCGAATGACCTAAAGTTATACATTTCGGTTGTGTCCCAATACATGTTCTTATATGATATCCAATCGGCTGGGTCGCCACTGAATTTACGCAAATCATACGCCTGTCTAGGTACCGGCCGTGGTAGAGTCATGCTTGTAATTTCATCCGCCAGTCGGCCTATCTTACTGTCTCTGTCGCCCGACGCCTCCCTTCGTGGGTCTCTTTCACCCAATCTGTACGTAGTCCGCCGTGAATCCGACTCCCGGGTCGAACCGGGAGGTGCACCTGCGGCGGGAGTGGTAATCACTGGGTACTTTGCGGGTAGACGGAATGAAACTCTATCATGAACAACATGAACACTAATTTGAAGCTAATAGAAGGTTAAATTGAAGCTAAATTCCACTAAAATTACTAAATTAAACTTGCAAATAACTTACGTGCTACATGACATTCGCCATAGAACCTCCGCTACCTGCGCCATAGTGCGCCAGATAGGGTCCCGTTTAGGTTCGTAACGTACACTTGTCACTCAGTCACATAATGTTATTCAGGGCACGTGCACCGGCTACTGTCACTTTTACTGTCTCGCACATACAGGTGGATTAAAGAAACTCGTATACATACATGAACCCTGAAAACATTACACTCCTTTTTGGGCAGTCGTGTAATTAAAACAGCCCTATGCGATCAGGTACAAAGTTTACATTACTTATTAATTACTTAGAACGTATTACTACTTGAATAAGTTCTTTATTGATTATTTAACAGAACTCTTTATTAGTCGTTGTATGCTTATTGTTGCCGTCGCCAACAAATAGATACATTTAACTACTTTCAAGTATCTGGGCCACTGGGTTTCTAAAGACCTAAAAAAAACCTTTGTTCGCTAAAGGGCAAATTCTCAAAACGGCAAATTCACTTATGGGCAAATTCTTATAATGGCAAATTCGTATATGGGCAAGTTCAATACAGTAACCTACACAAGTTTTAGGTAAGCCAAAAAGCCGTTCGTTCCTGTATGACTCACGTAAAACAAAAGTTGTAAACGTGTTATGAGAACAGATAGAACTGTAAAGAAGAAGCCTCAAAAATTAACGAGGTATTCCACTTTTAGCACTGGAACGGGCCCAGACAAGTGACAATCGCTCGAAAGCGTTTCGTATTTCTACAACGACTTTCAACAGGATTGACATAAGCTTTTCGATAGCTTATGTCAGTCCTACACATTTTTTCCTTTTCCATCGTCGTTATAGCTGATAGAATGTCACTTTGTCTAGAGCCTCTGGATATTGAGCGTTAGCGCAGGGCGTTGGTTGTCCGCTGCAATATGTTGGCTCAAAGATATGGAAATATGACTGAAGTAAAGGCTACACTATTTACAGCGTACTGTCAGTCGTTTTTTATATGCAGTCTGTCAACTACACCAGACATACAGTGCTCTGTGCGTATTATACAATAACATTCAGGGTGTTGATGGGGTTGCCCCGCTACTGCAGTGCCTTCGGTATGTCCGCAGAGGCGGGAATAGATGGTTTTCACCCCATCATGCACAAATGATGCGCATGTTCATGCGCAGGGTTCGCGCCCCGACAGCATCCTGAAAGCTGTAGCAGATAGTGGGATAGTCCCATACTGGGACAATGGATACGCCTACATGCCACTGTGGCGTAGTAAGAAATAGTTCCTCTGTTAGATGTAAGACTAACACTAGTTTCTAAGTCGTGTGTACTTATATCTACTAACCAAATGGACTTTATGGGTCTGAAATGAATGATTTTTATTTTATTCACAACGCCATCTACGGAGATTTACTTTGAACTAAAATTGACATCGTGGCCATACTTGTGATCTCTATCTGTAAAAAAAAAAATTTGATGGCGTGTGGTATCTTGCCTGATATTCTATGTAAATTGTTGTTGATTTTTCTTTTGTACTGTGGAGTTTCTTACCCATTCTTCTCCATACGAACCTACCTTTTGGAAGGGAGACTCGAATCAATTATATTTTCTTGTAAATTTTGACGTTCACTTGTGCCTTTTTGCCTACAGTAAATGATTTTGACATTGACTTTTTGTTTATTTTCAGGCCGCGTCCTTATCAAAGCGATCGTCGCGCAAACATGCAACCGTCACGTTTATATTATAAGGCAAACCCGAACGCGTTTGACTGAGACAGAGGCCGCCTGCCGAACAAGTGACATTCAAAATGAACGCGATGATCTTTTGTGCGAGTGCGACAGATCGCTTTGGTTAGGACGCGGCGCTACAACTTTCGAATAATAATAATGTTTTATAGTTAATAATTATAAGAATGGTATTGCATTTATTTGTTCATTGATTTGTAAACACTGTTCTAATGTTAAAATAAAATATGTATTGTTGAAATTTGTCGTTTTATTTTGTAAAACTTAATTAACTGATTTCTTGTAAACAAATACTTGGGCGTTGCACCACAAATAAAAAAAAAGGAAAACAAATAGTTGAGACCAAACAATTTGGTCAAATAGAAATACGAAAATTCGTATTTCTTCATGCCATTTGACACTCCTTTTGATCAAATTTTCCCACAAACATTCATGCCAATATGATAAAACTGTTTGATTAAATTACTTGAACGTCTATGGCCCGCATATGGGAGCCTTCATCTAGATGTCAAAATAGAGATTTCAACATGTTTTGTTGTGAATGTTTCGCCAGTGCAGTGCAAACGCACAGTTAAGACTATTTACAAACAAACACTATAAAGGTACCTACACTATTTGATATCTTTTAAAAACCTGTACCTAATTTGCGTGTCGGCCGGGATCAACTAAATGTGAAGATGAACGCACACCTAAGTATACAAGCATAATTATTATAAATTGGATGATTATAAATCGTAGATAAAAATGCTTGGCTTAATGCTGGTCCTGCTCCACAGGCACTTTGGCTTACTAGTTAAAATTTTAATCATTGGAAGAGTTGCTTCCCCCTTTTTATTTTATTTGTATTTTTTTTCTGACATTACGAACTTAATTTTTATTTTTATTCATAGCCTATTAACATATCTAAAAATAATAATAGATTAATCTCTCAATTTCATTGCAAACTATAGTTTTGTATAATTTAGAAGCATTTTTCAATTTTTGTAAATGTGAGTACCATGGAGCCGTTTATTATGGTATCATGACGGATGTTGACTTGAAATAGCATGGCAGATGAGATTATGTCATGCTCACATAAATGTCTCGCTGATGGTGGCGCGTGTGATGGATCATTCGGATCCCTACAAAATGGTTGAGCTGGATGGTGCTGATTCACGTGCCATTGTAACAGCTAGGGCTTTGAAGGCAGACTGCGCAGGCCCCTAACGATTAAGTAGGTAGTGTATAGAGGTAAGTAATTGAAACTAGCTGATAAGTTAATACATATAATTTTAGACACTATTATTATAAGTCCACAACTAGGTTGCGGGTAAGGTTCAGTTCAAATCACTATCACACTTATAATAAGTAATGTACTTCCTTGCACTCAATTGTAGATGAAGGTGCCTGTCCATACAGGCTCGGTGAGAGGCCGGCAGGGCCTACGTGAGACAACGGCAGTACGTGTCGATGACACGTGGCTGACGCGGAGGCCTGGCAGCTCGCGGCGGTAGGCCACAGGTAGAATAGGCCTCGCAAGGCCGTATATGTACCAACGCGTCCTGTCCCCAGCCGGAACGTAGAACCCTGAAAGCGCATGTCAGAAGCGGTGTAACTAGCAGCAGCCGGCATGCAATGTGCCAGCCTCTTCTCTTCTTCTAGCCACCAAGGAACATCGTGGGAAGCACAGTAAATGAAAGCTCAACACATCGCAGCGGTTTACAGGCAGAGTGTTTGCAAATGCAAACACAGCGTGGCACAATGACAGATGAAAGTAAGAGGTTATGTATGCGAACACCCGATCGTAAAACACAAAGTAACAATTAAAAATTAAAATCTTTTATTTCGGACCTACGGGTAAAAATAGTAGGAAAACAGGGAACCTTTCTTTTCCCTGTTTTCCTACTATTTTTACCCGTAGGTCCGAAATAAAAGATTTTAATTTTTTATTTAGAGGAGCAGAGAAAGCAGGGATAAAGACAAAATTAGGGAGACAGTGCATGGTCAGCCGAGATGTAAAGCTAATTTCGGACCATAAAGTCCATTTGGTTAGTATACACACGACTTAGAAACTAGTGTTAGTACTTCCATCTACCAGAAAAACAATACAAACGATGAATTATTACGCCACAGTGGCATGTAGGCGTATCCAATGTCCCATTATGGGGCTGTCCCACCACCTATCAGCAGCTATAGTCAACACAACAATATAACAATGACCCTATCAGATTGCTCACGGCTCACCTAATCGCTTATGATACACAGTGAGGCACTAAACCACCTTGATGCAGTAGCAATACATACATTTATTACAGTCTTCCGTGCACGCACATATCCCCCTGACTCGTGGTCCGCCCTCAGACCAACAAACCGCCATTGACACTCGCGAAATCAGATAGTACAAAAGTGATGAAATCAATATAGGTAATTCAGTGCAGAGGGTCTGGTATGATTACCAAATTAATGCGGAACTCACCCTAGGTCGGGGTAGGTACTTGGAATCTTGAGGATCAGGGAATCGCTCATACTTTCCTTTATGGAATCGCTTCTAGCTGGTAGCTGGTGGTAGCTGGAGCTGGAGCCTATGCGTATTGTAGGCTTTCAGAAAAAATATCGATATCTTTTGTTCGATATATCGATATTTTCAGGCGATATTTATTATTTCGATATATCGATGTATCGATATAAAATATCAAGTATCGAAAATGTATCAAAAACGATATATTTTCAATAGCAACACCGTTGTCGCCGCTGACTAAAACCGCTGGAATTCAGAGCCGTAAAAATCATTAGTACTTTTTTTCCTAGTTTGGTATCTACATGATTATAAAACTTGAACTACATAAAGTAATTTTTTTTTTCTGAAAATTCCACCGATATATCGATATTTTTTTTTCGATATATCGAAATCGATATCGATATTTTTTTTAAATAACGATACGATATATTATATCGATACTTTTTACACTTCTGCATCCCTAGCGTATTGCGCAAGGAACATACACTCCACAGATAACTATAAAGTCGGGGTCGGCTCACATCAATATATTACTATGCGTTTGCACCAGAAAACATTTAACATGTAGATGTTTCGAAACTTGTCACATGAAACAAATCTCATTACTTGTTTTGTTGATCTTGCGTTCGCACTGGACGAAACATGAGTAAGTCATAAGACAGATCTCAAGATTTGTTGTAAACTGCGTTCGCACTGTCTAGAAACATACACAATAGACATGTTTTGTATAAAGATTTGTCACGTTTGCGTTCGCACTGTTGTTTTTTTATGTCAAATTATGTCTCGCAACTTGTCTATTGCTTGATGTTTAGTGTTATTCGAGTATGGTGGTAAACATCCCGTGTTTATATCGAAACATAGAGTGGTCCAAGTAGACACGATGAAGTTTATAGAGCTTTGGCAAGGTTTTCCATGTTTGAGGTATACAAAATGTGTGGACTATAATAACCGACCAAAGTGTCAAAACAAATCTAACAACATGTTACTAGATTCATACAGATACATTTTGATACGAAATTGGTTTGTAAAGACATGTGGCGAAACATGTCGAGTGATATGAAACGTCAAACATGTTTCGCGGCAACAAGTTTCGTGACAATGCGAACGCTAGGCGATACACTGACAGAAAACAGATATTTCAACATGTTTTTATGTGAATGTTTCGCCAGTGCAAACGCACGGTTACTTTACTCTATGGCTCACATATAATACTGGGTATAGCCACAGATTAGATAGATAGCTAGCGTATGCGAGCGGATAGTAGGGGTGGGATCATGGGATGAGGCGTTAACAGATATTAAAAAATTACAATTGTTCCTAACAATAAAACATATCTGTTACTTAAAATAACAAATCCTCAATAATGTTACCGCGGCTGTTACTGCTAAAACGTCAGATACGATTTTCGACTTTAAACGAAGAAAAATAAAGAAGATATTCAATAGAGATATAAATACGTATTTATCGTCCATACAAAAATAACAGGCTGTTATTTAACAGATAGATACGATTTTCGACTATAAAGCAAAATAAATAAAGAAGATATTCCATTGATATTTAAACTACGTATTTATCGTCCATACAAAAATATCAGGCTGTTATTTAATAACAGATATTTGGAACTGTTATTTTTTTGTAACAGTAACTGTGATAACAGATATCGTGTTTAACCTATTACCTTAGAACCCATCTCTAGCGCCGGATAGTAAACTCTTGAGTATTAATGTTCTGTGATAGTAAATAAAACTTTATCTATGGATCAGCGTCCTTAGAAAATTAGACCTCCGTGAATTTAGCCGAACGATTTCATTATTATGAACTTTTGTTAATGCTAATCGTTAGAGAATCGTTAGAGAGGGTTAGAGAGAAAAGAAAAATCGTTAGAGAGTAATTAGTTTTTATGTAAAAACAATTTTAATTTTTCGTGTGAAGTTGGCCCCCCTTCCCGCAAAAATGGACTTAGACGTAATTTTATTTTTTTAATCGTTTGCGAATCGTTAGAGAGAGGTTGAGAGTTACACAAAATCGTTAGAGAGTTAATATTTTATTTGATATTAAATAATTTCTGAGAGCGTGACATTAGCCCACTTCTGTGAATTTTGCCCCCAATATAATTATTCTCTACTTTTGGTAATGCTAATGGTTAGAGAATCGTTAGAGAGAGTTAGAGAGAAAAGAAAAATCGTTAGAGAGTAATTAGTTTTATTTATCAACGATTTTAATTACTTTTGTGAAATTGGCCCCCATTCCCGCAAAAATGGACGTAGATGTAATTTTTTTATTATAATTTGAGAATCGTTAGAAAGAGATAGAGAGTTAAAAAACATCATTAGAGAGTTAACATTTTAATTGATATTAAATTATTTCTGAGAACGCGTTTTAGATTAAACAGGCTCGCTCTTATTATGGACAACATATTCAGCCGAACGGTACTTTTACTGTACCTAGAAGTTAGTGAAGATACCAGGCATTTCGTCATCATATGAGACAGCTTTGATCAGAGGACTCACACCACTATAGTTTTAGTCATTACATTATTGTCTGGATGGGCCGGCATCAAAATTATATATCTCCACCTGCTCAGTTTCTCGACAGTATTTTATTAAGAGAAGACATTGAAAATGAAGAAAATCAATAAATTATTATTTAAAACTAAAAAATAAAGTTTTATTTCATAAAAAATCTGTAACACTTGCATTCAAAGCATATTATTCAGTTTTAAATATCATAATTGTCGAAAGGCTTTTCATCCACTTCCGATCTCGATTCTAAGTCATAAAACAGGAATTCTCCATCGTAATTAAAAAAATGTTCTTGATCAGTAGGTAGGTACTATTATCATTTTACTCTTGCTAAGCCTGTGGACTATGCTGAAACATGCACTTCTTGCACTTATAGATTCCTAGTAGCTATAATCTAAAGAGAGGTCTAAAAGAATTATGCTACACATTTTTGACTGAAAATATCCCATTTCATCTTATTTCAGAATATCCCATTTCATCTTATTTCAGAATTAGTTTTTACATAAAAACTAATTACTCTCTAACGATTTTTCTTTTCTCTCTAATACTCTCTAACGATTAGCACTAACAAAAGTTCATAATAATGAAATCGTGCGGCTAACTTCACCGAGGTGAAAATTAGTATTGTGCCACGTTTTTAGTGATGTGGTTAGAAACTTACTAATAGTGATATATTTAGCACCATTCGACTATTTTCCGCTGAGACCCCTCACAAGTCACAAAGTCACAACGCTACGTCGTGTCCGTTAACGGGCGGCGTTAGTTGAGACTAGTCACCTCTTATTTGCCAGAGCTTATTATTTTTAATCTAATATTTTGAATTGTTTTTGTTTATTTTTTGTTTTAGATTGTTCTCACATATAGAAGCAACAAGAATACTGTACCTACCCAGGATTTTGTAATAATAATATCTATAAAATATCCATATTTAAAAGAGTATCCTTGTAGTTTGTTGCCCGTTCTTCTCCGTAGAGATCTACGTTTTCGAATGGGCAACTAGCTTCAACTTTCTGACTAACTGACCGACTCTTTGACAATTCAAAAGTGCCTGTAAATAGTTTAATTGAAATAAATGCTTTGAGTTTGAGTCTGTCAATATTCCATACAATTTTTGACAGGAACTAGAGATTTAAACATGTTTTGTTGTAATGTCTTGCAAGTGCAAAGGCGGTTACGTCAAACTTCATACATAATATTGTGTTTAAAAGGTGAGCTAAACAACTGATAAACACAGTTCTATGGTAATAAGGTCTTAATTCTCGTGACAGAATTAGCTAGGTACCCAAAACTTGTAAAAATATGTGATGTAAAGTCTTTCAAACAACTACACGAGGGCCGACTCCAGCACAACATGGAGCTTTGTGATCTCCAGTACTTATTTAACTTCACCATGTTTGGTACTCACGTCTTACGTTCCCATCGCGACGTTTCCAGCGCATACGTTTCTCACGTTCTTTGACAACGTTTGTTTCCAGTCGACGCCCTACGTATATATTTGTAATAATGATTTACTTAAGGTTGATGCGCTAGGGTAGCCCGCGAAATTCAAATTTTCTGACGTTTTTTGCAAGTTGTATGTTGGTCTAAATATTATTAGCGCTCGTAAGAAATATGGATTTACAGAATTATAAACATTAGAATCAGCAATACAACGGATAGAGTTTTATTGCTGATTTTAATGTTTATAATTCTGTAAATCCATATTTGTTACGAGCGCTAATAATATTTAGTTCAACATACAACCTGATACTGACCTGCAAATTGCAAAAAACGTAAGAGTATTTGAATTTCGCGGGCCACCCTAGCGCATCCCCCTTAAAATACGTAGGGGCGGTCGCTTTGTTTTCCCACTTGTTGTTGCCAACGTGTTCGTTTCCGCGGGTTGTTTAACAGCGTTTTTGTTTCGGACGTGGTAATAACCTTGAGGACTGAGCCCTCTTGGTTATGCAAACATGGTTCCTGCAAGTCTGAGGTCGGCCCCCGTGTGGGATAGAATAGGGACGATGACTAACATTAGAAACTAGCTGTTGTCCGCGGCTACGTCTGCTATCCGGGATAGAAAGTAGCCTTTGTGCTTCGCCAGGTCATGGCCTACCCATGTGCCAAATTTCATCTAAATCCGTTCAGCCGTTTTAGCGTGAAAGCGTAACAAACAAACTCACTTTCGCATTTATAATATTAGTAGCTGTGCCCCGCGGTTTCACCCGCGTAAGTCTCGATCCCGTGGGAATCTCGGGATGAAAAGTATCCTATATCCTGTAAGTGACTACCGATGTGCCAAATTTCATCTAAATCCGTTCAGCCGTTTTAATGTGAAAGCGTAACAAACAAACAAACTCACTTTCGCATTTTTATTATTAGTTAGGAAGTTAGGATTATATTATTTAGGCTATTCGAACAATTAATAATGTAATTTCAAAGACGGCTTAGTAAAACGAGTTAATCCAAAAAGTCTGTAAAATCGGACGTTGCCACGTTGTATGGTAATACCGATTATTTGGCCAGCCCTCTGATCACGTGAAGAGTTGACCAACCGCTTGGCGATGTCTCGAATGAAGAAATAAGGGCCCACTCGTACCCCATGGCCATAGTATTTAACACCAAATGGCTCAAAAATAATATTAGTCCCAATAAGATTGGATAAAATCTAAATTCAGTAAACAGTCGTAATTCATTCTAAGGTGACAATTCGACGGTCAATCGTAGAAAGTCTAATCGTCGCACCACATAGGCCAAATTAAAAAAAAGGGTGACATTAAAATACGTGTTGAAACGTGACGGGTATCGAATTATCGATAAGTACAATTACTTCGTTTTCGAGTATACCTTTTTCTTTTTGCTCGGCTCCTAACGGTGCGCTTACACGGGCAACTAAAATTGCGCAATTCTCGCCAATTTATATACAATCTTGGAATTGCTCGTGTAACGGTGCTCTATGGATCGTAGCGGGATTTAAATATCCTACAACCTTCGTCAAGAAATGGACTATCAAATGTAAAAAGACATTTCAAATCCGACTGGTGGACTTCTATAGATTAGCGCGTTCAAATAAACAAACAAATTCTGCTAATTCGGGCGGCATGCGGCACAAGCCATAAAGATAAACTCACTCTTTTGTTCTTTTATTTCCAAACTCAAGCCGAGTGTGAGCAAATAATTTTACTGATCCTTTGCTATAGTAAAAAACAACCTTAATTTAAGGCAATAAGACCGAGTTTTAAATACAGGTCATACTAATAAAAACAATAATGCGTGTCTATTGGGTTGGGACCAAACAAAAGGAATGGAATTTTTGCGTATTCGGTAGCATAAACAAGCTAATTAAAGCTTGTAAAAATATCAATTAATGTACTCACAACATATAAGTACTACTAATCGCTGATTCCTATACTTTAGAAAGAAAATCGGACTCGGTTATTGGCCCTGGTGCGCACGCGCGATTTTTTCCGGTGGCGATTTTTCATTGCGCACTGGATTTTCAACGCTCTGCTTAGCGCCGAGAGTTAAAAGTCCAACAGTTTGTTTCAAACAAACTGTTGGACTTTATTTATATAATTTATTATAATTTCTTACATTCTCAACGCTCGGCTCAACACAGAGAGTTGAAAATCTATGATATTTCTACGTCTGTGGGAACGTGGGCTTAGTTAAAACACTATATTGATTTGTAGTTAAAATACGACTCGTGTATCTTCTTAACCTTGCATACTAGACTAGACCCTCCCTTAAGGAAAGAATCAATTTATATGCCCAGCCTGACAATAAAAATAACTAGCATTGGTAATCAAAACGATTCGTTTTCGTTTATAGGACCCGAGCATTAAACGAGGGACATGCGAAACAAGCTTAGTATATACCTAGGTACGTACCTACATGTTATGTATGAATAAACATAAACTCAAACTCAAAGCATTTATTTCAATTAAATCATTTACAGGCACTTTAAATTGTCAAGGAGTCGGTCACTCAGAAATATGAAGCTAGTTGCCCATTCCAAAGCGTAGTAGGTACCTATGGAGAAGACCGGGCAAGAAAGAAACGCCACGGACACTCTTCTTTGGCACCCAAGCTAAGATTAAACCTGTGTTATGGATACTAGGGCTCTCTCTACATATTTATAAAATAAAAATTTATACAAAATACCTACGTAAATATAAGTACATAATTAATTATTGACCTGAGATATCAATGTTTTGTCAAGTCGTAAAAACCGTGCTAAGCAGGGGCTCGCAAAAATATAAAATAACTATTTAAAATCAAACATAGCAAAAATAAAAAAGTAAAATCATAAAGAATAAGTTTCAAAGAAAAATTACAACAATTCAATAGTCAATAATGGTGATATCAAAGTCAACTAACAACAGCTAGACAAAACCGGCCTCGCACACGAAGGGTTCCGAACCGAACTAACGTACCACACTAATTTTTATCTAAAATTTTCCCAGGTAACTAGGTACATAAAAATCTAGAAACAACTAAAATACTTAAAACAACAACAACAAAAAAAGTATTAATTTCAAAATATGAAATATTAGTATTTTTCGATCCATTCTGTAAAAATCTCACCGTGGACACTGAGGTGAAGGGAGCTGTCAATAGATTCAATCCGTATGACAGCTCACTTTATCTAAGTTTTCACGGTGAAATCTAAATCAAAATCATTATATTCAAACTAGGCTGAGAATCACCACATAACGAACGTTCGTCTTCACCATTTCCTAGTGCCTAGCTAGGAAGAAAAAGAGGCGCAACAAACGCCCCAGCGGCTTAGCTGTCTGTTTTAAATAAAAACGTATTTTTATACAATAGTAGGTAATTTGTATTATGCAATACAACACATTAAATTAAATTATTTGCCATTATGTCAGCTAGCCTAGCAGTGAGATTTTTACAGAACAGGATCGACTACTTATTATTAGGTAGGAAGTACTCACTTGGTTACTCGAATTATGTTGAGGAGAGGTCACTACACATTCCAGGCACATCACCACAGATTCACTATTATCATCACATCACACACTGGTGGTCCCATAATAATTACTTAATTTATTTTATTAGTCCCAGTGCAAAAGGTGCGTATTGTCGCTGAGAATAGACGCAAAGTTATAGTTTGCATTTGCGACTAATCGTCCGATATATGAAAACAACAATACCAAACGTACACGTTGAGATTCGCAATACAAACACACGTCGCACCTTCATCAACGGTCACTGCAAGACTGACGGACACTGACCTGTCGGCGGGTGTGAGCATACACCGTGCGTCTGTCACACGAAGAAGTGCACCGGACATGCGTAAGCGACGGCGTGCACGCATAGACTGACCGGCGACGGCTGTCTGCTGTTGGTTTACGGCTAGAGCGCATTGGAAACAAGCGATTTTTTTTATCGCGCACTGGATTTTCAACTCTCGGTATTAAGCAAAGCATTGAGAATCCAACAGAGCGCATCTTATTGCGTCTAGAAACACACTTGGATTTTCAACTCTCGGTACTAAGCAGAGCGTTGAAAATGCAATTTGCGAAAAAAATCGCCAACTGCGCTGGGCTATTCCTGGAATCCTGGCATGGCGATACTATAGATACATACGAGTATTAGGTAAGAAAATAAGGTTTAAAAAAGTACCTTTTTTATTTTTACTCAGGAATCTACCAAATATTTTTTATGAAGGTTAAAACAAGCATTTTTTTAATTTTATTAGGTAGGTAGGTACCTAGTTACAGTCAACTGCGGATCATTGGTAAGTCCAGGTACGTACGGGCGATTTTTTTATAGATGGAGATCGCTATCTGTCGCAAAGTCTTATAGGGGTCCCTAGACGGTCAACATTGCTTGACAAGCATATCTAACTGGAAAATTGGAGAACATGATTCAATAAAAATAATTGTTTTTCTTGAAAATTGTATAGTGACTATGTAAACCCTATCTTGAAATCATAATTTTTCACGGAAACTAATGAGTAGCATTAACCGTTTTTAACTATAAAAGTTTGCCTCCTTGCAACACTTTACGTAGGTGTCAAAACAACTTATTGAAATTTTGACACTAAATCAATAAATCTATTGAACGCTTTTAATTTTTATAATATAAGATTTTGAATTCAATCTACTTTACTCTTATATTTTAGGTGCAAGCATACAGCGCGTCTTACAAGTGGCCAAATTGATGCCTTCTTGTCCTGCTTAGAAGCCCGCCCATATTTCCACACCCGCAAGTTTACCGGCCTTCAGGGCCGCGAAAATTTTGACGCGGGCTAGAAGGAAATTGCCGCGGAATTGAACCACCTGCCAAATGGCTATAAAAAAACACCGGAGCAGTGGATGACGGTAAAGTTCACATTAGTTAGATACCTACATGTTTACCATGTTACCTTACGCTAGTGTTTCATATTAGGTACTAGCTGCCGCCAGCGGCTTCGCCCGCGTGTAATCTTTATAAATTATAGCCTATGTTACTCAGGGTGAATGTAGCTTTCTAATGGTGAAAGAATTTTTGAAATCGGCGCAGCAGTTTTGAGTTTATTCATTACAAACATACACATAAAATACAAATCTTTCCTCTTTGTAATATTAGTCTAGACTAATAATATTTACTTCAAATGTTTTTCTTTCCTGTAGATTTGAAGAGACTTTAAAAGCCAGGCTTGCAGTAGAGCAGCCCGGCTGCGAAAAGAAAAGGTGCAGACTGGCAACCTAGCCGTCACCACTGCTACTCTGACTGAGGTGGTGCGAAGAATTGTCCCTTATCGGTGTGGAAGGTATACCCTTTGAGACCGAGTGCCCGGACGGTATGCCAGAAGAAGAAGTGAGTTCTGATCACAGTGTATGATATGTGTGATATACAATATACATGTATACAACAGTTTATCTTCTGTGATATAAATAATAGTAAAAATATTAAAAAATGTACTGCCCGCCACACCGCAATACGCACCGCCGTTCGCGCCGCCTGTCCCGTGGCCAGGCGGTTAGGGAGATGGAAACAAGGATCTCCACAACTGAGGTCATCAGCCTACCTCAAACTCACTACGGAACTTATTACGAACCGCTCCCGCCACAATCCGTTCGAAACTGAGCTCCGCAGCTGTTAAAATCTACGAAACTATTTCTTCCTGTGTTTTACTTAAAATAATATTGTGTGATGAGCTGATGTATGTTAAAAATGTAAGTTTTTTTTTTTTTAAATGTGCTTACAACAAAATGTATATTCTGTTTAGCCTTTTCCCACCTATGTTAGGGTCGGCTTCCGGTCTAACCGGATGCAGCTGAATACCAGTATTTTACATGGAGCGTCTGCCTATCCACAACCCAATAACTGGGTAATACCCCTTGGCAAGACTGGGTGTCAGACTTTCGGACTTTTGAGGACCGTCTCGACAGTCAAAGATCCACTAATGACAGCCATGACAACATGGAGTCTCGTTATGTAAAGATGGTCACCCATCCACGAACCAACCCCGGCAAGCGTGCGGCTGTTATTACTTAGACACGAGCTTCTCCTCCTCCTAGTTTTTTTTTTTAATACATAATATGTAATTATTTCAGCAGCCATTCGCATACCATAACCTGCACCTAGCAACGAGAGAGGTCCACTCGAAATAGGAGTAAGCTTAAATTTGTATTACCTCGCGACAATCTTAAGAAGTCCGTTTTGACAGTTATAAAAATCCTATGAGGATGAAAAAAAACAAAATTAGTTTCCTAAAAACTGATTCTCGAGACATCAGCTAAACATACTTAGGGCAAATTTCACCAAACTTTTATACCGAGTATAAGTCTTATCCTGCGAATAAATTTTGAATTTTTGACAGTTTTTCCATACAAAAACTGTCAGACGCCATTTTTATTCCACGGATAAAAGATATCTGACTTTGGTGAAATCAGCCCTTAGAGAGTTTGTAATCGACGACTTATCTCCATTGCTTAAAACTGATTCTCAAGGCAAAACGTTTTATTACAAGTACGAGAACGAAACGTCAAAACGGACTTCTTAGATTGTCGCGAGTGTAAGAATGACAATATTTTTTTTTTTTTTTTTTCCAAACTCGATTTTGAAGCTAGGATTGAGAATCGAACAGAGCGCATCTCAGCGCGTCAAGAAATCACTTCATTTTCAACTCTAGGCGTTAACCAGTGGGATGATAATCGTTCGTACCTACCTGGGCAACATTTTCACTACGAAAACCGGGCTAATGCTACGATATAGAGACGTTATCGATGTCAAATTGTTACCATCGATATGCCGTTGGCTGTACTTACCTACTTTGACCATTTCTCATAAAATTATCTTTAAAACACTGCGGATTGCCACGTTGTTCTAGTGGTGGCAAGCGCTACCTACTGCTGAGCATGGGGTTCGATTCCCGGGCATGGTCTGGCAAAGTGTTTTTTTTTTTTTTTTTAATTTTTTTTTTTTATTAGGTAAGTAAGTCCTTAGGTATCCCTTACGCATATTAAGTACTTACTTAAGTAGATGTACTTATCTACCTACCTAGGTACTTGTTTGAATTTCTACGTACTTACTAATCCATCTAGATATTTTTTTTTTTTTTTACTTATAACTCTTTAAGTCATTGCAATGTAACTCTTACCCCATTGTGATAAAGTATGAATTAGAATGACGCCGTGAGCTTCATCGATCATTTTAATTTATACGTGTGCTTATCCGCAGATGTTGCTCGTGAATCATATTTTGATCAAGAAACAACCTGACATTGACCTGAAAATTGCAAAAGAAAGTAAGAAATCTTGAATTTATTATCGTGTTATTTTGAAACCCCACTGCAAAGAAGATGACCGGTCGCGGTAAGGGAGGAAAGGGTCTGGGAAAAGGAGGAGCCAAGCGTCACAGGAAGGTACTTCGTGATAACATCCAAGGTATCACGAAGCCCGCCATCCGTCGTCTGGCCCGCAGAGGCGGCGTGAAACGTATCTCCGGTCTGATCTACGAAGAGACTCGCGGTGTGCTTAAAGTGTTCCTAGAGAACGTCATTCGCGACGCCGTCACTTACACCGAGCACGCCAAGAGGAAGACCGTCACCGCCATGGACGTCGTCTACGCTCTGAAGCGCCAGGGTCGCACCCTGTACGGTTTCGGCGGTTAAACACCTGCTGCATGCCCCGCGTGTACGTGTTGCCTGCGCAACCAGCTCTACATACTGTGGTGGACGTGTGTGTGTTGTGTTTGTTGTGAACATAATCATACCGTTCAACCATACGTATGTAGACGCGCACATAAAAAAGGCCCTTTTCAGGGCCGCATATGATTCGATATTATTAAATATGTTTCTTGAGTGGAATTGTCTAAAAAACGTACCTCTACCTACCTACCTACCTACCTACCTACTTACTTACTTACTTACTTAGGTTTTGGAGTTTTTAATGAAATATCGTAATTATATTAATTAATATATCCGATTTATTGTTATCTTACAATTGGAATACATACATACATACCTACCTACCTACCTACCAACTTGCTTCCTTTAAACTTAAGTACTAAATTATAGTTTACGCTTGTTGTTGTTGTTCTTCTACGTGTGAAAAGCCCATCGCCCGCCATTCACCGAGTGAGGTGTACTGTACAGTAGGTGGGTATACTGGAATTGAAAAATAAAAGCAAAACATTAGTAAATACTTACGTTGTAGAACATCTACCTACCTACCTACCTACCTACCTAACTAACTAACTACTCGTTTGATCGCCTCACGGTGCGCGTGCCGTATGTTTATGTCGCGTTGTTATTGCAATTTTGATCGCATCTAATGTGAAGATGTTTTTTTTTTTTTTTTTTTGTTGTTTTTTATTTACGTGTCTTTTTTATTTCGCGTATCTTTAATAGTAATTATTTTATAATATAGGTACTTAAGTACCTAGCCGGCTGGCTGCTTACTGTGAAGAGAACGCGGTACACGGGCCGCCAGCCGCGCACGGTACTGGCGCGCCCGCCGAGCGGGAGTACGTCTATTGTCGTTTTACACATTGTTTAATACGCTTTCCGATGCGATTATACCGATCCGTGCACTGTCCACTCGTCGAAGGGCACTCTCGTCTTTTAATATTACTATATTAATAGGTTGCACGTCCTGGACGGAGTCGTCCGTCCTTAACAGTTCGGCGGTCGCGGTGTTTTACGACGCTTCACTTTTAGGTCGATAATACCTTCGCGAGACGGTGTGATATCGACGAAGTCCTGTCACCACACAAGCTCGATATCCTCCCTGTTGACGCGTCGACCTCGATCGCCACTAACTATCACTTTTATAGAGAAAATAACGATTTGAACACGACCCGACCTGCGCTTCGTACGCAGTCGCCAAAATAAAACACCGCCACGGGCTAAACGCGCACCTCACTCGCCCCGAATTCCCACACCCGCATCGTCAACTTCATGACCTATCCGAAACCGTTCAATCTCGTTGCACTCGGCGCCGTTAACCATTCTTTTTCTTTGTTTTATTAGATACGTGTTAGTGAAAACTTTCAAGCGTTCATACGAGAAAACGTCCCGCGACATCACGGCGCTCGTTACGGTAAAGTTCCGTCGTACCTAAGCGTACGTTTACGAAATTCGTAAAACCTATAAGTGGCGACATCTAAGTCTCTCTCTCTTTATACGTCTTATTATCGTCACTCCACTCGTGTTGTCAGTGTGAATTTATTAACTACTACTTAAAATACAATGGCAGATACCGCAGTCGCTACCGAGGCTCCCGCGCCCGCTACACCGGCGAAGAAGCAGGCGAGGCAGGCCGGCGGCGCCGGCGCCGCTAAGAAACCGAAGGCGAAGCCGACCCATCCCAAAACATCCGAGATGGTCAACAACGCCATCAAGGAGATGAAGGAGCGCAGCGGATCTTCCCTGCAGGCGATCAAGAAGTACATCGCCGCGCAGTACAAGGTCGACGCGGAGAAACTGGCTCCGTTCATCAGAAAATATCTGAAGAGCGCCGTCGAATCTGGTGCACTGATCCAGACCAAGGGCAAGGGTGCCTCCGGCTCCTTCAAGCTCGAGTCGAAATCGCACCACGCCAAGAAACCCGCCGGTGCCGCTGGAAAGGCCGCCGGCAAGGCGCCCGCCGCCGCCGCGAAGACGAAGAAGGCGACCGCCTCTGCGGCCGGCGCCAAGACCAAGAAGGCAGCGGCCGCCGCCGCCTCTGCCGCCTCCGGTTCACCTGCAAAGTCCAAGGCATCGGCAGCCGCCGCCGCCAAGGACAAGAAGGCCGCCGCCGCTAAGAAGAAGCCGGCACCCAAGAAGGCCGCCGCCCCCGCTAAGGCGAAGGGAGGCGCCGCTCCCAAAGCTAAGAAGACAGCGAAGCCGCCGACCAAGAAACCTAAAGCGCCTAAACCCAAGAAGGCTGCGGCTACACCCAAGTCGAAGCCGGCAGCCAAGAAAGCGTCCGCCGCTAAGAAGTAAGCTACGGTCGCGTTCGCGTTACACCGGCGACGGCGACGACGACGACGACAGCGGCGCAGAGTCGGCTGACCACGCCACCATCATCAATACAACACAACAACAACAACAGCAACAGCTGATGAGTGATAGTGACAAGTGTGCGTGCGCGTCTTACCTATCTTCAACCTACTGTGTGTGATGATGTTTTGTATAATACCTAATATTATAAACACACTGTAGAGAGAGGCGCGCGCGCGTGCTTTGTGCGTTTGTTTTCATCATCGTCCAACCGCGCGCACGCAGTACGTACGCGTCTATCGTCCTCGGGAAGGAGGGTGCGGAACGCGCTCGACGTGTCTCAAGCTCGTCACCAACGATTCATCGGAAGCAAGCAAGCAAGCAAGCAACTGAAGAAACCACGGACGACGGCACCGAGATGCTTAGCGCGCGTGCATGCGCTCACCACACCAAAAAGCCCTTTTCAGGGCTAACAATAATATCATGAATACGAACAGTATTCGTTTCTAAAACACAGAGAGTCAAAACGTTGTAAAATACCTAATAACATACGCACTTATATACATACACGAAATAACTCCTAAAATAATTTAGGTAGGTACCTATCTAAGTAGGAAATAAATAAATATATATTATATTTAAATAAATAAATAGATAGATAGATAGATACATACATACATACATACATACATACATACATACATACAAACATACTACACTGCACTATTTCAATATTCGACACTAGGTATGTTATTTATTAGTAGATTTCAGACTACACTACACTATAATTATAATAGCATACGGTTCATAGCACAACAATGTCGCTCGCCATACATTTATTTAGAACACGTTCATACTGGCGAGCTATATTTTTGTTTAAATGAAATCAGCTTAATACAAAATAACTTTGAATATATAAAAAAAAAAAAACAAAAAAAAAAAACACATACCTACCTAGGTATGTCATTTTTTTTTTTTTTTTTTTTTTTTTTTTTTTAAAAGGTCTTGGCTGGATTACTGATCATAATAATTTTTGTTTCATATTAATTAGATAAAAATGTACTTTCAAGTAATAAGCAATAATCGTGACAATTTATCAAATGATCAAAAATATCAGTTTATGCAGTGTAAGTGACGCCGCTCGCGCGCTTGCGCGTTTTGTGAATAAGTTTCGTTAGCTGTGCACCCCTCCCACTGACACAGCCACTCGCGGCGCGTATAAATACCACGGAATTCCGTGTCGGAACGACGACGATCACTCGACGCGCGCCAGCGGCAGCGGTCGGACGTGTGCGCAGTGCGGTACGAGTGCTCTCCCGATTCCGGTTCCAAGCGATCCTGAATTCAAGACTTCATAGTGTTATACTTTGCTATTTATAGTAAAATATATTTATATTTTATTATTTATAGCAAAATTATAACGACTATCTTCAGCTACTTGCTGTGTGCCTTTTTCAAGGCACAGCTTGTAAAGGTTTCGATAACAGTTATCCGTCATACAAACGTACGACGTGTTGTTGGCCCCTTCTGGGTAAAACCACAGTTTCGTGGTCCTCGGTGGATACCTATACGGTGCCAACGAAGCCGAGGGGGTGTTGACCCAGACGCACCCGCCGATCCCCTTCAGGGTGAGGCAGAAAGTTGGACGGGTCCCAGTGTTCGGCCCTGGGGGGTCTCCTAGTCGGCATTGGTGACAGTTTTGCTTTCACAGCTACACACCTGTTGTGGTCGGGTGTGTCTACCCCGACACTACAGACCCTGTTAGGACCCCGTTGCACAAATAAGATAGGCAACGGGCAAAAGCAAGCTTAGGGCTCACCTTAGGTACTCAACCTCCCTGTCTACACCCGACAGGGAGGGTTTACACATCCCCGGGCTTCCCTCCCGGGGAGTTAGAGTTAGGTAAATGTTAGGAGAAAGTCCCTAATAATAGTAGTCATGTCTGTCACGGAGAAACCCTCTCCGCTGACGTTGCGAGTGTTCGCACTGTTAGTAAAAATGCGGGCCAAGCCCTCTGACGAGGAAAAGGCCGCATTAGACATAGAGTTCGACGCTCTATTAAAAATCTTAGGTCCGATTCTCGGTCACTCTGACCCTAACATCGCTGATTTCAGCGATGCTCTCTCCCAGTCCCTTCCGGTAATTGAGCTGGAAGACCCTTTCGTCCGCTCCCCTAGCCCGGCCTTCAGCCCAGCCTTCAGCCCCGCGATAGTAGAGTCTATGGACACTACTGAACCGGCCGCTTCTTCTAAGCGCGCCGCGACCCCGTACCTCTATGCCTCTGACACAGAGAATGCCTCTCCTGCTTCCTCTTCCTCTCATTCCGAAGACGACGGGTTTACCCCAGTCCTAGGAAAGGGGAGCAAAAGGAAGAAGAAGAGACAAACCTCTAGCCAAGCGAATAAGGTCATCGCCGTCGATGACGTAATTTCCCCCACCCCTACCCCCGTAGCACAAGTAGCCGGTACTGCGCCTAGTAGCGCTACCGTTGCTAATCTTTCTTCCCCCTCCACCTCCCGCGCCGCGACCGTTGCACATGTTGCTACCCCAGTCCCGTCCGCTTCGAGCTCTAAGAAGCTCCCTCCCCCACCCCCCGTGTTCATTCAGGACAAGGGGAAGTGGACCGAAGTGTCCAAGTGGTGCGTCGATCGAAAGATCGACTTCACCAATGCCCGATCTACCCTACAGGGTATCAAAATTCAAGTTCCGACCGCGAACGATTATCGCGAACTTACAAAGCTCCTGAGAGCGAGAGGTGTGTCATTCCACACCTTCTCGCTCCCAGAAGACAAACAGATTAGGGTCGTTATTAAACGAATCCCTAAGGAAATCCCCGCCGCCGATATAAAAGCCGACCTTCAGTCGCAAAATATCCCCGTAGACGAAGTCCACCGTATGCACCGCTCGCGTGGCGGTGAAGCATTCGACATGGTTCTTGTCGTCTGCTCTCCCGTTCAGGGGCATCACCCCATTTTTAATATTAAATCTCTATGTAGCCTAGTCGGTTTCACCATAGAGAAACCTAAGAAAAACGGTAACATCGGACAATGTCACCGTTGTCAATTATACGGGCACTCGCAGAAGCATTGCCATGCGAAACCCAGGTGCGTAAAGTGCCTGGGCGAGCACGGCACTGCTGACTGCCCCCGTCCCAAAGACCGCGCTCTATGTCTCAGCCCTCCCAGCTGTGTACTATGCGGACAAGAGGGTCATCCGGCCAATTACCGTGGCTGCTCAAAGGCCCCCAAGTCGAGTTCTCCCAAGCTCATAAAGCGTGCTGACAATCGTCAGCAAAGGGAATGCCCCACCGCCCCGTCATCTCAAATCCCCCAGAGGCTTAGCCCTCAGAGACCCAGCCCGTGGAATAAGCTCCACCATCACGAGGTCTTTCCGGCCTTGGCTACCGCGAAGCCCCCCGCCCCTCACACCCCTCTCTATTCCCTCATGGATCCGCGTATCCGTGCCCACCCTCCAGCGCACCTAGCGCCCCCCGCGCACTATGCGCCCCCTCCCCCCCCCCACCCCGCGCCCTCTGCGCCCCCCGCAAAAAGCGCTCCCGCTCCCGTAGCGCAGCGCCCCACCCCTACTCCCGTGGCTTCCCAATCTAAACCACCCTCCGACCCATTCAACGTGATTTCCTCCACGTTCATGATTTTCTATTCCCCTCGCGCTATTCGAATGGCCGCTGAAATTCAGCATGCCAGAGATAGGTGTGACTTTGATCAGGTCAGAAGGGTCTATAACGCGTACCCGGAGATTACGCAAGCCCTAAGTTCCATCGCTAACGGTACCTATAATGGATAAAGCCATCATTGATAGAGTTAAACCCCGATCCCTCAGAATAGGCATCTTCAATGCAAACGGCATAAGAAGTCAACGAGACGAGATCGCTCTCTTTCTCCGCGACCATAAAATAGACATTCTCCTAGTACAGGAAACTTTCTTAAAACCGTGTCACCGCAATCCCTCCATAGCCAACTATCGTTTAATCCGAAACGATAGATCGCGTTGTCACAGAGGCGGTACCCTCATCTATCACAAAAAGGAGCTATATTGCATCCCAATGGACCCCCCTACCCTCTCTCGCGTAGAAGTCTCCATTTGCCGCCTAGGCATGACAGGTCACCAACCGATCACTCTAGTGTCGGCGTATATCCCTCCCGCTGACTCGGAGGACTTTCAGTCCCTCTCGAGCGATCTCACCCTTCTTTTGAGCATGAGTAGCTCCGTTTTAATAGCGGGCGACTTCAATGCCAAACATCCCGCGTGGAATAGTACCACAACGACCACGAGAGGGCGACACTTGTTCGACCTCTCATCCACCCTGACCTTTGACGTCATCGCCCCGATGACTCCCACTCACTATCCTCACGATCCCAATCATACCCCCGACATACTCGACTTGGCGCTCCTTAAGAACGTCAATCTACGTTTAGATTCAATAGAAACGGTAGACGAGCTAGTCTCTGACCACCGCCCAATAGTCATTCAACTGGCCCCCCGCATAGGTCTACCTGACCCCTCTCAACCCCCCGCCACTAAAAGAATCACGGACTGGAAGAAAGTAAGCGAAAAGCTGAAATCCAACACGTCCCCCCAGTTAGACTCTATCCCCGATAAGTTTGACTCTACCGCAGACACGACGGCCGCGATCGACTCGTTAACTGATCACGTACAATCTGTTGTGAACGAATGTTCAAAGGAGGTCCCAGTGACAGAAGACTGTCGCTGGAGGCTTCCACAGGATGTGCGTGACCTGATAACAGAGAAGAACGCGGCCACTCGTGCCTATAGCAACTTCCCCTGTTCCGCAAACAAAGCTCATATGCGCTATTTACAGAGATCTGTAAAGAAACGTGTACAAGAGCAGCGTAATGCGGGATGGGATAGGATGCTTAGCGAATTAGAGCCAACTCATCAAGCCTTCTGGGATCTCACCAGAAAGCTCAAATCCGATCAATGCGCTAGTATGCCCCCCTTAGTACGCCCCGATAAGTCCATCGCGTTTGAGGACCAAGAAAAGGCAGAATGCCTAGCAGACAGCCTAGAGGCTCAATGCTCCCCCAGCTCCCTACCTGTAGACCAAGCTCACCTCGATGAGGTGGACGCTGAAGTCGAACGTAGAGCTTCCCTCCCCCCGGTTGACGACCCCGATGACCCCCTGCCCCCCGTCGCTCCAGACGAGGTGCACGAGATCATCAAAAGTCTCAAAATCCGTAAGGCCCCCGGCTCAGACGGAATCACCAATAGGGTGATTCAACTGTTCCCAGCCCACCTTATCATGCTACTGACCACCATCTTCAATGGTGCTCTAAGCAATAACATCTTCCCCCAAGCGTGGAAAGAAGCCACAGTCATTGGTATCCCGAAGCCCGGCAAGCCCAAGTCGGATCCTTCGAGTTACCGTCCCATTAGTCTGCTCAAGGTACTAGGCAAAATCTATGAGAGGCTTATTTATAAGCGTATCAGAGATTATGCAGAGACCAAGGGCCTAATCCCCCAAGAACAGTTCGGCTTTCGAACTGAGCACAGTAGCGTGCATCAGGTACACCGGATCATAGAATACGCAAGCGCCGGCTTCCAGCGCGGTAGTATGACCGGTGCAATTTTCTTCGATATTGCGAAAGCATTCGACAAAGTCTGGCACAACGGATTGATATACAAGCTATATCAACTCGGTGTGCCGGATCGTCTAGTACTCATAGTACGGGACTTTTTGTCGAACCGCTCATTCCGCTATCGTATCGAAGGAGCTATCTCCTCCCCCCGACCCATTCGTGCGGGAGTCCCTCAGGGCTCAGTAATCTCCCCACTTATATTCACGCTGTACACTAGCGATATCCCAAAGAGTAGAAATGCGCAGCTAGCTCTGTTCGCAGACGACACTGCCATCTACTACAAGGGATTCAGAAATGACAATATACGAATCACCCTCCAGAGAGCTGTCAACAATCTTGGCGCCTGGTTTCGAAAGTGGCGTATTGAAGTCAACCCTGACAAAAGCCAAGCGGTATTCTTTCAGAAACCGCGACGCGCTTTCGATCTCCCCCCCCCACCTCCAATCACCATGTTTGGCAAGCCGATCCCTTGGGAGAAGCAAGCTAAATACTTGGGTGTAATATTGGACAAACATCTTTCGTTTCGAGAGCACATAAAGCAGGTCCGCGCTCGCGCCGCTTTTGCTCTAGGTAGACTCCACTCAATTCTAAATGCACGTAGCAAATTGTCACTCAAGTGCAAATTGCGTACATACACGACGTGCATTCGCCCCATCATGACCTATGCGGGTGCGGTATTTGCCCACGCGAAACCCAACCATATCCATAGGATGCAAACGCTCCAAAACCGATTCCTTAGAAAAGCCACGGGAGCCCCCTGGTTCGTTCGTAACGAGATCCTACACCTCGATCTAAAGATGCCCACCATCAAACAGTTTCTAAAACGCCTCTCAAAGCGTCACTTTGATTCAGCGGTCAAACATCGCAACCCTCTGGTTGTCGATGCCGCTAGCTATGTCCCGTCCAATATTAGTCGTATTCGCCGACCAAGGCAAGCCCTGTCCGACCCTGATGATCCTATCACCCTCCTCCAGGAGAGCCGTAGGGAGACCAGCACCTTACAGAAATACAAACACAGACGCCTACCGTCATTCCGACCTCGCCGTCGAGGTCCAGCACGACCAACGCGATCCCGATTAAATTCGTCCCCCCGTCCCTTGTCCGATGATGTGCCAGCCCGCGCCGAAGCTGAGCACGTAGCTTTAAATTCCCCGTCTAATAATAATAATGATCCGATATTGATCCAGCCTGTCCCATCCTGCTGTCCTCCCGTCAGTGACGCCCTAAGCCGAGGTTCGTACCCCACAGGGGGTGCCCTTAGCGAGCGTTCACTTAGCTTTAATTTAGAATAGTTTGTTATAAGCCCCTGGCTGGAGGCCCTGAGAGTAGTTCTTAAGGCAGCCACAGGAAAGTCCGGTTAAGCAGTACGATCTTCTCTAAGATCAACTGCGAGATGCCATTTATAAAAAAAAAAAAAAAAAATGTCGGAACGACACTCGACGCGCGCCAGCGGCAGCGGTCGGACGTGTGCGCAGTGCGGTACGAGTGCTCTCCCGATTCCGGTTCCAAGCGATCCTGAATTCAAGACTTCATAGTGTTATACTTTGTTATTCATAGTAAAATATATTTATATTTTATTATTTATAGCAAAATTATAACGACTATCTTCAGCTACTTGCTGTGTGCCTTTTTCAAGGCACAGCTTGTAAAGGTTTCTTTAACAGTCACCCGTCATACAAACGTACGACGTGTTGTTGGCCCCTTCTGGGTAAAACCACAGTTTCGTGGTCCTCGGTGGATACCTATACGGTGCCAACGAAGCCGAGGGGGTGTTGACCCAGACGCACCCGCCGATCCCCTTCAGGGTGAGGCAGAAAGTTGGACGGGTCCCAGTGTTCGGCCTTGGGGGGTCTCCTAGTCGGCATTGGTGACAGTTTTGCTTTCACAGCTACACACCTGTTGTGGTCGGGTGTGTCTACCCCGACACTACAGACCCTGTTAGGACCCCGTTGCACAAATAAGATAGGCAACGGGCAAAAGCAAGCTTAGGGCTCACCTTAGGTACTCAACCTCCCTGTCTACACCCGACAGGGAGGGTTTACACATCCCCGGGCTTCCCTCCCGGGGAGTTAGAGTTAGGTAAATGTTAGGAGAAAGTCCCTAATAATAGTAGTCATGTCTGTCACGGAGAAACCCTCTCCGCTGACGTTGCGAGTGTTCGCACTGTTAGTAAAAATGCGGGCCAAGCCCTCTGACGAGGAAAAGGCCGCATTAGACATAGAGTTCGACGCTCTATTAAAAATCTTAGGTCCGATTCTCGGTCACTCTGACCCTAACATCGCTGATTTCAGCGATGCTCTCTCCCAGTCCCTTCCGGTAATTGAGCTGGAAGACCCTTTCGTCCGCTCCCCTAGCCCGGCCTTCAGCCCAGCCTTCAGCCCCGCGATAGTAGAGTCTATGGACACTACTGAACCGGCCGCTTCTTCTAAGCGCGCCGCGACCCCGTACCTCTATGCCTCTGACACAGAGAATGCCTCTCCTGCTTCCTCTTCCTCTCATTCCGAAGACGACGGGTTTACCCCAGTCCTAGGAAAGGGGAGCAAAAGGAAGAAGAAGAGACAAACCTCTAGCCAAGCGAATAAGGTCATCGCCGTCGATGACGTAATTTCCCCCACCCCTACCCCCGTAGCACAAGTAGCCGGTACTGCGCCTAGTAGCGCTACCGTTGCTAATCTTTCTTCCCCCTCCACCTCCCGCGCCGCGACCGTTGCACATGTTGCTACCCCAGTCCCGTCCGCTTCGAGCTCTAAGAAGCTCCCTCCCCCACCCCCCGTGTTCATTCAGGACAAGGGGAAGTGGACCGAAGTGTCCAAGTGGTGCGTCGATCGAAAGATCGACTTCACCAATGCCCGATCTACCCTACAGGGTATCAAAATTCAAGTTCCGACCGCGAACGATTATCGCGAACTTACAAAGCTCCTGAGAGCGAGAGGTGTGTCATTCCACACCTTCTCGCTCCCAGAAGACAAACAGATTAGGGTCGTTATTAAACGAATCCCTAAGGAAATCCCCGCCGCCGATATAAAAGCCGACCTTCAGTCGCAAAATATCCCCGTAGACGAAGTCCACCGTATGCACCGCTCGCGTGGCGGTGAAGCATTCGACATGGTTCTTGTCGTCTGCTCTCCCGTTCAGGGGCATCACCCCATTTTTAATATTAAATCTCTATGTAGCCTAGTCGGTTTCACCATAGAGAAACCTAAGAAAAACGGTAACATCGGACAATGTCACCGTTGTCAATTATACGGGCACTCGCAGAAGCATTGCCATGCGAAACCCAGGTGCGTAAAGTGCCTGGGCGAGCACGGCACTGCTGACTGCCCCCGTCCCAAAGACCGCGCTCTATGTCTCAGCCCTCCCAGCTGTGTACTATGCGGACAAGAGGGTCATCCGGCCAATTACCGTGGCTGCTCAAAGGCCCCCAAGTCGAGTTCTCCCAAGCTCATAAAGCGTGCTGACAATCGTCAGCAAAGGGAATGCCCCACCGCCCCGTCATCTCAAATCCCCCAGAGGCTTAGCCCTCAGAGACCCAGCCCGTGGAATAAGCTCCACCATCACGAGGTCTTTCCGGCCTTGGCTACCGCGAAGCCCCCCGCCCCTCACACCCCTCTCTATTCCCTCATGGATCCGCGTATCCGTGCCCACCCTCCAGCGCACCTAGCGCCCCCCGCGCACTATGCGCCCCCTCCCCCCCCCCCACCCCGCGCCCTCTGCGCCCCCCGCAAAAAGCGCTCCCGCTCCCGTAGCGCAGCGCCCCACCCCTACTCCCGTGGCTTCCCAATCTAAACCACCCTCCGACCCATTCAACGTGATTTCCTCCACGTTCATGATTTTCTATTCCCCTCGCGCTATTCGAATGGCCGCTGAAATTCAGCATGCCAGAGATAGGTGTGACTTTGATCAGGTCAGAAGGGTCTATAACGCGTACCCGGAGATTACGCAAGCCCTAAGTTCCATCGCTAACGGTACCTATAATGGATAAAGCCATCATTGATAGAGTTAAACCCCGATCCCTCAGAATAGGCATCTTCAATGCAAACGGCATAAGAAGTCAACGAGACGAGATCGCTCTCTTTCTCCGCGACCATAAAATAGACATTCTCCTAGTACAGGAAACTTTCTTAAAACCGTGTCACCGCAATCCCTCCATAGCCAACTATCGTTTAATCCGAAACGATAGATCGCGTTGTCACAGAGGCGGTACCCTCATCTATCACAAAAAGGAGCTATATTGCATCCCAATGGACCCCCCTACCCTCTCTCGCGTAGAAGTCTCCATTTGCCGCCTAGGCATGACAGGTCACCAACCGATCACTCTAGTGTCGGCGTATATCCCTCCCGCTGACTCGGAGGACTTTCAGTCCCTCTCGAGCGATCTCACCCTTCTTTTGAGCATGAGTAGCTCCGTTTTAATAGCGGGCGACTTCAATGCCAAACATCCCGCGTGGAATAGTACCACAACGACCACGAGAGGGCGACACTTGTTCGACCTCTCATCCACCCTGACCTTTGACGTCATCGCCCCGATGACTCCCACTCACTATCCTCACGATCCCAATCATACCCCCGACATACTCGACTTGGCGCTCCTTAAGAACGTCAATCTACGTTTAGATTCAATAGAAACGGTAGACGAGCTAGTCTCTGACCACCGCCCAATAGTCATTCAACTGGCCCCCCGCATAGGTCTACCTGACCCCTCTCAACCCCCCGCCACTAAAAGAATCACGGACTGGAAGAAAGTAAGCGAAAAGCTGAAATCCAACACGTCCCCCCAGTTAGACTCTATCCCCGATAAGTTTGACTCTACCGCAGACACGACGGCCGCGATCGACTCGTTAACTGATCACGTACAATCTGTTGTGAACGAATGTTCAAAGGAGGTCCCAGTGACAGAAGACTGTCGCTGGAGGCTTCCACAGGATGTGCGTGACCTGATAACAGAGAAGAACGCGGCCACTCGTGCCTATAGCAACTTCCCCTGTTCCGCAAACAAAGCTCATATGCGCTATTTACAGAGATCTGTAAAGAAACGTGTACAAGAGCAGCGTAATGCGGGATGGGATAGGATGCTTAGCGAATTAGAGCCAACTCATCAAGCCTTCTGGGATCTCACCAGAAAGCTCAAATCCGATCAATGCGCTAGTATGCCCCCCTTAGTACGCCCCGATAAGTCCATCGCGTTTGAGGACCAAGAAAAGGCAGAATGCCTAGCAGACAGCCTAGAGGCTCAATGCTCCCCCAGCTCCCTACCTGTAGACCAAGCTCACCTCGATGAGGTGGACGCTGAAGTCGAACGTAGAGCTTCCCTCCCCCCGGTTGACGACCCCGATGACCCCCTGCCCCCCGTCGCTCCAGACGAGGTGCACGAGATCATCAAAAGTCTCAAAATCCGTAAGGCCCCCGGCTCAGACGGAATCACCAATAGGGTGATTCAACTGTTCCCAGCCCACCTTATCATGCTACTGACCACCATCTTCAATGGTGCTCTAAGCAATAACATCTTCCCCCAAGCGTGGAAAGAAGCCACAGTCATTGGTATCCCGAAGCCCGGCAAGCCCAAGTCGGATCCTTCGAGTTACCGTCCCATTAGTCTGCTCAAGGTACTAGGCAAAATCTATGAGAGGCTTATTTATAAGCGTATCAGAGATTATGCAGAGACCAAGGGCCTAATCCCCCAAGAACAGTTCGGCTTTCGAACTGAGCACAGTAGCGTGCATCAGGTACACCGGATCATAGAATACGCAAGCGCCGGCTTCCAGCGCGGTAGTATGACCGGTGCAATTTTCTTCGATATTGCGAAAGCATTCGACAAAGTCTGGCACAACGGATTGATATACAAGCTATATCAACTCGGTGTGCCGGATCGTCTAGTACTCATAGTACGGGACTTTTTGTCGAACCGCTCATTCCGCTATCGTATCGAAGGAGCTATCTCCTCCCCCCGACCCATTCGTGCGGGAGTCCCTCAGGGCTCAGTAATCTCCCCACTTATATTCACGCTGTACACTAGCGATATCCCAAAGAGTAGAAATGCGCAGCTAGCTCTGTTCGCAGACGACACTGCCATCTACTACAAGGGATTCAGAAATGACAATATACGAATCACCCTCCAGAGAGCTGTCAACAATCTTGGCGCCTGGTTTCGAAAGTGGCGTATTGAAGTCAACCCTGACAAAAGCCAAGCGGTATTCTTTCAGAAACCGCGACGCGCTTTCGATCTCCCCCCCCCACCTCCAATCACCATGTTTGGCAAGCCGATCCCTTGGGAGAAGCAAGCTAAATACTTGGGTGTAATATTGGACAAACATCTTTCGTTTCGAGAGCACATAAAGCAGGTCCGCGCTCGCGCCGCTTTTGCTCTAGGTAGACTCCACTCAATTCTAAATGCACGTAGCAAATTGTCACTCAAGTGCAAATTGCGTACATACACGACGTGCATTCGCCCCATCATGACCTATGCGGGTGCGGTATTTGCCCACGCGAAACCCAACCATATCCATAGGATGCAAACGCTCCAAAACCGATTCCTTAGAAAAGCCACGGGAGCCCCCTGGTTCGTTCGTAACGAGATCCTACACCTCGATCTAAAGATGCCCACCATCAAACAGTTTCTAAAACGCCTCTCAAAGCGTCACTTTGATTCAGCGGTCAAACATCGCAACCCTCTGGTTGTCGATGCCGCTAGCTATGTCCCGTCCAATATTAGTCGTATTCGCCGACCAAGGCAAGCCCTGTCCGACCCTGATGATCCTATCACCCTCCTCCAGGAGAGCCGTAGGGAGACCAGCACCTTACAGAAATACAAACACAGACGCCTACCGTCATTCCGACCTCGCCGTCGAGGTCCAGCACGACCAACGCGATCCCGATTAAATTCGTCCCCCCGTCCCTTGTCCGATGATGTGCCAGCCCGCGCCGAAGCTGAGCACGTAGCTTTAAATTCCCCGTCTAATAATAATAATGATCCGATATTGATCCAGCCTGTCCCATCCTGCTGTCCTCCCGTCAGTGACGCCCTAAGCCGAGGTTCGTACCCCACAGGGGGTGCCCTTAGCGAGCGTTCACTTAGCTTTAATTTAGAATAGTTTGTTATAAGCCCCTGGCTGGAGGCCCTGAGAGTAGTTCTTAAGGCAGCCACAGGAAAGTCCGGTTAAGCAGTACGATCTTCTCTAAGATCAACTGCGAGATGCCATTTATAAAAAAAAAAAAAAAAAAAAAAAATGTCGGAACGACACTCGACGCGCGCCAGCGGCAGCGGTCGGACGTGTGCGCAGTGCGGTACGAGTGCTCTCCCGATTCCGGTTCCAAGCGATCCTGAATTCAAGACTTCATAGTGTTATACTTTGTTATTCATAGTAAAATATATTTATATTTTATTATTTATAGCAAAATTATAACGACTATCTTCAGCTACTTGCTGTGTGCCTTTTTCAAGGCACAGCTTGTAAAGGTTTCTTTAACAGTCACCCGTCATACAAACGTACGACGTGTTGTTGGCCCCTTCTGGGTAAAACCACAGTTTCGTGGTCCTCGGTGGATACCTATACGGTGCCAACGAAGCCGAGGGGGTGTTGACCCAGACGCACCCGCCGATCCCCTTCAGGGTGAGGCAGAAAGTTGGACGGGTCCCAGTGTTCGGCCTTGGGGGGTCTCCTAGTCGGCATTGGTGACAGTTTTGCTTTCACAGCTACACACCTGTTGTGGTCGGGTGTGTCTACCCCGACACTACAGACCCTGTTAGGACCCCGTTGCACAAATAAGATAGGCAACGGGCAAAAGCAAGCTTAGGGCTCACCTTAGGTACTCAACCTCCCTGTCTACACCCGACAGGGAGGGTTTACACATCCCCGGGCTTCCCTCCCGGGGAGTTAGAGTTAGGTAAATGTTAGGAGAAAGTCCCTAATAATAGTAGTCATGTCTGTCACGGAGAAACCCTCTCCGCTGACGTTGCGAGTGTTCGCACTGTTAGTAAAAATGCGGGCCAAGCCCTCTGACGAGGAAAAGGCCGCATTAGACATAGAGTTCGACGCTCTATTAAAAATCTTAGGTCCGATTCTCGGTCACTCTGACCCTATCATCGCTGATTTCAGCGATGCTCTCTCCCAGTCCCTTCCGGTAATTGAGCTGGAAGACCCTTTCGTCCGCTCCCCTAGCCCGGCCTTCAGCCCAGCCTTCAGCCCCGCGATAGTAGAGTCTATGGACACTACTGAACCGGCCGCTTCTTCTAAGCGCGCCGCGACCCCGTACCTCTATGCCTCTGACACAGAGAATGCCTCTCCTGCTTCCTCTTCCTCTCATTCCGAAGACGACGGGTTTACCCCAGTCCTAGGAAAGGGGAGCAAAAGGAAGAAGAAGAGACAAACCTCTAGCCAAGCGAATAAGGTCATCGCCGTCGATGACGTAATTTCCCCCACCCCTACCCCCGTAGCACAAGTAGCCGGTACTGCGCCTAGTAGCGCTACCGTTGCTAATCTTTCTTCCCCCTCCACCTCCCGCGCCGCGACCGTTGCACATGTTGCTACCCCAGTCCCGTCCGCTTCGAGCTCTAAGAAGCTCCCTCCCCCACCCCCCGTGTTCATTCAGGACAAGGGGAAGTGGACCGAAGTGTCCAAGTGGTGCGTCGATCGAAAGATCGACTTCACCAATGCCCGATCTACCCTACAGGGTATCAAAATTCAAGTTCCGACCGCGAACGATTATCGCGAACTTACAAAGCTCCTGAGAGCGAGAGATGTGTCATTCCACACCTTCTCGCTCCCAGAAGACAAACAGATTAGGGTCGTTATTAAACGAATCCCTAAGGAAATCCCCGCCGCCGATATAAAAGCCGACCTTCAGTCGCAAAATATCCCCGTAGACGAAGTCCACCGTATGCACCGCTCGCGTGGCGGTGAAGCATTCGACATGGTTCTTGTCGTCTGCTCTCCCGTTCAGGGGCATCACCCCATTTTTAATATTAAATCTCTATGTAGTCTAGTCGGTTTCACTATAGAGAAACCAAAGAAAAACGGTAACATAGGTCAATGTCACCGTTGCCAATTATACGGGCACTCGCAGAAGCATTGCCATGCGAAACCCAGGTGCGTAAAGTGCCTGGGCGAGCACGGCACTGCTGACTGCCCCCGTCCCAAAGACCGCGCTCTGTGTCTCAGCCCTCCCAGCTGTGTACTATGCGGACAAGAGGGTCATCCGGCCAATTACCGTGGCTGCTCAAAGGCCCCAAAGTCGAGTTCTCCCAAGCTCATAAAGCGTGCTGACAACCGTCAGCAAAGGGAATGCCCCACCGCCCCGTCATCTCAAATCCCCCAGAGGCTTAGCCCTCAGAGACCCAGCCCGTGGAATAAGCTCCACCATCACGAGGTCTTCCCGGCCTTGGCTACCGCGAAGCCCCCCGCCCCTCATACCCCTCTCTATTCCCTCATGGATCCGCGTATCCGTGCCCACCCTCCAGCGCACCTAGCGCCCCCCGCGCACTATGCGCCCCCTCCCCCCCCCCACCCCGCGCCCTCTGCGCCCCCCGCAAAAAGCGCTCCCGCTCCCGTAGCGCAGCGCCCCACCCCTACTCCCGTGGCTTCCCAATCTAAACCACCCTCCGACCCATTCAACGTGATTTCCTCCACGTTCATGATATTTTATTCCCCTCGCGCTATTCGAATGGCCGCTGAAATTCAGCATGCCAGAGATAGGTGTGACTTTGATCAAGTCAGAAGGGTCTATAACGCGTACCCGGAGATTACGCAAGCCCTAAGTTCCATCGCTAACGGTACCTATAATGGATAAAGCCATCATTGATAGAGTTAAACCCCGATCCCTCAGAATAGGCATCTTCAATGCAAACGGCATAAGAAGTCAACGAGACGAGATCGCTCTCTTTCTCCGCGACCATAAAATAGACATTCTCCTAGTACAGGAAACTTTCTTAAAACCGTGTCACCGCAATCCCTCCATAGCCAACTATCGTTTAATCCGAAACGATAGATCGCGTTGTCACAGAGGCGGTACCCTCATTTATCACAAAAAGGAGCTATATTGCATCCCAATGGACCCCCCTACCCTCTCTCGCGTAGAAGTCTCCATTTGCCGCCTAGGCATGACAGGTCACCAACCGATCACTCTAGTGTCGGCGTATATCCCTCCCGCTGACTCGGAGGACTTTCAGTCCCTCTCGAGCGATCTCACCCTTCTTTTGAGCATGAGTAGCTCCGTTTTAATAGCGGGCGACTTCAATGCCAAACATCCCGCGTGGAATAGTACCACAACGACCACGAGAGGGCGACACTTGTTCGACCTCTCATCCACCCTGACCTTTGACGTCATCGCCCCGATGACTCCCACTCACTATCCTCACGATCCCAATCATACCCCCGACATACTCGACTTGGCGCTCCTTAAGAACGTCAATCTACGTTTAGATTCAATAGAAACGGTAGACGAGCTAGTCTCTGACCACCGCCCAATAGTCATTCAACTGGCCCCCCGCATAGGTCTACCTGACCCCTCTCAACCCCCCGCCACTAAAAGAATCACGGACTGGAAGAAAGTAAGCGAAAAGCTGAAATCCAACACGTCCCCCCAGTTAGACTCTATCCCCGATAAGTTTGACTCTACCGCAGACACGACGGCCGCGATCGACTCGTTAACTGATCACGTACAATCTGTTGTGAACGAATGTTCAAAGGAGGTCCCAGTGACAGAAGACTGTCGCTGGAGGCTTCCACAGGATGTGCGTGACCTGATAACAGAGAAGAACGCGGCCACTCGTGCCTATAGCAACTTCCCCTGTTCCGCAAACAAAGCTCATATGCGCTATTTACAGAGATCTGTAAAGAAACGTGTACAAGAGCAGCGTAATGCGGGATGGGATAGGATGCTTAGCGAATTAGAGCCAACTCATCAAGCCTTCTGGGATCTCACCAGAAAGCTCAAATCCGATCAATGCGCTAGTATGCCCCCCTTAGTACGCCCCGATAAGTCCATCGCGTTTGAGGACCAAGAAAAGGCAGAATGCCTAGCAGACAGCCTAGAGGCTCAATGCTCCCCCAGCTCCCTACCTGTAGACCAAGCTCACCTCGATGAGGTGGACGCTGAAGTCGAACGTAGAGCTTCCCTCCCCCCGGTTGACGACCCCGATGACCCCCTGCCCCCCGTCGCTCCAGACGAGGTGCACGAGATCATCAAAAGTCTCAAAATCCGTAAGGCCCCCGGCTCAGACGGAATCACCAATAGGGTGATTCAACTGTTCCCAGCCCACCTTATCATGCTACTGACCACCATCTTCAATGGTGCTCTAAGCAATAACATCTTCCCCCAAGCGTGGAAAGAAGCCACAGTCATTGGTATCCCGAAGCCCGGCAAGCCCAAGTCGGATCCTTCGAGTTACCGTCCCATTAGTCTGCTCAAGGTACTAGGCAAAATCTATGAGAGGCTTATTTATAAGCGTATCAGAGATTATGCAGAGACCAAGGGCCTAATCCCCCAAGAACAGTTCGGCTTTCGAACTGAGCACAGTAGCGTGCATCAGGTACACCGGATCATAGAATACGCAAGCGCCGGCTTCCAGCGCGGTAGTATGACCGGTGCAATTTTCTTCGATATTGCGAAAGCATTCGACAAAGTCTGGCACAACGGATTGATATACAAGCTATATCAACTCGGTGTGCCGGATCGTCTAGTACTCATAGTACGGGACTTTTTGTCGAACCGCACATTCCGCTATCGTATCGAAGGAGCTATCTCCTCCCCCCGACCCATTCGTGCGGGAGTCCCTCAGGGCTCAGTAATCTCCCCACTTATATTCACGCTGTACACTAGCGATATCCCAAAGAGTAGAAATGCGCAGCTAGCTCTGTTCGCAGACGACACTGCCATCTACTACAAGGGATTCAGAAATGACAATATACGAATCACCCTCCAGAGAGCTGTCAACAATCTTGGCGCCTGGTTTCGAAAGTGGCGTATTGAAGTCAACCCTGACAAAAGCCAAGCGGTATTCTTTCAGAAACCGCGACGCGCTTTCGATCTCCCCCCCCCACCTCCAATCACCATGTTTGGCAAGCCGATCCCTTGGGAGAAGCAAGCTAAATACTTGGGTGTAATATTGGACAAACATCTTTCGTTTCGAGAGCACATAAAGCAGGTCCGCGCTCGCGCCGCTTTTGCTCTAGGTAGACTCCACTCAATTCTAAATGCACGTAGCAAATTGTCACTCAAGTGCAAATTGCGTACGTACACGACGTGCATTCGCCCCATCATGACCTATGCGGGTGCGGTATTTGCCCACGCGAAACCCAACCATATCCATAGGATGCAAACGCTCCAAAACCGATTCCTTAGAAAAGCCACGGGAGCCCCCTGGTTCGTTCGTAACGAGATCCTACATCTCGATCTAAAGATGCCCACCATCAAACAGTTTCTAAAACGCCTCTCAAAGCGTCACTTTGATTCAGCGGTCAAACATCGCAACCCTCTGGTTGTCGATGCCGCTAGCTATGTCCCGTCCAATATTAGTCGTATTCGCCGACCAAGGCAAGCCCTGTCCGACCCTGATGATCCTATCACCCTCCTCCAGGAGAGCCGTAGGGAGACCAGCACCTTACAGATATACAAACACAGACGCCTACCGTCATTCCGACCTCGCCGTCGAGGTCCAGCACGACCAACGCGATCCCGATTAAATTCGTCCCCCCGTCCCTTGTCCGATGATGTGCCAGCCCGCGCCGAAGCTGAGCACGTAGCTTTAAATTCCCCGTCTAATAATAATAATGATCCGATATTGATCCAGCCTGTCCCATCTTGCTGTCCTCCCGTCAGTGACGCCCTAAGCCGAGGTTCGTACCCCACAGGGGGTGCCCTTAGCGAGCGTTCACTTAGCTTTAATTTAGAATAGTTTGTTATAAGCCCCTGGCTGGAGGCCCTGAGAGTAGTTCTTAAGGCAGCCACAGGAAAGTCCGGTTAAGCAGTACGATCTTCTCTAAAATCAACTGCGAGATGCCATTTTAAAAAAAAAAAAAAAAAAATGTCGGAACGACATTAAGTAGATTCTTTCGGCGCGCGCACTTCTGTACGCGTGTTTCGTTGTTTTCGTGAGTTGTTCTATAAACAAATCTTTCAATTATGTCTGGTCGCGGTAAAGGTGGCAAGGTGAAGGGAAAGGCAAAGTCCCGTTCCAACCGTGCTGGTCTCCAGTTCCCCGTGGGTCGTATTCACAGGCTGCTGCGTAACGGAAACTACGCCGAGCGCGTGGGTGCCGGCGCTCCTGTCTACTTGGCCGCCGTGATGGAGTATCTGGCTGCTGAGGTCCTCGAGTTGGCCGGCAACGCCGCGAGAGACAACAAGAAGACCAGGATCATCCCGCGTCATCTTCAATTGGCCATCCGCAACGACGAGGAGTTGAACAAGCTGCTCTCCGGTGTGACGATCGCTCAAGGTGGTGTGCTGCCGAACATCCAGGCCGTGCTACTGCCCAAGAAGACCGAGAAGAAGGCTTAAACGTGGTGCCGCGACGTTCAGACAGAACGTGGTGCTTCGTGCGAGTGCCCCCGCACGCGTACTTCGATATAATATTTATGACTATATATCTATTATGTCGGTTGCGCGATGCTCTCAGCTCGTATGCATACAAAACAAAAGGCCCTTTTCAGGGCCACAATATGATTCGTCAAATTAAAACAAAGACAATTTCTTTATAGGTGTTGTCGTCAAACAAAAACGTACCCCTACCTACTTAATGCTTAACGATTACAAGTAAGCTGAAACTATTATGTACATCATTATTGAACCGTAGTCACAATACCTACTTACTACCTACCACTCGGGTCATTCATTACACACAAAGTAGAGAGTTAGTACCTACCTCATATTGTAGTTTAATTTACTGAAAAAAAAAAAAAAATTATTGCTTTGCCCTCTCCTCACGAGTTAATTTATTAACAATATAATAATATTATGTAGTAGACCTTTAGGTAGGCAGTACAAAACGTTGTTGGGTTACCTACACTGTACCTAGTATGATAGAAATTAAGTATGATAGTTTTATACATCACTGCTGATAAGAACTGCTTATTTACACACAATACGAAATATCAAAATTTAAATTCATTATAAAAATAATATACACTACCTATTTCTAATGTAATTTTACATAGGTAGTTTTAGTTTTAATATTACCCTACTACCTACTGAGATGTAGTTTTTCTTTTTTTTTTTTACATTTTCAAAAATAATGACGAACACAAGCATCGCCCCGCCCCCTTCGTCTCCCTCCCGGGCATCCCCTCTCCCCGCGCGCTCGCTTCGGAGCGTTCTGATTGGTCCGCCGGTGCGTCGAATTTCTCATCGCTCGCCGCAACTGTGCGCCGCGAGCGTTAATATAAATACAACTGTTGAAACGGTTATGTTTTATACTGCGACTGAACTCCGTTTCGGTAGCACGTGTACTCGATAAATCCATAATGCCGCCCAAGACAAGTGGTAAAGCCGCCAAGAAGTCTGGCAAAGCCCAGAAGAATATCTCCAAGACCGACAAGAAGAAGAAGAAGCACAAGAGGAAGGAGAGTTACGCCATCTACATCTACAAGGTGCTGAAGCAGGTGCACCCCGACACCGGTATCTCCAGCAAGGCCATGTCTATCATGAACTCGTTCGTGAACGACATCTTCGAGCGCATCGCCGCCGAAGCTTCCCGTCTCGCCCACTACAACAAGAGATCGACCATCACGTCCAGGGAGGTGCAGACGTCCGTCAGGCTCCTGCTGCCCGGCGAGCTCGCCAAGCACGCCGTCAGTGAGGGCACCAAGGCCGTCACCAAATACACCAGCTCCAAGTAGAGAGCGGTCGGTAGGCTACCAAGAGCCGCCGACGCTCCGTCTCAACGCCGCCTCGTGTTTGTGTACAGTGTTAAATCCAGTGCGCTTGTTCGTGTGTCTGTCTTGTTGACTGTGGTGCGTGTTAATTGTGTCAGTGTCATCGTAATGTGCATACATACACACAAGTAGGTGGTACCTCCTACCCGCTGTGCGTCATGTATGTACGTACGAGACGCGCACGATGCACGTGCTACGAGCAAACAAACAGGCCGCGACAAACGTCTGGACGCGCACTCACAACGTGGGATGGCAGGAGTAAAAACAAAAGGCCCTTTTCAGGGCCACAAATATGTTCATGTGATAAATTCACGTTTCTTTAAATTTGATGCCAGTCAAAACGTTACTAACTAACTAACTACCTACCTACCTACCTACCTACCTACCTACCTACCTACACCTCTATATACATATTTCATTCAACAACAAATACAATATGCACAGGGCCTAAACGATAGCGTATTAAGATTGATTGCAAGTAAATGAGTAGTAGCAGGGCAGTCTTAACATGAAAAAGGCTTTAATAAGTTAGTTATATTATCATCATCAGTTATAATTATTATAAACACAATAATACAACAATAGGTACCTACATTTATTCTGTGTATGTACGAAAAATATAATGTATAGATAGGTATATTGTTTTCTTTGTTAATTCTTTATATACACTGCTAGAGAGAACGGTGTATTGTAAAAAAATAAAAAATAAATAAATATATATATAAGAAATAAATAAATAAATATATATATATATATAAATAAGTAAGTAAGTAACAGACATAGGTTTTAAAATAATTATTATTGAATTCATTGTTTAATTTTATAACAATTTTAGTTAGCTCGTTGTACTAAAGAGGGCGCGCAGGGGCGCGCGCGCTCCTGCCCGCTTAGTTGCTTTAGTATAAATAGTCCGAACGTGGCGGATTCGCTCAGTGGCCGATCCACTGCTCTTGAGTCCACACGTGTAGCAGTAAACTTCCGCGCGGACCGCATATTTTAATCCGTTTTCTCTGTGTGTGTACAGGAGACCGTCGGTGCCTGTGCAGACACAGAGAAAGCAGCCCCGGGCTGCCCGGCGCGTACGCGTCGTCGCGGTCGCGGAGGGCCACGACACACAGGGATGCCGAAACCCGGCAAGCGCGGCTCGCTCGGCCGCGATGCCGGGGCCGAGGAGGTGCGACCGGCGTTGGACCGGGCACTGTCGTTGCCTAATTTAGGCGACGTATTGCCCGGTGCGCCGTCGGCCGGACCACCATCAAGACCCACCAAAAGTGGGAAGAAGAAGGGAGGGGGGGGATTAGGGACCGCTGTTGCTGCCGGCACACCGACGTCATCGGCGCCTGCGCGCGTTGCGCCAACGCCGTCGACGAGCCGGCAGCACGCGGTCCCCATCCGCCCAGCCGCTTTCCGTCCGGTGCCCATACAGGCCCCGGGACCTGCAGCGACACAAAGTCGCGCGCCGCATGCGCGCGCCGCCGCCCCGCTGGCGCGTGTCCCCGCGCCCGCACCACCCGCAGCGCCCGCGGCACGGCACGCCGCGCCGCACGCGCGCCCCGCGCCACCCGCGCAGGCACCTATGCCGCCCGCGCGTACACGCGCGCCCCCTGCCCGTACCGCGGCCCCACCGCCGCGGTTCGCATCACCGCCGCAGCCCCCGCGCCCGGCCGCCCCGGCTCCCCGCCCCTCGATGGCGGGCCCGGTGCTGGCTGAGCGGGAGCGACCTGCAAGCGCAGGCCACTTCAGGCCACCCACAGTGGCAACCGCGGTGCCCGCTTCGCCGGCGCCCCCCAAGACTTCGGCCTACGATTCTCCGGCGATGCTGTCGGCATGCTCCTCACGTGTGGGGTCGAGCATGTCGCTGGCGTCTATGGACTCGGCGACCTCCGGTCGCGGCGACGTGTCTGGAGACACGACCCCGCGATCCGGGGGGCGCCCCCTCATCGGAAGCCAAGCAGCCGCCGGCGACACTCCCATGTCACCGGCCTCACCGACGCCGTCGCTGGACTTCGGCTTCGAGTTTCGGCTCGACCCAAAGCCGCAGCGACGACGAAGAAGCTCCGGCGAGACCGCGTCGGAGGAGGCCAAAAGGTACTGCCCCAACCCGCCGCGGCCACAGCGCGACAGCGCGCCGCGGGGTCGGGCGGTACCCAGGTCGCCTACTTTTGCCGACGCGGTCCGCACCTCTCCGCCGCTGACACCCACGGGGGTAAGTGCCGCCAGGCTACCACCTGCCTCACCGCCCCCCTCTGCACCCCCTCCCGCTCCCCCCGGCCCCGCTCCGTCGACAAGTACGACGTCGCAGCCCAAGCCGGGGAAGAAGGAGAAGAAATTGAAATTCCCACCGCTGGTAGCTGAGAAGCTGCCTAACTGGGCCACCCATTTCCGGGCCCTAGCGGGGAAACTGGGCCGGCCGCCTAATGCTCGTCCGTACGGGACCGGGGTGAGATTTACCCCGGACACCGAAGACGAGTACCGGCTGGTCCAGCGGTACCTGACTGGCCTGGAGAAGGACAGCGGGGTGTCCTGGTTTGCGTATTCGCTGCCAGCGGAACGTAACATGAAGATAGCCATTCGGGGCCTACCAGCCGACACGGACCCGAAAGAAATAGAGGAGGAGCTCCGGGTGTTAGGATACCAGCCGGAGTATGTGCGCCACATTAAGGGCGCACAGGGACGACCCGGCTGCGTGTTCCACGCCATAATAAAGAGGACCCCGGACGCCCGACAGATATATGACACCGACACATTTTTATTGATGCGCGGTGTCAAGATTGAGGCTTGGCGCGGGAAACGCGGGCCTGCGCAGTGCCACCGGTGCCAGAAATTCCGGCACAGCTCCCACCACTGTCACCGGCCGATCGCCTGTGTGCGATGTGGGGGTGAGCACGCGGCACGCGACTGCCCGCGCCCGAGGGAAGAGCCGGCCTCCTGCGTTAACTGCGGGGGGCCGCACCCCGCCAACAACATTAGGTGCCCCGTTTTCCTGGAGGAAATAAGGAATAAGAGAGCGGGGACAGCCGCCATCACGGCCAGACGCCAGACACTTGCGGCCACTGAGAGGCCGCAAGTGTCGTCAGAGGCAAATGCCACGACACTGATGGCGGCTTCAAATGGCCCCATCGGAAGAAGCCAAGCCTCAACCTTAGGGCGGAGGCGGAGAAGGAAGAGGAACAGAGGGGGGAAGGGCAAGAATCCCCCCCCCCCAGCGATACAGGAAGATATCCCGTTGGCCGACCCTGCCTATATTGCACAGGTCGTGTCACAGAGCAGCGACGTACTGAGGCCACAGAGTACCCGGCACACAAAGCCAAAGGGTACTCGTCAAGACAGGCCACAGACTAACCAAAAAGGCGAACCTACCACTAGCGCCACCACGGCGCAGCGGAGCAGTGAGGTACCAAGAGGGTTCGCCAACAAGACGCCAGGCGCCGCTCCGGTCGCACCTAGCGCCACAGAGACGTTGCGGCGGAATGTCGCAACAAAGTCGGCAGGTGCGATGCCACAGAGTAGCGGCGCCTACAATGTGAGAGCCAGTACGTCCACAGCGTATAAACGAACGGAATTCACGACTTGTGCGATCCAATTACTGATGGACCTCATTAAGGCCATCAGGCAGGGTCAAGATGTGGAGACAGTCATCCTTGACGGTCTAGCCACTCTGCTCACCCTGTACAATGGATAGACCGTTAAGGATCGTACACTGGAATGCCCGCGGCCTACGGGATAAGGTCGCTCCCCTCCGCCACCTCCTTCGGGACCAAGACGTCGACGTGGCGCTAATCAACGAGACACACCTGGGACCTGAGGATAGGGTCAGATTCCCGGGTTACCACGTCTACAGGAAGGATGAGAGGTCGGCTCAACATACCCGCTACCGTGGTCTGGCGGTACTAGTGAGGCGAAGAGTCGTCCACCAAGCACTTCCCTTGCCGTCGATCCAGTCGCTGTACGCGTTAGGCGTGCAGCTGCACGTCGCCGGCGAGGACGTCAACATCTATGCGTGCTATAAGCCGCCCGCGACTCACTTAGACCTCTCCGAGTTGCGGGCGCTTATTAGCGGCTCACCACACGCTACTATCCTTGCCGGCGACCTTAACTGTAAACACCCGGCGTGGAACAGCGCGCAGCCGAATACCGAGGGAAGACGGCTCTTCGCGGACGCGGAAGCCTTCGGGTACTCAGTGGCCGGGCCAGAGACGCCTACCCACTACCCAGACGCAGCCCGGTACATGCCTGATGTGCTGGACGTCGTAGTCCACCGAGGGCTACACTGCCAGATCACTCAACAAGTGATAGACGACGAGCTACAGTCGGATCACCAACCCGTACTCGTCGTCATATCGGGAATGCCGGCCTCACTGAAGCCACTAGCGCCACGTCGACGTATTGACTGGCAAATCTTCGGAGAGAAGCTAGACACCAACATGCCAACTCGGCCCATCGTCACCTCCGCGGACGTGGATCAGATGGCGGGTGACGTCACTGCTTGTATACAGAGCGCCTTAGAAGCGGCGACAACAACGATGCCACAGGGGAGAGGGCAAGTGCCGCCCCTGCCGGCATATATCGTGACGATGATCGCCGTGAAGAGGCGTTTACGCAAGCAGTGGCAACAGCTCAGATGCCCAACACTGAAGAGAGAGTTGAACCGTCTCGCGGAGAAGGTAAAGGCCGAGTTACAGGCACATACCGCCGCGGGTTGGGAAGAGCGCATCGACGCGACCACAGACAGCTGGCCGTCGGTGCATAAGCTTTGCCGCCAATTGGCAAATACCCCAGCCCCGGTACGACCGCTACTAGACAGCGGCGGGGCGCTTAAGTATATAGCGGAGGACCGGGCGGAGGTCTTCGCCACCCACCTGGAGCGTCAGTTCCAACCGAACCCGACCAGCGACTACGAACATGTCGCAGCAGTCGAGAAACACCTGGATGACTACTTCGCGATGCCGATAGCTCCCGAAGAAGACCCAATATTCTTCTCGCCTGGCGTAGTTAGACGCGCCATCCAAAGAACGAAGCCCCGGAAGGCCCCCGGTGCGGACGGTATCACTAACGCAGCGCTGCGCCAACTGCCGTTCCGTGCAGTAGCGGCACTGGCGCGCCTGTACACAGCGATACTGCGCACCGGGACCTTCCCCGCCTCGTGGAAGGAAGGGCGCGTCATTATGCTGCCCAAGGCGGGAAAGAATATCCTGAAGCCGGAGAGCTATCGGCCGATCACCTTGCTGCCAACAGTCTCCAAGGTGTTCGAGGCCCTCCTGCTGCGACATCTCCTGCCACATATATCACCGCGTCCGGAGCAGTTCGGGTTCCGGGCGGAACATAGCACGACGCTTCAGCTGTCGAGGGTACTGCACCACCTCACAGCTGCACAAAACAAGAAGGAGTACGCAGTTGCAGTATTCCTCGACATGGAGAAGGCCTTCGACCGCGTGTGGCACGAGGGCCTACTATACAAGATGGCCACCACGGATGCGCCCCGCCGCGTCATCAAAGTGGTGTCTAGCTTCCTCTCCAACAGGACATTCAAGGTGGTGGTCGACGGGGCGCTCTCTGGCGCCCGCCCTGTGCGCGCGGGCGTGCCTCAAGGCAGCTGCGTGTCGCCGGCGTGTTACTCACGTTACACCGACGACATTCCCGCCACTCCAGACTCGATGCTCGCGCTGTATGCCGACGACGCCGCGTACATTACTACATCGCTAAATGCGAAGTACGCGGCCGTCAAGATGCAGCGCGCCCTCGACTTGCTCCCCGAGTGGCTGTCGAAGTGGCGGCTCTCGGTTAACGTGGGTAAAACGCAGGCGCTTGTCACCGGCTTCGCGCCCCTCCCACCACCTCTGAGACTGCAAGGAGCCGACATCGAGTGGTCGCCCCGGGTAAAATACCTGGGTGTCACCATCGACCGTCGGCTCACGATGGGGCAACATGTCCGCAACATTGTCGCGCAGGGTAAGGTCGCCCGCTACCTACTCAAACCTGTGCTCTCATCCCGCATCCCGGCGCGCGTCAAGTTGGGCGTGTACAAGCTGTACGTGCGCCCAATATTGACGTACGCCGCCCCGGCGTGGTTCGCCCTCACGAGCGAGGGACACCGCAAGCAGCTCCGCACGCAACAAAACTTTGCGCTGCGGACTATCGTAGACGCCCCTCGTTTCGTGAGGAACGACGTCATCCACCGGGACCTCGGGATCGAGAGCCTGGATGAGTTTGTGCGGCGACTGGCGAAGGGGATGTTCGCGCGTGCCGACGCATCTGCCTGGCCTCATATCAGGCAGATTGCGCCCTTGCATGCGCGCCCCCCCGACGCCAGACCCCTCCCGCGCGACCTGGCCGCGGACATTGCCCCCACCACACCGGATTGACGCCTCGAGTGATCCGCAATCAGGTTACACGCGGGTCACCCGACACAATAAGACTCCACATATGTACACACACATATGTTACGTAATGTGTTCTAAGTTAATATAGGCATGCTACGTAACTAACACAGACATCCACTACTACACAGACGCTTAAAAATAACGCGTGCGGGCGCGACGCGGGCCGCGACGCACGCAGCCACTGAGCGGCGGTACATTTCATTACAAGCCGCTCACACACACACAACAGTTTCTCCCTCAAACCGCAAACGGCTAGATCTGTGACCGGGGCGAGGGAAAACTACACCCTTACTCTGTAGGAGCGTCGAGTCGGCATCTCTGTCGCTGGTCGTCACCCGCTAGGCCTCCCCCAGGCAACTGGGGGTCTCACCTGGCGGTGACAGACCGCCGAGATGTCGTGAAGAAAGCGGCGCTATAGACATAGCGTCGTGGCGCGCCTACAGAAATACACAGAGCAATCAATCACACGGACGCGTTAAAATTACGCGTCCGACTATCTGCCGAACGCCGAACTAGGCGAATAAAGCGACGGGCCCGCAGTTGCGGGCCACGGTAAAGCTTCCGCGGGCAAGGGGCGAAGCCCCGACCCCGCACGCCACGCCCCCTTACGGGGACGTAGCGACATCCAGTCCAGTCCGAACGTGAACTCGCGATTTTCACTCGGCGCGCGGCAGCGGTAGCGGACGGACGTGTTTGTGGTTCGAGTGCTCCCGATTCCGGCTCTGTGGTTCCTGCTCTCAAGATTTCGTCGCACCTCGCGACGATCTTCTATAGTCCTATTTTTAATAGTGACTATCTTCAGCTACTAGCTGTGTGCCTTTTTCAAGGCACAGCTAGTATAGTATTTCTATTAATAGAAATAGTCGAAAAACGGTCGTCGGGTTTTTCTGTCCCCTTCAGGGAAAAACCACAGTTTCGTGGTCCTCGGTGGATACCTTACGGTGCCAACGAAGCCGAGTGGGGTGTTGACCCAATCACACCCGCCGATCCCCATCAGGGTGAGGCAGTCAGTTGGACGGGTCCCAGTGTTCGGCCTTGGGGGGTCTCCTAGTCGGCATTGGTGACAGTTTTCCTTCAACAGCTACACACCTGGTGTCGGTTGGGTGTGTCTACCCCTTCGCACCAGACCCATGTTAGGACCCCGTTGCACAAATAAGATAGGCAACGGGCCAAAGCAAGCTTAGGGCTCACCAGTAGGTACTCACCTCCCTGTCTATACCCGGCAGGGAGGGTCACACATCCCCGGACAAGTCCATCCGGGGAGATAGGTTTAGGGAATGTTAGGCTCCCCCGACATTTAAATATGCCGGTCGTCATCGATCCTAGTGCGGATCCCACCGCAAAGTCGGTGCTCCTCATTTTAAAAGTCCTCAAGACTATCCTGCAAAAGGAAAGTCTAGAGGAAAAATATGCCGATGAGGTCACTCAACTCCATCGCGCTATATTCCCCGACCTAGCCATCGCTGACTTCAGCGATGTCCTAGTAGCCCCTCACGCCCCTGAGAGCCCGCTCAGTCCGTCCGTTCCCTCCAGGGACATGGACGTCGACGAGCCCGCTTCTCAGAGGCGGCCCGATACCCCAATGCCTGCTTCTTCAAAGCGGGCTGTCACCCCCTTCCCCACTATCCCACAGCTGTCCGACTCTGAGGCTAACCACTCTTCTTCCTCCCATTCCGATGACGAAGGCTTCGTGCCCGTCACCGGGAAGGGGAACAAGAGGAAGAAGAAGAAGCAGAGCACCACCCAGGCCACCAAGGTGGTCGCGGTGGAGGAACCTGCCTCTAGCCCCAGCTCCCCCATTCCCCCCCACCCCCCCCGCGGTGCTCACCCCCACCGCCCTGACCCCTCTTACCCCCGCTCCATCCTCGAGTCAGGATGCCCCCATGCCCCCGGCTCCCTCTGCTTCTGGCACCCAGAAGAAGAAGATCCCCCCCCCTCCCCCTGTCTACATCCAGGACAAGGCGAAGTGGACCGATATCTCCAAGTGGTGCTGCGATCAAAAGATCGCTTACACCAGCGCCCGCAATACCCAACAGGGTATCAAGGTGACCATCCCGACGTCGAAAGACTATCGGGACATCACTCGACTCCTCCGTTCCAGAGGTGTGGCGTTCCACACCTTCTCCCTCCCCGAGGAGAAACAGACTCGCGTGGTGATCAAAAGGATCCCACGTGAAATCCCTTCCGCCGACATTAAGGATGACTTAACGTTGCAGGGCATCCCTGTCGACGAAGTCCACCGCATGCACCGCGCCCGCAGCGGCGAGGCATTCGACATGGTCCTCGTGGTTTGTCCCCCCACCGAGGCCCGCATCCACCCGATATTCAATGTCAAAGCCATCTGCAACCTGACGGGCTTTGACATTGAAAAGCCCCACAAAAACTCCACGATCGGGCAGTGCCACCGCTGTCAACTTTACGGGCACTCGCAAAAGCATTGCTATGCTAAGCCCAGGTGCGTCAAGTGCCTGGGTGAGCACGGCACTGCGGACTGCACCCGCCCTAAAGACCGCTCGCTCTGCACGGAGCCTCCCAGCTGCGTGCTCTGCGGGCAGACAGGGCATCCCGCTAATTACAGAGGCTGCCCCAAAGCCCCCAAGGCTCCCTCCTCCAAACTGGCAAAGCGCTCTGACGCTCGCCAGCAGAGGGAAGCTCCCTCGACCTACAAGGCTCCCTCCGCACAAATTCCAGCAAGGCTTAGCCCCCAGAGGCCTAGCCCCTGGAATCAGCTGCAACATCAGCTGGCCTTCCCCTCCATGGGTACTCCCAAACCCCAACCCCCCCCCTCCCGCATCCCCCCACTCATGGACCCCCGTATTCGCGCTCCAGCGCCTCTCGTTCAGCCGCTTCCTGCTCCGGCAGTAGCCCGCCCCCCCCCTCCCCCTCCCCCCGCGGCTGCACTCGACCCCTTCTCGGTGATCACCACGTCTTATATGACGTTTTTCACCCCACGCGCTAGGCAAATGGCCGACGAGATCGTCGCTGCCAGAAATGCCAATGACGTGATGCGGATCCCCCAAATTTTCAACGCGTACCCGGAGATTACGCAAGCCATGTCCTCCCTCGCTAACCCATCTACCCCCCATTATGGATAATACACCCGTAGCTAGGTTCAAACCCCGATCCCTTAACTTAGGCTTCTTCAATGCCAACGGCATTAACGGTCAAAGAGATGAGATCGCGGAATTCCTCCGCGACCATCAGATAGATATCCTGCTAGTTCAGGAAACCTTCCTCAAACCCCGTAGGCGTAACCCATCCATAGCGAACTATCGCATAGTTCGCAATGATAGGACTCGCTGTCACAGAGGCGGCACCCTCATCTATTATAAAAAGGAGCTCTATTGTATCCCGATGGATCCTCCTGCCCTCGCTCAAATAGAAGTCTCTGTTTGCCGCCTAGGCATGACTGGCCATCAGCCGATCACCCTAGTCTCTGCCTACCTCCCTCCCCGCACCCCAGCAGCAGAGAATCCCCATGAGATCTCCAACGATCTCTCTTCCTTACTAGGCATGAGTGACTCCGTTATTATAGCGGGCGATCTCAATGCCAAACATCCGGCTTGGAATAGTTCCAAATCTTCCTTCAGAGGTCGACTCTTACTCGACCTGTCTAATACTATGAACTTTGACGTCATCGCCCCGATGACTCACACTCACTTTCCCCATGACCCCAACCATTCCCCAGATGTCCTAGACACGGCGCTCCTTAAGAACGTCAACCTTAGGTTAAACTCAATAGAAACGGTGCAAGAGCTTACCTCTGACCACCGTCCAGTTGTCATGAAACTGGCCCCCCGCATAGGTCTCCCCGACCCCACTCAGCCCCCGGCCACCAGAAAGGTCACGGACTGGAGGAAAGTAGGCGAACTGCTGAAATCCAACACGTCCCCCCAGCTAGACTCAATCCCCGAGCAGTTCGACTCTGCCGCGGACACAGTGGCCGCGATCGACTCGCTCACGGACCACGTACAAACGGTTTTGAACGATTGTTCAAGGCAAGTTCCAGCGGAGGATAACTTCCGCTTCAAATTGCCGGCCGATGTACGTGATCTGATGACCGAGAAGAACGCGGCCACCCGTGCCTACAGCAACTTTCCCTGCCCCGCTAACAAATCTCACATGCGTTACTTACAACGTAAAGTAAGTTCTCGCATCGCTGAGCTGCGTGAAGCGGGCTGGGATAAGACGCTCAGCGACCTAGAACCGACTCACCTAGCTTTCTGGCAGCTCCAGAGGAAACTCCGGTCCCAACAGAGCGCCGCCATGCCCCCACTAGTCCGCCCAGACAGGACCATAGCTTTCGATGACGTCGACAAGGCCGAATGCCTAGCCGACAGTCTCGAGGCTCAATGCTCACCTAGCCTATTGCCAGTAGACCAAGCGCATCTCACTGAGATAGACGCTGAAGTCGAACGCAGACTCGCTCAACCCCCCGTAGAGGACCCTGACGATCCTCTGCCCCCCGTCACCCCTGACGAGGTGCACGAGATCATCAAGGGTCTTAAAGTCCGCAAAGCCCCCGGTTCAGATGGTCTCACTAATAGAGTGGTCCAACTATTCCCATCCCACTTGATAATGCTGTTGACCATCATCTTCAATGGTGCTCTCAACAACAACATCTTCCCCCAAACGTGGAAGGAAGCCACGGTCATAGGTATCCCTAAACCCGGCAAGCCCAAGAGCGAGCCCTCTAGCTACCGCCCCATCAGTCTGCTCAAGGTACTCGGAAAGATCTACGAGAGGCTTATTTATAAGCGTCTCAGAGACTTTGCCGAGACCAAGGGCCTCATACCGAATGAACAGTTCGGGTTCCGCACCCAACACTGCAGCATCCACCAGGCCCACCGCATAGTCGAGCATATAAGCGAAAGCTTCATGCGAGGCTCATTAGTCGGTGCGGTCTTCTTCGATATAGCGAAGGCTTTCGACAAAGTCTGGCACAACGGCTTAATATACAAGCTGTACCAACTCGGTGTGCCTGATCGTCTCGTGCTCATCTTACGAGACTTTCTGTCGAACCGCACCTTCCGCTACCGCATAGAGGGCGCCCTGTCCTCCCCCCGACCCATTCGTGCAGGTGTCCCACAGGGTTCTGTCATCTCCCCGCTCATCTTCACGCTGTTCACCAGCGATATCCCAAAGAGTAAGAAGGCACAGTTGGCTCTGTTCGCAGACGATACGGCCATCTACTCCAAGGGCCGTTGCCCCGATGCGATTCACCACACTCTCCAGGCCTCTGTCGACAAGCTCGGCGAATGGTTCAGGAAGTGGCGAATCGAAGTCAATCCCGACAAAAGTCAGGCGGTACTATTCTCCAAGCCGCGTAGGCTCCCCCCCCTCCCCGAGCCCCTCACCATGTTCGGCAAGCCGATCCCTTGGGAGAAGCAAGCCAAATACTTGGGTGTCGTCCTCGATAATCACCTCAATTTCAAAGAGCACATAAAGCAGGTCCGTTCGCGGGCCGCTTTCGCTCTAGGTAGGCTCCACTCCATCCTAAATGCAAAAAGCAAATTGTCACTTAGGTGCAAATTGCGCATTTACACGGCATGCATCCGCCCGATCATGACATATGCATGTGTCGTATTTGCCCACGCTGGGCCCCATCACATCCATAGGTTACAAGCCCTCCAAAACCGATTCCTCCGTAAAGCTACGGGTGCCCCATACTACGTCCGAAACGTAGCCCTCCACCTCGATCTTAAAATCCCCACCATAGCCCAATTCATGAAACGCCTTTCCAAGCGTTTCTTTGACTCTGCCGCCAAGCACCGCAACCCCCTGGTTGTGAAGGCGGCCAACTATATCCCCTCTCGCATTAGTCGTACTCGCCGTCCGAGGCACGCACTGACCGACCCCGACGACCCCATAACTCTCCTCCAGGAGAGTAATAGGGCCACTAGTACGGTTCTTAAAACCAAACGTCGTCCGACATTCCGACCTCGCCGTCGAGGTCCTCCGCGATCGCGACCGCGACCCCAATCCGATCAGACTCCTCCCCCCCGACCCTTGCCAGACGACCCGACGCCAGCCCGGGCTGACGTAGTGCCGTCAGTAGTCTTAAACTCCCCGATCCAGCCTGTCCCGACTTGCTGCCCTCCCACCAGCGACGCCCTAAGCCGAGGTCCGTACCCCGCAGGGGGTGCCCTTAGCGAGCAGTCGCTTAGTTTTAGTTAGTTTTAGTTTTTATGCCCCTGGCTGGAGGCTTTAAGTTAGCTTAGAGCATCTCCGCAGGACAGTCCGGTTAAGTAGTCAATACCTTAGTGGTAAAACTATGAGATGCCATTCCAAAAAAAAAAAAAAAAAAAAACTCGCGATTTTATTCCGTCTCGTACGTTCGAAGTGTGTAGGTTCGCGCGCGTCCGTTGCGTGTATTTTCAGTTGATCTATTATTATTTATCTTTCGTTTCGTGTTTACAATGGCGCGTACTAAGCAGACCGCTCGTAAATCCACCGGTGGTAAGGCGCCGAGGAAACAGCTCGCCACCAAGGCTGCGCGCAAAAGCGCACCGGCCACCGGTGGCGTTAAGAAACCCCATCGCTACAGGCCCGGCACTGTGGCCCTCCGTGAGATTCGTCGCTACCAGAAGAGTACCGAACTGCTGATCCGCAAGCTTCCGTTCCAGCGTCTCGTGCGTGAGATCGCGCAGGACTTCAAGACCGATCTCCGTTTCCAGAGCTCCGCTGTTATGGCGCTGCAGGAGGCTAGCGAAGCTTATCTCGTCGGTCTCTTCGAAGACACCAACCTGTGCGCGATTCACGCGAAGCGCGTCACCATCATGCCCAAAGACATCCAGTTGGCGCGCAGGATCAGAGGCGAACGCGCTTAAACTGCTAACGTCACAATACACATCGCCCTCCACGTAGACTGCCTTCGTGCAGTGCAACGTGTCTGTGGCTGTGGCTGTGCGTTCACATAAAAGGCCCTTTTCAGGGCCACATATATATCGGATAATTAAATGTTTCTTTATATCAGACGTCACAAAAACGCTACCTACCTACCTACCTACCTACCTACCTACCTACCTACCTACATACATACATACATACATACAAAACGAAACAAACACCTAAGTAATACTAAACTTATAAGTAAATTACATAATTATACATAACAACAATGAATAAAGTCGAGAGAGAGAGAAAAACAGTCGCCCAATTTTTTCGTCATATTATAATGGATGATTTTAAAAAGTTAACGTTTCATGCCTATAGTATTTAGGCTACGATCGATCTATGATAATAATGTTGTGTATTATTATTATAACGGCATAGGTACTTTAGATACTTGGTTTTATTTATTTTAACTTTTTATGGGGGACGAAAAAAAAAAAAAAAAAAAAATATATATATATATCATGTAAGTTCTGTTTTAAGAGACAGACATCGTCCAATCAACGAGGAGCGCCTGCTCGCCTCGCCCCGCGCACCTCACGTCTCTGTTCCCCCCGCCCGCTGAGCTCCGCGTTTAGTATAAATATAACGCCCGACGGGCCAAATTTTTAAGTCAGTCGCTCGCGTCGTTCGTGTGCGCTATCTCGTGTCGAGTTTGTTATCGTGTTATTTTGAAACCCCACTGCAAAGAAGATGACCGGTCGCGGTAAGGGAGGAAAGGGTCTGGGAAAAGGAGGAGCCAAGCGTCACAGGAAGGTACTTCGTGATAACATCCAAGGTATCACGAAGCCCGCCATCCGTCGTCTGGCCCGCAGAGGCGGCGTGAAACGTATCTCCGGTCTGATCTACGAAGAGACTCGCGGTGTGCTTAAAGTGTTCCTAGAGAACGTCATTCGCGACGCCGTCACTTACACCGAGCACGCCAAGAGGAAGACCGTCACCGCCATGGACGTCGTCTACGCTCTGAAGCGCCAGGGTCGCACCCTGTACGGTTTCGGCGGTTAAACACCTGCTGCATGCCCCGCGTGTACGTGTTGCCTGCGCAACCAGCTCTACATACTGTGGTGGACGTGTGTGTGTTGTGTTTGTTGTGAACATAATCATACCGTTCAACCATACGTATGTAGACGCGCACATAAAAAAGGCCCTTTTCAGGGCCGCATATGATTCGATATTATTAAATATGTTTCTTGAGTGGAATTGTCCTAAAAACGTACCTCTACCTACCTACCTACCTACCTACTTACTTACATGTATGCAAGTACCTACCATTATTGTACTGCGAGTGACATTCATTCAATTCGTTACCAATACTCACTAGGCATCGTACCTACCTACCTACCTACCTACCTACCTACTTAGGTTTTGGAGTTTTTAATGAAATATCGTAATTATATTAATTATTAATATATCCGATTTATTGTTATCTTACAATTACCAACTTGCTTCCTTTAAACTTAAGTACTAAATTATAGTTGATGCTTGTTGTTGTTGTTGTTCTTCTACGTGTGAAAAGCCCATCGCCCGCCATTCACCGAGTGAGGTGTACTGTACAGTAGGTGGGTATACTGGAATTGAAAAATAAAAGCAAAACATTAGTAAATACTTACGTTGTAGAACATCTACCTACCTACTTACTTACCTACCTACCTACCTACCTACTCGTTTGATCGCCCCACGGTGCGCGTGCCGTATGTTTATGTCGCGTTGTTATTGCAATTTTGATCGCATCTAATGTGAAGATGTTTTTTTTTTTTTTTTTTGTTGTTTTTTATTTACGTGTCTTTTTTATTTCGCGTATCTTTAATAGTAATTATTTTATAATATAGGTACTTAAGTACCTAGCCGTATTACGGGCGGGCTGGCTGCTTACTGTGAAGAGAACGCGGTACACGGGCCGCCAGCCGCGCACGGTACTGGCGCGCCCGCCGAGCGGGAGTACGTCTATTGTCGTTTTACACACTGTTTAATACGCTTTCCGATGCGATTATACCGATCCGTGCACTGTCCACTCGTCGAAGGGCACTCTCGTCTTTTAATATTACTATATTAATAGGTTGCACGTCCTGGACGGAGTCGTCCGTCCTTAACAGTTCGGCGCTCGCGGTGTTTTACGACGCTTCACTTTTAGGTCGATAATACCTTCGCGAGACGGTGTGATATCGACGAAGTCCTGTCACCACACAAGCTCGATATCCTCCCTGTTGACGCGTCGACCTCGATCGCCACTAACTATCACTTTTATAGAGAAAATAACGATTTGAACACGACCCGACCTGCGCTTCGTACGCAGTCGCCAAAATAAAACACCGCCACGGGCTAAACGCGCACCTCACTCGCCCCGAATTCCCACACCCGCATCGTCAACTTCATGACCTATCCGAAACCGTTCAATCTCGTTGCACTCGGCGCCGTTAACCATTCTTTTTCTTTGTTTTATTAGATACGTGTTAGTGAAAACTTTCAAGCGTTCATACGAGAAAACGTCCCGCGACATCACGGCGCTCGTTACGGTAAAGTTCCGTCGTACCTAAGCGTACGTTTACGAAATTCGTAAAACCTATAAGTGGCGACATCTAAGTCTCTCTCTCTTTATACGTCTTATTATCGTCACTCCACTCGTGTTGTCAGTGTGAATTTATTAACTACTACTTAAAATACAATGGCAGATACCGCAGTCGCTACCGAGGCTCCCGCGCCCGCTACACCGGCGAAGAAGCAGGCGAGGCAGGCCGGCGGCGCCGGCGCCGCTAAGAAACCGAAGGCGAAGCCGACCCATCCCAAAACATCCGAGATGGTCAACAACGCCATCAAGGAGATGAAGGAGCGCAGCGGATCTTCCCTGCAGGCGATCAAGAAGTACATCGCCGCGCAGTACAAGGTCGACGCGGAGAAACTGGCTCCGTTCATCAGAAAATATCTGAAGAGCGCCGTCGAATCTGGTGCACTGATCCAGACCAAGGGCAAGGGTGCCTCCGGCTCCTTCAAGCTCGAGTCGAAATCGCACCACGCCAAGAAACCCGCCGGTGCCGCTGGAAAGGCCGCCGGCAAGGCGCCCGCCGCCGCCGCGAAGACGAAGAAGGCGACCGCCTCTGCGGCCGGCGCCAAGACCAAGAAGGCAGCGGCCGCCGCCGCCTCTGCCGCCTCCGGTTCACCTGCAAAGTCCAAGGCATCGGCAGCCGCCGCCGCCAAGGACAAGAAGGCCGCCGCCGCTAAGAAGAAGCCGGCACCCAAGAAGGCCGCCGCCCCCGCTAAGGCGAAGGGAGGCGCCGCTCCCAAAGCTAAGAAGACAGCGAAGCCGCCGACCAAGAAACCTAAAGCGCCTAAACCCAAGAAGGCTGCGGCTACACCCAAGTCGAAGCCGGCAGCCAAGAAAGCGTCCGCCGCTAAGAAGTAAGCTACGGTCGCGTTCGCGTTACACCGGCGACGGCGACGACGACGACGACAGCGGCGCAGAGTCGGCTGACCACGCCACCATCATCAATACAACACAACAACAACAACAGCAACAGCTGATGAGTGATAGTGACAAGTGTGCGTGCGCGTCTTACCTATCTTCAACCTACTGTGTGTGATGATGTTTTGTATAATACCTAATATTATAAACACACTGTAGAGAGAGGCGCGCGCGCGTGCTTTGTGCGTTTGTTTTCATCATCGTCCAACCGCGCGCACGCAGTACGTACGCGTCTATCGTCCTCGGGAAGGAGGGTGCGGAACGCGCTCGACGTGTCTCAAGCTCGTCACCAACGATTCATCGGAAGCAAGCAAGCAAGCAAGCAACTGAAGAAACCACGGACGACGGCACCGAGATGCTTAGCGCGCGTGCATGCGCTCACCACACCAAAAAGCCCTTTTCAGGGCTAACAATAATATCATGAATACGAACAGTATTCGTTTCTAAAACACAGAGAGTCAAAACGTTGTAAAATACCTAATAACATACGCACTTATATACATACACGAAATAACTCCTAAAATAATTTAGGTAGGTACCTATCTAAGTAGGAAATAAATAAATATATATTATATTTAAATAAATAAATAGATAGATAGATAGATACATACATACATACATACATACATACATACATACATACAAACATACTACACTGCACTATTTCAATATTCGACACTAGGTATGTTATTTATTAGTAGATTTCAGACTACACTACACTATAATTATAATAGCATACGGTTCATAGCACAACAATGTCGCTCGCCATACATTTATTTAGAACACGTTCATACTGGCGAGCTATATTTTTGTTTAAATGAAATCAGCTTAATACAAAATAACTTTGAATATATAAAAAAAAAAAAACAAAAAAAAAAAAACACATACCTACCTAGGTATGTCATTTTTTTTTTTTTTTTTTTTTTTTTTTTTTTTTTTAAAAGGTCTTGGCTGGATTACTGATCATAATAATTTTTGTTTCATATTAATTAGATAAAAATGTACTTTCAAGTAATAAGCAATAATCGTGACAATTTATCAAATGATCAAAAATATCAGTTTATGCAGTGTAAGTGACGCCGCTCGCGCGCTTGCGCGTTTTGTGAATAAGTTTCGTTAGCTGTGCACCCCTCCCACTGACACAGCCACTCGCGGCGCGTATAAATACCACGGAATTCCGTGTCGGAACGACAGTCCGCAACATTGTCGCGCAGGGTAAGGTCGCCCGCTACCTGCTCAAACCTGTGCTCTCATCCCGCATCCCGGCGCGCGTCAAATTGGGCGTGTACAAATTGTACGTGCGCCCAATATTGACGTACGCCGCCCCGGCGTGGTTCGCCCTCACGAGCGAGGGACACCGCAAGCAGCTCCGCACGCAACAAAACTTTGCGCTGCGGACTATCGTAGACGCCCCTCGTTTCGTGAGGAACGACGTCATCCACCGGGACCTCGGGATCGAGAGCCTGGATGAGTTTGTGCGGCGACTGGCGAAGGGGATGTTCGCGCGTGCCGACGCATCTGCCTGGCCTCATATCAGGCAGATTGCGCCCTTGCATACGCGCCCCCCCGATGCCAGACCCCTCCCGCGCGACCTGGCCGCGGACATTGCCCCCACCACACCGGATTGACGCCTCGAGTGATCCGCAATCAGGTTACACGCGGGTCACCCGACACAATAAGACTCCACATATGTACACACACATATGATACGTAGTGTGTTCTAAGTTAATATAGGCATGCTACGTAACTAACACAGACATCCACTACTACACAGACGCTTAAAAATAACGCGTGCGGGCGCGACGCGGGCCGCGACGCACGTAGCCACTGAGCGGCGGTACATTTCATTACAAGCCGCTCACACACACACAACAGTTTCTCCCTCAAACCGCAAACGGCTAGATCTGTGACCGGGGCGAGGGAAAACTACACCCTTACTCTGTAGGAGCGTCGAGTCGGCATCTCTGTCGCTGGTCGTCACCCGCTAGGCCTCCCCCAGGCAACTGGGGGTCTCACCTGGCGGTGACAGACCGCCGAGATGTCGTGAAGAAAGCGGCGCTATAGACATAGCGTCGTGGCGTGCCTACAGAAATACACAGAGCAATCAATCACACGGACGCGTTAAAATTACGCGTCCGACTATCTGCCGAATGCCGAACTAGGCGAACAAAGCGACGGGCCCGCAGTTGCGGGCCACGGTAAAGCTTCCGCGGGCAAGGGGCGAAGCCCCGACCCCGCACGCCACGCCCCCTTACGGGGACGTAGCGACATCCAGTCCTCGGAACGACATTAAGTAGATTCTTTCGGCGCGCGCACTTCTGTACGCGTGTTTCGTTGTTTTCGTGAGTTGTTCTATAAACAAATCTTTCAATTATGTCTGGTCGCGGTAAAGGTGGCAAGGTGAAGGGAAAGGCAAAGTCCCGTTCCAACCGTGCTGGTCTCCAGTTCCCCGTGGGTCGTATTCACAGGCTGCTGCGTAACGGAAACTACGCCGAGCGCGTGGGTGCCGGCGCTCCTGTCTACTTGGCCGCCGTGATGGAGTATCTGGCTGCTGAGGTCCTCGAGTTGGCCGGCAACGCCGCGAGAGACAACAAGAAGACCAGGATCATCCCGCGTCATCTTCAATTGGCCATCCGCAACGACGAGGAGTTGAACAAGCTGCTCTCCGGTGTGACGATCGCTCAAGGTGGTGTGCTGCCGAACATCCAGGCCGTGCTACTGCCCAAGAAGACCGAGAAGAAGGCTTAAACGTGGTGCCGCGACGTTCAGACAGAACGTGGTGCTTCGTGCGAGTGCCCCCGCACGCGTACTTCGATATAATATTTATGACTATATATCTATTATGTCGGTTGCGCGATGCTCTCAGCTCGTATGCATACAAAACAAAAGGCCCTTTTCAGGGCCACAATATGATTCGTCAAATTAAAACAAAGACAATTTCTTTATAGGTGTTGTCGTCAAACAAAAACGTACCCCTACCTACTTAATGCTTAACGATTACAAGTAAGCTGAAACTATTATGTACATCATTATTGAACCGTAGTCACAATACCTACTTACTACCTACCACTCGGGTCATTCATTACACACAAAGTAGAGAGTTAGTACCTACCTCATATTGTAGTTTAATTTACTGAAAAAAAAAAAAAAATTATTGCTTTGCCCTCTCCTCACGAGTTAATTTATTAACAATATAATAATATTATGTAGTAGACCTTTAGGTAGGCAGTACAAAACGTTGTTGGGTTACCTACACTGTACCTAGTATGATAGAAATTAAGTATGATAGTTTTATACATCACTGCTGATAAGAACTGCTTATTTACACACAATACGAAATATCAAAATTTAAATTCATTATAAAAATAATATACACTACCTATTTCTAATGTAATTTTACATAGGTAGTTTTAGTTTTAATATTACCCTACTACCTACTGAGATGTAGTTTTTCTTTTTTTTTTTTACATTTTCAAAAATAATGACGAACACAAGCATCGCCCCGCCCCCTTCGTCTCCCTCCCGGGCATCCCCTCTCCCCGCGCGCTCGCTTCGGAGCGTTCTGATTGGTCCGCCGGTGCGTCGAATTTCTCATCGCTCGCCGCAACTGTGCGCCGCGAGCGTTAATATAAATACAACTGTTGAAACGGTTATGTTTTAGCATCACAAAGAATGAGGTTGAATGCTTGAGGATTCGCCCAGTGGCCGACCCACTGCCTACGAGTCCACACGTATAGTGCAGTGAGCTTCCGCGCGGACCGCAATTTTTAATCCGTTTTCTCTGTGCGTGTACAGGAGACCGTCGGTGCCTGTGCAGGCACAGAGAAAGCAGCCCCGGGCTGCCCGGCGCGTACGCGTCGTCGCGGTCGCGGAGGGCCACGACACCCTGTGATGCCGAAACCCGGCAAGCGCGGCTCGCTTGGCCGCGATGCCGGGGCCGAGGAGGTGCGACCGGCGTTGGACCGGGCACTGTCGTTGCCTAATTTAGGCGACGTATTGCCCGGTGCGCCGTCGGCCGGACCACCATCAAGACCCACCAAAAGTGGGAAGAAGAAGGGAGGGGGGGGATTAGGGACCGCTGTTGCTGCCGGCACACCGACGTCATCGGCGCCTGCGCGCGTTGCGCCAACGCCGTCGACGAGCCGGCAGCACGCGGTCCCCATCCGCCCAGCCGCTTTCCGTCCGGTGCCCATACAGGCCCCGGGACCTGCAGCGACACAAAGTCGCGCGCCGCATGCGCGCGCCGCCGCCCCGCTGGCGCGTGTCCCCGCGCCCGCACCACCCGCAGCGCCCGCGGCACGGCACGCCGCGCCGCACGCGCGCCCCGCGCCACCCGCGCAGGCACCTATGCCGCCCGCGCGTACACGCGCGCCCCCTGCCCGTACCGCGGCCCCACCGCCGCGGTTCGCATCACCGCCGCAGCCCCCGCGCCCGGCCGCCCCGGCTCCCCGCCCCTCGATGGCGGGCCCGGTGCTGGCTGAGCGGGAGCGACCTGCAAGCGCAGGCCACTTCAGGCCACCCACAGTGGCAACCGCGGTGCCCGCTTCGCCGGCGCCCCCCAAGACTTCGGCCTACGATTCTCCGGCGATGCTGTCGGCATGCTCCTCACGTGTGGGGTCGAGCATGTCGCTGGCGTCTATGGACTCGGCGACCTCCGGTCGCGGCGACGTGTCTGGAGACACGACCCCGCGATCCGGGGGGCGCCCCCTCATCGGAAGCCAAGCAGCCGCCGGCGACACTCCCATGTCACCGGCCTCACCGACGCCGTCGCTGGACTTCGGCTTCGAGTTTCGGCTCGACCCAAAGCCGCAGCGACGACGAAGAAGCTCCGGCGAGACCGCGTCGGAGGAGGCCAAAAGGTACTGCCCCAACCCGCCGCGGCCACAGCGCGACAGCGCGCCGCGGGGTCGGGCGGTACCCAGGTCGCCTACTTTTGCCGACGCGGTCCGCACCTCACCGCCGCTGACACCCACGGGGGTAAGTGCCGCGAGGCGCCCACCTGCCTCACCGCCCCCCCCCGCATCCCCTTCCGCCCCCCCCGGCCCCGCTCCGTCGACAAGCACGACGTCGCAGCCCATGCCGGGGAAGAAGAAGGAAAAGAAGCTTAAATTCCCCCCGCTGGTAGCGGAGAAGCTGCCGAACTGGGCGAGCCACTTCCGGGCCATCGCGGGAAAACTGGGCCGGCCGCCAAACGCTCGTCCTTACGGGACCGGGGTGAGATTCACCCCGGACACTGAGGAAGAGTACCGGCTGGTCCAGAGGTACCTGACTGGCCTGGAGAAGGAGAGTGGAGTCTCCTGGTTCGCGTACTCGCTGCCAGCGGAAAGGAATTTGAAGATCGCCATCAGGGGCCTGCCAGTAGACACGGACCCGAAGGAGATCGAGGAAGAACTCCGGGAGCTTGGATACCAGCCGGAGTACGTGCGCCATATAAAAGGTGCACAGGGACGACCCGGCTGCGTATTCCACGCAATCCTGAAAAGGACCCCGGACGTCCGCCAGATATACGACACCGACGTCTTCATGATGATGCGCGGTGTCAAAATTGAGGCTTGGCGTGGGAAGCGCGGGCCCGCGCAGTGCCACCGTTGCCAGCGATTCCGCCACAGCTCGCACCAATGTCACCGCCCGCTCGCTTGTGTGCGATGCGGCGGCGAGCACGCGGCACGCGACTGCCCGCGCCCACGGGAAGAACCGGCAACATGTGCAAACTGCGGGGGGCCACACCCCGCTAATAACATCAGATGCCAGGTGTTCCTGGACGAAATCAGGAACAGGCGAGCGGGGACAGCCGCCATCACGGCTAGACGCCGGACACAAGCGGTCACAGAAAGGCCGCAAGTGTCACCAGAGGCCAACGCCACGACATTGATGGCGGCGGCCAATGCACCCAAGGAGCGGATCCAAGCCTCAACCTCAGGGCGGAGGCGAAGGAGGAACCGAAAGAGAGGGGGTAAGGGTAAGAATCCCCCCCCCCCCTCAGCGACACAGGAGGAAAATATCCCGTCGGCCGACCCTGCCTACACTGCACAGGTCGAGGCGCGATACACAAAAGGCGAACCTACCACTAGCGCCACGATGGCGCAGCGGAGCAGTGGTGAATCAAAAAGGTTCGCCCATAAGACGCCAGGCGCCGCTCCGGTAGCACCTAGCGCCATAAAGACGTTGCGGCGGAATGTCGCAACAAAGTCGGCAGGTGCAATGCCACAGAGTAGCGGCGCCTCTAATACGAAATCCAGTACGGCAACCACAGCCTACAACAAGAAAACAGAATTCACGACCTGTGCCATACAACTACTGATGGACCTTATAAAGGCCATCCGGCAGGGTCATGACATAGAGACGGTCATCCTTGACGGTCTGGCCACACTACTAACCTTGTATAATGGCTAGACCGTTAAGGGTGATTCACTGGAACGCCCGCGGCCTACGGGATAAGGTCGCTCCCCTTCGCCATCTCCTTCGGGAACAAGACGTCGACGTGGCGCTACTCAACGAGACGCACCTGGGACCTGAGGATAGGGTCAGGTTCCCAGGATACCACGTATATAGGAAGGATGAGAGGTCGGCTCAACACGTCCGATACCGTGGTCTGGCGGTACTCGTGAGACGGAGAGTCGTCCACCAACTTCTTCCCTCGCCCACCCTCAACTCACTGTACGCGCTGGGCGTGCAGCTACATGTTGCCGGCGAGGACGTAGACGTCTACGCGTGCTACAAGCCGCCCGCGACTCGATTAGATCTTCACGAGTTGCGGGCGCTTGTAAGCGGCTCATCGCACGCGACTATCCTTGCCGGCGACCTAAACTGCAAGCACCCGGCGTGGAACAGCTTGAATCTGAACTCTGAGGGAAGGCGGCTCTTCGCGGACGCGGAAGCCTTCGGGTACTCGGTGGCCGGGCCAGAGACGCCTACCCACTACCCAGACGCAGCCCGGTACATGCCTGACGTACTGGACGTCGTAGTCCACCGAGGGCTACACTGTCAGATCACGCAGCAAGTGATAGACGACGAGTTACAATCGGACCACCAGCCCGTGCTCGTCGTCTTATCGGGAATGCCGACCTCACTGAAGCCACTAGCGCCACGCCGACGTATTGACTGGACAATCTTCGGAGAGAAGCTAGACACAAACACGCCCACTCGGCCCATCGTTACCTCCGCGGACGTGGACCAGACGGCGGGTGACGTCACTGCTTGCATCCAGAGCGCCTTGGAAGCGGCGACAACGACGATGCCGCAGGGGGGAGGGCAATTGCCGCCCCTGCCGGCCTACATCACGACGATGATCGCCGTGAAGAGGCGTCTACGCAAGCAGTGGCAACAGCTTAGATGCCCCACTTTAAAAAGACAACTTAACCGTCTCGCGGAGAAGGTAAAGGCCGAGTTGCAGGCACACACCGCCGCGGGCTGGGAGGAACGCATCGACGCGACCACAGACGACTGGCCGTCGGTGCACAAACTCTGCCGTCAATTAAAGAATACCCCAGCCCCGGTAAGACCGCTGTTAGACAGCGGCGGGGCGCTCAAGTATGTAGCGGAGGACCGGGCGGAGGTCTTCGCCATCCACCTGGAGCGTCAGTTCCAACCGAACCCGACTAGCGAGCGCGAACATGTCGCAGCAGTCGAGAAACACTTGGACGACTACTTCGCGGCGCCGATAGCTCCCGAAGAAGACCCAATATTCTTCTCGCCTGGCGCAGTTAGACGCGCCATCCGGAGGACGAAGCTCCGCAAGGCTCCCGGTGCGGACGGTATCACTAACGCAGCGCTGCGCCACTTGCCGTTCCGTGCAGTAGCGGCACTGGCGCGCCTGTTTACGGCGATACTGCGCACCGGGACCTTCCCCGCCTCCTGGAAGGAAGGGCGCGTCATTATGCTGCCCAAGGCGGGAAAGAATATCCTGAAGCCGGAGAGCTATCGGCCGATCACCTTACTACCGACAGTCTCCAAGGTGTTCGAGGCCCTCCTGCTGCGACATCTCCTACCCCACATCGCGCCGCGTCCGGAACAGTTCGGGTTTCGGGCGGAACACAGCACGACGCTCCAGCTGTCGAGGGTACTGCACCACCTCACGACAGCACAGAACAAGAAGGAGTACGCTGTTGCAGTATTCCTCGACATGGAGAAGGCCTTCGACCGTGTGTGGCACGAGGGCCTGGTATACAAGATGGCCACCACGGATGCGCCCCGCCGCGTTGTCAAAGTGGTGTCTAGCTTTCTCTCCCACAGGACTTTCAAGGTGGTGGTCGACGGGGCGCTCTCTAGCGCCCGCCCCGTGCGCGCGGGCGTGCCTCAAGGCAGCTGCGTGTCGCCGGCGTGTTACTCACGTTACACCGACGACATTCCCGCCACTCCAGACTCGATGCTCGCGCTGTATGCCGACGACGCCGCGTACATTACTACATCGCTAAATGCGAAGTACGCGGCCGTCAAGATGCAGCGCGCCCTCGACTTGCTCCCCGAGTGGCTGTCGAAGTGGCGGCTCTCGGTTAACGTGGGTAAAACGCAGGCGCTTGTCACCGGCTTCGCGCCCCTCCCACCACCTCTGAGACTGCAAGGAGCCGACATCGAGTGGTCGCCCCGGGTAAAATACCTGGGTGTCACCATCGATCGTCGGCTCACGATGGGGCAACATGTCCGCAACATTGTCGCGCAGGGTAAGGTCGCCCGCTACCTACTCAAACCTGTGCTCTCATCCCGCATCCCGGCGCGCGTCAAATTGGGCGTGTACAAGCTGTACGTGCGCCCAATATTGACGTACGCCGCCCCGGCGTGGTTCGCCCTCACGAGCGAGGGACACCGCAAGCAGCTCCGCACGCAACAGAACCTTGCGTTGCGGACTATCGTAGACGCCCCTCGTTTCGTGAGGAACGATGTCATCCACCGGGACCTCGGGATCGAGAGCCTGGATGAGTTTGTGCGGCGCCTGGCGAAGGGGATGTTCGCGCGTGCCGACGCGTCTGCCTGGCCCCATGTCAGGCAGATTGCGCCCTTGCATGCGCGCCCCCCCGACGCTAGACCCCTCCCGCGCGACCTGGCTGCGGACACTGCCCCCACACTACCGGATTGACGCCTCGAGTGAGCCGCACCCAGGTTACACGCGGCTCACCCGACACAAAATGACTCCACATGTGTACTCACACATAGGTTGCGTAGCGTGTGCTAAGTTAATATAGGCATGCTACGTAACTAACACAGACACCCACCACTACACAGACGCCTAAATATAACGCGTGCGGGCGCGACGCGGGCCGCGACGCACGCAGCCACTGAGCGGCGGTACATCTCACTACAAGCCGCTCACACATACATAACAGTTTCTCCCTCAAACCGCAAACGGCTAGACCTGTGACCGGGGCGAGGGAAAACTACACCTTTACTCTGTAGGAGCGTCGAGTCGGCATCTCTGTCGCTGGTCGTCACCCGCTAGGCCTCCCCCAGGCAACTGGGGGTCTCACCTGGCGGTGACAGACCGCCGAGATGTCGTGAAGAAAGCGGCGCTATAGACATAGCGTCGTGGCGCGCCTACAGAAATACACATAGCAACCAATCACACGGACGCGTTAAAGTTACGCGTCCGACTATTTACCGAATGCCATATTAGGCGAACTAAGGGACGGGCCCGCAGTTGCGGGCCACGGTAAAGCTTCCGCGGGCAAGGGGCGTAGCCCCGACCCCGCACGCCACGCCCCCTTACGGGGACGTAGCGACATCCAACCTGTGTTATGTTTTATACTGCGACTGAACTCCGTTTCGGTAGCACGTGTACTCGATAAATCCATAATGCCGCCCAAGACAAGTGGTAAAGCCGCCAAGAAGTCTGGCAAAGCCCAGAAGAATATCTCCAAGACCGACAAGAAGAAGAAGAAGCACAAGAGGAAGGAGAGTTACGCCATCTACATCTACAAGGTGCTGAAGCAGGTGCACCCCGACACCGGTATCTCCAGCAAGGCCATGTCTATCATGAACTCGTTCGTGAACGACATCTTCGAGCGCATCGCCGCCGAAGCTTCCCGTCTCGCCCACTACAACAAGAGATCGACCATCACGTCCAGGGAGGTGCAGACGTCCGTCAGGCTCCTGCTGCCCGGCGAGCTCGCCAAGCACGCCGTCAGTGAGGGCACCAAGGCCGTCACCAAATACACCAGCTCCAAGTAGAGAGCGGTCGGTAGGCTACCAAGAGCCGCCGACGCTCCGTCTCAACGCCGCCTCGTGTTTGTGTACAGTGTTAAATCCAGTGCGCTTGTTCGTGTGTCTGTCTTGTTGACTGTGGTGCGTGTTAATTGTGTCAGTGTCATCGTAATGTGCATACATACACACAAGTAGGTGGTACCTCCTACCCGCTGTGCGTCATGTATGTACGTACGAGACGCGCACGATGCACGTGCTACGAGCAAACAAACAGGCCGCGACAAACGTCTGGACGCGCACTCACAACGTGGGATGGCAGGAGTAAAAACAAAAGGCCCTTTTCAGGGCCACAAATATGTTCATGTGATAAATTCACGTTTCTTTAAATTTGATGCCAGTCAAAACGTTACTAACTAACTAACTACCTACCTACCTACCTACCTACCTACCTACCTACCTACACCTCTATATACATATTTCATTCAACAACAAATACAATATGCACAGGGCCTAAACGATAGCGTATTAAGATTGATTGCAAGTAAATGAGTAGTAGCAGGGCAGTCTTAACATGAAAAAGGCTTTAATAAGTTAGTTATATTATCATCATCAGTTATAATTATTATAAACACAATAATACAACAATAGGTACCTACATTTATTCTGTGTATGTACGAAAAATATAATGTATAGATAGGTATATTGTTTTCTTTGTTAATTCTTTATATACACTGCTAGAGAGAACGGTGTATTGTAAAAAAATAAAAAATAAATAAATATATATATAAGAAATAAATAAATAAATATATATATATATATAAATAAGTAAGTAAGTAACAGACATAGGTTTTAAAATAATTATTATTGAATTCATTGTTTAATTTTATAACAATTTTAGTTAGCTCGTTGTACTAAAGAGGGCGCGCAGGGGCGCGCGCGCTCCTGCCCGCTTAGTTGCTTTAGTATAAATAGTCCGAACGTGAACTCGCGATTTTATTCCGTCTCGTACGTTCGAAGTGTGTAGGTTCGCGCGCGTCCGTTGCGTGTATTTTCAGTTGATCTATTATTATTTATCTTTCGTTTCGTGTTTACAATGGCGCGTACTAAGCAGACCGCTCGTAAATCCACCGGTGGTAAGGCGCCGAGGAAACAGCTCGCCACCAAGGCTGCGCGCAAAAGCGCACCGGCCACCGGTGGCGTTAAGAAACCCCATCGCTACAGGCCCGGCACTGTGGCCCTCCGTGAGATTCGTCGCTACCAGAAGAGTACCGAACTGCTGATCCGCAAGCTTCCGTTCCAGCGTCTCGTGCGTGAGATCGCGCAGGACTTCAAGACCGATCTCCGTTTCCAGAGCTCCGCTGTTATGGCGCTGCAGGAGGCTAGCGAAGCTTATCTCGTCGGTCTCTTCGAAGACACCAACCTGTGCGCGATTCACGCGAAGCGCGTCACCATCATGCCCAAAGACATCCAGTTGGCGCGCAGGATCAGAGGCGAACGCGCTTAAACTGCTAACGTCACAATACACATCGCCCTCCACGTAGACTGCCTTCGTGCAGTGCAACGTGTCTGTGGCTGTGGCTGTGCGTTCACATAAAAGGCCCTTTTCAGGGCCACATATATATCGGATAATTAAATGTTTCTTTATATCAGACGTCACAAAAACGCTACCTACCTACCTACCTACCTACCTACCTACCTACCTACCTACATACATACATACATACATACAAAACGAAACAAACACCTAAGTAATACTAAACTTATAAGTAAATTACATAATTATACATAACAACAATGAATAAAGTCGAGAGAGAGAGAAAAACAGTCGCCCAATTTTTTCGTCATATTATAATGGATGATTTTAAAAAGTTAACGTTTCATGCCTATAGTATTTAGGCTACGATCGATCTATGATAATAATGTTGTGTATTATTATTATAACGGCATAGGTACTTTAGATACTTGGTTTTATTTATTTTAACTTTTTATGGGGGACGAAAAAAAAAAAAAAAAAAAAAAAATATATATATATATCATGTAAGTTCTGTTTTAAGAGACCACTCGGCGCGCGGCAGCGGTAGCGGACGGACGTGTTTGTGGTTCGAGTGCTCCCGATTCCGGCTCTGTGGTTCCTGCTCTCAAGATTTCGTCGCACCTCGCGACGATCTTCTATAGTCCTATTTTTAATAGTGACTATCTTCAGCTACTAGCTGTGTGCCTTTTTCAAGGCACAGCTAGTATAGTATTTCTATTAATAGAAATAGTCGAAAAACGGTCGTCGGGTTTTTCTGTCCCCTTCAGGGAAAAACCACAGTTTCGTGGTCCTCGGTGGATACCTTACGGTGCCAACGAAGCCGAGTGGGGTGTTGACCCAATCACACCCGCCGATCCCCATCAGGGTGAGGCAGTCAGTTGGACGGGTCCCAGTGTTCGGCCTTGGGGGGTCTCCTAGTCGGCATTGGTGACAGTTTTCCTTCAACAGCTACACACCTGGTGTCGGTTGGGTGTGTCTACCCCTTCGCACCAGACCCATGTTAGGACCCCGTTGCACAAATAAGATAGGCAACGGGCCAAAGCAAGCTTAGGGCTCACCAGTAGGTACTCACCTCCCTGTCTATACCCGGCAGGGAGGGTCACACATCCCCGGACAAGTCCATCCGGGGAGATAGGTTTAGGGAATGTTAGGCTCCCCCGACATTTAAATATGCCGGTCGTCATCGATCCTAGTGCGGATCCCACCGCAAAGTCGGTGCTCCTCATTTTAAAAGTCCTCAAGACTATCCTGCAAAAGGAAAGTCTAGAGGAAAAATATGCCGATGAGGTCACTACGCTCCATCGCGCTATATTCCCCGACCTAGCCATCGCTGACTTCAGCGATGTCCTAGTAGCCCCCCACGCCCCTGAGAAACCGCTCAGTCCGTCCGTTCCCTCCAGGGACATGGACGTCGACGAGCCCTCTACTCAGAGGCGGCCCGATACCCCAATGCCTGCTTCTTCAAAGCGGGCTGTCACCCCCTTCCCCACTATCCCACAGCTGTCCGACTCTGAGGCTAACCACTCCTCCTCTTCCTCCCATACCGATGACGAAGGCTTCGTGCCCGTCACCGGGAAGGGAAACAAGAGGAAGAAGAAGAAGCAGAGCACCACCCAGGCCACCAAGGTGGTCGCGGTGGAGGAACCTGCCTCTAGCCCCAGCTCCCCCATTCCCCCCACCCCCCCCGCGGTGCTCACCCCCACCGCCCTGACCCCTCTTACCCCCGCTCCATCCTCGAGTCAGGATGCCCCCATGCCCCCGGCTCCCTCTGCTTCTGGCACCCAGAAGAAGAAGATCCCCCCCCCTCCCCCTGTCTATATCCAGGACAAGGCGAAGTGGACCGATATCTCCAAGTGGTGCTGCGATCAAAAGATCGCTTACACCAGCGCCCGCAATACCCAACAGGGTATCAAGGTGACCATCCCGACGTCGAAAGACTATCGGGACATCACCCGACTCCTCCGTTCCAGAGGTGTGGCATTCCACACCTTCTCCCTCCCCGAGGAGAAACAGACTCGCGTGGTGATCAAAAGGATCCCACGTGAAATCCCTTCCGCCGACATTAAGGATGACTTAATGTTACAGGGCATCCCTGTCGACGAAGTCCACCGCATGCACCGCGCCCGCAGTGGCGAGGCATTCGACATGGTCCTCGTGGTTTGTCCCCCCACCGAGGCTCGCATCCACCCGATATTCAATGTCAAAGCCATCTGCAACCTGACGGGCTTTGACATTGAAAAGCCACACAAAAACTCCACGATCGGGCAGTGCCACCGCTGTCAACTTTACGGGCACTCGCAAAAGCATTGCTATGCTAAGCCCAGGTGCGTCAAGTGCCTGGGTGAGCACGGCACTGCGGACTGCACCCGCCCTAAAGACCGCTCGCTCTGCACGGAGCCTCCCAGCTGCGTGCTCTGCGGGCAGACAGGGCATCCCGCTAATTACAGAGGCTGCCCCAAAGCCCCCAAGGCTCCCTCCTCCAAGCTGGCAAAGCGCTCTGACGCTCGCCAGCAGAGGGAAGCTCCCTCGACCTACAAGGCTCCCTCCGCACAAATTCCAGCAAGGCTTAGCCCCCAGAGGCCTAGCCCCTGGAATCAGCTGCAACATCAGCTGGCATTCCCCTCCATGGGTACTCCCAAACCCCAACCCCCCCCCTCCCGCATCCCCCCACTCATGGACCCCCGTATTCGCGCCCCAGCGCCTCTCATTCAGCCGCTTCCTGCTCCGGCAGCAGCTCGCCCCCCCCCTCCCCCTCCCCCCGCGGCCTCACTCGACCCCTTCTCGGTGATCACCACGTCTTACATGACGTTTTTCACCCCTCGCGCTAGGCAAATGGCCGACGAGATCGTCGCTGCCAGGAATGCCAATGACGTGATGAGGATCCCCCAAATTTTCAACGCGTACCCGGAGATTACGCAAGCCATGTCCTCCCTCGCTAACCCATCTACCCCCCATTATGGATAATACACCCGTAGCTAGGTTCAAACCCCGATCCCTTAACTTAGGCTTCTTCAATGCCAACGGCATTAACGGTCAAAGAGATGAGATCGCGGAATTCCTCCGCGACCATCAGATAGATATCCTGCTAGTTCAGGAAACCTTCCTCAAACCCCGTAGGCGTAACCCATCCATAGCGAACTATCGCATAGTTCGCAATGATAGGACTCGCTGTCACAGAGGCGGCACCCTCATCTATTATAAAAAGGAGCTCTATTGTATCCCGATGGATCCTCCTGCCCTCGCTCAAATAGAAGTCTCTGTTTGCCGCCTAGGCATGACTGGCCATCAGCCGATCACCCTAGTCTCTGCCTACCTCCCTCCCCGCACCCCAGCAGCAGAGAATCCCCATGAGATCTCCAACGATCTCTCTTCCTTACTAGGCATGAGTGACTCCGTTATTATAGCGGGCGATCTCAATGCCAAACATCCGGCTTGGAATAGTTCCAAATCTTCCTTCAGAGGTCGACTCTTACTCGACCTGTCTAATACTATGAACTTTGACGTCATCGCCCCGATGACTCACACTCACTTTCCCCATGACCCCAACCATTCCCCAGATGTCCTAGACACGGCGCTCCTTAAGAACGTCAACCTTAGGTTAAACTCAATAGAAACGGTGCAAGAGCTTACCTCTGACCACCGTCCAGTTGTCATGAAACTGGCCCCCCGCATAGGTCTCCCCGACCCCACTCAGCCCCCGGCCACCAGAAAGGTCACGGACTGGAGGAAAGTAGGCGAACTGCTGAAATCCAACACGTCCCCCCAGCTAGACTCAATCCCCGAGCAGTTCGACTCTGCCGCGGACACAGTGGCCGCGATCGACTCGCTCACGGACCACGTACAAACGGTTTTGAACGATTGTTCAAGGCAAGTTCCAGCGGAGGATAACTTCCGCTTCAAATTGCCGGCCGATGTACGTGATCTGATGACCGAGAAGAACGCGGCCACCCGTGCCTACAGCAACTTTCCCTGCCCCGCTAACAAATCTCACATGCGTTACTTACAACGTAAAGTAAGTTCTCGCATCGCTGAGCTGCGTGAAGCGGGCTGGGATAAGACGCTCAGCGACCTAGAACCGACTCACCTAGCTTTCTGGCAGCTCCAGAGGAAACTCCGGTCCCAACAGAGCGCCGCCATGCCCCCACTTGTCCGCCCAGACAGGACCATAGCTTTCGATGACGTCGACAAGGCCGAATGCCTAGCCGACAGTCTCGAGGCTCAATGCTCACCTAGCCTATTGCCAGTAGACCAAGCGCATCTCACTGAGATAGACGCTGAAGTCGAACGCAGACTCGCTCAACCCCCCGTAGAGGACCCTGACGATCCTCTGCCCCCCGTCACCCCTGACGAGGTGCACGAGATCATCAAGGGTCTTAAAGTCCGCAAAGCCCCCGGTTCAGATGGTCTCACTAATAGAGTGGTCCAACTATTCCCAGCCCACTTGATAATGCTGTTGACCATCATCTTCAATGGTGCTCTCAACAACAACATCTTCCCCCAAACGTGGAAGGAAGCCACGGTCATAGGTATCCCTAAACCCGGCAAGCCCAAGAGCGAGCCCTCTAGCTACCGCCCCATCAGTCTGCTCAAGGTACTCGGAAAGATCTACGAGAGGCTTATTTATAAGCGTCTCAGAGACTTTGCCGAGACCAAGGGCCTCATACCGAATGAACAGTTCGGGTTCCGCACCCAACACTGCAGCATCCACCAGGCCCACCGCATAGTCGAGCATATAAGCGAAAGCTTCATGCGAGGCTCATTAGTCGGTGCGGTCTTCTTCGATATAGCGAAGGCTTTCGACAAAGTCTGGCACAACGGCTTAATATACAAGCTGTACCAACTCGGTGTGCCTGATCGTCTCGTGCTCATCTTACGAGACTTTCTGTCGAACCGCACCTTCCGCTACCGCATAGAGGGCGCCCTGTCCTCCCCCCGACCCATTCGTGCAGGTGTCCCACAGGGTTCTGTCATCTCCCCGCTCATCTTCACGCTGTTCACCAGCGATATCCCAAAGAGTAAGAAGGCACAGTTGGCTCTGTTCGCAGACGATACGGCCATCTACTCCAAGGGCCGTTGCCCCGATGCGATTCACCACACTCTCCAGGCCTCTGTCGACAAGCTCGGCGAATGGTTCAGGAAGTGGCGAATCGAAGTCAATCCCGACAAAAGTCAGGCGGTACTATTCTCCAAGCCGCGTAGGCTCCCCCCCCTCCCCGAGCCCCTCACCATGTTCGGCAAGCCGATCCCTTGGGAGAAGCAAGCCAAATACTTGGGTGTCGTCCTCGATAATCACCTCAATTTCAAAGAGCACATAAAGCAGGTCCGTTCGCGGGCCGCTTTCGCTCTAGGTAGGCTCCACTCCATCCTAAATGCAAAAAGCAAATTGTCACTTAGGTGCAAATTGCGCATTTACACGGCATGCATCCGCCCGATCATGACATATGCATGTGTCGTATTTGCCCACGCTGGGCCCCATCACATCCATAGGTTACAAGCCCTCCAAAACCGATTCCTCCGTAAAGCTACGGGTGCCCCATACTACGTCCGAAACGTAGCCCTCCACCTCGATCTTAAAATCCCCACCATAGCCCAATTCATGAAACGCCTTTCCAAGCGTTTCTTTGACTCTGCCGCCAAGCACCGCAACCCCCTGGTTGTGAAGGCGGCCAACTATATCCCCTCTCGCATTAGTCGTACTCGCCGTCCGAGGCACGCACTGACCGACCCCGACGACCCCATAACTCTCCTCCAGGAGAGTAATAGGGCCACTAGTACGGTTCTTAAAACCAAACGTCGTCCGACATTCCGACCTCGCCGTCGAGGTCCTCCGCGATCGCGACCGCGACCCCAATCCGATCAGACTCCTCCCCCCCGACCCTTGCCAGACGACCCGACGCCAGCCCGGGCTGACGTAGTGCCGTCAGTAGTCTTAAACTCCCCGATCCAGCCTGTCCCGACTTGCTGCCCTCCCACCAGCGACGCCCTAAGCCGAGGTCCGTACCCCGCAGGGGGTGCCCTTAGCGAGCAGTCGCTTAGTTTTAGTTAGTTTTAGTTTTTATGCCCCTGGCTGGAGGCTTTAAGTTAGCTTAGAGCATCTCCGCAGGACAGTCCGGTTAAGTAGTCAATACCTTAGTGGTAAAACTATGAGATGCCATTCCAAAAAAAAAAAAAAAATTTAAGAGACAGACATCGTCCAATCAACGAGGAGCGCCTGCTCGCCTCGCCCCGCGCACCTCACGTCTCTGTTCCCCCCGCCCGCTGAGCTCCGCGTTTAGTATAAATATAACGCCCGACGGGCCAAATTTTTAAGTCAGTCGCTCGCGTCGTTCGTGTGCGCTATCTCGTGTCGAGTTTGTTATCGTGTTATTTTGAAACCCCACTGCAAAGAAGATGACCGGTCGCGGTAAGGGAGGAAAGGGTCTGGGAAAAGGAGGAGCCAAGCGTCACAGGAAGGTACTTCGTGATAACATCCAAGGTATCACGAAGCCCGCCATCCGTCGTCTGGCCCGCAGAGGCGGCGTGAAACGTATCTCCGGTCTGATCTACGAAGAGACTCGCGGTGTGCTTAAAGTGTTCCTAGAGAACGTCATTCGCGACGCCGTCACTTACACCGAGCACGCCAAGAGGAAGACCGTCACCGCCATGGACGTCGTCTACGCTCTGAAGCGCCAGGGTCGCACCCTGTACGGTTTCGGCGGTTAAACACCTGCTGCATGCCCCGCGTGTACGTGTTGCCTGCGCAACCAGCTCTACATACTGTGGTGGACGTGTGTGTGTTGTGTTTGTTGTGAACATAATCATACCGTTCAACCATACGTATGTAGACGCGCACATAAAAAAGGCCCTTTTCAGGGCCGCATATGATTCGATATTATTAAATATGTTTCTTGAGTGGAATTGTCCTAAAAACGTACCTCTACCTACCTACCTACCTACCTACTTACTTACATGTATGCAAGTACCTACCATTATTGTACTGCGAGTGACATTCATTCAATTCGTTACCAATACTCACTAGGCATCGTACCTACCTACCTACCTACCTACCTACCTACTTAGGTTTTGGAGTTTTTAATGAAATATCGTAATTATATTAATTATTAATATATCCGATTTATTGTTATCTTACAATTACCAACTTGCTTCCTTTAAACTTAAGTACTAAATTATAGTTGATGCTTGTTGTTGTTGTTGTTCTTCTACGTGTGAAAAGCCCATCGCCCGCCATTCACCGAGTGAGGTGTACTGTACAGTAGGTGGGTATACTGGAATTGAAAAATAAAAGCAAAACATTAGTAAATACTTACGTTGTAGAACATCTACCTACCTACTTACTTACCTACCTACCTACCTACCTACTCGTTTGATCGCCCCACGGTGCGCGTGCCGTATGTTTATGTCGCGTTGTTATTGCAATTTTGATCGCATCTAATGTGAAGATGTTTTTTTTTTTTTTTTTTGTTGTTTTTTATTTACGTGTCTTTTTTATTTCGCGTATCTTTAATAGTAATTATTTTATAATATAGGTACTTAAGTACCTAGCCGTATTACGGGCGGGCTGGCTGCTTACTGTGAAGAGAACGCGGTACACGGGCCGCCAGCCGCGCACGGTACTGGCGCGCCCGCCGAGCGGGAGTACGTCTATTGTCGTTTTACACACTGTTTAATACGCTTTCCGATGCGATTATACCGATCCGTGCACTGTCCACTCGTCGAAGGGCACTCTCGTCTTTTAATATTACTATATTAATAGGTTGCACGTCCTGGACGGAGTCGTCCGTCCTTAACAGTTCGGCGCTCGCGGTGTTTTACGACGCTTCACTTTTAGGTCGATAATACCTTCGCGAGACGGTGTGATATCGACGAAGTCCTGTCACCACACAAGCTCGATATCCTCCCTGTTGACGCGTCGACCTCGATCGCCACTAACTATCACTTTTATAGAGAAAATAACGATTTGAACACGACCCGACCTGCGCTTCGTACGCAGTCGCCAAAATAAAACACCGCCACGGGCTAAACGCGCACCTCACTCGCCCCGAATTCCCACACCCGCATCGTCAACTTCATGACCTATCCGAAACCGTTCAATCTCGTTGCACTCGGCGCCGTTAACCATTCTTTTTCTTTGTTTTATTAGATACGTGTTAGTGAAAACTTTCAAGCGTTCATACGAGAAAACGTCCCGCGACATCACGGCGCTCGTTACGGTAAAGTTCCGTCGTACCTAAGCGTACGTTTACGAAATTCGTAAAACCTATAAGTGGCGACATCTAAGTCTCTCTCTCTTTATACGTCTTATTATCGTCACTCCACTCGTGTTGTCAGTGTGAATTTATTAACTACTACTTAAAATACAATGGCAGATACCGCAGTCGCTACCGAGGCTCCCGCGCCCGCTACACCGGCGAAGAAGCAGGCGAGGCAGGCCGGCGGCGCCGGCGCCGCTAAGAAACCGAAGGCGAAGCCGACCCATCCCAAAACATCCGAGATGGTCAACAACGCCATCAAGGAGATGAAGGAGCGCAGCGGATCTTCCCTGCAGGCGATCAAGAAGTACATCGCCGCGCAGTACAAGGTCGACGCGGAGAAACTGGCTCCGTTCATCAGAAAATATCTGAAGAGCGCCGTCGAATCTGGTGCACTGATCCAGACCAAGGGCAAGGGTGCCTCCGGCTCCTTCAAGCTCGAGTCGAAATCGCACCACGCCAAGAAACCCGCCGGTGCCGCTGGAAAGGCCGCCGGCAAGGCGCCCGCCGCCGCCGCGAAGACGAAGAAGGCGACCGCCTCTGCGGCCGGCGCCAAGACCAAGAAGGCAGCGGCCGCCGCCGCCTCTGCCGCCTCCGGTTCACCTGCAAAGTCCAAGGCATCGGCAGCCGCCGCCGCCAAGGACAAGAAGGCCGCCGCCGCTAAGAAGAAGCCGGCACCCAAGAAGGCCGCCGCCCCCGCTAAGGCGAAGGGAGGCGCCGCTCCCAAAGCTAAGAAGACAGCGAAGCCGCCGACCAAGAAACCTAAAGCGCCTAAACCCAAGAAGGCTGCGGCTACACCCAAGTCGAAGCCGGCAGCCAAGAAAGCGTCCGCCGCTAAGAAGTAAGCTACGGTCGCGTTCGCGTTACACCGGCGACGGCGACGACGACGACGACAGCGGCGCAGAGTCGGCTGACCACGCCACCATCATCAATACAACACAACAACAACAACAGCAACAGCTGATGAGTGATAGTGACAAGTGTGCGTGCGCGTCTTACCTATCTTCAACCTACTGTGTGTGATGATGTTTTGTATAATACCTAATATTATAAACACACTGTAGAGAGAGGCGCGCGCGCGTGCTTTGTGCGTTTGTTTTCATCATCGTCCAACCGCGCGCACGCAGTACGTACGCGTCTATCGTCCTCGGGAAGGAGGGTGCGGAACGCGCTCGACGTGTCTCAAGCTCGTCACCAACGATTCATCGGAAGCAAGCAAGCAAGCAAGCAACTGAAGAAACCACGGACGACGGCACCGAGATGCTTAGCGCGCGTGCATGCGCTCACCACACCAAAAAGCCCTTTTCAGGGCTAACAATAATATCATGAATACGAACAGTATTCGTTTCTAAAACACAGAGAGTCAAAACGTTGTAAAATACCTAATAACATACGCACTTATATACATACACGAAATAACTCCTAAAATAATTTAGGTAGGTACCTATCTAAGTAGGAAATAAATAAATATATATTATATTTAAATAAATAAATAGATAGATAGATAGATACATACATACATACATACATACATACATACATACATACAAACATACTACACTGCACTATTTCAATATTCGACACTAGGTATGTTATTTATTAGTAGATTTCAGACTACACTACACTATAATTATAATAGCATACGGTTCATAGCACAACAATGTCGCTCGCCATACATTTATTTAGAACACGTTCATACTGGCGAGCTATATTTTTGTTTAAATGAAATCAGCTTAATACAAAATAACTTTGAATATATAAAAAAAAAAAAACAAAAAAAAAAAACACATACCTACCTAGGTATGTCATTTTTTTTTTTTTTTTTTTTTTTTTTTTTTTAAAAGGTCTTGGCTGGATTACTGATCATAATAATTTTTGTTTCATATTAATTAGATAAAAATGTACTTTCAAGTAATAAGCAATAATCGTGACAATTTATCAAATGATCAAAAATATCAGTTTATGCAGTGTAAGTGACGCCGCTCGCGCGCTTGCGCGTTTTGTGAATAAGTTTCGTTAGCTGTGCACCCCTCCCACTGACACAGCCACTCGCGGCGCGTATAAATACCACGGAATTCCGTGTCGGAACGACATTAAGTAGATTCTTTCGGCGCGCGCACTTCTGTACGCGTGTTTCGTTGTTTTCGTGAGTTGTTCTATAAACAAATCTTTCAATTATGTCTGGTCGCGGTAAAGGTGGCAAGGTGAAGGGAAAGGCAAAGTCCCGTTCCAACCGTGCTGGTCTCCAGTTCCCCGTGGGTCGTATTCACAGGCTGCTGCGTAACGGAAACTACGCCGAGCGCGTGGGTGCCGGCGCTCCTGTCTACTTGGCCGCCGTGATGGAGTATCTGGCTGCTGAGGTCCTCGAGTTGGCCGGCAACGCCGCGAGAGACAACAAGAAGACCAGGATCATCCCGCGTCATCTTCAATTGGCCATCCGCAACGACGAGGAGTTGAACAAGCTGCTCTCCGGTGTGACGATCGCTCAAGGTGGTGTGCTGCCGAACATCCAGGCCGTGCTACTGCCCAAGAAGACCGAGAAGAAGGCTTAAACGTGGTGCCGCGACGTTCAGACAGAACGTGGTGCTTCGTGCGAGTGCCCCCGCACGCGTACTTCGATATAATATTTATGACTATATATCTATTATGTCGGTTGCGCGATGCTCTCAGCTCGTATGCATACAAAACAAAAGGCCCTTTTCAGGGCCACAATATGATTCGTCAAATTAAAACAAAGACAATTTCTTTATAGGTGTTGTCGTCAAACAAAAACGTACCCCTACCTACTTAATGCTTAACGATTACAAGTAAGCTGAAACTATTATGTACATCATTATTGAACCGTAGTCACAATACCTACTTACTACCTACCACTCGGGTCATTCATTACACACAAAGTAGAGAGTTAGTACCTACCTCATATTGTAGTTTAATTTACTGAAAAAAAAAAAAAAATTATTGCTTTGCCCTCTCCTCACGAGTTAATTTATTAACAATATAATAATATTATGTAGTAGACCTTTAGGTAGGCAGTACAAAACGTTGTTGGGTTACCTACACTGTACCTAGTATGATAGAAATTAAGTATGATAGTTTTATACATCACTGCTGATAAGAACTGCTTATTTACACACAATACGAAATATCAAAATTTAAATTCATTATAAAAATAATATACACTACCTATTTCTAATGTAATTTTACATAGGTAGTTTTAGTTTTAATATTACCCTACTACCTACTGAGATGTAGTTTTTCTTTTTTTTTTTTACATTTTCAAAAATAATGACGAACACAAGCATCGCCCCGCCCCCTTCGTCTCCCTCCCGGGCATCCCCTCTCCCCGCGCGCTCGCTTCGGAGCGTTCTGATTGGTCCGCCGGTGCGTCGAATTTCTCATCGCTCGCCGCAACTGTGCGCCGCGAGCGTTAATATAAATACAACTGTTGAAACGGTTATGTTTTATACTGCGACTGAACTCCGTTTCGGTAGCACGTGTACTCGATAAATCCATAATGCCGCCCAAGACAAGTGGTAAAGCCGCCAAGAAGTCTGGCAAAGCCCAGAAGAATATCTCCAAGACCGACAAGAAGAAGAAGAAGCACAAGAGGAAGGAGAGTTACGCCATCTACATCTACAAGGTGCTGAAGCAGGTGCACCCCGACACCGGTATCTCCAGCAAGGCCATGTCTATCATGAACTCGTTCGTGAACGACATCTTCGAGCGCATCGCCGCCGAAGCTTCCCGTCTCGCCCACTACAACAAGAGATCGACCATCACGTCCAGGGAGGTGCAGACGTCCGTCAGGCTCCTGCTGCCCGGCGAGCTCGCCAAGCACGCCGTCAGTGAGGGCACCAAGGCCGTCACCAAATACACCAGCTCCAAGTAGAGAGCGGTCGGTAGGCTACCAAGAGCCGCCGACGCTCCGTCTCAACGCCGCCTCGTGTTTGTGTACAGTGTTAAATCCAGTGCGCTTGTTCGTGTGTCTGTCTTGTTGACTGTGGTGCGTGTTAATTGTGTCAGTGTCATCGTAATGTGCATACATACACACAAGTAGGTGGTACCTCCTACCCGCTGTGCGTCATGTATGTACGTACGAGACGCGCACGATGCACGTGCTACGAGCAAACAAACAGGCCGCGACAAACGTCTGGACGCGCACTCACAACGTGGGATGGCAGGAGTAAAAACAAAAGGCCCTTTTCAGGGCCACAAATATGTTCATGTGATAAATTCACGTTTCTTTAAATTTGATGCCAGTCAAAACGTTACTAACTAACTAACTACCTACCTACCTACCTACCTACCTACCTACCTACCTACACCTCTATATACATATTTCATTCAACAACAAATACAATATGCACAGGGCCTAAACGATAGCGTATTAAGATTGATTGCAAGTAAATGAGTAGTAGCAGGGCAGTCTTAACATGAAAAAGGCTTTAATAAGTTAGTTATATTATCATCATCAGTTATAATTATTATAAACACAATAATACAACAATAGGTACCTACATTTATTCTGTGTATGTACGAAAAATATAATGTATAGATAGGTATATTGTTTTCTTTGTTAATTCTTTATATACACTGCTAGAGAGAACGGTGTATTGTAAAAAAATAAAAAATAAATAAATATATATATAAGAAATAAATAAATAAATATATATATATATATAAATAAGTAAGTAAGTAACAGACATAGGTTTTAAAATAATTATTATTGAATTCATTGTTTAATTTTATAACAATTTTAGTTAGCTCGTTGTACTAAAGAGGGCGCGCAGGGGCGCGCGCGCTCCTGCCCGCTTAGTTGCTTTAGTATAAATAGTCCGAACGTGAACTCGCGATTTTATTCCGTCTCGTACGTTCGAAGTGTGTAGGTTCGCGCGCGTCCGTTGCGTGTATTTTCAGTTGATCTATTATTATTTATCTTTCGTTTCGTGTTTACAATGGCGCGTACTAAGCAGACCGCTCGTAAATCCACCGGTGGTAAGGCGCCGAGGAAACAGCTCGCCACCAAGGCTGCGCGCAAAAGCGCACCGGCCACCGGTGGCGTTAAGAAACCCCATCGCTACAGGCCCGGCACTGTGGCCCTCCGTGAGATTCGTCGCTACCAGAAGAGTACCGAACTGCTGATCCGCAAGCTTCCGTTCCAGCGTCTCGTGCGTGAGATCGCGCAGGACTTCAAGACCGATCTCCGTTTCCAGAGCTCCGCTGTTATGGCGCTGCAGGAGGCTAGCGAAGCTTATCTCGTCGGTCTCTTCGAAGACACCAACCTGTGCGCGATTCACGCGAAGCGCGTCACCATCATGCCCAAAGACATCCAGTTGGCGCGCAGGATCAGAGGCGAACGCGCTTAAACTGCTAACGTCACAATACACATCGCCCTCCACGTAGACTGCCTTCGTGCAGTGCAACGTGTCTGTGGCTGTGGCTGTGCGTTCACATAAAAGGCCCTTTTCAGGGCCACATATATATCGGATAATTAAATGTTTCTTTATATCAGACGTCACAAAAACGCTACCTACCTACCTACCTACCTACCTACCTACCTACCTACCTACATACATACATACATACATACAAAACGAAACAAACACCTAAGTAATACTAAACTTATAAGTAAATTACATAATTATACATAACAACAATGAATAAAGTCGAGAGAGAGAGAAAAACAGTCGCCCAATTTTTTCGTCATATTATAATGGATGATTTTAAAAAGTTAACGTTTCATGCCTATAGTATTTAGGCTACGATCGATCTATGATAATAATGTTGTGTATTATTATTATAACGGCATAGGTACTTTAGATACTTGGTTTTATTTATTTTAACTTTTTATGGGGGACGAAAAAAAAAAAAAAAAAAAAATATATATATATATCATGTAAGTTCTGTTTTAAGAGACAGACATCGTCCAATCAACGAGGAGCGCCTGCTCGCCTCGCCCCGCGCACCTCACGTCTCTGTTCCCCCCGCCCGCTGAGCTCCGCGTTTAGTATAAATATAACGCCCGACGGGCCAAATTTTTAAGTCAGTCGCTCGCGTCGTTCGTGTGCGCTATCTCGTGTCGAGTTTGTTATCGTGTTATTTTGAAACCCCACTGCAAAGAAGATGACCGGTCGCGGTAAGGGAGGAAAGGGTCTGGGAAAAGGAGGAGCCAAGCGTCACAGGAAGGTACTTCGTGATAACATCCAAGGTATCACGAAGCCCGCCATCCGTCGTCTGGCCCGCAGAGGCGGCGTGAAACGTATCTCCGGTCTGATCTACGAAGAGACTCGCGGTGTGCTTAAAGTGTTCCTAGAGAACGTCATTCGCGACGCCGTCACTTACACCGAGCACGCCAAGAGGAAGACCGTCACCGCCATGGACGTCGTCTACGCTCTGAAGCGCCAGGGTCGCACCCTGTACGGTTTCGGCGGTTAAACACCTGCTGCATGCCCCGCGTGTACGTGTTGCCTGCGCAACCAGCTCTACATACTGTGGTGGACGTGTGTGTGTTGTGTTTGTTGTGAACATAATCATACCGTTCAACCATACGTATGTAGACGCGCACATAAAAAAGGCCCTTTTCAGGGCCGCATATGATTCGATATTATTAAATATGTTTCTTGAGTGGAATTGTCCTAAAAACGTACCTCTACCTACCTACCTACCTACCTACTTACTTACATGTATGCAAGTACCTACCATTATTGTACTGCGAGTGACATTCATTCAATTCGTTACCAATACTCACTAGGCATCGTACCTACCTACCTACCTACCTACCTACCTACTTAGGTTTTGGAGTTTTTAATGAAATATCGTAATTATATTAATTATTAATATATCCGATTTATTGTTATCTTACAATTACCAACTTGCTTCCTTTAAACTTAAGTACTAAATTATAGTTGATGCTTGTTGTTGTTGTTGTTCTTCTACGTGTGAAAAGCCCATCGCCCGCCATTCACCGAGTGAGGTGTACTGTACAGTAGGTGGGTATACTGGAATTGAAAAATAAAAGCAAAACATTAGTAAATACTTACGTTGTAGAACATCTACCTACCTACTTACTTACCTACCTACCTACCTACCTACTCGTTTGATCGCCCCACGGTGCGCGTGCCGTATGTTTATGTCGCGTTGTTATTGCAATTTTGATCGCATCTAATGTGAAGATGTTTTTTTTTTTTTTTTTTGTTGTTTTTTATTTACGTGTCTTTTTTATTTCGCGTATCTTTAATAGTAATTATTTTATAATATAGGTACTTAAGTACCTAGCCGTATTACGGGCGGGCTGGCTGCTTACTGTGAAGAGAACGCGGTACACGGGCCGCCAGCCGCGCACGGTACTGGCGCGCCCGCCGAGCGGGAGTACGTCTATTGTCGTTTTACACACTGTTTAATACGCTTTCCGATGCGATTATACCGATCCGTGCACTGTCCACTCGTCGAAGGGCACTCTCGTCTTTTAATATTACTATATTAATAGGTTGCACGTCCTGGACGGAGTCGTCCGTCCTTAACAGTTCGGCGCTCGCGGTGTTTTACGACGCTTCACTTTTAGGTCGATAATACCTTCGCGAGACGGTGTGATATCGACGAAGTCCTGTCACCACACAAGCTCGATATCCTCCCTGTTGACGCGTCGACCTCGATCGCCACTAACTATCACTTTTATAGAGAAAATAACGATTTGAACACGACCCGACCTGCGCTTCGTACGCAGTCGCCAAAATAAAACACCGCCACGGGCTAAACGCGCACCTCACTCGCCCCGAATTCCCACACCCGCATCGTCAACTTCATGACCTATCCGAAACCGTTCAATCTCGTTGCACTCGGCGCCGTTAACCATTCTTTTTCTTTGTTTTATTAGATACGTGTTAGTGAAAACTTTCAAGCGTTCATACGAGAAAACGTCCCGCGACATCACGGCGCTCGTTACGGTAAAGTTCCGTCGTACCTAAGCGTACGTTTACGAAATTCGTAAAACCTATAAGTGGCGACATCTAAGTCTCTCTCTCTTTATACGTCTTATTATCGTCACTCCACTCGTGTTGTCAGTGTGAATTTATTAACTACTACTTAAAATACAATGGCAGATACCGCAGTCGCTACCGAGGCTCCCGCGCCCGCTACACCGGCGAAGAAGCAGGCGAGGCAGGCCGGCGGCGCCGGCGCCGCTAAGAAACCGAAGGCGAAGCCGACCCATCCCAAAACATCCGAGATGGTCAACAACGCCATCAAGGAGATGAAGGAGCGCAGCGGATCTTCCCTGCAGGCGATCAAGAAGTACATCGCCGCGCAGTACAAGGTCGACGCGGAGAAACTGGCTCCGTTCATCAGAAAATATCTGAAGAGCGCCGTCGAATCTGGTGCACTGATCCAGACCAAGGGCAAGGGTGCCTCCGGCTCCTTCAAGCTCGAGTCGAAATCGCACCACGCCAAGAAACCCGCCGGTGCCGCTGGAAAGGCCGCCGGCAAGGCGCCCGCCGCCGCCGCGAAGACGAAGAAGGCGACCGCCTCTGCGGCCGGCGCCAAGACCAAGAAGGCAGCGGCCGCCGCCGCCTCTGCCGCCTCCGGTTCACCTGCAAAGTCCAAGGCATCGGCAGCCGCCGCCGCCAAGGACAAGAAGGCCGCCGCCGCTAAGAAGAAGCCGGCACCCAAGAAGGCCGCCGCCCCCGCTAAGGCGAAGGGAGGCGCCGCTCCCAAAGCTAAGAAGACAGCGAAGCCGCCGACCAAGAAACCTAAAGCGCCTAAACCCAAGAAGGCTGCGGCTACACCCAAGTCGAAGCCGGCAGCCAAGAAAGCGTCCGCCGCTAAGAAGTAAGCTACGGTCGCGTTCGCGTTACACCGGCGACGGCGACGACGACGACGACAGCGGCGCAGAGTCGGCTGACCACGCCACCATCATCAATACAACACAACAACAACAACAGCAACAGCTGATGAGTGATAGTGACAAGTGTGCGTGCGCGTCTTACCTATCTTCAACCTACTGTGTGTGATGATGTTTTGTATAATACCTAATATTATAAACACACTGTAGAGAGAGGCGCGCGCGCGTGCTTTGTGCGTTTGTTTTCATCATCGTCCAACCGCGCGCACGCAGTACGTACGCGTCTATCGTCCTCGGGAAGGAGGGTGCGGAACGCGCTCGACGTGTCTCAAGCTCGTCACCAACGATTCATCGGAAGCAAGCAAGCAAGCAAGCAACTGAAGAAACCACGGACGACGGCACCGAGATGCTTAGCGCGCGTGCATGCGCTCACCACACCAAAAAGCCCTTTTCAGGGCTAACAATAATATCATGAATACGAACAGTATTCGTTTCTAAAACACAGAGAGTCAAAACGTTGTAAAATACCTAATAACATACGCACTTATATACATACACGAAATAACTCCTAAAATAATTTAGGTAGGTACCTATCTAAGTAGGAAATAAATAAATATATATTATATTTAAATAAATAAATAGATAGATAGATAGATACATACATACATACATACATACATACATACATACATACAAACATACTACACTGCACTATTTCAATATTCGACACTAGGTATGTTATTTATTAGTAGATTTCAGACTACACTACACTATAATTATAATAGCATACGGTTCATAGCACAACAATGTCGCTCGCCATACATTTATTTAGAACACGTTCATACTGGCGAGCTATATTTTTGTTTAAATGAAATCAGCTTAATACAAAATAACTTTGAATATATAAAAAAAAAAAAACAAAAAAAAAAAACACATACCTACCTAGGTATGTCATTTTTTTTTTTTTTTTTTTTTTTTTTTTTTTAAAAGGTCTTGGCTGGATTACTGATCATAATAATTTTTGTTTCATATTAATTAGATAAAAATGTACTTTCAAGTAATAAGCAATAATCGTGACAATTTATCAAATGATCAAAAATATCAGTTTATGCAGTGTAAGTGACGCCGCTCGCGCGCTTGCGCGTTTTGTGAATAAGTTTCGTTAGCTGTGCACCCCTCCCACTGACACAGCCACTCGCGGCGCGTATAAATACCACGGAATTCCGTGTCGGAACGACATTAAGTAGATTCTTTCGGCGCGCGCACTTCTGTACGCGTGTTTCGTTGTTTTCGTGAGTTGTTCTATAAACAAATCTTTCAATTATGTCTGGTCGCGGTAAAGGTGGCAAGGTGAAGGGAAAGGCAAAGTCCCGTTCCAACCGTGCTGGTCTCCAGTTCCCCGTGGGTCGTATTCACAGGCTGCTGCGTAACGGAAACTACGCCGAGCGCGTGGGTGCCGGCGCTCCTGTCTACTTGGCCGCCGTGATGGAGTATCTGGCTGCTGAGGTCCTCGAGTTGGCCGGCAACGCCGCGAGAGACAACAAGAAGACCAGGATCATCCCGCGTCATCTTCAATTGGCCATCCGCAACGACGAGGAGTTGAACAAGCTGCTCTCCGGTGTGACGATCGCTCAAGGTGGTGTGCTGCCGAACATCCAGGCCGTGCTACTGCCCAAGAAGACCGAGAAGAAGGCTTAAACGTGGTGCCGCGACGTTCAGACAGAACGTGGTGCTTCGTGCGAGTGCCCCCGCACGCGTACTTCGATATAATATTTATGACTATATATCTATTATGTCGGTTGCGCGATGCTCTCAGCTCGTATGCATACAAAACAAAAGGCCCTTTTCAGGGCCACAATATGATTCGTCAAATTAAAACAAAGACAATTTCTTTATAGGTGTTGTCGTCAAACAAAAACGTACCCCTACCTACTTAATGCTTAACGATTACAAGTAAGCTGAAACTATTATGTACATCATTATTGAACCGTAGTCACAATACCTACTTACTACCTACCACTCGGGTCATTCATTACACACAAAGTAGAGAGTTAGTACCTACCTCATATTGTAGTTTAATTTACTGAAAAAAAAAAAAAAATTATTGCTTTGCCCTCTCCTCACGAGTTAATTTATTAACAATATAATAATATTATGTAGTAGACCTTTAGGTAGGCAGTACAAAACGTTGTTGGGTTACCTACACTGTACCTAGTATGATAGAAATTAAGTATGATAGTTTTATACATCACTGCTGATAAGAACTGCTTATTTACACACAATACGAAATATCAAAATTTAAATTCATTATAAAAATAATATACACTACCTATTTCTAATGTAATTTTACATAGGTAGTTTTAGTTTTAATATTACCCTACTACCTACTGAGATGTAGTTTTTCTTTTTTTTTTTTACATTTTCAAAAATAATGACGAACACAAGCATCGCCCCGCCCCCTTCGTCTCCCTCCCGGGCATCCCCTCTCCCCGCGCGCTCGCTTCGGAGCGTTCTGATTGGTCCGCCGGTGCGTCGAATTTCTCATCGCTCGCCGCAACTGTGCGCCGCGAGCGTTAATATAAATACAACTGTTGAAACGGTTATGTTTTATGAGATGAGAGTGGCCGACCCACTGCCTACGAGTCCACACGTATAGTGCAGTGAGCTTCCGCGCGGACCGCAATTTTTAATCCGTTTTCTCTGTGCGTGTACAGGAGACCGTCGGTGCCTGTGCAGGCACAGAGAAAGCAGCCCCGGGCTGCCCGGCGCGTACGCGTCGTCGCGGTCGCGGAGGGCCACGACACCTAATGATGCCGAAACCCGGCAAGCGCGGCTCGCTTGGCCGCGATGCCGGGGCCGAGGAGGTACGACCGGCGTTGGACCGGGCACTGTCGTTGCCTAATTTAGGCGACGTATTGCCCGGTGCGCCGTCGGCCGGACCACCACCAAGACCCACCAAAAGTGGGAAGAAGAAGGGAGGGGGGGGATCGGGAACCGCTGTTGCTGCCGGCACACCGACGTCATCGGCGCCTGCGCGCGTTGCGCCAACGCCGTCGACGAGCCGACAGCACGCGGTCTCCATCCGCCCAGCCGCTTTTCGCCCGGTACCCATACAGGCCCCGGGACCTGCAGCGACACCAAGTCGCGCGCCGCATGCGCGCGCCGCCGCCCCGCTGGCGCGTGTCCCCGCGCCCGCACCACCCGCAGCGCCCGCAGCGCGGCACGCCGCGCCGCACGCGCGCCCCGCGCCACCCGCGCAGGCACCTATGCCGTCCGCGCGCACTCGCGCGCCCCCTGCCCGCACCGCGGCCCCACCGCCGCGGTTCGCATCGCCGCCGCAAGCTCCGCGCCCGGCCGCTCCGGGTCCCCGCCTCTCGCTGGCGGGACCGTCGCAGGCTGAGCGGGAGCGACCAGCAAGTGCAGGCCAATTCCGGCCGTCAACCACCACAACTAAGGTGCCCGCCTCGCCGGCACCTCCTCGGACCTCAGCGTACGATTCTCCGGCGATGTTGTCGGCATGTTCCTCACGCGTGGGGTCGAGCATGTCGATAGCATCTCTGGACTCGGCCGCCTCCGGTCGCGGAGACGTGTCTGGAGACACGACCCCGCGATCCGGGGGACGACCCATCGCGGGACGAGAGGAAGCCGCCGGCGACACACCTATGTCGCCGGCCTCACCAACGCCGTCGCTGGAATTTGGGTACGAGTTTCGACTCGATCCCAAACCACAGCGGCGACGTAGAAGCTCGGGCGAGACCGCGTCCGAGGAGGCAAAAAGGTACTGCCCTGACCCGCCGCGGCCACAGCGCGATAGCGCGCCGCGGGGTCGGGCGGTACCCATATCGCCAACCTTTGCCGACGCGGCCCGCCATACAACTCCGACGTCACCCACCACCGCAGGGGTAAGTGCTCATAGACGCTCCCCTGCCCCACTGACCTCCACTGCCCCCCTCGCTGCCCCCCCCGGCCCTGCACCGTCGGCGAATGCATCGACGACGAAGCAGAAACCAGGGAAGAAGCTCAAATACCCGCCGCTGGTAGCTGAGAGACTGCCGAACTGGGCCACCCATTTCCGGGCCATAGCTGGGAAACTGGGCCGGCCGCCTAATGCTCGGCCCTATGGGACCGGGGTGAGATTCACCCCGGACTCCGAGGAAGAGTATCGGCTGGTCCAGAGGTACCTAACTGGCCTGGAGAAGGAAGCAGGGGTGTCCTGGTTTGCGTACTCGCTACCAGCAGACAAAAACCTTAAGATAGCCATCCGCGGACTACCCGTGGATACCGACCCGGAGGAGATCGAGGCCGAACTCCGGGAGTTGGGATACCAGCCGGAGTACGTGCGCCACATCAAAGGCGCACAGGGACGACCCGGCTGCGTGTTTCACGCAATACTCAAGAGGACCCCGGACGTTCGAGCCATCTATGACACCGACACATTTATGATGATGCGCGGTGTCAAGATAGAGGCTTGGCGTGGGAAGCGTGGGCCTGCTCAGTGCCACCGGTGCCAACGCTTCAGACACAGCTCGCACCAGTGTCACCGCCCGCTCGCTTGTGTGCGATGCGGAGGTGAGCACGCGGCACGGGAGTGTCCGCGCCCGCGGGAGGAGCCGGCCACATGCGCAAATTGCGGGGGGCCACACCCCGCAAATAACATCAAGTGCCCCGTGTTCCTAAAAGAAACTAGGAACAAGCGAGCGGGGACCGTCGCCATCACGGCCACACGCCGGACACAGGCGGTCGCCGAGAGACCCCACGTGCCATCAGAGGCTCATGCCACGACGTTGATGGCGGCGGCAAACGAGCCCACTGAGAGACACCAAGCCTCTTCCTCGATGCGGAGGAGAAGAAAGAAGAAGCGGGGAGGGAAGGGTAAGAACCCACCCCCGCCTGCGATCCAAGAAGAAATCCCTACGGCCGACCCTGCCTACACCGCACAGGTCGTGTCGCAATCAATCACAACGGGCGAACCTACAACTAGCGCCATGACGGCACAGCGGACCGTCAAGGTACCAAAAAGGTTCGCCCAAAAGACGCCAGGCGCCGCGTCGACCGCGACCGCACCTAGCGCCAACACCACGGCGCGTCGGAATGTTGCAACTAAACCGACAGGTGCAAAGCCACAGACTAGCGGCGCCCACATTAAGACACCCAGTACGACAACTGCCACAGCGTACAACCGCAGTGATTTCACGACCTGTGCGATCCAGCTGCTGATGGACCTCATCAAGGCCATCAGGCAGGGTCAGGATGTGGAGACAGTCATCCTTGACGGTCTAGCCACTTTGCTTACCCTGTACAATGGATAGACCGTTAAGGATGTTACACTGGAATGCCCGCGGCCTAAGGGATAAGGTCGCCCCCCTCCGCCATCTCCTTCGGGAACAAAACATCGACGTGGCGCTTATTAGCGAGACGCTCCTGGGACCTGAGGATAGGGTCAGGTTCCCAGGATACCATGTTTATAGGAAGGATGAGAGGTCGGCTCAGCAAGTCCGCTACCGTGGTCTGGCGGTATTAGTGAGACGGAGAGTCGTCCATCAGGAGCTTCCCCTGCCGTCGCTTCGCACGCTGTATGCGCTGGGTGTACAGTTGCACGTCGCCGGCGAGGACGTCGACATCTACGCATGTTACAAGCCGCCCGCGACCTACCTCGATCTACCTGAGTTGCGGGCGCTTGTAAATAGCACACAACATGCAACTATCCTTGCTGGCGACCTTAACTGCAAGCACCCGGCGTGGAATAGTATGCAGGCGAATACCGGGGGAAGGCGACTCTTCGCGGACGCGGAAGCCTTCGGGTACTCGGTGGCCGGGCCGGAGACGCCGACCCATTACCCAGACGCAGCCCGGTACATGCCTGATGTGCTGGACGTCGTAGTCCACCGAGGGCTACACTGCCAGATCACCCAACAAGTGATAGACGACGAGTTACAGTCGGACCATCAACCTGTACTCGTCGTCCTATCGGGTATGCCGACCTCTTTGAGACCACTAGCGCCACGTCGATTAACGGACTGGACAGCCTTCGGAGAGATCCTAGACACCACCACGCCTACTCGGCCTATCGTCACCTCCGCGGACGTGGACCAGATGGCGGGCGATGTCACTGCCTGCATTCAAAGCGCCTTAGAAGCGGCGACTACGACGATGCCGCAGGGGAGAGGGCTACTGCCGCCCCTGCCGGCTTATATCACGACTATGATCGCCGTGAAGAGGCGCCTTCGCAGGCAGTGGCAACAACTCAGATGCCCAACGTTGAAGAGACAACTCAACCGTCTCGCGGAGAAGGTCAAGGCCGAGCTACAGGCCCACACCGCCGCGGGCTGGGAGGAACGTATAGAGGCTACAGTCGACAGCTGGCCGTCTGTACATAGACTCTGCCGCCAACTGAAGAATACCCCAGCCCCGGTGCGACCACTATTGGATAGCGGCGGGGCCCTCAAATATACGGCAGATGACCGGGCGGAGGTCTTCGCCATTCACCTGGAGCGTCAGTTTCAGCCGAACCCGACTAGCGAGCACGAACATGTCGCAGCAGTCGAGAAACACCTGGGAGACTACTTCGCAACGCCGATAGCTCCCGAGGAGAGCCCTATCTTCTTCTCGCCTGGCGTAGTTAGACGCGCCATCCTAAGAACAAAGCCTAGAAAGGCCCCAGGTGCAGACGGTATCACCAACACAGCGCTGCGCCACTTGCCGTACCGTGCAGTAGCGGCACTGGCGCGCCTGTTTACGGCGATACTGCGCACCGGGGCCTTCCCCGCCTTATGGAAGGAAGGGCGCGTCATAATGCTGCCCAAGGCGGGAAAGAATATCTTGAAGCCGGAGAGCTATCGGCCTATCACCTTGTTGCCCACAGTCTCCAAGGTGTTCGAAGCACTCCTGCTGCGACATCTCCAACCACACATCGAGCCACGTCCGGAGCAGTTCGGGTTCCGGGCTGAACACAGTACGACGCTTCAGTTGTCGAGGGTACTGCACCACCTCACAACCGCACACAACAAAAAGGAATACGCGGTAGCAGTATTCCTCGACATGGAGAAGGCCTTCGACCGAGTATGGCACGAGGGCCTAATCTTCAAGATGTCCACCACCGACGCGCCCCGCCGCGTGGTCAAGGTGGTGTCTAGTTTCCTCTCCCACAGGACCTTCAGGGTGGTGGTCGACGGGGCGCTATCTAGCGCCCGCCCCGTGCGCGCGGGCGTGCCACAAGGCAGCTGCGTGTCGCCGGCGTGTTACTCACGTTACACCGACGACATCCCCGCCACTCCAGACTCGATGCTCGCGCTGTATGCCGATGATGCCGCGTACATCACTACATCGCTTAACGCGAAGTACGCGGCCGTCAAAATGCAGCGCGCCCTCGACTTACTCCCCGAGTGGCTGTCGAAGTGGCGGCTTTCGGTTAACGTGGGTAAAACGCAGGCGCTTATCACCGGGTTCGCGCCCCTCCCACCACCACTGAAACTACATGGAGCCGACATCGAGTGGTCGCCCCGGGTGAAGTACCTGGGGGTCACCATCGATCGTCGGCTCACGATGGGGCAACATGTCCGCAACATTGTCGCGCAGGGTAAGGTCGCCCGCTACCTGCTCAAACCTGTGCTCTCATCCCGCATCCCGGCGCGTGTCAAATTGGGCGTGTACAAGCTGTACGTGCGCCCAATATTGACATACGCCGCCCCGGCGTGGTTCGCCCTCACGAGCGAGGGACACCGCAAGCAGCTCCGCACGCAACAAAACCTTGCGTTGCGGACTATAGTAGACGCCCCTCGTTTCGTGAGGAACGATGTCATTCACCGGGATCTCGGGATCGAGAGCCTGGATGAGTTTGTGCGGCGCCTAGCGAAGGGGATGTTCGCGCGTGCCGACGCGTCTGCCTGGCCCCATGTCAGGCAGATTGCGCCCTTGCATGCGCGCCCCCCCGACGCTAGACCCCTCCCGCGCGACCTGGCCGCGGACATTGCCCCCTCCATACCGGACTGACGCCTCGAGTGACCCGCAATCAGGTTACACGCGGGTCACTCGACACAATAAGACTCCACAAAAGTACACATACATACGTTACGTAGCGTGTTCTAAGTTAATATAGGCATGCTGCGTAACTAACACAGACACCCATTACTACACAGACGCCTATATATAACGCGTGCGGGCGCGACGCGGGCCGCGACGCACGCAACCACTGAGCGGCGGTACATTACACTACAAGCCGCTCATACATACACTACAGTTTCTCCCTCAAACCGCGAACGGCTAGATCTGTGACCGGGGCGAGGGAAAACTACACCTTTACGCTGTAGGAGCGTCGAGTCGGCATCTCCGTCGCTGGTCGTCACCCGCTGGGCCTCCCCCAGGAAACTGGGGGTCTCACCTGGCGGTGACAGACCGCCGAGATGCCGTGAAGAAAGCGGCGCTATAGACATAGCGTCGTGGCGCGCCTACAGAAACACTCAGAGCAACCATTTACACGGACGCGTTATAACTAACGCGTCCGAAAATATCAATAGCCCATTATCGGCGAATATAGTGACGGGCCCGCAGTTGCGGGCCGCGGTAAAGCACCCGCGGGCAAGGGGCGAAGCCCCGACCCCGCACGCCACGCCCCCTTACGGGGACGTAGCGACATCCCGCAGAGTTATGTTTTATACTGCGACTGAACTCCGTTTCGGTAGCACGTGTACTCGATAAATCCATAATGCCGCCCAAGACAAGTGGTAAAGCCGCCAAGAAGTCTGGCAAAGCCCAGAAGAATATCTCCAAGACCGACAAGAAGAAGAAGAAGCACAAGAGGAAGGAGAGTTACGCCATCTACATCTACAAGGTGCTGAAGCAGGTGCACCCCGACACCGGTATCTCCAGCAAGGCCATGTCTATCATGAACTCGTTCGTGAACGACATCTTCGAGCGCATCGCCGCCGAAGCTTCCCGTCTCGCCCACTACAACAAGAGATCGACCATCACGTCCAGGGAGGTGCAGACGTCCGTCAGGCTCCTGCTGCCCGGCGAGCTCGCCAAGCACGCCGTCAGTGAGGGCACCAAGGCCGTCACCAAATACACCAGCTCCAAGTAGAGAGCGGTCGGTAGGCTACCAAGAGCCGCCGACGCTCCGTCTCAACGCCGCCTCGTGTTTGTGTACAGTGTTAAATCCAGTGCGCTTGTTCGTGTGTCTGTCTTGTTGACTGTGGTGCGTGTTAATTGTGTCAGTGTCATCGTAATGTGCATACATACACACAAGTAGGTGGTACCTCCTACCCGCTGTGCGTCATGTATGTACGTACGAGACGCGCACGATGCACGTGCTACGAGCAAACAAACAGGCCGCGACAAACGTCTGGACGCGCACTCACAACGTGGGATGGCAGGAGTAAAAAAAAAACAAAAGGCCCTTTTCAGGGCCACAAATATGTTCATGTGATAAATTCACGTTTCTTTAAATTTGATGCCAGTCAAAACGTTACTAACTAACTAACTACCTACCTACCTACCTACCTACCTACCTACCTACCTACACCTCTATATACATATTTCATTCAACAACAAATACAATATGCACAGGGCCTAAACGATAGCGTATTAAGATTGATTGCAAGTAAATGAGTAGTAGCAGGGCAGTCTTAACATGAAAAAGGCTTTAATAAGTTAGTTATATTATCATCATCAGTTATAATTATTATAAACACAATAATACAACAATAGGTACCTACATTTATTCTGTGTATGTACGAAAAATATAATGTATAGATAGGTATATTGTTTTCTTTGTTAATTCTTTATATACACTGCTAGAGAGAACGGTGTATTGTAAAAAAATAAAAAATAAATAAATATATATATAAGAAATAAATAAATAAATATATATATATATATAAATAAGTAAGTAAGTAACAGACATAGGTTTTAAAATAATTATTATTGAATTCATTGTTTAATTTTATAACAATTTTAGTTAGCTCGTTGTACTAAAGAGGGCGCGCAGGGGCGCGCGCGCTCCTGCCCGCTTAGTTGCTTTAGTATAAATAGTCCGAACGTGAACTCGCGATTTTATTCCGTCTCGTACGTTCGAAGTGTGTAGGTTCGCGCGCGTCCGTTGCGTGTATTTTCAGTTGATCTATTATTATTTATCTTTCGTTTCGTGTTTACAATGGCGCGTACTAAGCAGACCGCTCGTAAATCCACCGGTGGTAAGGCGCCGAGGAAACAGCTCGCCACCAAGGCTGCGCGCAAAAGCGCACCGGCCACCGGTGGCGTTAAGAAACCCCATCGCTACAGGCCCGGCACTGTGGCCCTCCGTGAGATTCGTCGCTACCAGAAGAGTACCGAACTGCTGATCCGCAAGCTTCCGTTCCAGCGTCTCGTGCGTGAGATCGCGCAGGACTTCAAGACCGATCTCCGTTTCCAGAGCTCCGCTGTTATGGCGCTGCAGGAGGCTAGCGAAGCTTATCTCGTCGGTCTCTTCGAAGACACCAACCTGTGCGCGATTCACGCGAAGCGCGTCACCATCATGCCCAAAGACATCCAGTTGGCGCGCAGGATCAGAGGCGAACGCGCTTAAACTGCTAACGTCACAATACACATCGCCCTCCACGTAGACTGCCTTCGTGCAGTGCAACGTGTCTGTGGCTGTGGCTGTGCGTTCACATAAAAGGCCCTTTTCAGGGCCACATATATATCGGATAATTAAATGTTTCTTTATATCAGACGTCACAAAAACGCTACCTACCTACCTACCTACCTACCTACCTACCTACCTACCTACATACATACATACATACATACAAAACGAAACAAACACCTAAGTAATACTAAACTTATAAGTAAATTACATAATTATACATAACAACAATGAATAAAGTCGAGAGAGAGAGAAAAACAGTCGCCCAATTTTTTCGTCATATTATAATGGATGATTTTAAAAAGTTAACGTTTCATGCCTATAGTATTTAGGCTACGATCGATCTATGATAATAATGTTGTGTATTATTATTATAACGGCATAGGTACTTTAGATACTTGGTTTTATTTATTTTAACTTTTTATGGGGGACGAAAAAAAAAAAAAAAAAAAAATATATATATATATCATGTAAGTTCTGTTTTAAGAGACAGACATCGTCCAATCAACGAGGAGCGCCTGCTCGCCTCGCCCCGCGCACCTCACGTCTCTGTTCCCCCCGCCCGCTGAGCTCCGCGTTTAGTATAAATATAACGCCCGACGGGCCAAATTTTTAAGTCAGTCGCTCGCGTCGTTCGTGTGCGCTATCTCGTGTCGAGTTTGTTATCGTGTTATTTTGAAACCCCACTGCAAAGAAGATGACCGGTCGCGGTAAGGGAGGAAAGGGTCTGGGAAAAGGAGGAGCCAAGCGTCACAGGAAGGTACTTCGTGATAACATCCAAGGTATCACGAAGCCCGCCATCCGTCGTCTGGCCCGCAGAGGCGGCGTGAAACGTATCTCCGGTCTGATCTACGAAGAGACTCGCGGTGTGCTTAAAGTGTTCCTAGAGAACGTCATTCGCGACGCCGTCACTTACACCGAGCACGCCAAGAGGAAGACCGTCACCGCCATGGACGTCGTCTACGCTCTGAAGCGCCAGGGTCGCACCCTGTACGGTTTCGGCGGTTAAACACCTGCTGCATGCCCCGCGTGTACGTGTTGCCTGCGCAACCAGCTCTACATACTGTGGTGGACGTGTGTGTGTTGTGTTTGTTGTGAACATAATCATACCGTTCAACCATACGTATGTAGACGCGCACATAAAAAAGGCCCTTTTCAGGGCCGCATATGATTCGATATTATTAAATATGTTTCTTGAGTGGAATTGTCCTAAAAACGTACCTCTACCTACCTACCTACCTACCTACTTACTTACATGTATGCAAGTACCTACCATTATTGTACTGCGAGTGACATTCATTCAATTCGTTACCAATACTCACTAGGCATCGTACCTACCTACCTACCTACCTACCTACCTACTTAGGTTTTGGAGTTTTTAATGAAATATCGTAATTATATTAATTATTAATATATCCGATTTATTGTTATCTTACAATTACCAACTTGCTTCCTTTAAACTTAAGTACTAAATTATAGTTGATGCTTGTTGTTGTTGTTGTTCTTCTACGTGTGAAAAGCCCATCGCCCGCCATTCACCGAGTGAGGTGTACTGTACAGTAGGTGGGTATACTGGAATTGAAAAATAAAAGCAAAACATTAGTAAATACTTACGTTGTAGAACATCTACCTACCTACTTACTTACCTACCTACCTACCTACCTACTCGTTTGATCGCCCCACGGTGCGCGTGCCGTATGTTTATGTCGCGTTGTTATTGCAATTTTGATCGCATCTAATGTGAAGATGTTTTTTTTTTTTTTTTTTGTTGTTTTTTATTTACGTGTCTTTTTTATTTCGCGTATCTTTAATAGTAATTATTTTATAATATAGGTACTTAAGTACCTAGCCGTATTACGGGCGGGCTGGCTGCTTACTGTGAAGAGAACGCGGTACACGGGCCGCCAGCCGCGCACGGTACTGGCGCGCCCGCCGAGCGGGAGTACGTCTATTGTCGTTTTACACACTGTTTAATACGCTTTCCGATGCGATTATACCGATCCGTGCACTGTCCACTCGTCGAAGGGCACTCTCGTCTTTTAATATTACTATATTAATAGGTTGCACGTCCTGGACGGAGTCGTCCGTCCTTAACAGTTCGGCGCTCGCGGTGTTTTACGACGCTTCACTTTTAGGTCGATAATACCTTCGCGAGACGGTGTGATATCGACGAAGTCCTGTCACCACACAAGCTCGATATCCTCCCTGTTGACGCGTCGACCTCGATCGCCACTAACTATCACTTTTATAGAGAAAATAACGATTTGAACACGACCCGACCTGCGCTTCGTACGCAGTCGCCAAAATAAAACACCGCCACGGGCTAAACGCGCACCTCACTCGCCCCGAATTCCCACACCCGCATCGTCAACTTCATGACCTATCCGAAACCGTTCAATCTCGTTGCACTCGGCGCCGTTAACCATTCTTTTTCTTTGTTTTATTAGATACGTGTTAGTGAAAACTTTCAAGCGTTCATACGAGAAAACGTCCCGCGACATCACGGCGCTCGTTACGGTAAAGTTCCGTCGTACCTAAGCGTACGTTTACGAAATTCGTAAAACCTATAAGTGGCGACATCTAAGTCTCTCTCTCTTTATACGTCTTATTATCGTCACTCCACTCGTGTTGTCAGTGTGAATTTATTAACTACTACTTAAAATACAATGGCAGATACCGCAGTCGCTACCGAGGCTCCCGCGCCCGCTACACCGGCGAAGAAGCAGGCGAGGCAGGCCGGCGGCGCCGGCGCCGCTAAGAAACCGAAGGCGAAGCCGACCCATCCCAAAACATCCGAGATGGTCAACAACGCCATCAAGGAGATGAAGGAGCGCAGCGGATCTTCCCTGCAGGCGATCAAGAAGTACATCGCCGCGCAGTACAAGGTCGACGCGGAGAAACTGGCTCCGTTCATCAGAAAATATCTGAAGAGCGCCGTCGAATCTGGTGCACTGATCCAGACCAAGGGCAAGGGTGCCTCCGGCTCCTTCAAGCTCGAGTCGAAATCGCACCACGCCAAGAAACCCGCCGGTGCCGCTGGAAAGGCCGCCGGCAAGGCGCCCGCCGCCGCCGCGAAGACGAAGAAGGCGACCGCCTCTGCGGCCGGCGCCAAGACCAAGAAGGCAGCGGCCGCCGCCGCCTCTGCCGCCTCCGGTTCACCTGCAAAGTCCAAGGCATCGGCAGCCGCCGCCGCCAAGGACAAGAAGGCCGCCGCCGCTAAGAAGAAGCCGGCACCCAAGAAGGCCGCCGCCCCCGCTAAGGCGAAGGGAGGCGCCGCTCCCAAAGCTAAGAAGACAGCGAAGCCGCCGACCAAGAAACCTAAAGCGCCTAAACCCAAGAAGGCTGCGGCTACACCCAAGTCGAAGCCGGCAGCCAAGAAAGCGTCCGCCGCTAAGAAGTAAGCTACGGTCGCGTTCGCGTTACACCGGCGACGGCGACGACGACGACGACAGCGGCGCAGAGTCGGCTGACCACGCCACCATCATCAATACAACACAACAACAACAACAGCAACAGCTGATGAGTGATAGTGACAAGTGTGCGTGCGCGTCTTACCTATCTTCAACCTACTGTGTGTGATGATGTTTTGTATAATACCTAATATTATAAACACACTGTAGAGAGAGGCGCGCGCGCGTGCTTTGTGCGTTTGTTTTCATCATCGTCCAACCGCGCGCACGCAGTACGTACGCGTCTATCGTCCTCGGGAAGGAGGGTGCGGAACGCGCTCGACGTGTCTCAAGCTCGTCACCAACGATTCATCGGAAGCAAGCAAGCAAGCAAGCAACTGAAGAAACCACGGACGACGGCACCGAGATGCTTAGCGCGCGTGCATGCGCTCACCACACCAAAAAGCCCTTTTCAGGGCTAACAATAATATCATGAATACGAACAGTATTCGTTTCTAAAACACAGAGAGTCAAAACGTTGTAAAATACCTAATAACATACGCACTTATATACATACACGAAATAACTCCTAAAATAATTTAGGTAGGTACCTATCTAAGTAGGAAATAAATAAATATATATTATATTTAAATAAATAAATAGATAGATAGATAGATACATACATACATACATACATACATACATACATACATACAAACATACTACACTGCACTATTTCAATATTCGACACTAGGTATGTTATTTATTAGTAGATTTCAGACTACACTACACTATAATTATAATAGCATACGGTTCATAGCACAACAATGTCGCTCGCCATACATTTATTTAGAACACGTTCATACTGGCGAGCTATATTTTTGTTTAAATGAAATCAGCTTAATACAAAATAACTTTGAATATATAAAAAAAAAAAAACAAAAAAAAAAAACACATACCTACCTAGGTATGTCATTTTTTTTTTTTTTTTTTTTTTTTTTTTTTTAAAAGGTCTTGGCTGGATTACTGATCATAATAATTTTTGTTTCATATTAATTAGATAAAAATGTACTTTCAAGTAATAAGCAATAATCGTGACAATTTATCAAATGATCAAAAATATCAGTTTATGCAGTGTAAGTGACGCCGCTCGCGCGCTTGCGCGTTTTGTGAATAAGTTTCGTTAGCTGTGCACCCCTCCCACTGACACAGCCACTCGCGGCGCGTATAAATACCACGGAATTCCGTGTCGGAACGACATTAAGTAGATTCTTTCGGCGCGCGCACTTCTGTACGCGTGTTTCGTTGTTTTCGTGAGTTGTTCTATAAACAAATCTTTCAATTATGTCTGGTCGCGGTAAAGGTGGCAAGGTGAAGGGAAAGGCAAAGTCCCGTTCCAACCGTGCTGGTCTCCAGTTCCCCGTGGGTCGTATTCACAGGCTGCTGCGTAACGGAAACTACGCCGAGCGCGTGGGTGCCGGCGCTCCTGTCTACTTGGCCGCCGTGATGGAGTATCTGGCTGCTGAGGTCCTCGAGTTGGCCGGCAACGCCGCGAGAGACAACAAGAAGACCAGGATCATCCCGCGTCATCTTCAATTGGCCATCCGCAACGACGAGGAGTTGAACAAGCTGCTCTCCGGTGTGACGATCGCTCAAGGTGGTGTGCTGCCGAACATCCAGGCCGTGCTACTGCCCAAGAAGACCGAGAAGAAGGCTTAAACGTGGTGCCGCGACGTTCAGACAGAACGTGGTGCTTCGTGCGAGTGCCCCCGCACGCGTACTTCGATATAATATTTATGACTATATATCTATTATGTCGGTTGCGCGATGCTCTCAGCTCGTATGCATACAAAACAAAAGGCCCTTTTCAGGGCCACAATATGATTCGTCAAATTAAAACAAAGACAATTTCTTTATAGGTGTTGTCGTCAAACAAAAACGTACCCCTACCTACTTAATGCTTAACGATTACAAGTAAGCTGAAACTATTATGTACATCATTATTGAACCGTAGTCACAATACCTACTTACTACCTACCACTCGGGTCATTCATTACACACAAAGTAGAGAGTTAGTACCTACCTCATATTGTAGTTTAATTTACTGAAAAAAAAAAAAAAATTATTGCTTTGCCCTCTCCTCACGAGTTAATTTATTAACAATATAATAATATTATGTAGTAGACCTTTAGGTAGGCAGTACAAAACGTTGTTGGGTTACCTACACTGTACCTAGTATGATAGAAATTAAGTATGATAGTTTTATACATCACTGCTGATAAGAACTGCTTATTTACACACAATACGAAATATCAAAATTTAAATTCATTATAAAAATAATATACACTACCTATTTCTAATGTAATTTTACATAGGTAGTTTTAGTTTTAATATTACCCTACTACCTACTGAGATGTAGTTTTTCTTTTTTTTTTTTACATTTTCAAAAATAATGACGAACACAAGCATCGCCCCGCCCCCTTCGTCTCCCTCCCGGGCATCCCCTCTCCCCGCGCGCTCGCTTCGGAGCGTTCTGATTGGTCCGCCGGTGCGTCGAATTTCTCATCGCTCGCCGCAACTGTGCGCCGCGAGCGTTAATATAAATACAACTGTTGAAACGGTTATGTTTTCCGAGCAGTTCGACTCTGCCGCGGACACAGTGGCCGCGATCGACTCGCTCACGGACCACGTACAAACGGTTTTGAACGATTGTTCAAGGCAAGTTCCAGCGGAGGATAACTTCCGCTTCAAATTGCCGGCCGATGTACGTGATCTGATGACCGAGAAGAACGCGGCCACCCGTGCCTACAGCAACTTTCCCTGCCCCGCTAACAAATCTCACATGCGTTACTTACAACGTAAAGTAAGTTCTCGCATCGCTGAGCTGCGTGAAGCGGGCTGGGATAAGACGCTCAGCGACCTAGAACCGACTCACCTAGCTTTCTGGCAGCTCCAGAGGAAACTCCGGTCCCAACAGAGCGCCGCCATGCCCCCACTTGTCCGCCCAGACAGGACCATAGCTTTCGATGACGTCGACAAGGCCGAATGCCTAGCCGACAGTCTCGAGGCTCAATGCTCACCTAGCCTATTGCCAGTAGACCAAGCGCATCTCACTGAGATAGACGCTGAAGTCGAACGCAGACTCGCTCAACCCCCCGTAGAGGACCCTGACGATCCTCTGCCCCCCGTCACCCCTGACGAGGTGCACGAGATCATCAAGGGTCTTAAAGTCCGCAAAGCCCCCGGTTCAGATGGTCTCACTAATAGAGTGGTCCAACTATTCCCAGCCCACTTGATAATGCTGTTGACCATCATCTTCAATGGTGCTCTCAACAACAACATCTTCCCCCAAACGTGGAAGGAAGCCACGGTCATAGGTATCCCTAAACCCGGCAAGCCCAAGAGCGAGCCCTCTAGCTACCGCCCCATCAGTCTGCTCAAGGTACTCGGAAAGATCTACGAGAGGCTTATTTATAAGCGTCTCAGAGACTTTGCCGAGACCAAGGGCCTCATACCGAATGAACAGTTCGGGTTCCGCACCCAACACTGCAGCATCCACCAGGCCCACCGCATAGTCGAGCATATAAGCGAAAGCTTCATGCGAGGCTCATTAGTCGGTGCGGTCTTCTTCGATATAGCGAAGGCTTTCGACAAAGTCTGGCACAACGGCTTAATATACAAGCTGTACCAACTCGGTGTGCCTGATCGTCTCGTGCTCATCTTACGAGACTTTCTGTCGAACCGCACCTTCCGCTACCGCATAGAGGGCGCCCTGTCCTCCCCCCGACCCATTCGTGCAGGTGTCCCACAGGGTTCTGTCATCTCCCCGCTCATCTTCACGCTGTTCACCAGCGATATCCCAAAGAGTAAGAAGGCACAGTTGGCTCTGTTCGCAGACGATACGGCCATCTACTCCAAGGGCCGTTGCCCCGATGCGATTCACCACACTCTCCAGGCCTCTGTCGACAAGCTCGGCGAATGGTTCAGGAAGTGGCGAATCGAAGTCAATCCCGACAAAAGTCAGGCGGTACTATTCTCCAAGCCGCGTAGGCTCCCCCCCCTCCCCGAGCCCCTCACCATGTTCGGCAAGCCGATCCCTTGGGAGAAGCAAGCCAAATACTTGGGTGTCGTCCTCGATAATCACCTCAATTTCAAAGAGCACATAAAGCAGGTCCGTTCGCGGGCCGCTTTCGCTCTAGGTAGGCTCCACTCCATCCTAAATGCAAAAAGCAAATTGTCACTTAGGTGCAAATTGCGCATTTACACGGCATGCATCCGCCCGATCATGACATATGCATGTGTCGTATTTGCCCACGCTGGGCCCCATCACATCCATAGGTTACAAGCCCTCCAAAACCGATTCCTCCGTAAAGCTACGGGTGCCCCATACTACGTCCGAAACGTAGCCCTCCACCTCGATCTTAAAATCCCCACCATAGCCCAATTCATGAAACGCCTTTCCAAGCGTTTCTTTGACTCTGCCGCCAAGCACCGCAACCCCCTGGTTGTGAAGGCGGCCAACTATATCCCCTCTCGCATTAGTCGTACTCGCCGTCCGAGGCACGCACTGACCGACCCCGACGACCCCATAACTCTCCTCCAGGAGAGTAATAGGGCCACTAGTACGGTTCTTAAAACCAAACGTCGTCCGACATTCCGACCTCGCCGTCGAGGTCCTCCGCGATCGCGACCGCGACCCCAATCCGATCAGACTCCTCCCCCCCGACCCTTGCCAGACGACCCGACGCCAGCCCGGGCTGACGTAGTGCCGTCAGTAGTCTTAAACTCCCCGATCCAGCCTGTCCCGACTTGCTGCCCTCCCACCAGCGACGCCCTAAGCCGAGGTCCGTACCCCGCAGGGGGTGCCCTTAGCGAGCAGTCGCTTAGTTTTAGTTAGTTTTAGTTTTTATGCCCCTGGCTGGAGGCTTTAAGTTAGCTTAGAGCATCTCCGCAGGACAGTCCGGTTAAGTAGTCAATACCTTAGTGGTAAAACTATGAGATGCCATTCCAAAAAAAAAAAAAAAAAAGGTTATGTTTTATACTGCGACTGAACTCCGTTTCGGTAGCACGTGTACTCGATAAATCCATAATGCCGCCCAAGACAAGTGGTAAAGCCGCCAAGAAGTCTGGCAAAGCCCAGAAGAATATCTCCAAGACCGACAAGAAGAAGAAGAAGCACAAGAGGAAGGAGAGTTACGCCATCTACATCTACAAGGTGCTGAAGCAGGTGCACCCCGACACCGGTATCTCCAGCAAGGCCATGTCTATCATGAACTCGTTCGTGAACGACATCTTCGAGCGCATCGCCGCCGAAGCTTCCCGTCTCGCCCACTACAACAAGAGATCGACCATCACGTCCAGGGAGGTGCAGACGTCCGTCAGGCTCCTGCTGCCCGGCGAGCTCGCCAAGCACGCCGTCAGTGAGGGCACCAAGGCCGTCACCAAATACACCAGCTCCAAGTAGAGAGCGGTCGGTAGGCTACCAAGAGCCGCCGACGCTCCGTCTCAACGCCGCCTCGTGTTTGTGTACAGTGTTAAATCCAGTGCGCTTGTTCGTGTGTCTGTCTTGTTGACTGTGGTGCGTGTTAATTGTGTCAGTGTCATCGTAATGTGCATACATACACACAAGTAGGTGGTACCTCCTACCCGCTGTGCGTCATGTATGTACGTACGAGACGCGCACGATGCACGTGCTACGAGCAAACAAACAGGCCGCGACAAACGTCTGGACGCGCACTCACAACGTGGGATGGCAGGAGTAAAAACAAAAGGCCCTTTTCAGGGCCACAAATATGTTCATGTGATAAATTCACGTTTCTTTAAATTTGATGCCAGTCAAAACGTTACTAACTAACTAACTACCTACCTACCTACCTACCTACCTACCTACCTACCTACACCTCTATATACATATTTCATTCAACAACAAATACAATATGCACAGGGCCTAAACGATAGCGTATTAAGATTGATTGCAAGTAAATGAGTAGTAGCAGGGCAGTCTTAACATGAAAAAGGCTTTAATAAGTTAGTTATATTATCATCATCAGTTATAATTATTATAAACACAATAATACAACAATAGGTACCTACATTTATTCTGTGTATGTACGAAAAATATAATGTATAGATAGGTATATTGTTTTCTTTGTTAATTCTTTATATACACTGCTAGAGAGAACGGTGTATTGTAAAAAAATAAAAAATAAATAAATATATATATAAGAAATAAATAAATAAATATATATATATATATAAATAAGTAAGTAAGTAACAGACATAGGTTTTAAAATAATTATTATTGAATTCATTGTTTAATTTTATAACAATTTTAGTTAGCTCGTTGTACTAAAGAGGGCGCGCAGGGGCGCGCGCGCTCCTGCCCGCTTAGTTGCTTTAGTATAAATAGTCCGAACGTGAACTCGCGATTTCACTCTCGGCGCGCGGCAGCGGTAGCGGACGGACGTGTTTGTGGTTCGAGTGCTCCCGATTCCGGCTCTGTGGTTCCTGCTCTCAAGATTTCGTCGCACCTCGCGACGATCTTCTATAGTCCTATTTTTAATAGTGACTATCTTCAGCTACTAGCTGTGTGCCTTTTTCAAGGCACAGCTAGTATAGTATTTCTATTAATAGAAATAGTCGAAAAACGGTCGTCGGGTTTTTCTGTCCCCTTCAGGGAAAAACCACAGTTTCGTGGTCCTCGGTGGATACCTTACGGTGCCAACGAAGCCGAGTGGGGTGTTGACCCAATCACACCCGCCGATCCCCATCAGGGTGAGGCAGTCAGTTGGACGGGTCCCAGTGTTCGGCCTTGGGGGGTCTCCTAGTCGGCATTGGTGACAGTTTTCCTTCAACAGCTACACACCTGGTGTCGGTTGGGTGTGTCTACCCCTTCGCACCAGACCCATGTTAGGACCCCGTTGCACAAATAAGATAGGCAACGGGCCAAAGCAAGCTTAGGGCTCACCAGTAGGTACTCACCTCCCTGTCTATACCCGGCAGGGAGGGTCACACATCCCCGGACAAGTCCATCCGGGGAGATAGGTTTAGGGAATGTTAGGCTCCCCCGACATTTAAATATGCCGGTCGTCATCGATCCTAGTGCGGATCCCACCGCAAAGTCGGTGCTCCTCATTTTAAAAGTCCTCAAGACTATCCTGCAAAAGGAAAGTCTAGAGGAAAAATATGCCGATGAGGTCACTACGCTCCATCGCGCTATATTCCCCGACCTAGCCATCGCTGACTTCAGCGATGTCCTAGTAGCCCCCCACGCCCCTGAGAAACCGCTCAGTCCGTCCGTTCCCTCCAGGGACATGGACGTCGACGAGCCCTCTACTCAGAGGCGGCCCGATACCCCAATGCCTGCTTCTTCAAAGCGGGCTGTCACCCCCTTCCCCACTATCCCACAGCTGTCCGACTCTGAGGCTAACCACTCCTCCTCTTCCTCCCATACCGATGACGAAGGCTTCGTGCCCGTCACCGGGAAGGGAAACAAGAGGAAGAAGAAGAAGCAGAGCACCACCCAGGCCACCAAGGTGGTCGCGGTGGAGGAACCTGCCTCTAGCCCCAGCTCCCCCATTCCCCCCACCCCCCCCGCGGTGCTCACCCCCACCGCCCTGACCCCTCTTACCCCCGCTCCATCCTCGAGTCAGGATGCCCCCATGCCCCCGGCTCCCTCTGCTTCTGGCACCCAGAAGAAGAAGATCCCCCCCCCTCCCCCTGTCTATATCCAGGACAAGGCGAAGTGGACCGATATCTCCAAGTGGTGCTGCGATCAAAAGATCGCTTACACCAGCGCCCGCAATACCCAACAGGGTATCAAGGTGACCATCCCGACGTCGAAAGACTATCGGGACATCACCCGACTCCTCCGTTCCAGAGGTGTGGCATTCCACACCTTCTCCCTCCCCGAGGAGAAACAGACTCGCGTGGTGATCAAAAGGATCCCACGTGAAATCCCTTCCGCCGACATTAAGGATGACTTAATGTTACAGGGCATCCCTGTCGACGAAGTCCACCGCATGCACCGCGCCCGCAGTGGCGAGGCATTCGACATGGTCCTCGTGGTTTGTCCCCCCACCGAGGCTCGCATCCACCCGATATTCAATGTCAAAGCCATCTGCAACCTGACGGGCTTTGACATTGAAAAGCCACACAAAAACTCCACGATCGGGCAGTGCCACCGCTGTCAACTTTACGGGCACTCGCAAAAGCATTGCTATGCTAAGCCCAGGTGCGTCAAGTGCCTGGGTGAGCACGGCACTGCGGACTGCACCCGCCCTAAAGACCGCTCGCTCTGCACGGAGCCTCCCAGCTGCGTGCTCTGCGGGCAGACAGGGCATCCCGCTAATTACAGAGGCTGCCCCAAAGCCCCCAAGGCTCCCTCCTCCAAGCTGGCAAAGCGCTCTGACGCTCGCCAGCAGAGGGAAGCTCCCTCGACCTACAAGGCTCCCTCCGCACAAATTCCAGCAAGGCTTAGCCCCCAGAGGCCTAGCCCCTGGAATCAGCTGCAACATCAGCTGGCATTCCCCTCCATGGGTACTCCCAAACCCCAACCCCCCCCCTCCCGCATCCCCCCACTCATGGACCCCCGTATTCGCGCCCCAGCGCCTCTCATTCAGCCGCTTCCTGCTCCGGCAGCAGCTCGCCCCCCCCCTCCCCCTCCCCCCGCGGCCTCACTCGACCCCTTCTCGGTGATCACCACGTCTTACATGACGTTTTTCACCCCTCGCGCTAGGCAAATGGCCGACGAGATCGTCGCTGCCAGGAATGCCAATGACGTGATGAGGATCCCCCAAATTTTCAACGCGTACCCGGAGATTACGCAAGCCATGTCCTCCCTCGCTAACCCATCTACCCCCCATTATGGATAATACACCCGTAGCTAGGTTCAAACCCCGATCCCTTAACTTAGGCTTCTTCAATGCCAACGGCATTAACGGTCAAAGAGATGAGATCGCGGAATTCCTCCGCGACCATCAGATAGATATCCTGCTAGTTCAGGAAACCTTCCTCAAACCCCGTAGGCGTAACCCATCCATAGCGAACTATCGCATAGTTCGCAATGATAGGACTCGCTGTCACAGAGGCGGCACCCTCATCTATTATAAAAAGGAGCTCTATTGTATCCCGATGGATCCTCCTGCCCTCGCTCAAATAGAAGTCTCTGTTTGCCGCCTAGGCATGACTGGCCATCAGCCGATCACCCTAGTCTCTGCCTACCTCCCTCCCCGCACCCCAGCAGCAGAGAATCCCCATGAGATCTCCAACGATCTCTCTTCCTTACTAGGCATGAGTGACTCCGTTATTATAGCGGGCGATCTCAATGCCAAACATCCGGCTTGGAATAGTTCCAAATCTTCCTTCAGAGGTCGACTCTTACTCGACCTGTCTAATACTATGAACTTTGACGTCATCGCCCCGATGACTCACACTCACTTTCCCCATGACCCCAACCATTCCCCAGATGTCCTAGACACGGCGCTCCTTAAGAACGTCAACCTTAGGTTAAACTCAATAGAAACGGTGCAAGAGCTTACCTCTGACCACCGTCCAGTTGTCATGAAACTGGCCCCCCGCATAGGTCTCCCCGACCCCACTCAGCCCCCGGCCACCAGAAAGGTCACGGACTGGAGGAAAGTAGGCGAACTGCTGAAATCCAACACGTCCCCCCAGCTAGACTCAATCCCCGAGCAGTTCGACTCTGCCGCGGACACAGTGGCCGCGATCGACTCGCTCACGGACCACGTACAAACGGTTTTGAACGATTGTTCAAGGCAAGTTCCAGCGGAGGATAACTTCCGCTTCAAATTGCCGGCCGATGTACGTGATCTGATGACCGAGAAGAGCGCGGCCACCCGTGCCTACAGCAACTTTCCCTGCCCCGCTAACAAATCTCACATGCGTTACTTACAACGTAAAGTAAGTTCTCGCATCGCTGAGCTGCGTGAAGCGGGCTGGGATAAGACGCTCAGCGACCTAGAACCGACTCACCTAGCTTTCTGGCAGCTCCAGAGGAAACTCCGGTCCCAACAGAGCGCCGCCATGCCCCCACTTGTCCGCCCAGACAGGACCATAGCTTTCGATGACGTCGACAAGGCCGAATGCCTAGCCGACAGTCTCGAGGCTCAATGCTCACCTAGCCTATTGCCAGTAGACCAAGCGCATCTCACTGAGATAGACGCTGAAGTCGAACGCAGACTCGCTCAACCCCCCGTAGAGGACCCTGACGATCCTCTGCCCCCCGTCACCCCTGACGAGGTGCACGAGATCATCAAGGGTCTTAAAGTCCGCAAAGCCCCCGGTTCAGATGGTCTCACTAATAGAGTGGTCCAACTATTCCCAGCCCACTTGATAATGCTGTTGACCATCATCTTCAATGGTGCTCTCAACAACAACATCTTCCCCCAAACGTGGAAGGAAGCCACGGTCATAGGTATCCCTAAACCCGGCAAGCCCAAGAGCGAGCCCTCTAGCTACCGCCCCATCAGTCTGCTCAAGGTACTCGGAAAGATCTACGAGAGGCTTATTTATAAGCGTCTCAGAGACTTTGCCGAGACCAAGGGCCTCATACCGAATGAACAGTTCGGGTTCCGCACCCAACACTGCAGCATCCACCAGGCCCACCGCATAGTCGAGCATATAAGCGAAAGCTTCATGCGAGGCTCATTAGTCGGTGCGGTCTTCTTCGATATAGCGAAGGCTTTCGACAAAGTCTGGCACAACGGCTTAATATACAAGCTGTACCAACTCGGTGTGCCTGATCGTCTCGTGCTCATCTTACGAGACTTTCTGTCGAACCGCACCTTCCGCTACCGCATAGAGGGCGCCCTGTCCTCCCCCCGACCCATTCGTGCAGGTGTCCCACAGGGTTCTGTCATCTCCCCGCTCATCTTCACGCTGTTCACCAGCGATATCCCAAAGAGTAAGAAGGCACAGTTGGCTCTGTTCGCAGACGATACGGCCATCTACTCCAAGGGCCGTTGCCCCGATGCGATTCACCACACTCTCCAGGCCTCTGTCGACAAGCTCGGCGAATGGTTCAGGAAGTGGCGAATCGAAGTCAATCCCGACAAAAGTCAGGCGGTACTATTCTCCAAGCCGCGTAGGCTCCCCCCCCTCCCCGAGCCCCTCACCATGTTCGGCAAGCCGATCCCTTGGGAGAAGCAAGCCAAATACTTGGGTGTCGTCCTCGATAATCACCTCAATTTCAAAGAGCACATAAAGCAGGTCCGTTCGCGGGCCGCTTTCGCTCTAGGTAGGCTCCACTCCATCCTAAATGCAAAAAGCAAATTGTCACTTAGGTGCAAATTGCGCATTTACACGGCATGCATCCGCCCGATCATGACATATGCATGTGTCGTATTTGCCCACGCTGGGCCCCATCACATCCATAGGTTACAAGCCCTCCAAAACCGATTCCTCCGTAAAGCTACGGGTGCCCCATACTACGTCCGAAACGTAGCCCTCCACCTCGATCTTAAAATCCCCACCATAGCCCAATTCATGAAACGCCTTTCCAAGCGTTTCTTTGACTCTGCCGCCAAGCACCGCAACCCCCTGGTTGTGAAGGCGGCCAACTATATCCCCTCTCGCATTAGTCGTACTCGCCGTCCGAGGCACGCACTGACCGACCCCGACGACCCCATAACTCTCCTCCAGGAGAGTAATAGGGCCACTAGTACGGTTCTTAAAACCAAACGTCGTCCGACATTCCGACCTCGCCGTCGAGGTCCTCCGCGATCGCGACCGCGACCCCAATCCGATCAGACTCCTCCCCCCCGACCCTTGCCAGACGACCCGACGCCAGCCCGGGCTGACGTAGTGCCGTCAGTAGTCTTAAACTCCCCGATCCAGCCTGTCCCGACTTGCTGCCCTCCCACCAGCGACGCCCTAAGCCGAGGTCCGTACCCCGCAGGGGGTGCCCTTAGCGAGCAGTCGCTTAGTTTTAGTTAGTTTTAGTTTTTATGCCCCTGGCTGGAGGCTTTAAGTTAGCTTAGAGCATCTCCGCAGGACAGTCCGGTTAAGTAGTCAATACCTTAGTGGTAAAACTATGAGATGCCATTCCAAAAAAAAAAAAAAAAAAAAAACTCGCGATTTTCACTCGGCGCGCGGCAGCGGTAGCGGACGGACGTGTTTGTGGTTCGAGTGCTCCCGATTCCGGCTCTGTGGTTCCTGCTCTCAAGATTTCGTCGCACCTCGCGACGATCTTCTATAGTCCTATTTTTAATAGTGACTATCTTCAGCTACTAGCTGTGTGCCTTTTTCAAGGCACAGCTAGTATAGTATTTCTATTAATAGAAATAGTCGAAAAACGGTCGTCGGGTTTTTCTGTCCCCTTCAGGGAAAAACCACAGTTTCGTGGTCCTCGGTGGATACCTTACGGTGCCAACGAAGCCGAGTGGGGTGTTGACCCAATCACACCCGCCGATCCCCATCAGGGTGAGGCAGTCAGTTGGACGGGTCCCAGTGTTCGGCCTTGGGGGGTCTCCTAGTCGGCATTGGTGACAGTTTTCCTTCAACAGCCACACACCTGGTGTCGGTTGGGTGTGTCTACCCCTTCGCACCAGACCCATGTTAGGACCCCGTTGCACAAATAAGATAGGCAACGGGCCAAAGCAAGCTTAGGGCTCACCAGTAGGTACTCACCTCCCTGTCTATACCCGGCAGGGAGGGTCACACATCCCCGGACAAGTCCATCCGGGGAGATAGGTTTAGGGAATGTTAGGCTCCCCCGACATTTAAATATGCCGGTCGTCATCGATCCTAGTGCGGATCCCACCGCAAAGTCGGTGCTCCTCATTTTAAAAGTCCTCAAGACTATCCTGCAAAAGGAAAGTCTAGAGGAAAAATATGCCGATGAGGTCACTCAACTCCATCGCGCTATATTCCCCGACCTAGCCATCGCTGACTTCAGCGATGTCCTAGTAGCCCCTCACGCCCCTGAGAGCCCGCTCAGTCCGTCCGTTCCCTCCAGGGACATGGACGTCGACGAGCCCGCTACTCAGAGGCGGCCCGATACCCCAATGCCTGCTTCTTCAAAGCGGGCTGTCACCCCCTTCCCCACTATCCCACAGCTGTCCGACTCTGAGGCTAACCACTCTTCTTCCTCCCATTCCGATGACGAAGGCTTCGTGCCCGTCACCGGGAAGGGGAACAAGAGGAAGAAGAAGAAGCAGAGCACCACCCAGGCCACCAAGGTGGTCGCGGTGGAGGAACCTGCCTCTAGCCCCAGCTCCCCCATTCCCCCCACCCCCCCCGCGGTGCTCACCCCCACCGCCCTGACCCCTCTTACCCCCGCTCCATCCTCGAGTCAGGATGCCCCCATGCCCCCGGCTCCCTCTGCTTCTGGCACCCAGAAGAAGAAGATCCCCCCCCCTCCCCCTGTCTATATCCAGGACAAGGCGAAGTGGACCGATATCTCCAAGTGGTGCTGCGATCAAAAGATCGCTTACACCAGCGCCCGCAATACCCAACAGGGTATCAAGGTGACCATCCCGACGTCGAAAGACTATCGGGACATCACTCGACTCCTCCGTTCCAGAGGTGTGGCGTTCCACACCTTCTCCCTCCCCGAGGAGAAACAGACTCGCGTGGTGATCAAAAGGATCCCACGTGAAATCCCTTCCGCCGACATTAAGGATGACTTAACGTTACAGGGCATCCCTGTCGACGAAGTCCACCGCATGCACCGCGCCCGCAGTGGCGAGGCATTCGACATGGTCCTCGTGGTTTGTCCCCCCACCGAGGCCCGCATCCACCCGATATTCAATGTCAAAGCCATCTGCAACCTGACGGGCTTTGACATTGAAAAGCCCCACAAGAATTCCACGATCGGGCAGTGCCACCGCTGTCAACTTTACGGGCACTCGCAAAAGCATTGCTATGCTAAGCCCAGGTGCGTCAAGTGCCTGGGTGAGCACGGCACTGCGGACTGCACCCGCCCTAAAGACCGCTCGCTCTGCACGGAGCCTCCCAGCTGCGTGCTCTGCGGGCAGACAGGGCACCCCGCGAACTACAGAGGCTGCCCCAAAGCCCCCAAGGCTCCCTCCTCCAAGCTGGCAAAGCGCTCTGACGCTCGCCAGCAGAGGGAAGCCCCCTCGACCTACAAGGCCCCCTCCGCCCAAATTCCAGCAAGGCTTAGCCCCCAGAGGCCTAGCCCCTGGAATCAGCTGCAACATCAGCTGGCCTTCCCCTCCATGGGTACTCCCAAACCCCAACCCCCCCCCTCCCGCATCCCCCCACTCATGGACCCCCGTATTCGCGCTCCAGCGCCTCTCGTTCAGCCGCTTCCTGCTCCGGCAGTAGCCCGCCCCCCCCCTCCCCCTCCCCCCGCGGCTGCACTCGACCCCTTCTCGGTAATCACCACGTCTTATATGACGTTTTTCACCCCACGCGCTAGGCAAATGGCCGACGAGATCGTCGCTGCCAGAAATGCCAATGACGTGATGAGGATCCCCCAAATTTTCAACGCGTACCCGGAGATTACGCAAGCCATGTCCTCCCTCGCTAACCCATCTACCCCCCATTATGGATAATACACCCGTAGCTAGGTTCAAACCCCGATCCCTTAACTTAGGCTTCTTCAATGCCAACGGCATTAACGGTCAAAGAGATGAGATCGCGGAATTCCTCCGCGACCATCAGATAGATATCCTGCTAGTTCAGGAAACCTTCCTCAAACCCCGTAGGCGTAACCCATCCATAGCGAACTATCGCATAGTTCGCAATGATAGGACTCGCTGTCACAGAGGCGGCACCCTCATCTATTATAAAAAGGAGCTCTATTGTATCCCGATGGATCCTCCTGCCCTCGCTCAAATAGAAGTCTCTGTTTGCCGCCTAGGCATGACTGGCCATCAGCCGATCACCCTAGTCTCTGCCTACCTCCCTCCCCGCACCCCAGCTGCAGAGATTCCCCATGAGATCTCCAACGATCTCTCTTCCTTACTAGGCATGAGTGACTCCGTTATTATAGCGGGCGATCTCAATGCCAAACATCCGGCTTGGAATAGTACCAAAACTTCCTTCAGAGGTCGACTCTTACTCGACCTCTCTAATACCATGAACTTTGACGTCATCGCCCCGATGACTCACACTCACTTTCCCCATGACCCCAACCATTCCCCAGATGTCCTAGACACGGCGCTCCTTAAGAACGTCAACCTTAGGTTAAACTCAATAGAAACGGTGCAAGAGCTTACCTCTGACCACCGTCCAGTTGTCATGAAACTGGCCCCCCGCATAGGTCTCCCCGACCCCACTCAGCCCCCGGCCACCAGAAAGGTCACGGACTGGAGGAAAGTAGGCGAACTGCTGAAATCCAACACGTCCCCCCAGCTAGACTCAATCCCCGAGCAGTTCGACTCTGCCGCGGACACAGTGGCCGCGATCGACTCGCTCACGGACCACGTACAAACGGTTTTGAACGATTGTTCAAGGCAAGTTCCAGCGGAGGATAACTTCCGCTTCAAATTGCCGGCCGATGTACGTGATCTGATGACCGAGAAGAACGCGGCCACCCGTGCCTACAGCAACTTTCCCTGCCCCGCCAACAAATCTCACATGCGTTACTTACAACGTAAAGTAAGTTCTCGCATCGCTGAGCTGCGTGAAGCGGGCTGGGATAAGACGCTCAGCGACCTAGAACCGACTCATCTAGCTTTCTGGCAGCTCCAGAGGAAACTCCGGTCCCAACAGAGCGCCGCCATGCCCCCACTAGTCCGCCCAGATAGGACCATTGCTTTCGATGACGTCGACAAGGCCGAATGCCTAGCCGACAGTCTCGAGGCTCAATGCTCACCCAGCCTATTGCCAGTAGACCAAGCGCATCTCACTGAGATAGACGCTGAAGTCGAACGCAGACTCGCTCAACCCCCCGTAGAGGACCCTGACGATCCACTGCCCCCCGTCACCCCTGACGAGGTGCACGAGATCATCAAGGGTCTTAAAGTCCGCAAAGCCCCCGGTTCAGATGGTCTCACTAATAGAGTGGTCCAACTATTCCCAGCCCACTTGATAATGCTGTTGACCATCATCTTCAATGGTGCTCTCAACAACAACATCTTCCCCCAAACGTGGAAGGAAGCCACGGTCATAGGTATCCCTAAACCCGGCAAGCCCAAGAGCGAGCCCTCTAGCTACCGCCCCATCAGTCTGCTCAAGGTACTCGGAAAGATCTACGAGAGGCTTATTTATAAGCGTCTCAGAGACTTTGCCGAGACCAAGGGCCTCATACCGAATGAACAGTTCGGGTTCCGCACCCAACACTGCAGCATCCACCAGGCCCACCGCATAGTCGAGCATATAAGCGAAAGCTTCATGCGAGGCTCATTAGTCGGTGCGGTCTTCTTCGATATAGCGAAGGCTTTCGACAAAGTCTGGCACAACGGCTTAATATACAAGCTGTACCAACTCGGTGTGCCTGATCGTCTCGTGCTCATCTTACGAGACTTTCTGTCGAACCGCACCTTCCGCTACCGCATAGAGGGCGCCCTGTCCTCCCCCCGACCCATTCGTGCAGGTGTCCCACAGGGTTCTGTCATCTCCCCGCTCATCTTCACGCTGTTCACCAGCGATATCCCAAAGAGTAAGAAGGCACAGTTGGCTCTGTTCGCAGACGATACGGCCATCTACTCCAAGGGCCGTTGCCCCGATGCGATTCACCACACCCTCCAGGCCTCTGTCGACAAGCTCGGCGAATGGTTCAGGAAGTGGCGAATCGAAGTCAATCCCGACAAAAGTCAGGCGGTACTATTCTCCAAGCCGCGTAGGCTCCCCCCCCTCCCCGAGCCCCTCACCATGTTCGGCAAGCCGATCCCTTGGGAGAAGCAAGCCAAATACTTGGGTGTCGTCCTCGATAATCACCTCAATTTCAAAGAGCACATAAAGCAGGTCCGTTCGCGGGCCGCTTTCGCTCTAGGTAGGCTCCACTCCATCCTAAATGCAAAAAGCAAATTGTCACTTAGGTGCAAATTGCGCATTTACACGGCATGCATCCGCCCGATCATGACATATGCATGTGTCGTATTTGCCCACGCTGGGCCCCATCACATCCATAGGTTACAAGCCCTCCAAAACCGATTCCTCCGTAAAGCTACGGGTGCCCCATACTACGTCCGAAACGTAGCCCTCCACCTCGATCTTAAAATCCCCACCATAGCCCAATTCATGAAACGCCTTTCCAAGCGTTTCTTTGACTCTGCCGCCAAGCACCGCAACCCCCTGGTTGTGAAGGCGGCCAACTATATCCCCTCTCGCATTAGTCGTACTCGCCGTCCGAGGCACGCACTGACCGACCCCGACGACCCCATAACTCTCCTCCAGGAGAGTAATAGGGCCACTAGTACGGTTCTTAAAACCAAACGTCGTCCGACATTCCGACCTCGCCGTCGAGGTCCTCCGCGATCGCGACCGCGACCCCAATCCGATCAGACTCCTCCCCCCCGACCCTTGCCAGACGACCCGACGCCAGCCCGGGCTGACGTAGTGCCGTCAGTAGTCTTAAACTCCCCGATCCAGCCTGTCCCGACTTGCTGCCCTCCCACCAGCGACGCCCTAAGCCGAGGTCCGTACCCCGCAGGGGGTGCCCCTAGCGAGCAGTCGCTTAGTTTTAGTTAGTTTTAGTTTTTATGCCCCTGGCTGGAGGCTTTAAGTTAGCTTAGAGCATCTCCGCAGGACAGTCCGGTTAAGTAGTCAATACCTTAGTGGTAAAACTATGAGATGCCATTCCAAAAAAAAAAAAAAAAAAAACTCGCGATTTTATTCCGTCTCGTACGTTCGAAGTGTGTAGGTTCGCGCGCGTCCGTTGCGTGTATTTTCAGTTGATCTATTATTATTTATCTTTCGTTTCGTGTTTACAATGGCGCGTACTAAGCAGACCGCTCGTAAATCCACCGGTGGTAAGGCGCCGAGGAAACAGCTCGCCACCAAGGCTGCGCGCAAAAGCGCACCGGCCACCGGTGGCGTTAAGAAACCCCATCGCTACAGGCCCGGCACTGTGGCCCTCCGTGAGATTCGTCGCTACCAGAAGAGTACCGAACTGCTGATCCGCAAGCTTCCGTTCCAGCGTCTCGTGCGTGAGATCGCGCAGGACTTCAAGACCGATCTCCGTTTCCAGAGCTCCGCTGTTATGGCGCTGCAGGAGGCTAGCGAAGCTTATCTCGTCGGTCTCTTCGAAGACACCAACCTGTGCGCGATTCACGCGAAGCGCGTCACCATCATGCCCAAAGACATCCAGTTGGCGCGCAGGATCAGAGGCGAACGCGCTTAAACTGCTAACGTCACAATACACATCGCCCTCCACGTAGACTGCCTTCGTGCAGTGCAACGTGTCTGTGGCTGTGGCTGTGCGTTCACATAAAAGGCCCTTTTCAGGGCCACATATATATCGGATAATTAAATGTTTCTTTATATCAGACGTCACAAAAACGCTACCTACCTACCTACCTACCTACCTACCTACCTACCTACCTACATACATACATACATACATACAAAACGAAACAAACACCTAAGTAATACTAAACTTATAAGTAAATTACATAATTATACATAACAACAATGAATAAAGTCGAGAGAGAGAGAAAAACAGTCGCCCAATTTTTTCGTCATATTATAATGGATGATTTTAAAAAGTTAACGTTTCATGCCTATAGTATTTAGGCTACGATCGATCTATGATAATAATGTTGTGTATTATTATTATAACGGCATAGGTACTTTAGATACTTGGTTTTATTTATTTTAACTTTTTATGGGGGACGAAAAAAAAAAAAAAAAAAAAATATATATATATATCATGTAAGTTCTGTTTTAAGAGACAGACATCGTCCAATCAACGAGGAGCGCCTGCTCGCCTCGCCCCGCGCACCTCACGTCTCTGTTCCCCCCGCCCGCTGAGCTCCGCGTTTAGTATAAATATAACGCCCGACGGGCCAAATTTTTAAGTCAGTCGCTCGCGTCGTTCGTGTGCGCTATCTCGTGTCGAGTTTGTTATCGTGTTATTTTGAAACCCCACTGCAAAGAAGATGACCGGTCGCGGTAAGGGAGGAAAGGGTCTGGGAAAAGGAGGAGCCAAGCGTCACAGGAAGGTACTTCGTGATAACATCCAAGGTATCACGAAGCCCGCCATCCGTCGTCTGGCCCGCAGAGGCGGCGTGAAACGTATCTCCGGTCTGATCTACGAAGAGACTCGCGGTGTGCTTAAAGTGTTCCTAGAGAACGTCATTCGCGACGCCGTCACTTACACCGAGCACGCCAAGAGGAAGACCGTCACCGCCATGGACGTCGTCTACGCTCTGAAGCGCCAGGGTCGCACCCTGTACGGTTTCGGCGGTTAAACACCTGCTGCATGCCCCGCGTGTACGTGTTGCCTGCGCAACCAGCTCTACATACTGTGGTGGACGTGTGTGTGTTGTGTTTGTTGTGAACATAATCATACCGTTCAACCATACGTATGTAGACGCGCACATAAAAAAGGCCCTTTTCAGGGCCGCATATGATTCGATATTATTAAATATGTTTCTTGAGTGGAATTGTCCTAAAAACGTACCTCTACCTACCTACCTACCTACCTACTTACTTACATGTATGCAAGTACCTACCATTATTGTACTGCGAGTGACATTCATTCAATTCGTTACCAATACTCACTAGGCATCGTACCTACCTACCTACCTACCTACCTACCTACTTAGGTTTTGGAGTTTTTAATGAAATATCGTAATTATATTAATTATTAATATATCCGATTTATTGTTATCTTACAATTACCAACTTGCTTCCTTTAAACTTAAGTACTAAATTATAGTTGATGCTTGTTGTTGTTGTTGTTCTTCTACGTGTGAAAAGCCCATCGCCCGCCATTCACCGAGTGAGGTGTACTGTACAGTAGGTGGGTATACTGGAATTGAAAAATAAAAGCAAAACATTAGTAAATACTTACGTTGTAGAACATCTACCTACCTACTTACTTACCTACCTACCTACCTACCTACTCGTTTGATCGCCCCACGGTGCGCGTGCCGTATGTTTATGTCGCGTTGTTATTGCAATTTTGATCGCATCTAATGTGAAGATGTTTTTTTTTTTTTTTTTTGTTGTTTTTTATTTACGTGTCTTTTTTATTTCGCGTATCTTTAATAGTAATTATTTTATAATATAGGTACTTAAGTACCTAGCCGTATTACGGGCGGGCTGGCTGCTTACTGTGAAGAGAACGCGGTACACGGGCCGCCAGCCGCGCACGGTACTGGCGCGCCCGCCGAGCGGGAGTACGTCTATTGTCGTTTTACACACTGTTTAATACGCTTTCCGATGCGATTATACCGATCCGTGCACTGTCCACTCGTCGAAGGGCACTCTCGTCTTTTAATATTACTATATTAATAGGTTGCACGTCCTGGACGGAGTCGTCCGTCCTTAACAGTTCGGCGCTCGCGGTGTTTTACGACGCTTCACTTTTAGGTCGATAATACCTTCGCGAGACGGTGTGATATCGACGAAGTCCTGTCACCACACAAGCTCGATATCCTCCCTGTTGACGCGTCGACCTCGATCGCCACTAACTATCACTTTTATAGAGAAAATAACGATTTGAACACGACCCGACCTGCGCTTCGTACGCAGTCGCCAAAATAAAACACCGCCACGGGCTAAACGCGCACCTCACTCGCCCCGAATTCCCACACCCGCATCGTCAACTTCATGACCTATCCGAAACCGTTCAATCTCGTTGCACTCGGCGCCGTTAACCATTCTTTTTCTTTGTTTTATTAGATACGTGTTAGTGAAAACTTTCAAGCGTTCATACGAGAAAACGTCCCGCGACATCACGGCGCTCGTTACGGTAAAGTTCCGTCGTACCTAAGCGTACGTTTACGAAATTCGTAAAACCTATAAGTGGCGACATCTAAGTCTCTCTCTCTTTATACGTCTTATTATCGTCACTCCACTCGTGTTGTCAGTGTGAATTTATTAACTACTACTTAAAATACAATGGCAGATACCGCAGTCGCTACCGAGGCTCCCGCGCCCGCTACACCGGCGAAGAAGCAGGCGAGGCAGGCCGGCGGCGCCGGCGCCGCTAAGAAACCGAAGGCGAAGCCGACCCATCCCAAAACATCCGAGATGGTCAACAACGCCATCAAGGAGATGAAGGAGCGCAGCGGATCTTCCCTGCAGGCGATCAAGAAGTACATCGCCGCGCAGTACAAGGTCGACGCGGAGAAACTGGCTCCGTTCATCAGAAAATATCTGAAGAGCGCCGTCGAATCTGGTGCACTGATCCAGACCAAGGGCAAGGGTGCCTCCGGCTCCTTCAAGCTCGAGTCGAAATCGCACCACGCCAAGAAACCCGCCGGTGCCGCTGGAAAGGCCGCCGGCAAGGCGCCCGCCGCCGCCGCGAAGACGAAGAAGGCGACCGCCTCTGCGGCCGGCGCCAAGACCAAGAAGGCAGCGGCCGCCGCCGCCTCTGCCGCCTCCGGTTCACCTGCAAAGTCCAAGGCATCGGCAGCCGCCGCCGCCAAGGACAAGAAGGCCGCCGCCGCTAAGAAGAAGCCGGCACCCAAGAAGGCCGCCGCCCCCGCTAAGGCGAAGGGAGGCGCCGCTCCCAAAGCTAAGAAGACAGCGAAGCCGCCGACCAAGAAACCTAAAGCGCCTAAACCCAAGAAGGCTGCGGCTACACCCAAGTCGAAGCCGGCAGCCAAGAAAGCGTCCGCCGCTAAGAAGTAAGCTACGGTCGCGTTCGCGTTACACCGGCGACGGCGACGACGACGACGACAGCGGCGCAGAGTCGGCTGACCACGCCACCATCATCAATACAACACAACAACAACAACAGCAACAGCTGATGAGTGATAGTGACAAGTGTGCGTGCGCGTCTTACCTATCTTCAACCTACTGTGTGTGATGATGTTTTGTATAATACCTAATATTATAAACACACTGTAGAGAGAGGCGCGCGCGCGTGCTTTGTGCGTTTGTTTTCATCATCGTCCAACCGCGCGCACGCAGTACGTACGCGTCTATCGTCCTCGGGAAGGAGGGTGCGGAACGCGCTCGACGTGTCTCAAGCTCGTCACCAACGATTCATCGGAAGCAAGCAAGCAAGCAAGCAACTGAAGAAACCACGGACGACGGCACCGAGATGCTTAGCGCGCGTGCATGCGCTCACCACACCAAAAAGCCCTTTTCAGGGCTAACAATAATATCATGAATACGAACAGTATTCGTTTCTAAAACACAGAGAGTCAAAACGTTGTAAAATACCTAATAACATACGCACTTATATACATACACGAAATAACTCCTAAAATAATTTAGGTAGGTACCTATCTAAGTAGGAAATAAATAAATATATATTATATTTAAATAAATAAATAGATAGATAGATAGATACATACATACATACATACATACATACATACATACATACAAACATACTACACTGCACTATTTCAATATTCGACACTAGGTATGTTATTTATTAGTAGATTTCAGACTACACTACACTATAATTATAATAGCATACGGTTCATAGCACAACAATGTCGCTCGCCATACATTTATTTAGAACACGTTCATACTGGCGAGCTATATTTTTGTTTAAATGAAATCAGCTTAATACAAAATAACTTTGAATATATAAAAAAAAAAAAACAAAAAAAAAAAACACATACCTACCTAGGTATGTCATTTTTTTTTTTTTTTTTTTTTTTTTTTTTTTAAAAGGTCTTGGCTGGATTACTGATCATAATAATTTTTGTTTCATATTAATTAGATAAAAATGTACTTTCAAGTAATAAGCAATAATCGTGACAATTTATCAAATGATCAAAAATATCAGTTTATGCAGTGTAAGTGACGCCGCTCGCGCGCTTGCGCGTTTTGTGAATAAGTTTCGTTAGCTGTGCACCCCTCCCACTGACACAGCCACTCGCGGCGCGTATAAATACCACGGAATTCCGTGTCGGAACGACATTAAGTAGATTCTTTCGGCGCGCGCACTTCTGTACGCGTGTTTCGTTGTTTTCGTGAGTTGTTCTATAAACAAATCTTTCAATTATGTCTGGTCGCGGTAAAGGTGGCAAGGTGAAGGGAAAGGCAAAGTCCCGTTCCAACCGTGCTGGTCTCCAGTTCCCCGTGGGTCGTATTCACAGGCTGCTGCGTAACGGAAACTACGCCGAGCGCGTGGGTGCCGGCGCTCCTGTCTACTTGGCCGCCGTGATGGAGTATCTGGCTGCTGAGGTCCTCGAGTTGGCCGGCAACGCCGCGAGAGACAACAAGAAGACCAGGATCATCCCGCGTCATCTTCAATTGGCCATCCGCAACGACGAGGAGTTGAACAAGCTGCTCTCCGGTGTGACGATCGCTCAAGGTGGTGTGCTGCCGAACATCCAGGCCGTGCTACTGCCCAAGAAGACCGAGAAGAAGGCTTAAACGTGGTGCCGCGACGTTCAGACAGAACGTGGTGCTTCGTGCGAGTGCCCCCGCACGCGTACTTCGATATAATATTTATGACTATATATCTATTATGTCGGTTGCGCGATGCTCTCAGCTCGTATGCATACAAAACAAAAGGCCCTTTTCAGGGCCACAATATGATTCGTCAAATTAAAACAAAGACAATTTCTTTATAGGTGTTGTCGTCAAACAAAAACGTACCCCTACCTACTTAATGCTTAACGATTACAAGTAAGCTGAAACTATTATGTACATCATTATTGAACCGTAGTCACAATACCTACTTACTACCTACCACTCGGGTCATTCATTACACACAAAGTAGAGAGTTAGTACCTACCTCATATTGTAGTTTAATTTACTGAAAAAAAAAAAAAAATTATTGCTTTGCCCTCTCCTCACGAGTTAATTTATTAACAATATAATAATATTATGTAGTAGACCTTTAGGTAGGCAGTACAAAACGTTGTTGGGTTACCTACACTGTACCTAGTATGATAGAAATTAAGTATGATAGTTTTATACATCACTGCTGATAAGAACTGCTTATTTACACACAATACGAAATATCAAAATTTAAATTCATTATAAAAATAATATACACTACCTATTTCTAATGTAATTTTACATAGGTAGTTTTAGTTTTAATATTACCCTACTACCTACTGAGATGTAGTTTTTCTTTTTTTTTTTTACATTTTCAAAAATAATGACGAACACAAGCATCGCCCCGCCCCCTTCGTCTCCCTCCCGGGCATCCCCTCTCCCCGCGCGCTCGCTTCGGAGCGTTCTGATTGGTCCGCCGGTGCGTCGAATTTCTCATCGCTCGCCGCAACTGTGCGCCGCGAGCGTTAATATAAATACAACTGTTGAAACGGTTATGTTTTATACTGCGACTGAACTCCGTTTCGGTAGCACGTGTACTCGATAAATCCATAATGCCGCCCAAGACAAGTGGTAAAGCCGCCAAGAAGTCTGGCAAAGCCCAGAAGAATATCTCCAAGACCGACAAGAAGAAGAAGAAGCACAAGAGGAAGGAGAGTTACGCCATCTACATCTACAAGGTGCTGAAGCAGGTGCACCCCGACACCGGTATCTCCAGCAAGGCCATGTCTATCATGAACTCGTTCGTGAACGACATCTTCGAGCGCATCGCCGCCGAAGCTTCCCGTCTCGCCCACTACAACAAGAGATCGACCATCACGTCCAGGGAGGTGCAGACGTCCGTCAGGCTCCTGCTGCCCGGCGAGCTCGCCAAGCACGCCGTCAGTGAGGGCACCAAGGCCGTCACCAAATACACCAGCTCCAAGTAGAGAGCGGTCGGTAGGCTACCAAGAGCCGCCGACGCTCCGTCTCAACGCCGCCTCGTGTTTGTGTACAGTGTTAAATCCAGTGCGCTTGTTCGTGTGTCTGTCTTGTTGACTGTGGTGCGTGTTAATTGTGTCAGTGTCATCGTAATGTGCATACATACACACAAGTAGGTGGTACCTCCTACCCGCTGTGCGTCATGTATGTACGTACGAGACGCGCACGATGCACGTGCTACGAGCAAACAAACAGGCCGCGACAAACGTCTGGACGCGCACTCACAACGTGGGATGGCAGGAGTAAAAACAAAAGGCCCTTTTCAGGGCCACAAATATGTTCATGTGATAAATTCACGTTTCTTTAAATTTGATGCCAGTCAAAACGTTACTAACTAACTAACTACCTACCTACCTACCTACCTACCTACCTACCTACCTACACCTCTATATACATATTTCATTCAACAACAAATACAATATGCACAGGGCCTAAACGATAGCGTATTAAGATTGATTGCAAGTAAATGAGTAGTAGCAGGGCAGTCTTAACATGAAAAAGGCTTTAATAAGTTAGTTATATTATCATCATCAGTTATAATTATTATAAACACAATAATACAACAATAGGTACCTACATTTATTCTGTGTATGTACGAAAAATATAATGTATAGATAGGTATATTGTTTTCTTTGTTAATTCTTTATATACACTGCTAGAGAGAACGGTGTATTGTAAAAAAATAAAAAATAAATAAATATATATATAAGAAATAAATAAATAAATATATATATATATATAAATAAGTAAGTAAGTAACAGACATAGGTTTTAAAATAATTATTATTGAATTCATTGTTTAATTTTATAACAATTTTAGTTAGCTCGTTGTACTAAAGAGGGCGCGCAGGGGCGCGCGCGCTCCTGCCCGCTTAGTTGCTTTAGTATAAATAGTCCGAACGTGAACTCGCGATTTTCACTCGGCGCGCGGCAGCGGTAGCGGACGGACGTGTTTGTGGTTCGAGTGCTCCCGATTCCGGCTCTGTGGTTCCTGCTCTCAAGATTTCGTCGCACCTCGCGACGATCTTCTATAGTCCTATTTTTAATAGTGACTATCTTCAGCTACTAGCTGTGTGCCTTTTTCAAGGCACAGCTAGTATAGTATTTCTATTAATAGAAATAGTCGAAAAACGGTCGTCGGGTTTTTCTGTCCCCTTCAGGGAAAAACCACAGTTTCGTGGTCCTCGGTGGATACCTTACGGTGCCAACGAAGCCGAGTGGGGTGTTGACCCAATCACACCCGCCGATCCCCATCAGGGTGAGGCAGTCAGTTGGACGGGTCCCAGTGTTCGGCCTTGGGGGGTCTCCTAGTCGGCATTGGTGACAGTTTTCCTTCAACAGCTACACACCTGGTGTCGGTTGGGTGTGTCTACCCCTTCGCACCAGACCCATGTTAGGACCCCGTTGCACAAATAAGATAGGCAACGGGCCAAAGCAAGCTTAGGGCTCACCAGTAGGTACTCACCTCCCTGTCTATACCCGGCAGGGAGGGTCACACATCCCCGGACAAGTCCATCCGGGGAGATAGGTTTAGGGAATGTTAGGCTCCCCCGACATTTAAATATGCCGGTCGTCATCGATCCTAGTGCGGATCCCACCGCAAAGTCGGTGCTCCTCATTTTAAAAGTCCTCAAGACTATCCTGCAAAAGGAAAGTCTAGAGGAAAAATATGCCGATGAGGTCACTACGCTCCATCGCGCTATATTCCCCGACCTAGCCATCGCTGACTTCAGCGATGTCCTAGTAGCCCCCCACGCCCCTGAGAAACCGCTCAGTCCGTCCGTTCCCTCCAGGGACATGGACGTCGACGAGCCCTCTACTCAGAGGCGGCCCGATACCCCAATGCCTGCTTCTTCAAAGCGGGCTGTCACCCCCTTCCCCACTATCCCACAGCTGTCCGACTCTGAGGCTAACCACTCCTCCTCTTCCTCCCATACCGATGACGAAGGCTTCGTGCCCGTCACCGGGAAGGGAAACAAGAGGAAGAAGAAGAAGCAGAGCACCACCCAGGCCACCAAGGTGGTCGCGGTGGAGGAACCTGCCTCTAGCCCCAGCTCCCCCATTCCCCCCACCCCCCCCGCGGTGCTCACCCCCACCGCCCTGACCCCTCTTACCCCCGCTCCATCCTCGAGTCAGGATGCCCCCATGCCCCCGGCTCCCTCTGCTTCTGGCACCCAGAAGAAGAAGATCCCCCCCCCTCCCCCTGTCTATATCCAGGACAAGGCGAAGTGGACCGATATCTCCAAGTGGTGCTGCGATCAAAAGATCGCTTACACCAGCGCCCGCAATACCCAACAGGGTATCAAGGTGACCATCCCGACGTCGAAAGACTATCGGGACATCACCCGACTCCTCCGTTCCAGAGGTGTGGCATTCCACACCTTCTCCCTCCCCGAGGAGAAACAGACTCGCGTGGTGATCAAAAGGATCCCACGTGAAATCCCTTCCGCCGACATTAAGGATGACTTAATGTTACAGGGCATCCCTGTCGACGAAGTCCACCGCATGCACCGCGCCCGCAGTGGCGAGGCATTCGACATGGTCCTCGTGGTTTGTCCCCCCACCGAGGCTCGCATCCACCCGATATTCAATGTCAAAGCCATCTGCAACCTGACGGGCTTTGACATTGAAAAGCCACACAAAAACTCCACGATCGGGCAGTGCCACCGCTGTCAACTTTACGGGCACTCGCAAAAGCATTGCTATGCTAAGCCCAGGTGCGTCAAGTGCCTGGGTGAGCACGGCACTGCGGACTGCACCCGCCCTAAAGACCGCTCGCTCTGCACGGAGCCTCCCAGCTGCGTGCTCTGCGGGCAGACAGGGCATCCCGCTAATTACAGAGGCTGCCCCAAAGCCCCCAAGGCTCCCTCCTCCAAGCTGGCAAAGCGCTCTGACGCTCGCCAGCAGAGGGAAGCTCCCTCGACCTACAAGGCTCCCTCCGCACAAATTCCAGCAAGGCTTAGCCCCCAGAGGCCTAGCCCCTGGAATCAGCTGCAACATCAGCTGGCATTCCCCTCCATGGGTACTCCCAAACCCCAACCCCCCCCCTCCCGCATCCCCCCACTCATGGACCCCCGTATTCGCGCCCCAGCGCCTCTCATTCAGCCGCTTCCTGCTCCGGCAGCAGCTCGCCCCCCCCCTCCCCCTCCCCCCGCGGCCTCACTCGACCCCTTCTCGGTGATCACCACGTCTTACATGACGTTTTTCACCCCTCGCGCTAGGCAAATGGCCGACGAGATCGTCGCTGCCAGGAATGCCAATGACGTGATGAGGATCCCCCAAATTTTCAACGCGTACCCGGAGATTACGCAAGCCATGTCCTCCCTCGCTAACCCATCTACCCCCCATTATGGATAATACACCCGTAGCTAGGTTCAAACCCCGATCCCTTAACTTAGGCTTCTTCAATGCCAACGGCATTAACGGTCAAAGAGATGAGATCGCGGAATTCCTCCGCGACCATCAGATAGATATCCTGCTAGTTCAGGAAACCTTCCTCAAACCCCGTAGGCGTAACCCATCCATAGCGAACTATCGCATAGTTCGCAATGATAGGACTCGCTGTCACAGAGGCGGCACCCTCATCTATTATAAAAAGGAGCTCTATTGTATCCCGATGGATCCTCCTGCCCTCGCTCAAATAGAAGTCTCTGTTTGCCGCCTAGGCATGACTGGCCATCAGCCGATCACCCTAGTCTCTGCCTACCTCCCTCCCCGCACCCCAGCAGCAGAGAATCCCCATGAGATCTCCAACGATCTCTCTTCCTTACTAGGCATGAGTGACTCCGTTATTATAGCGGGCGATCTCAATGCCAAACATCCGGCTTGGAATAGTTCCAAATCTTCCTTCAGAGGTCGACTCTTACTCGACCTGTCTAATACTATGAACTTTGACGTCATCGCCCCGATGACTCACACTCACTTTCCCCATGACCCCAACCATTCCCCAGATGTCCTAGACACGGCGCTCCTTAAGAACGTCAACCTTAGGTTAAACTCAATAGAAACGGTGCAAGAGCTTACCTCTGACCACCGTCCAGTTGTCATGAAACTGGCCCCCCGCATAGGTCTCCCCGACCCCACTCAGCCCCCGGCCACCAGAAAGGTCACGGACTGGAGGAAAGTAGGCGAACTGCTGAAATCCAACACGTCCCCCCAGCTAGACTCAATCCCCGAGCAGTTCGACTCTGCCGCGGACACAGTGGCCGCGATCGACTCGCTCACGGACCACGTACAAACGGTTTTGAACGATTGTTCAAGGCAAGTTCCAGCGGAGGATAACTTCCGCTTCAAATTGCCGGCCGATGTACGTGATCTGATGACCGAGAAGAACGCGGCCACCCGTGCCTACAGCAACTTTCCCTGCCCCGCTAACAAATCTCACATGCGTTACTTACAACGTAAAGTAAGTTCTCGCATCGCTGAGCTGCGTGAAGCGGGCTGGGATAAGACGCTCAGCGACCTAGAACCGACTCACCTAGCTTTCTGGCAGCTCCAGAGGAAACTCCGGTCCCAACAGAGCGCCGCCATGCCCCCACTTGTCCGCCCAGACAGGACCATAGCTTTCGATGACGTCGACAAGGCCGAATGCCTAGCCGACAGTCTCGAGGCTCAATGCTCACCTAGCCTATTGCCAGTAGACCAAGCGCATCTCACTGAGATAGACGCTGAAGTCGAACGCAGACTCGCTCAACCCCCCGTAGAGGACCCTGACGATCCTCTGCCCCCCGTCACCCCTGACGAGGTGCACGAGATCATCAAGGGTCTTAAAGTCCGCAAAGCCCCCGGTTCAGATGGTCTCACTAATAGAGTGGTCCAACTATTCCCAGCCCACTTGATAATGCTGTTGACCATCATCTTCAATGGTGCTCTCAACAACAACATCTTCCCCCAAACGTGGAAGGAAGCCACGGTCATAGGTATCCCTAAACCCGGCAAGCCCAAGAGCGAGCCCTCTAGCTACCGCCCCATCAGTCTGCTCAAGGTACTCGGAAAGATCTACGAGAGGCTTATTTATAAGCGTCTCAGAGACTTTGCCGAGACCAAGGGCCTCATACCGAATGAACAGTTCGGGTTCCGCACCCAACACTGCAGCATCCACCAGGCCCACCGCATAGTCGAGCATATAAGCGAAAGCTTCATGCGAGGCTCATTAGTCGGTGCGGTCTTCTTCGATATAGCGAAGGCTTTCGACAAAGTCTGGCACAACGGCTTAATATACAAGCTGTACCAACTCGGTGTGCCTGATCGTCTCGTGCTCATCTTACGAGACTTTCTGTCGAACCGCACCTTCCGCTACCGCATAGAGGGCGCCCTGTCCTCCCCCCGACCCATTCGTGCAGGTGTCCCACAGGGTTCTGTCATCTCCCCGCTCATCTTCACGCTGTTCACCAGCGATATCCCAAAGAGTAAGAAGGCACAGTTGGCTCTGTTCGCAGACGATACGGCCATCTACTCCAAGGGCCGTTGCCCCGATGCGATTCACCACACTCTCCAGGCCTCTGTCGACAAGCTCGGCGAATGGTTCAGGAAGTGGCGAATCGAAGTCAATCCCGACAAAAGTCAGGCGGTACTATTCTCCAAGCCGCGTAGGCTCCCCCCCCTCCCCGAGCCCCTCACCATGTTCGGCAAGCCGATCCCTTGGGAGAAGCAAGCCAAATACTTGGGTGTCGTCCTCGATAATCACCTCAATTTCAAAGAGCACATAAAGCAGGTCCGTTCGCGGGCCGCTTTCGCTCTAGGTAGGCTCCACTCCATCCTAAATGCAAAAAGCAAATTGTCACTTAGGTGCAAATTGCGCATTTACACGGCATGCATCCGCCCGATCATGACATATGCATGTGTCGTATTTGCCCACGCTGGGCCCCATCACATCCATAGGTTACAAGCCCTCCAAAACCGATTCCTCCGTAAAGCTACGGGTGCCCCATACTACGTCCGAAACGTAGCCCTCCACCTCGATCTTAAAATCCCCACCATAGCCCAATTCATGAAACGCCTTTCCAAGCGTTTCTTTGACTCTGCCGCCAAGCACCGCAACCCCCTGGTTGTGAAGGCGGCCAACTATATCCCCTCTCGCATTAGTCGTACTCGCCGTCCGAGGCACGCACTGACCGACCCCGACGACCCCATAACTCTCCTCCAGGAGAGTAATAGGGCCACTAGTACGGTTCTTAAAACCAAACGTCGTCCGACATTCCGACCTCGCCGTCGAGGTCCTCCGCGATCGCGACCGCGACCCCAATCCGATCAGACTCCTCCCCCCCGACCCTTGCCAGACGACCCGACGCCAGCCCGGGCTGACGTAGTGCCGTCAGTAGTCTTAAACTCCCCGATCCAGCCTGTCCCGACTTGCTGCCCTCCCACCAGCGACGCCCTAAGCCGAGGTCCGTACCCCGCAGGGGGTGCCCTTAGCGAGCAGTCGCTTAGTTTTAGTTAGTTTTAGTTTTTATGCCCCTGGCTGGAGGCTTTAAGTTAGCTTAGAGCATCTCCGCAGGACAGTCCGGTTAAGTAGTCAATACCTTAGTGGTAAAACTATGAGATGCCATTCCAAAAAAAAAAAAAAAAAAAACTCGCGATTTTATTCCGTCTCGTACGTTCGAAGTGTGTAGGTTCGCGCGCGTCCGTTGCGTGTATTTTCAGTTGATCTATTATTATTTATCTTTCGTTTCGTGTTTACAATGGCGCGTACTAAGCAGACCGCTCGTAAATCCACCGGTGGTAAGGCGCCGAGGAAACAGCTCGCCACCAAGGCTGCGCGCAAAAGCGCACCGGCCACCGGTGGCGTTAAGAAACCCCATCGCTACAGGCCCGGCACTGTGGCCCTCCGTGAGATTCGTCGCTACCAGAAGAGTACCGAACTGCTGATCCGCAAGCTTCCGTTCCAGCGTCTCGTGCGTGAGATCGCGCAGGACTTCAAGACCGATCTCCGTTTCCAGAGCTCCGCTGTTATGGCGCTGCAGGAGGCTAGCGAAGCTTATCTCGTCGGTCTCTTCGAAGACACCAACCTGTGCGCGATTCACGCGAAGCGCGTCACCATCATGCCCAAAGACATCCAGTTGGCGCGCAGGATCAGAGGCGAACGCGCTTAAACTGCTAACGTCACAATACACATCGCCCTCCACGTAGACTGCCTTCGTGCAGTGCAACGTGTCTGTGGCTGTGGCTGTGCGTTCACATAAAAGGCCCTTTTCAGGGCCACATATATATCGGATAATTAAATGTTTCTTTATATCAGACGTCACAAAAACGCTACCTACCTACCTACCTACCTACCTACCTACCTACCTACCTACATACATACATACATACATACAAAACGAAACAAACACCTAAGTAATACTAAACTTATAAGTAAATTACATAATTATACATAACAACAATGAATAAAGTCGAGAGAGAGAGAAAAACAGTCGCCCAATTTTTTCGTCATATTATAATGGATGATTTTAAAAAGTTAACGTTTCATGCCTATAGTATTTAGGCTACGATCGATCTATGATAATAATGTTGTGTATTATTATTATAACGGCATAGGTACTTTAGATACTTGGTTTTATTTATTTTAACTTTTTATGGGGGACGAAAAAAAAAAAAAAAAAAAAATATATATATATATCATGTAAGTTCTGTTTTAAGAGACAGACATCGTCCAATCAACGAGGAGCGCCTGCTCGCCTCGCCCCGCGCACCTCACGTCTCTGTTCCCCCCGCCCGCTGAGCTCCGCGTTTAGTATAAATATAACGCCCGACGGGCCAAATTTTTAAGTCAGTCGCTCGCGTCGTTCGTGTGCGCTATCTCGTGTCGAGTTTGTTATCGTGTTATTTTGAAACCCCACTGCAAAGAAGATGACCGGTCGCGGTAAGGGAGGAAAGGGTCTGGGAAAAGGAGGAGCCAAGCGTCACAGGAAGGTACTTCGTGATAACATCCAAGGTATCACGAAGCCCGCCATCCGTCGTCTGGCCCGCAGAGGCGGCGTGAAACGTATCTCCGGTCTGATCTACGAAGAGACTCGCGGTGTGCTTAAAGTGTTCCTAGAGAACGTCATTCGCGACGCCGTCACTTACACCGAGCACGCCAAGAGGAAGACCGTCACCGCCATGGACGTCGTCTACGCTCTGAAGCGCCAGGGTCGCACCCTGTACGGTTTCGGCGGTTAAACACCTGCTGCATGCCCCGCGTGTACGTGTTGCCTGCGCAACCAGCTCTACATACTGTGGTGGACGTGTGTGTGTTGTGTTTGTTGTGAACATAATCATACCGTTCAACCATACGTATGTAGACGCGCACATAAAAAAGGCCCTTTTCAGGGCCGCATATGATTCGATATTATTAAATATGTTTCTTGAGTGGAATTGTCCTAAAAACGTACCTCTACCTACCTACCTACCTACCTACTTACTTACATGTATGCAAGTACCTACCATTATTGTACTGCGAGTGACATTCATTCAATTCGTTACCAATACTCACTAGGCATCGTACCTACCTACCTACCTACCTACCTACCTACTTAGGTTTTGGAGTTTTTAATGAAATATCGTAATTATATTAATTATTAATATATCCGATTTATTGTTATCTTACAATTACCAACTTGCTTCCTTTAAACTTAAGTACTAAATTATAGTTGATGCTTGTTGTTGTTGTTGTTCTTCTACGTGTGAAAAGCCCATCGCCCGCCATTCACCGAGTGAGGTGTACTGTACAGTAGGTGGGTATACTGGAATTGAAAAATAAAAGCAAAACATTAGTAAATACTTACGTTGTAGAACATCTACCTACCTACTTACTTACCTACCTACCTACCTACCTACTCGTTTGATCGCCCCACGGTGCGCGTGCCGTATGTTTATGTCGCGTTGTTATTGCAATTTTGATCGCATCTAATGTGAAGATGTTTTTTTTTTTTTTTTTTGTTGTTTTTTATTTACGTGTCTTTTTTATTTCGCGTATCTTTAATAGTAATTATTTTATAATATAGGTACTTAAGTACCTAGCCGTATTACGGGCGGGCTGGCTGCTTACTGTGAAGAGAACGCGGTACACGGGCCGCCAGCCGCGCACGGTACTGGCGCGCCCGCCGAGCGGGAGTACGTCTATTGTCGTTTTACACACTGTTTAATACGCTTTCCGATGCGATTATACCGATCCGTGCACTGTCCACTCGTCGAAGGGCACTCTCGTCTTTTAATATTACTATATTAATAGGTTGCACGTCCTGGACGGAGTCGTCCGTCCTTAACAGTTCGGCGCTCGCGGTGTTTTACGACGCTTCACTTTTAGGTCGATAATACCTTCGCGAGACGGTGTGATATCGACGAAGTCCTGTCACCACACAAGCTCGATATCCTCCCTGTTGACGCGTCGACCTCGATCGCCACTAACTATCACTTTTATAGAGAAAATAACGATTTGAACACGACCCGACCTGCGCTTCGTACGCAGTCGCCAAAATAAAACACCGCCACGGGCTAAACGCGCACCTCACTCGCCCCGAATTCCCACACCCGCATCGTCAACTTCATGACCTATCCGAAACCGTTCAATCTCGTTGCACTCGGCGCCGTTAACCATTCTTTTTCTTTGTTTTATTAGATACGTGTTAGTGAAAACTTTCAAGCGTTCATACGAGAAAACGTCCCGCGACATCACGGCGCTCGTTACGGTAAAGTTCCGTCGTACCTAAGCGTACGTTTACGAAATTCGTAAAACCTATAAGTGGCGACATCTAAGTCTCTCTCTCTTTATACGTCTTATTATCGTCACTCCACTCGTGTTGTCAGTGTGAATTTATTAACTACTACTTAAAATACAATGGCAGATACCGCAGTCGCTACCGAGGCTCCCGCGCCCGCTACACCGGCGAAGAAGCAGGCGAGGCAGGCCGGCGGCGCCGGCGCCGCTAAGAAACCGAAGGCGAAGCCGACCCATCCCAAAACATCCGAGATGGTCAACAACGCCATCAAGGAGATGAAGGAGCGCAGCGGATCTTCCCTGCAGGCGATCAAGAAGTACATCGCCGCGCAGTACAAGGTCGACGCGGAGAAACTGGCTCCGTTCATCAGAAAATATCTGAAGAGCGCCGTCGAATCTGGTGCACTGATCCAGACCAAGGGCAAGGGTGCCTCCGGCTCCTTCAAGCTCGAGTCGAAATCGCACCACGCCAAGAAACCCGCCGGTGCCGCTGGAAAGGCCGCCGGCAAGGCGCCCGCCGCCGCCGCGAAGACGAAGAAGGCGACCGCCTCTGCGGCCGGCGCCAAGACCAAGAAGGCAGCGGCCGCCGCCGCCTCTGCCGCCTCCGGTTCACCTGCAAAGTCCAAGGCATCGGCAGCCGCCGCCGCCAAGGACAAGAAGGCCGCCGCCGCTAAGAAGAAGCCGGCACCCAAGAAGGCCGCCGCCCCCGCTAAGGCGAAGGGAGGCGCCGCTCCCAAAGCTAAGAAGACAGCGAAGCCGCCGACCAAGAAACCTAAAGCGCCTAAACCCAAGAAGGCTGCGGCTACACCCAAGTCGAAGCCGGCAGCCAAGAAAGCGTCCGCCGCTAAGAAGTAAGCTACGGTCGCGTTCGCGTTACACCGGCGACGGCGACGACGACGACGACAGCGGCGCAGAGTCGGCTGACCACGCCACCATCATCAATACAACACAACAACAACAACAGCAACAGCTGATGAGTGATAGTGACAAGTGTGCGTGCGCGTCTTACCTATCTTCAACCTACTGTGTGTGATGATGTTTTGTATAATACCTAATATTATAAACACACTGTAGAGAGAGGCGCGCGCGCGTGCTTTGTGCGTTTGTTTTCATCATCGTCCAACCGCGCGCACGCAGTACGTACGCGTCTATCGTCCTCGGGAAGGAGGGTGCGGAACGCGCTCGACGTGTCTCAAGCTCGTCACCAACGATTCATCGGAAGCAAGCAAGCAAGCAAGCAACTGAAGAAACCACGGACGACGGCACCGAGATGCTTAGCGCGCGTGCATGCGCTCACCACACCAAAAAGCCCTTTTCAGGGCTAACAATAATATCATGAATACGAACAGTATTCGTTTCTAAAACACAGAGAGTCAAAACGTTGTAAAATACCTAATAACATACGCACTTATATACATACACGAAATAACTCCTAAAATAATTTAGGTAGGTACCTATCTAAGTAGGAAATAAATAAATATATATTATATTTAAATAAATAAATAGATAGATAGATAGATACATACATACATACATACATACATACATACATACATACAAACATACTACACTGCACTATTTCAATATTCGACACTAGGTATGTTATTTATTAGTAGATTTCAGACTACACTACACTATAATTATAATAGCATACGGTTCATAGCACAACAATGTCGCTCGCCATACATTTATTTAGAACACGTTCATACTGGCGAGCTATATTTTTGTTTAAATGAAATCAGCTTAATACAAAATAACTTTGAATATATAAAAAAAAAAAAACAAAAAAAAAAAACACATACCTACCTAGGTATGTCATTTTTTTTTTTTTTTTTTTTTTTTTTTTTTTAAAAGGTCTTGGCTGGATTACTGATCATAATAATTTTTGTTTCATATTAATTAGATAAAAATGTACTTTCAAGTAATAAGCAATAATCGTGACAATTTATCAAATGATCAAAAATATCAGTTTATGCAGTGTAAGTGACGCCGCTCGCGCGCTTGCGCGTTTTGTGAATAAGTTTCGTTAGCTGTGCACCCCTCCCACTGACACAGCCACTCGCGGCGCGTATAAATACCACGGAATTCCGTGTCGGAACGACATTAAGTAGATTCTTTCGGCGCGCGCACTTCTGTACGCGTGTTTCGTTGTTTTCGTGAGTTGTTCTATAAACAAATCTTTCAATTATGTCTGGTCGCGGTAAAGGTGGCAAGGTGAAGGGAAAGGCAAAGTCCCGTTCCAACCGTGCTGGTCTCCAGTTCCCCGTGGGTCGTATTCACAGGCTGCTGCGTAACGGAAACTACGCCGAGCGCGTGGGTGCCGGCGCTCCTGTCTACTTGGCCGCCGTGATGGAGTATCTGGCTGCTGAGGTCCTCGAGTTGGCCGGCAACGCCGCGAGAGACAACAAGAAGACCAGGATCATCCCGCGTCATCTTCAATTGGCCATCCGCAACGACGAGGAGTTGAACAAGCTGCTCTCCGGTGTGACGATCGCTCAAGGTGGTGTGCTGCCGAACATCCAGGCCGTGCTACTGCCCAAGAAGACCGAGAAGAAGGCTTAAACGTGGTGCCGCGACGTTCAGACAGAACGTGGTGCTTCGTGCGAGTGCCCCCGCACGCGTACTTCGATATAATATTTATGACTATATATCTATTATGTCGGTTGCGCGATGCTCTCAGCTCGTATGCATACAAAACAAAAGGCCCTTTTCAGGGCCACAATATGATTCGTCAAATTAAAACAAAGACAATTTCTTTATAGGTGTTGTCGTCAAACAAAAACGTACCCCTACCTACTTAATGCTTAACGATTACAAGTAAGCTGAAACTATTATGTACATCATTATTGAACCGTAGTCACAATACCTACTTACTACCTACCACTCGGGTCATTCATTACACACAAAGTAGAGAGTTAGTACCTACCTCATATTGTAGTTTAATTTACTGAAAAAAAAAAAAAAATTATTGCTTTGCCCTCTCCTCACGAGTTAATTTATTAACAATATAATAATATTATGTAGTAGACCTTTAGGTAGGCAGTACAAAACGTTGTTGGGTTACCTACACTGTACCTAGTATGATAGAAATTAAGTATGATAGTTTTATACATCACTGCTGATAAGAACTGCTTATTTACACACAATACGAAATATCAAAATTTAAATTCATTATAAAAATAATATACACTACCTATTTCTAATGTAATTTTACATAGGTAGTTTTAGTTTTAATATTACCCTACTACCTACTGAGATGTAGTTTTTCTTTTTTTTTTTTACATTTTCAAAAATAATGACGAACACAAGCATCGCCCCGCCCCCTTCGTCTCCCTCCCGGGCATCCCCTCTCCCCGCGCGCTCGCTTCGGAGCGTTCTGATTGGTCCGCCGGTGCGTCGAATTTCTCATCGCTCGCCGCAACTGTGCGCCGCGAGCGTTAATATAAATACAACTGTTGAAACGGTTATGTTTTATGAGATGAGAGTGGCCGACCCACTGCCTACGAGTCCACACGTATAGTGCAGTGAGCTTCCGCGCGGACCGCAATTTTTAATCCGTTTTCTCTGTGCGTGTACAGGAGACCGTCGGTGCCTGTGCAGGCACAGAGAAAGCAGCCCCGGGCTGCCCGGCGCGTACGCGTCGTCGCGGTCGCGGAGGGCCACGACACCTAATGATGCCGAAACCCGGCAAGCGCGGCTCGCTTGGCCGCGATGCCGGGGCCGAGGAGGTACGACCGGCGTTGGACCGGGCACTGTCGTTGCCTAATTTAGGCGACGTATTGCCCGGTGCGCCGTCGGCCGGACCACCACCAAGACCCACCAAAAGTGGGAAGAAGAAGGGAGGGGGGGGATCGGGAACCGCTGTTGCTGCCGGCACACCGACGTCATCGGCGCCTGCGCGCGTTGCGCCAACGCCGTCGACGAGCCGACAGCACGCGGTCTCCATCCGCCCAGCCGCTTTTCGCCCGGTACCCATACAGGCCCCGGGACCTGCAGCGACACCAAGTCGCGCGCCGCATGCGCGCGCCGCCGCCCCGCTGGCGCGTGTCCCCGCGCCCGCACCACCCGCAGCGCCCGCAGCGCGGCACGCCGCGCCGCACGCGCGCCCCGCGCCACCCGCGCAGGCACCTATGCCGTCCGCGCGCACTCGCGCGCCCCCTGCCCGCACCGCGGCCCCACCGCCGCGGTTCGCATCGCCGCCGCAAGCTCCGCGCCCGGCCGCTCCGGGTCCCCGCCTCTCGCTGGCGGGACCGTCGCAGGCTGAGCGGGAGCGACCAGCAAGTGCAGGCCAATTCCGGCCGTCAACCACCACAACTAAGGTGCCCGCCTCGCCGGCACCTCCTCGGACCTCAGCGTACGATTCTCCGGCGATGTTGTCGGCATGTTCCTCACGCGTGGGGTCGAGCATGTCGATAGCATCTCTGGACTCGGCCGCCTCCGGTCGCGGAGACGTGTCTGGAGACACGACCCCGCGATCCGGGGGACGACCCATCGCGGGACGAGAGGAAGCCGCCGGCGACACACCTATGTCGCCGGCCTCACCAACGCCGTCGCTGGAATTTGGGTACGAGTTTCGACTCGATCCCAAACCACAGCGGCGACGTAGAAGCTCGGGCGAGACCGCGTCCGAGGAGGCAAAAAGGTACTGCCCTGACCCGCCGCGGCCACAGCGCGATAGCGCGCCGCGGGGTCGGGCGGTACCCATATCGCCAACCTTTGCCGACGCGGCCCGCCATACAACTCCGACGTCACCCACCACCGCAGGGGTAAGTGCTCATAGACGCTCCCCTGCCCCACTGACCTCCACTGCCCCCCTCGCTGCCCCCCCCGGCCCTGCACCGTCGGCGAATGCATCGACGACGAAGCAGAAACCAGGGAAGAAGCTCAAATACCCGCCGCTGGTAGCTGAGAGACTGCCGAACTGGGCCACCCATTTCCGGGCCATAGCTGGGAAACTGGGCCGGCCGCCTAATGCTCGGCCCTATGGGACCGGGGTGAGATTCACCCCGGACTCCGAGGAAGAGTATCGGCTGGTCCAGAGGTACCTAACTGGCCTGGAGAAGGAAGCAGGGGTGTCCTGGTTTGCGTACTCGCTACCAGCAGACAAAAACCTTAAGATAGCCATCCGCGGACTACCCGTGGATACCGACCCGGAGGAGATCGAGGCCGAACTCCGGGAGTTGGGATACCAGCCGGAGTACGTGCGCCACATCAAAGGCGCACAGGGACGACCCGGCTGCGTGTTTCACGCAATACTCAAGAGGACCCCGGACGTTCGAGCCATCTATGACACCGACACATTTATGATGATGCGCGGTGTCAAGATAGAGGCTTGGCGTGGGAAGCGTGGGCCTGCTCAGTGCCACCGGTGCCAACGCTTCAGACACAGCTCGCACCAGTGTCACCGCCCGCTCGCTTGTGTGCGATGCGGAGGTGAGCACGCGGCACGGGAGTGTCCGCGCCCGCGGGAGGAGCCGGCCACATGCGCAAATTGCGGGGGGCCACACCCCGCAAATAACATCAAGTGCCCCGTGTTCCTAAAAGAAACTAGGAACAAGCGAGCGGGGACCGTCGCCATCACGGCCACACGCCGGACACAGGCGGTCGCCGAGAGACCCCACGTGCCATCAGAGGCTCATGCCACGACGTTGATGGCGGCGGCAAACGAGCCCACTGAGAGACACCAAGCCTCTTCCTCGATGCGGAGGAGAAGAAAGAAGAAGCGGGGAGGGAAGGGTAAGAACCCACCCCCGCCTGCGATCCAAGAAGAAATCCCTACGGCCGACCCTGCCTACACCGCACAGGTCGTGTCGCAATCAATCACAACGGGCGAACCTACAACTAGCGCCATGACGGCACAGCGGACCGTCAAGGTACCAAAAAGGTTCGCCCAAAAGACGCCAGGCGCCGCGTCGACCGCGACCGCACCTAGCGCCAACACCACGGCGCGTCGGAATGTTGCAACTAAACCGACAGGTGCAAAGCCACAGACTAGCGGCGCCCACATTAAGACACCCAGTACGACAACTGCCACAGCGTACAACCGCAGTGATTTCACGACCTGTGCGATCCAGCTGCTGATGGACCTCATCAAGGCCATCAGGCAGGGTCAGGATGTGGAGACAGTCATCCTTGACGGTCTAGCCACTTTGCTTACCCTGTACAATGGATAGACCGTTAAGGATGTTACACTGGAATGCCCGCGGCCTAAGGGATAAGGTCGCCCCCCTCCGCCATCTCCTTCGGGAACAAAACATCGACGTGGCGCTTATTAGCGAGACGCTCCTGGGACCTGAGGATAGGGTCAGGTTCCCAGGATACCATGTTTATAGGAAGGATGAGAGGTCGGCTCAGCAAGTCCGCTACCGTGGTCTGGCGGTATTAGTGAGACGGAGAGTCGTCCATCAGGAGCTTCCCCTGCCGTCGCTTCGCACGCTGTATGCGCTGGGTGTACAGTTGCACGTCGCCGGCGAGGACGTCGACATCTACGCATGTTACAAGCCGCCCGCGACCTACCTCGATCTACCTGAGTTGCGGGCGCTTGTAAATAGCACACAACATGCAACTATCCTTGCTGGCGACCTTAACTGCAAGCACCCGGCGTGGAATAGTATGCAGGCGAATACCGGGGGAAGGCGACTCTTCGCGGACGCGGAAGCCTTCGGGTACTCGGTGGCCGGGCCGGAGACGCCGACCCATTACCCAGACGCAGCCCGGTACATGCCTGATGTGCTGGACGTCGTAGTCCACCGAGGGCTACACTGCCAGATCACCCAACAAGTGATAGACGACGAGTTACAGTCGGACCATCAACCTGTACTCGTCGTCCTATCGGGTATGCCGACCTCTTTGAGACCACTAGCGCCACGTCGATTAACGGACTGGACAGCCTTCGGAGAGATCCTAGACACCACCACGCCTACTCGGCCTATCGTCACCTCCGCGGACGTGGACCAGATGGCGGGCGATGTCACTGCCTGCATTCAAAGCGCCTTAGAAGCGGCGACTACGACGATGCCGCAGGGGAGAGGGCTACTGCCGCCCCTGCCGGCTTATATCACGACTATGATCGCCGTGAAGAGGCGCCTTCGCAGGCAGTGGCAACAACTCAGATGCCCAACGTTGAAGAGACAACTCAACCGTCTCGCGGAGAAGGTCAAGGCCGAGCTACAGGCCCACACCGCCGCGGGCTGGGAGGAACGTATAGAGGCTACAGTCGACAGCTGGCCGTCTGTACATAGACTCTGCCGCCAACTGAAGAATACCCCAGCCCCGGTGCGACCACTATTGGATAGCGGCGGGGCCCTCAAATATACGGCAGATGACCGGGCGGAGGTCTTCGCCATTCACCTGGAGCGTCAGTTTCAGCCGAACCCGACTAGCGAGCACGAACATGTCGCAGCAGTCGAGAAACACCTGGGAGACTACTTCGCAACGCCGATAGCTCCCGAGGAGAGCCCTATCTTCTTCTCGCCTGGCGTAGTTAGACGCGCCATCCTAAGAACAAAGCCTAGAAAGGCCCCAGGTGCAGACGGTATCACCAACACAGCGCTGCGCCACTTGCCGTACCGTGCAGTAGCGGCACTGGCGCGCCTGTTTACGGCGATACTGCGCACCGGGGCCTTCCCCGCCTTATGGAAGGAAGGGCGCGTCATAATGCTGCCCAAGGCGGGAAAGAATATCTTGAAGCCGGAGAGCTATCGGCCTATCACCTTGTTGCCCACAGTCTCCAAGGTGTTCGAAGCACTCCTGCTGCGACATCTCCAACCACACATCGAGCCACGTCCGGAGCAGTTCGGGTTCCGGGCTGAACACAGTACGACGCTTCAGTTGTCGAGGGTACTGCACCACCTCACAACCGCACACAACAAAAAGGAATACGCGGTAGCAGTATTCCTCGACATGGAGAAGGCCTTCGACCGAGTATGGCACGAGGGCCTAATCTTCAAGATGTCCACCACCGACGCGCCCCGCCGCGTGGTCAAGGTGGTGTCTAGTTTCCTCTCCCACAGGACCTTCAGGGTGGTGGTCGACGGGGCGCTATCTAGCGCCCGCCCCGTGCGCGCGGGCGTGCCACAAGGCAGCTGCGTGTCGCCGGCGTGTTACTCACGTTACACCGACGACATCCCCGCCACTCCAGACTCGATGCTCGCGCTGTATGCCGATGATGCCGCGTACATCACTACATCGCTTAACGCGAAGTACGCGGCCGTCAAAATGCAGCGCGCCCTCGACTTACTCCCCGAGTGGCTGTCGAAGTGGCGGCTTTCGGTTAACGTGGGTAAAACGCAGGCGCTTATCACCGGGTTCGCGCCCCTCCCACCACCACTGAAACTACATGGAGCCGACATCGAGTGGTCGCCCCGGGTGAAGTACCTGGGGGTCACCATCGATCGTCGGCTCACGATGGGGCAACATGTCCGCAACATTGTCGCGCAGGGTAAGGTCGCCCGCTACCTGCTCAAACCTGTGCTCTCATCCCGCATCCCGGCGCGTGTCAAATTGGGCGTGTACAAGCTGTACGTGCGCCCAATATTGACATACGCCGCCCCGGCGTGGTTCGCCCTCACGAGCGAGGGACACCGCAAGCAGCTCCGCACGCAACAAAACCTTGCGTTGCGGACTATAGTAGACGCCCCTCGTTTCGTGAGGAACGATGTCATTCACCGGGATCTCGGGATCGAGAGCCTGGATGAGTTTGTGCGGCGCCTAGCGAAGGGGATGTTCGCGCGTGCCGACGCGTCTGCCTGGCCCCATGTCAGGCAGATTGCGCCCTTGCATGCGCGCCCCCCCGACGCTAGACCCCTCCCGCGCGACCTGGCCGCGGACATTGCCCCCTCCATACCGGACTGACGCCTCGAGTGACCCGCAATCAGGTTACACGCGGGTCACTCGACACAATAAGACTCCACAAAAGTACACATACATACGTTACGTAGCGTGTTCTAAGTTAATATAGGCATGCTGCGTAACTAACACAGACACCCATTACTACACAGACGCCTATATATAACGCGTGCGGGCGCGACGCGGGCCGCGACGCACGCAACCACTGAGCGGCGGTACATTACACTACAAGCCGCTCATACATACACTACAGTTTCTCCCTCAAACCGCGAACGGCTAGATCTGTGACCGGGGCGAGGGAAAACTACACCTTTACGCTGTAGGAGCGTCGAGTCGGCATCTCCGTCGCTGGTCGTCACCCGCTGGGCCTCCCCCAGGAAACTGGGGGTCTCACCTGGCGGTGACAGACCGCCGAGATGCCGTGAAGAAAGCGGCGCTATAGACATAGCGTCGTGGCGCGCCTACAGAAACACTCAGAGCAACCATTTACACGGACGCGTTATAACTAACGCGTCCGAAAATATCAATAGCCCATTATCGGCGAATATAGTGACGGGCCCGCAGTTGCGGGCCGCGGTAAAGCACCCGCGGGCAAGGGGCGAAGCCCCGACCCCGCACGCCACGCCCCCTTACGGGGACGTAGCGACATCCCGCAGAGTTATGTTTTATACTGCGACTGAACTCCGTTTCGGTAGCACGTGTACTCGATAAATCCATAATGCCGCCCAAGACAAGTGGTAAAGCCGCCAAGAAGTCTGGCAAAGCCCAGAAGAATATCTCCAAGACCGACAAGAAGAAGAAGAAGCACAAGAGGAAGGAGAGTTACGCCATCTACATCTACAAGGTGCTGAAGCAGGTGCACCCCGACACCGGTATCTCCAGCAAGGCCATGTCTATCATGAACTCGTTCGTGAACGACATCTTCGAGCGCATCGCCGCCGAAGCTTCCCGTCTCGCCCACTACAACAAGAGATCGACCATCACGTCCAGGGAGGTGCAGACGTCCGTCAGGCTCCTGCTGCCCGGCGAGCTCGCCAAGCACGCCGTCAGTGAGGGCACCAAGGCCGTCACCAAATACACCAGCTCCAAGTAGAGAGCGGTCGGTAGGCTACCAAGAGCCGCCGACGCTCCGTCTCAACGCCGCCTCGTGTTTGTGTACAGTGTTAAATCCAGTGCGCTTGTTCGTGTGTCTGTCTTGTTGACTGTGGTGCGTGTTAATTGTGTCAGTGTCATCGTAATGTGCATACATACACACAAGTAGGTGGTACCTCCTACCCGCTGTGCGTCATGTATGTACGTACGAGACGCGCACGATGCACGTGCTACGAGCAAACAAACAGGCCGCGACAAACGTCTGGACGCGCACTCACAACGTGGGATGGCAGGAGTAAAAAAAAAAACAAAAGGCCCTTTTCAGGGCCACAAATATGTTCATGTGATAAATTCACGTTTCTTTAAATTTGATGCCAGTCAAAACGTTACTAACTAACTAACTACCTACCTACCTACCTACCTACCTACCTACCTACCTACACCTCTATATACATATTTCATTCAACAACAAATACAATATGCACAGGGCCTAAACGATAGCGTATTAAGATTGATTGCAAGTAAATGAGTAGTAGCAGGGCAGTCTTAACATGAAAAAGGCTTTAATAAGTTAGTTATATTATCATCATCAGTTATAATTATTATAAACACAATAATACAACAATAGGTACCTACATTTATTCTGTGTATGTACGAAAAATATAATGTATAGATAGGTATATTGTTTTCTTTGTTAATTCTTTATATACACTGCTAGAGAGAACGGTGTATTGTAAAAAAATAAAAAATAAATAAATATATATATAAGAAATAAATAAATAAATATATATATATATATAAATAAGTAAGTAAGTAACAGACATAGGTTTTAAAATAATTATTATTGAATTCATTGTTTAATTTTATAACAATTTTAGTTAGCTCGTTGTACTAAAGAGGGCGCGCAGGGGCGCGCGCGCTCCTGCCCGCTTAGTTGCTTTAGTATAAATAGTCCGAACGTGAACTCGCGATTTTATTCCGTCTCGTACGTTCGAAGTGTGTAGGTTCGCGCGCGTCCGTTGCGTGTATTTTCAGTTGATCTATTATTATTTATCTTTCGTTTCGTGTTTACAATGGCGCGTACTAAGCAGACCGCTCGTAAATCCACCGGTGGTAAGGCGCCGAGGAAACAGCTCGCCACCAAGGCTGCGCGCAAAAGCGCACCGGCCACCGGTGGCGTTAAGAAACCCCATCGCTACAGGCCCGGCACTGTGGCCCTCCGTGAGATTCGTCGCTACCAGAAGAGTACCGAACTGCTGATCCGCAAGCTTCCGTTCCAGCGTCTCGTGCGTGAGATCGCGCAGGACTTCAAGACCGATCTCCGTTTCCAGAGCTCCGCTGTTATGGCGCTGCAGGAGGCTAGCGAAGCTTATCTCGTCGGTCTCTTCGAAGACACCAACCTGTGCGCGATTCACGCGAAGCGCGTCACCATCATGCCCAAAGACATCCAGTTGGCGCGCAGGATCAGAGGCGAACGCGCTTAAACTGCTAACGTCACAATACACATCGCCCTCCACGTAGACTGCCTTCGTGCAGTGCAACGTGTCTGTGGCTGTGGCTGTGCGTTCACATAAAAGGCCCTTTTCAGGGCCACATATATATCGGATAATTAAATGTTTCTTTATATCAGACGTCACAAAAACGCTACCTACCTACCTACCTACCTACCTACCTACCTACCTACCTACATACATACATACATACATACAAAACGAAACAAACACCTAAGTAATACTAAACTTATAAGTAAATTACATAATTATACATAACAACAATGAATAAAGTCGAGAGAGAGAGAAAAACAGTCGCCCAATTTTTTCGTCATATTATAATGGATGATTTTAAAAAGTTAACGTTTCATGCCTATAGTATTTAGGCTACGATCGATCTATGATAATAATGTTGTGTATTATTATTATAACGGCATAGGTACTTTAGATACTTGGTTTTATTTATTTTAACTTTTTATGGGGGACGAAAAAAAAAAAAAAAAAAAAATATATATATATATCATGTAAGTTCTGTTTTAAGAGACAGACATCGTCCAATCAACGAGGAGCGCCTGCTCGCCTCGCCCCGCGCACCTCACGTCTCTGTTCCCCCCGCCCGCTGAGCTCCGCGTTTAGTATAAATATAACGCCCGACGGGCCAAATTTTTAACACTCGACGCGCGCCAGCGGCAGCGGTCGGACGTGTGCGCAGTGCGGTACGAGTGCTCTCCCGATTCCGGTTCCAAGCGATCCTGAATTCAAGACTTCATAGTGTTATACTTTGTTATTTATAGTAAAATATATTTATATTTTATTATTTATAGCAAAATTATAACGACTATCTTCAGCTACTTGCTGTGTGCCTTTTTCAAGGCACAGCTTGTAAAGGTTTCGATAACAGTTACCCGTCATACAAACGTACGTCGTGTTGTTGGCCCCTTCTGGGTAAAACCACAGTTTCGTGGTCCTCGGTGGATACCTATACGGTGCCAACGAAGCCGAGGGGGTGTTGACCCAATCACACCCGCCGATCCCCATCAGGGTGAGGCAGTCAGTTGGACGGGTCCCAGTGTTCGGCCTTGGGGGGTCTCCTAGTCGGCATTGGTGACAGTTTTGCTTTCACAGCTACACACCTGTTGTGGTCGGGTGTGTCTACCCCGACACAACAGACCCTGTTAGGACCCCGTTGCACAAATAAGATAGGCAACGGGCAAAAGCAAGCTTAGGGCTCACCTTAGGTACTCAACCTCCCTGTCTATACCCGACAGGGAGGGTTTACACATCCCCGGGCATTCCTCCCGGGGAGTTAGAGTTAGGATTTATGTTAGGAGAAAGTAGGTAATTAGACTAGATAGACATAGAGAGATGGATCCTTTAATTAGGAAACTTTTCTCTATAATCCTTAGGCTATTAGCCGAGCCCACTGCGGAAGAAAAGGCCGCCATTAGGAAGGAGATAGACGAGTTAGCGCCGCTACTCGATCCCAAGCCCAGTCCTTCTGACTCTAACATCGCTGATTTCAGCGATGTTATTCCCCAAACCCAGTCTCTTCCAGCTATAGAGCTGGAAGACCCCTTCATTAGGTCCCCCAGTCCGGCCTTCAGCCCGGCCTTCAGCCCAGCGGTAGAGTCAATGGACACTACCGAGCCGGCCGCTTCCTCAAAGCGAGCCGCTACGCCCTATAATTATGCCTCAGAAACTGAGAATGCCTCCGCTCCTTCCTCTTCCTCCCATTCCGAGGACGATGGGTTTACCCCAGTCTCAGGAAAGGGGAGCAAAAGGAAGAAGAAGAGACAAACATCCAGTCAGGCAAACAAAGTCATCGCCGTCGATGACGTAATTTCCCCCACCCCTACCCCCGTAGCGCAAGTAGCCGGTATAGCGCCTAGTAGCGCTACCGTTGCGACAGTAGCTTCCCCCTCCACCTCCCCCGCCGCGACCGATGCACAAGTTGCTCCCGCCGTCCCTATCACTTCGGGCACTAGAAAGCCCCGTCCCCCACCCCCCGTGTTCCTTCAGGACAAGGGGAAGTGGACAGATGTGTCCAAATGGTGTGTCGAAAAGAAAATCGGCTTCACCAACGCCAAGTCTACCCTACAGGGTATTAAAATCTCTGTCCCGACCGCGAACGATTATCGCGAGTTAACAAAGCTTCTGAGAGCTAGAGGAATCTCATTCCACACCTTCTCGCTCCCAGAAGAAAAACAGATTAGGGTCGTTATAAAACGTATCCCTAAGGAAATAGCCCCCGCCGACATAAAAGCCGACCTTCAGTCGCAAAATGTCCCCGTGGACGAAGTCCACCGCATGCATCGCTCGCGTGGCGGTGAAGCATACGACATGCTACTTGTCGTGTGCTCTCCAGTAGAGGGGCATCACCCCATTTTCAATATTAGGTCACTCTGTAACCTTACCGGTTTTATAATAGAGAAACCCCGTAAAAACGGGAATATAGGGCAATGCCACCGTTGCCAGCTCTATGGCCATTCGCAAAAGCACTGCCATGCGACCCCCAGGTGCGTAAAGTGCCTGGGAGAGCACGGCACTGCCGATTGCACGCGTCCTAAGGACCGTTCCCTCTGCCTCAGCCCTCCCAGCTGTGTGCTATGCGGCCAAGAAGGGCACCCAGCCAATTACCGTGGCTGTCCCAAAGCCCCCAAGTCAAGCTCTCCCAAGCTTAATAAGCGTGCTGACAATCGTCAGTATAGGGAATTCCCTCCCATTCCTTCCTCTCAAATTCCAGAGAGACTTAGCCCTCAGCGCCCCAGTCCCTGGAATATGCTGCAACACCAGCAATCATTCCCCAAGTTAGCCTCCACGAAACCCCCTGCCCCCCACACCCCCCTCTACTCTCTCATGGACCCGCGTATCCGTGCCCACCCCCCAGCGCACCTCGCGCCCCCCGCGCATTTTGCACCCCCCCCTCCCCCCGCACCCCCCGCGCCCTCCGCGCCTCTCGCAAAACGCGCTCCCGCGCCAGCTAACTCTCGCCCCGCTCCCACTTCTGTGGCTCCCCAAAACCCTAACGTAGGTAAAGATCCCTTTAACGTGTTAGCATCCACGTTCATGATCTTCTACTCCCCCCGCGCTATCAGAATGGCCGCCGAAATCCAGGCAGCCAGGGATAGATGCGATCTAGCTCAGATCCAAGCGATCTATAACGCGTACTCGGACGTTACGCAAGCCCTAAATTCCCTCGCTAATCCAACTCATAATGGATAAAGCCATCTTAGCTAGGTTTAAACCCCGATCCCTCAGGCTAGGTATCTTCAATGCCAATGGCATCAACGGTCAACGAGATGAGATCTCTCTCTTCCTCCGCGACCATCAATTAGATATTCTCCTTGTTCAGGAAACGTTCCTCAAACCTAGTAACCGCAATCCCTCCATAGCCAACTATCGTATAGTCCGTAACGATAGAACGCGTTGCCACAAGGGCGGAACCCTCATTTATTATAAAAAGGATCTTTATTGCATCCCTATGGACCCTCCCACCCTCTCTCGTTTAGAAGTCTCTATATGCCGTCTAGGCATGTCAGGTCACGAACCGATCACTCTAGTGTCGGCTTACCTCCCCCCCCAGAGTGCCGCTGAGGACTTTCAGTCCCTCTCGGACGACCTCTCTGCCCTATTAGGCCTTAGTAATTCCGCTATAATAGCAGGCGATTTCAATGCCAAACATCCCGCGTGGAATAGCTTCACTACCTCCACTAGAGGGCGACACTTGTTCGACCTCTCTTCCTCCAAGAATTTTGATGTCATCGCTCCGATGACTCCCACTCACTTCCCCCACGACCCCAATCATACCCCCGACGTACTCGACCTGGCGCTCCTTAAGAACGTCAGCCTACGTCTAGACTCGATAGAAACGGTAGACGAGCTTAACTCTGACCACCGTCCAATAGTTATAAGACTGGCCCCCCGCATAGGTCTCCCGGACGACGCCTCCCAATCTCCCCTAGCCACCAAAAGGGTAACGGACTGGAAGAAAGTAAGCGAAAAGCTGAAATCCAACACGTCCCCCCAGTTAGATTCTATCCCCGATAAGTTTGACTCTACCGCGGACACGACGGCCGCGATCGACTCACTTACTGATCACGTACAATCTGTTTTGAACGAATGTTCAAAGGAGGCTCCGGCGACGGATGACCGTCGCTGGAGGCTCCCACAGGAAGTGCGTGATCTGATAACTGAGAAGAACGCGTCTGTCCGTGCGTACACCACCTTTCCCTGCTCCGCTAACAAAGCTCATATGCGCTATTTACAGAGAACTGTAAAGAAACGTGTACAAGAGCTGCGTAACGCGGGTTGGGATAAGATGTTGAGCGACCTAGAGCCAACTCATCTAGCATTCTGGGACCTTCAGAGGAAACTCAAGTCCCCGCAGGAAGCCGCCATGCCCCCCCTAGTACGTCCCGATAAATCCATCGCTTTTGAGGATTTAGAAAAGGCAGAATGCCTAGCAGACAGCCTAGAGGCTCAATGCTCCCCCAGCTCTCTACCAGTAGACCAAGCTCACCTCCATGAGGTTGACGCGGAAGTCGAACGTAGAACCTCACTTCCCCCCGTAGAAGACCCTGATGACCCCTTGCCCCCCGTCACCCCAGACGAGGTGCACGGGATCATCAAGGATCTTAAAAATCGTAAAGCCCCCGGTTCAGACGGAATCACCAATAGGGTGGTTCAATTGTTCCCCGCCCATCTTATAATGCTATTGACCACCATCTTCAATGGTGCTCTGAGCAATAATATCTTCCCCCAAGCGTGGAAAGAAGCCACCGTCATTGGTATCCCGAAGCCCGGCAAGCCCAGGTCGGACCCTTCGAGTTACCGCCCAATCAGTCTGCTCAAGGTTCTCGGCAAAATCTACGAGAGGCTTATTTATAAGCGTCTCAGAGATTATGCAGAGACCAAGGGCCTCATCCCCAACGAGCAGTTCGGCTTTCGAACGCAGCACTCTAGCGTGCATCAGGTACACCGGATCATCGAACACATAAGCTTTGGTTTCCAACGCAGTGAGGTGACCGGTGCGGTATTCTTCGATATAGCGAAAGCTTTCGACAAAGTCTGGCACAATGGCTTGTTATACAAGTTATACCAACTCGGAGTGCCTGACCGTCTCGTGCTCATCATTCGAGACTTTCTGTCGAACCGCACCTTTCGCTACCGTATCGAAGGTGCCCTCTCCTCTCCCCGACCCATACGAGCCGGAGTCCCTCAGGGCTCCGTGCTGTCTCCCCTAATCTTCACTTTGTTCACCGGCGACATTCCCAAAAGTAAAAAGGCGCAGTTGGCTCTGTTCGCAGACGATACGGCCATTTACTCGAGGGGGCGTCGACCCGATCAGATTCGCCTAGCTCTCCAGGCAGCGGTCGACAAGCTCGGAGCCTGGTTTCGAAAATGGCGAATCGAAGTAAATCCAGACAAAAGTCAAGCGGTTCTCTTCCAGAAACCGCGTAGTCGTTTTAGAGCCCCCGTCCCCAGTCCGCTCACCATGTTTGGCAAGCCGATCCCTTGGGAGAAGCGAGCTAAATATCTAGGTGTAACGCTGGACGATAAACTCTCGTTTCAAGAGCACATAAAGCAGGTGCGCTCGCGTGCCGCTTTCGCTCTAGGTAGACTCCACTCCGTTCTGAATGCACGTAGCAAATTGTCACTCAAGTGCAAAATGCGTACCTACACGGCGTGCATTCGTCCCATCATGACCTATGCGGGGTCCGTCTTTGCTCACGCAAAGCCCCACTACATCCATAGGATGCAAACCCTACAGAACCGTTTCCTACGTAAAATCACGTCAGCCCCCTGGTTCGTTCGTAACGAGATCCTCCATCTCGACTTAAAGATCCCTACTATCCGCCAGTTCCTAAAACGCCTTTCCAAGCGTTACTTCGATAAAGCCGCCAAACATCGCAACCCTCTGGTTGTCGAGGCCGCTAACTATGCCCCCTCTAGGATTAGCAAAGTCCGCCGTCCGAGGCATGCACTAGTAGAGCCAGATGATCCCATAACCCTCCTCCAGGAGAGCAATAGGGCCACCAGTACAATTCTGAAACACAAAAACAGACGCCTACCGTCATTCCGACCTCGCCGCCGAGGTCCAGCACGACCGCGATCCCGATTAAATTCGTCCCCCCGTCCCTTGTCCGATGATGTGCCAGCCCGCGCCGTAGCTGAGCACGTAGCTTTAAATTCCCCATATAATAATAATAATGATCCTATATTGATCCAGCCTGTCCCATCTTGCTGTCCTCCCGTCAGTGACGCCCTAAGCCGAGGTTCGTACCCCACAGGGGGCGCCCTTAGCGAGCGTTCACTTAGTATTAATTTAGAATAGTTTATATGCCCCTGGCTGGAGGCCCTGAGTGTAGTAGCTTAAGGCAGCCACAGGAAAGTCCGGTTAAATAGTTACGATTTTCATCTAAAATCAACTATGAGATGCCCTAGTTAAAAAAAAAAATAAAAAAAAAAAAAAAAGCCAAATTTTTAAGTCAGTCGCTCGCGTCGTTCGTGTGCGCTATCTCGTGTCGAGTTTGTTATCGTGTTATTTTGAAACCCCACTGCAAAGAAGATGACCGGTCGCGGTAAGGGAGGAAAGGGTCTGGGAAAAGGAGGAGCCAAGCGTCACAGGAAGGTACTTCGTGATAACATCCAAGGTATCACGAAGCCCGCCATCCGTCGTCTGGCCCGCAGAGGCGGCGTGAAACGTATCTCCGGTCTGATCTACGAAGAGACTCGCGGTGTGCTTAAAGTGTTCCTAGAGAACGTCATTCGCGACGCCGTCACTTACACCGAGCACGCCAAGAGGAAGACCGTCACCGCCATGGACGTCGTCTACGCTCTGAAGCGCCAGGGTCGCACCCTGTACGGTTTCGGCGGTTAAACACCTGCTGCATGCCCCGCGTGTACGTGTTGCCTGCGCAACCAGCTCTACATACTGTGGTGGACGTGTGTGTGTTGTGTTTGTTGTGAACATAATCATACCGTTCAACCATACGTATGTAGACGCGCACATAAAAAAGGCCCTTTTCAGGGCCGCATATGATTCGATATTATTAAATATGTTTCTTGAGTGGAATTGTCCTAAAAACGTACCTCTACCTACCTACCTACCTACCTACTTACTTACATGTATGCAAGTACCTACCATTATTGTACTGCGAGTGACATTCATTCAATTCGTTACCAATACTCACTAGGCATCGTACCTACCTACCTACCTACCTACCTACCTACTTAGGTTTTGGAGTTTTTAATGAAATATCGTAATTATATTAATTATTAATATATCCGATTTATTGTTATCTTACAATTACCAACTTGCTTCCTTTAAACTTAAGTACTAAATTATAGTTGATGCTTGTTGTTGTTGTTGTTCTTCTACGTGTGAAAAGCCCATCGCCCGCCATTCACCGAGTGAGGTGTACTGTACAGTAGGTGGGTATACTGGAATTGAAAAATAAAAGCAAAACATTAGTAAATACTTACGTTGTAGAACATCTACCTACCTACTTACTTACCTACCTACCTACCTACCTACTCGTTTGATCGCCCCACGGTGCGCGTGCCGTATGTTTATGTCGCGTTGTTATTGCAATTTTGATCGCATCTAATGTGAAGATGTTTTTTTTTTTTTTTTTTGTTGTTTTTTATTTACGTGTCTTTTTTATTTCGCGTATCTTTAATAGTAATTATTTTATAATATAGGTACTTAAGTACCTAGCCGTATTACGGGCGGGCTGGCTGCTTACTGTGAAGAGAACGCGGTACACGGGCCGCCAGCCGCGCACGGTACTGGCGCGCCCGCCGAGCGGGAGTACGTCTATTGTCGTTTTACACACTGTTTAATACGCTTTCCGATGCGATTATACCGATCCGTGCACTGTCCACTCGTCGAAGGGCACTCTCGTCTTTTAATATTACTATATTAATAGGTTGCACGTCCTGGACGGAGTCGTCCGTCCTTAACAGTTCGGCGCTCGCGGTGTTTTACGACGCTTCACTTTTAGGTCGATAATACCTTCGCGAGACGGTGTGATATCGACGAAGTCCTGTCACCACACAAGCTCGATATCCTCCCTGTTGACGCGTCGACCTCGATCGCCACTAACTATCACTTTTATAGAGAAAATAACGATTTGAACACGACCCGACCTGCGCTTCGTACGCAGTCGCCAAAATAAAACACCGCCACGGGCTAAACGCGCACCTCACTCGCCCCGAATTCCCACACCCGCATCGTCAACTTCATGACCTATCCGAAACCGTTCAATCTCGTTGCACTCGGCGCCGTTAACCATTCTTTTTCTTTGTTTTATTAGATACGTGTTAGTGAAAACTTTCAAGCGTTCATACGAGAAAACGTCCCGCGACATCACGGCGCTCGTTACGGTAAAGTTCCGTCGTACCTAAGCGTACGTTTACGAAATTCGTAAAACCTATAAGTGGCGACATCTAAGTCTCTCTCTCTTTATACGTCTTATTATCGTCACTCCACTCGTGTTGTCAGTGTGAATTTATTAACTACTACTTAAAATACAATGGCAGATACCGCAGTCGCTACCGAGGCTCCCGCGCCCGCTACACCGGCGAAGAAGCAGGCGAGGCAGGCCGGCGGCGCCGGCGCCGCTAAGAAACCGAAGGCGAAGCCGACCCATCCCAAAACATCCGAGATGGTCAACAACGCCATCAAGGAGATGAAGGAGCGCAGCGGATCTTCCCTGCAGGCGATCAAGAAGTACATCGCCGCGCAGTACAAGGTCGACGCGGAGAAACTGGCTCCGTTCATCAGAAAATATCTGAAGAGCGCCGTCGAATCTGGTGCACTGATCCAGACCAAGGGCAAGGGTGCCTCCGGCTCCTTCAAGCTCGAGTCGAAATCGCACCACGCCAAGAAACCCGCCGGTGCCGCTGGAAAGGCCGCCGGCAAGGCGCCCGCCGCCGCCGCGAAGACGAAGAAGGCGACCGCCTCTGCGGCCGGCGCCAAGACCAAGAAGGCAGCGGCCGCCGCCGCCTCTGCCGCCTCCGGTTCACCTGCAAAGTCCAAGGCATCGGCAGCCGCCGCCGCCAAGGACAAGAAGGCCGCCGCCGCTAAGAAGAAGCCGGCACCCAAGAAGGCCGCCGCCCCCGCTAAGGCGAAGGGAGGCGCCGCTCCCAAAGCTAAGAAGACAGCGAAGCCGCCGACCAAGAAACCTAAAGCGCCTAAACCCAAGAAGGCTGCGGCTACACCCAAGTCGAAGCCGGCAGCCAAGAAAGCGTCCGCCGCTAAGAAGTAAGCTACGGTCGCGTTCGCGTTACACCGGCGACGGCGACGACGACGACGACAGCGGCGCAGAGTCGGCTGACCACGCCACCATCATCAATACAACACAACAACAACAACAGCAACAGCTGATGAGTGATAGTGACAAGTGTGCGTGCGCGTCTTACCTATCTTCAACCTACTGTGTGTGATGATGTTTTGTATAATACCTAATATTATAAACACACTGTAGAGAGAGGCGCGCGCGCGTGCTTTGTGCGTTTGTTTTCATCATCGTCCAACCGCGCGCACGCAGTACGTACGCGTCTATCGTCCTCGGGAAGGAGGGTGTGGAACGCGCTCGACGTGTCTCAAGCTCGTCACCAACGATTCATCGGAAGCAAGCAAGCAAGCAAGCAACTGAAGAAACCACGGACGACGGCACCGAGATGCTTAGCGCGCGTGCATGCGCTCACCACACCAAAAAGCCCTTTTCAGGGCTAACAATAATATCATGAATACGAACAGTATTCGTTTCTAAAACACAGAGAGTCAAAACGTTGTAAAATACCTAATAACATACGCACTTATATACATACACGAAATAACTCCTAAAATAATTTAGGTAGGTACCTATCTAAGTAGGAAATAAATAAATATATATTATATTTAAATAAATAAATAGATAGATAGATAGATACATACATACATACATACATACATACATACATACATACAAACATACTACACTGCACTATTTCAATATTCGACACTAGGTATGTTATTTATTAGTAGATTTCAGACTACACTACACTATAATTATAATAGCATACGGTTCATAGCACAACAATGTCGCTCGCCATACATTTATTTAGAACACGTTCATACTGGCGAGCTATATTTTTGTTTAAATGAAATCAGCTTAATACAAAATAACTTTGAATATATAAAAAAAAAAAAACAAAAAAAAAAAACACATACCTACCTAGGTATGTCATTTTTTTTTTTTTTTTTTTTTTTTTTTTTTTAAAAGGTCTTGGCTGGATTACTGATCATAATAATTTTTGTTTCATATTAATTAGATAAAAATGTACTTTCAAGTAATAAGCAATAATCGTGACAATTTATCAAATGATCAAAAATATCAGTTTATGCAGTGTAAGTGACGCCGCTCGCGCGCTTGCGCGTTTTGTGAATAAGTTTCGTTAGCTGTGCACCCCTCCCACTGACACAGCCACTCGCGGCGCGTATAAATACCACGGAATTCCGTGTCGGAACGACATTAAGTAGATTCTTTCGGCGCGCGCACTTCTGTACGCGTGTTTCGTTGTTTTCGTGAGTTGTTCTATAAACAAATCTTTCAATTATGTCTGGTCGCGGTAAAGGTGGCAAGGTGAAGGGAAAGGCAAAGTCCCGTTCCAACCGTGCTGGTCTCCAGTTCCCCGTGGGTCGTATTCACAGGCTGCTGCGTAACGGAAACTACGCCGAGCGCGTGGGTGCCGGCGCTCCTGTCTACTTGGCCGCCGTGATGGAGTATCTGGCTGCTGAGGTCCTCGAGTTGGCCGGCAACGCCGCGAGAGACAACAAGAAGACCAGGATCATCCCGCGTCATCTTCAATTGGCCATCCGCAACGACGAGGAGTTGAACAAGCTGCTCTCCGGTGTGACGATCGCTCAAGGTGGTGTGCTGCCGAACATCCAGGCCGTGCTACTGCCCAAGAAGACCGAGAAGAAGGCTTAAACGTGGTGCCGCGACGTTCAGACAGAACGTGGTGCTTCGTGCGAGTGCCCCCGCACGCGTACTTCGATATAATATTTATGACTATATATCTATTATGTCGGTTGCGCGATGCTCTCAGCTCGTATGCATACAAAACAAAAGGCCCTTTTCAGGGCCACAATATGATTCGTCAAATTAAAACAAAGACAATTTCTTTATAGGTGTTGTCGTCAAACAAAAACGTACCCCTACCTACTTAATGCTTAACGATTACAAGTAAGCTGAAACTATTATGTACATCATTATTGAACCGTAGTCACAATACCTACTTACTACCTACCACTCGGGTCATTCATTACACACAAAGTAGAGAGTTAGTACCTACCTCATATTGTAGTTTAATTTACTGAAAAAAAAAAAAAAATTATTGCTTTGCCCTCTCCTCACGAGTTAATTTATTAACAATATAATAATATTATGTAGTAGACCTTTAGGTAGGCAGTACAAAACGTTGTTGGGTTACCTACACTGTACCTAGTATGATAGAAATTAAGTATGATAGTTTTATACATCACTGCTGATAAGAACTGCTTATTTACACACAATACGAAATATCAAAATTTAAATTCATTATAAAAATAATATACACTACCTATTTCTAATGTAATTTTACATAGGTAGTTTTAGTTTTAATATTACCCTACTACCTACTGAGATGTAGTTTTTCTTTTTTTTTTTTACATTTTCAAAAATAATGACGAACACAAGCATCGCCCCGCCCCCTTCGTCTCCCTCCCGGGCATCCCCTCTCCCCGCGCGCTCGCTTCGGAGCGTTCTGATTGGTCCGCCGGTGCGTCGAATTTCTCATCGCTCGCCGCAACTGTGCGCCGCGAGCGTTAATATAAATACAACTGTTGAAACGGTTATGTTTTATACTGCGACTGAACTCCGTTTCGGTAGCACGTGTACTCGATAAATCCATAATGCCGCCCAAGACAAGTGGTAAAGCCGCCAAGAAGTCTGGCAAAGCCCAGAAGAATATCTCCAAGACCGACAAGAAGAAGAAGAAGCACAAGAGGAAGGAGAGTTACGCCATCTACATCTACAAGGTGCTGAAGCAGGTGCACCCCGACACCGGTATCTCCAGCAAGGCCATGTCTATCATGAACTCGTTCGTGAACGACATCTTCGAGCGCATCGCCGCCGAAGCTTCCCGTCTCGCCCACTACAACAAGAGATCGACCATCACGTCCAGGGAGGTGCAGACGTCCGTCAGGCTCCTGCTGCCCGGCGAGCTCGCCAAGCACGCCGTCAGTGAGGGCACCAAGGCCGTCACCAAATACACCAGCTCCAAGTAGAGAGCGGTCGGTAGGCTACCAAGAGCCGCCGACGCTCCGTCTCAACGCCGCCTCGTGTTTGTGTACAGTGTTAAATCCAGTGCGCTTGTTCGTGTGTCTGTCTTGTTGACTGTGGTGCGTGTTAATTGTGTCAGTGTCATCGTAATGTGCATACATACACACAAGTAGGTGGTACCTCCTACCCGCTGTGCGTCATGTATGTACGTACGAGACGCGCACGATGCACGTGCTACGAGCAAACAAACAGGCCGCGACAAACGTCTGGACGCGCACTCACAACGTGGGATGGCAGGAGTAAAAACAAAAGGCCCTTTTCAGGGCCACAAATATGTTCATGTGATAAATTCACGTTTCTTTAAATTTGATGCCAGTCAAAACGTTACTAACTAACTAACTACCTACCTACCTACCTACCTACCTACCTACCTACCTACACCTCTATATACATATTTCATTCAACAACAAATACAATATGCACAGGGCCTAAACGATAGCGTATTAAGATTGATTGCAAGTAAATGAGTAGTAGCAGGGCAGTCTTAACATGAAAAAGGCTTTAATAAGTTAGTTATATTATCATCATCAGTTATAATTATTATAAACACAATAATACAACAATAGGTACCTACATTTATTCTGTGTATGTACGAAAAATATAATGTATAGATAGGTATATTGTTTTCTTTGTTAATTCTTTATATACACTGCTAGAGAGAACGGTGTATTGTAAAAAAATAAAAAATAAATAAATATATATATAAGAAATAAATAAATAAATATATATATATATATAAATAAGTAAGTAAGTAACAGACATAGGTTTTAAAATAATTATTATTGAATTCATTGTTTAATTTTATAACAATTTTAGTTAGCTCGTTGTACTAAAGAGGGCGCGCAGGGGCGCGCGCGCTCCTGCCCGCTTAGTTGCTTTAGTATAAATAGTCCGAACGTGAACTCGCGATTTTCACTCGGCGCGCGGCAGCGGTAGCGGACGGACGTGTTTGTGGTTCGAGTGCTCCCGATTCCGGCTCTGTGGTTCCTGCTCTCAAGATTTCGTCGCACCTCGCGACGATCTTCTATAGTCCTATTTTTAATAGTGACTATCTTCAGCTACTAGCTGTGTGCCTTTTTCAAGGCACAGCTAGTATAGTATTTCTATTAATAGAAATAGTCGAAAAACGGTCGTCGGGTTTTTCTGTCCCCTTCAGGGAAAAACCACAGTTTCGTGGTCCTCGGTGGATACCTTACGGTGCCAACGAAGCCGAGTGGGGTGTTGACCCAATCACACCCGCCGATCCCCATCAGGGTGAGGCAGTCAGTTGGACGGGTCCCAGTGTTCGGCCTTGGGGGGTCTCCTAGTCGGCATTGGTGACAGTTTTCCTTCAACAGCTACACACCTGGTGTCGGTTGGGTGTGTCTACCCCTTCGCACCAGACCCATGTTAGGACCCCGTTGCACAAATAAGATAGGCAACGGGCCAAAGCAAGCTTAGGGCTCACCAGTAGGTACTCACCTCCCTGTCTATACCCGGCAGGGAGGGTCACACATCCCCGGACAAGTCCATCCGGGGAGATAGGTTTAGGGAATGTTAGGCTCCCCCGACATTTAAATATGCCGGTCGTCATCGATCCTAGTGCGGATCCCACCGCAAAGTCGGTGCTCCTCATTTTAAAAGTCCTCAAGACTATCCTGCAAAAGGAAAGTCTAGAGGAAAAATATGCCGATGAGGTCACTACGCTCCATCGCGCTATATTCCCCGACCTAGCCATCGCTGACTTCAGCGATGTCCTAGTAGCCCCCCACGCCCCTGAGAAACCGCTCAGTCCGTCCGTTCCCTCCAGGGACATGGACGTCGACGAGCCCTCTACTCAGAGGCGGCCCGATACCCCAATGCCTGCTTCTTCAAAGCGGGCTGTCACCCCCTTCCCCACTATCCCACAGCTGTCCGACTCTGAGGCTAACCACTCCTCCTCTTCCTCCCATACCGATGACGAAGGCTTCGTGCCCGTCACCGGGAAGGGAAACAAGAGGAAGAAGAAGAAGCAGAGCACCACCCAGGCCACCAAGGTGGTCGCGGTGGAGGAACCTGCCTCTAGCCCCAGCTCCCCCATTCCCCCCACCCCCCCCGCGGTGCTCACCCCCACCGCCCTGACCCCTCTTACCCCCGCTCCATCCTCGAGTCAGGATGCCCCCATGCCCCCGGCTCCCTCTGCTTCTGGCACCCAGAAGAAGAAGATCCCCCCCCCTCCCCCTGTCTATATCCAGGACAAGGCGAAGTGGACCGATATCTCCAAGTGGTGCTGCGATCAAAAGATCGCTTACACCAGCGCCCGCAATACCCAACAGGGTATCAAGGTGACCATCCCGACGTCGAAAGACTATCGGGACATCACCCGACTCCTCCGTTCCAGAGGTGTGGCATTCCACACCTTCTCCCTCCCCGAGGAGAAACAGACTCGCGTGGTGATCAAAAGGATCCCACGTGAAATCCCTTCCGCCGACATTAAGGATGACTTAATGTTACAGGGCATCCCTGTCGACGAAGTCCACCGCATGCACCGCGCCCGCAGTGGCGAGGCATTCGACATGGTCCTCGTGGTTTGTCCCCCCACCGAGGCTCGCATCCACCCGATATTCAATGTCAAAGCCATCTGCAACCTGACGGGCTTTGACATTGAAAAGCCACACAAAAACTCCACGATCGGGCAGTGCCACCGCTGTCAACTTTACGGGCACTCGCAAAAGCATTGCTATGCTAAGCCCAGGTGCGTCAAGTGCCTGGGTGAGCACGGCACTGCGGACTGCACCCGCCCTAAAGACCGCTCGCTCTGCACGGAGCCTCCCAGCTGCGTGCTCTGCGGGCAGACAGGGCATCCCGCTAATTACAGAGGCTGCCCCAAAGCCCCCAAGGCTCCCTCCTCCAAGCTGGCAAAGCGCTCTGACGCTCGCCAGCAGAGGGAAGCTCCCTCGACCTACAAGGCTCCCTCCGCACAAATTCCAGCAAGGCTTAGCCCCCAGAGGCCTAGCCCCTGGAATCAGCTGCAACATCAGCTGGCATTCCCCTCCATGGGTACTCCCAAACCCCAACCCCCCCCCTCCCGCATCCCCCCACTCATGGACCCCCGTATTCGCGCCCCAGCGCCTCTCATTCAGCCGCTTCCTGCTCCGGCAGCAGCTCGCCCCCCCCCTCCCCCTCCCCCCGCGGCCTCACTCGACCCCTTCTCGGTGATCACCACGTCTTACATGACGTTTTTCACCCCTCGCGCTAGGCAAATGGCCGACGAGATCGTCGCTGCCAGGAATGCCAATGACGTGATGAGGATCCCCCAAATTTTCAACGCGTACCCGGAGATTACGCAAGCCATGTCCTCCCTCGCTAACCCATCTACCCCCCATTATGGATAATACACCCGTAGCTAGGTTCAAACCCCGATCCCTTAACTTAGGCTTCTTCAATGCCAACGGCATTAACGGTCAAAGAGATGAGATCGCGGAATTCCTCCGCGACCATCAGATAGATATCCTGCTAGTTCAGGAAACCTTCCTCAAACCCCGTAGGCGTAACCCATCCATAGCGAACTATCGCATAGTTCGCAATGATAGGACTCGCTGTCACAGAGGCGGCACCCTCATCTATTATAAAAAGGAGCTCTATTGTATCCCGATGGATCCTCCTGCCCTCGCTCAAATAGAAGTCTCTGTTTGCCGCCTAGGCATGACTGGCCATCAGCCGATCACCCTAGTCTCTGCCTACCTCCCTCCCCGCACCCCAGCAGCAGAGAATCCCCATGAGATCTCCAACGATCTCTCTTCCTTACTAGGCATGAGTGACTCCGTTATTATAGCGGGCGATCTCAATGCCAAACATCCGGCTTGGAATAGTTCCAAATCTTCCTTCAGAGGTCGACTCTTACTCGACCTGTCTAATACTATGAACTTTGACGTCATCGCCCCGATGACTCACACTCACTTTCCCCATGACCCCAACCATTCCCCAGATGTCCTAGACACGGCGCTCCTTAAGAACGTCAACCTTAGGTTAAACTCAATAGAAACGGTGCAAGAGCTTACCTCTGACCACCGTCCAGTTGTCATGAAACTGGCCCCCCGCATAGGTCTCCCCGACCCCACTCAGCCCCCGGCCACCAGAAAGGTCACGGACTGGAGGAAAGTAGGCGAACTGCTGAAATCCAACACGTCCCCCCAGCTAGACTCAATCCCCGAGCAGTTCGACTCTGCCGCGGACACAGTGGCCGCGATCGACTCGCTCACGGACCACGTACAAACGGTTTTGAACGATTGTTCAAGGCAAGTTCCAGCGGAGGATAACTTCCGCTTCAAATTGCCGGCCGATGTACGTGATCTGATGACCGAGAAGAACGCGGCCACCCGTGCCTACAGCAACTTTCCCTGCCCCGCTAACAAATCTCACATGCGTTACTTACAACGTAAAGTAAGTTCTCGCATCGCTGAGCTGCGTGAAGCGGGCTGGGATAAGACGCTCAGCGACCTAGAACCGACTCACCTAGCTTTCTGGCAGCTCCAGAGGAAACTCCGGTCCCAACAGAGCGCCGCCATGCCCCCACTTGTCCGCCCAGACAGGACCATAGCTTTCGATGACGTCGACAAGGCCGAATGCCTAGCCGACAGTCTCGAGGCTCAATGCTCACCTAGCCTATTGCCAGTAGACCAAGCGCATCTCACTGAGATAGACGCTGAAGTCGAACGCAGACTCGCTCAACCCCCCGTAGAGGACCCTGACGATCCTCTGCCCCCCGTCACCCCTGACGAGGTGCACGAGATCATCAAGGGTCTTAAAGTCCGCAAAGCCCCCGGTTCAGATGGTCTCACTAATAGAGTGGTCCAACTATTCCCAGCCCACTTGATAATGCTGTTGACCATCATCTTCAATGGTGCTCTCAACAACAACATCTTCCCCCAAACGTGGAAGGAAGCCACGGTCATAGGTATCCCTAAACCCGGCAAGCCCAAGAGCGAGCCCTCTAGCTACCGCCCCATCAGTCTGCTCAAGGTACTCGGAAAGATCTACGAGAGGCTTATTTATAAGCGTCTCAGAGACTTTGCCGAGACCAAGGGCCTCATACCGAATGAACAGTTCGGGTTCCGCACCCAACACTGCAGCATCCACCAGGCCCACCGCATAGTCGAGCATATAAGCGAAAGCTTCATGCGAGGCTCATTAGTCGGTGCGGTCTTCTTCGATATAGCGAAGGCTTTCGACAAAGTCTGGCACAACGGCTTAATATACAAGCTGTACCAACTCGGTGTGCCTGATCGTCTCGTGCTCATCTTACGAGACTTTCTGTCGAACCGCACCTTCCGCTACCGCATAGAGGGCGCCCTGTCCTCCCCCCGACCCATTCGTGCAGGTGTCCCACAGGGTTCTGTCATCTCCCCGCTCATCTTCACGCTGTTCACCAGCGATATCCCAAAGAGTAAGAAGGCACAGTTGGCTCTGTTCGCAGACGATACGGCCATCTACTCCAAGGGCCGTTGCCCCGATGCGATTCACCACACTCTCCAGGCCTCTGTCGACAAGCTCGGCGAATGGTTCAGGAAGTGGCGAATCGAAGTCAATCCCGACAAAAGTCAGGCGGTACTATTCTCCAAGCCGCGTAGGCTCCCCCCCCTCCCCGAGCCCCTCACCATGTTCGGCAAGCCGATCCCTTGGGAGAAGCAAGCCAAATACTTGGGTGTCGTCCTCGATAATCACCTCAATTTCAAAGAGCACATAAAGCAGGTCCGTTCGCGGGCCGCTTTCGCTCTAGGTAGGCTCCACTCCATCCTAAATGCAAAAAGCAAATTGTCACTTAGGTGCAAATTGCGCATTTACACGGCATGCATCCGCCCGATCATGACATATGCATGTGTCGTATTTGCCCACGCTGGGCCCCATCACATCCATAGGTTACAAGCCCTCCAAAACCGATTCCTCCGTAAAGCTACGGGTGCCCCATACTACGTCCGAAACGTAGCCCTCCACCTCGATCTTAAAATCCCCACCATAGCCCAATTCATGAAACGCCTTTCCAAGCGTTTCTTTGACTCTGCCGCCAAGCACCGCAACCCCCTGGTTGTGAAGGCGGCCAACTATATCCCCTCTCGCATTAGTCGTACTCGCCGTCCGAGGCACGCACTGACCGACCCCGACGACCCCATAACTCTCCTCCAGGAGAGTAATAGGGCCACTAGTACGGTTCTTAAAACCAAACGTCGTCCGACATTCCGACCTCGCCGTCGAGGTCCTCCGCGATCGCGACCGCGACCCCAATCCGATCAGACTCCTCCCCCCCGACCCTTGCCAGACGACCCGACGCCAGCCCGGGCTGACGTAGTGCCGTCAGTAGTCTTAAACTCCCCGATCCAGCCTGTCCCGACTTGCTGCCCTCCCACCAGCGACGCCCTAAGCCGAGGTCCGTACCCCGCAGGGGGTGCCCTTAGCGAGCAGTCGCTTAGTTTTAGTTAGTTTTAGTTTTTATGCCCCTGGCTGGAGGCTTTAAGTTAGCTTAGAGCATCTCCGCAGGACAGTCCGGTTAAGTAGTCAATACCTTAGTGGTAAAACTATGAGATGCCATTCCAAAAAAAAAAAAAAAAAAAACTCGCGATTTTATTCCGTCTCGTACGTTCGAAGTGTGTAGGTTCGCGCGCGTCCGTTGCGTGTATTTTCAGTTGATCTATTATTATTTATCTTTCGTTTCGTGTTTACAATGGCGCGTACTAAGCAGACCGCTCGTAAATCCACCGGTGGTAAGGCGCCGAGGAAACAGCTCGCCACCAAGGCTGCGCGCAAAAGCGCACCGGCCACCGGTGGCGTTAAGAAACCCCATCGCTACAGGCCCGGCACTGTGGCCCTCCGTGAGATTCGTCGCTACCAGAAGAGTACCGAACTGCTGATCCGCAAGCTTCCGTTCCAGCGTCTCGTGCGTGAGATCGCGCAGGACTTCAAGACCGATCTCCGTTTCCAGAGCTCCGCTGTTATGGCGCTGCAGGAGGCTAGCGAAGCTTATCTCGTCGGTCTCTTCGAAGACACCAACCTGTGCGCGATTCACGCGAAGCGCGTCACCATCATGCCCAAAGACATCCAGTTGGCGCGCAGGATCAGAGGCGAACGCGCTTAAACTGCTAACGTCACAATACACATCGCCCTCCACGTAGACTGCCTTCGTGCAGTGCAACGTGTCTGTGGCTGTGGCTGTGCGTTCACATAAAAGGCCCTTTTCAGGGCCACATATATATCGGATAATTAAATGTTTCTTTATATCAGACGTCACAAAAACGCTACCTACCTACCTACCTACCTACCTACCTACCTACCTACCTACATACATACATACATACATACAAAACGAAACAAACACCTAAGTAATACTAAACTTATAAGTAAATTACATAATTATACATAACAACAATGAATAAAGTCGAGAGAGAGAGAAAAACAGTCGCCCAATTTTTTCGTCATATTATAATGGATGATTTTAAAAAGTTAACGTTTCATGCCTATAGTATTTAGGCTACGATCGATCTATGATAATAATGTTGTGTATTATTATTATAACGGCATAGGTACTTTAGATACTTGGTTTTATTTATTTTAACTTTTTATGGGGGACGAAAAAAAAAAAAAAAAAAAAATATATATATATATCATGTAAGTTCTGTTTTAAGAGACAGACATCGTCCAATCAACGAGGAGCGCCTGCTCGCCTCGCCCCGCGCACCTCACGTCTCTGTTCCCCCCGCCCGCTGAGCTCCGCGTTTAGTATAAATATAACGCCCGACGGGCCAAATTTTTAAGTCAGTCGCTCGCGTCGTTCGTGTGCGCTATCTCGTGTCGAGTTTGTTATCGTGTTATTTTGAAACCCCACTGCAAAGAAGATGACCGGTCGCGGTAAGGGAGGAAAGGGTCTGGGAAAAGGAGGAGCCAAGCGTCACAGGAAGGTACTTCGTGATAACATCCAAGGTATCACGAAGCCCGCCATCCGTCGTCTGGCCCGCAGAGGCGGCGTGAAACGTATCTCCGGTCTGATCTACGAAGAGACTCGCGGTGTGCTTAAAGTGTTCCTAGAGAACGTCATTCGCGACGCCGTCACTTACACCGAGCACGCCAAGAGGAAGACCGTCACCGCCATGGACGTCGTCTACGCTCTGAAGCGCCAGGGTCGCACCCTGTACGGTTTCGGCGGTTAAACACCTGCTGCATGCCCCGCGTGTACGTGTTGCCTGCGCAACCAGCTCTACATACTGTGGTGGACGTGTGTGTGTTGTGTTTGTTGTGAACATAATCATACCGTTCAACCATACGTATGTAGACGCGCACATAAAAAAGGCCCTTTTCAGGGCCGCATATGATTCGATATTATTAAATATGTTTCTTGAGTGGAATTGTCCTAAAAACGTACCTCTACCTACCTACCTACCTACCTACTTACTTACATGTATGCAAGTACCTACCATTATTGTACTGCGAGTGACATTCATTCAATTCGTTACCAATACTCACTAGGCATCGTACCTACCTACCTACCTACCTACCTACCTACTTAGGTTTTGGAGTTTTTAATGAAATATCGTAATTATATTAATTATTAATATATCCGATTTATTGTTATCTTACAATTACCAACTTGCTTCCTTTAAACTTAAGTACTAAATTATAGTTGATGCTTGTTGTTGTTGTTGTTCTTCTACGTGTGAAAAGCCCATCGCCCGCCATTCACCGAGTGAGGTGTACTGTACAGTAGGTGGGTATACTGGAATTGAAAAATAAAAGCAAAACATTAGTAAATACTTACGTTGTAGAACATCTACCTACCTACTTACTTACCTACCTACCTACCTACCTACTCGTTTGATCGCCCCACGGTGCGCGTGCCGTATGTTTATGTCGCGTTGTTATTGCAATTTTGATCGCATCTAATGTGAAGATGTTTTTTTTTTTTTTTTTTGTTGTTTTTTATTTACGTGTCTTTTTTATTTCGCGTATCTTTAATAGTAATTATTTTATAATATAGGTACTTAAGTACCTAGCCGTATTACGGGCGGGCTGGCTGCTTACTGTGAAGAGAACGCGGTACACGGGCCGCCAGCCGCGCACGGTACTGGCGCGCCCGCCGAGCGGGAGTACGTCTATTGTCGTTTTACACACTGTTTAATACGCTTTCCGATGCGATTATACCGATCCGTGCACTGTCCACTCGTCGAAGGGCACTCTCGTCTTTTAATATTACTATATTAATAGGTTGCACGTCCTGGACGGAGTCGTCCGTCCTTAACAGTTCGGCGCTCGCGGTGTTTTACGACGCTTCACTTTTAGGTCGATAATACCTTCGCGAGACGGTGTGATATCGACGAAGTCCTGTCACCACACAAGCTCGATATCCTCCCTGTTGACGCGTCGACCTCGATCGCCACTAACTATCACTTTTATAGAGAAAATAACGATTTGAACACGACCCGACCTGCGCTTCGTACGCAGTCGCCAAAATAAAACACCGCCACGGGCTAAACGCGCACCTCACTCGCCCCGAATTCCCACACCCGCATCGTCAACTTCATGACCTATCCGAAACCGTTCAATCTCGTTGCACTCGGCGCCGTTAACCATTCTTTTTCTTTGTTTTATTAGATACGTGTTAGTGAAAACTTTCAAGCGTTCATACGAGAAAACGTCCCGCGACATCACGGCGCTCGTTACGGTAAAGTTCCGTCGTACCTAAGCGTACGTTTACGAAATTCGTAAAACCTATAAGTGGCGACATCTAAGTCTCTCTCTCTTTATACGTCTTATTATCGTCACTCCACTCGTGTTGTCAGTGTGAATTTATTAACTACTACTTAAAATACAATGGCAGATACCGCAGTCGCTACCGAGGCTCCCGCGCCCGCTACACCGGCGAAGAAGCAGGCGAGGCAGGCCGGCGGCGCCGGCGCCGCTAAGAAACCGAAGGCGAAGCCGACCCATCCCAAAACATCCGAGATGGTCAACAACGCCATCAAGGAGATGAAGGAGCGCAGCGGATCTTCCCTGCAGGCGATCAAGAAGTACATCGCCGCGCAGTACAAGGTCGACGCGGAGAAACTGGCTCCGTTCATCAGAAAATATCTGAAGAGCGCCGTCGAATCTGGTGCACTGATCCAGACCAAGGGCAAGGGTGCCTCCGGCTCCTTCAAGCTCGAGTCGAAATCGCACCACGCCAAGAAACCCGCCGGTGCCGCTGGAAAGGCCGCCGGCAAGGCGCCCGCCGCCGCCGCGAAGACGAAGAAGGCGACCGCCTCTGCGGCCGGCGCCAAGACCAAGAAGGCAGCGGCCGCCGCCGCCTCTGCCGCCTCCGGTTCACCTGCAAAGTCCAAGGCATCGGCAGCCGCCGCCGCCAAGGACAAGAAGGCCGCCGCCGCTAAGAAGAAGCCGGCACCCAAGAAGGCCGCCGCCCCCGCTAAGGCGAAGGGAGGCGCCGCTCCCAAAGCTAAGAAGACAGCGAAGCCGCCGACCAAGAAACCTAAAGCGCCTAAACCCAAGAAGGCTGCGGCTACACCCAAGTCGAAGCCGGCAGCCAAGAAAGCGTCCGCCGCTAAGAAGTAAGCTACGGTCGCGTTCGCGTTACACCGGCGACGGCGACGACGACGACGACAGCGGCGCAGAGTCGGCTGACCACGCCACCATCATCAATACAACACAACAACAACAACAGCAACAGCTGATGAGTGATAGTGACAAGTGTGCGTGCGCGTCTTACCTATCTTCAACCTACTGTGTGTGATGATGTTTTGTATAATACCTAATATTATAAACACACTGTAGAGAGAGGCGCGCGCGCGTGCTTTGTGCGTTTGTTTTCATCATCGTCCAACCGCGCGCACGCAGTACGTACGCGTCTATCGTCCTCGGGAAGGAGGGTGCGGAACGCGCTCGACGTGTCTCAAGCTCGTCACCAACGATTCATCGGAAGCAAGCAAGCAAGCAAGCAACTGAAGAAACCACGGACGACGGCACCGAGATGCTTAGCGCGCGTGCATGCGCTCACCACACCAAAAAGCCCTTTTCAGGGCTAACAATAATATCATGAATACGAACAGTATTCGTTTCTAAAACACAGAGAGTCAAAACGTTGTAAAATACCTAATAACATACGCACTTATATACATACACGAAATAACTCCTAAAATAATTTAGGTAGGTACCTATCTAAGTAGGAAATAAATAAATATATATTATATTTAAATAAATAAATAGATAGATAGATAGATACATACATACATACATACATACATACATACATACATACAAACATACTACACTGCACTATTTCAATATTCGACACTAGGTATGTTATTTATTAGTAGATTTCAGACTACACTACACTATAATTATAATAGCATACGGTTCATAGCACAACAATGTCGCTCGCCATACATTTATTTAGAACACGTTCATACTGGCGAGCTATATTTTTGTTTAAATGAAATCAGCTTAATACAAAATAACTTTGAATATATAAAAAAAAAAAAACAAAAAAAAAAAACACATACCTACCTAGGTATGTCATTTTTTTTTTTTTTTTTTTTTTTTTTTTTTTAAAAGGTCTTGGCTGGATTACTGATCATAATAATTTTTGTTTCATATTAATTAGATAAAAATGTACTTTCAAGTAATAAGCAATAATCGTGACAATTTATCAAATGATCAAAAATATCAGTTTATGCAGTGTAAGTGACGCCGCTCGCGCGCTTGCGCGTTTTGTGAATAAGTTTCGTTAGCTGTGCACCCCTCCCACTGACACAGCCACTCGCGGCGCGTATAAATACCACGGAATTCCGTGTCGGAACGACGACGACTCGACGCGCGCCAGCGGCAGCGGTCGGACGTGTGCGCAGTGCGGTACGAGTGCTCTCCCGATTCCGGTTCCAAGCGATCCTGAATTCAAGACTTCATAGTGTTATACTTTGTTATTCATAGTAAAATATATTTATATTTTATTATTTATAGCAAAATTATAACGACTATCTTCAGCTACTTGCTGTGTGCCTTTTTCAAGGCACAGCTTGTAAAGGTTTCTTTAACAGTCACCCGTCATACAAACGTACGACGTGTTGTTGGCCCCTTCTGGGTAAAACCACAGTTTCGTGGTCCTCGGTGGATACCTATACGGTGCCAACGAAGCCGAGGGGGTGTTGACCCAGACGCACCCGCCGATCCCCTTCAGGGTGAGGCAGAAAGTTGGACGGGTCCCAGTGTTCGGCCTTGGGGGGTCTCCTAGTCGGCATTGGTGACAGTTTTGCTTTCACAGCTACACACCTGTTGTGGTCGGGTGTGTCTACCCCGACACTACAGACCCTGTTAGGACCCCGTTGCACAAATAAGATAGGCAACGGGCAAAAGCAAGCTTAGGGCTCACCTTAGGTACTCAACCTCCCTGTCTACACCCGACAGGGAGGGTTTACACATCCCCGGGCTTCCCTCCCGGGGAGTTAGAGTTAGGTAAATGTTAGGAGAAAGTCCCTAATAATAGTAGTCATGTCTGTCACGGAGAAACCCTCTCCGCTGACGTTGCGAGTGTTCGCATTGTTAGTAAAAATGCGGGCCAAGCCCTCTGACGAGGAAAAGGCCGCATTAGACATAGAGTTCGACGCTCTATTAAAAATCTTAGGTCCGATTCTCGGTCACTCTGACCCTAACATCGCTGATTTCAGCGATGCTCTCTCCCAGTCCCTTCCGGTAATTGAGCTGGAAGACCCTTTTGTCCGCTCCCCTAGCCCGGCCTTCAGCCCAGCCTTCAGCCCCGCGATAGTAGAGTCTATGGACACTACTGAACCGGCCGCTTCTTCTAAGCGCGCCGCGACCCCGTACCTCTACGCCTCTGACACAGAGAATGCCTCTCCTGCTTCCTCTTCCTCTCATTCCGAAGACGACGGGTTTACCCCAGTCCTAGGAAAGGGGAGCAAAAGGAAGAAGAAGAGACAAACCTCTAGCCAAGCAAATAAGGTCATCGCCGTCGATGACGTAATTTCCCCCACCCCTACCCCCGTAGCACAAGTAGCCGGTACTGCGCCTAGTAGCGCTACCGTTGCTAATCTTTCTTCCCCCTCCACCTCCCGCGCCGCGCCCGTTGCACATGTTGCTACCCCAGTCCCGTCCGCTTCGAGCTCTAAGAAGCTCCCTCCCCCACCCCCCGTGTTCATTCAGGACAAGGGGAAGTGGACCGAAGTGTCCAAGTGGTGCGTCGATCGAAAGATCGACTTCACCAATGCCCGATCTACCCTACAGGGTATCAAAATTCAAGTTCCGACCGCGAACGATTATCGCGAACTTACAAAGCTCCTGAGAGCGAGAGGTGTGTCATTCCACACCTTCTCGCTCCCAGAAGACAAACAGATTAGGGTCGTTATTAAACGAATCCCTAAGGAAATCCCCGCCGCCGATATAAAAGCCGACCTTCAGTCGCAAAATATCCCCGTAGACGAAGTCCACCGTATGCACCGCTCGCGTGGCGGTGAAGCATTCGACATGGTTCTTGTCGTCTGCTCTCCCGTTCAGGGGCATCACCCCATTTTTAATATTAAATCTCTATGTAGTCTAGTCGGTTTCACTATAGAGAAACCAAAGAAAAACGGTAACATAGGTCAATGTCACCGTTGCCAATTATACGGGCACTCGCAGAAGCATTGCCATGCGAAACCCAGGTGCGTAAAGTGCCTGGGCGAGCACGGCACTGCTGACTGCCCCCGTCCCAAAGACCGCGCTCTGTGTCTCAGCCCTCCCAGCTGTGTACTATGCGGACAAGAGGGTCATCCGGCCAATTACCGTGGCTGCTCAAAGGCCCCAAAGTCGAGTTCTCCCAAGCTCATAAAGCGTGCTGACAACCGTCAGCAAAGGGAATGCCCCACCGCCCCGTCATCTCAAATCCCCCAGAGGCTTAGCCCTCAGAGACCCAGCCCGTGGAATAAGCTCCACCATCACGAGGTCTTCCCGGCCTTGGCTACCGCGAAGCCCCCCGCCCCTCATACCCCTCTCTATTCCCTCATGGATCCGCGTATCCGTGCCCACCCTCCAGCGCACCTAGCGCCCCCCGCGCACTATGCGCCCCCTCCCCCCCCCCACCCCGCGCCCTCTGCGCCCCCCGCAAAAAGCGCTCCCGCTCCCGTAGCGCAGCGCCCCACCCCTACTCCCGTGGCTTCCCAATCTAAACCACCCTCCGACCCATTCAACGTGATTTCCTCCACGTTCATGATATTTTATTCCCCTCGCGCTATTCGAATGGCCGCTGAAATTCAGCATGCCAGAGATAGGTGTGACTTTGATCAGGTCAGAAGGGTCTATAACGCGTACCCGGAGATTACGCAAGCCCTAAGTTCCATCGCTAACGGTACCTATAATGGATAAAGCCATCATTGATAGAGTTAAACCCCGATCCCTCAGAATAGGCATCTTCAATGCAAACGGCATAAGAAGTCAACGAGACGAGATCGCTCTCTTTCTCCGCGACCATAAAATAGACATTCTCCTAGTACAGGAAACTTTCTTAAAACCGTGTCACCGCAATCCCTCCATAGCCAACTATCGTTTAATCCGAAACGATAGATCGCGTTGTCACAGAGGCGGTACCCTCATTTATCACAAAAAGGAGCTATATTGCATCCCAATGGACCCCCCTACCCTCTCTCGCGTAGAAGTCTCCATTTGCCGCCTAGGCATGACAGGTCACCAACCGATCACTCTAGTGTCGGCGTATATCCCTCCCGCTGACTCGGAGGACTTTCAGTCCCTCTCGAGCGATCTCACCCTTCTTTTGAGCATGAGTAGCTCCGTTTTAATAGCGGGCGACTTCAATGCCAAACATCCCGCGTGGAATAGTACCACAACGACCACGAGAGGGCGACACTTGTTCGACCTCTCATCCACCCTGACCTTTGACGTCATCGCCCCGATGACTCCCACTCACTATCCTCACGATCCCAATCATACCCCCGACATACTCGACTTGGCGCTCCTTAAGAACGTCAATCTACGTTTAGATTCAATAGAAACGGTAGACGAGCTAGTCTCTGACCACCGCCCAATAGTCATTCAACTGGCCCCCCGCATAGGTCTACCTGACCCCTCTCAACCCCCCGCCACTAAAAGAATCACGGACTGGAAGAAAGTAAGCGAAAAGCTGAAATCCAACACGTCCCCCCAGTTAGACTCTATCCCCGATAAGTTTGACTCTACCGCAGACACGACGGCCGCGATCGACTCGTTAACTGATCACGTACAATCTGTTGTGAACGAATGTTCAAAGGAGGTCCCAGTGACAGAAGACTGTCGCTGGAGGCTTCCACAGGATGTGCGTGACCTGATAACAGAGAAGAACGCGGCCACTCGTGCCTATAGCAACTTCCCCTGTTCCGCAAACAAAGCTCATATGCGCTATTTACAGAGATCTGTAAAGAAACGTGTACAAGAGCAGCGTAATGCGGGATGGGATAGGATGCTTAGCGAATTAGAGCCAACTCATCAAGCCTTCTGGGATCTCACCAGAAAGCTCAAATCCGATCAATGCGCTAGTATGCCCCCCTTAGTACGCCCCGATAAGTCCATCGCGTTTGAGGACCAAGAAAAGGCAGAATGCCTAGCAGACAGCCTAGAGGCTCAATGCTCCCCCAGCACCCTACCTGTAGACCAAGCCCACCTCGATGAGGTGGACGCTGAAGTCGAACGTAGAGCTTCCCTCCCCCCGGTTGACGACCCCGATGACCCCCTGCCCCCCGTCGCTCCAGACGAGGTGCACGAGATCATCAAAAGTCTCAAAATCCGTAAGGCCCCCGGCTCAGACGGAATCACCAATAGGGTGATTCAACTGTTCCCAGCCCACCTTATCATGCTACTGACCACCATCTTCAATGGTGCTCTAAGCAATAACATCTTCCCCCAAGCGTGGAAAGAAGCCACAGTCATTGGTATCCCGAAGCCCGGCAAGCCCAAGTCGGATCCTTCGAGTTACCGTCCCATTAGTCTGCTCAAGGTACTAGGCAAAATCTATGAGAGGCTTATTTATAAGCGTATCAGAGATTATGCAGAGACCAAGGGCCTAATCCCCCAAGAACAGTTCGGCTTTCGAACTGAGCACAGTAGCGTGCATCAGGTACACCGGATCATAGAATACGCAAGCGCCGGCTTCCAGCGCGGTAGTATGACCGGTGCAATTTTCTTCGATATTGCGAAAGCATTCGACAAAGTCTGGCACAACGGATTGATATACAAGCTATATCAACTCGGTGTGCCGGATCGTCTAGTACTCATAGTACGGGACTTTTTGTCGAACCGCACATTCCGCTATCGTATCGAAGGAGCTATCTCCTCCCCCCGACCCATTCGTGCGGGAGTCCCTCAGGGCTCAGTAATCTCCCCACTTATATTCACGCTGTACACTAGCGATATCCCAAAGAGTAGAAATGCGCAGCTAGCTCTGTTCGCAGACGACACTGCCATCTACTACAAGGGATTCAGAAATGACAATATACGAATCACCCTCCAGAGAGCTGTCAACAATCTTGGCGCCTGGTTTCGAAAGTGGCGTATTGAAGTCAACCCTGACAAAAGCCAAGCGGTATTCTTTCAGAAACCGCGACGCGCTTTCGATCTCCCCCCCCCACCTCCAATCACCATGTTTGGCAAGCTGATCCCTTGGGAGAAGCAAGCTAAATACTTGGGTGTAATATTGGACAAACATCTTTCGTTTCGAGAGCACATAAAGCAGGTCCGCGCTCGCGCCGCTTTTGCTCTAGGTAGACTCCACTCAATTCTAAATGCACGTAGCAAATTGTCACTCAAGTGCAAATTGCGTACGTACACGACGTGCATTCGCCCCATCATGACCTATGCGGGTGCGGTATTTGCCCACGCGAAACCCAACCATATCCATAGGATGCAAACGCTCCAAAACCGATTCCTTAGAAAAGCCACGGGAGCCCCCTGGTTCGTTCGTAACGAGATCCTACATCTCGATCTAAAGATGCCCACCATCAAACAGTTTCTAAAACGCCTCTCAAAGCGTCACTTTGATTCAGCGGTCAAACATCGCAACCCTCTGGTTGTCGATGCCGCTAGCTATGTCCCGTCCAATATTAGTCGTATTCGCCGACCAAGGCAAGCCCTGTCCGACCCTGATGATCCTATCACCCTCCTCCAGGAGAGCCGTAGGGAGACCAGCACCTTACAGAAATACAAACACAGACGCCTACCGTCATTCCGACCTCGCCGTCGAGGTCCAGCACGACCAACGCGATCCCGGTTAAATTCGTCCCCCCGTCCCTTGTCCGATGATGTGCCAGCCCGCGCCGAAGCTGAGCACGTAGCTTTAAATTCCCCGTCTAATAATAATGATCCGATATTGATCCAGCCTGTCCCATCTTGCTGTCCTCCCGTCAGTGACGCCCTAAGCCGAGGTTCGTACCCCACAGGGGGTGCCCTTAGCGAGCGTTCACTTAGCCTTAATTTAGAATAGTTTGTTATAAGCCCCTGGCTGGAGGCCCTGAGAGTAGTTCTTAAGGCAGCCACAGGAAAGTCCGGTTAAGCAGTACGATCTTCTCTAAGATCAACTGCGAGATGCCATTTTAAAAAAAAAAAAAAATGTCGGAACGACATTAAGTAGATTCTTTCGGCGCGCGCACTTCTGTACGCGTGTTTCGTTGTTTTCGTGAGTTGTTCTATAAACAAATCTTTCAATTATGTCTGGTCGCGGTAAAGGTGGCAAGGTGAAGGGAAAGGCAAAGTCCCGTTCCAACCGTGCTGGTCTCCAGTTCCCCGTGGGTCGTATTCACAGGCTGCTGCGTAACGGAAACTACGCCGAGCGCGTGGGTGCCGGCGCTCCTGTCTACTTGGCCGCCGTGATGGAGTATCTGGCTGCTGAGGTCCTCGAGTTGGCCGGCAACGCCGCGAGAGACAACAAGAAGACCAGGATCATCCCGCGTCATCTTCAATTGGCCATCCGCAACGACGAGGAGTTGAACAAGCTGCTCTCCGGTGTGACGATCGCTCAAGGTGGTGTGCTGCCGAACATCCAGGCCGTGCTACTGCCCAAGAAGACCGAGAAGAAGGCTTAAACGTGGTGCCGCGACGTTCAGACAGAACGTGGTGCTTCGTGCGAGTGCCCCCGCACGCGTACTTCGATATAATATTTATGACTATATATCTATTATGTCGGTTGCGCGATGCTCTCAGCTCGTATGCATACAAAACAAAAGGCCCTTTTCAGGGCCACAATATGATTCGTCAAATTAAAACAAAGACAATTTCTTTATAGGTGTTGTCGTCAAACAAAAACGTACCCCTACCTACTTAATGCTTAACGATTACAAGTAAGCTGAAACTATTATGTACATCATTATTGAACCGTAGTCACAATACCTACTTACTACCTACCACTCGGGTCATTCATTACACACAAAGTAGAGAGTTAGTACCTACCTCATATTGTAGTTTAATTTACTGAAAAAAAAAAAAAAATTATTGCTTTGCCCTCTCCTCACGAGTTAATTTATTAACAATATAATAATATTATGTAGTAGACCTTTAGGTAGGCAGTACAAAACGTTGTTGGGTTACCTACACTGTACCTAGTATGATAGAAATTAAGTATGATAGTTTTATACATCACTGCTGATAAGAACTGCTTATTTACACACAATACGAAATATCAAAATTTAAATTCATTATAAAAATAATATACACTACCTATTTCTAATGTAATTTTACATAGGTAGTTTTAGTTTTAATATTACCCTACTACCTACTGAGATGTAGTTTTTCTTTTTTTTTTTTACATTTTCAAAAATAATGACGAACACAAGCATCGCCCCGCCCCCTTCGTCTCCCTCCCGGGCATCCCCTCTCCCCGCGCGCTCGCTTCGGAGCGTTCTGATTGGTCCGCCGGTGCGTCGAATTTCTCATCGCTCGCCGCAACTGTGCGCCGCGAGCGTTAATATAAATACAACTGTTGAAACGGTTATGTTTTATACTGCGACTGAACTCCGTTTCGGTAGCACGTGTACTCGATAAATCCATAATGCCGCCCAAGACAAGTGGTAAAGCCGCCAAGAAGTCTGGCAAAGCCCAGAAGAATATCTCCAAGACCGACAAGAAGAAGAAGAAGCACAAGAGGAAGGAGAGTTACGCCATCTACATCTACAAGGTGCTGAAGCAGGTGCACCCCGACACCGGTATCTCCAGCAAGGCCATGTCTATCATGAACTCGTTCGTGAACGACATCTTCGAGCGCATCGCCGCCGAAGCTTCCCGTCTCGCCCACTACAACAAGAGATCGACCATCACGTCCAGGGAGGTGCAGACGTCCGTCAGGCTCCTGCTGCCCGGCGAGCTCGCCAAGCACGCCGTCAGTGAGGGCACCAAGGCCGTCACCAAATACACCAGCTCCAAGTAGAGAGCGGTCGGTAGGCTACCAAGAGCCGCCGACGCTCCGTCTCAACGCCGCCTCGTGTTTGTGTACAGTGTTAAATCCAGTGCGCTTGTTCGTGTGTCTGTCTTGTTGACTGTGGTGCGTGTTAATTGTGTCAGTGTCATCGTAATGTGCATACATACACACAAGTAGGTGGTACCTCCTACCCGCTGTGCGTCATGTATGTACGTACGAGACGCGCACGATGCACGTGCTACGAGCAAACAAACAGGCCGCGACAAACGTCTGGACGCGCACTCACAACGTGGGATGGCAGGAGTAAAAACAAAAGGCCCTTTTCAGGGCCACAAATATGTTCATGTGATAAATTCACGTTTCTTTAAATTTGATGCCAGTCAAAACGTTACTAACTAACTAACTACCTACCTACCTACCTACCTACCTACCTACCTACCTACACCTCTATATACATATTTCATTCAACAACAAATACAATATGCACAGGGCCTAAACGATAGCGTATTAAGATTGATTGCAAGTAAATGAGTAGTAGCAGGGCAGTCTTAACATGAAAAAGGCTTTAATAAGTTAGTTATATTATCATCATCAGTTATAATTATTATAAACACAATAATACAACAATAGGTACCTACATTTATTCTGTGTATGTACGAAAAATATAATGTATAGATAGGTATATTGTTTTCTTTGTTAATTCTTTATATACACTGCTAGAGAGAACGGTGTATTGTAAAAAAATAAAAAATAAATAAATATATATATAAGAAATAAATAAATAAATATATATATATATATAAATAAGTAAGTAAGTAACAGACATAGGTTTTAAAATAATTATTATTGAATTCATTGTTTAATTTTATAACAATTTTAGTTAGCTCGTTGTACTAAAGAGGGCGCGCAGGGGCGCGCGCGCTCCTGCCCGCTTAGTTGCTTTAGTATAAATAGTCCGAACGTGAACTCGCGATTTTCACTCGGCGCGCGGCAGCGGTAGCGGACGGACGTGTTTGTGGTTCGAGTGCTCCCGATTCCGGCTCTGTGGTTCCTGCTCTCAAGATTTCGTCGCACCTCGCGACGATCTTCTATAGTCCTATTTTTAATAGTGACTATCTTCAGCTACTAGCTGTGTGCCTTTTTCAAGGCACAGCTAGTATAGTATTTCTATTAATAGAAATAGTCGAAAAACGGTCGTCGGGTTTTTCTGTCCCCTTCAGGGAAAAACCACAGTTTCGTGGTCCTCGGTGGATACCTTACGGTGCCAACGAAGCCGAGTGGGGTGTTGACCCAATCACACCCGCCGATCCCCATCAGGGTGAGGCAGTCAGTTGGACGGGTCCCAGTGTTCGGCCTTGGGGGGTCTCCTAGTCGGCATTGGTGACAGTTTTCCTTCAACAGCTACACACCTGGTGTCGGTTGGGTGTGTCTACCCCTTCGCACCAGACCCATGTTAGGACCCCGTTGCACAAATAAGATAGGCAACGGGCCAAAGCAAGCTTAGGGCTCACCAGTAGGTACTCACCTCCCTGTCTATACCCGGCAGGGAGGGTCACACATCCCCGGACAAGTCCATCCGGGGAGATAGGTTTAGGGAATGTTAGGCTCCCCCGACATTTAAATATGCCGGTCGTCATCGATCCTAGTGCGGATCCCACCGCAAAGTCGGTGCTCCTCATTTTAAAAGTCCTCAAGACTATCCTGCAAAAGGAAAGTCTAGAGGAAAAATATGCCGATGAGGTCACTACGCTCCATCGCGCTATATTCCCCGACCTAGCCATCGCTGACTTCAGCGATGTCCTAGTAGCCCCCCACGCCCCTGAGAAACCGCTCAGTCCGTCCGTTCCCTCCAGGGACATGGACGTCGACGAGCCCTCTACTCAGAGGCGGCCCGATACCCCAATGCCTGCTTCTTCAAAGCGGGCTGTCACCCCCTTCCCCACTATCCCACAGCTGTCCGACTCTGAGGCTAACCACTCCTCCTCTTCCTCCCATACCGATGACGAAGGCTTCGTGCCCGTCACCGGGAAGGGAAACAAGAGGAAGAAGAAGAAGCAGAGCACCACCCAGGCCACCAAGGTGGTCGCGGTGGAGGAACCTGCCTCTAGCCCCAGCTCCCCCATTCCCCCCACCCCCCCCGCGGTGCTCACCCCCACCGCCCTGACCCCTCTTACCCCCGCTCCATCCTCGAGTCAGGATGCCCCCATGCCCCCGGCTCCCTCTGCTTCTGGCACCCAGAAGAAGAAGATCCCCCCCCCTCCCCCTGTCTATATCCAGGACAAGGCGAAGTGGACCGATATCTCCAAGTGGTGCTGCGATCAAAAGATCGCTTACACCAGCGCCCGCAATACCCAACAGGGTATCAAGGTGACCATCCCGACGTCGAAAGACTATCGGGACATCACCCGACTCCTCCGTTCCAGAGGTGTGGCATTCCACACCTTCTCCCTCCCCGAGGAGAAACAGACTCGCGTGGTGATCAAAAGGATCCCACGTGAAATCCCTTCCGCCGACATTAAGGATGACTTAATGTTACAGGGCATCCCTGTCGACGAAGTCCACCGCATGCACCGCGCCCGCAGTGGCGAGGCATTCGACATGGTCCTCGTGGTTTGTCCCCCCACCGAGGCTCGCATCCACCCGATATTCAATGTCAAAGCCATCTGCAACCTGACGGGCTTTGACATTGAAAAGCCACACAAAAACTCCACGATCGGGCAGTGCCACCGCTGTCAACTTTACGGGCACTCGCAAAAGCATTGCTATGCTAAGCCCAGGTGCGTCAAGTGCCTGGGTGAGCACGGCACTGCGGACTGCACCCGCCCTAAAGACCGCTCGCTCTGCACGGAGCCTCCCAGCTGCGTGCTCTGCGGGCAGACAGGGCATCCCGCTAATTACAGAGGCTGCCCCAAAGCCCCCAAGGCTCCCTCCTCCAAGCTGGCAAAGCGCTCTGACGCTCGCCAGCAGAGGGAAGCTCCCTCGACCTACAAGGCTCCCTCCGCACAAATTCCAGCAAGGCTTAGCCCCCAGAGGCCTAGCCCCTGGAATCAGCTGCAACATCAGCTGGCATTCCCCTCCATGGGTACTCCCAAACCCCAACCCCCCCCCTCCCGCATCCCCCCACTCATGGACCCCCGTATTCGCGCCCCAGCGCCTCTCATTCAGCCGCTTCCTGCTCCGGCAGCAGCTCGCCCCCCCCCTCCCCCTCCCCCCGCGGCCTCACTCGACCCCTTCTCGGTGATCACCACGTCTTACATGACGTTTTTCACCCCTCGCGCTAGGCAAATGGCCGACGAGATCGTCGCTGCCAGGAATGCCAATGACGTGATGAGGATCCCCCAAATTTTCAACGCGTACCCGGAGATTACGCAAGCCATGTCCTCCCTCGCTAACCCATCTACCCCCCATTATGGATAATACACCCGTAGCTAGGTTCAAACCCCGATCCCTTAACTTAGGCTTCTTCAATGCCAACGGCATTAACGGTCAAAGAGATGAGATCGCGGAATTCCTCCGCGACCATCAGATAGATATCCTGCTAGTTCAGGAAACCTTCCTCAAACCCCGTAGGCGTAACCCATCCATAGCGAACTATCGCATAGTTCGCAATGATAGGACTCGCTGTCACAGAGGCGGCACCCTCATCTATTATAAAAAGGAGCTCTATTGTATCCCGATGGATCCTCCTGCCCTCGCTCAAATAGAAGTCTCTGTTTGCCGCCTAGGCATGACTGGCCATCAGCCGATCACCCTAGTCTCTGCCTACCTCCCTCCCCGCACCCCAGCAGCAGAGAATCCCCATGAGATCTCCAACGATCTCTCTTCCTTACTAGGCATGAGTGACTCCGTTATTATAGCGGGCGATCTCAATGCCAAACATCCGGCTTGGAATAGTTCCAAATCTTCCTTCAGAGGTCGACTCTTACTCGACCTGTCTAATACTATGAACTTTGACGTCATCGCCCCGATGACTCACACTCACTTTCCCCATGACCCCAACCATTCCCCAGATGTCCTAGACACGGCGCTCCTTAAGAACGTCAACCTTAGGTTAAACTCAATAGAAACGGTGCAAGAGCTTACCTCTGACCACCGTCCAGTTGTCATGAAACTGGCCCCCCGCATAGGTCTCCCCGACCCCACTCAGCCCCCGGCCACCAGAAAGGTCACGGACTGGAGGAAAGTAGGCGAACTGCTGAAATCCAACACGTCCCCCCAGCTAGACTCAATCCCCGAGCAGTTCGACTCTGCCGCGGACACAGTGGCCGCGATCGACTCGCTCACGGACCACGTACAAACGGTTTTGAACGATTGTTCAAGGCAAGTTCCAGCGGAGGATAACTTCCGCTTCAAATTGCCGGCCGATGTACGTGATCTGATGACCGAGAAGAACGCGGCCACCCGTGCCTACAGCAACTTTCCCTGCCCCGCTAACAAATCTCACATGCGTTACTTACAACGTAAAGTAAGTTCTCGCATCGCTGAGCTGCGTGGCACAACGGCTTAATATACAAGCTGTACCAACTCGGTGTGCCTGATCGTCTCGTGCTCATCTTACGAGACTTTCTGTCGAACCGCACCTTCCGCTACCGCATAGAGGGCGCCCTGTCCTCCCCCCGACCCATTCGTGCAGGTGTCCCACAGGGTTCTGTCATCTCCCCGCTCATCTTCACGCTGTTCACCAGCGATATCCCAAAGAGTAAGAAGGCACAGTTGGCTCTGTTCGCAGACGATACGGCCATCTACTCCAAGGGCCGTTGCCCCGATGCGATTCACCACACTCTCCAGGCCTCTGTCGACAAGCTCGGCGAATGGTTCAGGAAGTGGCGAATCGAAGTCAATCCCGACAAAAGTCAGGCGGTACTATTCTCCAAGCCGCGTAGGCTCCCCCCCCTCCCCGAGCCCCTCACCATGTTCGGCAAGCCGATCCCTTGGGAGAAGCAAGCCAAATACTTGGGTGTCGTCCTCGATAATCACCTCAATTTCAAAGAGCACATAAAGCAGGTCCGTTCGCGGGCCGCTTTCGCTCTAGGTAGGCTCCACTCCATCCTAAATGCAAAAAGCAAATTGTCACTTAGGTGCAAATTGCGCATTTACACGGCATGCATCCGCCCGATCATGACATATGCATGTGTCGTATTTGCCCACGCTGGGCCCCATCACATCCATAGGTTACAAGCCCTCCAAAACCGATTCCTCCGTAAAGCTACGGGTGCCCCATACTACGTCCGAAACGTAGCCCTCCACCTCGATCTTAAAATCCCCACCATAGCCCAATTCATGAAACGCCTTTCCAAGCGTTTCTTTGACTCTGCCGCCAAGCACCGCAACCCCCTGGTTGTGAAGGCGGCCAACTATATCCCCTCTCGCATTAGTCGTACTCGCCGTCCGAGGCACGCACTGACCGACCCCGACGACCCCATAACTCTCCTCCAGGAGAGTAATAGGGCCACTAGTACGGTTCTTAAAACCAAACGTCGTCCGACATTCCGACCTCGCCGTCGAGGTCCTCCGCGATCGCGACCGCGACCCCAATCCGATCAGACTCCTCCCCCCCGACCCTTGCCAGACGACCCGACGCCAGCCCGGGCTGACGTAGTGCCGTCAGTAGTCTTAAACTCCCCGATCCAGCCTGTCCCGACTTGCTGCCCTCCCACCAGCGACGCCCTAAGCCGAGGTCCGTACCCCGCAGGGGGTGCCCTTAGCGAGCAGTCGCTTAGTTTTAGTTAGTTTTAGTTTTTATGCCCCTGGCTGGAGGCTTTAAGTTAGCTTAGAGCATCTCCGCAGGACAGTCCGGTTAAGTAGTCAATACCTTAGTGGTAAAACTATGAGATGCCATTCCAAAAAAAAAAAAAAAAAAACTCGCGATTTTATTCCGTCTCGTACGTTCGAAGTGTGTAGGTTCGCGCGCGTCCGTTGCGTGTATTTTCAGTTGATCTATTATTATTTATCTTTCGTTTCGTGTTTACAATGGCGCGTACTAAGCAGACCGCTCGTAAATCCACCGGTGGTAAGGCGCCGAGGAAACAGCTCGCCACCAAGGCTGCGCGCAAAAGCGCACCGGCCACCGGTGGCGTTAAGAAACCCCATCGCTACAGGCCCGGCACTGTGGCCCTCCGTGAGATTCGTCGCTACCAGAAGAGTACCGAACTGCTGATCCGCAAGCTTCCGTTCCAGCGTCTCGTGCGTGAGATCGCGCAGGACTTCAAGACCGATCTCCGTTTCCAGAGCTCCGCTGTTATGGCGCTGCAGGAGGCTAGCGAAGCTTATCTCGTCGGTCTCTTCGAAGACACCAACCTGTGCGCGATTCACGCGAAGCGCGTCACCATCATGCCCAAAGACATCCAGTTGGCGCGCAGGATCAGAGGCGAACGCGCTTAAACTGCTAACGTCACAATACACATCGCCCTCCACGTAGACTGCCTTCGTGCAGTGCAACGTGTCTGTGGCTGTGGCTGTGCGTTCACATAAAAGGCCCTTTTCAGGGCCACATATATATCGGATAATTAAATGTTTCTTTATATCAGACGTCACAAAAACGCTACCTACCTACCTACCTACCTACCTACCTACCTACCTACCTACATACATACATACATACATACAAAACGAAACAAACACCTAAGTAATACTAAACTTATAAGTAAATTACATAATTATACATAACAACAATGAATAAAGTCGAGAGAGAGAGAAAAACAGTCGCCCAATTTTTTCGTCATATTATAATGGATGATTTTAAAAAGTTAACGTTTCATGCCTATAGTATTTAGGCTACGATCGATCTATGATAATAATGTTGTGTATTATTATTATAACGGCATAGGTACTTTAGATACTTGGTTTTATTTATTTTAACTTTTTATGGGGGACGAAAAAAAAAAAAAAAAAAAAATATATATATATATCATGTAAGTTCTGTTTTAAGAGACAGACATCGTCCAATCAACGAGGAGCGCCTGCTCGCCTCGCCCCGCGCACCTCACGTCTCTGTTCCCCCCGCCCGCTGAGCTCCGCGTTTAGTATAAATATAACGCCCGACGGGCCAAATTTTTAAGTCAGTCGCTCGCGTCGTTCGTGTGCGCTATCTCGTGTCGAGTTTGTTATCGTGTTATTTTGAAACCCCACTGCAAAGAAGATGACCGGTCGCGGTAAGGGAGGAAAGGGTCTGGGAAAAGGAGGAGCCAAGCGTCACAGGAAGGTACTTCGTGATAACATCCAAGGTATCACGAAGCCCGCCATCCGTCGTCTGGCCCGCAGAGGCGGCGTGAAACGTATCTCCGGTCTGATCTACGAAGAGACTCGCGGTGTGCTTAAAGTGTTCCTAGAGAACGTCATTCGCGACGCCGTCACTTACACCGAGCACGCCAAGAGGAAGACCGTCACCGCCATGGACGTCGTCTACGCTCTGAAGCGCCAGGGTCGCACCCTGTACGGTTTCGGCGGTTAAACACCTGCTGCATGCCCCGCGTGTACGTGTTGCCTGCGCAACCAGCTCTACATACTGTGGTGGACGTGTGTGTGTTGTGTTTGTTGTGAACATAATCATACCGTTCAACCATACGTATGTAGACGCGCACATAAAAAAGGCCCTTTTCAGGGCCGCATATGATTCGATATTATTAAATATGTTTCTTGAGTGGAATTGTCCTAAAAACGTACCTCTACCTACCTACCTACCTACCTACTTACTTACATGTATGCAAGTACCTACCATTATTGTACTGCGAGTGACATTCATTCAATTCGTTACCAATACTCACTAGGCATCGTACCTACCTACCTACCTACCTACCTACCTACTTAGGTTTTGGAGTTTTTAATGAAATATCGTAATTATATTAATTATTAATATATCCGATTTATTGTTATCTTACAATTACCAACTTGCTTCCTTTAAACTTAAGTACTAAATTATAGTTGATGCTTGTTGTTGTTGTTGTTCTTCTACGTGTGAAAAGCCCATCGCCCGCCATTCACCGAGTGAGGTGTACTGTACAGTAGGTGGGTATACTGGAATTGAAAAATAAAAGCAAAACATTAGTAAATACTTACGTTGTAGAACATCTACCTACCTACTTACTTACCTACCTACCTACCTACCTACTCGTTTGATCGCCCCACGGTGCGCGTGCCGTATGTTTATGTCGCGTTGTTATTGCAATTTTGATCGCATCTAATGTGAAGATGTTTTTTTTTTTTTTTTTTGTTGTTTTTTATTTACGTGTCTTTTTTATTTCGCGTATCTTTAATAGTAATTATTTTATAATATAGGTACTTAAGTACCTAGCCGTATTACGGGCGGGCTGGCTGCTTACTGTGAAGAGAACGCGGTACACGGGCCGCCAGCCGCGCACGGTACTGGCGCGCCCGCCGAGCGGGAGTACGTCTATTGTCGTTTTACACACTGTTTAATACGCTTTCCGATGCGATTATACCGATCCGTGCACTGTCCACTCGTCGAAGGGCACTCTCGTCTTTTAATATTACTATATTAATAGGTTGCACGTCCTGGACGGAGTCGTCCGTCCTTAACAGTTCGGCGCTCGCGGTGTTTTACGACGCTTCACTTTTAGGTCGATAATACCTTCGCGAGACGGTGTGATATCGACGAAGTCCTGTCACCACACAAGCTCGATATCCTCCCTGTTGACGCGTCGACCTCGATCGCCACTAACTATCACTTTTATAGAGAAAATAACGATTTGAACACGACCCGACCTGCGCTTCGTACGCAGTCGCCAAAATAAAACACCGCCACGGGCTAAACGCGCACCTCACTCGCCCCGAATTCCCACACCCGCATCGTCAACTTCATGACCTATCCGAAACCGTTCAATCTCGTTGCACTCGGCGCCGTTAACCATTCTTTTTCTTTGTTTTATTAGATACGTGTTAGTGAAAACTTTCAAGCGTTCATACGAGAAAACGTCCCGCGACATCACGGCGCTCGTTACGGTAAAGTTCCGTCGTACCTAAGCGTACGTTTACGAAATTCGTAAAACCTATAAGTGGCGACATCTAAGTCTCTCTCTCTTTATACGTCTTATTATCGTCACTCCACTCGTGTTGTCAGTGTGAATTTATTAACTACTACTTAAAATACAATGGCAGATACCGCAGTCGCTACCGAGGCTCCCGCGCCCGCTACACCGGCGAAGAAGCAGGCGAGGCAGGCCGGCGGCGCCGGCGCCGCTAAGAAACCGAAGGCGAAGCCGACCCATCCCAAAACATCCGAGATGGTCAACAACGCCATCAAGGAGATGAAGGAGCGCAGCGGATCTTCCCTGCAGGCGATCAAGAAGTACATCGCCGCGCAGTACAAGGTCGACGCGGAGAAACTGGCTCCGTTCATCAGAAAATATCTGAAGAGCGCCGTCGAATCTGGTGCACTGATCCAGACCAAGGGCAAGGGTGCCTCCGGCTCCTTCAAGCTCGAGTCGAAATCGCACCACGCCAAGAAACCCGCCGGTGCCGCTGGAAAGGCCGCCGGCAAGGCGCCCGCCGCCGCCGCGAAGACGAAGAAGGCGACCGCCTCTGCGGCCGGCGCCAAGACCAAGAAGGCAGCGGCCGCCGCCGCCTCTGCCGCCTCCGGTTCACCTGCAAAGTCCAAGGCATCGGCAGCCGCCGCCGCCAAGGACAAGAAGGCCGCCGCCGCTAAGAAGAAGCCGGCACCCAAGAAGGCCGCCGCCCCCGCTAAGGCGAAGGGAGGCGCCGCTCCCAAAGCTAAGAAGACAGCGAAGCCGCCGACCAAGAAACCTAAAGCGCCTAAACCCAAGAAGGCTGCGGCTACACCCAAGTCGAAGCCGGCAGCCAAGAAAGCGTCCGCCGCTAAGAAGTAAGCTACGGTCGCGTTCGCGTTACACCGGCGACGGCGACGACGACGACGACAGCGGCGCAGAGTCGGCTGACCACGCCACCATCATCAATACAACACAACAACAACAACAGCAACAGCTGATGAGTGATAGTGACAAGTGTGCGTGCGCGTCTTACCTATCTTCAACCTACTGTGTGTGATGATGTTTTGTATAATACCTAATATTATAAACACACTGTAGAGAGAGGCGCGCGCGCGTGCTTTGTGCGTTTGTTTTCATCATCGTCCAACCGCGCGCACGCAGTACGTACGCGTCTATCGTCCTCGGGAAGGAGGGTGCGGAACGCGCTCGACGTGTCTCAAGCTCGTCACCAACGATTCATCGGAAGCAAGCAAGCAAGCAAGCAACTGAAGAAACCACGGACGACGGCACCGAGATGCTTAGCGCGCGTGCATGCGCTCACCACACCAAAAAGCCCTTTTCAGGGCTAACAATAATATCATGAATACGAACAGTATTCGTTTCTAAAACACAGAGAGTCAAAACGTTGTAAAATACCTAATAACATACGCACTTATATACATACACGAAATAACTCCTAAAATAATTTAGGTAGGTACCTATCTAAGTAGGAAATAAATAAATATATATTATATTTAAATAAATAAATAGATAGATAGATAGATACATACATACATACATACATACATACATACATACATACAAACATACTACACTGCACTATTTCAATATTCGACACTAGGTATGTTATTTATTAGTAGATTTCAGACTACACTACACTATAATTATAATAGCATACGGTTCATAGCACAACAATGTCGCTCGCCATACATTTATTTAGAACACGTTCATACTGGCGAGCTATATTTTTGTTTAAATGAAATCAGCTTAATACAAAATAACTTTGAATATATAAAAAAAAAAAAACAAAAAAAAAAAACACATACCTACCTAGGTATGTCATTTTTTTTTTTTTTTTTTTTTTTTTTTTTTTAAAAGGTCTTGGCTGGATTACTGATCATAATAATTTTTGTTTCATATTAATTAGATAAAAATGTACTTTCAAGTAATAAGCAATAATCGTGACAATTTATCAAATGATCAAAAATATCAGTTTATGCAGTGTAAGTGACGCCGCTCGCGCGCTTGCGCGTTTTGTGAATAAGTTTCGTTAGCTGTGCACCCCTCCCACTGACACAGCCACTCGCGGCGCGTATAAATACCACGGAATTCCGTGTCGGAACGACACTCGACGCGCGCCAGCGGCAGCGGTCGGACGTGTGCGCAGTGCGGTACGAGTGCTCTCCCGATTCCGGTTCCAAGCGATCCTGAATTCAAGACTTCATAGTGTTATACTTTGTTATTCATAGTAAAATATATTTATATTTTATTATTTATAGCAAAATTATAACGACTATCTTCAGCTACTTGCTGTGTGCCTTTTTCAAGGCACAGCTTGTAAAGGTTTCAATAACAGTTACCCGTCATACAAACGCACGACGTGTTGTTGGCCCCTTCTGGGTAAAACCACAGTTTCGTGGTCCTCGGTGGATACCTATACGGTGCCAACGAAGCCGAGGGGGTGTTGACCCAGACGCACCCGCCGATCCCCTTCAGGGTGAGGCAGAAAGTTGGACGGGTCCCAGTGTTCGGCCTTGGGGGGTCTCCTAGTCGGCATTGGTGACAGTTTTGCTTTCACAGCTACACACCTGTTGTGGTCGGGTGTGTCTACCCCGACACTACAGACCCTGTTAGGACCCCGTTGCACAAATAAGATAGGCAACGGGCAAAAGCAAGCTTAGGGCTCACCTTAGGTACTCAACCTCCCTGTCTATACCCGACAGGGAGGGTTTACACATCCCCGGGCTTCCCTCCCGGGGAGTTAGAGTTAGGCATAAATGTTAGGAGAAAGTCCCTAAAAATTATTAGTCATGTCTGTCACGGAGAAACCCTCTCCGCTGACGTTGCGAGTGTTCGCATTGTTAGTAAAAATGCGGGCCAAGCCCTCTGACGAGGAAAAGGCCGCATTAGACATAGAGTTCGACGCTCTATTAAAAATCTTAGGTCCGATTCTCGGTCACTCTGACCCTAACATCGCTGATTTCAGCGATGCCCTCTCCCAGTCCCTTCCGGTAATTGAGCTGGAAGACCCTTTCGTCCGCTCCCCTAGCCCGGCCTTCAGCCCAGCCTTCAGCCCCGCGATAGTAGAGTCTATGGACACTACTGAACCGGCCGCTTCTTCTAAGCGCGCCGCGACCCCGTACCTCTACGCCTCTGACACAGAGAATGCCTCTCCTGCTTCCTCTTCCTCTCATTCCGAAGACGACGGGTTTACCCCAGTCCTAGGAAAGGGGAGCAAAAGGAAGAAGAAGAGACAAACCTCTAGCCAAGCGAATAAGGTCATCGCCGTCGATGACGTAATTTCCCCCACCCCTACCCCCGTAGCACAAGTAGCCGGTACTGCGCCTAGTAGCGCTACCGTTGCTAATCTTTCTTCCCCCTCCACCTCCCGCGCCGCGACCGTTGCACATGTTGCTACCCCAGTCCCGTCCGCTTCGAGCTCTAAGAAGCTCCCTCCCCCACCCCCCGTGTTCATTCAGGACAAGGGGAAGTGGACCGAAGTGTCCAAGTGGTGCGTCGATCGAAAGATCGACTTCACCAATGCCCGATCTACCCTACAGGGTATCAAAATTCAAGTTCCGACCGCGAACGATTATCGCGAACTTACAAAGCTCCTGAGAGCGAGAGGTGTGTCATTCCACACCTTCTCGCTCCCAGAAGACAAACAGATTAGGGTCGTTATTAAACGAATCCCTAAGGAAATCCCCGCCGCCGATATAAAAGCCGACCTTCAGTCGCAAAATATCCCCGTAGACGAAGTCCACCGTATGCACCGCTCGCGTGGCGGTGAAGCATTCGACATGGTTCTTGTCGTCTGCTCTCCCGTTCAGGGGCATCACCCCATTTTTAATATTAAATCTCTATGTAGTCTAGTCGGTTTCACTATAGAGAAGCCAAAGAAAAACGGTAACATAGGCCAATGTCACCGTTGCCAATTATACGGGCACTCGCAGAAGCATTGCCATGCGAAACCCAGGTGCGTAAAGTGCCTGGGCGAGCACGGCACTGCTGACTGCCCCCGTCCCAAAGACCGCGCTCTGTGTCTCAGCCCTCCCAGCTGTGTACTATGCGGACAAGAGGGTCATCCGGCCAATTACCGTGGCTGCTCAAAGGCCCCCAAGTCGAGTTCTCCCAAGCTCATAAAGCGTGCTGACAATCGTCAGCAAAGGGAATGCCCCACCGCCCCGTCATCTCAAATCCCCCAGAGGCTTAGCCCTCAGAGACCCAGCCCGTGGAATAAGCTCCACCATCACGAGGTCTTCCCGGCCTTGGCTACCGCGAAGCCCCCCGCCCCTCATACCCCTCTCTATTCCCTCATGGATCCGCGTATCCGTGCCCACCCTCCAGCGCACCTAGCGCCTCCCGCGCACTATGCGCCCCCTCCCCCCCCCCACCCCGCGCCCTCTGCGCCCCCCGCAAAAAGCGCTCCCGCTCCCGTAGCGCAGCGCCCCACCCCTACTCCCGTGGCTTCCCAATCTAAACCACCCTCCGACCCATTCAACGTGATTTCCTCCACGTTCATGATTTTCTATTCCCCTCGCGCTATTCGAATGGCCGCTGAAATTCAGCATGCCAGAGATAGGTGTGACTTTGATCAGGTCAGAAGGGTCTATAACGCGTACCCGGAGATTACGCAAGCCCTAAGTTCCATCGCTAACGGTACCTATAATGGATAAAGCCATCATTGATAGAGTTAAACCCCGATCCCTCAGAATAGGCATCTTCAATGCAAACGGCATAAGAAGTCAACGAGACGAGATCGCTCTCTTTCTCCGCGACCATAAAATAGACATTCTCCTAGTACAGGAAACTTTCTTAAAACCGTGTCACCGCAATCCCTCCATAGCCAACTATCGTTTAATCCGAAACGATAGATCGCGTTGTCACAGAGGCGGTACCCTCATCTATCACAAAAAGGAGCTATATTGCATCCCAATGGACCCCCCTACCCTCTCTCGCGTAGAAGTCTCCATTTGCCGCCTAGGCATGACAGGTCACCAACCGATCACTCTAGTGTCGGCGTATATCCCTCCCGCTGACTCGGAGGACTTTCAGTCCCTCTCGAGCGATCTCACCCTTCTTTTGAGCATGAGTAGCTCCGTTTTAATAGCGGGCGACTTCAATGCCAAACATCCCGCGTGGAATAGTACCACAACGACCACGAGAGGGCGACACTTGTTCGACCTCTCATCCACCCTGACCTTTGACGTCATCGCCCCGATGACTCCCACTCACTATCCTCACGATCCCAATCATACCCCCGACATACTCGACTTGGCGCTCCTTAAGAACGTCAATCTACGTTTAGATTCAATAGAAACGGTAGACGAGCTAGTCTCTGACCACCGCCCAATAGTCATTCAACTGGCCCCCCGCATAGGTCTACCTGACCCCTCTCAACCCCCCGCCACTAAAAGAATCACGGACTGGAAGAAAGTAAGCGAAAAGCTGAAATCCAACACGTCCCCCCAGTTAGACTCTATCCCCGATAAGTTTGACTCTACCGCAGACACGACGGCCGCGATCGACTCGTTAACTGATCACGTACAATCTGTTGTGAACGAATGTTCAAAGGAGGTCCCAGTGACAGAAGACTGTCGCTGGAGGCTTCCACAGGATGTGCGTGACCTGATAACAGAGAAGAACGCGGCCACTCGTGCCTATAGCAACTTCCCCTGTTCCGCAAACAAAGCTCATATGCGCTATTTACAGAGATCTGTAAAGAAACGTGTACAAGAGCAGCGTAATGCGGGATGGGATAGGATGCTTAGCGAATTAGAGCCAACTCATCAAGCCTTCTGGGATCTCACCAGAAAGCTCAAATCCGATCAATGCGCTAGTATGCCCCCCTTAGTACGCCCCGATAAGTCCATCGCGTTTGAGGACCAAGAAAAGGCAGAATGCCTAGCAGACAGCCTAGAGGCTCAATGCTCCCCCAGCTCCCTACCTGTAGACCAAGCTCACCTCGATGAGGTGGACGCTGAAGTCGAACGTAGAGCTTCCCTCCCCCCGGTTGACGACCCCGATGACCCCCTGCCCCCCGTCGCTCCAGACGAGGTGCACGAGATCATCAAAAGTCTCAAAATCCGTAAGGCCCCCGGCTCAGACGGAATCACCAATAGGGTGATTCAACTGTTCCCAGCCCACCTTATCATGCTACTGACCACCATCTTCAATGGTGCTCTAAGCAATAACATCTTCCCCCAAGCGTGGAAAGAAGCCACAGTCATTGGTATCCCGAAGCCCGGCAAGCCCAAGTCGGATCCTTCGAGTTACCGTCCCATTAGTCTGCTCAAGGTACTAGGCAAAATCTATGAGAGGCTTATTTATAAGCGTATCAGAGATTATGCAGAGACCAAGGGCCTAATCCCCCAAGAACAGTTCGGCTTTCGAACTGAGCACAGTAGCGTGCATCAGGTACACCGGATCATAGAATACGCAAGCGCCGGCTTCCAGCGCGGTAGTATGACCGGTGCAATTTTCTTCGATATTGCGAAAGCATTCGACAAAGTCTGGCACAACGGATTGATATACAAGCTATATCAACTCGGTGTGCCGGATCGTCTAGTACTCATAGTACGGGACTTTTTGTCGAACCGCACATTCCGCTATCGTATCGAAGGAGCTATCTCCTCCCCCCGACCCATTCGTGCGGGAGTCCCTCAGGGCTCAGTAATCTCCCCACTTATATTCACGCTGTACACTAGCGATATCCCAAAGAGTAGAAATGCGCAGCTAGCTCTGTTCGCAGACGACACTGCCATCTACTACAAGGGATTCAGAAATGACAATATACGAATCACCCTCCAGAGAGCTGTCAACAATCTTGGCGCCTGGTTTCGAAAGTGGCGTATTGAAGTCAACCCTGACAAAAGCCAAGCGGTATTCTTTCAGAAACCGCGACGCGCTTTCGATCTCCCCCCCCCACCTCCAATCACCATGTTTGGCAAGCCGATCCCTTGGGAGAAGCAAGCTAAATACTTGGGTGTAATATTGGACAAACATCTTTCGTTTCGAGAGCACATAAAGCAGGTCCGCGCTCGCGCCGCTTTTGCTCTAGGTAGACTCCACTCAATTCTAAATGCACGTAGCAAATTGTCACTCAAGTGCAAATTGCGTACGTACACGACGTGCATTCGCCCCATCATGACCTATGCGGGTGCGGTATTTGCCCACGCGAAACCCAACCATATCCATAGGATGCAAACGCTCCAAAACCGATTCCTTAGAAAAGCCACGGGAGCCCCCTGGTTCGTTCGTAACGAGATCCTACATCTCGATCTAAAGATGCCCACCATCAAACAGTTTCTAAAACGCCTCTCAAAGCGTCACTTTGATTCAGCGGTCAAACATCGCAACCCTCTGGTTGTCGATGCCGCTAGCTATGTCCCGTCCAATATTAGTCGTATTCGCCGACCAAGGCAAGCCCTGTCCGACCCTGATGATCCTATCACCCTCCTCCAGGAGAGCCGTAGGGAGACCAGCACCTTACAGATATACAAACACAGACGCCTACCGTCATTCCGACCTCGCCGTCGAGGTCCAGCACGACCAACGCGATCCCGATTAAATTCGTCCCCCCGTCCCTTGTCCGATGATGTGCCAGCCCGCGCCGAAGCTGAGCACGTAGCTTTAAATTCCCCGTCTAATAATAATAATGATCCGATATTGATCCAGCCTGTCCCATCTTGCTGTCCTCCCGTCAGTGACGCCCTAAGCCGAGGTTCGTACCCCACAGGGGGTGCCCTTAGCGAGCGTTCACTTAGCTTTAATTTAGAATAGTTTGTTATAAGCCCCTGGCTGGAGGCCCTGAGAGTAGTTCTTAAGGCAGCCACAGGAAAGTCCGGTTAAGCAGTACGATCTTCTCTAAGATCAACTGCGAGATGCCATTTTAAAAAAAAAAAAAAAAAAAAAAAATGTCGGAACGACATTAAGTAGATTCTTTCGGCGCGCGCACTTCTGTACGCGTGTTTCGTTGTTTTCGTGAGTTGTTCTATAAACAAATCTTTCAATTATGTCTGGTCGCGGTAAAGGTGGCAAGGTGAAGGGAAAGGCAAAGTCCCGTTCCAACCGTGCTGGTCTCCAGTTCCCCGTGGGTCGTATTCACAGGCTGCTGCGTAACGGAAACTACGCCGAGCGCGTGGGTGCCGGCGCTCCTGTCTACTTGGCCGCCGTGATGGAGTATCTGGCTGCTGAGGTCCTCGAGTTGGCCGGCAACGCCGCGAGAGACAACAAGAAGACCAGGATCATCCCGCGTCATCTTCAATTGGCCATCCGCAACGACGAGGAGTTGAACAAGCTGCTCTCCGGTGTGACGATCGCTCAAGGTGGTGTGCTGCCGAACATCCAGGCCGTGCTACTGCCCAAGAAGACCGAGAAGAAGGCTTAAACGTGGTGCCGCGACGTTCAGACAGAACGTGGTGCTTCGTGCGAGTGCCCCCGCACGCGTACTTCGATATAATATTTATGACTATATATCTATTATGTCGGTTGCGCGATGCTCTCAGCTCGTATGCATACAAAACAAAAGGCCCTTTTCAGGGCCACAATATGATTCGTCAAATTAAAACAAAGACAATTTCTTTATAGGTGTTGTCGTCAAACAAAAACGTACCCCTACCTACTTAATGCTTAACGATTACAAGTAAGCTGAAACTATTATGTACATCATTATTGAACCGTAGTCACAATACCTACTTACTACCTACCACTCGGGTCATTCATTACACACAAAGTAGAGAGTTAGTACCTACCTCATATTGTAGTTTAATTTACTGAAAAAAAAAAAAAAATTATTGCTTTGCCCTCTCCTCACGAGTTAATTTATTAACAATATAATAATATTATGTAGTAGACCTTTAGGTAGGCAGTACAAAACGTTGTTGGGTTACCTACACTGTACCTAGTATGATAGAAATTAAGTATGATAGTTTTATACATCACTGCTGATAAGAACTGCTTATTTACACACAATACGAAATATCAAAATTTAAATTCATTATAAAAATAATATACACTACCTATTTCTAATGTAATTTTACATAGGTAGTTTTAGTTTTAATATTACCCTACTACCTACTGAGATGTAGTTTTTCTTTTTTTTTTTTACATTTTCAAAAATAATGACGAACACAAGCATCGCCCCGCCCCCTTCGTCTCCCTCCCGGGCATCCCCTCTCCCCGCGCGCTCGCTTCGGAGCGTTCTGATTGGTCCGCCGGTGCGTCGAATTTCTCATCGCTCGCCGCAACTGTGCGCCGCGAGCGTTAATATAAATACAACTGTTGAAACGGTTATGTTTTATACTGCGACTGAACTCCGTTTCGGTAGCACGTGTACTCGATAAATCCATAATGCCGCCCAAGACAAGTGGTAAAGCCGCCAAGAAGTCTGGCAAAGCCCAGAAGAATATCTCCAAGACCGACAAGAAGAAGAAGAAGCACAAGAGGAAGGAGAGTTACGCCATCTACATCTACAAGGTGCTGAAGCAGGTGCACCCCGACACCGGTATCTCCAGCAAGGCCATGTCTATCATGAACTCGTTCGTGAACGACATCTTCGAGCGCATCGCCGCCGAAGCTTCCCGTCTCGCCCACTACAACAAGAGATCGACCATCACGTCCAGGGAGGTGCAGACGTCCGTCAGGCTCCTGCTGCCCGGCGAGCTCGCCAAGCACGCCGTCAGTGAGGGCACCAAGGCCGTCACCAAATACACCAGCTCCAAGTAGAGAGCGGTCGGTAGGCTACCAAGAGCCGCCGACGCTCCGTCTCAACGCCGCCTCGTGTTTGTGTACAGTGTTAAATCCAGTGCGCTTGTTCGTGTGTCTGTCTTGTTGACTGTGGTGCGTGTTAATTGTGTCAGTGTCATCGTAATGTGCATACATACACACAAGTAGGTGGTACCTCCTACCCGCTGTGCGTCATGTATGTACGTACGAGACGCGCACGATGCACGTGCTACGAGCAAACAAACAGGCCGCGACAAACGTCTGGACGCGCACTCACAACGTGGGATGGCAGGAGTAAAAACAAAAGGCCCTTTTCAGGGCCACAAATATGTTCATGTGATAAATTCACGTTTCTTTAAATTTGATGCCAGTCAAAACGTTACTAACTAACTAACTACCTACCTACCTACCTACCTACCTACCTACCTACCTACACCTCTATATACATATTTCATTCAACAACAAATACAATATGCACAGGGCCTAAACGATAGCGTATTAAGATTGATTGCAAGTAAATGAGTAGTAGCAGGGCAGTCTTAACATGAAAAAGGCTTTAATAAGTTAGTTATATTATCATCATCAGTTATAATTATTATAAACACAATAATACAACAATAGGTACCTACATTTATTCTGTGTATGTACGAAAAATATAATGTATAGATAGGTATATTGTTTTCTTTGTTAATTCTTTATATACACTGCTAGAGAGAACGGTGTATTGTAAAAAAATAAAAAATAAATAAATATATATATAAGAAATAAATAAATAAATATATATATATATATAAATAAGTAAGTAAGTAACAGACATAGGTTTTAAAATAATTATTATTGAATTCATTGTTTAATTTTATAACAATTTTAGTTAGCTCGTTGTACTAAAGAGGGCGCGCAGGGGCGCGCGCGCTCCTGCCCGCTTAGTTGCTTTAGTATAAATAGTCCGAACGTGAACTCGCGATTTTCACTCGGCGCGCGGCAGCGGTAGCGGACGGACGTGTTTGTGGTTCGAGTGCTCCCGATTCCGGCTCTGTGGTTCCTGCTCTCAAGATTTCGTCGCACCTCGCGACGATCTTCTATAGTCCTATTTTTAATAGTGACTATCTTCAGCTACTAGCTGTGTGCCTTTTTCAAGGCACAGCTAGTATAGTATTTCTATTAATAGAAATAGTCGAAAAACGGTCGTCGGGTTTTTCTGTCCCCTTCAGGGAAAAACCACAGTTTCGTGGTCCTCGGTGGATACCTTACGGTGCCAACGAAGCCGAGTGGGGTGTTGACCCAATCACACCCGCCGATCCCCATCAGGGTGAGGCAGTCAGTTGGACGGGTCCCAGTGTTCGGCCTTGGGGGGTCTCCTAGTCGGCATTGGTGACAGTTTTCCTTCAACAGCTACACACCTGGTGTCGGTTGGGTGTGTCTACCCCTTCGCACCAGACCCATGTTAGGACCCCGTTGCACAAATAAGATAGGCAACGGGCCAAAGCAAGCTTAGGGCTCACCAGTAGGTACTCACCTCCCTGTCTATACCCGGCAGGGAGGGTCACACATCCCCGGACAAGTCCATCCGGGGAGATAGGTTTAGGGAATGTTAGGCTCCCCCGACATTTAAATATGCCGGTCGTCATCGATCCTAGTGCGGATCCCACCGCAAAGTCGGTGCTCCTCATTTTAAAAGTCCTCAAGACTATCCTGCAAAAGGAAAGTCTAGAGGAAAAATATGCCGATGAGGTCACTACGCTCCATCGCGCTATATTCCCCGACCTAGCCATCGCTGACTTCAGCGATGTCCTAGTAGCCCCCCACGCCCCTGAGAAACCGCTCAGTCCGTCCGTTCCCTCCAGGGACATGGACGTCGACGAGCCCTCTACTCAGAGGCGGCCCGATACCCCAATGCCTGCTTCTTCAAAGCGGGCTGTCACCCCCTTCCCCACTATCCCACAGCTGTCCGACTCTGAGGCTAACCACTCCTCCTCTTCCTCCCATACCGATGACGAAGGCTTCGTGCCCGTCACCGGGAAGGGAAACAAGAGGAAGAAGAAGAAGCAGAGCACCACCCAGGCCACCAAGGTGGTCGCGGTGGAGGAACCTGCCTCTAGCCCCAGCTCCCCCATTCCCCCCACCCCCCCCGCGGTGCTCACCCCCACCGCCCTGACCCCTCTTACCCCCGCTCCATCCTCGAGTCAGGATGCCCCCATGCCCCCGGCTCCCTCTGCTTCTGGCACCCAGAAGAAGAAGATCCCCCCCCCTCCCCCTGTCTATATCCAGGACAAGGCGAAGTGGACCGATATCTCCAAGTGGTGCTGCGATCAAAAGATCGCTTACACCAGCGCCCGCAATACCCAACAGGGTATCAAGGTGACCATCCCGACGTCGAAAGACTATCGGGACATCACCCGACTCCTCCGTTCCAGAGGTGTGGCATTCCACACCTTCTCCCTCCCCGAGGAGAAACAGACTCGCGTGGTGATCAAAAGGATCCCACGTGAAATCCCTTCCGCCGACATTAAGGATGACTTAATGTTACAGGGCATCCCTGTCGACGAAGTCCACCGCATGCACCGCGCCCGCAGTGGCGAGGCATTCGACATGGTCCTCGTGGTTTGTCCCCCCACCGAGGCTCGCATCCACCCGATATTCAATGTCAAAGCCATCTGCAACCTGACGGGCTTTGACATTGAAAAGCCACACAAAAACTCCACGATCGGGCAGTGCCACCGCTGTCAACTTTACGGGCACTCGCAAAAGCATTGCTATGCTAAGCCCAGGTGCGTCAAGTGCCTGGGTGAGCACGGCACTGCGGACTGCACCCGCCCTAAAGACCGCTCGCTCTGCACGGAGCCTCCCAGCTGCGTGCTCTGCGGGCAGACAGGGCATCCCGCTAATTACAGAGGCTGCCCCAAAGCCCCCAAGGCTCCCTCCTCCAAGCTGGCAAAGCGCTCTGACGCTCGCCAGCAGAGGGAAGCTCCCTCGACCTACAAGGCTCCCTCCGCACAAATTCCAGCAAGGCTTAGCCCCCAGAGGCCTAGCCCCTGGAATCAGCTGCAACATCAGCTGGCATTCCCCTCCATGGGTACTCCCAAACCCCAACCCCCCCCCTCCCGCATCCCCCCACTCATGGACCCCCGTATTCGCGCCCCAGCGCCTCTCATTCAGCCGCTTCCTGCTCCGGCAGCAGCTCGCCCCCCCCCTCCCCCTCCCCCCGCGGCCTCACTCGACCCCTTCTCGGTGATCACCACGTCTTACATGACGTTTTTCACCCCTCGCGCTAGGCAAATGGCCGACGAGATCGTCGCTGCCAGGAATGCCAATGACGTGATGAGGATCCCCCAAATTTTCAACGCGTACCCGGAGATTACGCAAGCCATGTCCTCCCTCGCTAACCCATCTACCCCCCATTATGGATAATACACCCGTAGCTAGGTTCAAACCCCGATCCCTTAACTTAGGCTTCTTCAATGCCAACGGCATTAACGGTCAAAGAGATGAGATCGCGGAATTCCTCCGCGACCATCAGATAGATATCCTGCTAGTTCAGGAAACCTTCCTCAAACCCCGTAGGCGTAACCCATCCATAGCGAACTATCGCATAGTTCGCAATGATAGGACTCGCTGTCACAGAGGCGGCACCCTCATCTATTATAAAAAGGAGCTCTATTGTATCCCGATGGATCCTCCTGCCCTCGCTCAAATAGAAGTCTCTGTTTGCCGCCTAGGCATGACTGGCCATCAGCCGATCACCCTAGTCTCTGCCTACCTCCCTCCCCGCACCCCAGCAGCAGAGAATCCCCATGAGATCTCCAACGATCTCTCTTCCTTACTAGGCATGAGTGACTCCGTTATTATAGCGGGCGATCTCAATGCCAAACATCCGGCTTGGAATAGTTCCAAATCTTCCTTCAGAGGTCGACTCTTACTCGACCTGTCTAATACTATGAACTTTGACGTCATCGCCCCGATGACTCACACTCACTTTCCCCATGACCCCAACCATTCCCCAGATGTCCTAGACACGGCGCTCCTTAAGAACGTCAACCTTAGGTTAAACTCAATAGAAACGGTGCAAGAGCTTACCTCTGACCACCGTCCAGTTGTCATGAAACTGGCCCCCCGCATAGGTCTCCCCGACCCCACTCAGCCCCCGGCCACCAGAAAGGTCACGGACTGGAGGAAAGTAGGCGAACTGCTGAAATCCAACACGTCCCCCCAGCTAGACTCAATCCCCGAGCAGTTCGACTCTGCCGCGGACACAGTGGCCGCGATCGACTCGCTCACGGACCACGTACAAACGGTTTTGAACGATTGTTCAAGGCAAGTTCCAGCGGAGGATAACTTCCGCTTCAAATTGCCGGCCGATGTACGTGATCTGATGACCGAGAAGAACGCGGCCACCCGTGCCTACAGCAACTTTCCCTGCCCCGCTAACAAATCTCACATGCGTTACTTACAACGTAAAGTAAGTTCTCGCATCGCTGAGCTGCGTGGCACAACGGCTTAATATACAAGCTGTACCAACTCGGTGTGCCTGATCGTCTCGTGCTCATCTTACGAGACTTTCTGTCGAACCGCACCTTCCGCTACCGCATAGAGGGCGCCCTGTCCTCCCCCCGACCCATTCGTGCAGGTGTCCCACAGGGTTCTGTCATCTCCCCGCTCATCTTCACGCTGTTCACCAGCGATATCCCAAAGAGTAAGAAGGCACAGTTGGCTCTGTTCGCAGACGATACGGCCATCTACTCCAAGGGCCGTTGCCCCGATGCGATTCACCACACTCTCCAGGCCTCTGTCGACAAGCTCGGCGAATGGTTCAGGAAGTGGCGAATCGAAGTCAATCCCGACAAAAGTCAGGCGGTACTATTCTCCAAGCCGCGTAGGCTCCCCCCCCTCCCCGAGCCCCTCACCATGTTCGGCAAGCCGATCCCTTGGGAGAAGCAAGCCAAATACTTGGGTGTCGTCCTCGATAATCACCTCAATTTCAAAGAGCACATAAAGCAGGTCCGTTCGCGGGCCGCTTTCGCTCTAGGTAGGCTCCACTCCATCCTAAATGCAAAAAGCAAATTGTCACTTAGGTGCAAATTGCGCATTTACACGGCATGCATCCGCCCGATCATGACATATGCATGTGTCGTATTTGCCCACGCTGGGCCCCATCACATCCATAGGTTACAAGCCCTCCAAAACCGATTCCTCCGTAAAGCTACGGGTGCCCCATACTACGTCCGAAACGTAGCCCTCCACCTCGATCTTAAAATCCCCACCATAGCCCAATTCATGAAACGCCTTTCCAAGCGTTTCTTTGACTCTGCCGCCAAGCACCGCAACCCCCTGGTTGTGAAGGCGGCCAACTATATCCCCTCTCGCATTAGTCGTACTCGCCGTCCGAGGCACGCACTGACCGACCCCGACGACCCCATAACTCTCCTCCAGGAGAGTAATAGGGCCACTAGTACGGTTCTTAAAACCAAACGTCGTCCGACATTCCGACCTCGCCGTCGAGGTCCTCCGCGATCGCGACCGCGACCCCAATCCGATCAGACTCCTCCCCCCCGACCCTTGCCAGACGACCCGACGCCAGCCCGGGCTGACGTAGTGCCGTCAGTAGTCTTAAACTCCCCGATCCAGCCTGTCCCGACTTGCTGCCCTCCCACCAGCGACGCCCTAAGCCGAGGTCCGTACCCCGCAGGGGGTGCCCTTAGCGAGCAGTCGCTTAGTTTTAGTTAGTTTTAGTTTTTATGCCCCTGGCTGGAGGCTTTAAGTTAGCTTAGAGCATCTCCGCAGGACAGTCCGGTTAAGTAGTCAATACCTTAGTGGTAAAACTATGAGATGCCATTCCAAAAAAAAAAAAAAAAAAACTCGCGATTTTATTCCGTCTCGTACGTTCGAAGTGTGTAGGTTCGCGCGCGTCCGTTGCGTGTATTTTCAGTTGATCTATTATTATTTATCTTTCGTTTCGTGTTTACAATGGCGCGTACTAAGCAGACCGCTCGTAAATCCACCGGTGGTAAGGCGCCGAGGAAACAGCTCGCCACCAAGGCTGCGCGCAAAAGCGCACCGGCCACCGGTGGCGTTAAGAAACCCCATCGCTACAGGCCCGGCACTGTGGCCCTCCGTGAGATTCGTCGCTACCAGAAGAGTACCGAACTGCTGATCCGCAAGCTTCCGTTCCAGCGTCTCGTGCGTGAGATCGCGCAGGACTTCAAGACCGATCTCCGTTTCCAGAGCTCCGCTGTTATGGCGCTGCAGGAGGCTAGCGAAGCTTATCTCGTCGGTCTCTTCGAAGACACCAACCTGTGCGCGATTCACGCGAAGCGCGTCACCATCATGCCCAAAGACATCCAGTTGGCGCGCAGGATCAGAGGCGAACGCGCTTAAACTGCTAACGTCACAATACACATCGCCCTCCACGTAGACTGCCTTCGTGCAGTGCAACGTGTCTGTGGCTGTGGCTGTGCGTTCACATAAAAGGCCCTTTTCAGGGCCACATATATATCGGATAATTAAATGTTTCTTTATATCAGACGTCACAAAAACGCTACCTACCTACCTACCTACCTACCTACCTACCTACCTACCTACATACATACATACATACATACAAAACGAAACAAACACCTAAGTAATACTAAACTTATAAGTAAATTACATAATTATACATAACAACAATGAATAAAGTCGAGAGAGAGAGAAAAACAGTCGCCCAATTTTTTCGTCATATTATAATGGATGATTTTAAAAAGTTAACGTTTCATGCCTATAGTATTTAGGCTACGATCGATCTATGATAATAATGTTGTGTATTATTATTATAACGGCATAGGTACTTTAGATACTTGGTTTTATTTATTTTAACTTTTTATGGGGGACGAAAAAAAAAAAAAAAAAAAAATATATATATATATCATGTAAGTTCTGTTTTAAGAGACAGACATCGTCCAATCAACGAGGAGCGCCTGCTCGCCTCGCCCCGCGCACCTCACGTCTCTGTTCCCCCCGCCCGCTGAGCTCCGCGTTTAGTATAAATATAACGCCCGACGGGCCAAATTTTTAAGTCAGTCGCTCGCGTCGTTCGTGTGCGCTATCTCGTGTCGAGTTTGTTATCGTGTTATTTTGAAACCCCACTGCAAAGAAGATGACCGGTCGCGGTAAGGGAGGAAAGGGTCTGGGAAAAGGAGGAGCCAAGCGTCACAGGAAGGTACTTCGTGATAACATCCAAGGTATCACGAAGCCCGCCATCCGTCGTCTGGCCCGCAGAGGCGGCGTGAAACGTATCTCCGGTCTGATCTACGAAGAGACTCGCGGTGTGCTTAAAGTGTTCCTAGAGAACGTCATTCGCGACGCCGTCACTTACACCGAGCACGCCAAGAGGAAGACCGTCACCGCCATGGACGTCGTCTACGCTCTGAAGCGCCAGGGTCGCACCCTGTACGGTTTCGGCGGTTAAACACCTGCTGCATGCCCCGCGTGTACGTGTTGCCTGCGCAACCAGCTCTACATACTGTGGTGGACGTGTGTGTGTTGTGTTTGTTGTGAACATAATCATACCGTTCAACCATACGTATGTAGACGCGCACATAAAAAAGGCCCTTTTCAGGGCCGCATATGATTCGATATTATTAAATATGTTTCTTGAGTGGAATTGTCCTAAAAACGTACCTCTACCTACCTACCTACCTACCTACTTACTTACATGTATGCAAGTACCTACCATTATTGTACTGCGAGTGACATTCATTCAATTCGTTACCAATACTCACTAGGCATCGTACCTACCTACCTACCTACCTACCTACCTACTTAGGTTTTGGAGTTTTTAATGAAATATCGTAATTATATTAATTATTAATATATCCGATTTATTGTTATCTTACAATTACCAACTTGCTTCCTTTAAACTTAAGTACTAAATTATAGTTGATGCTTGTTGTTGTTGTTGTTCTTCTACGTGTGAAAAGCCCATCGCCCGCCATTCACCGAGTGAGGTGTACTGTACAGTAGGTGGGTATACTGGAATTGAAAAATAAAAGCAAAACATTAGTAAATACTTACGTTGTAGAACATCTACCTACCTACTTACTTACCTACCTACCTACCTACCTACTCGTTTGATCGCCCCACGGTGCGCGTGCCGTATGTTTATGTCGCGTTGTTATTGCAATTTTGATCGCATCTAATGTGAAGATGTTTTTTTTTTTTTTTTTTGTTGTTTTTTATTTACGTGTCTTTTTTATTTCGCGTATCTTTAATAGTAATTATTTTATAATATAGGTACTTAAGTACCTAGCCGTATTACGGGCGGGCTGGCTGCTTACTGTGAAGAGAACGCGGTACACGGGCCGCCAGCCGCGCACGGTACTGGCGCGCCCGCCGAGCGGGAGTACGTCTATTGTCGTTTTACACACTGTTTAATACGCTTTCCGATGCGATTATACCGATCCGTGCACTGTCCACTCGTCGAAGGGCACTCTCGTCTTTTAATATTACTATATTAATAGGTTGCACGTCCTGGACGGAGTCGTCCGTCCTTAACAGTTCGGCGCTCGCGGTGTTTTACGACGCTTCACTTTTAGGTCGATAATACCTTCGCGAGACGGTGTGATATCGACGAAGTCCTGTCACCACACAAGCTCGATATCCTCCCTGTTGACGCGTCGACCTCGATCGCCACTAACTATCACTTTTATAGAGAAAATAACGATTTGAACACGACCCGACCTGCGCTTCGTACGCAGTCGCCAAAATAAAACACCGCCACGGGCTAAACGCGCACCTCACTCGCCCCGAATTCCCACACCCGCATCGTCAACTTCATGACCTATCCGAAACCGTTCAATCTCGTTGCACTCGGCGCCGTTAACCATTCTTTTTCTTTGTTTTATTAGATACGTGTTAGTGAAAACTTTCAAGCGTTCATACGAGAAAACGTCCCGCGACATCACGGCGCTCGTTACGGTAAAGTTCCGTCGTACCTAAGCGTACGTTTACGAAATTCGTAAAACCTATAAGTGGCGACATCTAAGTCTCTCTCTCTTTATACGTCTTATTATCGTCACTCCACTCGTGTTGTCAGTGTGAATTTATTAACTACTACTTAAAATACAATGGCAGATACCGCAGTCGCTACCGAGGCTCCCGCGCCCGCTACACCGGCGAAGAAGCAGGCGAGGCAGGCCGGCGGCGCCGGCGCCGCTAAGAAACCGAAGGCGAAGCCGACCCATCCCAAAACATCCGAGATGGTCAACAACGCCATCAAGGAGATGAAGGAGCGCAGCGGATCTTCCCTGCAGGCGATCAAGAAGTACATCGCCGCGCAGTACAAGGTCGACGCGGAGAAACTGGCTCCGTTCATCAGAAAATATCTGAAGAGCGCCGTCGAATCTGGTGCACTGATCCAGACCAAGGGCAAGGGTGCCTCCGGCTCCTTCAAGCTCGAGTCGAAATCGCACCACGCCAAGAAACCCGCCGGTGCCGCTGGAAAGGCCGCCGGCAAGGCGCCCGCCGCCGCCGCGAAGACGAAGAAGGCGACCGCCTCTGCGGCCGGCGCCAAGACCAAGAAGGCAGCGGCCGCCGCCGCCTCTGCCGCCTCCGGTTCACCTGCAAAGTCCAAGGCATCGGCAGCCGCCGCCGCCAAGGACAAGAAGGCCGCCGCCGCTAAGAAGAAGCCGGCACCCAAGAAGGCCGCCGCCCCCGCTAAGGCGAAGGGAGGCGCCGCTCCCAAAGCTAAGAAGACAGCGAAGCCGCCGACCAAGAAACCTAAAGCGCCTAAACCCAAGAAGGCTGCGGCTACACCCAAGTCGAAGCCGGCAGCCAAGAAAGCGTCCGCCGCTAAGAAGTAAGCTACGGTCGCGTTCGCGTTACACCGGCGACGGCGACGACGACGACGACAGCGGCGCAGAGTCGGCTGACCACGCCACCATCATCAATACAACACAACAACAACAACAGCAACAGCTGATGAGTGATAGTGACAAGTGTGCGTGCGCGTCTTACCTATCTTCAACCTACTGTGTGTGATGATGTTTTGTATAATACCTAATATTATAAACACACTGTAGAGAGAGGCGCGCGCGCGTGCTTTGTGCGTTTGTTTTCATCATCGTCCAACCGCGCGCACGCAGTACGTACGCGTCTATCGTCCTCGGGAAGGAGGGTGCGGAACGCGCTCGACGTGTCTCAAGCTCGTCACCAACGATTCATCGGAAGCAAGCAAGCAAGCAAGCAACTGAAGAAACCACGGACGACGGCACCGAGATGCTTAGCGCGCGTGCATGCGCTCACCACACCAAAAAGCCCTTTTCAGGGCTAACAATAATATCATGAATACGAACAGTATTCGTTTCTAAAACACAGAGAGTCAAAACGTTGTAAAATACCTAATAACATACGCACTTATATACATACACGAAATAACTCCTAAAATAATTTAGGTAGGTACCTATCTAAGTAGGAAATAAATAAATATATATTATATTTAAATAAATAAATAGATAGATAGATAGATACATACATACATACATACATACATACATACATACATACAAACATACTACACTGCACTATTTCAATATTCGACACTAGGTATGTTATTTATTAGTAGATTTCAGACTACACTACACTATAATTATAATAGCATACGGTTCATAGCACAACAATGTCGCTCGCCATACATTTATTTAGAACACGTTCATACTGGCGAGCTATATTTTTGTTTAAATGAAATCAGCTTAATACAAAATAACTTTGAATATATAAAAAAAAAAAAACAAAAAAAAAAAACACATACCTACCTAGGTATGTCATTTTTTTTTTTTTTTTTTTTTTTTTTTTTTTAAAAGGTCTTGGCTGGATTACTGATCATAATAATTTTTGTTTCATATTAATTAGATAAAAATGTACTTTCAAGTAATAAGCAATAATCGTGACAATTTATCAAATGATCAAAAATATCAGTTTATGCAGTGTAAGTGACGCCGCTCGCGCGCTTGCGCGTTTTGTGAATAAGTTTCGTTAGCTGTGCACCCCTCCCACTGACACAGCCACTCGCGGCGCGTATAAATACCACGGAATTCCGTGTCGGAACGACATTAAGTAGATTCTTTCGGCGCGCGCACTTCTGTACGCGTGTTTCGTTGTTTTCGTGAGTTGTTCTATAAACAAATCTTTCAATTATGTCTGGTCGCGGTAAAGGTGGCAAGGTGAAGGGAAAGGCAAAGTCCCGTTCCAACCGTGCTGGTCTCCAGTTCCCCGTGGGTCGTATTCACAGGCTGCTGCGTAACGGAAACTACGCCGAGCGCGTGGGTGCCGGCGCTCCTGTCTACTTGGCCGCCGTGATGGAGTATCTGGCTGCTGAGGTCCTCGAGTTGGCCGGCAACGCCGCGAGAGACAACAAGAAGACCAGGATCATCCCGCGTCATCTTCAATTGGCCATCCGCAACGACGAGGAGTTGAACAAGCTGCTCTCCGGTGTGACGATCGCTCAAGGTGGTGTGCTGCCGAACATCCAGGCCGTGCTACTGCCCAAGAAGACCGAGAAGAAGGCTTAAACGTGGTGCCGCGACGTTCAGACAGAACGTGGTGCTTCGTGCGAGTGCCCCCGCACGCGTACTTCGATATAATATTTATGACTATATATCTATTATGTCGGTTGCGCGATGCTCTCAGCTCGTATGCATACAAAACAAAAGGCCCTTTTCAGGGCCACAATATGATTCGTCAAATTAAAACAAAGACAATTTCTTTATAGGTGTTGTCGTCAAACAAAAACGTACCCCTACCTACTTAATGCTTAACGATTACAAGTAAGCTGAAACTATTATGTACATCATTATTGAACCGTAGTCACAATACCTACTTACTACCTACCACTCGGGTCATTCATTACACACAAAGTAGAGAGTTAGTACCTACCTCATATTGTAGTTTAATTTACTGAAAAAAAAAAAAAAATTATTGCTTTGCCCTCTCCTCACGAGTTAATTTATTAACAATATAATAATATTATGTAGTAGACCTTTAGGTAGGCAGTACAAAACGTTGTTGGGTTACCTACACTGTACCTAGTATGATAGAAATTAAGTATGATAGTTTTATACATCACTGCTGATAAGAACTGCTTATTTACACACAATACGAAATATCAAAATTTAAATTCATTATAAAAATAATATACACTACCTATTTCTAATGTAATTTTACATAGGTAGTTTTAGTTTTAATATTACCCTACTACCTACTGAGATGTAGTTTTTCTTTTTTTTTTTTACATTTTCAAAAATAATGACGAACACAAGCATCGCCCCGCCCCCTTCGTCTCCCTCCCGGGCATCCCCTCTCCCCGCGCGCTCGCTTCGGAGCGTTCTGATTGGTCCGCCGGTGCGTCGAATTTCTCATCGCTCGCCGCAACTGTGCGCCGCGAGCGTTAATATAAATACAACTGTTGAAACGGTTATGTTTTATACTGCGACTGAACTCCGTTTCGGTAGCACGTGTACTCGATAAATCCATAATGCCGCCCAAGACAAGTGGTAAAGCCGCCAAGAAGTCTGGCAAAGCCCAGAAGAATATCTCCAAGACCGACAAGAAGAAGAAGAAGCACAAGAGGAAGGAGAGTTACGCCATCTACATCTACAAGGTGCTGAAGCAGGTGCACCCCGACACCGGTATCTCCAGCAAGGCCATGTCTATCATGAACTCGTTCGTGAACGACATCTTCGAGCGCATCGCCGCCGAAGCTTCCCGTCTCGCCCACTACAACAAGAGATCGACCATCACGTCCAGGGAGGTGCAGACGTCCGTCAGGCTCCTGCTGCCCGGCGAGCTCGCCAAGCACGCCGTCAGTGAGGGCACCAAGGCCGTCACCAAATACACCAGCTCCAAGTAGAGAGCGGTCGGTAGGCTACCAAGAGCCGCCGACGCTCCGTCTCAACGCCGCCTCGTGTTTGTGTACAGTGTTAAATCCAGTGCGCTTGTTCGTGTGTCTGTCTTGTTGACTGTGGTGCGTGTTAATTGTGTCAGTGTCATCGTAATGTGCATACATACACACAAGTAGGTGGTACCTCCTACCCGCTGTGCGTCATGTATGTACGTACGAGACGCGCACGATGCACGTGCTACGAGCAAACAAACAGGCCGCGACAAACGTCTGGACGCGCACTCACAACGTGGGATGGCAGGAGTAAAAACAAAAGGCCCTTTTCAGGGCCACAAATATGTTCATGTGATAAATTCACGTTTCTTTAAATTTGATGCCAGTCAAAACGTTACTAACTAACTAACTACCTACCTACCTACCTACCTACCTACCTACCTACCTACACCTCTATATACATATTTCATTCAACAACAAATACAATATGCACAGGGCCTAAACGATAGCGTATTAAGATTGATTGCAAGTAAATGAGTAGTAGCAGGGCAGTCTTAACATGAAAAAGGCTTTAATAAGTTAGTTATATTATCATCATCAGTTATAATTATTATAAACACAATAATACAACAATAGGTACCTACATTTATTCTGTGTATGTACGAAAAATATAATGTATAGATAGGTATATTGTTTTCTTTGTTAATTCTTTATATACACTGCTAGAGAGAACGGTGTATTGTAAAAAAATAAAAAATAAATAAATATATATATAAGAAATAAATAAATAAATATATATATATATATAAATAAGTAAGTAAGTAACAGACATAGGTTTTAAAATAATTATTATTGAATTCATTGTTTAATTTTATAACAATTTTAGTTAGCTCGTTGTACTAAAGAGGGCGCGCAGGGGCGCGCGCGCTCCTGCCCGCTTAGTTGCTTTAGTATAAATAGTCCGAACGTGAACTCGCGATTTTATTCCGTCTCGTACGTTCGAAGTGTGTAGGTTCGCGCGCGTCCGTTGCGTGTATTTTCAGTTGATCTATTATTATTTATCTTTCGTTTCGTGTTTACAATGGCGCGTACTAAGCAGACCGCTCGTAAATCCACCGGTGGTAAGGCGCCGAGGAAACAGCTCGCCACCAAGGCTGCGCGCAAAAGCGCACCGGCCACCGGTGGCGTTAAGAAACCCCATCGCTACAGGCCCGGCACTGTGGCCCTCCGTGAGATTCGTCGCTACCAGAAGAGTACCGAACTGCTGATCCGCAAGCTTCCGTTCCAGCGTCTCGTGCGTGAGATCGCGCAGGACTTCAAGACCGATCTCCGTTTCCAGAGCTCCGCTGTTATGGCGCTGCAGGAGGCTAGCGAAGCTTATCTCGTCGGTCTCTTCGAAGACACCAACCTGTGCGCGATTCACGCGAAGCGCGTCACCATCATGCCCAAAGACATCCAGTTGGCGCGCAGGATCAGAGGCGAACGCGCTTAAACTGCTAACGTCACAATACACATCGCCCTCCACGTAGACTGCCTTCGTGCAGTGCAACGTGTCTGTGGCTGTGGCTGTGCGTTCACATAAAAGGCCCTTTTCAGGGCCACATATATATCGGATAATTAAATGTTTCTTTATATCAGACGTCACAAAAACGCTACCTACCTACCTACCTACCTACCTACCTACCTACCTACCTACATACATACATACATACATACAAAACGAAACAAACACCTAAGTAATACTAAACTTATAAGTAAATTACATAATTATACATAACAACAATGAATAAAGTCGAGAGAGAGAGAAAAACAGTCGCCCAATTTTTTCGTCATATTATAATGGATGATTTTAAAAAGTTAACGTTTCATGCCTATAGTATTTAGGCTACGATCGATCTATGATAATAATGTTGTGTATTATTATTATAACGGCATAGGTACTTTAGATACTTGGTTTTATTTATTTTAACTTTTTATGGGGGACGAAAAAAAAAAAAAAAAAAAAATATATATATATATCATGTAAGTTCTGTTTTAAGAGACAGACATCGTCCAATCAACGAGGAGCGCCTGCTCGCCTCGCCCCGCGCACCTCACGTCTCTGTTCCCCCCGCCCGCTGAGCTCCGCGTTTAGTATAAATATAACGCCCGACGGGCCAAATTTTTAAGTCAGTCGCTCGCGTCGTTCGTGTGCGCTATCTCGTGTCGAGTTTGTTATCGTGTTATTTTGAAACCCCACTGCAAAGAAGATGACCGGTCGCGGTAAGGGAGGAAAGGGTCTGGGAAAAGGAGGAGCCAAGCGTCACAGGAAGGTACTTCGTGATAACATCCAAGGTATCACGAAGCCCGCCATCCGTCGTCTGGCCCGCAGAGGCGGCGTGAAACGTATCTCCGGTCTGATCTACGAAGAGACTCGCGGTGTGCTTAAAGTGTTCCTAGAGAACGTCATTCGCGACGCCGTCACTTACACCGAGCACGCCAAGAGGAAGACCGTCACCGCCATGGACGTCGTCTACGCTCTGAAGCGCCAGGGTCGCACCCTGTACGGTTTCGGCGGTTAAACACCTGCTGCATGCCCCGCGTGTACGTGTTGCCTGCGCAACCAGCTCTACATACTGTGGTGGACGTGTGTGTGTTGTGTTTGTTGTGAACATAATCATACCGTTCAACCATACGTATGTAGACGCGCACATAAAAAAGGCCCTTTTCAGGGCCGCATATGATTCGATATTATTAAATATGTTTCTTGAGTGGAATTGTCCTAAAAACGTACCTCTACCTACCTACCTACCTACCTACTTACTTACATGTATGCAAGTACCTACCATTATTGTACTGCGAGTGACATTCATTCAATTCGTTACCAATACTCACTAGGCATCGTACCTACCTACCTACCTACCTACCTACCTACTTAGGTTTTGGAGTTTTTAATGAAATATCGTAATTATATTAATTATTAATATATCCGATTTATTGTTATCTTACAATTACCAACTTGCTTCCTTTAAACTTAAGTACTAAATTATAGTTGATGCTTGTTGTTGTTGTTGTTCTTCTACGTGTGAAAAGCCCATCGCCCGCCATTCACCGAGTGAGGTGTACTGTACAGTAGGTGGGTATACTGGAATTGAAAAATAAAAGCAAAACATTAGTAAATACTTACGTTGTAGAACATCTACCTACCTACTTACTTACCTACCTACCTACCTACCTACTCGTTTGATCGCCCCACGGTGCGCGTGCCGTATGTTTATGTCGCGTTGTTATTGCAATTTTGATCGCATCTAATGTGAAGATGTTTTTTTTTTTTTTTTTTGTTGTTTTTTATTTACGTGTCTTTTTTATTTCGCGTATCTTTAATAGTAATTATTTTATAATATAGGTACTTAAGTACCTAGCCGTATTACGGGCGGGCTGGCTGCTTACTGTGAAGAGAACGCGGTACACGGGCCGCCAGCCGCGCACGGTACTGGCGCGCCCGCCGAGCGGGAGTACGTCTATTGTCGTTTTACACACTGTTTAATACGCTTTCCGATGCGATTATACCGATCCGTGCACTGTCCACTCGTCGAAGGGCACTCTCGTCTTTTAATATTACTATATTAATAGGTTGCACGTCCTGGACGGAGTCGTCCGTCCTTAACAGTTCGGCGCTCGCGGTGTTTTACGACGCTTCACTTTTAGGTCGATAATACCTTCGCGAGACGGTGTGATATCGACGAAGTCCTGTCACCACACAAGCTCGATATCCTCCCTGTTGACGCGTCGACCTCGATCGCCACTAACTATCACTTTTATAGAGAAAATAACGATTTGAACACGACCCGACCTGCGCTTCGTACGCAGTCGCCAAAATAAAACACCGCCACGGGCTAAACGCGCACCTCACTCGCCCCGAATTCCCACACCCGCATCGTCAACTTCATGACCTATCCGAAACCGTTCAATCTCGTTGCACTCGGCGCCGTTAACCATTCTTTTTCTTTGTTTTATTAGATACGTGTTAGTGAAAACTTTCAAGCGTTCATACGAGAAAACGTCCCGCGACATCACGGCGCTCGTTACGGTAAAGTTCCGTCGTACCTAAGCGTACGTTTACGAAATTCGTAAAACCTATAAGTGGCGACATCTAAGTCTCTCTCTCTTTATACGTCTTATTATCGTCACTCCACTCGTGTTGTCAGTGTGAATTTATTAACTACTACTTAAAATACAATGGCAGATACCGCAGTCGCTACCGAGGCTCCCGCGCCCGCTACACCGGCGAAGAAGCAGGCGAGGCAGGCCGGCGGCGCCGGCGCCGCTAAGAAACCGAAGGCGAAGCCGACCCATCCCAAAACATCCGAGATGGTCAACAACGCCATCAAGGAGATGAAGGAGCGCAGCGGATCTTCCCTGCAGGCGATCAAGAAGTACATCGCCGCGCAGTACAAGGTCGACGCGGAGAAACTGGCTCCGTTCATCAGAAAATATCTGAAGAGCGCCGTCGAATCTGGTGCACTGATCCAGACCAAGGGCAAGGGTGCCTCCGGCTCCTTCAAGCTCGAGTCGAAATCGCACCACGCCAAGAAACCCGCCGGTGCCGCTGGAAAGGCCGCCGGCAAGGCGCCCGCCGCCGCCGCGAAGACGAAGAAGGCGACCGCCTCTGCGGCCGGCGCCAAGACCAAGAAGGCAGCGGCCGCCGCCGCCTCTGCCGCCTCCGGTTCACCTGCAAAGTCCAAGGCATCGGCAGCCGCCGCCGCCAAGGACAAGAAGGCCGCCGCCGCTAAGAAGAAGCCGGCACCCAAGAAGGCCGCCGCCCCCGCTAAGGCGAAGGGAGGCGCCGCTCCCAAAGCTAAGAAGACAGCGAAGCCGCCGACCAAGAAACCTAAAGCGCCTAAACCCAAGAAGGCTGCGGCTACACCCAAGTCGAAGCCGGCAGCCAAGAAAGCGTCCGCCGCTAAGAAGTAAGCTACGGTCGCGTTCGCGTTACACCGGCGACGGCGACGACGACGACGACAGCGGCGCAGAGTCGGCTGACCACGCCACCATCATCAATACAACACAACAACAACAACAGCAACAGCTGATGAGTGATAGTGACAAGTGTGCGTGCGCGTCTTACCTATCTTCAACCTACTGTGTGTGATGATGTTTTGTATAATACCTAATATTATAAACACACTGTAGAGAGAGGCGCGCGCGCGTGCTTTGTGCGTTTGTTTTCATCATCGTCCAACCGCGCGCACGCAGTACGTACGCGTCTATCGTCCTCGGGAAGGAGGGTGCGGAACGCGCTCGACGTGTCTCAAGCTCGTCACCAACGATTCATCGGAAGCAAGCAAGCAAGCAAGCAACTGAAGAAACCACGGACGACGGCACCGAGATGCTTAGCGCGCGTGCATGCGCTCACCACACCAAAAAGCCCTTTTCAGGGCTAACAATAATATCATGAATACGAACAGTATTCGTTTCTAAAACACAGAGAGTCAAAACGTTGTAAAATACCTAATAACATACGCACTTATATACATACACGAAATAACTCCTAAAATAATTTAGGTAGGTACCTATCTAAGTAGGAAATAAATAAATATATATTATATTTAAATAAATAAATAGATAGATAGATAGATACATACATACATACATACATACATACATACATACATACAAACATACTACACTGCACTATTTCAATATTCGACACTAGGTATGTTATTTATTAGTAGATTTCAGACTACACTACACTATAATTATAATAGCATACGGTTCATAGCACAACAATGTCGCTCGCCATACATTTATTTAGAACACGTTCATACTGGCGAGCTATATTTTTGTTTAAATGAAATCAGCTTAATACAAAATAACTTTGAATATATAAAAAAAAAAAAACAAAAAAAAAAAACACATACCTACCTAGGTATGTCATTTTTTTTTTTTTTTTTTTTTTTTTTTTTTTAAAAGGTCTTGGCTGGATTACTGATCATAATAATTTTTGTTTCATATTAATTAGATAAAAATGTACTTTCAAGTAATAAGCAATAATCGTGACAATTTATCAAATGATCAAAAATATCAGTTTATGCAGTGTAAGTGACGCCGCTCGCGCGCTTGCGCGTTTTGTGAATAAGTTTCGTTAGCTGTGCACCCCTCCCACTGACACAGCCACTCGCGGCGCGTATAAATACCACGGAATTCCGTGTCGGAACGACATTAAGTAGATTCTTTCGGCGCGCGCACTTCTGTACGCGTGTTTCGTTGTTTTCGTGAGTTGTTCTATAAACAAATCTTTCAATTATGTCTGGTCGCGGTAAAGGTGGCAAGGTGAAGGGAAAGGCAAAGTCCCGTTCCAACCGTGCTGGTCTCCAGTTCCCCGTGGGTCGTATTCACAGGCTGCTGCGTAACGGAAACTACGCCGAGCGCGTGGGTGCCGGCGCTCCTGTCTACTTGGCCGCCGTGATGGAGTATCTGGCTGCTGAGGTCCTCGAGTTGGCCGGCAACGCCGCGAGAGACAACAAGAAGACCAGGATCATCCCGCGTCATCTTCAATTGGCCATCCGCAACGACGAGGAGTTGAACAAGCTGCTCTCCGGTGTGACGATCGCTCAAGGTGGTGTGCTGCCGAACATCCAGGCCGTGCTACTGCCCAAGAAGACCGAGAAGAAGGCTTAAACGTGGTGCCGCGACGTTCAGACAGAACGTGGTGCTTCGTGCGAGTGCCCCCGCACGCGTACTTCGATATAATATTTATGACTATATATCTATTATGTCGGTTGCGCGATGCTCTCAGCTCGTATGCATACAAAACAAAAGGCCCTTTTCAGGGCCACAATATGATTCGTCAAATTAAAACAAAGACAATTTCTTTATAGGTGTTGTCGTCAAACAAAAACGTACCCCTACCTACTTAATGCTTAACGATTACAAGTAAGCTGAAACTATTATGTACATCATTATTGAACCGTAGTCACAATACCTACTTACTACCTACCACTCGGGTCATTCATTACACACAAAGTAGAGAGTTAGTACCTACCTCATATTGTAGTTTAATTTACTGAAAAAAAAAAAAAAATTATTGCTTTGCCCTCTCCTCACGAGTTAATTTATTAACAATATAATAATATTATGTAGTAGACCTTTAGGTAGGCAGTACAAAACGTTGTTGGGTTACCTACACTGTACCTAGTATGATAGAAATTAAGTATGATAGTTTTATACATCACTGCTGATAAGAACTGCTTATTTACACACAATACGAAATATCAAAATTTAAATTCATTATAAAAATAATATACACTACCTATTTCTAATGTAATTTTACATAGGTAGTTTTAGTTTTAATATTACCCTACTACCTACTGAGATGTAGTTTTTCTTTTTTTTTTTTACATTTTCAAAAATAATGACGAACACAAGCATCGCCCCGCCCCCTTCGTCTCCCTCCCGGGCATCCCCTCTCCCCGCGCGCTCGCTTCGGAGCGTTCTGATTGGTCCGCCGGTGCGTCGAATTTCTCATCGCTCGCCGCAACTGTGCGCCGCGAGCGTTAATATAAATACAACTGTTGAAACGGTTATGTTTTATACTGCGACTGAACTCCGTTTCGGTAGCACGTGTACTCGATAAATCCATAATGCCGCCCAAGACAAGTGGTAAAGCCGCCAAGAAGTCTGGCAAAGCCCAGAAGAATATCTCCAAGACCGACAAGAAGAAGAAGAAGCACAAGAGGAAGGAGAGTTACGCCATCTACATCTACAAGGTGCTGAAGCAGGTGCACCCCGACACCGGTATCTCCAGCAAGGCCATGTCTATCATGAACTCGTTCGTGAACGACATCTTCGAGCGCATCGCCGCCGAAGCTTCCCGTCTCGCCCACTACAACAAGAGATCGACCATCACGTCCAGGGAGGTGCAGACGTCCGTCAGGCTCCTGCTGCCCGGCGAGCTCGCCAAGCACGCCGTCAGTGAGGGCACCAAGGCCGTCACCAAATACACCAGCTCCAAGTAGAGAGCGGTCGGTAGGCTACCAAGAGCCGCCGACGCTCCGTCTCAACGCCGCCTCGTGTTTGTGTACAGTGTTAAATCCAGTGCGCTTGTTCGTGTGTCTGTCTTGTTGACTGTGGTGCGTGTTAATTGTGTCAGTGTCATCGTAATGTGCATACATACACACAAGTAGGTGGTACCTCCTACCCGCTGTGCGTCATGTATGTACGTACGAGACGCGCACGATGCACGTGCTACGAGCAAACAAACAGGCCGCGACAAACGTCTGGACGCGCACTCACAACGTGGGATGGCAGGAGTAAAAACAAAAGGCCCTTTTCAGGGCCACAAATATGTTCATGTGATAAATTCACGTTTCTTTAAATTTGATGCCAGTCAAAACGTTACTAACTAACTAACTACCTACCTACCTACCTACCTACCTACCTACCTACCTACACCTCTATATACATATTTCATTCAACAACAAATACAATATGCACAGGGCCTAAACGATAGCGTATTAAGATTGATTGCAAGTAAATGAGTAGTAGCAGGGCAGTCTTAACATGAAAAAGGCTTTAATAAGTTAGTTATATTATCATCATCAGTTATAATTATTATAAACACAATAATACAACAATAGGTACCTACATTTATTCTGTGTATGTACGAAAAATATAATGTATAGATAGGTATATTGTTTTCTTTGTTAATTCTTTATATACACTGCTAGAGAGAACGGTGTATTGTAAAAAAATAAAAAATAAATAAATATATATATAAGAAATAAATAAATAAATATATATATATATATAAATAAGTAAGTAAGTAACAGACATAGGTTTTAAAATAATTATTATTGAATTCATTGTTTAATTTTATAACAATTTTAGTTAGCTCGTTGTACTAAAGAGGGCGCGCAGGGGCGCGCGCGCTCCTGCCCGCTTAGTTGCTTTAGTATAAATAGTCCGAACGTGAACTCGCGATTTTATTCCGTCTCGTACGTTCGAAGTGTGTAGGTTCGCGCGCGTCCGTTGCGTGTATTTTCAGTTGATCTATTATTATTTATCTTTCGTTTCGTGTTTACAATGGCGCGTACTAAGCAGACCGCTCGTAAATCCACCGGTGGTAAGGCGCCGAGGAAACAGCTCGCCACCAAGGCTGCGCGCAAAAGCGCACCGGCCACCGGTGGCGTTAAGAAACCCCATCGCTACAGGCCCGGCACTGTGGCCCTCCGTGAGATTCGTCGCTACCAGAAGAGTACCGAACTGCTGATCCGCAAGCTTCCGTTCCAGCGTCTCGTGCGTGAGATCGCGCAGGACTTCAAGACCGATCTCCGTTTCCAGAGCTCCGCTGTTATGGCGCTGCAGGAGGCTAGCGAAGCTTATCTCGTCGGTCTCTTCGAAGACACCAACCTGTGCGCGATTCACGCGAAGCGCGTCACCATCATGCCCAAAGACATCCAGTTGGCGCGCAGGATCAGAGGCGAACGCGCTTAAACTGCTAACGTCACAATACACATCGCCCTCCACGTAGACTGCCTTCGTGCAGTGCAACGTGTCTGTGGCTGTGGCTGTGCGTTCACATAAAAGGCCCTTTTCAGGGCCACATATATATCGGATAATTAAATGTTTCTTTATATCAGACGTCACAAAAACGCTACCTACCTACCTACCTACCTACCTACCTACCTACCTACCTACATACATACATACATACATACAAAACGAAACAAACACCTAAGTAATACTAAACTTATAAGTAAATTACATAATTATACATAACAACAATGAATAAAGTCGAGAGAGAGAGAAAAACAGTCGCCCAATTTTTTCGTCATATTATAATGGATGATTTTAAAAAGTTAACGTTTCATGCCTATAGTATTTAGGCTACGATCGATCTATGATAATAATGTTGTGTATTATTATTATAACGGCATAGGTACTTTAGATACTTGGTTTTATTTATTTTAACTTTTTATGGGGGACGAAAAAAAAAAAAAAAAAAAAATATATATATATATCATGTAAGTTCTGTTTTAAGAGACAGACATCGTCCAATCAACGAGGAGCGCCTGCTCGCCTCGCCCCGCGCACCTCACGTCTCTGTTCCCCCCGCCCGCTGAGCTCCGCGTTTAGTATAAATATAACGCCCGACGGGCCAAATTTTTAAGTCAGTCGCTCGCGTCGTTCGTGTGCGCTATCTCGTGTCGAGTTTGTTATCGTGTTATTTTGAAACCCCACTGCAAAGAAGATGACCGGTCGCGGTAAGGGAGGAAAGGGTCTGGGAAAAGGAGGAGCCAAGCGTCACAGGAAGGTACTTCGTGATAACATCCAAGGTATCACGAAGCCCGCCATCCGTCGTCTGGCCCGCAGAGGCGGCGTGAAACGTATCTCCGGTCTGATCTACGAAGAGACTCGCGGTGTGCTTAAAGTGTTCCTAGAGAACGTCATTCGCGACGCCGTCACTTACACCGAGCACGCCAAGAGGAAGACCGTCACCGCCATGGACGTCGTCTACGCTCTGAAGCGCCAGGGTCGCACCCTGTACGGTTTCGGCGGTTAAACACCTGCTGCATGCCCCGCGTGTACGTGTTGCCTGCGCAACCAGCTCTACATACTGTGGTGGACGTGTGTGTGTTGTGTTTGTTGTGAACATAATCATACCGTTCAACCATACGTATGTAGACGCGCACATAAAAAAGGCCCTTTTCAGGGCCGCATATGATTCGATATTATTAAATATGTTTCTTGAGTGGAATTGTCCTAAAAACGTACCTCTACCTACCTACCTACCTACCTACTTACTTACATGTATGCAAGTACCTACCATTATTGTACTGCGAGTGACATTCATTCAATTCGTTACCAATACTCACTAGGCATCGTACCTACCTACCTACCTACCTACCTACCTACTTAGGTTTTGGAGTTTTTAATGAAATATCGTAATTATATTAATTATTAATATATCCGATTTATTGTTATCTTACAATTACCAACTTGCTTCCTTTAAACTTAAGTACTAAATTATAGTTGATGCTTGTTGTTGTTGTTGTTCTTCTACGTGTGAAAAGCCCATCGCCCGCCATTCACCGAGTGAGGTGTACTGTACAGTAGGTGGGTATACTGGAATTGAAAAATAAAAGCAAAACATTAGTAAATACTTACGTTGTAGAACATCTACCTACCTACTTACTTACCTACCTACCTACCTACCTACTCGTTTGATCGCCCCACGGTGCGCGTGCCGTATGTTTATGTCGCGTTGTTATTGCAATTTTGATCGCATCTAATGTGAAGATGTTTTTTTTTTTTTTTTTTGTTGTTTTTTATTTACGTGTCTTTTTTATTTCGCGTATCTTTAATAGTAATTATTTTATAATATAGGTACTTAAGTACCTAGCCGTATTACGGGCGGGCTGGCTGCTTACTGTGAAGAGAACGCGGTACACGGGCCGCCAGCCGCGCACGGTACTGGCGCGCCCGCCGAGCGGGAGTACGTCTATTGTCGTTTTACACACTGTTTAATACGCTTTCCGATGCGATTATACCGATCCGTGCACTGTCCACTCGTCGAAGGGCACTCTCGTCTTTTAATATTACTATATTAATAGGTTGCACGTCCTGGACGGAGTCGTCCGTCCTTAACAGTTCGGCGCTCGCGGTGTTTTACGACGCTTCACTTTTAGGTCGATAATACCTTCGCGAGACGGTGTGATATCGACGAAGTCCTGTCACCACACAAGCTCGATATCCTCCCTGTTGACGCGTCGACCTCGATCGCCACTAACTATCACTTTTATAGAGAAAATAACGATTTGAACACGACCCGACCTGCGCTTCGTACGCAGTCGCCAAAATAAAACACCGCCACGGGCTAAACGCGCACCTCACTCGCCCCGAATTCCCACACCCGCATCGTCAACTTCATGACCTATCCGAAACCGTTCAATCTCGTTGCACTCGGCGCCGTTAACCATTCTTTTTCTTTGTTTTATTAGATACGTGTTAGTGAAAACTTTCAAGCGTTCATACGAGAAAACGTCCCGCGACATCACGGCGCTCGTTACGGTAAAGTTCCGTCGTACCTAAGCGTACGTTTACGAAATTCGTAAAACCTATAAGTGGCGACATCTAAGTCTCTCTCTCTTTATACGTCTTATTATCGTCACTCCACTCGTGTTGTCAGTGTGAATTTATTAACTACTACTTAAAATACAATGGCAGATACCGCAGTCGCTACCGAGGCTCCCGCGCCCGCTACACCGGCGAAGAAGCAGGCGAGGCAGGCCGGCGGCGCCGGCGCCGCTAAGAAACCGAAGGCGAAGCCGACCCATCCCAAAACATCCGAGATGGTCAACAACGCCATCAAGGAGATGAAGGAGCGCAGCGGATCTTCCCTGCAGGCGATCAAGAAGTACATCGCCGCGCAGTACAAGGTCGACGCGGAGAAACTGGCTCCGTTCATCAGAAAATATCTGAAGAGCGCCGTCGAATCTGGTGCACTGATCCAGACCAAGGGCAAGGGTGCCTCCGGCTCCTTCAAGCTCGAGTCGAAATCGCACCACGCCAAGAAACCCGCCGGTGCCGCTGGAAAGGCCGCCGGCAAGGCGCCCGCCGCCGCCGCGAAGACGAAGAAGGCGACCGCCTCTGCGGCCGGCGCCAAGACCAAGAAGGCAGCGGCCGCCGCCGCCTCTGCCGCCTCCGGTTCACCTGCAAAGTCCAAGGCATCGGCAGCCGCCGCCGCCAAGGACAAGAAGGCCGCCGCCGCTAAGAAGAAGCCGGCACCCAAGAAGGCCGCCGCCCCCGCTAAGGCGAAGGGAGGCGCCGCTCCCAAAGCTAAGAAGACAGCGAAGCCGCCGACCAAGAAACCTAAAGCGCCTAAACCCAAGAAGGCTGCGGCTACACCCAAGTCGAAGCCGGCAGCCAAGAAAGCGTCCGCCGCTAAGAAGTAAGCTACGGTCGCGTTCGCGTTACACCGGCGACGGCGACGACGACGACGACAGCGGCGCAGAGTCGGCTGACCACGCCACCATCATCAATACAACACAACAACAACAACAGCAACAGCTGATGAGTGATAGTGACAAGTGTGCGTGCGCGTCTTACCTATCTTCAACCTACTGTGTGTGATGATGTTTTGTATAATACCTAATATTATAAACACACTGTAGAGAGAGGCGCGCGCGCGTGCTTTGTGCGTTTGTTTTCATCATCGTCCAACCGCGCGCACGCAGTACGTACGCGTCTATCGTCCTCGGGAAGGAGGGTGCGGAACGCGCTCGACGTGTCTCAAGCTCGTCACCAACGATTCATCGGAAGCAAGCAAGCAAGCAAGCAACTGAAGAAACCACGGACGACGGCACCGAGATGCTTAGCGCGCGTGCATGCGCTCACCACACCAAAAAGCCCTTTTCAGGGCTAACAATAATATCATGAATACGAACAGTATTCGTTTCTAAAACACAGAGAGTCAAAACGTTGTAAAATACCTAATAACATACGCACTTATATACATACACGAAATAACTCCTAAAATAATTTAGGTAGGTACCTATCTAAGTAGGAAATAAATAAATATATATTATATTTAAATAAATAAATAGATAGATAGATAGATACATACATACATACATACATACATACATACATACATACAAACATACTACACTGCACTATTTCAATATTCGACACTAGGTATGTTATTTATTAGTAGATTTCAGACTACACTACACTATAATTATAATAGCATACGGTTCATAGCACAACAATGTCGCTCGCCATACATTTATTTAGAACACGTTCATACTGGCGAGCTATATTTTTGTTTAAATGAAATCAGCTTAATACAAAATAACTTTGAATATATAAAAAAAAAAAAACAAAAAAAAAAAACACATACCTACCTAGGTATGTCATTTTTTTTTTTTTTTTTTTTTTTTTTTTTTTAAAAGGTCTTGGCTGGATTACTGATCATAATAATTTTTGTTTCATATTAATTAGATAAAAATGTACTTTCAAGTAATAAGCAATAATCGTGACAATTTATCAAATGATCAAAAATATCAGTTTATGCAGTGTAAGTGACGCCGCTCGCGCGCTTGCGCGTTTTGTGAATAAGTTTCGTTAGCTGTGCACCCCTCCCACTGACACAGCCACTCGCGGCGCGTATAAATACCACGGAATTCCGTGTCGGAACGACATTAAGTAGATTCTTTCGGCGCGCGCACTTCTGTACGCGTGTTTCGTTGTTTTCGTGAGTTGTTCTATAAACAAATCTTTCAATTATGTCTGGTCGCGGTAAAGGTGGCAAGGTGAAGGGAAAGGCAAAGTCCCGTTCCAACCGTGCTGGTCTCCAGTTCCCCGTGGGTCGTATTCACAGGCTGCTGCGTAACGGAAACTACGCCGAGCGCGTGGGTGCCGGCGCTCCTGTCTACTTGGCCGCCGTGATGGAGTATCTGGCTGCTGAGGTCCTCGAGTTGGCCGGCAACGCCGCGAGAGACAACAAGAAGACCAGGATCATCCCGCGTCATCTTCAATTGGCCATCCGCAACGACGAGGAGTTGAACAAGCTGCTCTCCGGTGTGACGATCGCTCAAGGTGGTGTGCTGCCGAACATCCAGGCCGTGCTACTGCCCAAGAAGACCGAGAAGAAGGCTTAAACGTGGTGCCGCGACGTTCAGACAGAACGTGGTGCTTCGTGCGAGTGCCCCCGCACGCGTACTTCGATATAATATTTATGACTATATATCTATTATGTCGGTTGCGCGATGCTCTCAGCTCGTATGCATACAAAACAAAAGGCCCTTTTCAGGGCCACAATATGATTCGTCAAATTAAAACAAAGACAATTTCTTTATAGGTGTTGTCGTCAAACAAAAACGTACCCCTACCTACTTAATGCTTAACGATTACAAGTAAGCTGAAACTATTATGTACATCATTATTGAACCGTAGTCACAATACCTACTTACTACCTACCACTCGGGTCATTCATTACACACAAAGTAGAGAGTTAGTACCTACCTCATATTGTAGTTTAATTTACTGAAAAAAAAAAAAAAATTATTGCTTTGCCCTCTCCTCACGAGTTAATTTATTAACAATATAATAATATTATGTAGTAGACCTTTAGGTAGGCAGTACAAAACGTTGTTGGGTTACCTACACTGTACCTAGTATGATAGAAATTAAGTATGATAGTTTTATACATCACTGCTGATAAGAACTGCTTATTTACACACAATACGAAATATCAAAATTTAAATTCATTATAAAAATAATATACACTACCTATTTCTAATGTAATTTTACATAGGTAGTTTTAGTTTTAATATTACCCTACTACCTACTGAGATGTAGTTTTTCTTTTTTTTTTTTACATTTTCAAAAATAATGACGAACACAAGCATCGCCCCGCCCCCTTCGTCTCCCTCCCGGGCATCCCCTCTCCCCGCGCGCTCGCTTCGGAGCGTTCTGATTGGTCCGCCGGTGCGTCGAATTTCTCATCGCTCGCCGCAACTGTGCGCCGCGAGCGTTAATATAAATACAACTGTTGAAACGGTTATGTTTTATGAGATGAGAGTGGCCGACCCACTGCCTACGAGTCCACACGTATAGTGCAGTGAGCTTCCGCGCGGACCGCAATTTTTAATCCGTTTTCTCTGTGCGTGTACAGGAGACCGTCGGTGCCTGTGCAGGCACAGAGAAAGCAGCCCCGGGCTGCCCGGCGCGTACGCGTCGTCGCGGTCGCGGAGGGCCACGACACCTAATGATGCCGAAACCCGGCAAGCGCGGCTCGCTTGGCCGCGATGCCGGGGCCGAGGAGGTACGACCGGCGTTGGACCGGGCACTGTCGTTGCCTAATTTAGGCGACGTATTGCCCGGTGCGCCGTCGGCCGGACCACCACCAAGACCCACCAAAAGTGGGAAGAAGAAGGGAGGGGGGGGATCGGGAACCGCTGTTGCTGCCGGCACACCGACGTCATCGGCGCCTGCGCGCGTTGCGCCAACGCCGTCGACGAGCCGACAGCACGCGGTCTCCATCCGCCCAGCCGCTTTTCGCCCGGTACCCATACAGGCCCCGGGACCTGCAGCGACACCAAGTCGCGCGCCGCATGCGCGCGCCGCCGCCCCGCTGGCGCGTGTCCCCGCGCCCGCACCACCCGCAGCGCCCGCAGCGCGGCACGCCGCGCCGCACGCGCGCCCCGCGCCACCCGCGCAGGCACCTATGCCGTCCGCGCGCACTCGCGCGCCCCCTGCCCGCACCGCGGCCCCACCGCCGCGGTTCGCATCGCCGCCGCAAGCTCCGCGCCCGGCCGCTCCGGGTCCCCGCCTCTCGCTGGCGGGACCGTCGCAGGCTGAGCGGGAGCGACCAGCAAGTGCAGGCCAATTCCGGCCGTCAACCACCACAACTAAGGTGCCCGCCTCGCCGGCACCTCCTCGGACCTCAGCGTACGATTCTCCGGCGATGTTGTCGGCATGTTCCTCACGCGTGGGGTCGAGCATGTCGATAGCATCTCTGGACTCGGCCGCCTCCGGTCGCGGAGACGTGTCTGGAGACACGACCCCGCGATCCGGGGGACGACCCATCGCGGGACGAGAGGAAGCCGCCGGCGACACACCTATGTCGCCGGCCTCACCAACGCCGTCGCTGGAATTTGGGTACGAGTTTCGACTCGATCCCAAACCACAGCGGCGACGTAGAAGCTCGGGCGAGACCGCGTCCGAGGAGGCAAAAAGGTACTGCCCTGACCCGCCGCGGCCACAGCGCGATAGCGCGCCGCGGGGTCGGGCGGTACCCATATCGCCAACCTTTGCCGACGCGGCCCGCCATACAACTCCGACGTCACCCACCACCGCAGGGGTAAGTGCTCATAGACGCTCCCCTGCCCCACTGACCTCCACTGCCCCCCTCGCTGCCCCCCCCGGCCCTGCACCGTCGGCGAATGCATCGACGACGAAGCAGAAACCAGGGAAGAAGCTCAAATACCCGCCGCTGGTAGCTGAGAGACTGCCGAACTGGGCCACCCATTTCCGGGCCATAGCTGGGAAACTGGGCCGGCCGCCTAATGCTCGGCCCTATGGGACCGGGGTGAGATTCACCCCGGACTCCGAGGAAGAGTATCGGCTGGTCCAGAGGTACCTAACTGGCCTGGAGAAGGAAGCAGGGGTGTCCTGGTTTGCGTACTCGCTACCAGCAGACAAAAACCTTAAGATAGCCATCCGCGGACTACCCGTGGATACCGACCCGGAGGAGATCGAGGCCGAACTCCGGGAGTTGGGATACCAGCCGGAGTACGTGCGCCACATCAAAGGCGCACAGGGACGACCCGGCTGCGTGTTTCACGCAATACTCAAGAGGACCCCGGACGTTCGAGCCATCTATGACACCGACACATTTATGATGATGCGCGGTGTCAAGATAGAGGCTTGGCGTGGGAAGCGTGGGCCTGCTCAGTGCCACCGGTGCCAACGCTTCAGACACAGCTCGCACCAGTGTCACCGCCCGCTCGCTTGTGTGCGATGCGGAGGTGAGCACGCGGCACGGGAGTGTCCGCGCCCGCGGGAGGAGCCGGCCACATGCGCAAATTGCGGGGGGCCACACCCCGCAAATAACATCAAGTGCCCCGTGTTCCTAAAAGAAACTAGGAACAAGCGAGCGGGGACCGTCGCCATCACGGCCACACGCCGGACACAGGCGGTCGCCGAGAGACCCCACGTGCCATCAGAGGCTCATGCCACGACGTTGATGGCGGCGGCAAACGAGCCCACTGAGAGACACCAAGCCTCTTCCTCGATGCGGAGGAGAAGAAAGAAGAAGCGGGGAGGGAAGGGTAAGAACCCACCCCCGCCTGCGATCCAAGAAGAAATCCCTACGGCCGACCCTGCCTACACCGCACAGGTCGTGTCGCAATCAATCACAACGGGCGAACCTACAACTAGCGCCATGACGGCACAGCGGACCGTCAAGGTACCAAAAAGGTTCGCCCAAAAGACGCCAGGCGCCGCGTCGACCGCGACCGCACCTAGCGCCAACACCACGGCGCGTCGGAATGTTGCAACTAAACCGACAGGTGCAAAGCCACAGACTAGCGGCGCCCACATTAAGACACCCAGTACGACAACTGCCACAGCGTACAACCGCAGTGATTTCACGACCTGTGCGATCCAGCTGCTGATGGACCTCATCAAGGCCATCAGGCAGGGTCAGGATGTGGAGACAGTCATCCTTGACGGTCTAGCCACTTTGCTTACCCTGTACAATGGATAGACCGTTAAGGATGTTACACTGGAATGCCCGCGGCCTAAGGGATAAGGTCGCCCCCCTCCGCCATCTCCTTCGGGAACAAAACATCGACGTGGCGCTTATTAGCGAGACGCTCCTGGGACCTGAGGATAGGGTCAGGTTCCCAGGATACCATGTTTATAGGAAGGATGAGAGGTCGGCTCAGCAAGTCCGCTACCGTGGTCTGGCGGTATTAGTGAGACGGAGAGTCGTCCATCAGGAGCTTCCCCTGCCGTCGCTTCGCACGCTGTATGCGCTGGGTGTACAGTTGCACGTCGCCGGCGAGGACGTCGACATCTACGCATGTTACAAGCCGCCCGCGACCTACCTCGATCTACCTGAGTTGCGGGCGCTTGTAAATAGCACACAACATGCAACTATCCTTGCTGGCGACCTTAACTGCAAGCACCCGGCGTGGAATAGTATGCAGGCGAATACCGGGGGAAGGCGACTCTTCGCGGACGCGGAAGCCTTCGGGTACTCGGTGGCCGGGCCGGAGACGCCGACCCATTACCCAGACGCAGCCCGGTACATGCCTGATGTGCTGGACGTCGTAGTCCACCGAGGGCTACACTGCCAGATCACCCAACAAGTGATAGACGACGAGTTACAGTCGGACCATCAACCTGTACTCGTCGTCCTATCGGGTATGCCGACCTCTTTGAGACCACTAGCGCCACGTCGATTAACGGACTGGACAGCCTTCGGAGAGATCCTAGACACCACCACGCCTACTCGGCCTATCGTCACCTCCGCGGACGTGGACCAGATGGCGGGCGATGTCACTGCCTGCATTCAAAGCGCCTTAGAAGCGGCGACTACGACGATGCCGCAGGGGAGAGGGCTACTGCCGCCCCTGCCGGCTTATATCACGACTATGATCGCCGTGAAGAGGCGCCTTCGCAGGCAGTGGCAACAACTCAGATGCCCAACGTTGAAGAGACAACTCAACCGTCTCGCGGAGAAGGTCAAGGCCGAGCTACAGGCCCACACCGCCGCGGGCTGGGAGGAACGTATAGAGGCTACAGTCGACAGCTGGCCGTCTGTACATAGACTCTGCCGCCAACTGAAGAATACCCCAGCCCCGGTGCGACCACTATTGGATAGCGGCGGGGCCCTCAAATATACGGCAGATGACCGGGCGGAGGTCTTCGCCATTCACCTGGAGCGTCAGTTTCAGCCGAACCCGACTAGCGAGCACGAACATGTCGCAGCAGTCGAGAAACACCTGGGAGACTACTTCGCAACGCCGATAGCTCCCGAGGAGAGCCCTATCTTCTTCTCGCCTGGCGTAGTTAGACGCGCCATCCTAAGAACAAAGCCTAGAAAGGCCCCAGGTGCAGACGGTATCACCAACACAGCGCTGCGCCACTTGCCGTACCGTGCAGTAGCGGCACTGGCGCGCCTGTTTACGGCGATACTGCGCACCGGGGCCTTCCCCGCCTTATGGAAGGAAGGGCGCGTCATAATGCTGCCCAAGGCGGGAAAGAATATCTTGAAGCCGGAGAGCTATCGGCCTATCACCTTGTTGCCCACAGTCTCCAAGGTGTTCGAAGCACTCCTGCTGCGACATCTCCAACCACACATCGAGCCACGTCCGGAGCAGTTCGGGTTCCGGGCTGAACACAGTACGACGCTTCAGTTGTCGAGGGTACTGCACCACCTCACAACCGCACACAACAAAAAGGAATACGCGGTAGCAGTATTCCTCGACATGGAGAAGGCCTTCGACCGAGTATGGCACGAGGGCCTAATCTTCAAGATGTCCACCACCGACGCGCCCCGCCGCGTGGTCAAGGTGGTGTCTAGTTTCCTCTCCCACAGGACCTTCAGGGTGGTGGTCGACGGGGCGCTATCTAGCGCCCGCCCCGTGCGCGCGGGCGTGCCACAAGGCAGCTGCGTGTCGCCGGCGTGTTACTCACGTTACACCGACGACATCCCCGCCACTCCAGACTCGATGCTCGCGCTGTATGCCGATGATGCCGCGTACATCACTACATCGCTTAACGCGAAGTACGCGGCCGTCAAAATGCAGCGCGCCCTCGACTTACTCCCCGAGTGGCTGTCGAAGTGGCGGCTTTCGGTTAACGTGGGTAAAACGCAGGCGCTTATCACCGGGTTCGCGCCCCTCCCACCACCACTGAAACTACATGGAGCCGACATCGAGTGGTCGCCCCGGGTGAAGTACCTGGGGGTCACCATCGATCGTCGGCTCACGATGGGGCAACATGTCCGCAACATTGTCGCGCAGGGTAAGGTCGCCCGCTACCTGCTCAAACCTGTGCTCTCATCCCGCATCCCGGCGCGTGTCAAATTGGGCGTGTACAAGCTGTACGTGCGCCCAATATTGACATACGCCGCCCCGGCGTGGTTCGCCCTCACGAGCGAGGGACACCGCAAGCAGCTCCGCACGCAACAAAACCTTGCGTTGCGGACTATAGTAGACGCCCCTCGTTTCGTGAGGAACGATGTCATTCACCGGGATCTCGGGATCGAGAGCCTGGATGAGTTTGTGCGGCGCCTAGCGAAGGGGATGTTCGCGCGTGCCGACGCGTCTGCCTGGCCCCATGTCAGGCAGATTGCGCCCTTGCATGCGCGCCCCCCCGACGCTAGACCCCTCCCGCGCGACCTGGCCGCGGACATTGCCCCCTCCATACCGGACTGACGCCTCGAGTGACCCGCAATCAGGTTACACGCGGGTCACTCGACACAATAAGACTCCACAAAAGTACACATACATACGTTACGTAGCGTGTTCTAAGTTAATATAGGCATGCTGCGTAACTAACACAGACACCCATTACTACACAGACGCCTATATATAACGCGTGCGGGCGCGACGCGGGCCGCGACGCACGCAACCACTGAGCGGCGGTACATTACACTACAAGCCGCTCATACATACACTACAGTTTCTCCCTCAAACCGCGAACGGCTAGATCTGTGACCGGGGCGAGGGAAAACTACACCTTTACGCTGTAGGAGCGTCGAGTCGGCATCTCCGTCGCTGGTCGTCACCCGCTGGGCCTCCCCCAGGAAACTGGGGGTCTCACCTGGCGGTGACAGACCGCCGAGATGCCGTGAAGAAAGCGGCGCTATAGACATAGCGTCGTGGCGCGCCTACAGAAACACTCAGAGCAACCATTTACACGGACGCGTTATAACTAACGCGTCCGAAAATATCAATAGCCCATTATCGGCGAATATAGTGACGGGCCCGCAGTTGCGGGCCGCGGTAAAGCACCCGCGGGCAAGGGGCGAAGCCCCGACCCCGCACGCCACGCCCCCTTACGGGGACGTAGCGACATCCCGCAGAGTTATGTTTTATACTGCGACTGAACTCCGTTTCGGTAGCACGTGTACTCGATAAATCCATAATGCCGCCCAAGACAAGTGGTAAAGCCGCCAAGAAGTCTGGCAAAGCCCAGAAGAATATCTCCAAGACCGACAAGAAGAAGAAGAAGCACAAGAGGAAGGAGAGTTACGCCATCTACATCTACAAGGTGCTGAAGCAGGTGCACCCCGACACCGGTATCTCCAGCAAGGCCATGTCTATCATGAACTCGTTCGTGAACGACATCTTCGAGCGCATCGCCGCCGAAGCTTCCCGTCTCGCCCACTACAACAAGAGATCGACCATCACGTCCAGGGAGGTGCAGACGTCCGTCAGGCTCCTGCTGCCCGGCGAGCTCGCCAAGCACGCCGTCAGTGAGGGCACCAAGGCCGTCACCAAATACACCAGCTCCAAGTAGAGAGCGGTCGGTAGGCTACCAAGAGCCGCCGACGCTCCGTCTCAACGCCGCCTCGTGTTTGTGTACAGTGTTAAATCCAGTGCGCTTGTTCGTGTGTCTGTCTTGTTGACTGTGGTGCGTGTTAATTGTGTCAGTGTCATCGTAATGTGCATACATACACACAAGTAGGTGGTACCTCCTACCCGCTGTGCGTCATGTATGTACGTACGAGACGCGCACGATGCACGTGCTACGAGCAAACAAACAGGCCGCGACAAACGTCTGGACGCGCACTCACAACGTGGGATGGCAGGAGTAAAAAACAAAAGGCCCTTTTCAGGGCCACAAATATGTTCATGTGATAAATTCACGTTTCTTTAAATTTGATGCCAGTCAAAACGTTACTAACTAACTAACTACCTACCTACCTACCTACCTACCTACCTACCTACCTACACCTCTATATACATATTTCATTCAACAACAAATACAATATGCACAGGGCCTAAACGATAGCGTATTAAGATTGATTGCAAGTAAATGAGTAGTAGCAGGGCAGTCTTAACATGAAAAAGGCTTTAATAAGTTAGTTATATTATCATCATCAGTTATAATTATTATAAACACAATAATACAACAATAGGTACCTACATTTATTCTGTGTATGTACGAAAAATATAATGTATAGATAGGTATATTGTTTTCTTTGTTAATTCTTTATATACACTGCTAGAGAGAACGGTGTATTGTAAAAAAATAAAAAATAAATAAATATATATATAAGAAATAAATAAATAAATATATATATATATATAAATAAGTAAGTAAGTAACAGACATAGGTTTTAAAATAATTATTATTGAATTCATTGTTTAATTTTATAACAATTTTAGTTAGCTCGTTGTACTAAAGAGGGCGCGCAGGGGCGCGCGCGCTCCTGCCCGCTTAGTTGCTTTAGTATAAATAGTCCGAACGTGAACTCGCGATTTTATTCCGTCTCGTACGTTCGAAGTGTGTAGGTTCGCGCGCGTCCGTTGCGTGTATTTTCAGTTGATCTATTATTATTTATCTTTCGTTTCGTGTTTACAATGGCGCGTACTAAGCAGACCGCTCGTAAATCCACCGGTGGTAAGGCGCCGAGGAAACAGCTCGCCACCAAGGCTGCGCGCAAAAGCGCACCGGCCACCGGTGGCGTTAAGAAACCCCATCGCTACAGGCCCGGCACTGTGGCCCTCCGTGAGATTCGTCGCTACCAGAAGAGTACCGAACTGCTGATCCGCAAGCTTCCGTTCCAGCGTCTCGTGCGTGAGATCGCGCAGGACTTCAAGACCGATCTCCGTTTCCAGAGCTCCGCTGTTATGGCGCTGCAGGAGGCTAGCGAAGCTTATCTCGTCGGTCTCTTCGAAGACACCAACCTGTGCGCGATTCACGCGAAGCGCGTCACCATCATGCCCAAAGACATCCAGTTGGCGCGCAGGATCAGAGGCGAACGCGCTTAAACTGCTAACGTCACAATACACATCGCCCTCCACGTAGACTGCCTTCGTGCAGTGCAACGTGTCTGTGGCTGTGGCTGTGCGTTCACATAAAAGGCCCTTTTCAGGGCCACATATATATCGGATAATTAAATGTTTCTTTATATCAGACGTCACAAAAACGCTACCTACCTACCTACCTACCTACCTACCTACCTACCTACCTACATACATACATACATACATACAAAACGAAACAAACACCTAAGTAATACTAAACTTATAAGTAAATTACATAATTATACATAACAACAATGAATAAAGTCGAGAGAGAGAGAAAAACAGTCGCCCAATTTTTTCGTCATATTATAATGGATGATTTTAAAAAGTTAACGTTTCATGCCTATAGTATTTAGGCTACGATCGATCTATGATAATAATGTTGTGTATTATTATTATAACGGCATAGGTACTTTAGATACTTGGTTTTATTTATTTTAACTTTTTATGGGGGACGAAAAAAAAAAAAAAAAAAAAATATATATATATATCATGTAAGTTCTGTTTTAAGAGACAGACATCGTCCAATCAACGAGGAGCGCCTGCTCGCCTCGCCCCGCGCACCTCACGTCTCTGTTCCCCCCGCCCGCTGAGCTCCGCGTTTAGTATAAATATAACGCCCGACGGGCCAAATTTTTAAGTCAGTCGCTCGCGTCGTTCGTGTGCGCTATCTCGTGTCGAGTTTGTTATCGTGTTATTTTGAAACCCCACTGCAAAGAAGATGACCGGTCGCGGTAAGGGAGGAAAGGGTCTGGGAAAAGGAGGAGCCAAGCGTCACAGGAAGGTACTTCGTGATAACATCCAAGGTATCACGAAGCCCGCCATCCGTCGTCTGGCCCGCAGAGGCGGCGTGAAACGTATCTCCGGTCTGATCTACGAAGAGACTCGCGGTGTGCTTAAAGTGTTCCTAGAGAACGTCATTCGCGACGCCGTCACTTACACCGAGCACGCCAAGAGGAAGACCGTCACCGCCATGGACGTCGTCTACGCTCTGAAGCGCCAGGGTCGCACCCTGTACGGTTTCGGCGGTTAAACACCTGCTGCATGCCCCGCGTGTACGTGTTGCCTGCGCAACCAGCTCTACATACTGTGGTGGACGTGTGTGTGTTGTGTTTGTTGTGAACATAATCATACCGTTCAACCATACGTATGTAGACGCGCACATAAAAAAGGCCCTTTTCAGGGCCGCATATGATTCGATATTATTAAATATGTTTCTTGAGTGGAATTGTCCTAAAAACGTACCTCTACCTACCTACCTACCTACCTACTTACTTACATGTATGCAAGTACCTACCATTATTGTACTGCGAGTGACATTCATTCAATTCGTTACCAATACTCACTAGGCATCGTACCTACCTACCTACCTACCTACCTACCTACTTAGGTTTTGGAGTTTTTAATGAAATATCGTAATTATATTAATTATTAATATATCCGATTTATTGTTATCTTACAATTACCAACTTGCTTCCTTTAAACTTAAGTACTAAATTATAGTTGATGCTTGTTGTTGTTGTTGTTCTTCTACGTGTGAAAAGCCCATCGCCCGCCATTCACCGAGTGAGGTGTACTGTACAGTAGGTGGGTATACTGGAATTGAAAAATAAAAGCAAAACATTAGTAAATACTTACGTTGTAGAACATCTACCTACCTACTTACTTACCTACCTACCTACCTACCTACTCGTTTGATCGCCCCACGGTGCGCGTGCCGTATGTTTATGTCGCGTTGTTATTGCAATTTTGATCGCATCTAATGTGAAGATGTTTTTTTTTTTTTTTTTTGTTGTTTTTTATTTACGTGTCTTTTTTATTTCGCGTATCTTTAATAGTAATTATTTTATAATATAGGTACTTAAGTACCTAGCCGTATTACGGGCGGGCTGGCTGCTTACTGTGAAGAGAACGCGGTACACGGGCCGCCAGCCGCGCACGGTACTGGCGCGCCCGCCGAGCGGGAGTACGTCTATTGTCGTTTTACACACTGTTTAATACGCTTTCCGATGCGATTATACCGATCCGTGCACTGTCCACTCGTCGAAGGGCACTCTCGTCTTTTAATATTACTATATTAATAGGTTGCACGTCCTGGACGGAGTCGTCCGTCCTTAACAGTTCGGCGCTCGCGGTGTTTTACGACGCTTCACTTTTAGGTCGATAATACCTTCGCGAGACGGTGTGATATCGACGAAGTCCTGTCACCACACAAGCTCGATATCCTCCCTGTTGACGCGTCGACCTCGATCGCCACTAACTATCACTTTTATAGAGAAAATAACGATTTGAACACGACCCGACCTGCGCTTCGTACGCAGTCGCCAAAATAAAACACCGCCACGGGCTAAACGCGCACCTCACTCGCCCCGAATTCCCACACCCGCATCGTCAACTTCATGACCTATCCGAAACCGTTCAATCTCGTTGCACTCGGCGCCGTTAACCATTCTTTTTCTTTGTTTTATTAGATACGTGTTAGTGAAAACTTTCAAGCGTTCATACGAGAAAACGTCCCGCGACATCACGGCGCTCGTTACGGTAAAGTTCCGTCGTACCTAAGCGTACGTTTACGAAATTCGTAAAACCTATAAGTGGCGACATCTAAGTCTCTCTCTCTTTATACGTCTTATTATCGTCACTCCACTCGTGTTGTCAGTGTGAATTTATTAACTACTACTTAAAATACAATGGCAGATACCGCAGTCGCTACCGAGGCTCCCGCGCCCGCTACACCGGCGAAGAAGCAGGCGAGGCAGGCCGGCGGCGCCGGCGCCGCTAAGAAACCGAAGGCGAAGCCGACCCATCCCAAAACATCCGAGATGGTCAACAACGCCATCAAGGAGATGAAGGAGCGCAGCGGATCTTCCCTGCAGGCGATCAAGAAGTACATCGCCGCGCAGTACAAGGTCGACGCGGAGAAACTGGCTCCGTTCATCAGAAAATATCTGAAGAGCGCCGTCGAATCTGGTGCACTGATCCAGACCAAGGGCAAGGGTGCCTCCGGCTCCTTCAAGCTCGAGTCGAAATCGCACCACGCCAAGAAACCCGCCGGTGCCGCTGGAAAGGCCGCCGGCAAGGCGCCCGCCGCCGCCGCGAAGACGAAGAAGGCGACCGCCTCTGCGGCCGGCGCCAAGACCAAGAAGGCAGCGGCCGCCGCCGCCTCTGCCGCCTCCGGTTCACCTGCAAAGTCCAAGGCATCGGCAGCCGCCGCCGCCAAGGACAAGAAGGCCGCCGCCGCTAAGAAGAAGCCGGCACCCAAGAAGGCCGCCGCCCCCGCTAAGGCGAAGGGAGGCGCCGCTCCCAAAGCTAAGAAGACAGCGAAGCCGCCGACCAAGAAACCTAAAGCGCCTAAACCCAAGAAGGCTGCGGCTACACCCAAGTCGAAGCCGGCAGCCAAGAAAGCGTCCGCCGCTAAGAAGTAAGCTACGGTCGCGTTCGCGTTACACCGGCGACGGCGACGACGACGACGACAGCGGCGCAGAGTCGGCTGACCACGCCACCATCATCAATACAACACAACAACAACAACAGCAACAGCTGATGAGTGATAGTGACAAGTGTGCGTGCGCGTCTTACCTATCTTCAACCTACTGTGTGTGATGATGTTTTGTATAATACCTAATATTATAAACACACTGTAGAGAGAGGCGCGCGCGCGTGCTTTGTGCGTTTGTTTTCATCATCGTCCAACCGCGCGCACGCAGTACGTACGCGTCTATCGTCCTCGGGAAGGAGGGTGCGGAACGCGCTCGACGTGTCTCAAGCTCGTCACCAACGATTCATCGGAAGCAAGCAAGCAAGCAAGCAACTGAAGAAACCACGGACGACGGCACCGAGATGCTTAGCGCGCGTGCATGCGCTCACCACACCAAAAAGCCCTTTTCAGGGCTAACAATAATATCATGAATACGAACAGTATTCGTTTCTAAAACACAGAGAGTCAAAACGTTGTAAAATACCTAATAACATACGCACTTATATACATACACGAAATAACTCCTAAAATAATTTAGGTAGGTACCTATCTAAGTAGGAAATAAATAAATATATATTATATTTAAATAAATAAATAGATAGATAGATAGATACATACATACATACATACATACATACATACATACATACAAACATACTACACTGCACTATTTCAATATTCGACACTAGGTATGTTATTTATTAGTAGATTTCAGACTACACTACACTATAATTATAATAGCATACGGTTCATAGCACAACAATGTCGCTCGCCATACATTTATTTAGAACACGTTCATACTGGCGAGCTATATTTTTGTTTAAATGAAATCAGCTTAATACAAAATAACTTTGAATATATAAAAAAAAAAAAACAAAAAAAAAAAAAAAAAAAAAACAAAAAAAAAAAACACATACCTACCTAGGTATGTCATTTTTTTTTTTTTTTTTTTTTTTTTTTTTTTAAAAGGTCTTGGCTGGATTACTGATCATAATAATTTTTGTTTCATATTAATTAGATAAAAATGTACTTTCAAGTAATAAGCAATAATCGTGACAATTTATCAAATGATCAAAAATATCAGTTTATGCAGTGTAAGTGACGCCGCTCGCGCGCTTGCGCGTTTTGTGAATAAGTTTCGTTAGCTGTGCACCCCTCCCACTGACACAGCCACTCGCGGCGCGTATAAATACCACGGAATTCCGTGTCGGAACGACACACTCGACGCGCGCCAGCGGCAGCGGTCGGACGTGTGCGCAGTGCGGTACGAGTGCTCTCCCGATTCCGGTTCCAAGCGATCCTGAATTCAAGACTTCATAGTGTTATACTTTGTTATTCATAGTAAAATATATTTATATTTTATTATTTATAGCAAAATTATAACGACTATCTTCAGCTACTTGCTGTGTGCCTTTTTCAAGGCACAGCTTGTAAAGGTTTCAATAACAGTTACCCGTCATACAAACGTACGACGTGTTGTTGGCCCCTTCTGGGTAAAACCACAGTTTCGTGGTCCTCGGTGGATACCTATACGGTGCCAACGAAGCCGAGGGGGTGTTGACCCAGACGCACCCGCCGATCCCCTTCAGGGTGAGGCAGAAAGTTGGACGGGTCCCAGTGTTCGGCCTTGGGGGGTCTCCTAGTCGGCATTGGTGACAGTTTTGCTTTCACAGCTACACACCTGTTGTGGTCGGGTGTGTCTACCCCGACACTACAGACCCTGTTAGGACCCCGTTGCACAAATAAGATAGGCAACGGGCAAAAGCAAGCTTAGGGCTCACCTTAGGTACTCAACCTCCCTGTCTACACCCGACAGGGAGGGTTTACACATCCCCGGGCTTCCCTCCCGGGGAGTTAGAGTTAGGTAAATGTTAGGAGAAAGTCCCTAATAATAGTAGTCATGTCTGTCGCGGAGAAACCCTCTCCGCTGACGTTGCGAGTGTTCGCATTGTTAGTAAAAATGCGGGCCAAGCCCTCTGACGAGGAAAAGGCCGCATTAGACATAGAGTTCGACGCTCTATTAAAAATCTTAGGTCCGATTCTCGGTCACTCTGACCCTAACATCGCTGATTTCAGCGATGCTCTCTCCCAGTCCCTTCCGGTAATTGAGCTGGAAGACCCTTTCGTCCGCTCCCCTAGCCCGGCCTTCAGCCCAGCCTTCAGCCCCGCGATAGTAGAGTCTATGGACACTACTGAACCGGCCGCTTCTTCTAAGCGAGCCGCGACCCCGTATCAATACGCCTCTGACTCAGAGAATGCCTCTCCTGCTTCCTCTTCCTCTCATTCCGAAGACGACGGGTTTACCCCAGTCCTAGGAAAGGGGAGCAAAAGGAAGAAGAAGAGACAAACCTCTAGCCAAGCGAATAAGGTCATCGCCGTCGATGACGTAATTTCCCCCACCCCTACCCCCGTAGCACAAGTAGCCGGTACTGCGCCTAGTAGCGCTACCGTTGCTAATCTTTCTTCCCCCTCCACCTCCCGCGCCGCGCCCGTTGCACATGTTGCTACCCCAGTCCCGTCCGCTTCGAGCTCTAAGAAGCTCCCTCCCCCACCCCCCGTGTTCATTCAGGACAAGGGGAAGTGGACCGAAGTGTCCAAGTGGTGCGTCGATCGAAAGATCGACTTCACCAATGCCCGATCTACCCTACAGGGTATCAAAATTCAAGTTCTGACCGCGAACGATTATCGCGAACTTACAAAGCTCCTGAGAGCGAGAGGTGTGTCATTCCACACCTTCTCGCTCCCAGAAGACAAACAGATTAGGGTCGTTATTAAACGAATCCCTAAGGAAATCCCCGCCGCCGATATAAAAGCCGACCTTCAGTCGCAAAATATCCCCGTAGACGAAGTCCACCGTATGCACCGCTCGCGTGGCGGTGAAGCATTCGACATGGTTCTTGTCGTCTGCTCTCCCGTTCAGGGGCATCACCCCATTTTTAATATAAAATCTCTATGTAGCCTAGTCGGTTTCACCATAGAGAAACCTAAGAAAAACGGTAACATCGGACAATGTCACCGTTGTCAATTATACGGGCACTCGCAGAAGCATTGCCATGCGAAACCCAGGTGCGTAAAGTGCCTGGGCGAGCACGGCACTGCTGACTGCCCCCGTCCCAAAGACCGCGCTCTATGTCTCAGCCCTCCCAGCTGTGTACTATGCGGACAAGAGGGTCATCCGGCCAATTACCGTGGCTGCTCAAAGGCCCCCAAGTCGAGTTCTCCCAAGCTCATAAAGCGTGCTGACAATCGTCAGCAAAGGGAATGCCCCACCGCCCCGTCATCTCAAATCCCCCAGAGGCTTAGCCCTCAGAGACCCAGCCCGTGGAATAAGCTCCACCATCACGAGGTCTTTCCGGCCTTGGCTACCGCGAAGCCCCCCGCCCCTCACACCCCTCTCTATTCCCTCATGGATCCGCGTATCCGTGCCCACCCTCCAGCGCACCTAGCGCCCCCCGCGCACTATGCGCCCCCTCCCCCCCCCCACCCCGCGCCCTCTGCGCCCCCCGCAAAAAGCGCTCCCGCTCCCGTAGCGCAGCGCCCCACCCCTACTCCCGTGGCTTCCCAATCTAAACCACCCTCCGACCCATTCAACGTGATTTCCTCCACGTTCATGATTTTCTATTCCCCTCGCGCTATTCGAATGGCCGCTGAAATTCAGCATGCCAGAGATAGGTGTGACTTTGATCAGGTCAGAAGGGTCTATAACGCGTACCCGGAGATTACGCAAGCCCTAAGTTCCATCGCTAACGGTACCTATAATGGATAAAGCCATCATTGATAGAGTTAAACCCCGATCCCTCAGAATAGGCATCTTCAATGCAAACGGCATAAGAAGTCAACGAGACGAGATCGCTCTCTTTCTCCGCGACCATAAAATAGACATTCTCCTGGTACAGGAAACTTTCTTAAAACCGTGTCACCGCAATCCCTCCATAGCCAACTATCGTTTAATCCGAAACGATAGATCGCGTTGTCACAGAGGCGGTACCCTCATCTATCACAAAAAGGAGCTATATTGCATCCCAATGGACCCCCCTACCCTCTCTCGCGTAGAAGTCTCCATTTGCCGCCTAGGCATGACAGGTCACCAACCGATCACTCTAGTATCGGCGTATATCCCTCCCGCTGACTCGGAGGACTTTCAGTCCCTCTCGAGCGATCTCACCCTTCTTTTGAGCATGAGTAGCTCCGTTTTAATAGCGGGCGACTTCAATGCCAAACATCCCGCGTGGAATAGTACCACAACGACCACGAGAGGGCGACACTTGTTCGACCTCTCATCCACCCTGACCTTTGACGTCATCGCCCCGATGACTCCCACTCACTATCCTCACGATCCCAATCATACCCCCGACATACTCGACTTGGCGCTCCTTAAGAACGTCAATCTACGTTTAGATTCAATAGAAACGGTAGACGAGCTAGTCTCTGACCACCGCCCAATAGTCATTCAACTGGCCCCCCGCATAGGTCTACCTGACCCCTCTCAACCCCCCGCCACTAAAAGAATCACGGACTGGAAGAAAGTAAGCGAAAAGCTGAAATCCAACACGTCCCCCCAGTTAGACTCTATCCCCGATAAGTTTGACTCTACCGCAGACACGACGGCCGCGATCGACTCGTTGACTGATCACGTACAATCTGTTGTGAACGAATGTTCAAAGGAGGTCCCAGTGACAGAAGACTGTCGCTGGAGGCTTCCACAGGATGTGCGTGACCTGATAACAGAGAAGAACGCGGCCACTCGTGCCTATAGCAACTTCCCCTGTTCCGCAAACAAAGCTCATATGCGCTATTTACAGAGATCTGTAAAGAAACGTGTACAAGAGCAGCGTAATGCGGGATGGGATAGGATGCTTAGCGAATTAGAGCCAACTCATCAAGCCTTCTGGGATCTCACCAGAAAGCTCAAATCCGATCAATGCGCTAGTATGCCCCCCTTAGTACGCCCCGATAAGTCCATCGCGTTTGAGGACCAAGAAAAGGCAGAATGCCTAGCAGACAGCCTAGAGGCTCAATGCTCCCCCAGCTCCCTACCTGTAGACCAAGCTCACCTCGATGAGGTGGACGCTGAAGTCGAACGTAGAGCTTCCCTCCCCCCGGTTGACGATCCCGATGACCCCCTGCCCCCCGTCGCTCCAGACGAGGTGCACGAGATCATCAAAAGTCTCAAAATCCGTAAGGCCCCCGGCTCAGACGGAATCACCAATAGGGTGATTCAACTGTTCCCAGCCCACCTTATCATGCTACTGACCACCATCTTCAATGGTGCTCTAAGCAATAACATCTTCCCCCAAGCGTGGAAAGAAGCCACAGTCATTGGTATCCCGAAGCCCGGCAAGCCCAAGTCGGATCCTTCGAGTTACCGTCCCATTAGTCTGCTCAAGGTACTAGGCAAGATCTATGAGAGGCTTATTTATAAGCGTATCAGAGATTATGCAGAGACCAAGGGCCTAATCCCCCAAGAACAGTTCGGCTTTCGAACTGAGCACAGTAGCGTGCATCAGGTACACCGGATCATAGAATACGCAAGCGCCGGCTTCCAGCGCGGTAGTATGACCGGTGCAATTTTCTTCGATATTGCGAAAGCATTCGACAAAGTCTGGCACAACGGATTGATATACAAGCTATATCAACTCGGTGTGCCGGATCGTCTAGTACTCATAGTACGGGACTTTTTGTCGAACCGCACATTCCGCTATCGTATCGAAGGAGCTATCTCCTCCCCCCGACCCATTCGTGCGGGAGTCCCTCAGGGCTCAGTAATCTCCCCACTTATATTCACGCTGTACACTAGCGATATCCCAAAGAGTAGAAATGCGCAGCTAGCTCTGTTCGCAGACGACACTGCCATCTACTACAAGGGATTCAGAAATGACAATATACGAATCACCCTCCAGAGAGCTGTCAACAATCTTGGCGCCTGGTTTCGAAAGTGGCGTATTGAAGTCAACCCTGACAAAAGCCAAGCGGTATTCTTTCAGAAACCGCGACGCGCTTTCGATCTCCCCCCCCCACCTCCAATCACCATGTTTGGCAAGCCGATCCCTTGGGAGAAGCAAGCTAAATACTTGGGTGTAATATTGGACAAACATCTTTCGTTTCGAGAGCACATAAAGCAGGTCCGCGCTCGCGCCGCTTTTGCTCTAGGTAGACTCCACTCAATTCTAAATGCACGTAGCAAATTGTCACTCAAGTGCAAATTGCGTACGTACACGACGTGCATTCGCCCCATCATGACCTATGCGGGTGCGGTATTTGCCCACGCGAAACCCAACCATATCCATAGGATGCAAACGCTCCAAAACCGATTCCTTAGAAAAGCCACGGGAGCCCCCTGGTTCGTTCGTAACGAGATCCTACATCTCGATCTAAAGATGCCCACCATCAAACAGTTTCTAAAACGCCTCTCAAAGCGTCACTTTGATTCAGCGGTCAAACATCGCAACCCTCTGGTTGTCGATGCCGCTAGCTATGTCCCGTCCAATATTAGTCGTATTCGCCGACCAAGGCAAGCCCTGTCCGACCCTGATGATCCTATCACCCTCCTCCAGGAGAGCCGTAGGGAGACCAGCACCTTACAGATATACAAACACAGACGCCTACCGTCATTCCGACCTCGCCGTCGAGGTCCAGCACGACCAACGCGATCCCGATTAAATTCGTCCCCCCGTCCCTTGTCCGATGATGTGCCAGCCCGCGCCGAAGCTGAGCACGTAGCTTTAAATTCCCCGTCTAATAATAATAATGATCCGATATTGATCCAGCCTGTCCCATCTTGCTGTCCTCCCGTCAGTGACGCCCTAAGCCGAGGTTCGTACCCCACAGGGGGTGCCCTTAGCGAGCGTTCACTTAGCTTTAATTTAGAATAGTTTGTTATAAGCCCCTGGCTGGAGGCCCTGAGAGTAGTTCTTAAGGCAGCCACAGGAAAGTCCGGTTAAGCAGTACGATCTTCTCTAAGATCAACTGCGAGATGCCATAAAACAAAAAAAAAAAAAAAAAAATGTCGGAACGACGACTCTCGACGCGCGCCAGCGGCAGCGGTCGGACGTGTGCGCAGTGCGGTACGAGTGCTCTCCCGATTCCGGTTCCAAGCGATCCTGAATTCAAGACTTCATAGTGTTATACTTTGTTATTCATAGTAAAATATATTTATATTTTATTATTTATAGCAAAATTATAACGACTATCTTCAGCTACTTGCTGTGTGCCTTTTTCAAGGCACAGCTTGTAAAGGTTTCTTTAACAGTCACCCGTCATACAAACGTACGACGTGTTGTTGGCCCCTTCTGGGTAAAACCACAGTTTCGTGGTCCTCGGTGGATACCTATACGGTGCCAACGAAGCCGAGGGGGTGTTGACCCAGACGCACCCGCCGATCCCCTTCAGGGTGAGGCAGAAAGTTGGACGGGTCCCAGTGTTCGGCCTTGGGGGGTCTCCTAGTCGGCATTGGTGACAGTTTTGCTTTCACAGCTACACACCTGTTGTGGTCGGGTGTGTCTACCCCGACACTACAGACCCTGTTAGGACCCCGTTGCACAAATAAGATAGGCAACGGGCAAAAGCAAGCTTAGGGCTCACCTTAGGTACTCAACCTCCCTGTCTACACCCGACAGGGAGGGTTTACACATCCCCGGGCTTCCCTCCCGGGGAGTTAGAGTTAGGTAAATGTTAGGAGAAAGTCCCTAATAATAGTAGTCATGTCTGTCACGGAGAAACCCTCTCCGCTGACGTTGCGAGTGTTCGCATTGTTAGTAAAAATGCGGGCCAAGCCCTCTGACGAGGAAAAGGCCGCATTAGACATAGAGTTCGACGCTCTATTAAAAATCTTAGGTCCGATTCTCGGTCACTCTGACCCTAACATCGCTGATTTCAGCGATGCTCTCTCCCAGTCCCTTCCGGTAATTGAGCTGGAAGACCCTTTTGTCCGCTCCCCTAGCCCGGCCTTCAGCCCAGCCTTCAGCCCCGCGATAGTAGAGTCTATGGACACTACTGAACCGGCCGCTTCTTCTAAGCGCGCCGCGACCCCGTACCTCTACGCCTCTGACACAGAGAATGCCTCTCCTGCTTCCTCTTCCTCTCATTCCGAAGACGACGGGTTTACCCCAGTCCTAGGAAAGGGGAGCAAAAGGAAGAAGAAGAGACAAACCTCTAGCCAAGCAAATAAGGTCATCGCCGTCGATGACGTAATTTCCCCCACCCCTACCCCCGTAGCACAAGTAGCCGGTACTGCGCCTAGTAGCGCTACCGTTGCTAATCTTTCTTCCCCCTCCACCTCCCGCGCCGCGCCCGTTGCACATGTTGCTACCCCAGTCCCGTCCGCTTCGAGCTCTAAGAAGCTCCCTCCCCCACCCCCCGTGTTCATTCAGGACAAGGGGAAGTGGACCGAAGTGTCCAAGTGGTGCGTCGATCGAAAGATCGACTTCACCAATGCCCGATCTACCCTACAGGGTATCAAAATTCAAGTTCCGACCGCGAACGATTATCGCGAACTTACAAAGCTCCTGAGAGCGAGAGGTGTGTCATTCCACACCTTCTCGCTCCCAGAAGACAAACAGATTAGGGTCGTTATTAAACGAATCCCTAAGGAAATCCCCGCCGCCGATATAAAAGCCGACCTTCAGTCGCAAAATATCCCCGTAGACGAAGTCCACCGTATGCACCGCTCGCGTGGCGGTGAAGCATTCGACATGGTTCTTGTCGTCTGCTCTCCCGTTCAGGGGCATCACCCCATTTTTAATATTAAATCTCTTTGTAGTCTAGTCGGTTTCACTATAGAGAAACCAAAGAAAAACGGTAACATAGGTCAATGTCACCGTTGCCAATTATACGGGCACTCGCAGAAGCATTGCCATGCGAAACCCAGGTGCGTAAAGTGCCTGGGCGAGCACGGCACTGCTGACTGCCCCCGTCCCAAAGACCGCGCTCTGTGTCTCAGCCCTCCCAGCTGTGTACTATGCGGACAAGAGGGTCATCCGGCCAATTACCGTGGCTGCTCAAAGGCCCCAAAGTCGAGTTCTCCCAAGCTCATAAAGCGTGCTGACAACCGTCAGCAAAGGGAATGCCCCACCGCCCCGTCATCTCAAATCCCCCAGAGGCTTAGCCCTCAGAGACCCAGCCCGTGGAATAAACTCCACCATCACGAGGTCTTCCCGGCCTTGGCTACCGCGAAGCCCCCCGCCCCTCATACCCCTCTCTATTCCCTCATGGATCCGCGTATCCGTGCCCACCCTCCAGCGCACCTAGCGCCCCCCGCGCACTATGCGCCCCCTCCCCCCCCCCACCCCGCGCCCTCTGCGCCCCCCGCAAAAAGCGCTCCCGCTCCCGTAGCGCAGCGCCCCACCCCTACTCCCGTGGCTTCCCAATCTAAACCACCCTCCGACCCATTCAACGTGATTTCCTCCACGTTCATGATTTTCTATTCCCCTCGCGCTATTCGAATGGCCGCTGAAATTCAGCATGCCAGAGATAGGTGTGACTTTGATCAGGTCAGAAGGGTCTATAACGCGTACCCGGAGATTACGCAAGCCCTAAGTTCCATCGCTAACGGTACCTATAATGGATAAAGCCATCATTGATAGAGTTAAACCCCGATCCCTCAGAATAGGCATCTTCAATGCAAACGGCATAAGAAGTCAACGAGACGAGATCGCTCTCTTTCTCCGCGACCATAAAATAGACATTCTCCTAGTACAGGAAACTTTCTTAAAACCGTGTCACCGCAATCCCTCCATAGCCAACTATCGTTTAATCCGAAACGATAGATCGCGTTGTCACAGAGGCGGTACCCTCATCTATCACAAAAAGGAGCTATATTGCATCCCAATGGACCCCCCTACCCTCTCTCGCGTAGAAGTCTCCATTTGCCGCCTAGGCATGACAGGTCACCAACCGATCACTCTAGTGTCGGCGTATATCCCTCCCGCTGACTCGGAGGACTTTCAGTCCCTCTCGAGCGATCTCACCCTTCTTTTGAGCATGAGTAGCTCCGTTTTAATAGCGGGCGACTTCAATGCCAAACATCCCGCGTGGAATAGTACCACAACGACCACGAGAGGGCGACACTTGTTCGACCTCTCATCCACCCTGACCTTTGACGTCATCGCCCCGATGACTCCCACTCACTATCCTCACGATCCCAATCATACCCCCGACATACTCGACTTGGCGCTCCTTAAGAACGTCAATCTACGTTTAGATTCAATAGAAACGGTAGACGAGCTAGTCTCTGACCACCGCCCAATAGTCATTCAACTGGCCCCCCGCATAGGTCTACCTGACCCCTCTCAACCCCCCGCCACTAAAAGAATCACGGACTGGAAGAAAGTAAGCGAAAAGCTGAAATCCAACACGTCCCCCCAGTTAGACTCTATCCCCGATAAGTTTGACTCTACCGCAGACACGACGGCCGCGATCGACTCGTTAACTGATCACGTACAATCTGTTGTGAACGAATGTTCAAAGGAGGTCCCAGTGACAGAAGACTGTCGCTGGAGGCTTCCACAGGATGTGCGTGACCTGATAACAGAGAAGAACGCGGCCACTCGTGCCTATAGCAACTTCCCCTGTTCCGCAAACAAAGCTCATATGCGCTATTTACAGAGATCTGTAAAGAAACGTGTACAAGAGCAGCGTAATGCGGGATGGGATAGGATGCTTAGCGAATTAGAGCCAACTCATCAAGCCTTCTGGGATCTCACCAGAAAGCTCAAATCCGATCAATGCGCTAGTATGCCCCCCTTAGTACGCCCCGATAAGTCCATCGCGTTTGAGGACCAAGAAAAGGCAGAATGCCTAGCAGACAGCCTAGAGGCTCAATGCTCCCCCAGCTCCCTACCTGTAGACCAAGCTCACCTCGATGAGGTGGACGCTGAAGTCGAACGTAGAGCTTCCCTCCCCCCGGTTGACGACCCCGATGACCCCCTGCCCCCCGTCGCTCCAGACGAGGTGCACGAGATCATCAAAAGTCTCAAAATCCGTAAGGCCCCCGGCTCAGACGGAATCACCAATAGGGTGATTCAACTGTTCCCAGCCCACCTTATCATGCTACTGACCACCATCTTCAATGGTGCTCTAAGCAATAACATCTTCCCCCAAGCGTGGAAAGAAGCCACAGTCATTGGTATCCCGAAGCCCGGCAAGCCCAAGTCGGATCCTTCGAGTTACCGTCCCATTAGTCTGCTCAAGGTACTAGGCAAAATCTATGAGAGGCTTATTTATAAGCGTATCAGAGATTATGCAGAGACCAAGGGCCTAATCCCCCAAGAACAGTTCGGCTTTCGAACTGAGCACAGTAGCGTGCATCAGGTACACCGGATCATAGAATACGCAAGCGCCGGCTTCCAGCGCGGTAGTATGACCGGTGCAATCTTCTTCGATATTGCGAAAGCATTCGACAAAGTCTGGCACAACGGATTGATATACAAGCTATATCAACTCGGTGTGCCGGATCGTCTAGTACTCATAGTACGGGACTTTTTGTCGAACCGCACATTCCGCTATCGTATCGAAGGAGCTATCTCCTCCCCCCGACCCATTCGTGCGGGAGTCCCTCAGGGCTCAGTAATCTCCCCACTTATATTCACGCTGTACACTAGCGATATCCCAAAGAGTAGAAATGCGCAGCTAGCTCTGTTCGCAGACGACACTGCCATCTACTACAAGGGATTCAGAAATGACAATATACGAATCACCCTCCAGAGAGCTGTCAACAATCTTGGCGCCTGGTTTCGAAAGTGGCGTATTGAAGTCAACCCTGACAAAAGCCAAGCGGTATTCTTTCAGAAACCGCGACGCGCTTTCGATCTCCCCCCCCCACCTCCAATCACCATGTTTGGCAAGCCGATCCCTTGGGAGAAGCAAGCTAAATACTTGGGTGTAATATTGGACAAACATCTTTCGTTTCGAGAGCACATAAAGCAGGTCCGCGCTCGCGCCGCTTTTGCTCTAGGTAGACTCCACTCAATTCTAAATGCACGTAGCAAATTGTCACTCAAGTGCAAATTGCGTACGTACACGACGTGCATTCGCCCCATCATGACCTATGCGGGTGCGGTATTTGCCCACGCGAAACCCAACCATATCCATAGGATGCAAACGCTCCAAAACCGATTCCTTAGAAAAGCCACGGGAGCCCCCTGGTTCGTTCGTAACGAGATCCTACATCTCGATCTAAAGATGCCCACCATCAAACAGTTTCTAAAACGCCTCTCAAAGCGTCACTTTGATTCAGCGGTCAAACATCGCAACCCTCTGGTTGTCGATGCCGCTAGCTATGTCCCGTCCAATATTAGTCGTATTCGCCGACCAAGGCAAGCCCTGTCCGACCCTGATGATCCTATCACCCTCCTCCAGGAGAGCCGTAGGGAGACCAGCACCTTACAGAAATACAAACACAGACGCCTACCGTCATTCCGACCTCGCCGTCGAGGTCCAGCACGACCAACGCGATCCCGATTAAATTCGTCCCCCCGTCCCTTGTCCGATGATGTGCCAGCCCGCGCCGAAGCTGAGCACGTAGCTTTAAATTCCCCGTCTAATAATAATGATCCGATATTGATCCAGCCTGTCCCATCTTGCTGTCCTCCCGTCAGTGACGCCCTAAGCCGAGGTTCGTACCCCACAGGGGGTGCCCTTAGCGAGCGTTCACTTAGCTTTAATTTAGAATAGTTTGTTATAAGCCCCTGGCTGGAGGCCCTGAGAGTAGTTCTTAAGGCAGCCACAGGAAAGTCCGGTTAAGCAGTACGATCTTCTCTAAGATCAACTGCGAGATGCCATTTTAAAAAAAAAAAAAAAAAAAAATGTCGGAACGACATTAAGTAGATTCTTTCGGCGCGCGCACTTCTGTACGCGTGTTTCGTTGTTTTCGTGAGTTGTTCTATAAACAAATCTTTCAATTATGTCTGGTCGCGGTAAAGGTGGCAAGGTGAAGGGAAAGGCAAAGTCCCGTTCCAACCGTGCTGGTCTCCAGTTCCCCGTGGGTCGTATTCACAGGCTGCTGCGTAACGGAAACTACGCCGAGCGCGTGGGTGCCGGCGCTCCTGTCTACTTGGCCGCCGTGATGGAGTATCTGGCTGCTGAGGTCCTCGAGTTGGCCGGCAACGCCGCGAGAGACAACAAGAAGACCAGGATCATCCCGCGTCATCTTCAATTGGCCATCCGCAACGACGAGGAGTTGAACAAGCTGCTCTCCGGTGTGACGATCGCTCAAGGTGGTGTGCTGCCGAACATCCAGGCCGTGCTACTGCCCAAGAAGACCGAGAAGAAGGCTTAAACGTGGTGCCGCGACGTTCAGACAGAACGTGGTGCTTCGTGCGAGTGCCCCCGCACGCGTACTTCGATATAATATTTATGACTATATATCTATTATGTCGGTTGCGCGATGCTCTCAGCTCGTATGCATACAAAACAAAAGGCCCTTTTCAGGGCCACAATATGATTCGTCAAATTAAAACAAAGACAATTTCTTTATAGGTGTTGTCGTCAAACAAAAACGTACCCCTACCTACTTAATGCTTAACGATTACAAGTAAGCTGAAACTATTATGTACATCATTATTGAACCGTAGTCACAATACCTACTTACTACCTACCACTCGGGTCATTCATTACACACAAAGTAGAGAGTTAGTACCTACCTCATATTGTAGTTTAATTTACTGAAAAAAAAAAAAAAATTATTGCTTTGCCCTCTCCTCACGAGTTAATTTATTAACAATATAATAATATTATGTAGTAGACCTTTAGGTAGGCAGTACAAAACGTTGTTGGGTTACCTACACTGTACCTAGTATGATAGAAATTAAGTATGATAGTTTTATACATCACTGCTGATAAGAACTGCTTATTTACACACAATACGAAATATCAAAATTTAAATTCATTATAAAAATAATATACACTACCTATTTCTAATGTAATTTTACATAGGTAGTTTTAGTTTTAATATTACCCTACTACCTACTGAGATGTAGTTTTTCTTTTTTTTTTTTACATTTTCAAAAATAATGACGAACACAAGCATCGCCCCGCCCCCTTCGTCTCCCTCCCGGGCATCCCCTCTCCCCGCGCGCTCGCTTCGGAGCGTTCTGATTGGTCCGCCGGTGCGTCGAATTTCTCATCGCTCGCCGCAACTGTGCGCCGCGAGCGTTAATATAAATACAACTGTTGAAACGGTTATGTTTTATACTGCGACTGAACTCCGTTTCGGTAGCACGTGTACTCGATAAATCCATAATGCCGCCCAAGACAAGTGGTAAAGCCGCCAAGAAGTCTGGCAAAGCCCAGAAGAATATCTCCAAGACCGACAAGAAGAAGAAGAAGCACAAGAGGAAGGAGAGTTACGCCATCTACATCTACAAGGTGCTGAAGCAGGTGCACCCCGACACCGGTATCTCCAGCAAGGCCATGTCTATCATGAACTCGTTCGTGAACGACATCTTCGAGCGCATCGCCGCCGAAGCTTCCCGTCTCGCCCACTACAACAAGAGATCGACCATCACGTCCAGGGAGGTGCAGACGTCCGTCAGGCTCCTGCTGCCCGGCGAGCTCGCCAAGCACGCCGTCAGTGAGGGCACCAAGGCCGTCACCAAATACACCAGCTCCAAGTAGAGAGCGGTCGGTAGGCTACCAAGAGCCGCCGACGCTCCGTCTCAACGCCGCCTCGTGTTTGTGTACAGTGTTAAATCCAGTGCGCTTGTTCGTGTGTCTGTCTTGTTGACTGTGGTGCGTGTTAATTGTGTCAGTGTCATCGTAATGTGCATACATACACACAAGTAGGTGGTACCTCCTACCCGCTGTGCGTCATGTATGTACGTACGAGACGCGCACGATGCACGTGCTACGAGCAAACAAACAGGCCGCGACAAACGTCTGGACGCGCACTCACAACGTGGGATGGCAGGAGTAAAAACAAAAGGCCCTTTTCAGGGCCACAAATATGTTCATGTGATAAATTCACGTTTCTTTAAATTTGATGCCAGTCAAAACGTTACTAACTAACTAACTACCTACCTACCTACCTACCTACCTACCTACCTACCTACACCTCTATATACATATTTCATTCAACAACAAATACAATATGCACAGGGCCTAAACGATAGCGTATTAAGATTGATTGCAAGTAAATGAGTAGTAGCAGGGCAGTCTTAACATGAAAAAGGCTTTAATAAGTTAGTTATATTATCATCATCAGTTATAATTATTATAAACACAATAATACAACAATAGGTACCTACATTTATTCTGTGTATGTACGAAAAATATAATGTATAGATAGGTATATTGTTTTCTTTGTTAATTCTTTATATACACTGCTAGAGAGAACGGTGTATTGTAAAAAAATAAAAAATAAATAAATATATATATAAGAAATAAATAAATAAATATATATATATATATAAATAAGTAAGTAAGTAACAGACATAGGTTTTAAAATAATTATTATTGAATTCATTGTTTAATTTTATAACAATTTTAGTTAGCTCGTTGTACTAAAGAGGGCGCGCAGGGGCGCGCGCGCTCCTGCCCGCTTAGTTGCTTTAGTATAAATAGTCCGAACGTGAACTCGCGATTTTATTCCGTCTCGTACGTTCGAAGTGTGTAGGTTCGCGCGCGTCCGTTGCGTGTATTTTCAGTTGATCTATTATTATTTATCTTTCGTTTCGTGTTTACAATGGCGCGTACTAAGCAGACCGCTCGTAAATCCACCGGTGGTAAGGCGCCGAGGAAACAGCTCGCCACCAAGGCTGCGCGCAAAAGCGCACCGGCCACCGGTGGCGTTAAGAAACCCCATCGCTACAGGCCCGGCACTGTGGCCCTCCGTGAGATTCGTCGCTACCAGAAGAGTACCGAACTGCTGATCCGCAAGCTTCCGTTCCAGCGTCTCGTGCGTGAGATCGCGCAGGACTTCAAGACCGATCTCCGTTTCCAGAGCTCCGCTGTTATGGCGCTGCAGGAGGCTAGCGAAGCTTATCTCGTCGGTCTCTTCGAAGACACCAACCTGTGCGCGATTCACGCGAAGCGCGTCACCATCATGCCCAAAGACATCCAGTTGGCGCGCAGGATCAGAGGCGAACGCGCTTAAACTGCTAACGTCACAATACACATCGCCCTCCACGTAGACTGCCTTCGTGCAGTGCAACGTGTCTGTGGCTGTGGCTGTGCGTTCACATAAAAGGCCCTTTTCAGGGCCACATATATATCGGATAATTAAATGTTTCTTTATATCAGACGTCACAAAAACGCTACCTACCTACCTACCTACCTACCTACCTACCTACCTACCTACATACATACATACATACATACAAAACGAAACAAACACCTAAGTAATACTAAACTTATAAGTAAATTACATAATTATACATAACAACAATGAATAAAGTCGAGAGAGAGAGAAAAACAGTCGCCCAATTTTTTCGTCATATTATAATGGATGATTTTAAAAAGTTAACGTTTCATGCCTATAGTATTTAGGCTACGATCGATCTATGATAATAATGTTGTGTATTATTATTATAACGGCATAGGTACTTTAGATACTTGGTTTTATTTATTTTAACTTTTTATGGGGGACGAAAAAAAAAAAAAAAAAAAAATATATATATATATCATGTAAGTTCTGTTTTAAGAGACAGACATCGTCCAATCAACGAGGAGCGCCTGCTCGCCTCGCCCCGCGCACCTCACGTCTCTGTTCCCCCCGCCCGCTGAGCTCCGCGTTTAGTATAAATATAACGCCCGACGGGCCAAATTTTTAAGTCAGTCGCTCGCGTCGTTCGTGTGCGCTATCTCGTGTCGAGTTTGTTATCGTGTTATTTTGAAACCCCACTGCAAAGAAGATGACCGGTCGCGGTAAGGGAGGAAAGGGTCTGGGAAAAGGAGGAGCCAAGCGTCACAGGAAGGTACTTCGTGATAACATCCAAGGTATCACGAAGCCCGCCATCCGTCGTCTGGCCCGCAGAGGCGGCGTGAAACGTATCTCCGGTCTGATCTACGAAGAGACTCGCGGTGTGCTTAAAGTGTTCCTAGAGAACGTCATTCGCGACGCCGTCACTTACACCGAGCACGCCAAGAGGAAGACCGTCACCGCCATGGACGTCGTCTACGCTCTGAAGCGCCAGGGTCGCACCCTGTACGGTTTCGGCGGTTAAACACCTGCTGCATGCCCCGCGTGTACGTGTTGCCTGCGCAACCAGCTCTACATACTGTGGTGGACGTGTGTGTGTTGTGTTTGTTGTGAACATAATCATACCGTTCAACCATACGTATGTAGACGCGCACATAAAAAAGGCCCTTTTCAGGGCCGCATATGATTCGATATTATTAAATATGTTTCTTGAGTGGAATTGTCCTAAAAACGTACCTCTACCTACCTACCTACCTACCTACTTACTTACATGTATGCAAGTACCTACCATTATTGTACTGCGAGTGACATTCATTCAATTCGTTACCAATACTCACTAGGCATCGTACCTACCTACCTACCTACCTACCTACCTACTTAGGTTTTGGAGTTTTTAATGAAATATCGTAATTATATTAATTATTAATATATCCGATTTATTGTTATCTTACAATTACCAACTTGCTTCCTTTAAACTTAAGTACTAAATTATAGTTGATGCTTGTTGTTGTTGTTGTTCTTCTACGTGTGAAAAGCCCATCGCCCGCCATTCACCGAGTGAGGTGTACTGTACAGTAGGTGGGTATACTGGAATTGAAAAATAAAAGCAAAACATTAGTAAATACTTACGTTGTAGAACATCTACCTACCTACTTACTTACCTACCTACCTACCTACCTACTCGTTTGATCGCCCCACGGTGCGCGTGCCGTATGTTTATGTCGCGTTGTTATTGCAATTTTGATCGCATCTAATGTGAAGATGTTTTTTTTTTTTTTTTTTGTTGTTTTTTATTTACGTGTCTTTTTTATTTCGCGTATCTTTAATAGTAATTATTTTATAATATAGGTACTTAAGTACCTAGCCGTATTACGGGCGGGCTGGCTGCTTACTGTGAAGAGAACGCGGTACACGGGCCGCCAGCCGCGCACGGTACTGGCGCGCCCGCCGAGCGGGAGTACGTCTATTGTCGTTTTACACACTGTTTAATACGCTTTCCGATGCGATTATACCGATCCGTGCACTGTCCACTCGTCGAAGGGCACTCTCGTCTTTTAATATTACTATATTAATAGGTTGCACGTCCTGGACGGAGTCGTCCGTCCTTAACAGTTCGGCGCTCGCGGTGTTTTACGACGCTTCACTTTTAGGTCGATAATACCTTCGCGAGACGGTGTGATATCGACGAAGTCCTGTCACCACACAAGCTCGATATCCTCCCTGTTGACGCGTCGACCTCGATCGCCACTAACTATCACTTTTATAGAGAAAATAACGATTTGAACACGACCCGACCTGCGCTTCGTACGCAGTCGCCAAAATAAAACACCGCCACGGGCTAAACGCGCACCTCACTCGCCCCGAATTCCCACACCCGCATCGTCAACTTCATGACCTATCCGAAACCGTTCAATCTCGTTGCACTCGGCGCCGTTAACCATTCTTTTTCTTTGTTTTATTAGATACGTGTTAGTGAAAACTTTCAAGCGTTCATACGAGAAAACGTCCCGCGACATCACGGCGCTCGTTACGGTAAAGTTCCGTCGTACCTAAGCGTACGTTTACGAAATTCGTAAAACCTATAAGTGGCGACATCTAAGTCTCTCTCTCTTTATACGTCTTATTATCGTCACTCCACTCGTGTTGTCAGTGTGAATTTATTAACTACTACTTAAAATACAATGGCAGATACCGCAGTCGCTACCGAGGCTCCCGCGCCCGCTACACCGGCGAAGAAGCAGGCGAGGCAGGCCGGCGGCGCCGGCGCCGCTAAGAAACCGAAGGCGAAGCCGACCCATCCCAAAACATCCGAGATGGTCAACAACGCCATCAAGGAGATGAAGGAGCGCAGCGGATCTTCCCTGCAGGCGATCAAGAAGTACATCGCCGCGCAGTACAAGGTCGACGCGGAGAAACTGGCTCCGTTCATCAGAAAATATCTGAAGAGCGCCGTCGAATCTGGTGCACTGATCCAGACCAAGGGCAAGGGTGCCTCCGGCTCCTTCAAGCTCGAGTCGAAATCGCACCACGCCAAGAAACCCGCCGGTGCCGCTGGAAAGGCCGCCGGCAAGGCGCCCGCCGCCGCCGCGAAGACGAAGAAGGCGACCGCCTCTGCGGCCGGCGCCAAGACCAAGAAGGCAGCGGCCGCCGCCGCCTCTGCCGCCTCCGGTTCACCTGCAAAGTCCAAGGCATCGGCAGCCGCCGCCGCCAAGGACAAGAAGGCCGCCGCCGCTAAGAAGAAGCCGGCACCCAAGAAGGCCGCCGCCCCCGCTAAGGCGAAGGGAGGCGCCGCTCCCAAAGCTAAGAAGACAGCGAAGCCGCCGACCAAGAAACCTAAAGCGCCTAAACCCAAGAAGGCTGCGGCTACACCCAAGTCGAAGCCGGCAGCCAAGAAAGCGTCCGCCGCTAAGAAGTAAGCTACGGTCGCGTTCGCGTTACACCGGCGACGGCGACGACGACGACGACAGCGGCGCAGAGTCGGCTGACCACGCCACCATCATCAATACAACACAACAACAACAACAGCAACAGCTGATGAGTGATAGTGACAAGTGTGCGTGCGCGTCTTACCTATCTTCAACCTACTGTGTGTGATGATGTTTTGTATAATACCTAATATTATAAACACACTGTAGAGAGAGGCGCGCGCGCGTGCTTTGTGCGTTTGTTTTCATCATCGTCCAACCGCGCGCACGCAGTACGTACGCGTCTATCGTCCTCGGGAAGGAGGGTGCGGAACGCGCTCGACGTGTCTCAAGCTCGTCACCAACGATTCATCGGAAGCAAGCAAGCAAGCAAGCAACTGAAGAAACCACGGACGACGGCACCGAGATGCTTAGCGCGCGTGCATGCGCTCACCACACCAAAAAGCCCTTTTCAGGGCTAACAATAATATCATGAATACGAACAGTATTCGTTTCTAAAACACAGAGAGTCAAAACGTTGTAAAATACCTAATAACATACGCACTTATATACATACACGAAATAACTCCTAAAATAATTTAGGTAGGTACCTATCTAAGTAGGAAATAAATAAATATATATTATATTTAAATAAATAAATAGATAGATAGATAGATACATACATACATACATACATACATACATACATACATACAAACATACTACACTGCACTATTTCAATATTCGACACTAGGTATGTTATTTATTAGTAGATTTCAGACTACACTACACTATAATTATAATAGCATACGGTTCATAGCACAACAATGTCGCTCGCCATACATTTATTTAGAACACGTTCATACTGGCGAGCTATATTTTTGTTTAAATGAAATCAGCTTAATACAAAATAACTTTGAATATATAAAAAAAAAAAAACAAAAAAAAAAAACACATACCTACCTAGGTATGTCATTTTTTTTTTTTTTTTTTTTTTTTTTTTTTTAAAAGGTCTTGGCTGGATTACTGATCATAATAATTTTTGTTTCATATTAATTAGATAAAAATGTACTTTCAAGTAATAAGCAATAATCGTGACAATTTATCAAATGATCAAAAATATCAGTTTATGCAGTGTAAGTGACGCCGCTCGCGCGCTTGCGCGTTTTGTGAATAAGTTTCGTTAGCTGTGCACCCCTCCCACTGACACAGCCACTCGCGGCGCGTATAAATACCACGGAATTCCGTGTCGGAACGACATTAAGTAGATTCTTTCGGCGCGCGCACTTCTGTACGCGTGTTTCGTTGTTTTCGTGAGTTGTTCTATAAACAAATCTTTCAATTATGTCTGGTCGCGGTAAAGGTGGCAAGGTGAAGGGAAAGGCAAAGTCCCGTTCCAACCGTGCTGGTCTCCAGTTCCCCGTGGGTCGTATTCACAGGCTGCTGCGTAACGGAAACTACGCCGAGCGCGTGGGTGCCGGCGCTCCTGTCTACTTGGCCGCCGTGATGGAGTATCTGGCTGCTGAGGTCCTCGAGTTGGCCGGCAACGCCGCGAGAGACAACAAGAAGACCAGGATCATCCCGCGTCATCTTCAATTGGCCATCCGCAACGACGAGGAGTTGAACAAGCTGCTCTCCGGTGTGACGATCGCTCAAGGTGGTGTGCTGCCGAACATCCAGGCCGTGCTACTGCCCAAGAAGACCGAGAAGAAGGCTTAAACGTGGTGCCGCGACGTTCAGACAGAACGTGGTGCTTCGTGCGAGTGCCCCCGCACGCGTACTTCGATATAATATTTATGACTATATATCTATTATGTCGGTTGCGCGATGCTCTCAGCTCGTATGCATACAAAACAAAAGGCCCTTTTCAGGGCCACAATATGATTCGTCAAATTAAAACAAAGACAATTTCTTTATAGGTGTTGTCGTCAAACAAAAACGTACCCCTACCTACTTAATGCTTAACGATTACAAGTAAGCTGAAACTATTATGTACATCATTATTGAACCGTAGTCACAATACCTACTTACTACCTACCACTCGGGTCATTCATTACACACAAAGTAGAGAGTTAGTACCTACCTCATATTGTAGTTTAATTTACTGAAAAAAAAAAAAAAATTATTGCTTTGCCCTCTCCTCACGAGTTAATTTATTAACAATATAATAATATTATGTAGTAGACCTTTAGGTAGGCAGTACAAAACGTTGTTGGGTTACCTACACTGTACCTAGTATGATAGAAATTAAGTATGATAGTTTTATACATCACTGCTGATAAGAACTGCTTATTTACACACAATACGAAATATCAAAATTTAAATTCATTATAAAAATAATATACACTACCTATTTCTAATGTAATTTTACATAGGTAGTTTTAGTTTTAATATTACCCTACTACCTACTGAGATGTAGTTTTTCTTTTTTTTTTTTACATTTTCAAAAATAATGACGAACACAAGCATCGCCCCGCCCCCTTCGTCTCCCTCCCGGGCATCCCCTCTCCCCGCGCGCTCGCTTCGGAGCGTTCTGATTGGTCCGCCGGTGCGTCGAATTTCTCATCGCTCGCCGCAACTGTGCGCCGCGAGCGTTAATATAAATACAACTGTTGAAACGGTTATGTTTTATGAGATGAGAGTGGCCGACCCACTGCCTACGAGTCCACACGTATAGTGCAGTGAGCTTCCGCGCGGACCGCAATTTTTAATCCGTTTTCTCTGTGCGTGTACAGGAGACCGTCGGTGCCTGTGCAGGCACAGAGAAAGCAGCCCCGGGCTGCCCGGCGCGTACGCGTCGTCGCGGTCGCGGAGGGCCACGACACCTAATGATGCCGAAACCCGGCAAGCGCGGCTCGCTTGGCCGCGATGCCGGGGCCGAGGAGGTACGACCGGCGTTGGACCGGGCACTGTCGTTGCCTAATTTAGGCGACGTATTGCCCGGTGCGCCGTCGGCCGGACCACCACCAAGACCCACCAAAAGTGGGAAGAAGAAGGGAGGGGGGGGATCGGGAACCGCTGTTGCTGCCGGCACACCGACGTCATCGGCGCCTGCGCGCGTTGCGCCAACGCCGTCGACGAGCCGACAGCACGCGGTCTCCATCCGCCCAGCCGCTTTTCGCCCGGTACCCATACAGGCCCCGGGACCTGCAGCGACACCAAGTCGCGCGCCGCATGCGCGCGCCGCCGCCCCGCTGGCGCGTGTCCCCGCGCCCGCACCACCCGCAGCGCCCGCAGCGCGGCACGCCGCGCCGCACGCGCGCCCCGCGCCACCCGCGCAGGCACCTATGCCGTCCGCGCGCACTCGCGCGCCCCCTGCCCGCACCGCGGCCCCACCGCCGCGGTTCGCATCGCCGCCGCAAGCTCCGCGCCCGGCCGCTCCGGGTCCCCGCCTCTCGCTGGCGGGACCGTCGCAGGCTGAGCGGGAGCGACCAGCAAGTGCAGGCCAATTCCGGCCGTCAACCACCACAACTAAGGTGCCCGCCTCGCCGGCACCTCCTCGGACCTCAGCGTACGATTCTCCGGCGATGTTGTCGGCATGTTCCTCACGCGTGGGGTCGAGCATGTCGATAGCATCTCTGGACTCGGCCGCCTCCGGTCGCGGAGACGTGTCTGGAGACACGACCCCGCGATCCGGGGGACGACCCATCGCGGGACGAGAGGAAGCCGCCGGCGACACACCTATGTCGCCGGCCTCACCAACGCCGTCGCTGGAATTTGGGTACGAGTTTCGACTCGATCCCAAACCACAGCGGCGACGTAGAAGCTCGGGCGAGACCGCGTCCGAGGAGGCAAAAAGGTACTGCCCTGACCCGCCGCGGCCACAGCGCGATAGCGCGCCGCGGGGTCGGGCGGTACCCATATCGCCAACCTTTGCCGACGCGGCCCGCCATACAACTCCGACGTCACCCACCACCGCAGGGGTAAGTGCTCATAGACGCTCCCCTGCCCCACTGACCTCCACTGCCCCCCTCGCTGCCCCCCCCGGCCCTGCACCGTCGGCGAATGCATCGACGACGAAGCAGAAACCAGGGAAGAAGCTCAAATACCCGCCGCTGGTAGCTGAGAGACTGCCGAACTGGGCCACCCATTTCCGGGCCATAGCTGGGAAACTGGGCCGGCCGCCTAATGCTCGGCCCTATGGGACCGGGGTGAGATTCACCCCGGACTCCGAGGAAGAGTATCGGCTGGTCCAGAGGTACCTAACTGGCCTGGAGAAGGAAGCAGGGGTGTCCTGGTTTGCGTACTCGCTACCAGCAGACAAAAACCTTAAGATAGCCATCCGCGGACTACCCGTGGATACCGACCCGGAGGAGATCGAGGCCGAACTCCGGGAGTTGGGATACCAGCCGGAGTACGTGCGCCACATCAAAGGCGCACAGGGACGACCCGGCTGCGTGTTTCACGCAATACTCAAGAGGACCCCGGACGTTCGAGCCATCTATGACACCGACACATTTATGATGATGCGCGGTGTCAAGATAGAGGCTTGGCGTGGGAAGCGTGGGCCTGCTCAGTGCCACCGGTGCCAACGCTTCAGACACAGCTCGCACCAGTGTCACCGCCCGCTCGCTTGTGTGCGATGCGGAGGTGAGCACGCGGCACGGGAGTGTCCGCGCCCGCGGGAGGAGCCGGCCACATGCGCAAATTGCGGGGGGCCACACCCCGCAAATAACATCAAGTGCCCCGTGTTCCTAAAAGAAACTAGGAACAAGCGAGCGGGGACCGTCGCCATCACGGCCACACGCCGGACACAGGCGGTCGCCGAGAGACCCCACGTGCCATCAGAGGCTCATGCCACGACGTTGATGGCGGCGGCAAACGAGCCCACTGAGAGACACCAAGCCTCTTCCTCGATGCGGAGGAGAAGAAAGAAGAAGCGGGGAGGGAAGGGTAAGAACCCACCCCCGCCTGCGATCCAAGAAGAAATCCCTACGGCCGACCCTGCCTACACCGCACAGGTCGTGTCGCAATCAATCACAACGGGCGAACCTACAACTAGCGCCATGACGGCACAGCGGACCGTCAAGGTACCAAAAAGGTTCGCCCAAAAGACGCCAGGCGCCGCGTCGACCGCGACCGCACCTAGCGCCAACACCACGGCGCGTCGGAATGTTGCAACTAAACCGACAGGTGCAAAGCCACAGACTAGCGGCGCCCACATTAAGACACCCAGTACGACAACTGCCACAGCGTACAACCGCAGTGATTTCACGACCTGTGCGATCCAGCTGCTGATGGACCTCATCAAGGCCATCAGGCAGGGTCAGGATGTGGAGACAGTCATCCTTGACGGTCTAGCCACTTTGCTTACCCTGTACAATGGATAGACCGTTAAGGATGTTACACTGGAATGCCCGCGGCCTAAGGGATAAGGTCGCCCCCCTCCGCCATCTCCTTCGGGAACAAAACATCGACGTGGCGCTTATTAGCGAGACGCTCCTGGGACCTGAGGATAGGGTCAGGTTCCCAGGATACCATGTTTATAGGAAGGATGAGAGGTCGGCTCAGCAAGTCCGCTACCGTGGTCTGGCGGTATTAGTGAGACGGAGAGTCGTCCATCAGGAGCTTCCCCTGCCGTCGCTTCGCACGCTGTATGCGCTGGGTGTACAGTTGCACGTCGCCGGCGAGGACGTCGACATCTACGCATGTTACAAGCCGCCCGCGACCTACCTCGATCTACCTGAGTTGCGGGCGCTTGTAAATAGCACACAACATGCAACTATCCTTGCTGGCGACCTTAACTGCAAGCACCCGGCGTGGAATAGTATGCAGGCGAATACCGGGGGAAGGCGACTCTTCGCGGACGCGGAAGCCTTCGGGTACTCGGTGGCCGGGCCGGAGACGCCGACCCATTACCCAGACGCAGCCCGGTACATGCCTGATGTGCTGGACGTCGTAGTCCACCGAGGGCTACACTGCCAGATCACCCAACAAGTGATAGACGACGAGTTACAGTCGGACCATCAACCTGTACTCGTCGTCCTATCGGGTATGCCGACCTCTTTGAGACCACTAGCGCCACGTCGATTAACGGACTGGACAGCCTTCGGAGAGATCCTAGACACCACCACGCCTACTCGGCCTATCGTCACCTCCGCGGACGTGGACCAGATGGCGGGCGATGTCACTGCCTGCATTCAAAGCGCCTTAGAAGCGGCGACTACGACGATGCCGCAGGGGAGAGGGCTACTGCCGCCCCTGCCGGCTTATATCACGACTATGATCGCCGTGAAGAGGCGCCTTCGCAGGCAGTGGCAACAACTCAGATGCCCAACGTTGAAGAGACAACTCAACCGTCTCGCGGAGAAGGTCAAGGCCGAGCTACAGGCCCACACCGCCGCGGGCTGGGAGGAACGTATAGAGGCTACAGTCGACAGCTGGCCGTCTGTACATAGACTCTGCCGCCAACTGAAGAATACCCCAGCCCCGGTGCGACCACTATTGGATAGCGGCGGGGCCCTCAAATATACGGCAGATGACCGGGCGGAGGTCTTCGCCATTCACCTGGAGCGTCAGTTTCAGCCGAACCCGACTAGCGAGCACGAACATGTCGCAGCAGTCGAGAAACACCTGGGAGACTACTTCGCAACGCCGATAGCTCCCGAGGAGAGCCCTATCTTCTTCTCGCCTGGCGTAGTTAGACGCGCCATCCTAAGAACAAAGCCTAGAAAGGCCCCAGGTGCAGACGGTATCACCAACACAGCGCTGCGCCACTTGCCGTACCGTGCAGTAGCGGCACTGGCGCGCCTGTTTACGGCGATACTGCGCACCGGGGCCTTCCCCGCCTTATGGAAGGAAGGGCGCGTCATAATGCTGCCCAAGGCGGGAAAGAATATCTTGAAGCCGGAGAGCTATCGGCCTATCACCTTGTTGCCCACAGTCTCCAAGGTGTTCGAAGCACTCCTGCTGCGACATCTCCAACCACACATCGAGCCACGTCCGGAGCAGTTCGGGTTCCGGGCTGAACACAGTACGACGCTTCAGTTGTCGAGGGTACTGCACCACCTCACAACCGCACACAACAAAAAGGAATACGCGGTAGCAGTATTCCTCGACATGGAGAAGGCCTTCGACCGAGTATGGCACGAGGGCCTAATCTTCAAGATGTCCACCACCGACGCGCCCCGCCGCGTGGTCAAGGTGGTGTCTAGTTTCCTCTCCCACAGGACCTTCAGGGTGGTGGTCGACGGGGCGCTATCTAGCGCCCGCCCCGTGCGCGCGGGCGTGCCACAAGGCAGCTGCGTGTCGCCGGCGTGTTACTCACGTTACACCGACGACATCCCCGCCACTCCAGACTCGATGCTCGCGCTGTATGCCGATGATGCCGCGTACATCACTACATCGCTTAACGCGAAGTACGCGGCCGTCAAAATGCAGCGCGCCCTCGACTTACTCCCCGAGTGGCTGTCGAAGTGGCGGCTTTCGGTTAACGTGGGTAAAACGCAGGCGCTTATCACCGGGTTCGCGCCCCTCCCACCACCACTGAAACTACATGGAGCCGACATCGAGTGGTCGCCCCGGGTGAAGTACCTGGGGGTCACCATCGATCGTCGGCTCACGATGGGGCAACATGTCCGCAACATTGTCGCGCAGGGTAAGGTCGCCCGCTACCTGCTCAAACCTGTGCTCTCATCCCGCATCCCGGCGCGTGTCAAATTGGGCGTGTACAAGCTGTACGTGCGCCCAATATTGACATACGCCGCCCCGGCGTGGTTCGCCCTCACGAGCGAGGGACACCGCAAGCAGCTCCGCACGCAACAAAACCTTGCGTTGCGGACTATAGTAGACGCCCCTCGTTTCGTGAGGAACGATGTCATTCACCGGGATCTCGGGATCGAGAGCCTGGATGAGTTTGTGCGGCGCCTAGCGAAGGGGATGTTCGCGCGTGCCGACGCGTCTGCCTGGCCCCATGTCAGGCAGATTGCGCCCTTGCATGCGCGCCCCCCCGACGCTAGACCCCTCCCGCGCGACCTGGCCGCGGACATTGCCCCCTCCATACCGGACTGACGCCTCGAGTGACCCGCAATCAGGTTACACGCGGGTCACTCGACACAATAAGACTCCACAAAAGTACACATACATACGTTACGTAGCGTGTTCTAAGTTAATATAGGCATGCTGCGTAACTAACACAGACACCCATTACTACACAGACGCCTATATATAACGCGTGCGGGCGCGACGCGGGCCGCGACGCACGCAACCACTGAGCGGCGGTACATTACACTACAAGCCGCTCATACATACACTACAGTTTCTCCCTCAAACCGCGAACGGCTAGATCTGTGACCGGGGCGAGGGAAAACTACACCTTTACGCTGTAGGAGCGTCGAGTCGGCATCTCCGTCGCTGGTCGTCACCCGCTGGGCCTCCCCCAGGAAACTGGGGGTCTCACCTGGCGGTGACAGACCGCCGAGATGCCGTGAAGAAAGCGGCGCTATAGACATAGCGTCGTGGCGCGCCTACAGAAACACTCAGAGCAACCATTTACACGGACGCGTTATAACTAACGCGTCCGAAAATATCAATAGCCCATTATCGGCGAATATAGTGACGGGCCCGCAGTTGCGGGCCGCGGTAAAGCACCCGCGGGCAAGGGGCGAAGCCCCGACCCCGCACGCCACGCCCCCTTACGGGGACGTAGCGACATCCCGCAGAGTTATGTTTTATACTGCGACTGAACTCCGTTTCGGTAGCACGTGTACTCGATAAATCCATAATGCCGCCCAAGACAAGTGGTAAAGCCGCCAAGAAGTCTGGCAAAGCCCAGAAGAATATCTCCAAGACCGACAAGAAGAAGAAGAAGCACAAGAGGAAGGAGAGTTACGCCATCTACATCTACAAGGTGCTGAAGCAGGTGCACCCCGACACCGGTATCTCCAGCAAGGCCATGTCTATCATGAACTCGTTCGTGAACGACATCTTCGAGCGCATCGCCGCCGAAGCTTCCCGTCTCGCCCACTACAACAAGAGATCGACCATCACGTCCAGGGAGGTGCAGACGTCCGTCAGGCTCCTGCTGCCCGGCGAGCTCGCCAAGCACGCCGTCAGTGAGGGCACCAAGGCCGTCACCAAATACACCAGCTCCAAGTAGAGAGCGGTCGGTAGGCTACCAAGAGCCGCCGACGCTCCGTCTCAACGCCGCCTCGTGTTTGTGTACAGTGTTAAATCCAGTGCGCTTGTTCGTGTGTCTGTCTTGTTGACTGTGGTGCGTGTTAATTGTGTCAGTGTCATCGTAATGTGCATACATACACACAAGTAGGTGGTACCTCCTACCCGCTGTGCGTCATGTATGTACGTACGAGACGCGCACGATGCACGTGCTACGAGCAAACAAACAGGCCGCGACAAACGTCTGGACGCGCACTCACAACGTGGGATGGCAGGAGTAAAAACAAAAGGCCCTTTTCAGGGCCACAAATATGTTCATGTGATAAATTCACGTTTCTTTAAATTTGATGCCAGTCAAAACGTTACTAACTAACTAACTACCTACCTACCTACCTACCTACCTACCTACCTACCTACACCTCTATATACATATTTCATTCAACAACAAATACAATATGCACAGGGCCTAAACGATAGCGTATTAAGATTGATTGCAAGTAAATGAGTAGTAGCAGGGCAGTCTTAACATGAAAAAGGCTTTAATAAGTTAGTTATATTATCATCATCAGTTATAATTATTATAAACACAATAATACAACAATAGGTACCTACATTTATTCTGTGTATGTACGAAAAATATAATGTATAGATAGGTATATTGTTTTCTTTGTTAATTCTTTATATACACTGCTAGAGAGAACGGTGTATTGTAAAAAAATAAAAAATAAATAAATATATATATAAGAAATAAATAAATAAATATATATATATATATAAATAAGTAAGTAAGTAACAGACATAGGTTTTAAAATAATTATTATTGAATTCATTGTTTAATTTTATAACAATTTTAGTTAGCTCGTTGTACTAAAGAGGGCGCGCAGGGGCGCGCGCGCTCCTGCCCGCTTAGTTGCTTTAGTATAAATAGTCCGAACGTGAACTCGCGATTTTCACTCGGCGCGCGGCAGCGGTAGCGGACGGACGTGTTTGTGGTTCGAGTGCTCCCGATTCCGGCTCTGTGGTTCCTGCTCTCAAGATTTCGTCGCACCTCGCGACGATCTTCTATAGTCCTATTTTTAATAGTGACTATCTTCAGCTACTAGCTGTGTGCCTTTTTCAAGGCACAGCTAGTATAGTATTTCTATTAATAGAAATAGTCGAAAAACGGTCGTCGGGTTTTTCTGTCCCCTTCAGGGAAAAACCACAGTTTCGTGGTCCTCGGTGGATACCTTACGGTGCCAACGAAGCCGAGTGGGGTGTTGACCCAATCACACCCGCCGATCCCCATCAGGGTGAGGCAGTCAGTTGGACGGGTCCCAGTGTTCGGCCTTGGGGGGTCTCCTAGTCGGCATTGGTGACAGTTTTCCTTCAACAGCCACACACCTGGTGTCGGTTGGGTGTGTCTACCCCTTCGCACCAGACCCATGTTAGGACCCCGTTGCACAAATAAGATAGGCAACGGGCCAAAGCAAGCTTAGGGCTCACCAGTAGGTACTCACCTCCCTGTCTATACCCGGCAGGGAGGGTCACACATCCCCGGACAAGTCCATCCGGGGAGATAGGTTTAGGGAATGTTAGGCTCCCCCGACATTTAAATATGCCGGTCGTCATCGATCCTAGTGCGGATCCCACCGCAAAGTCGGTGCTCCTCATTTTAAAAGTCCTCAAGACTATCCTGCAAAAGGAAAGTCTAGAGGAAAAATATGCCGATGAGGTCACTCAACTCCATCGCGCTATATTCCCCGACCTAGCCATCGCTGACTTCAGCGATGTCCTAGTAGCCCCTCACGCCCCTGAGAGCCCGCTCAGTCCGTCCGTTCCCTCCAGGGACATGGACGTCGACGAGCCCGCTACTCAGAGGCGGCCCGATACCCCAATGCCTGCTTCTTCAAAGCGGGCTGTCACCCCCTTCCCCACTATCCCACAGCTGTCCGACTCTGAGGCTAACCACTCTTCTTCCTCCCATTCCGATGACGAAGGCTTCGTGCCCGTCACCGGGAAGGGGAACAAGAGGAAGAAGAAGAAGCAGAGCACCACCCAGGCCACCAAGGTGGTCGCGGTGGAGGAACCTGCCTCTAGCCCCAGCTCCCCCATTCCCCCCACCCCCCCCGCGGTGCTCACCCCCACCGCCCTGACCCCTCTTACCCCCGCTCCATCCTCGAGTCAGGATGCCCCCATGCCCCCGGCTCCCTCTGCTTCTGGCACCCAGAAGAAGAAGATCCCCCCCCCTCCCCCTGTCTATATCCAGGACAAGGCGAAGTGGACCGATATCTCCAAGTGGTGCTGCGATCAAAAGATCGCTTACACCAGCGCCCGCAATACCCAACAGGGTATCAAGGTGACCATCCCGACGTCGAAAGACTATCGGGACATCACTCGACTCCTCCGTTCCAGAGGTGTGGCGTTCCACACCTTCTCCCTCCCCGAGGAGAAACAGACTCGCGTGGTGATCAAAAGGATCCCACGTGAAATCCCTTCCGCCGACATTAAGGATGACTTAACGTTACAGGGCATCCCTGTCGACGAAGTCCACCGCATGCACCGCGCCCGCAGTGGCGAGGCATTCGACATGGTCCTCGTGGTTTGTCCCCCCACCGAGGCCCGCATCCACCCGATATTCAATGTCAAAGCCATCTGCAACCTGACGGGCTTTGACATTGAAAAGCCCCACAAGAATTCCACGATCGGGCAGTGCCACCGCTGTCAACTTTACGGGCACTCGCAAAAGCATTGCTATGCTAAGCCCAGGTGCGTCAAGTGCCTGGGTGAGCACGGCACTGCGGACTGCACCCGCCCTAAAGACCGCTCGCTCTGCACGGAGCCTCCCAGCTGCGTGCTCTGCGGGCAGACAGGGCACCCCGCGAACTACAGAGGCTGCCCCAAAGCCCCCAAGGCTCCCTCCTCCAAGCTGGCAAAGCGCTCTGACGCTCGCCAGCAGAGGGAAGCCCCCTCGACCTACAAGGCCCCCTCCGCCCAAATTCCAGCAAGGCTTAGCCCCCAGAGGCCTAGCCCCTGGAATCAGCTGCAACATCAGCTGGCCTTCCCCTCCATGGGTACTCCCAAACCCCAACCCCCCCCCTCCCGCATCCCCCCACTCATGGACCCCCGTATTCGCGCTCCAGCGCCTCTCGTTCAGCCGCTTCCTGCTCCGGCAGTAGCCCGCCCCCCCCCTCCCCCTCCCCCCGCGGCTGCACTCGACCCCTTCTCGGTAATCACCACGTCTTATATGACGTTTTTCACCCCACGCGCTAGGCAAATGGCCGACGAGATCGTCGCTGCCAGAAATGCCAATGACGTGATGAGGATCCCCCAAATTTTCAACGCGTACCCGGAGATTACGCAAGCCATGTCCTCCCTCGCTAACCCATCTACCCCCCATTATGGATAATACACCCGTAGCTAGGTTCAAACCCCGATCCCTTAACTTAGGCTTCTTCAATGCCAACGGCATTAACGGTCAAAGAGATGAGATCGCGGAATTCCTCCGCGACCATCAGATAGATATCCTGCTAGTTCAGGAAACCTTCCTCAAACCCCGTAGGCGTAACCCATCCATAGCGAACTATCGCATAGTTCGCAATGATAGGACTCGCTGTCACAGAGGCGGCACCCTCATCTATTATAAAAAGGAGCTCTATTGTATCCCGATGGATCCTCCTGCCCTCGCTCAAATAGAAGTCTCTGTTTGCCGCCTAGGCATGACTGGCCATCAGCCGATCACCCTAGTCTCTGCCTACCTCCCTCCCCGCACCCCAGCTGCAGAGATTCCCCATGAGATCTCCAACGATCTCTCTTCCTTACTAGGCATGAGTGACTCCGTTATTATAGCGGGCGATCTCAATGCCAAACATCCGGCTTGGAATAGTACCAAAACTTCCTTCAGAGGTCGACTCTTACTCGACCTCTCTAATACCATGAACTTTGACGTCATCGCCCCGATGACTCACACTCACTTTCCCCATGACCCCAACCATTCCCCAGATGTCCTAGACACGGCGCTCCTTAAGAACGTCAACCTTAGGTTAAACTCAATAGAAACGGTGCAAGAGCTTACCTCTGACCACCGTCCAGTTGTCATGAAACTGGCCCCCCGCATAGGTCTCCCCGACCCCACTCAGCCCCCGGCCACCAGAAAGGTCACGGACTGGAGGAAAGTAGGCGAACTGCTGAAATCCAACACGTCCCCCCAGCTAGACTCAATCCCCGAGCAGTTCGACTCTGCCGCGGACACAGTGGCCGCGATCGACTCGCTCACGGACCACGTACAAACGGTTTTGAACGATTGTTCAAGGCAAGTTCCAGCGGAGGATAACTTCCGCTTCAAATTGCCGGCCGATGTACGTGATCTGATGACCGAGAAGAACGCGGCCACCCGTGCCTACAGCAACTTTCCCTGCCCCGCCAACAAATCTCACATGCGTTACTTACAACGTAAAGTAAGTTCTCGCATCGCTGAGCTGCGTGAAGCGGGCTGGGATAAGACGCTCAGCGACCTAGAACCGACTCATCTAGCTTTCTGGCAGCTCCAGAGGAAACTCCGGTCCCAACAGAGCGCCGCCATGCCCCCACTAGTCCGCCCAGATAGGACCATTGCTTTCGATGACGTCGACAAGGCCGAATGCCTAGCCGACAGTCTCGAGGCTCAATGCTCACCCAGCCTATTGCCAGTAGACCAAGCGCATCTCACTGAGATAGACGCTGAAGTCGAACGCAGACTCGCTCAACCCCCCGTAGAGGACCCTGACGATCCACTGCCCCCCGTCACCCCTGACGAGGTGCACGAGATCATCAAGGGTCTTAAAGTCCGCAAAGCCCCCGGTTCAGATGGTCTCACTAATAGAGTGGTCCAACTATTCCCAGCCCACTTGATAATGCTGTTGACCATCATCTTCAATGGTGCTCTCAACAACAACATCTTCCCCCAAACGTGGAAGGAAGCCACGGTCATAGGTATCCCTAAACCCGGCAAGCCCAAGAGCGAGCCCTCTAGCTACCGCCCCATCAGTCTGCTCAAGGTACTCGGAAAGATCTACGAGAGGCTTATTTATAAGCGTCTCAGAGACTTTGCCGAGACCAAGGGCCTCATACCGAATGAACAGTTCGGGTTCCGCACCCAACACTGCAGCATCCACCAGGCCCACCGCATAGTCGAGCATATAAGCGAAAGCTTCATGCGAGGCTCATTAGTCGGTGCGGTCTTCTTCGATATAGCGAAGGCTTTCGACAAAGTCTGGCACAACGGCTTAATATACAAGCTGTACCAACTCGGTGTGCCTGATCGTCTCGTGCTCATCTTACGAGACTTTCTGTCGAACCGCACCTTCCGCTACCGCATAGAGGGCGCCCTGTCCTCCCCCCGACCCATTCGTGCAGGTGTCCCACAGGGTTCTGTCATCTCCCCGCTCATCTTCACGCTGTTCACCAGCGATATCCCAAAGAGTAAGAAGGCACAGTTGGCTCTGTTCGCAGACGATACGGCCATCTACTCCAAGGGCCGTTGCCCCGATGCGATTCACCACACCCTCCAGGCCTCTGTCGACAAGCTCGGCGAATGGTTCAGGAAGTGGCGAATCGAAGTCAATCCCGACAAAAGTCAGGCGGTACTATTCTCCAAGCCGCGTAGGCTCCCCCCCCTCCCCGAGCCCCTCACCATGTTCGGCAAGCCGATCCCTTGGGAGAAGCAAGCCAAATACTTGGGTGTCGTCCTCGATAATCACCTCAATTTCAAAGAGCACATAAAGCAGGTCCGTTCGCGGGCCGCTTTCGCTCTAGGTAGGCTCCACTCCATCCTAAATGCAAAAAGCAAATTGTCACTTAGGTGCAAATTGCGCATTTACACGGCATGCATCCGCCCGATCATGACATATGCATGTGTCGTATTTGCCCACGCTGGGCCCCATCACATCCATAGGTTACAAGCCCTCCAAAACCGATTCCTCCGTAAAGCTACGGGTGCCCCATACTACGTCCGAAACGTAGCCCTCCACCTCGATCTTAAAATCCCCACCATAGCCCAATTCATGAAACGCCTTTCCAAGCGTTTCTTTGACTCTGCCGCCAAGCACCGCAACCCCCTGGTTGTGAAGGCGGCCAACTATATCCCCTCTCGCATTAGTCGTACTCGCCGTCCGAGGCACGCACTGACCGACCCCGACGACCCCATAACTCTCCTCCAGGAGAGTAATAGGGCCACTAGTACGGTTCTTAAAACCAAACGTCGTCCGACATTCCGACCTCGCCGTCGAGGTCCTCCGCGATCGCGACCGCGACCCCAATCCGATCAGACTCCTCCCCCCCGACCCTTGCCAGACGACCCGACGCCAGCCCGGGCTGACGTAGTGCCGTCAGTAGTCTTAAACTCCCCGATCCAGCCTGTCCCGACTTGCTGCCCTCCCACCAGCGACGCCCTAAGCCGAGGTCCGTACCCCGCAGGGGGTGCCCCTAGCGAGCAGTCGCTTAGTTTTAGTTAGTTTTAGTTTTTATGCCCCTGGCTGGAGGCTTTAAGTTAGCTTAGAGCATCTCCGCAGGACAGTCCGGTTAAGTAGTCAATACCTTAGTGGTAAAACTATGAGATGCCATTCCAAAAAAAAAAAAAAAAAAAACTCGCGATTTTATTCCGTCTCGTACGTTCGAAGTGTGTAGGTTCGCGCGCGTCCGTTGCGTGTATTTTCAGTTGATCTATTATTATTTATCTTTCGTTTCGTGTTTACAATGGCGCGTACTAAGCAGACCGCTCGTAAATCCACCGGTGGTAAGGCGCCGAGGAAACAGCTCGCCACCAAGGCTGCGCGCAAAAGCGCACCGGCCACCGGTGGCGTTAAGAAACCCCATCGCTACAGGCCCGGCACTGTGGCCCTCCGTGAGATTCGTCGCTACCAGAAGAGTACCGAACTGCTGATCCGCAAGCTTCCGTTCCAGCGTCTCGTGCGTGAGATCGCGCAGGACTTCAAGACCGATCTCCGTTTCCAGAGCTCCGCTGTTATGGCGCTGCAGGAGGCTAGCGAAGCTTATCTCGTCGGTCTCTTCGAAGACACCAACCTGTGCGCGATTCACGCGAAGCGCGTCACCATCATGCCCAAAGACATCCAGTTGGCGCGCAGGATCAGAGGCGAACGCGCTTAAACTGCTAACGTCACAATACACATCGCCCTCCACGTAGACTGCCTTCGTGCAGTGCAACGTGTCTGTGGCTGTGGCTGTGCGTTCACATAAAAGGCCCTTTTCAGGGCCACATATATATCGGATAATTAAATGTTTCTTTATATCAGACGTCACAAAAACGCTACCTACCTACCTACCTACCTACCTACCTACCTACCTACCTACATACATACATACATACATACAAAACGAAACAAACACCTAAGTAATACTAAACTTATAAGTAAATTACATAATTATACATAACAACAATGAATAAAGTCGAGAGAGAGAGAAAAACAGTCGCCCAATTTTTTCGTCATATTATAATGGATGATTTTAAAAAGTTAACGTTTCATGCCTATAGTATTTAGGCTACGATCGATCTATGATAATAATGTTGTGTATTATTATTATAACGGCATAGGTACTTTAGATACTTGGTTTTATTTATTTTAACTTTTTATGGGGGACGAAAAAAAAAAAAAAAAAAAAATATATATATATATCATGTAAGTTCTGTTTTAAGAGACAGACATCGTCCAATCAACGAGGAGCGCCTGCTCGCCTCGCCCCGCGCACCTCACGTCTCTGTTCCCCCCGCCCGCTGAGCTCCGCGTTTAGTATAAATATAACGCCCGACGGGCCAAATTTTTAAGTCAGTCGCTCGCGTCGTTCGTGTGCGCTATCTCGTGTCGAGTTTGTTATCGTGTTATTTTGAAACCCCACTGCAAAGAAGATGACCGGTCGCGGTAAGGGAGGAAAGGGTCTGGGAAAAGGAGGAGCCAAGCGTCACAGGAAGGTACTTCGTGATAACATCCAAGGTATCACGAAGCCCGCCATCCGTCGTCTGGCCCGCAGAGGCGGCGTGAAACGTATCTCCGGTCTGATCTACGAAGAGACTCGCGGTGTGCTTAAAGTGTTCCTAGAGAACGTCATTCGCGACGCCGTCACTTACACCGAGCACGCCAAGAGGAAGACCGTCACCGCCATGGACGTCGTCTACGCTCTGAAGCGCCAGGGTCGCACCCTGTACGGTTTCGGCGGTTAAACACCTGCTGCATGCCCCGCGTGTACGTGTTGCCTGCGCAACCAGCTCTACATACTGTGGTGGACGTGTGTGTGTTGTGTTTGTTGTGAACATAATCATACCGTTCAACCATACGTATGTAGACGCGCACATAAAAAAGGCCCTTTTCAGGGCCGCATATGATTCGATATTATTAAATATGTTTCTTGAGTGGAATTGTCCTAAAAACGTACCTCTACCTACCTACCTACCTACCTACTTACTTACATGTATGCAAGTACCTACCATTATTGTACTGCGAGTGACATTCATTCAATTCGTTACCAATACTCACTAGGCATCGTACCTACCTACCTACCTACCTACCTACCTACTTAGGTTTTGGAGTTTTTAATGAAATATCGTAATTATATTAATTATTAATATATCCGATTTATTGTTATCTTACAATTACCAACTTGCTTCCTTTAAACTTAAGTACTAAATTATAGTTGATGCTTGTTGTTGTTGTTGTTCTTCTACGTGTGAAAAGCCCATCGCCCGCCATTCACCGAGTGAGGTGTACTGTACAGTAGGTGGGTATACTGGAATTGAAAAATAAAAGCAAAACATTAGTAAATACTTACGTTGTAGAACATCTACCTACCTACTTACTTACCTACCTACCTACCTACCTACTCGTTTGATCGCCCCACGGTGCGCGTGCCGTATGTTTATGTCGCGTTGTTATTGCAATTTTGATCGCATCTAATGTGAAGATGTTTTTTTTTTTTTTTTTTGTTGTTTTTTATTTACGTGTCTTTTTTATTTCGCGTATCTTTAATAGTAATTATTTTATAATATAGGTACTTAAGTACCTAGCCGTATTACGGGCGGGCTGGCTGCTTACTGTGAAGAGAACGCGGTACACGGGCCGCCAGCCGCGCACGGTACTGGCGCGCCCGCCGAGCGGGAGTACGTCTATTGTCGTTTTACACACTGTTTAATACGCTTTCCGATGCGATTATACCGATCCGTGCACTGTCCACTCGTCGAAGGGCACTCTCGTCTTTTAATATTACTATATTAATAGGTTGCACGTCCTGGACGGAGTCGTCCGTCCTTAACAGTTCGGCGCTCGCGGTGTTTTACGACGCTTCACTTTTAGGTCGATAATACCTTCGCGAGACGGTGTGATATCGACGAAGTCCTGTCACCACACAAGCTCGATATCCTCCCTGTTGACGCGTCGACCTCGATCGCCACTAACTATCACTTTTATAGAGAAAATAACGATTTGAACACGACCCGACCTGCGCTTCGTACGCAGTCGCCAAAATAAAACACCGCCACGGGCTAAACGCGCACCTCACTCGCCCCGAATTCCCACACCCGCATCGTCAACTTCATGACCTATCCGAAACCGTTCAATCTCGTTGCACTCGGCGCCGTTAACCATTCTTTTTCTTTGTTTTATTAGATACGTGTTAGTGAAAACTTTCAAGCGTTCATACGAGAAAACGTCCCGCGACATCACGGCGCTCGTTACGGTAAAGTTCCGTCGTACCTAAGCGTACGTTTACGAAATTCGTAAAACCTATAAGTGGCGACATCTAAGTCTCTCTCTCTTTATACGTCTTATTATCGTCACTCCACTCGTGTTGTCAGTGTGAATTTATTAACTACTACTTAAAATACAATGGCAGATACCGCAGTCGCTACCGAGGCTCCCGCGCCCGCTACACCGGCGAAGAAGCAGGCGAGGCAGGCCGGCGGCGCCGGCGCCGCTAAGAAACCGAAGGCGAAGCCGACCCATCCCAAAACATCCGAGATGGTCAACAACGCCATCAAGGAGATGAAGGAGCGCAGCGGATCTTCCCTGCAGGCGATCAAGAAGTACATCGCCGCGCAGTACAAGGTCGACGCGGAGAAACTGGCTCCGTTCATCAGAAAATATCTGAAGAGCGCCGTCGAATCTGGTGCACTGATCCAGACCAAGGGCAAGGGTGCCTCCGGCTCCTTCAAGCTCGAGTCGAAATCGCACCACGCCAAGAAACCCGCCGGTGCCGCTGGAAAGGCCGCCGGCAAGGCGCCCGCCGCCGCCGCGAAGACGAAGAAGGCGACCGCCTCTGCGGCCGGCGCCAAGACCAAGAAGGCAGCGGCCGCCGCCGCCTCTGCCGCCTCCGGTTCACCTGCAAAGTCCAAGGCATCGGCAGCCGCCGCCGCCAAGGACAAGAAGGCCGCCGCCGCTAAGAAGAAGCCGGCACCCAAGAAGGCCGCCGCCCCCGCTAAGGCGAAGGGAGGCGCCGCTCCCAAAGCTAAGAAGACAGCGAAGCCGCCGACCAAGAAACCTAAAGCGCCTAAACCCAAGAAGGCTGCGGCTACACCCAAGTCGAAGCCGGCAGCCAAGAAAGCGTCCGCCGCTAAGAAGTAAGCTACGGTCGCGTTCGCGTTACACCGGCGACGGCGACGACGACGACGACAGCGGCGCAGAGTCGGCTGACCACGCCACCATCATCAATACAACACAACAACAACAACAGCAACAGCTGATGAGTGATAGTGACAAGTGTGCGTGCGCGTCTTACCTATCTTCAACCTACTGTGTGTGATGATGTTTTGTATAATACCTAATATTATAAACACACTGTAGAGAGAGGCGCGCGCGCGTGCTTTGTGCGTTTGTTTTCATCATCGTCCAACCGCGCGCACGCAGTACGTACGCGTCTATCGTCCTCGGGAAGGAGGGTGCGGAACGCGCTCGACGTGTCTCAAGCTCGTCACCAACGATTCATCGGAAGCAAGCAAGCAAGCAAGCAACTGAAGAAACCACGGACGACGGCACCGAGATGCTTAGCGCGCGTGCATGCGCTCACCACACCAAAAAGCCCTTTTCAGGGCTAACAATAATATCATGAATACGAACAGTATTCGTTTCTAAAACACAGAGAGTCAAAACGTTGTAAAATACCTAATAACATACGCACTTATATACATACACGAAATAACTCCTAAAATAATTTAGGTAGGTACCTATCTAAGTAGGAAATAAATAAATATATATTATATTTAAATAAATAAATAGATAGATAGATAGATACATACATACATACATACATACATACATACATACATACAAACATACTACACTGCACTATTTCAATATTCGACACTAGGTATGTTATTTATTAGTAGATTTCAGACTACACTACACTATAATTATAATAGCATACGGTTCATAGCACAACAATGTCGCTCGCCATACATTTATTTAGAACACGTTCATACTGGCGAGCTATATTTTTGTTTAAATGAAATCAGCTTAATACAAAATAACTTTGAATATATAAAAAAAAAAAAACAAAAAAAAAAAACACATACCTACCTAGGTATGTCATTTTTTTTTTTTTTTTTTTTTTTTTTTTTTTTTTTTTTTTTAAAAGGTCTTGGCTGGATTACTGATCATAATAATTTTTGTTTCATATTAATTAGATAAAAATGTACTTTCAAGTAATAAGCAATAATCGTGACAATTTATCAAATGATCAAAAATATCAGTTTATGCAGTGTAAGTGACGCCGCTCGCGCGCTTGCGCGTTTTGTGAATAAGTTTCGTTAGCTGTGCACCCCTCCCACTGACACAGCCACTCGCGGCGCGTATAAATACCACGGAATTCCGTGTCGGAACGATTGACGACTCTCGACGCGCGCCAGCGGCAGCGGTCGGACGTGTGCGCAGTGCGGTACGAGTGCTCTCCCGATTCCGGTTCCAAGCGATCCTGAATTCAAGACTTCATAGTGTTATACTTTGTTATTCATAGTAAAATATATTTATATTTTATTATTTATAGCAAAATTATAACGACTATCTTCAGCTACTTGCTGTGTGCCTTTTTCAAGGCACAGCTTGTAAAGGTTTCGATAACAGTTACCCGTCATACAAACGTACGTCGTGTTGTTGGCCCCTTCTGGGTAAAACCACAGTTTCGTGGTCCTCGGTGGATACCTATACGGTGCCAACGAAGCCGAGGGGGTGTTGACCCAGACGCACCCGCCGATCCCCTTCAGGGTGAGGCAGAAAGTTGGACGGGTCCCAGTGTTCGGCCTTGGGGGGTCTCCTAGTCGGCATTGGTGACAGTTTTGCTTTCACAGCTACACACCTGTTGTGGTCGGGTGTGTCTACCCCGACACTACAGACCCTGTTAGGACCCCGTTGCACAAATAAGATAGGCAACGGGCAAAAGCAAGCTTAGGGCTCACCTTAGGTACTCAACCTCCCTGTCTATACCCGACAGGGAGGGTTTACACATCCCCGGGCTTCCCTCCCGGGGAGTTAGAGTTAGGCATAAATGTTAGGAGAAAGTCCCTAAAAATTATTAGTCATGTCTGTCACGGAGAAACCCTCTCCGCTGACGTTGCGAGTGTTCGCATTGTTAGTAAAAATGCGGGCCAAGCCCTCTGACGAGGAAAAGGCCGCATTAGACATAGAGTTCGACGCTCTATTAAAAATCTTAGGTCCGATTCTCGGTCACTCTGACCCTAACATCGCTGATTTCAGCGATGCCCTCTCCCAGTCCCTTCCGGTAATTGAGCTGGAAGACCCTTTCGTCCGCTCCCCTAGCCCGGCCTTCAGCCCAGCCTTCAGCCCCGCGATAGTAGAGTCTATGGACACTACTGAACCGGCCGCTTCTTCTAAGCGCGCCGCGACCCCGTACCTCTACGCCTCTGACACAGAGAATGCCTCTCCTGCTTCCTCTTCCTCTCATTCCGAAGACGACGGGTTTACCCCAGTCCTAGGAAAGGGGAGCAAAAGGAAGAAGAAGAGACAAACCTCTAGCCAAGCGAATAAGGTCATCGCCGTCGATGACGTAATTTCCCCCACCCCTACCCCCGTAGCACAAGTAGCCGGTACTGCGCCTAGTAGCGCTACCGTTGCTAATCTTTCTTCCCCCTCCACCTCCCGCGCCGCGACCGTTGCACATGTTGCTACCCCAGTCCCGTCCGCTTCGAGCTCTAAGAAGCTCCCTCCCCCACCCCCCGTGTTCATTCAGGACAAGGGGAAGTGGACCGAAGTGTCCAAGTGGTGCGTCGATCGAAAGATCGACTTCACCAATGCCCGATCTACCCTACAGGGTATCAAAATTCAAGTTCCGACCGCGAACGATTATCGCGAACTTACAAAGCTCCTGAGAGCGAGAGGTGTGTCATTCCACACCTTCTCGCTCCCAGAAGACAAACAGATTAGGGTCGTTATTAAACGAATCCCTAAGGAAATCCCCGCCGCCGATATAAAAGCCGACCTTCAGTCGCAAAATATCCCCGTAGACGAAGTCCACCGTATGCACCGCTCGCGTGGCGGTGAAGCATTCGACATGGTTCTTGTCGTCTGCTCTCCCGTTCAGGGGCATCACCCCATTTTTAATATTAAATCTCTATGTAGTCTAGTCGGTTTCACTATAGAGAAGCCAAAGAAAAACGGTAACATAGGCCAATGTCACCGTTGCCAATTATACGGGCACTCGCAGAAGCATTGCCATGCGAAACCCAGGTGCGTAAAGTGCCTGGGCGAGCACGGCACTGCTGACTGCCCCCGTCCCAAAGACCGCGCTCTGTGTCTCAGCCCTCCCAGCTGTGTACTATGCGGACAAGAGGGTCATCCGGCCAATTACCGTGGCTGCTCAAAGGCCCCCAAGTCGAGTTCTCCCAAGCTCATAAAGCGTGCTGACAATCGTCAGCAAAGGGAATGCCCCACCGCCCCGTCATCTCAAATCCCCCAGAGGCTTAGCCCTCAGAGACCCAGCCCGTGGAATAAGCTCCACCATCACGAGGTCTTCCCGGCCTTGGCTACCGCGAAGCCCCCCGCCCCTCATACCCCTCTCTATTCCCTCATGGATCCGCGTATCCGTGCCCACCCTCCAGCGCACCTAGCGCCTCCCGCGCACTATGCGCCCCCTCCCCCCCCCCCACCCCGCGCCCTCTGCGCCCCCCGCAAAAAGCGCTCCCGCTCCCGTAGCGCAGCGCCCCACCCCTACTCCCGTGGCTTCCCAATCTAAACCACCCTCCGACCCATTCAACGTGATTTCCTCCACGTTCATGATTTTCTATTCCCCTCGCGCTATTCGAATGGCCGCTGAAATTCAGCATGCCAGAGATAGGTGTGACTTTGATCAGGTCAGAAGGGTCTATAACGCGTACCCGGAGATTACGCAAGCCCTAAGTTCCATCGCTAACGGTACCTATAATGGATAAAGCCATCATTGATAGAGTTAAACCCCGATCCCTCAGAATAGGCATCTTCAATGCAAACGGCATAAGAAGTCAACGAGACGAGATCGCTCTCTTTCTCCGCGACCATAAAATAGACATTCTCCTAGTACAGGAAACTTTCTTAAAACCGTGTCACCGCAATCCCTCCATAGCCAACTATCGTTTAATCCGAAACGATAGATCGCGTTGTCACAGAGGCGGTACCCTCATCTATCACAAAAAGGAGCTATATTGCATCCCAATGGACCCCCCTACCCTCTCTCGCGTAGAAGTCTCCATTTGCCGCCTAGGCATGACAGGTCACCAACCGATCACTCTAGTGTCGGCGTATATCCCTCCCGCTGACTCGGAGGACTTTCAGTCCCTCTCGAGCGATCTCACCCTTCTTTTGAGCATGAGTAGCTCCGTTTTAATAGCGGGCGACTTCAATGCCAAACATCCCGCGTGGAATAGTACCACAACGACCACGAGAGGGCGACACTTGTTCGACCTCTCATCCACCCTGACCTTTGACGTCATCGCCCCGATGACTCCCACTCACTATCCTCACGATCCCAATCATACCCCCGACATACTCGACTTGGCGCTCCTTAAGAACGTCAATCTACGTTTAGATTCAATAGAAACGGTAGACGAGCTAGTCTCTGACCACCGCCCAATAGTCATTCAACTGGCCCCCCGCATAGGTCTACCTGACCCCTCTCAACCCCCCGCCACTAAAAGAATCACGGACTGGAAGAAAGTAAGCGAAAAGCTGAAATCCAACACGTCCCCCCAGTTAGACTCTATCCCCGATAAGTTTGACTCTACCGCAGACACGACGGCCGCGATCGACTCGTTAACTGATCACGTACAATCTGTTGTGAACGAATGTTCAAAGGAGGTCCCAGTGACAGAAGACTGTCGCTGGAGGCTTCCACAGGATGTGCGTGACCTGATAACAGAGAAGAACGCGGCCACTCGTGCCTATAGCAACTTCCCCTGTTCCGCAAACAAAGCTCATATGCGCTATTTACAGAGATCTGTAAAGAAACGTGTACAAGAGCAGCGTAATGCGGGATGGGATAGGATGCTTAGCGAATTAGAGCCAACTCATCAAGCCTTCTGGGATCTCACCAGAAAGCTCAAATCCGATCAATGCGCTAGTATGCCCCCCTTAGTACGCCCCGATAAGTCCATCGCGTTTGAGGACCAAGAAAAGGCAGAATGCCTAGCAGACAGCCTAGAGGCTCAATGCTCCCCCAGCTCCCTACCTGTAGACCAAGCTCACCTCGATGAGGTGGACGCTGAAGTCGAACGTAGAGCTTCCCTCCCCCCGGTTGACGACCCCGATGACCCCCTGCCCCCCGTCGCTCCAGACGAGGTGCACGAGATCATCAAAAGTCTCAAAATCCGTAAGGCCCCCGGCTCAGACGGAATCACCAATAGGGTGATTCAACTGTTCCCAGCCCACCTTATCATGCTACTGACCACCATCTTCAATGGTGCTCTAAGCAATAACATCTTCCCCCAAGCGTGGAAAGAAGCCACAGTCATTGGTATCCCGAAGCCCGGCAAGCCCAAGTCGGATCCTTCGAGTTACCGTCCCATTAGTCTGCTCAAGGTACTAGGCAAAATCTATGAGAGGCTTATTTATAAGCGTATCAGAGATTATGCAGAGACCAAGGGCCTAATCCCCCAAGAACAGTTCGGCTTTCGAACTGAGCACAGTAGCGTGCATCAGGTACACCGGATCATAGAATACGCAAGCGCCGGCTTCCAGCGCGGTAGTATGACCGGTGCAATTTTCTTCGATATTGCGAAAGCATTCGACAAAGTCTGGCACAACGGATTGATATACAAGCTATATCAACTCGGTGTGCCGGATCGTCTAGTACTCATAGTACGGGACTTTTTGTCGAACCGCACATTCCGCTATCGTATCGAAGGAGCTATCTCCTCCCCCCGACCCATTCGTGCGGGAGTCCCTCAGGGCTCAGTAATCTCCCCACTTATATTCACGCTGTACACTAGCGATATCCCAAAGAGTAGAAATGCGCAGCTAGCTCTGTTCGCAGACGACACTGCCATCTACTACAAGGGATTCAGAAATGACAATATACGAATCACCCTCCAGAGAGCTGTCAACAATCTTGGCGCCTGGTTTCGAAAGTGGCGTATTGAAGTCAACCCTGACAAAAGCCAAGCGGTATTCTTTCAGAAACCGCGACGCGCTTTCGATCTCCCCCCCCCACCTCCAATCACCATGTTTGGCAAGCCGATCCCTTGGGAGAAGCAAGCTAAATACTTGGGTGTAATATTGGACAAACATCTTTCGTTTCGAGAGCACATAAAGCAGGTCCGCGCTCGCGCCGCTTTTGCTCTAGGTAGACTCCACTCAATTCTAAATGCACGTAGCAAATTGTCACTCAAGTGCAAATTGCGTACGTACACGACGTGCATTCGCCCCATCATGACCTATGCGGGTGCGGTATTTGCCCACGCGAAACCCAACCATATCCATAGGATGCAAACGCTCCAAAACCGATTCCTTAGAAAAGCCACGGGAGCCCCCTGGTTCGTTCGTAACGAGATCCTACATCTCGATCTAAAGATGCCCACCATCAAACAGTTTCTAAAACGCCTCTCAAAGCGTCACTTTGATTCAGCGGTCAAACATCGCAACCCTCTGGTTGTCGATGCCGCTAGCTATGTCCCGTCCAATATTAGTCGTATTCGCCGACCAAGGCAAGCCCTGTCCGACCCTGATGATCCTATCACCCTCCTCCAGGAGAGCCGTAGGGAGACCAGCACCTTACAGATATACAAACACAGACGCCTACCGTCATTCCGACCTCGCCGTCGAGGTCCAGCACGACCAACGCGATCCCGATTAAATTCGTCCCCCCGTCCCTTGTCCGATGATGTGCCAGCCCGCGCCGAAGCTGAGCACGTAGCTTTAAATTCCCCGTCTAATAATAATAATGATCCGATATTGATCCAGCCTGTCCCATCTTGCTGTCCTCCCGTCAGTGACGCCCTAAGCCGAGGTTCGTACCCCACAGGGGGTGCCCTTAGCGAGCGTTCACTTAGCTTTAATTTAGAATAGTTTGTTATAAGCCCCTGGCTGGAGGCCCTGAGAGTAGTTCTTAAGGCAGCCACAGGAAAGTCCGGTTAAGCAGTACGATCTTCTCTAAGATCAACTGCGAGATGCCATTTTAAAAAAAAAAAAAAAAAAAAAAAAAAAAATGTCGGAACGACATTAAGTAGATTCTTTCGGCGCGCGCACTTCTGTACGCGTGTTTCGTTGTTTTCGTGAGTTGTTCTATAAACAAATCTTTCAATTATGTCTGGTCGCGGTAAAGGTGGCAAGGTGAAGGGAAAGGCAAAGTCCCGTTCCAACCGTGCTGGTCTCCAGTTCCCCGTGGGTCGTATTCACAGGCTGCTGCGTAACGGAAACTACGCCGAGCGCGTGGGTGCCGGCGCTCCTGTCTACTTGGCCGCCGTGATGGAGTATCTGGCTGCTGAGGTCCTCGAGTTGGCCGGCAACGCCGCGAGAGACAACAAGAAGACCAGGATCATCCCGCGTCATCTTCAATTGGCCATCCGCAACGACGAGGAGTTGAACAAGCTGCTCTCCGGTGTGACGATCGCTCAAGGTGGTGTGCTGCCGAACATCCAGGCCGTGCTACTGCCCAAGAAGACCGAGAAGAAGGCTTAAACGTGGTGCCGCGACGTTCAGACAGAACGTGGTGCTTCGTGCGAGTGCCCCCGCACGCGTACTTCGATATAATATTTATGACTATATATCTATTATGTCGGTTGCGCGATGCTCTCAGCTCGTATGCATACAAAACAAAAGGCCCTTTTCAGGGCCACAATATGATTCGTCAAATTAAAACAAAGACAATTTCTTTATAGGTGTTGTCGTCAAACAAAAACGTACCCCTACCTACTTAATGCTTAACGATTACAAGTAAGCTGAAACTATTATGTACATCATTATTGAACCGTAGTCACAATACCTACTTACTACCTACCACTCGGGTCATTCATTACACACAAAGTAGAGAGTTAGTACCTACCTCATATTGTAGTTTAATTTACTGAAAAAAAAAAAAAAATTATTGCTTTGCCCTCTCCTCACGAGTTAATTTATTAACAATATAATAATATTATGTAGTAGACCTTTAGGTAGGCAGTACAAAACGTTGTTGGGTTACCTACACTGTACCTAGTATGATAGAAATTAAGTATGATAGTTTTATACATCACTGCTGATAAGAACTGCTTATTTACACACAATACGAAATATCAAAATTTAAATTCATTATAAAAATAATATACACTACCTATTTCTAATGTAATTTTACATAGGTAGTTTTAGTTTTAATATTACCCTACTACCTACTGAGATGTAGTTTTTCTTTTTTTTTTTTACATTTTCAAAAATAATGACGAACACAAGCATCGCCCCGCCCCCTTCGTCTCCCTCCCGGGCATCCCCTCTCCCCGCGCGCTCGCTTCGGAGCGTTCTGATTGGTCCGCCGGTGCGTCGAATTTCTCATCGCTCGCCGCAACTGTGCGCCGCGAGCGTTAATATAAATACAACTGTTGAAACGGTTATGTTTTATACTGCGACTGAACTCCGTTTCGGTAGCACGTGTACTCGATAAATCCATAATGCCGCCCAAGACAAGTGGTAAAGCCGCCAAGAAGTCTGGCAAAGCCCAGAAGAATATCTCCAAGACCGACAAGAAGAAGAAGAAGCACAAGAGGAAGGAGAGTTACGCCATCTACATCTACAAGGTGCTGAAGCAGGTGCACCCCGACACCGGTATCTCCAGCAAGGCCATGTCTATCATGAACTCGTTCGTGAACGACATCTTCGAGCGCATCGCCGCCGAAGCTTCCCGTCTCGCCCACTACAACAAGAGATCGACCATCACGTCCAGGGAGGTGCAGACGTCCGTCAGGCTCCTGCTGCCCGGCGAGCTCGCCAAGCACGCCGTCAGTGAGGGCACCAAGGCCGTCACCAAATACACCAGCTCCAAGTAGAGAGCGGTCGGTAGGCTACCAAGAGCCGCCGACGCTCCGTCTCAACGCCGCCTCGTGTTTGTGTACAGTGTTAAATCCAGTGCGCTTGTTCGTGTGTCTGTCTTGTTGACTGTGGTGCGTGTTAATTGTGTCAGTGTCATCGTAATGTGCATACATACACACAAGTAGGTGGTACCTCCTACCCGCTGTGCGTCATGTATGTACGTACGAGACGCGCACGATGCACGTGCTACGAGCAAACAAACAGGCCGCGACAAACGTCTGGACGCGCACTCACAACGTGGGATGGCAGGAGTAAAAACAAAAGGCCCTTTTCAGGGCCACAAATATGTTCATGTGATAAATTCACGTTTCTTTAAATTTGATGCCAGTCAAAACGTTACTAACTAACTAACTACCTACCTACCTACCTACCTACCTACCTACCTACCTACACCTCTATATACATATTTCATTCAACAACAAATACAATATGCACAGGGCCTAAACGATAGCGTATTAAGATTGATTGCAAGTAAATGAGTAGTAGCAGGGCAGTCTTAACATGAAAAAGGCTTTAATAAGTTAGTTATATTATCATCATCAGTTATAATTATTATAAACACAATAATACAACAATAGGTACCTACATTTATTCTGTGTATGTACGAAAAATATAATGTATAGATAGGTATATTGTTTTCTTTGTTAATTCTTTATATACACTGCTAGAGAGAACGGTGTATTGTAAAAAAATAAAAAATAAATAAATATATATATAAGAAATAAATAAATAAATATATATATATATATAAATAAGTAAGTAAGTAACAGACATAGGTTTTAAAATAATTATTATTGAATTCATTGTTTAATTTTATAACAATTTTAGTTAGCTCGTTGTACTAAAGAGGGCGCGCAGGGGCGCGCGCGCTCCTGCCCGCTTAGTTGCTTTAGTATAAATAGTCCGAACGTGAACTCGCGATTTTCCCCGGTTCAGATGGTCTCACTAATAGAGTGGTCCAACTATTCCCAGCCCACTTGATAATGCTGTTGACCATCATCTTCAATGGTGCTCTCAACAACAACATCTTCCCCCAAACGTGGAAGGAAGCCACGGTCATAGGTATCCCTAAACCCGGCAAGCCCAAGAGCGAGCCCTCTAGCTACCGCCCCATCAGTCTGCTCAAGGTACTCGGAAAGATCTACGAGAGGCTTATTTATAAGCGTCTCAGAGACTTTGCCGAGACCAAGGGCCTCATACCGAATGAACAGTTCGGGTTCCGCACCCAACACTGCAGCATCCACCAGGCCCACCGCATAGTCGAGCATATAAGCGAAAGCTTCATGCGAGGCTCATTAGTCGGTGCGGTCTTCTTCGATATAGCGAAGGCTTTCGACAAAGTCTGGCACAACGGCTTAATATACAAGCTGTACCAACTCGGTGTGCCTGATCGTCTCGTGCTCATCTTACGAGACTTTCTGTCGAACCGCACCTTCCGCTACCGCATAGAGGGCGCCCTGTCCTCCCCCCGACCCATTCGTGCAGGTGTCCCACAGGGTTCTGTCATCTCCCCGCTCATCTTCACGCTGTTCACCAGCGATATCCCAAAGAGTAAGAAGGCACAGTTGGCTCTGTTCGCAGACGATACGGCCATCTACTCCAAGGGCCGTTGCCCCGATGCGATTCACCACACTCTCCAGGCCTCTGTCGACAAGCTCGGCGAATGGTTCAGGAAGTGGCGAATCGAAGTCAATCCCGACAAAAGTCAGGCGGTACTATTCTCCAAGCCGCGTAGGCTCCCCCCCCTCCCCGAGCCCCTCACCATGTTCGGCAAGCCGATCCCTTGGGAGAAGCAAGCCAAATACTTGGGTGTCGTCCTCGATAATCACCTCAATTTCAAAGAGCACATAAAGCAGGTCCGTTCGCGGGCCGCTTTCGCTCTAGGTAGGCTCCACTCCATCCTAAATGCAAAAAGCAAATTGTCACTTAGGTGCAAATTGCGCATTTACACGGCATGCATCCGCCCGATCATGACATATGCATGTGTCGTATTTGCCCACGCTGGGCCCCATCACATCCATAGGTTACAAGCCCTCCAAAACCGATTCCTCCGTAAAGCTACGGGTGCCCCATACTACGTCCGAAACGTAGCCCTCCACCTCGATCTTAAAATCCCCACCATAGCCCAATTCATGAAACGCCTTTCCAAGCGTTTCTTTGACTCTGCCGCCAAGCACCGCAACCCCCTGGTTGTGAAGGCGGCCAACTATATCCCCTCTCGCATTAGTCGTACTCGCCGTCCGAGGCACGCACTGACCGACCCCGACGACCCCATAACTCTCCTCCAGGAGAGTAATAGGGCCACTAGTACGGTTCTTAAAACCAAACGTCGTCCGACATTCCGACCTCGCCGTCGAGGTCCTCCGCGATCGCGACCGCGACCCCAATCCGATCAGACTCCTCCCCCCCGACCCTTGCCAGACGACCCGACGCCAGCCCGGGCTGACGTAGTGCCGTCAGTAGTCTTAAACTCCCCGATCCAGCCTGTCCCGACTTGCTGCCCTCCCACCAGCGACGCCCTAAGCCGAGGTCCGTACCCCGCAGGGGGTGCCCTTAGCGAGCAGTCGCTTAGTTTTAGTTAGTTTTAGTTTTTATGCCCCTGGCTGGAGGCTTTAAGTTAGCTTAGAGCATCTCCGCAGGACAGTCCGGTTAAGTAGTCAATACCTTAGTGGTAAAACTATGAGATGCCATTCCAAAAAAAAAAAAAAAAAAAAAAAAAAACTCGCGATTTTATTCCGTCTCGTACGTTCGAAGTGTGTAGGTTCGCGCGCGTCCGTTGCGTGTATTTTCAGTTGATCTATTATTATTTATCTTTCGTTTCGTGTTTACAATGGCGCGTACTAAGCAGACCGCTCGTAAATCCACCGGTGGTAAGGCGCCGAGGAAACAGCTCGCCACCAAGGCTGCGCGCAAAAGCGCACCGGCCACCGGTGGCGTTAAGAAACCCCATCGCTACAGGCCCGGCACTGTGGCCCTCCGTGAGATTCGTCGCTACCAGAAGAGTACCGAACTGCTGATCCGCAAGCTTCCGTTCCAGCGTCTCGTGCGTGAGATCGCGCAGGACTTCAAGACCGATCTCCGTTTCCAGAGCTCCGCTGTTATGGCGCTGCAGGAGGCTAGCGAAGCTTATCTCGTCGGTCTCTTCGAAGACACCAACCTGTGCGCGATTCACGCGAAGCGCGTCACCATCATGCCCAAAGACATCCAGTTGGCGCGCAGGATCAGAGGCGAACGCGCTTAAACTGCTAACGTCACAATACACATCGCCCTCCACGTAGACTGCCTTCGTGCAGTGCAACGTGTCTGTGGCTGTGGCTGTGCGTTCACATAAAAGGCCCTTTTCAGGGCCACATATATATCGGATAATTAAATGTTTCTTTATATCAGACGTCACAAAAACGCTACCTACCTACCTACCTACCTACCTACCTACCTACCTACCTACATACATACATACATACATACAAAACGAAACAAACACCTAAGTAATACTAAACTTATAAGTAAATTACATAATTATACATAACAACAATGAATAAAGTCGAGAGAGAGAGAAAAACAGTCGCCCAATTTTTTCGTCATATTATAATGGATGATTTTAAAAAGTTAACGTTTCATGCCTATAGTATTTAGGCTACGATCGATCTATGATAATAATGTTGTGTATTATTATTATAACGGCATAGGTACTTTAGATACTTGGTTTTATTTATTTTAACTTTTTATGGGGGACGAAAAAAAAAAAAAAAAAAAAATATATATATATATCATGTAAGTTCTGTTTTAAGAGACAGACATCGTCCAATCAACGAGGAGCGCCTGCTCGCCTCGCCCCGCGCACCTCACGTCTCTGTTCCCCCCGCCCGCTGAGCTCCGCGTTTAGTATAAATATAACGCCCGACGGGCCAAATTTTTAAGTCAGTCGCTCGCGTCGTTCGTGTGCGCTATCTCGTGTCGAGTTTGTTATCGTGTTATTTTGAAACCCCACTGCAAAGAAGATGACCGGTCGCGGTAAGGGAGGAAAGGGTCTGGGAAAAGGAGGAGCCAAGCGTCACAGGAAGGTACTTCGTGATAACATCCAAGGTATCACGAAGCCCGCCATCCGTCGTCTGGCCCGCAGAGGCGGCGTGAAACGTATCTCCGGTCTGATCTACGAAGAGACTCGCGGTGTGCTTAAAGTGTTCCTAGAGAACGTCATTCGCGACGCCGTCACTTACACCGAGCACGCCAAGAGGAAGACCGTCACCGCCATGGACGTCGTCTACGCTCTGAAGCGCCAGGGTCGCACCCTGTACGGTTTCGGCGGTTAAACACCTGCTGCATGCCCCGCGTGTACGTGTTGCCTGCGCAACCAGCTCTACATACTGTGGTGGACGTGTGTGTGTTGTGTTTGTTGTGAACATAATCATACCGTTCAACCATACGTATGTAGACGCGCACATAAAAAAGGCCCTTTTCAGGGCCGCATATGATTCGATATTATTAAATATGTTTCTTGAGTGGAATTGTCCTAAAAACGTACCTCTACCTACCTACCTACCTACCTACTTACTTACATGTATGCAAGTACCTACCATTATTGTACTGCGAGTGACATTCATTCAATTCGTTACCAATACTCACTAGGCATCGTACCTACCTACCTACCTACCTACCTACCTACTTAGGTTTTGGAGTTTTTAATGAAATATCGTAATTATATTAATTATTAATATATCCGATTTATTGTTATCTTACAATTACCAACTTGCTTCCTTTAAACTTAAGTACTAAATTATAGTTGATGCTTGTTGTTGTTGTTGTTCTTCTACGTGTGAAAAGCCCATCGCCCGCCATTCACCGAGTGAGGTGTACTGTACAGTAGGTGGGTATACTGGAATTGAAAAATAAAAGCAAAACATTAGTAAATACTTACGTTGTAGAACATCTACCTACCTACTTACTTACCTACCTACCTACCTACCTACTCGTTTGATCGCCCCACGGTGCGCGTGCCGTATGTTTATGTCGCGTTGTTATTGCAATTTTGATCGCATCTAATGTGAAGATGTTTTTTTTTTTTTTTTTTGTTGTTTTTTATTTACGTGTCTTTTTTATTTCGCGTATCTTTAATAGTAATTATTTTATAATATAGGTACTTAAGTACCTAGCCGTATTACGGGCGGGCTGGCTGCTTACTGTGAAGAGAACGCGGTACACGGGCCGCCAGCCGCGCACGGTACTGGCGCGCCCGCCGAGCGGGAGTACGTCTATTGTCGTTTTACACACTGTTTAATACGCTTTCCGATGCGATTATACCGATCCGTGCACTGTCCACTCGTCGAAGGGCACTCTCGTCTTTTAATATTACTATATTAATAGGTTGCACGTCCTGGACGGAGTCGTCCGTCCTTAACAGTTCGGCGCTCGCGGTGTTTTACGACGCTTCACTTTTAGGTCGATAATACCTTCGCGAGACGGTGTGATATCGACGAAGTCCTGTCACCACACAAGCTCGATATCCTCCCTGTTGACGCGTCGACCTCGATCGCCACTAACTATCACTTTTATAGAGAAAATAACGATTTGAACACGACCCGACCTGCGCTTCGTACGCAGTCGCCAAAATAAAACACCGCCACGGGCTAAACGCGCACCTCACTCGCCCCGAATTCCCACACCCGCATCGTCAACTTCATGACCTATCCGAAACCGTTCAATCTCGTTGCACTCGGCGCCGTTAACCATTCTTTTTCTTTGTTTTATTAGATACGTGTTAGTGAAAACTTTCAAGCGTTCATACGAGAAAACGTCCCGCGACATCACGGCGCTCGTTACGGTAAAGTTCCGTCGTACCTAAGCGTACGTTTACGAAATTCGTAAAACCTATAAGTGGCGACATCTAAGTCTCTCTCTCTTTATACGTCTTATTATCGTCACTCCACTCGTGTTGTCAGTGTGAATTTATTAACTACTACTTAAAATACAATGGCAGATACCGCAGTCGCTACCGAGGCTCCCGCGCCCGCTACACCGGCGAAGAAGCAGGCGAGGCAGGCCGGCGGCGCCGGCGCCGCTAAGAAACCGAAGGCGAAGCCGACCCATCCCAAAACATCCGAGATGGTCAACAACGCCATCAAGGAGATGAAGGAGCGCAGCGGATCTTCCCTGCAGGCGATCAAGAAGTACATCGCCGCGCAGTACAAGGTCGACGCGGAGAAACTGGCTCCGTTCATCAGAAAATATCTGAAGAGCGCCGTCGAATCTGGTGCACTGATCCAGACCAAGGGCAAGGGTGCCTCCGGCTCCTTCAAGCTCGAGTCGAAATCGCACCACGCCAAGAAACCCGCCGGTGCCGCTGGAAAGGCCGCCGGCAAGGCGCCCGCCGCCGCCGCGAAGACGAAGAAGGCGACCGCCTCTGCGGCCGGCGCCAAGACCAAGAAGGCAGCGGCCGCCGCCGCCTCTGCCGCCTCCGGTTCACCTGCAAAGTCCAAGGCATCGGCAGCCGCCGCCGCCAAGGACAAGAAGGCCGCCGCCGCTAAGAAGAAGCCGGCACCCAAGAAGGCCGCCGCCCCCGCTAAGGCGAAGGGAGGCGCCGCTCCCAAAGCTAAGAAGACAGCGAAGCCGCCGACCAAGAAACCTAAAGCGCCTAAACCCAAGAAGGCTGCGGCTACACCCAAGTCGAAGCCGGCAGCCAAGAAAGCGTCCGCCGCTAAGAAGTAAGCTACGGTCGCGTTCGCGTTACACCGGCGACGGCGACGACGACGACGACAGCGGCGCAGAGTCGGCTGACCACGCCACCATCATCAATACAACACAACAACAACAACAGCAACAGCTGATGAGTGATAGTGACAAGTGTGCGTGCGCGTCTTACCTATCTTCAACCTACTGTGTGTGATGATGTTTTGTATAATACCTAATATTATAAACACACTGTAGAGAGAGGCGCGCGCGCGTGCTTTGTGCGTTTGTTTTCATCATCGTCCAACCGCGCGCACGCAGTACGTACGCGTCTATCGTCCTCGGGAAGGAGGGTGCGGAACGCGCTCGACGTGTCTCAAGCTCGTCACCAACGATTCATCGGAAGCAAGCAAGCAAGCAAGCAACTGAAGAAACCACGGACGACGGCACCGAGATGCTTAGCGCGCGTGCATGCGCTCACCACACCAAAAAGCCCTTTTCAGGGCTAACAATAATATCATGAATACGAACAGTATTCGTTTCTAAAACACAGAGAGTCAAAACGTTGTAAAATACCTAATAACATACGCACTTATATACATACACGAAATAACTCCTAAAATAATTTAGGTAGGTACCTATCTAAGTAGGAAATAAATAAATATATATTATATTTAAATAAATAAATAGATAGATAGATAGATACATACATACATACATACATACATACATACATACATACAAACATACTACACTGCACTATTTCAATATTCGACACTAGGTATGTTATTTATTAGTAGATTTCAGACTACACTACACTATAATTATAATAGCATACGGTTCATAGCACAACAATGTCGCTCGCCATACATTTATTTAGAACACGTTCATACTGGCGAGCTATATTTTTGTTTAAATGAAATCAGCTTAATACAAAATAACTTTGAATATATAAAAAAAAAAAAACAAAAAAAAAAAAAAAAAAAAAACAAAAAAAAAAAACACATACCTACCTAGGTATGTCATTTTTTTTTTTTTTTTTTTTTTTTTTTTTTTAAAAGGTCTTGGCTGGATTACTGATCATAATAATTTTTGTTTCATATTAATTAGATAAAAATGTACTTTCAAGTAATAAGCAATAATCGTGACAATTTATCAAATGATCAAAAATATCAGTTTATGCAGTGTAAGTGACGCCGCTCGCGCGCTTGCGCGTTTTGTGAATAAGTTTCGTTAGCTGTGCACCCCTCCCACTGACACAGCCACTCGCGGCGCGTATAAATACCACGGAATTCCGTGTCGGAACGACACACTCGACGCGCGCCAGCGGCAGCGGTCGGACGTGTGCGCAGTGCGGTACGAGTGCTCTCCCGATTCCGGTTCCAAGCGATCCTGAATTCAAGACTTCATAGTGTTATACTTTGTTATTCATAGTAAAATATATTTATATTTTATTATTTATAGCAAAATTATAACGACTATCTTCAGCTACTTGCTGTGTGCCTTTTTCAAGGCACAGCTTGTAAAGGTTTCAATAACAGTTACCCGTCATACAAACGTACGACGTGTTGTTGGCCCCTTCTGGGTAAAACCACAGTTTCGTGGTCCTCGGTGGATACCTATACGGTGCCAACGAAGCCGAGGGGGTGTTGACCCAGACGCACCCGCCGATCCCCTTCAGGGTGAGGCAGAAAGTTGGACGGGTCCCAGTGTTCGGCCTTGGGGGGTCTCCTAGTCGGCATTGGTGACAGTTTTGCTTTCACAGCTACACACCTGTTGTGGTCGGGTGTGTCTACCCCGACACTACAGACCCTGTTAGGACCCCGTTGCACAAATAAGATAGGCAACGGGCAAAAGCAAGCTTAGGGCTCACCTTAGGTACTCAACCTCCCTGTCTACACCCGACAGGGAGGGTTTACACATCCCCGGGCTTCCCTCCCGGGGAGTTAGAGTTAGGTAAATGTTAGGAGAAAGTCCCTAATAATAGTAGTCATGTCTGTCGCGGAGAAACCCTCTCCGCTGACGTTGCGAGTGTTCGCATTGTTAGTAAAAATGCGGGCCAAGCCCTCTGACGAGGAAAAGGCCGCATTAGACATAGAGTTCGACGCTCTATTAAAAATCTTAGGTCCGATTCTCGGTCACTCTGACCCTAACATCGCTGATTTCAGCGATGCTCTCTCCCAGTCCCTTCCGGTAATTGAGCTGGAAGACCCTTTCGTCCGCTCCCCTAGCCCGGCCTTCAGCCCAGCCTTCAGCCCCGCGATAGTAGAGTCTATGGACACTACTGAACCGGCCGCTTCTTCTAAGCGAGCCGCGACCCCGTATCAATACGCCTCTGACTCAGAGAATGCCTCTCCTGCTTCCTCTTCCTCTCATTCCGAAGACGACGGGTTTACCCCAGTCCTAGGAAAGGGGAGCAAAAGGAAGAAGAAGAGACAAACCTCTAGCCAAGCGAATAAGGTCATCGCCGTCGATGACGTAATTTCCCCCACCCCTACCCCCGTAGCACAAGTAGCCGGTACTGCGCCTAGTAGCGCTACCGTTGCTAATCTTTCTTCCCCCTCCACCTCCCGCGCCGCGCCCGTTGCACATGTTGCTACCCCAGTCCCGTCCGCTTCGAGCTCTAAGAAGCTCCCTCCCCCACCCCCCGTGTTCATTCAGGACAAGGGGAAGTGGACCGAAGTGTCCAAGTGGTGCGTCGATCGAAAGATCGACTTCACCAATGCCCGATCTACCCTACAGGGTATCAAAATTCAAGTTCTGACCGCGAACGATTATCGCGAACTTACAAAGCTCCTGAGAGCGAGAGGTGTGTCATTCCACACCTTCTCGCTCCCAGAAGACAAACAGATTAGGGTCGTTATTAAACGAATCCCTAAGGAAATCCCCGCCGCCGATATAAAAGCCGACCTTCAGTCGCAAAATATCCCCGTAGACGAAGTCCACCGTATGCACCGCTCGCGTGGCGGTGAAGCATTCGACATGGTTCTTGTCGTCTGCTCTCCCGTTCAGGGGCATCACCCCATTTTTAATATAAAATCTCTATGTAGCCTAGTCGGTTTCACCATAGAGAAACCTAAGAAAAACGGTAACATCGGACAATGTCACCGTTGTCAATTATACGGGCACTCGCAGAAGCATTGCCATGCGAAACCCAGGTGCGTAAAGTGCCTGGGCGAGCACGGCACTGCTGACTGCCCCCGTCCCAAAGACCGCGCTCTATGTCTCAGCCCTCCCAGCTGTGTACTATGCGGACAAGAGGGTCATCCGGCCAATTACCGTGGCTGCTCAAAGGCCCCCAAGTCGAGTTCTCCCAAGCTCATAAAGCGTGCTGACAATCGTCAGCAAAGGGAATGCCCCACCGCCCCGTCATCTCAAATCCCCCAGAGGCTTAGCCCTCAGAGACCCAGCCCGTGGAATAAGCTCCACCATCACGAGGTCTTTCCGGCCTTGGCTACCGCGAAGCCCCCCGCCCCTCACACCCCTCTCTATTCCCTCATGGATCCGCGTATCCGTGCCCACCCTCCAGCGCACCTAGCGCCCCCCGCGCACTATGCGCCCCCTCCCCCCCCCCACCCCGCGCCCTCTGCGCCCCCCGCAAAAAGCGCTCCCGCTCCCGTAGCGCAGCGCCCCACCCCTACTCCCGTGGCTTCCCAATCTAAACCACCCTCCGACCCATTCAACGTGATTTCCTCCACGTTCATGATTTTCTATTCCCCTCGCGCTATTCGAATGGCCGCTGAAATTCAGCATGCCAGAGATAGGTGTGACTTTGATCAGGTCAGAAGGGTCTATAACGCGTACCCGGAGATTACGCAAGCCCTAAGTTCCATCGCTAACGGTACCTATAATGGATAAAGCCATCATTGATAGAGTTAAACCCCGATCCCTCAGAATAGGCATCTTCAATGCAAACGGCATAAGAAGTCAACGAGACGAGATCGCTCTCTTTCTCCGCGACCATAAAATAGACATTCTCCTAGTACAGGAAACTTTCTTAAAACCGTGTCACCGCAATCCCTCCATAGCCAACTATCGTTTAATCCGAAACGATAGATCGCGTTGTCACAGAGGCGGTACCCTCATCTATCACAAAAAGGAGCTATATTGCATCCCAATGGACCCCCCTACCCTCTCTCGCGTAGAAGTCTCCATTTGCCGCCTAGGCATGACAGGTCACCAACCGATCACTCTAGTGTCGGCGTATATCCCTCCCGCTGACTCGGAGGACTTTCAGTCCCTCTCGAGCGATCTCACCCTTCTTTTGAGCATGAGTAGCTCCGTTTTAATAGCGGGCGACTTCAATGCCAAACATCCCGCGTGGAATAGTACCACAACGACCACGAGAGGGCGACACTTGTTCGACCTCTCATCCACCCTGACCTTTGACGTCATCGCCCCGATGACTCCCACTCACTATCCTCACGATCCCAATCATACCCCCGACATACTCGACTTGGCGCTCCTTAAGAACGTCAATCTACGTTTAGATTCAATAGAAACGGTAGACGAGCTAGTCTCTGACCACCGCCCAATAGTCATTCAACTGGCCCCCCGCATAGGTCTACCTGACCCCTCTCAACCCCCCGCCACTAAAAGAATCACGGACTGGAAGAAAGTAAGCGAAAAGCTGAAATCCAACACGTCCCCCCAGTTAGACTCTATCCCCGATAAGTTTGACTCTACCGCAGACACGACGGCCGCGATCGACTCGTTAACTGATCACGTACAATCTGTTGTGAACGAATGTTCAAAGGAGGTCCCAGTGACAGAAGACTGTCGCTGGAGGCTTCCACAGGATGTGCGTGACCTGATAACAGAGAAGAACGCGGCCACTCGTGCCTATAGCAACTTCCCCTGTTCCGCAAACAAAGCTCATATGCGCTATTTACAGAGATCTGTAAAGAAACGTGTACAAGAGCAGCGTAATGCGGGATGGGATAGGATGCTTAGCGAATTAGAGCCAACTCATCAAGCCTTCTGGGATCTCACCAGAAAGCTCAAATCCGATCAATGCGCTAGTATGCCCCCCTTAGTACGCCCCGATAAGTCCATCGCGTTTGAGGACCAAGAAAAGGCAGAATGCCTAGCAGACAGCCTAGAGGCTCAATGCTCCCCCAGCTCCCTACCTGTAGACCAAGCTCACCTCGATGAGGTGGACGCTGAAGTCGAACGTAGAGCTTCCCTCCCCCCGGTTGACGACCCCGATGACCCCCTGCCCCCCGTCGCTCCAGACGAGGTGCACGAGATCATCAAAAGTCTCAAAATCCGTAAGGCCCCCGGCTCAGACGGAATCACCAATAGGGTGATTCAACTGTTCCCAGCCCACCTTATCATGCTACTGACCACCATCTTCAATGGTGCTCTAAGCAATAACATCTTCCCCCAAGCGTGGAAAGAAGCCACAGTCATTGGTATCCCGAAGCCCGGCAAGCCCAAGTCGGATCCTTCGAGTTACCGTCCCATTAGTCTGCTCAAGGTACTAGGCAAAATCTATGAGAGGCTTATTTATAAGCGTATCAGAGATTATGCAGAGACCAAGGGCCTAATCCCCCAAGAACAGTTCGGCTTTCGAACTGAGCACAGTAGCGTGCATCAGGTACACCGGATCATAGAATACGCAAGCGCCGGCTTCCAGCGCGGTAGTATGACCGGTGCAATTTTCTTCGATATTGCGAAAGCATTCGACAAAGTCTGGCACAACGGATTGATATACAAGCTATATCAACTCGGTGTGCCGGATCGTCTAGTACTCATAGTACGGGACTTTTTGTCGAACCGCTCATTCCGCTATCGTATCGAAGGAGCTATCTCCTCCCCCCGACCCATTCGTGCGGGAGTCCCTCAGGGCTCAGTAATCTCCCCACTTATATTCACGCTGTACACTAGCGATATCCCAAAGAGTAGAAATGCGCAGCTAGCTCTGTTCGCAGACGACACTGCCATCTACTACAAGGGATTCAGAAATGACAATATACGAATCACCCTCCAGAGAGCTGTCAACAATCTTGGCGCCTGGTTTCGAAAGTGGCGTATTGAAGTCAACCCTGACAAAAGCCAAGCGGTATTCTTTCAGAAACCGCGACGCGCTTTCGATCTCCCCCCCCCACCTCCAATCACCATGTTTGGCAAGCCGATCCCTTGGGAGAAGCAAGCTAAATACTTGGGTGTAATATTGGACAAACATCTTTCGTTTCGAGAGCACATAAAGCAGGTCCGCGCTCGCGCCGCTTTTGCTCTAGGTAGACTCCACTCAATTCTAAATGCACGTAGCAAATTGTCACTCAAGTGCAAATTGCGTACATACACGACGTGCATTCGCCCCATCATGACCTATGCGGGTGCGGTATTTGCCCACGCGAAACCCAACCATATCCATAGGATGCAAACGCTCCAAAACCGATTCCTTAGAAAAGCCACGGGAGCCCCCTGGTTCGTTCGTAACGAGATCCTACACCTCGATCTAAAGATGCCCACCATCAAACAGTTTCTAAAACGCCTCTCAAAGCGTCACTTTGATTCAGCGGTCAAACATCGCAACCCTCTGGTTGTCGATGCCGCTAGCTATGTCCCGTCCAATATTAGTCGTATTCGCCGACCAAGGCAAGCCCTGTCCGACCCTGATGATCCTATCACCCTCCTCCAGGAGAGCCGTAGGGAGACCAGCACCTTACAGAAATACAAACACAGACGCCTACCGTCATTCCGACCTCGCCGTCGAGGTCCAGCACGACCAACGCGATCCCGATTAAATTCGTCCCCCCGTCCCTTGTCCGATGATGTGCCAGCCCGCGCCGAAGCTGAGCACGTAGCTTTAAATTCCCCGTCTAATAATAATAATGATCCGATATTGATCCAGCCTGTCCCATCCTGCTGTCCTCCCGTCAGTGACGCCCTAAGCCGAGGTTCGTACCCCACAGGGGGTGCCCTTAGCGAGCGTTCACTTAGCTTTAATTTAGAATAGTTTGTTATAAGCCCCTGGCTGGAGGCCCTGAGAGTAGTTCTTAAGGCAGCCACAGGAAAGTCCGGTTAAGCAGTACGATCTTCTCTAAGATCAACTGCGAGATGCCATTTATAAAAAAAAAAAAAAAAAAAAAAAAAATGTCGGAACGACATTAAGTAGATTCTTTCGGCGCGCGCACTTCTGTACGCGTGTTTCGTTGTTTTCGTGAGTTGTTCTATAAACAAATCTTTCAATTATGTCTGGTCGCGGTAAAGGTGGCAAGGTGAAGGGAAAGGCAAAGTCCCGTTCCAACCGTGCTGGTCTCCAGTTCCCCGTGGGTCGTATTCACAGGCTGCTGCGTAACGGAAACTACGCCGAGCGCGTGGGTGCCGGCGCTCCTGTCTACTTGGCCGCCGTGATGGAGTATCTGGCTGCTGAGGTCCTCGAGTTGGCCGGCAACGCCGCGAGAGACAACAAGAAGACCAGGATCATCCCGCGTCATCTTCAATTGGCCATCCGCAACGACGAGGAGTTGAACAAGCTGCTCTCCGGTGTGACGATCGCTCAAGGTGGTGTGCTGCCGAACATCCAGGCCGTGCTACTGCCCAAGAAGACCGAGAAGAAGGCTTAAACGTGGTGCCGCGACGTTCAGACAGAACGTGGTGCTTCGTGCGAGTGCCCCCGCACGCGTACTTCGATATAATATTTATGACTATATATCTATTATGTCGGTTGCGCGATGCTCTCAGCTCGTATGCATACAAAACAAAAGGCCCTTTTCAGGGCCACAATATGATTCGTCAAATTAAAACAAAGACAATTTCTTTATAGGTGTTGTCGTCAAACAAAAACGTACCCCTACCTACTTAATGCTTAACGATTACAAGTAAGCTGAAACTATTATGTACATCATTATTGAACCGTAGTCACAATACCTACTTACTACCTACCACTCGGGTCATTCATTACACACAAAGTAGAGAGTTAGTACCTACCTCATATTGTAGTTTAATTTACTGAAAAAAAAAAAAAAATTATTGCTTTGCCCTCTCCTCACGAGTTAATTTATTAACAATATAATAATATTATGTAGTAGACCTTTAGGTAGGCAGTACAAAACGTTGTTGGGTTACCTACACTGTACCTAGTATGATAGAAATTAAGTATGATAGTTTTATACATCACTGCTGATAAGAACTGCTTATTTCACACAATACGAAATATCAAAATTTAAATTCATTATAAAAATAATATACACTACCTATTTCTAATGTAATTTTACATAGGTAGTTTTAGTTTTAATATTACCCTACTACCTACTGAGATGTAGTTTTTCTTTTTTTTTTTTACATTTTCAAAAATAATGACGAACACAAGCATCGCCCCGCCCCCTTCGTCTCCCTCCCGGGCATCCCCTCTCCCCGCGCGCTCGCTTCGGAGCGTTCTGATTGGTCCGCCGGTGCGTCGAATTTCTCATCGCTCGCCGCAACTGTGCGCCGCGAGCGTTAATATAAATACAACTGTTGAAACGGTTATGTTTTATACTGCGACTGAACTCCGTTTCGGTAGCACGTGTACTCGATAAATCCATAATGCCGCCCAAGACAAGTGGTAAAGCCGCCAAGAAGTCTGGCAAAGCCCAGAAGAATATCTCCAAGACCGACAAGAAGAAGAAGAAGCACAAGAGGAAGGAGAGTTACGCCATCTACATCTACAAGGTGCTGAAGCAGGTGCACCCCGACACCGGTATCTCCAGCAAGGCCATGTCTATCATGAACTCGTTCGTGAACGACATCTTCGAGCGCATCGCCGCCGAAGCTTCCCGTCTCGCCCACTACAACAAGAGATCGACCATCACGTCCAGGGAGGTGCAGACGTCCGTCAGGCTCCTGCTGCCCGGCGAGCTCGCCAAGCACGCCGTCAGTGAGGGCACCAAGGCCGTCACCAAATACACCAGCTCCAAGTAGAGAGCGGTCGGTAGGCTACCAAGAGCCGCCGACGCTCCGTCTCAACGCCGCCTCGTGTTTGTGTACAGTGTTAAATCCAGTGCGCTTGTTCGTGTGTCTGTCTTGTTGACTGTGGTGCGTGTTAATTGTGTCAGTGTCATCGTAATGTGCATACATACACACAAGTAGGTGGTACCTCCTACCCGCTGTGCGTCATGTATGTACGTACGAGACGCGCACGATGCACGTGCTACGAGCAAACAAACAGGCCGCGACAAACGTCTGGACGCGCACTCACAACGTGGGATGGCAGGAGTAAAAACAAAAGGCCCTTTTCAGGGCCACAAATATGTTCATGTGATAAATTCACGTTTCTTTAAATTTGATGCCAGTCAAAACGTTACTAACTAACTAACTACCTACCTACCTACCTACCTACCTACCTACCTACCTACACCTCTATATACATATTTCATTCAACAACAAATACAATATGCACAGGGCCTAAACGATAGCGTATTAAGATTGATTGCAAGTAAATGAGTAGTAGCAGGGCAGTCTTAACATGAAAAAGGCTTTAATAAGTTAGTTATATTATCATCATCAGTTATAATTATTATAAACACAATAATACAACAATAGGTACCTACATTTATTCTGTGTATGTACGAAAAATATAATGTATAGATAGGTATATTGTTTTCTTTGTTAATTCTTTATATACACTGCTAGAGAGAACGGTGTATTGTAAAAAAATAAAAAATAAATAAATATATATATAAGAAATAAATAAATAAATATATATATATATATAAATAAGTAAGTAAGTAACAGACATAGGTTTTAAAATAATTATTATTGAATTCATTGTTTAATTTTATAACAATTTTAGTTAGCTCGTTGTACTAAAGAGGGCGCGCAGGGGCGCGCGCGCTCCTGCCCGCTTAGTTGCTTTAGTATAAATAGTCCGAACGTGAACTCGCGATTTTATTCCGTCTCGTACGTTCGAAGTGTGTAGGTTCGCGCGCGTCCGTTGCGTGTATTTTCAGTTGATCTATTATTATTTATCTTTCGTTTCGTGTTTACAATGGCGCGTACTAAGCAGACCGCTCGTAAATCCACCGGTGGTAAGGCGCCGAGGAAACAGCTCGCCACCAAGGCTGCGCGCAAAAGCGCACCGGCCACCGGTGGCGTTAAGAAACCCCATCGCTACAGGCCCGGCACTGTGGCCCTCCGTGAGATTCGTCGCTACCAGAAGAGTACCGAACTGCTGATCCGCAAGCTTCCGTTCCAGCGTCTCGTGCGTGAGATCGCGCAGGACTTCAAGACCGATCTCCGTTTCCAGAGCTCCGCTGTTATGGCGCTGCAGGAGGCTAGCGAAGCTTATCTCGTCGGTCTCTTCGAAGACACCAACCTGTGCGCGATTCACGCGAAGCGCGTCACCATCATGCCCAAAGACATCCAGTTGGCGCGCAGGATCAGAGGCGAACGCGCTTAAACTGCTAACGTCACAATACACATCGCCCTCCACGTAGACTGCCTTCGTGCAGTGCAACGTGTCTGTGGCTGTGGCTGTGCGTTCACATAAAAGGCCCTTTTCAGGGCCACATATATATCGGATAATTAAATGTTTCTTTATATCAGACGTCACAAAAACGCTACCTACCTACCTACCTACCTACCTACCTACCTACCTACCTACATACATACATACATACATACAAAACGAAACAAACACCTAAGTAATACTAAACTTATAAGTAAATTACATAATTATACATAACAACAATGAATAAAGTCGAGAGAGAGAGAAAAACAGTCGCCCAATTTTTTCGTCATATTATAATGGATGATTTTAAAAAGTTAACGTTTCATGCCTATAGTATTTAGGCTACGATCGATCTATGATAATAATGTTGTGTATTATTATTATAACGGCATAGGTACTTTAGATACTTGGTTTTATTTATTTTAACTTTTTATGGGGGACGAAAAAAAAAAAAAAAAAAAAATATATATATATATCATGTAAGTTCTGTTTTAAGAGACAGACATCGTCCAATCAACGAGGAGCGCCTGCTCGCCTCGCCCCGCGCACCTCACGTCTCTGTTCCCCCCGCCCGCTGAGCTCCGCGTTTAGTATAAATATAACGCCCGACGGGCCAAATTTTTAAGTCAGTCGCTCGCGTCGTTCGTGTGCGCTATCTCGTGTCGAGTTTGTTATCGTGTTATTTTGAAACCCCACTGCAAAGAAGATGACCGGTCGCGGTAAGGGAGGAAAGGGTCTGGGAAAAGGAGGAGCCAAGCGTCACAGGAAGGTACTTCGTGATAACATCCAAGGTATCACGAAGCCCGCCATCCGTCGTCTGGCCCGCAGAGGCGGCGTGAAACGTATCTCCGGTCTGATCTACGAAGAGACTCGCGGTGTGCTTAAAGTGTTCCTAGAGAACGTCATTCGCGACGCCGTCACTTACACCGAGCACGCCAAGAGGAAGACCGTCACCGGCCATGGACGTCGTCTACGCTCTGAAGCGCCAGGGTCGCACCCTGTACGGTTTCGGCGGTTAAACACCTGCTGCATGCCCCGCGTGTACGTGTTGCCTGCGCAACCAGCTCTACATACTGTGGTGGACGTGTGTGTGTTGTGTTTGTTGTGAACATAATCATACCGTTCAACCATACGTATGTAGACGCGCACATAAAAAAGGCCCTTTTCAGGGCCGCATATGATTCGATATTATTAAATATGTTTCTTGAGTGGAATTGTCCTAAAAACGTACCTCTACCTACCTACCTACCTACCTACTTACTTACATGTATGCAAGTACCTACCATTATTGTACTGCGAGTGACATTCATTCAATTCGTTACCAATACTCACTAGGCATCGTACCTACCTACCTACCTACCTACCTACCTACTTAGGTTTTGGAGTTTTTAATGAAATATCGTAATTATATTAATTATTAATATATCCGATTTATTGTTATCTTACAATTACCAACTTGCTTCCTTTAAACTTAAGTACTAAATTATAGTTGATGCTTGTTGTTGTTGTTGTTCTTCTACGTGTGAAAAGCCCATCGCCCGCCATTCACCGAGTGAGGTGTACTGTACAGTAGGTGGGTATACTGGAATTGAAAAATAAAAGCAAAACATTAGTAAATACTTACGTTGTAGAACATCTACCTACCTACTTACTTACCTACCTACCTACCTACCTACTCGTTTGATCGCCCCACGGTGCGCGTGCCGTATGTTTATGTCGCGTTGTTATTGCAATTTTGATCGCATCTAATGTGAAGATGTTTTTTTTTTTTTTTTTTGTTGTTTTTTATTTACGTGTCTTTTTTATTTCGCGTATCTTTAATAGTAATTATTTTATAATATAGGTACTTAAGTACCTAGCCGTATTACGGGCGGGCTGGCTGCTTACTGTGAAGAGAACGCGGTACACGGGCCGCCAGCCGCGCACGGTACTGGCGCGCCCGCCGAGCGGGAGTACGTCTATTGTCGTTTTACACACTGTTTAATACGCTTTCCGATGCGATTATACCGATCCGTGCACTGTCCACTCGTCGAAGGGCACTCTCGTCTTTTAATATTACTATATTAATAGGTTGCACGTCCTGGACGGAGTCGTCCGTCCTTAACAGTTCGGCGCTCGCGGTGTTTTACGACGCTTCACTTTTAGGTCGATAATACCTTCGCGAGACGGTGTGATATCGACGAAGTCCTGTCACCACACAAGCTCGATATCCTCCCTGTTGACGCGTCGACCTCGATCGCCACTAACTATCACTTTTATAGAGAAAATAACGATTTGAACACGACCCGACCTGCGCTTCGTACGCAGTCGCCAAAATAAAACACCGCCACGGGCTAAACGCGCACCTCACTCGCCCCGAATTCCCACACCCGCATCGTCAACTTCATGACCTATCCGAAACCGTTCAATCTCGTTGCACTCGGCGCCGTTAACCATTCTTTTTCTTTGTTTTATTAGATACGTGTTAGTGAAAACTTTCAAGCGTTCATACGAGAAAACGTCCCGCGACATCACGGCGCTCGTTACGGTAAAGTTCCGTCGTACCTAAGCGTACGTTTACGAAATTCGTAAAACCTATAAGTGGCGACATCTAAGTCTCTCTCTCTTTATACGTCTTATTATCGTCACTCCACTCGTGTTGTCAGTGTGAATTTATTAACTACTACTTAAAATACAATGGCAGATACCGCAGTCGCTACCGAGGCTCCCGCGCCCGCTACACCGGCGAAGAAGCAGGCGAGGCAGGCCGGCGGCGCCGGCGCCGCTAAGAAACCGAAGGCGAAGCCGACCCATCCCAAAACATCCGAGATGGTCAACAACGCCATCAAGGAGATGAAGGAGCGCAGCGGATCTTCCCTGCAGGCGATCAAGAAGTACATCGCCGCGCAGTACAAGGTCGACGCGGAGAAACTGGCTCCGTTCATCAGAAAATATCTGAAGAGCGCCGTCGAATCTGGTGCACTGATCCAGACCAAGGGCAAGGGTGCCTCCGGCTCCTTCAAGCTCGAGTCGAAATCGCACCACGCCAAGAAACCCGCCGGTGCCGCTGGAAAGGCCGCCGGCAAGGCGCCCGCCGCCGCCGCGAAGACGAAGAAGGCGACCGCCTCTGCGGCCGGCGCCAAGACCAAGAAGGCAGCGGCCGCCGCCGCCTCTGCCGCCTCCGGTTCACCTGCAAAGTCCAAGGCATCGGCAGCCGCCGCCGCCAAGGACAAGAAGGCCGCCGCCGCTAAGAAGAAGCCGGCACCCAAGAAGGCCGCCGCCCCCGCTAAGGCGAAGGGAGGCGCCGCTCCCAAAGCTAAGAAGACAGCGAAGCCGCCGACCAAGAAACCTAAAGCGCCTAAACCCAAGAAGGCTGCGGCTACACCCAAGTCGAAGCCGGCAGCCAAGAAAGCGTCCGCCGCTAAGAAGTAAGCTACGGTCGCGTTCGCGTTACACCGGCGACGGCGACGACGACGACGACAGCGGCGCAGAGTCGGCTGACCACGCCACCATCATCAATACAACACAACAACAACAACAGCAACAGCTGATGAGTGATAGTGACAAGTGTGCGTGCGCGTCTTACCTATCTTCAACCTACTGTGTGTGATGATGTTTTGTATAATACCTAATATTATAAACACACTGTAGAGAGAGGCGCGCGCGCGTGCTTTGTGCGTTTGTTTTCATCATCGTCCAACCGCGCGCACGCAGTACGTACGCGTCTATCGTCCTCGGGAAGGAGGGTGCGGAACGCGCTCGACGTGTCTCAAGCTCGTCACCAACGATTCATCGGAAGCAAGCAAGCAAGCAAGCAACTGAAGAAACCACGGACGACGGCACCGAGATGCTTAGCGCGCGTGCATGCGCTCACCACACCAAAAAGCCCTTTTCAGGGCTAACAATAATATCATGAATACGAACAGTATTCGTTTCTAAAACACAGAGAGTCAAAACGTTGTAAAATACCTAATAACATACGCACTTATATACATACACGAAATAACTCCTAAAATAATTTAGGTAGGTACCTATCTAAGTAGGAAATAAATAAATATATATTATATTTAAATAAATAAATAGATAGATAGATAGATACATACATACATACATACATACATACATACATACATACAAACATACTACACTGCACTATTTCAATATTCGACACTAGGTATGTTATTTATTAGTAGATTTCAGACTACACTACACTATAATTATAATAGCATACGGTTCATAGCACAACAATGTCGCTCGCCATACATTTATTTAGAACACGTTCATACTGGCGAGCTATATTTTTGTTTAAATGAAATCAGCTTAATACAAAATAACTTTGAATATATAAAAAAAAAAAAACAAAAAAAAAAAACACATACCTACCTAGGTATGTCATTTTTTTTTTTTTTTTTTTTTTTTTTTTTTTAAAAGGTCTTGGCTGGATTACTGATCATAATAATTTTTGTTTCATATTAATTAGATAAAAATGTACTTTCAAGTAATAAGCAATAATCGTGACAATTTATCAAATGATCAAAAATATCAGTTTATGCAGTGTAAGTGACGCCGCTCGCGCGCTTGCGCGTTTTGTGAATAAGTTTCGTTAGCTGTGCACCCCTCCCACTGACACAGCCACTCGCGGCGCGTATAAATACCACGGAATTCCGTGTCGGAACGACGATCAGGATCATCGCGCGCCAGCGGCAGCGGTCGGACGTGTGCGCAGTGCGGTACGAGTGCTCTCCCGATTCCGGTTCCAAGCGATCCTGAATTCAAGACTTCATAGTGTTATACCTTGCTATTTATAGTAAAATATATTTATATTTTATTATTTATAGCAAAATTATAACGACTATCTTCAGCTACTTGCTGTGTGCCTTTTTCAAGGCACAGCTTGTAAAGGTTTCTTTAACAGTCACCCGTCATACAAACGTACGACGTGTTGTTGGCCCCTTCTGGGTAAAACCACAGTTTCGTGGTCCTCGGTGGATACCTATACGGTGCCAACGAAGCCGAGGGGGTGTTGACCCAGACGCACCCGCCGATCCCCTTCAGGGTGAGGCAGAAAGTTGGACGGGTCCCAGTGTTCGGCCTTGGGGGGTCTCCTAGTCGGCATTGGTGACAGTTTTGCTTTCACAGCTACACACCTGTTGTGGTCGGGTGTGTCTACCCCGACACTACAGACCCTGTTAGGACCCCGTTGCACAAATAAGATAGGCAACGGGCAAAAGCAAGCTTAGGGCTCACCTTAGGTACTCAACCTCCCTGTCTACACCCGACAGGGAGGGTTTACACATCCCCGGGCTTCCCTCCCGGGGAGTTAGAGTTAGGTAAATGTTAGGAGAAAGTCCCTAATAATAGTAATCATGTCTGTCACGGAGAAACCCTCTCCGCTGACGTTGCGAGTGTTCGCATTGTTAGTAAAAATGCGGGCCAAGCCCTCTGACGAGGAAAAGGCCGCATTAGACATAGAGTTCGACGCTCTATTAAAAATCTTAGGTCCGATTCTCGGTCACTCTGACCCTAACATCGCTGATTTCAGCGATGCTCTCTCCCAGTCCCTTCCGGTAATTGAGCTGGAAGACCCTTTTGTCCGCTCCCCTAGCCCGGCCTTCAGCCCAGCCTTCAGCCCCGCGATAGTAGAGTCTATGGACACTACTGAACCGGCCGCTTCTTCTAAGCGCGCCGCGACCCCGTACCTCTACGCCTCTGACACAGAGAATGCCTCTCCTGCTTCCTCTTCCTCTCATTCCGAAGACGACGGGTTTACCCCAGTCCTAGGAAAGGGGAGCAAAAGGAAGAAGAAGAGACAAACCTCTAGCCAAGCGAATAAGGTCATCGCCGTCGATGACGTAATTTCCCCCACCCCTACCCCCGTAGCACAAGTAGCCGGTACTGCGCCTAGTAGCGCTACCGTTGCTAATCTTTCTTCCCCCTCCACCTCCCGCGCCGCGACCGTTGCACATGTTGCTACCCCAGTCCCGTCCGCTTCGAGCTCTAAGAAGCTCCCTCCCCCACCCCCCGTGTTCATTCAGGACAAGGGGAAGTGGACCGAAGTGTCCAAGTGGTGCGTCGATCGAAAGATCGACTTCACCAATGCCCGATCTACCCTACAGGGTATCAAAATTCAAGTTCCGACCGCGAACGATTATCGCGAACTTACAAAGCTCCTGAGAGCGAGAGGTGTGTCATTCCACACCTTCTCGCTCCCAGAAGACAAACAGATTAGGGTCGTTATTAAACGAATCCCTAAGGAAATCCCCGCCGCCGATATAAAAGCCGACCTTCAGTCGCAAAATATCCCCGTAGACGAAGTCCACCGTATGCACCGCTCGCGTGGCGGTGAAGCATTCGACATGGTTCTTGTCGTCTGCTCTCCCGTTCAGGGGCATCACCCCATTTTTAATATTAAATCTCTATGTAGTCTAGTCGGTTTCACTATAGAGAAGCCAAAGAAAAACGGTAACATAGGCCAATGTCACCGTTGCCAATTATACGGGCACTCGCAGAAGCATTGCCATGCGAAACCCAGGTGCGTAAAGTGCCTGGGCGAGCACGGCACTGCTGACTGCCCCCGTCCCAAAGACCGCGCTCTGTGTCTCAGCCCCCCCAGCTGTGTACTATGCGGACAAGAGGGTCATCCGGCCAATTACCGTGGCTGCTCAAAGGCCCCCAAGTCGAGTTCTCCCAAGCTCATAAAGCGTGCTGACAATCGTCAGCAAAGGGAATGCCCCACCGCCCCGTCATCTCAAATCCCCCAGAGGCTTAGCCCTCAGAGACCCAGCCCGTGGAATAAGCTCCACCATCACGAGGTCTTCCCGGCCTTGGCTACCGCGAAGCCCCCCGCCCCTCATACCCCTCTCTATTCCCTCATGGATCCGCGTATCCGTGCCCACCCTCCAGCGCACCTAGCGCCTCCCGCGCACTATGCGCCCCCTCCCCCCCCCCACCCCGCGCCCTCTGCGCCCCCCGCAAAAAGCGCTCCCGCTCCCGTAGCGCAGCGCCCCACCCCTACTCCCGTGGCTTCCCAATCTAAACCACCCTCCGACCCATTCAACGTGATTTCCTCCACGTTCATGATTTTCTATTCCCCTCGCGCTATTCGAATGGCCGCTGAAATTCAGCATGCCAGAGATAGGTGTGACTTTGATCAGGTCAGAAGGGTCTATAACGCGTACCCGGAGATTACGCAAGCCCTAAGTTCCATCGCTAACGGTACCTATAATGGATAAAGCCATCATTGATAGAGTTAAACCCCGATCCCTCAGAATAGGCATCTTCAATGCAAACGGCATAAGAAGTCAACGAGACGAGATCGCTCTCTTTCTCCGCGACCATAAAATAGACATTCTCCTAGTACAGGAAACTTTCTTAAAACCGTGTCACCGCAATCCCTCCATAGCCAACTATCGTTTAATCCGAAACGATAGATCGCGTTGTCACAGAGGCGGTACCCTCATCTATCACAAAAAGGAGCTATATTGCATCCCAATGGACCCCCCTACCCTCTCTCGCGTAGAAGTCTCCATTTGCCGCCTAGGCATGACAGGTCACCAACCGATCACTCTAGTGTCGGCGTATATCCCTCCCGCTGACTCGGAGGACTTTCAGTCCCTCTCGAGCGATCTCACCCTTCTTTTGAGCATGAGTAGCTCCGTTTTAATAGCGGGCGACTTCAATGCCAAACATCCCGCGTGGAATAGTACCACAACGACCACGAGAGGGCGACACTTGTTCGACCTCTCATCCACCCTGACCTTTGACGTCATCGCCCCGATGACTCCCACTCACTATCCTCACGATCCCAATCATACCCCCGACATACTCGACTTGGCGCTCCTTAAGAACGTCAATCTACGTTTAGATTCAATAGAAACGGTAGACGAGCTAGTCTCTGACCACCGCCCAATAGTCATTCAACTGGCCCCCCGCATAGGTCTACCTGACCCCTCTCAACCCCCCGCCACTAAAAGAATCACGGACTGGAAGAAAGTAAGCGAAAAGCTGAAATCCAACACGTCCCCCCAGTTAGACTCTATCCCCGATAAGTTTGACTCTACCGCAGACACGACGGCCGCGATCGACTCGTTAACTGATCACGTGCAATCTGTTGTGAACGAATGTTCAAAGGAGGTCCCAGTGACAGAAGACTGTCGCTGGAGGCTTCCACAGGATGTGCGTGACCTGATAACAGAGAAGAACGCGGCCACTCGTGCCTATAGCAACTTCCCCTGTTCCGCAAACAAAGCTCATATGCGCTATTTACAGAGATCTGTAAAGAAACGTGTACAAGAGCAGCGTAATGCGGGATGGGATAGGATGCTTAGCGAATTAGAGCCAACTCATCAAGCCTTCTGGGATCTCACCAGAAAGCTCAAATCCGATCAATGCGCTAGTATGCCCCCCCTAGTACGCCCCGATAAGTCCATCGCGTTTGAGGACCAAGAAAAGGCAGAATGCCTAGCAAACAGCCTAGAGGCTCAATGCTCCCCCAGCTCCCTACCTGTAGACCAAGCTCACCTCGATGAGGTGGACGCTGAAGTCGAACGTAGAGCTTCCCTCCCCCCGGTTGACGACCCCGATGACCCCCTGCCCCCCGTCGCTCCAGACGAGGTGCACGAGATCATCAAAAGTCTCAAAATCCGTAAGGCCCCCGGCTCAGACGGAATCACCAATAGGGTGATTCAACTGTTCCCAGCCCACCTTATCATGCTACTGACCACCATCTTCAATGGTGCTCTAAGCAATAACATCTTCCCCCAAGCGTGGAAAGAAGCCACAGTCATTGGTATCCCGAAGCCCGGCAAGCCCAAGTCGGATCCTTCGAGTTACCGTCCCATTAGTCTGCTCAAGGTACTAGGCAAAATCTATGAGAGGCTTATTTATAAGCGTATCAGAGATTATGCAGAGACCAAGGGCCTAATCCCCCAAGAACAGTTCGGCTTTCGAACTGAGCACAGTAGCGTGCATCAGGTACACCGGATCATAGAATACGCAAGCGCCGGCTTCCAGCGCGGTAGTATGACCGGTGCAATTTTCTTCGATATTGCGAAAGCATTCGACAAAGTCTGGCACAACGGATTGATATACAAGCTATATCAACTCGGTGTGCCGGATCGTCTAGTACTCATAGTACGGGACTTTTTGTCGAACCGCACATTCCGCTATCGTATCGAAGGAGCTATCTCCTCCCCCCGACCCATTCGTGCGGGAGTCCCTCAGGGCTCAGTAATCTCCCCACTTATATTCACGCTGTACACTAGCGATATCCCAAAGAGTAGAAATGCGCAGCTAGCTCTGTTCGCAGACGACACTGCCATCTACTACAAGGGATTCAGAAATGACAATATACGAATCACCCTCCAGAGAGCTGTCAACAATCTTGGCGCCTGGTTTCGAAAGTGGCGTATTGAAGTCAACCCTGACAAAAGCCAAGCGGTATTCTTTCAGAAACCGCGACGCGCTTTCGATCTCCCCCCCCCACCTCCAATCACCATGTTTGGCAAGCCGATCCCTTGGGAGAAGCAAGCTAAATACTTGGGTGTAATATTGGACAAACATCTTTCGTTTCGAGAGCACATAAAGCAGGTCCGCGCTCGCGCCGCTTTTGCTCTAGGTAGACTCCACTCAATTCTAAATGCACGTAGCAAATTGTCACTCAAGTGCAAATTGCGTACGTACACGACGTGCATTCGCCCCATCATGACCTATGCGGGTGCGGTATTTGCCCACGCGAAACCCAACCATATCCATAGGATGCAAACGCTCCAAAACCGATTCCTTAGAAAAGCCACGGGAGCCCCCTGGTTCGTTCGTAACGAGATCCTACATCTCGATCTAAAGATGCCCACCATCAAACAGTTTCTAAAACGCCTCTCAAAGCGTCACTTTGATTCAGCGGTCAAACATCGCAACCCTCTGGTTGTCGATGCCGCTAGCTATGTCCCGTCCAATATTAGTCGTATTCGCCGACCAAGGCAAGCCCTGTCCGACCCTGATGATCCTATCACCCTCCTCCAGGAGAGCCGTAGGGAGACCAGCACCTTACAGATATACAAACACAGACGCCTACCGTCATTCCGACCTCGCCGTCGAGGTCCAGCACGACCAACGCGATCCCGATTAAATTCGTCCCCCCGTCCCTTGTCCGATGATGTGCCAGCCCGCGCCGAAGCTGAGCACGTAGCTTTAAATTCCCCGTCTAATAATAATAATGATCCGATATTGATCCAGCCTGTCCCATCTTGCTGTCCTCCCGTCAGTGACGCCCTAAGCCGAGGTTCGTACCCCACAGGGGGTGCCCTTAGCGAGCGTTCACTTAGCTTTAATTTAGAATAGTTTGTTATAAGCCCCTGGCTGGAGGCCCTGAGAGTAGTTCTTAAGGCAGCCACAGGAAAGTCCGGTTAAGCAGTACGATCTTCTCTAAGATCAACTGCGAGATGCCATTTTATAAAAAAAAAAAAAAAAAAAATTTCGGAACGACATTAAGTAGATTCTTTCGGCGCGCGCACTTCTGTACGCGTGTTTCGTTGTTTTCGTGAGTTGTTCTATAAACAAATCTTTCAATTATGTCTGGTCGCGGTAAAGGTGGCAAGGTGAAGGGAAAGGCAAAGTCCCGTTCCAACCGTGCTGGTCTCCAGTTCCCCGTGGGTCGTATTCACAGGCTGCTGCGTAACGGAAACTACGCCGAGCGCGTGGGTGCCGGCGCTCCTGTCTACTTGGCCGCCGTGATGGAGTATCTGGCTGCTGAGGTCCTCGAGTTGGCCGGCAACGCCGCGAGAGACAACAAGAAGACCAGGATCATCCCGCGTCATCTTCAATTGGCCATCCGCAACGACGAGGAGTTGAACAAGCTGCTCTCCGGTGTGACGATCGCTCAAGGTGGTGTGCTGCCGAACATCCAGGCCGTGCTACTGCCCAAGAAGACCGAGAAGAAGGCTTAAACGTGGTGCCGCGACGTTCAGACAGAACGTGGTGCTTCGTGCGAGTGCCCCCGCACGCGTACTTCGATATAATATTTATGACTATATATCTATTATGTCGGTTGCGCGATGCTCTCAGCTCGTATGCATACAAAACAAAAGGCCCTTTTCAGGGCCACAATATGATTCGTCAAATTAAAACAAAGACAATTTCTTTATAGGTGTTGTCGTCAAACAAAAACGTACCCCTACCTACTTAATGCTTAACGATTACAAGTAAGCTGAAACTATTATGTACATCATTATTGAACCGTAGTCACAATACCTACTTACTACCTACCACTCGGGTCATTCATTACACACAAAGTAGAGAGTTAGTACCTACCTCATATTGTAGTTTAATTTACTGAAAAAAAAAAAAAAATTATTGCTTTGCCCTCTCCTCACGAGTTAATTTATTAACAATATAATAATATTATGTAGTAGACCTTTAGGTAGGCAGTACAAAACGTTGTTGGGTTACCTACACTGTACCTAGTATGATAGAAATTAAGTATGATAGTTTTATACATCACTGCTGATAAGAACTGCTTATTTACACACAATACGAAATATCAAAATTTAAATTCATTATAAAAATAATATACACTACCTATTTCTAATGTAATTTTACATAGGTAGTTTTAGTTTTAATATTACCCTACTACCTACTGAGATGTAGTTTTTCTTTTTTTTTTTTACATTTTCAAAAATAATGACGAACACAAGCATCGCCCCGCCCCCTTCGTCTCCCTCCCGGGCATCCCCTCTCCCCGCGCGCTCGCTTCGGAGCGTTCTGATTGGTCCGCCGGTGCGTCGAATTTCTCATCGCTCGCCGCAACTGTGCGCCGCGAGCGTTAATATAAATACAACTGTTGAAACGGTTATGTTTTAAGTAGACGCCCCTCGTTTCGTGAGGAACGATGTCATTCACCGGGATCTCGGGATCGAGAGCCTGGATGAGTTTGTGCGGCGCCTAGCGAAGGGGATGTTCGCGCGTGCCGACGCGTCTGCCTGGCCCCATGTCAGGCAGATTGCGCCCTTGCATGCGCGCCCCCCCGACGCTAGACCCCTCCCGCGCGACCTGGCCGCGGACATTGCCCCCTCCATACCGGACTGACGCCTCGAGTGACCCGCAATCAGGTTACACGCGGGTCACTCGACACAATAAGACTCCACAAAAGTACACATACATACGTTACGTAGCGTGTTCTAAGTTAATATAGGCATGCTGCGTAACTAACACAGACACCCATTACTACACAGACGCCTATATATAACGCGTGCGGGCGCGACGCGGGCCGCGACGCACGCAACCACTGAGCGGCGGTACATTACACTACAAGCCGCTCATACATACACTACAGTTTCTCCCTCAAACCGCGAACGGCTAGATCTGTGACCGGGGCGAGGGAAAACTACACCTTTACGCTGTAGGAGCGTCGAGTCGGCATCTCCGTCGCTGGTCGTCACCCGCTGGGCCTCCCCCAGGAAACTGGGGGTCTCACCTGGCGGTGACAGACCGCCGAGATGCCGTGAAGAAAGCGGCGCTATAGACATAGCGTCGTGGCGCGCCTACAGAAACACTCAGAGCAACCATTTACACGGACGCGTTATAACTAACGCGTCCGAAAATATCAATAGCCCATTATCGGCGAATATAGTGACGGGCCCGCAGTTGCGGGCCGCGGTAAAGCACCCGCGGGCAAGGGGCGAAGCCCCGACCCCGCACGCCACGCCCCCTTACGGGGACGTAGCGACATCCCGCAGAGTTATGTTTTATACTGCGACTGAACTCCGTTTCGGTAGCACGTGTACTCGATAAATCCATAATGCCGCCCAAGACAAGTGGTAAAGCCGCCAAGAAGTCTGGCAAAGCCCAGAAGAATATCTCCAAGACCGACAAGAAGAAGAAGAAGCACAAGAGGAAGGAGAGTTACGCCATCTACATCTACAAGGTGCTGAAGCAGGTGCACCCCGACACCGGTATCTCCAGCAAGGCCATGTCTATCATGAACTCGTTCGTGAACGACATCTTCGAGCGCATCGCCGCCGAAGCTTCCCGTCTCGCCCACTACAACAAGAGATCGACCATCACGTCCAGGGAGGTGCAGACGTCCGTCAGGCTCCTGCTGCCCGGCGAGCTCGCCAAGCACGCCGTCAGTGAGGGCACCAAGGCCGTCACCAAATACACCAGCTCCAAGTAGAGAGCGGTCGGTAGGCTACCAAGAGCCGCCGACGCTCCGTCTCAACGCCGCCTCGTGTTTGTGTACAGTGTTAAATCCAGTGCGCTTGTTCGTGTGTCTGTCTTGTTGACTGTGGTGCGTGTTAATTGTGTCAGTGTCATCGTAATGTGCATACATACACACAAGTAGGTGGTACCTCCTACCCGCTGTGCGTCATGTATGTACGTACGAGACGCGCACGATGCACGTGCTACGAGCAAACAAACAGGCCGCGACAAACGTCTGGACGCGCACTCACAACGTGGGATGGCAGGAGTAAAAACAAAAGGCCCTTTTCAGGGCCACAAATATGTTCATGTGATAAATTCACGTTTCTTTAAATTTGATGCCAGTCAAAACGTTACTAACTAACTAACTACCTACCTACCTACCTACCTACCTACCTACCTACCTACACCTCTATATACATATTTCATTCAACAACAAATACAATATGCACAGGGCCTAAACGATAGCGTATTAAGATTGATTGCAAGTAAATGAGTAGTAGCAGGGCAGTCTTAACATGAAAAAGGCTTTAATAAGTTAGTTATATTATCATCATCAGTTATAATTATTATAAACACAATAATACAACAATAGGTACCTACATTTATTCTGTGTATGTACGAAAAATATAATGTATAGATAGGTATATTGTTTTCTTTGTTAATTCTTTATATACACTGCTAGAGAGAACGGTGTATTGTAAAAAAATAAAAAATAAATAAATATATATATAAGAAATAAATAAATAAATATATATATATATATAAATAAGTAAGTAAGTAACAGACATAGGTTTTAAAATAATTATTATTGAATTCATTGTTTAATTTTATAACAATTTTAGTTAGCTCGTTGTACTAAAGAGGGCGCGCAGGGGCGCGCGCGCTCCTGCCCGCTTAGTTGCTTTAGTATAAATAGTCCGAACGTGAACTCGCGATTTTATTCCGTCTCGTACGTTCGAAGTGTGTAGGTTCGCGCGCGTCCGTTGCGTGTATTTTCAGTTGATCTATTATTATTTATCTTTCGTTTCGTGTTTACAATGGCGCGTACTAAGCAGACCGCTCGTAAATCCACCGGTGGTAAGGCGCCGAGGAAACAGCTCGCCACCAAGGCTGCGCGCAAAAGCGCACCGGCCACCGGTGGCGTTAAGAAACCCCATCGCTACAGGCCCGGCACTGTGGCCCTCCGTGAGATTCGTCGCTACCAGAAGAGTACCGAACTGCTGATCCGCAAGCTTCCGTTCCAGCGTCTCGTGCGTGAGATCGCGCAGGACTTCAAGACCGATCTCCGTTTCCAGAGCTCCGCTGTTATGGCGCTGCAGGAGGCTAGCGAAGCTTATCTCGTCGGTCTCTTCGAAGACACCAACCTGTGCGCGATTCACGCGAAGCGCGTCACCATCATGCCCAAAGACATCCAGTTGGCGCGCAGGATCAGAGGCGAACGCGCTTAAACTGCTAACGTCACAATACACATCGCCCTCCACGTAGACTGCCTTCGTGCAGTGCAACGTGTCTGTGGCTGTGGCTGTGCGTTCACATAAAAGGCCCTTTTCAGGGCCACATATATATCGGATAATTAAATGTTTCTTTATATCAGACGTCACAAAAACGCTACCTACCTACCTACCTACCTACCTACCTACCTACCTACCTACATACATACATACATACATACAAAACGAAACAAACACCTAAGTAATACTAAACTTATAAGTAAATTACATAATTATACATAACAACAATGAATAAAGTCGAGAGAGAGAGAAAAACAGTCGCCCAATTTTTTCGTCATATTATAATGGATGATTTTAAAAAGTTAACGTTTCATGCCTATAGTATTTAGGCTACGATCGATCTATGATAATAATGTTGTGTATTATTATTATAACGGCATAGGTACTTTAGATACTTGGTTTTATTTATTTTAACTTTTTATGGGGGACGAAAAAAAAAAAAAAAAAAAAATATATATATATATCATGTAAGTTCTGTTTTAAGAGACAGACATCGTCCAATCAACGAGGAGCGCCTGCTCGCCTCGCCCCGCGCACCTCACGTCTCTGTTCCCCCCGCCCGCTGAGCTCCGCGTTTAGTATAAATATAACGCCCGACGGGCCAAATTTTTAAGTCAGTCGCTCGCGTCGTTCGTGTGCGCTATCTCGTGTCGAGTTTGTTATCGTGTTATTTTGAAACCCCACTGCAAAGAAGATGACCGGTCGCGGTAAGGGAGGAAAGGGTCTGGGAAAAGGAGGAGCCAAGCGTCACAGGAAGGTACTTCGTGATAACATCCAAGGTATCACGAAGCCCGCCATCCGTCGTCTGGCCCGCAGAGGCGGCGTGAAACGTATCTCCGGTCTGATCTACGAAGAGACTCGCGGTGTGCTTAAAGTGTTCCTAGAGAACGTCATTCGCGACGCCGTCACTTACACCGAGCACGCCAAGAGGAAGACCGTCACCGCCATGGACGTCGTCTACGCTCTGAAGCGCCAGGGTCGCACCCTGTACGGTTTCGGCGGTTAAACACCTGCTGCATGCCCCGCGTGTACGTGTTGCCTGCGCAACCAGCTCTACATACTGTGGTGGACGTGTGTGTGTTGTGTTTGTTGTGAACATAATCATACCGTTCAACCATACGTATGTAGACGCGCACATAAAAAAGGCCCTTTTCAGGGCCGCATATGATTCGATATTATTAAATATGTTTCTTGAGTGGAATTGTCCTAAAAACGTACCTCTACCTACCTACCTACCTACCTACTTACTTACATGTATGCAAGTACCTACCATTATTGTACTGCGAGTGACATTCATTCAATTCGTTACCAATACTCACTAGGCATCGTACCTACCTACCTACCTACCTACCTACCTACTTAGGTTTTGGAGTTTTTAATGAAATATCGTAATTATATTAATTATTAATATATCCGATTTATTGTTATCTTACAATTACCAACTTGCTTCCTTTAAACTTAAGTACTAAATTATAGTTGATGCTTGTTGTTGTTGTTGTTCTTCTACGTGTGAAAAGCCCATCGCCCGCCATTCACCGAGTGAGGTGTACTGTACAGTAGGTGGGTATACTGGAATTGAAAAATAAAAGCAAAACATTAGTAAATACTTACGTTGTAGAACATCTACCTACCTACTTACTTACCTACCTACCTACCTACCTACTCGTTTGATCGCCCCACGGTGCGCGTGCCGTATGTTTATGTCGCGTTGTTATTGCAATTTTGATCGCATCTAATGTGAAGATGTTTTTTTTTTTTTTTTTTGTTGTTTTTTATTTACGTGTCTTTTTTATTTCGCGTATCTTTAATAGTAATTATTTTATAATATAGGTACTTAAGTACCTAGCCGTATTACGGGCGGGCTGGCTGCTTACTGTGAAGAGAACGCGGTACACGGGCCGCCAGCCGCGCACGGTACTGGCGCGCCCGCCGAGCGGGAGTACGTCTATTGTCGTTTTACACACTGTTTAATACGCTTTCCGATGCGATTATACCGATCCGTGCACTGTCCACTCGTCGAAGGGCACTCTCGTCTTTTAATATTACTATATTAATAGGTTGCACGTCCTGGACGGAGTCGTCCGTCCTTAACAGTTCGGCGCTCGCGGTGTTTTACGACGCTTCACTTTTAGGTCGATAATACCTTCGCGAGACGGTGTGATATCGACGAAGTCCTGTCACCACACAAGCTCGATATCCTCCCTGTTGACGCGTCGACCTCGATCGCCACTAACTATCACTTTTATAGAGAAAATAACGATTTGAACACGACCCGACCTGCGCTTCGTACGCAGTCGCCAAAATAAAACACCGCCACGGGCTAAACGCGCACCTCACTCGCCCCGAATTCCCACACCCGCATCGTCAACTTCATGACCTATCCGAAACCGTTCAATCTCGTTGCACTCGGCGCCGTTAACCATTCTTTTTCTTTGTTTTATTAGATACGTGTTAGTGAAAACTTTCAAGCGTTCATACGAGAAAACGTCCCGCGACATCACGGCGCTCGTTACGGTAAAGTTCCGTCGTACCTAAGCGTACGTTTACGAAATTCGTAAAACCTATAAGTGGCGACATCTAAGTCTCTCTCTCTTTATACGTCTTATTATCGTCACTCCACTCGTGTTGTCAGTGTGAATTTATTAACTACTACTTAAAATACAATGGCAGATACCGCAGTCGCTACCGAGGCTCCCGCGCCCGCTACACCGGCGAAGAAGCAGGCGAGGCAGGCCGGCGGCGCCGGCGCCGCTAAGAAACCGAAGGCGAAGCCGACCCATCCCAAAACATCCGAGATGGTCAACAACGCCATCAAGGAGATGAAGGAGCGCAGCGGATCTTCCCTGCAGGCGATCAAGAAGTACATCGCCGCGCAGTACAAGGTCGACGCGGAGAAACTGGCTCCGTTCATCAGAAAATATCTGAAGAGCGCCGTCGAATCTGGTGCACTGATCCAGACCAAGGGCAAGGGTGCCTCCGGCTCCTTCAAGCTCGAGTCGAAATCGCACCACGCCAAGAAACCCGCCGGTGCCGCTGGAAAGGCCGCCGGCAAGGCGCCCGCCGCCGCCGCGAAGACGAAGAAGGCGACCGCCTCTGCGGCCGGCGCCAAGACCAAGAAGGCAGCGGCCGCCGCCGCCTCTGCCGCCTCCGGTTCACCTGCAAAGTCCAAGGCATCGGCAGCCGCCGCCGCCAAGGACAAGAAGGCCGCCGCCGCTAAGAAGAAGCCGGCACCCAAGAAGGCCGCCGCCCCCGCTAAGGCGAAGGGAGGCGCCGCTCCCAAAGCTAAGAAGACAGCGAAGCCGCCGACCAAGAAACCTAAAGCGCCTAAACCCAAGAAGGCTGCGGCTACACCCAAGTCGAAGCCGGCAGCCAAGAAAGCGTCCGCCGCTAAGAAGTAAGCTACGGTCGCGTTCGCGTTACACCGGCGACGGCGACGACGACGACGACAGCGGCGCAGAGTCGGCTGACCACGCCACCATCATCAATACAACACAACAACAACAACAGCAACAGCTGATGAGTGATAGTGACAAGTGTGCGTGCGCGTCTTACCTATCTTCAACCTACTGTGTGTGATGATGTTTTGTATAATACCTAATATTATAAACACACTGTAGAGAGAGGCGCGCGCGCGTGCTTTGTGCGTTTGTTTTCATCATCGTCCAACCGCGCGCACGCAGTACGTACGCGTCTATCGTCCTCGGGAAGGAGGGTGCGGAACGCGCTCGACGTGTCTCAAGCTCGTCACCAACGATTCATCGGAAGCAAGCAAGCAAGCAAGCAACTGAAGAAACCACGGACGACGGCACCGAGATGCTTAGCGCGCGTGCATGCGCTCACCACACCAAAAAGCCCTTTTCAGGGCTAACAATAATATCATGAATACGAACAGTATTCGTTTCTAAAACACAGAGAGTCAAAACGTTGTAAAATACCTAATAACATACGCACTTATATACATACACGAAATAACTCCTAAAATAATTTAGGTAGGTACCTATCTAAGTAGGAAATAAATAAATATATATTATATTTAAATAAATAAATAGATAGATAGATAGATACATACATACATACATACATACATACATACATACATACAAACATACTACACTGCACTATTTCAATATTCGACACTAGGTATGTTATTTATTAGTAGATTTCAGACTACACTACACTATAATTATAATAGCATACGGTTCATAGCACAACAATGTCGCTCGCCATACATTTATTTAGAACACGTTCATACTGGCGAGCTATATTTTTGTTTAAATGAAATCAGCTTAATACAAAATAACTTTGAATATATAAAAAAAAAAAAACAAAAAAAAAAAAAAAAAAAAAACAAAAAAAAAAAACACATACCTACCTAGGTATGTCATTTTTTTTTTTTTTTTTTTTTTTTTTTTTTTAAAAGGTCTTGGCTGGATTACTGATCATAATAATTTTTGTTTCATATTAATTAGATAAAAATGTACTTTCAAGTAATAAGCAATAATCGTGACAATTTATCAAATGATCAAAAATATCAGTTTATGCAGTGTAAGTGACGCCGCTCGCGCGCTTGCGCGTTTTGTGAATAAGTTTCGTTAGCTGTGCACCCCTCCCACTGACACAGCCACTCGCGGCGCGTATAAATACCACGGAATTCCGTGTCGGAACGACACACTCGACGCGCGCCAGCGGCAGCGGTCGGACGTGTGCGCAGTGCGGTACGAGTGCTCTCCCGATTCCGGTTCCAAGCGATCCTGAATTCAAGACTTCATAGTGTTATACTTTGTTATTCATAGTAAAATATATTTATATTTTATTATTTATAGCAAAATTATAACGACTATCTTCAGCTACTTGCTGTGTGCCTTTTTCAAGGCACAGCTTGTAAAGGTTTCAATAACAGTTACCCGTCATACAAACGTACGACGTGTTGTTGGCCCCTTCTGGGTAAAACCACAGTTTCGTGGTCCTCGGTGGATACCTATACGGTGCCAACGAAGCCGAGGGGGTGTTGACCCAGACGCACCCGCCGATCCCCTTCAGGGTGAGGCAGAAAGTTGGACGGGTCCCAGTGTTCGGCCTTGGGGGGTCTCCTAGTCGGCATTGGTGACAGTTTTGCTTTCACAGCTACACACCTGTTGTGGTCGGGTGTGTCTACCCCGACACTACAGACCCTGTTAGGACCCCGTTGCACAAATAAGATAGGCAACGGGCAAAAGCAAGCTTAGGGCTCACCTTAGGTACTCAACCTCCCTGTCTACACCCGACAGGGAGGGTTTACACATCCCCGGGCTTCCCTCCCGGGGAGTTAGAGTTAGGTAAATGTTAGGAGAAAGTCCCTAATAATAGTAGTCATGTCTGTCGCGGAGAAACCCTCTCCGCTGACGTTGCGAGTGTTCGCATTGTTAGTAAAAATGCGGGCCAAGCCCTCTGACGAGGAAAAGGCCGCATTAGACATAGAGTTCGACGCTCTATTAAAAATCTTAGGTCCGATTCTCGGTCACTCTGACCCTAACATCGCTGATTTCAGCGATGCTCTCTCCCAGTCCCTTCCGGTAATTGAGCTGGAAGACCCTTTCGTCCGCTCCCCTAGCCCGGCCTTCAGCCCAGCCTTCAGCCCCGCGATAGTAGAGTCTATGGACACTACTGAACCGGCCGCTTCTTCTAAGCGAGCCGCGACCCCGTATCAATACGCCTCTGACTCAGAGAATGCCTCTCCTGCTTCCTCTTCCTCTCATTCCGAAGACGACGGGTTTACCCCAGTCCTAGGAAAGGGGAGCAAAAGGAAGAAGAAGAGACAAACCTCTAGCCAAGCGAATAAGGTCATCGCCGTCGATGACGTAATTTCCCCCACCCCTACCCCCGTAGCACAAGTAGCCGGTACTGCGCCTAGTAGCGCTACCGTTGCTAATCTTTCTTCCCCCTCCACCTCCCGCGCCGCGCCCGTTGCACATGTTGCTACCCCAGTCCCGTCCGCTTCGAGCTCTAAGAAGCTCCCTCCCCCACCCCCCGTGTTCATTCAGGACAAGGGGAAGTGGACCGAAGTGTCCAAGTGGTGCGTCGATCGAAAGATCGACTTCACCAATGCCCGATCTACCCTACAGGGTATCAAAATTCAAGTTCTGACCGCGAACGATTATCGCGAACTTACAAAGCTCCTGAGAGCGAGAGGTGTGTCATTCCACACCTTCTCGCTCCCAGAAGACAAACAGATTAGGGTCGTTATTAAACGAATCCCTAAGGAAATCCCCGCCGCCGATATAAAAGCCGACCTTCAGTCGCAAAATATCCCCGTAGACGAAGTCCACCGTATGCACCGCTCGCGTGGCGGTGAAGCATTCGACATGGTTCTTGTCGTCTGCTCTCCCGTTCAGGGGCATCACCCCATTTTTAATATAAAATCTCTATGTAGCCTAGTCGGTTTCACCATAGAGAAACCTAAGAAAAACGGTAACATCGGACAATGTCACCGTTGTCAATTATACGGGCACTCGCAGAAGCATTGCCATGCGAAACCCAGGTGCGTAAAGTGCCTGGGCGAGCACGGCACTGCTGACTGCCCCCGTCCCAAAGACCGCGCTCTATGTCTCAGCCCTCCCAGCTGTGTACTATGCGGACAAGAGGGTCATCCGGCCAATTACCGTGGCTGCTCAAAGGCCCCCAAGTCGAGTTCTCCCAAGCTCATAAAGCGTGCTGACAATCGTCAGCAAAGGGAATGCCCCACCGCCCCGTCATCTCAAATCCCCCAGAGGCTTAGCCCTCAGAGACCCAGCCCGTGGAATAAGCTCCACCATCACGAGGTCTTTCCGGCCTTGGCTACCGCGAAGCCCCCCGCCCCTCACACCCCTCTCTATTCCCTCATGGATCCGCGTATCCGTGCCCACCCTCCAGCGCACCTAGCGCCCCCCGCGCACTATGCGCCCCCTCCCCCCCCCCACCCCGCGCCCTCTGCGCCCCCCGCAAAAAGCGCTCCCGCTCCCGTAGCGCAGCGCCCCACCCCTACTCCCGTGGCTTCCCAATCTAAACCACCCTCCGACCCATTCAACGTGATTTCCTCCACGTTCATGATTTTCTATTCCCCTCGCGCTATTCGAATGGCCGCTGAAATTCAGCATGCCAGAGATAGGTGTGACTTTGATCAGGTCAGAAGGGTCTATAACGCGTACCCGGAGATTACGCAAGCCCTAAGTTCCATCGCTAACGGTACCTATAATGGATAAAGCCATCATTGATAGAGTTAAACCCCGATCCCTCAGAATAGGCATCTTCAATGCAAACGGCATAAGAAGTCAACGAGACGAGATCGCTCTCTTTCTCCGCGACCATAAAATAGACATTCTCCTAGTACAGGAAACTTTCTTAAAACCGTGTCACCGCAATCCCTCCATAGCCAACTATCGTTTAATCCGAAACGATAGATCGCGTTGTCACAGAGGCGGTACCCTCATCTATCACAAAAAGGAGCTATATTGCATCCCAATGGACCCCCCTACCCTCTCTCGCGTAGAAGTCTCCATTTGCCGCCTAGGCATGACAGGTCACCAACCGATCACTCTAGTGTCGGCGTATATCCCTCCCGCTGACTCGGAGGACTTTCAGTCCCTCTCGAGCGATCTCACCCTTCTTTTGAGCATGAGTAGCTCCGTTTTAATAGCGGGCGACTTCAATGCCAAACATCCCGCGTGGAATAGTACCACAACGACCACGAGAGGGCGACACTTGTTCGACCTCTCATCCACCCTGACCTTTGACGTCATCGCCCCGATGACTCCCACTCACTATCCTCACGATCCCAATCATACCCCCGACATACTCGACTTGGCGCTCCTTAAGAACGTCAATCTACGTTTAGATTCAATAGAAACGGTAGACGAGCTAGTCTCTGACCACCGCCCAATAGTCATTCAACTGGCCCCCCGCATAGGTCTACCTGACCCCTCTCAACCCCCCGCCACTAAAAGAATCACGGACTGGAAGAAAGTAAGCGAAAAGCTGAAATCCAACACGTCCCCCCAGTTAGACTCTATCCCCGATAAGTTTGACTCTACCGCAGACACGACGGCCGCGATCGACTCGTTAACTGATCACGTACAATCTGTTGTGAACGAATGTTCAAAGGAGGTCCCAGTGACAGAAGACTGTCGCTGGAGGCTTCCACAGGATGTGCGTGACCTGATAACAGAGAAGAACGCGGCCACTCGTGCCTATAGCAACTTCCCCTGTTCCGCAAACAAAGCTCATATGCGCTATTTACAGAGATCTGTAAAGAAACGTGTACAAGAGCAGCGTAATGCGGGATGGGATAGGATGCTTAGCGAATTAGAGCCAACTCATCAAGCCTTCTGGGATCTCACCAGAAAGCTCAAATCCGATCAATGCGCTAGTATGCCCCCCTTAGTACGCCCCGATAAGTCCATCGCGTTTGAGGACCAAGAAAAGGCAGAATGCCTAGCAGACAGCCTAGAGGCTCAATGCTCCCCCAGCTCCCTACCTGTAGACCAAGCTCACCTCGATGAGGTGGACGCTGAAGTCGAACGTAGAGCTTCCCTCCCCCCGGTTGACGACCCCGATGACCCCCTGCCCCCCGTCGCTCCAGACGAGGTGCACGAGATCATCAAAAGTCTCAAAATCCGTAAGGCCCCCGGCTCAGACGGAATCACCAATAGGGTGATTCAACTGTTCCCAGCCCACCTTATCATGCTACTGACCACCATCTTCAATGGTGCTCTAAGCAATAACATCTTCCCCCAAGCGTGGAAAGAAGCCACAGTCATTGGTATCCCGAAGCCCGGCAAGCCCAAGTCGGATCCTTCGAGTTACCGTCCCATTAGTCTGCTCAAGGTACTAGGCAAAATCTATGAGAGGCTTATTTATAAGCGTATCAGAGATTATGCAGAGACCAAGGGCCTAATCCCCCAAGAACAGTTCGGCTTTCGAACTGAGCACAGTAGCGTGCATCAGGTACACCGGATCATAGAATACGCAAGCGCCGGCTTCCAGCGCGGTAGTATGACCGGTGCAATTTTCTTCGATATTGCGAAAGCATTCGACAAAGTCTGGCACAACGGATTGATATACAAGCTATATCAACTCGGTGTGCCGGATCGTCTAGTACTCATAGTACGGGACTTTTTGTCGAACCGCTCATTCCGCTATCGTATCGAAGGAGCTATCTCCTCCCCCCGACCCATTCGTGCGGGAGTCCCTCAGGGCTCAGTAATCTCCCCACTTATATTCACGCTGTACACTAGCGATATCCCAAAGAGTAGAAATGCGCAGCTAGCTCTGTTCGCAGACGACACTGCCATCTACTACAAGGGATTCAGAAATGACAATATACGAATCACCCTCCAGAGAGCTGTCAACAATCTTGGCGCCTGGTTTCGAAAGTGGCGTATTGAAGTCAACCCTGACAAAAGCCAAGCGGTATTCTTTCAGAAACCGCGACGCGCTTTCGATCTCCCCCCCCCACCTCCAATCACCATGTTTGGCAAGCCGATCCCTTGGGAGAAGCAAGCTAAATACTTGGGTGTAATATTGGACAAACATCTTTCGTTTCGAGAGCACATAAAGCAGGTCCGCGCTCGCGCCGCTTTTGCTCTAGGTAGACTCCACTCAATTCTAAATGCACGTAGCAAATTGTCACTCAAGTGCAAATTGCGTACATACACGACGTGCATTCGCCCCATCATGACCTATGCGGGTGCGGTATTTGCCCACGCGAAACCCAACCATATCCATAGGATGCAAACGCTCCAAAACCGATTCCTTAGAAAAGCCACGGGAGCCCCCTGGTTCGTTCGTAACGAGATCCTACACCTCGATCTAAAGATGCCCACCATCAAACAGTTTCTAAAACGCCTCTCAAAGCGTCACTTTGATTCAGCGGTCAAACATCGCAACCCTCTGGTTGTCGATGCCGCTAGCTATGTCCCGTCCAATATTAGTCGTATTCGCCGACCAAGGCAAGCCCTGTCCGACCCTGATGATCCTATCACCCTCCTCCAGGAGAGCCGTAGGGAGACCAGCACCTTACAGAAATACAAACACAGACGCCTACCGTCATTCCGACCTCGCCGTCGAGGTCCAGCACGACCAACGCGATCCCGATTAAATTCGTCCCCCCGTCCCTTGTCCGATGATGTGCCAGCCCGCGCCGAAGCTGAGCACGTAGCTTTAAATTCCCCGTCTAATAATAATAATGATCCGATATTGATCCAGCCTGTCCCATCCTGCTGTCCTCCCGTCAGTGACGCCCTAAGCCGAGGTTCGTACCCCACAGGGGGTGCCCTTAGCGAGCGTTCACTTAGCTTTAATTTAGAATAGTTTGTTATAAGCCCCTGGCTGGAGGCCCTGAGAGTAGTTCTTAAGGCAGCCACAGGAAAGTCCGGTTAAGCAGTACGATCTTCTCTAAGATCAACTGCGAGATGCCATTTATAAAAAAAAAAAAAAAAAAAAAAAAAATGTCGGAACGACATTAAGTAGATTCTTTCGGCGCGCGCACTTCTGTACGCGTGTTTCGTTGTTTTCGTGAGTTGTTCTATAAACAAATCTTTCAATTATGTCTGGTCGCGGTAAAGGTGGCAAGGTGAAGGGAAAGGCAAAGTCCCGTTCCAACCGTGCTGGTCTCCAGTTCCCCGTGGGTCGTATTCACAGGCTGCTGCGTAACGGAAACTACGCCGAGCGCGTGGGTGCCGGCGCTCCTGTCTACTTGGCCGCCGTGATGGAGTATCTGGCTGCTGAGGTCCTCGAGTTGGCCGGCAACGCCGCGAGAGACAACAAGAAGACCAGGATCATCCCGCGTCATCTTCAATTGGCCATCCGCAACGACGAGGAGTTGAACAAGCTGCTCTCCGGTGTGACGATCGCTCAAGGTGGTGTGCTGCCGAACATCCAGGCCGTGCTACTGCCCAAGAAGACCGAGAAGAAGGCTTAAACGTGGTGCCGCGACGTTCAGACAGAACGTGGTGCTTCGTGCGAGTGCCCCCGCACGCGTACTTCGATATAATATTTATGACTATATATCTATTATGTCGGTTGCGCGATGCTCTCAGCTCGTATGCATACAAAACAAAAGGCCCTTTTCAGGGCCACAATATGATTCGTCAAATTAAAACAAAGACAATTTCTTTATAGGTGTTGTCGTCAAACAAAAACGTACCCCTACCTACTTAATGCTTAACGATTACAAGTAAGCTGAAACTATTATGTACATCATTATTGAACCGTAGTCACAATACCTACTTACTACCTACCACTCGGGTCATTCATTACACACAAAGTAGAGAGTTAGTACCTACCTCATATTGTAGTTTAATTTACTGAAAAAAAAAAAAAAATTATTGCTTTGCCCTCTCCTCACGAGTTAATTTATTAACAATATAATAATATTATGTAGTAGACCTTTAGGTAGGCAGTACAAAACGTTGTTGGGTTACCTACACTGTACCTAGTATGATAGAAATTAAGTATGATAGTTTTATACATCACTGCTGATAAGAACTGCTTATTTACACACAATACGAAATATCAAAATTTAAATTCATTATAAAAATAATATACACTACCTATTTCTAATGTAATTTTACATAGGTAGTTTTAGTTTTAATATTACCCTACTACCTACTGAGATGTAGTTTTTCTTTTTTTTTTTTACATTTTCAAAAATAATGACGAACACAAGCATCGCCCCGCCCCCTTCGTCTCCCTCCCGGGCATCCCCTCTCCCCGCGCGCTCGCTTCGGAGCGTTCTGATTGGTCCGCCGGTGCGTCGAATTTCTCATCGCTCGCCGCAACTGTGCGCCGCGAGCGTTAATATAAATACAACTGTTGAAACGGTTATGTTTTATACTGCGACTGAACTCCGTTTCGGTAGCACGTGTACTCGATAAATCCATAATGCCGCCCAAGACAAGTGGTAAAGCCGCCAAGAAGTCTGGCAAAGCCCAGAAGAATATCTCCAAGACCGACAAGAAGAAGAAGAAGCACAAGAGGAAGGAGAGTTACGCCATCTACATCTACAAGGTGCTGAAGCAGGTGCACCCCGACACCGGTATCTCCAGCAAGGCCATGTCTATCATGAACTCGTTCGTGAACGACATCTTCGAGCGCATCGCCGCCGAAGCTTCCCGTCTCGCCCACTACAACAAGAGATCGACCATCACGTCCAGGGAGGTGCAGACGTCCGTCAGGCTCCTGCTGCCCGGCGAGCTCGCCAAGCACGCCGTCAGTGAGGGCACCAAGGCCGTCACCAAATACACCAGCTCCAAGTAGAGAGCGGTCGGTAGGCTACCAAGAGCCGCCGACGCTCCGTCTCAACGCCGCCTCGTGTTTGTGTACAGTGTTAAATCCAGTGCGCTTGTTCGTGTGTCTGTCTTGTTGACTGTGGTGCGTGTTAATTGTGTCAGTGTCATCGTAATGTGCATACATACACACAAGTAGGTGGTACCTCCTACCCGCTGTGCGTCATGTATGTACGTACGAGACGCGCACGATGCACGTGCTACGAGCAAACAAACAGGCCGCGACAAACGTCTGGACGCGCACTCACAACGTGGGATGGCAGGAGTAAAAACAAAAGGCCCTTTTCAGGGCCACAAATATGTTCATGTGATAAATTCACGTTTCTTTAAATTTGATGCCAGTCAAAACGTTACTAACTAACTAACTACCTACCTACCTACCTACCTACCTACCTACCTACCTACACCTCTATATACATATTTCATTCAACAACAAATACAATATGCACAGGGCCTAAACGATAGCGTATTAAGATTGATTGCAAGTAAATGAGTAGTAGCAGGGCAGTCTTAACATGAAAAAGGCTTTAATAAGTTAGTTATATTATCATCATCAGTTATAATTATTATAAACACAATAATACAACAATAGGTACCTACATTTATTCTGTGTATGTACGAAAAATATAATGTATAGATAGGTATATTGTTTTCTTTGTTAATTCTTTATATACACTGCTAGAGAGAACGGTGTATTGTAAAAAAATAAAAAATAAATAAATATATATATAAGAAATAAATAAATAAATATATATATATATATAAATAAGTAAGTAAGTAACAGACATAGGTTTTAAAATAATTATTATTGAATTCATTGTTTAATTTTATAACAATTTTAGTTAGCTCGTTGTACTAAAGAGGGCGCGCAGGGGCGCGCGCGCTCCTGCCCGCTTAGTTGCTTTAGTATAAATAGTCCGAACGTGAACTCGCGATTTGGCCCCCCGCATAGGTCTCCCCGACCCCACTCAGCCCCCGGCCACCAGAAAGGTCACGGACTGGAGGAAAGTAGGCGAACTGCTGAAATCCAACACGTCCCCCCAGCTAGACTCAATCCCCGAGCAGTTCGACTCTGCCGCGGACACAGTGGCCGCGATCGACTCGCTCACGGACCACGTACAAACGGTTTTGAACGATTGTTCAAGGCAAGTTCCAGCGGAGGATAACTTCCGCTTCAAATTGCCGGCCGATGTACGTGATCTGATGACCGAGAAGAACGCGGCCACCCGTGCCTACAGCAACTTTCCCTGCCCCGCTAACAAATCTCACATGCGTTACTTACAACGTAAAGTAAGTTCTCGCATCGCTGAGCTGCGTGAAGCGGGCTGGGATAAGACGCTCAGCGACCTAGAACCGACTCACCTAGCTTTCTGGCAGCTCCAGAGGAAACTCCGGTCCCAACAGAGCGCCGCCATGCCCCCACTTGTCCGCCCAGACAGGACCATAGCTTTCGATGACGTCGACAAGGCCGAATGCCTAGCCGACAGTCTCGAGGCTCAATGCTCACCTAGCCTATTGCCAGTAGACCAAGCGCATCTCACTGAGATAGACGCTGAAGTCGAACGCAGACTCGCTCAACCCCCCGTAGAGGACCCTGACGATCCTCTGCCCCCCGTCACCCCTGACGAGGTGCACGAGATCATCAAGGGTCTTAAAGTCCGCAAAGCCCCCGGTTCAGATGGTCTCACTAATAGAGTGGTCCAACTATTCCCAGCCCACTTGATAATGCTGTTGACCATCATCTTCAATGGTGCTCTCAACAACAACATCTTCCCCCAAACGTGGAAGGAAGCCACGGTCATAGGTATCCCTAAACCCGGCAAGCCCAAGAGCGAGCCCTCTAGCTACCGCCCCATCAGTCTGCTCAAGGTACTCGGAAAGATCTACGAGAGGCTTATTTATAAGCGTCTCAGAGACTTTGCCGAGACCAAGGGCCTCATACCGAATGAACAGTTCGGGTTCCGCACCCAACACTGCAGCATCCACCAGGCCCACCGCATAGTCGAGCATATAAGCGAAAGCTTCATGCGAGGCTCATTAGTCGGTGCGGTCTTCTTCGATATAGCGAAGGCTTTCGACAAAGTCTGGCACAACGGCTTAATATACAAGCTGTACCAACTCGGTGTGCCTGATCGTCTCGTGCTCATCTTACGAGACTTTCTGTCGAACCGCACCTTCCGCTACCGCATAGAGGGCGCCCTGTCCTCCCCCCGACCCATTCGTGCAGGTGTCCCACAGGGTTCTGTCATCTCCCCGCTCATCTTCACGCTGTTCACCAGCGATATCCCAAAGAGTAAGAAGGCACAGTTGGCTCTGTTCGCAGACGATACGGCCATCTACTCCAAGGGCCGTTGCCCCGATGCGATTCACCACACTCTCCAGGCCTCTGTCGACAAGCTCGGCGAATGGTTCAGGAAGTGGCGAATCGAAGTCAATCCCGACAAAAGTCAGGCGGTACTATTCTCCAAGCCGCGTAGGCTCCCCCCCCTCCCCGAGCCCCTCACCATGTTCGGCAAGCCGATCCCTTGGGAGAAGCAAGCCAAATACTTGGGTGTCGTCCTCGATAATCACCTCAATTTCAAAGAGCACATAAAGCAGGTCCGTTCGCGGGCCGCTTTCGCTCTAGGTAGGCTCCACTCCATCCTAAATGCAAAAAGCAAATTGTCACTTAGGTGCAAATTGCGCATTTACACGGCATGCATCCGCCCGATCATGACATATGCATGTGTCGTATTTGCCCACGCTGGGCCCCATCACATCCATAGGTTACAAGCCCTCCAAAACCGATTCCTCCGTAAAGCTACGGGTGCCCCATACTACGTCCGAAACGTAGCCCTCCACCTCGATCTTAAAATCCCCACCATAGCCCAATTCATGAAACGCCTTTCCAAGCGTTTCTTTGACTCTGCCGCCAAGCACCGCAACCCCCTGGTTGTGAAGGCGGCCAACTATATCCCCTCTCGCATTAGTCGTACTCGCCGTCCGAGGCACGCACTGACCGACCCCGACGACCCCATAACTCTCCTCCAGGAGAGTAATAGGGCCACTAGTACGGTTCTTAAAACCAAACGTCGTCCGACATTCCGACCTCGCCGTCGAGGTCCTCCGCGATCGCGACCGCGACCCCAATCCGATCAGACTCCTCCCCCCCGACCCTTGCCAGACGACCCGACGCCAGCCCGGGCTGACGTAGTGCCGTCAGTAGTCTTAAACTCCCCGATCCAGCCTGTCCCGACTTGCTGCCCTCCCACCAGCGACGCCCTAAGCCGAGGTCCGTACCCCGCAGGGGGTGCCCTTAGCGAGCAGTCGCTTAGTTTTAGTTAGTTTTAGTTTTTATGCCCCTGGCTGGAGGCTTTAAGTTAGCTTAGAGCATCTCCGCAGGACAGTCCGGTTAAGTAGTCAATACCTTAGTGGTAAAACTATGAGATGCCATTCCAAAAAAAAAAAAAAAAAAAAAAAAAAAACTCGCGATTTTATTCCGTCTCGTACGTTCGAAGTGTGTAGGTTCGCGCGCGTCCGTTGCGTGTATTTTCAGTTGATCTATTATTATTTATCTTTCGTTTCGTGTTTACAATGGCGCGTACTAAGCAGACCGCTCGTAAATCCACCGGTGGTAAGGCGCCGAGGAAACAGCTCGCCACCAAGGCTGCGCGCAAAAGCGCACCGGCCACCGGTGGCGTTAAGAAACCCCATCGCTACAGGCCCGGCACTGTGGCCCTCCGTGAGATTCGTCGCTACCAGAAGAGTACCGAACTGCTGATCCGCAAGCTTCCGTTCCAGCGTCTCGTGCGTGAGATCGCGCAGGACTTCAAGACCGATCTCCGTTTCCAGAGCTCCGCTGTTATGGCGCTGCAGGAGGCTAGCGAAGCTTATCTCGTCGGTCTCTTCGAAGACACCAACCTGTGCGCGATTCACGCGAAGCGCGTCACCATCATGCCCAAAGACATCCAGTTGGCGCGCAGGATCAGAGGCGAACGCGCTTAAACTGCTAACGTCACAATACACATCGCCCTCCACGTAGACTGCCTTCGTGCAGTGCAACGTGTCTGTGGCTGTGGCTGTGCGTTCACATAAAAGGCCCTTTTCAGGGCCACATATATATCGGATAATTAAATGTTTCTTTATATCAGACGTCACAAAAACGCTACCTACCTACCTACCTACCTACCTACCTACCTACCTACCTACATACATACATACATACATACAAAACGAAACAAACACCTAAGTAATACTAAACTTATAAGTAAATTACATAATTATACATAACAACAATGAATAAAGTCGAGAGAGAGAGAAAAACAGTCGCCCAATTTTTTCGTCATATTATAATGGATGATTTTAAAAAGTTAACGTTTCATGCCTATAGTATTTAGGCTACGATCGATCTATGATAATAATGTTGTGTATTATTATTATAACGGCATAGGTACTTTAGATACTTGGTTTTATTTATTTTAACTTTTTATGGGGGACGAAAAAAAAAAAAAAAAAAAAATATATATATATATCATGTAAGTTCTGTTTTAAGAGACAGACATCGTCCAATCAACGAGGAGCGCCTGCTCGCCTCGCCCCGCGCACCTCACGTCTCTGTTCCCCCCGCCCGCTGAGCTCCGCGTTTAGTATAAATATAACGCCCGACGGGCCAAATTTTTAAGTCAGTCGCTCGCGTCGTTCGTGTGCGCTATCTCGTGTCGAGTTTGTTATCGTGTTATTTTGAAACCCCACTGCAAAGAAGATGACCGGTCGCGGTAAGGGAGGAAAGGGTCTGGGAAAAGGAGGAGCCAAGCGTCACAGGAAGGTACTTCGTGATAACATCCAAGGTATCACGAAGCCCGCCATCCGTCGTCTGGCCCGCAGAGGCGGCGTGAAACGTATCTCCGGTCTGATCTACGAAGAGACTCGCGGTGTGCTTAAAGTGTTCCTAGAGAACGTCATTCGCGACGCCGTCACTTACACCGAGCACGCCAAGAGGAAGACCGTCACCGCCATGGACGTCGTCTACGCTCTGAAGCGCCAGGGTCGCACCCTGTACGGTTTCGGCGGTTAAACACCTGCTGCATGCCCCGCGTGTACGTGTTGCCTGCGCAACCAGCTCTACATACTGTGGTGGACGTGTGTGTGTTGTGTTTGTTGTGAACATAATCATACCGTTCAACCATACGTATGTAGACGCGCACATAAAAAAGGCCCTTTTCAGGGCCGCATATGATTCGATATTATTAAATATGTTTCTTGAGTGGAATTGTCCTAAAAACGTACCTCTACCTACCTACCTACCTACCTACTTACTTACATGTATGCAAGTACCTACCATTATTGTACTGCGAGTGACATTCATTCAATTCGTTACCAATACTCACTAGGCATCGTACCTACCTACCTACCTACCTACCTACCTACTTAGGTTTTGGAGTTTTTAATGAAATATCGTAATTATATTAATTATTAATATATCCGATTTATTGTTATCTTACAATTACCAACTTGCTTCCTTTAAACTTAAGTACTAAATTATAGTTGATGCTTGTTGTTGTTGTTGTTCTTCTACGTGTGAAAAGCCCATCGCCCGCCATTCACCGAGTGAGGTGTACTGTACAGTAGGTGGGTATACTGGAATTGAAAAATAAAAGCAAAACATTAGTAAATACTTACGTTGTAGAACATCTACCTACCTACTTACTTACCTACCTACCTACCTACCTACTCGTTTGATCGCCCCACGGTGCGCGTGCCGTATGTTTATGTCGCGTTGTTATTGCAATTTTGATCGCATCTAATGTGAAGATGTTTTTTTTTTTTTTTTTTGTTGTTTTTTATTTACGTGTCTTTTTTATTTCGCGTATCTTTAATAGTAATTATTTTATAATATAGGTACTTAAGTACCTAGCCGTATTACGGGCGGGCTGGCTGCTTACTGTGAAGAGAACGCGGTACACGGGCCGCCAGCCGCGCACGGTACTGGCGCGCCCGCCGAGCGGGAGTACGTCTATTGTCGTTTTACACACTGTTTAATACGCTTTCCGATGCGATTATACCGATCCGTGCACTGTCCACTCGTCGAAGGGCACTCTCGTCTTTTAATATTACTATATTAATAGGTTGCACGTCCTGGACGGAGTCGTCCGTCCTTAACAGTTCGGCGCTCGCGGTGTTTTACGACGCTTCACTTTTAGGTCGATAATACCTTCGCGAGACGGTGTGATATCGACGAAGTCCTGTCACCACACAAGCTCGATATCCTCCCTGTTGACGCGTCGACCTCGATCGCCACTAACTATCACTTTTATAGAGAAAATAACGATTTGAACACGACCCGACCTGCGCTTCGTACGCAGTCGCCAAAATAAAACACCGCCACGGGCTAAACGCGCACCTCACTCGCCCCGAATTCCCACACCCGCATCGTCAACTTCATGACCTATCCGAAACCGTTCAATCTCGTTGCACTCGGCGCCGTTAACCATTCTTTTTCTTTGTTTTATTAGATACGTGTTAGTGAAAACTTTCAAGCGTTCATACGAGAAAACGTCCCGCGACATCACGGCGCTCGTTACGGTAAAGTTCCGTCGTACCTAAGCGTACGTTTACGAAATTCGTAAAACCTATAAGTGGCGACATCTAAGTCTCTCTCTCTTTATACGTCTTATTATCGTCACTCCACTCGTGTTGTCAGTGTGAATTTATTAACTACTACTTAAAATACAATGGCAGATACCGCAGTCGCTACCGAGGCTCCCGCGCCCGCTACACCGGCGAAGAAGCAGGCGAGGCAGGCCGGCGGCGCCGGCGCCGCTAAGAAACCGAAGGCGAAGCCGACCCATCCCAAAACATCCGAGATGGTCAACAACGCCATCAAGGAGATGAAGGAGCGCAGCGGATCTTCCCTGCAGGCGATCAAGAAGTACATCGCCGCGCAGTACAAGGTCGACGCGGAGAAACTGGCTCCGTTCATCAGAAAATATCTGAAGAGCGCCGTCGAATCTGGTGCACTGATCCAGACCAAGGGCAAGGGTGCCTCCGGCTCCTTCAAGCTCGAGTCGAAATCGCACCACGCCAAGAAACCCGCCGGTGCCGCTGGAAAGGCCGCCGGCAAGGCGCCCGCCGCCGCCGCGAAGACGAAGAAGGCGACCGCCTCTGCGGCCGGCGCCAAGACCAAGAAGGCAGCGGCCGCCGCCGCCTCTGCCGCCTCCGGTTCACCTGCAAAGTCCAAGGCATCGGCAGCCGCCGCCGCCAAGGACAAGAAGGCCGCCGCCGCTAAGAAGAAGCCGGCACCCAAGAAGGCCGCCGCCCCCGCTAAGGCGAAGGGAGGCGCCGCTCCCAAAGCTAAGAAGACAGCGAAGCCGCCGACCAAGAAACCTAAAGCGCCTAAACCCAAGAAGGCTGCGGCTACACCCAAGTCGAAGCCGGCAGCCAAGAAAGCGTCCGCCGCTAAGAAGTAAGCTACGGTCGCGTTCGCGTTACACCGGCGACGGCGACGACGACGACGACAGCGGCGCAGAGTCGGCTGACCACGCCACCATCATCAATACAACACAACAACAACAACAGCAACAGCTGATGAGTGATAGTGACAAGTGTGCGTGCGCGTCTTACCTATCTTCAACCTACTGTGTGTGATGATGTTTTGTATAATACCTAATATTATAAACACACTGTAGAGAGAGGCGCGCGCGCGTGCTTTGTGCGTTTGTTTTCATCATCGTCCAACCGCGCGCACGCAGTACGTACGCGTCTATCGTCCTCGGGAAGGAGGGTGCGGAACGCGCTCGACGTGTCTCAAGCTCGTCACCAACGATTCATCGGAAGCAAGCAAGCAAGCAAGCAACTGAAGAAACCACGGACGACGGCACCGAGATGCTTAGCGCGCGTGCATGCGCTCACCACACCAAAAAGCCCTTTTCAGGGCTAACAATAATATCATGAATACGAACAGTATTCGTTTCTAAAACACAGAGAGTCAAAACGTTGTAAAATACCTAATAACATACGCACTTATATACATACACGAAATAACTCCTAAAATAATTTAGGTAGGTACCTATCTAAGTAGGAAATAAATAAATATATATTATATTTAAATAAATAAATAGATAGATAGATAGATACATACATACATACATACATACATACATACATACATACAAACATACTACACTGCACTATTTCAATATTCGACACTAGGTATGTTATTTATTAGTAGATTTCAGACTACACTACACTATAATTATAATAGCATACGGTTCATAGCACAACAATGTCGCTCGCCATACATTTATTTAGAACACGTTCATACTGGCGAGCTATATTTTTGTTTAAATGAAATCAGCTTAATACAAAATAACTTTGAATATATAAAAAAAAAAAAACAAAAAAAAAAAACACATACCTACCTAGGTATGTCATTTTTTTTTTTTTTTTTTTTTTTTTTTTTTTAAAAGGTCTTGGCTGGATTACTGATCATAATAATTTTTGTTTCATATTAATTAGATAAAAATGTACTTTCAAGTAATAAGCAATAATCGTGACAATTTATCAAATGATCAAAAATATCAGTTTATGCAGTGTAAGTGACGCCGCTCGCGCGCTTGCGCGTTTTGTGAATAAGTTTCGTTAGCTGTGCACCCCTCCCACTGACACAGCCACTCGCGGCGCGTATAAATACCACGGAATTCCGTGTCGGAACGACGATCAGGATCATCGCGCGCCAGCGGCAGCGGTCGGACGTGTGCGCAGTGCGGTACGAGTGCTCTCCCGATTCCGGTTCCAAGCGATCCTGAATTCAAGACTTCATAGTGTTATACCTTGCTATTTATAGTAAAATATATTTATATTTTATTATTTATAGCAAAATTATAACGACTATCTTCAGCTACTTGCTGTGTGCCTTTTTCAAGGCACAGCTTGTAAAGGTTTCTTTAACAGTCACCCGTCATACAAACGTACGACGTGTTGTTGGCCCCTTCTGGGTAAAACCACAGTTTCGTGGTCCTCGGTGGATACCTATACGGTGCCAACGAAGCCGAGGGGGTGTTGACCCAGACGCACCCGCCGATCCCCTTCAGGGTGAGGCAGAAAGTTGGACGGGTCCCAGTGTTCGGCCTTGGGGGGTCTCCTAGTCGGCATTGGTGACAGTTTTGCTTTCACAGCTACACACCTGTTGTGGTCGGGTGTGTCTACCCCGACACTACAGACCCTGTTAGGACCCCGTTGCACAAATAAGATAGGCAACGGGCAAAAGCAAGCTTAGGGCTCACCTTAGGTACTCAACCTCCCTGTCTACACCCGACAGGGAGGGTTTACACATCCCCGGGCTTCCCTCCCGGGGAGTTAGAGTTAGGTAAATGTTAGGAGAAAGTCCCTAATAATAGTAATCATGTCTGTCACGGAGAAACCCTCTCCGCTGACGTTGCGAGTGTTCGCATTGTTAGTAAAAATGCGGGCCAAGCCCTCTGACGAGGAAAAGGCCGCATTAGACATAGAGTTCGACGCTCTATTAAAAATCTTAGGTCCGATTCTCGGTCACTCTGACCCTAACATCGCTGATTTCAGCGATGCTCTCTCCCAGTCCCTTCCGGTAATTGAGCTGGAAGACCCTTTTGTCCGCTCCCCTAGCCCGGCCTTCAGCCCAGCCTTCAGCCCCGCGATAGTAGAGTCTATGGACACTACTGAACCGGCCGCTTCTTCTAAGCGCGCCGCGACCCCGTACCTCTACGCCTCTGACACAGAGAATGCCTCTCCTGCTTCCTCTTCCTCTCATTCCGAAGACGACGGGTTTACCCCAGTCCTAGGAAAGGGGAGCAAAAGGAAGAAGAAGAGACAAACCTCTAGCCAAGCGAATAAGGTCATCGCCGTCGATGACGTAATTTCCCCCACCCCTACCCCCGTAGCACAAGTAGCCGGTACTGCGCCTAGTAGCGCTACCGTTGCTAATCTTTCTTCCCCCTCCACCTCCCGCGCCGCGACCGTTGCACATGTTGCTACCCCAGTCCCGTCCGCTTCGAGCTCTAAGAAGCTCCCTCCCCCACCCCCCGTGTTCATTCAGGACAAGGGGAAGTGGACCGAAGTGTCCAAGTGGTGCGTCGATCGAAAGATCGACTTCACCAATGCCCGATCTACCCTACAGGGTATCAAAATTCAAGTTCCGACCGCGAACGATTATCGCGAACTTACAAAGCTCCTGAGAGCGAGAGGTGTGTCATTCCACACCTTCTCGCTCCCAGAAGACAAACAGATTAGGGTCGTTATTAAACGAATCCCTAAGGAAATCCCCGCCGCCGATATAAAAGCCGACCTTCAGTCGCAAAATATCCCCGTAGACGAAGTCCACCGTATGCACCGCTCGCGTGGCGGTGAAGCATTCGACATGGTTCTTGTCGTCTGCTCTCCCGTTCAGGGGCATCACCCCATTTTTAATATTAAATCTCTATGTAGTCTAGTCGGTTTCACTATAGAGAAGCCAAAGAAAAACGGTAACATAGGCCAATGTCACCGTTGCCAATTATACGGGCACTCGCAGAAGCATTGCCATGCGAAACCCAGGTGCGTAAAGTGCCTGGGCGAGCACGGCACTGCTGACTGCCCCCGTCCCAAAGACCGCGCTCTGTGTCTCAGCCCCCCCAGCTGTGTACTATGCGGACAAGAGGGTCATCCGGCCAATTACCGTGGCTGCTCAAAGGCCCCCAAGTCGAGTTCTCCCAAGCTCATAAAGCGTGCTGACAATCGTCAGCAAAGGGAATGCCCCACCGCCCCGTCATCTCAAATCCCCCAGAGGCTTAGCCCTCAGAGACCCAGCCCGTGGAATAAGCTCCACCATCACGAGGTCTTCCCGGCCTTGGCTACCGCGAAGCCCCCCGCCCCTCATACCCCTCTCTATTCCCTCATGGATCCGCGTATCCGTGCCCACCCTCCAGCGCACCTAGCGCCTCCCGCGCACTATGCGCCCCCTCCCCCCCCCCACCCCGCGCCCTCTGCGCCCCCCGCAAAAAGCGCTCCCGCTCCCGTAGCGCAGCGCCCCACCCCTACTCCCGTGGCTTCCCAATCTAAACCACCCTCCGACCCATTCAACGTGATTTCCTCCACGTTCATGATTTTCTATTCCCCTCGCGCTATTCGAATGGCCGCTGAAATTCAGCATGCCAGAGATAGGTGTGACTTTGATCAGGTCAGAAGGGTCTATAACGCGTACCCGGAGATTACGCAAGCCCTAAGTTCCATCGCTAACGGTACCTATAATGGATAAAGCCATCATTGATAGAGTTAAACCCCGATCCCTCAGAATAGGCATCTTCAATGCAAACGGCATAAGAAGTCAACGAGACGAGATCGCTCTCTTTCTCCGCGACCATAAAATAGACATTCTCCTAGTACAGGAAACTTTCTTAAAACCGTGTCACCGCAATCCCTCCATAGCCAACTATCGTTTAATCCGAAACGATAGATCGCGTTGTCACAGAGGCGGTACCCTCATCTATCACAAAAAGGAGCTATATTGCATCCCAATGGACCCCCCTACCCTCTCTCGCGTAGAAGTCTCCATTTGCCGCCTAGGCATGACAGGTCACCAACCGATCACTCTAGTGTCGGCGTATATCCCTCCCGCTGACTCGGAGGACTTTCAGTCCCTCTCGAGCGATCTCACCCTTCTTTTGAGCATGAGTAGCTCCGTTTTAATAGCGGGCGACTTCAATGCCAAACATCCCGCGTGGAATAGTACCACAACGACCACGAGAGGGCGACACTTGTTCGACCTCTCATCCACCCTGACCTTTGACGTCATCGCCCCGATGACTCCCACTCACTATCCTCACGATCCCAATCATACCCCCGACATACTCGACTTGGCGCTCCTTAAGAACGTCAATCTACGTTTAGATTCAATAGAAACGGTAGACGAGCTAGTCTCTGACCACCGCCCAATAGTCATTCAACTGGCCCCCCGCATAGGTCTACCTGACCCCTCTCAACCCCCCGCCACTAAAAGAATCACGGACTGGAAGAAAGTAAGCGAAAAGCTGAAATCCAACACGTCCCCCCAGTTAGACTCTATCCCCGATAAGTTTGACTCTACCGCAGACACGACGGCCGCGATCGACTCGTTAACTGATCACGTGCAATCTGTTGTGAACGAATGTTCAAAGGAGGTCCCAGTGACAGAAGACTGTCGCTGGAGGCTTCCACAGGATGTGCGTGACCTGATAACAGAGAAGAACGCGGCCACTCGTGCCTATAGCAACTTCCCCTGTTCCGCAAACAAAGCTCATATGCGCTATTTACAGAGATCTGTAAAGAAACGTGTACAAGAGCAGCGTAATGCGGGATGGGATAGGATGCTTAGCGAATTAGAGCCAACTCATCAAGCCTTCTGGGATCTCACCAGAAAGCTCAAATCCGATCAATGCGCTAGTATGCCCCCCCTAGTACGCCCCGATAAGTCCATCGCGTTTGAGGACCAAGAAAAGGCAGAATGCCTAGCAAACAGCCTAGAGGCTCAATGCTCCCCCAGCTCCCTACCTGTAGACCAAGCTCACCTCGATGAGGTGGACGCTGAAGTCGAACGTAGAGCTTCCCTCCCCCCGGTTGACGACCCCGATGACCCCCTGCCCCCCGTCGCTCCAGACGAGGTGCACGAGATCATCAAAAGTCTCAAAATCCGTAAGGCCCCCGGCTCAGACGGAATCACCAATAGGGTGATTCAACTGTTCCCAGCCCACCTTATCATGCTACTGACCACCATCTTCAATGGTGCTCTAAGCAATAACATCTTCCCCCAAGCGTGGAAAGAAGCCACAGTCATTGGTATCCCGAAGCCCGGCAAGCCCAAGTCGGATCCTTCGAGTTACCGTCCCATTAGTCTGCTCAAGGTACTAGGCAAAATCTATGAGAGGCTTATTTATAAGCGTATCAGAGATTATGCAGAGACCAAGGGCCTAATCCCCCAAGAACAGTTCGGCTTTCGAACTGAGCACAGTAGCGTGCATCAGGTACACCGGATCATAGAATACGCAAGCGCCGGCTTCCAGCGCGGTAGTATGACCGGTGCAATTTTCTTCGATATTGCGAAAGCATTCGACAAAGTCTGGCACAACGGATTGATATACAAGCTATATCAACTCGGTGTGCCGGATCGTCTAGTACTCATAGTACGGGACTTTTTGTCGAACCGCACATTCCGCTATCGTATCGAAGGAGCTATCTCCTCCCCCCGACCCATTCGTGCGGGAGTCCCTCAGGGCTCAGTAATCTCCCCACTTATATTCACGCTGTACACTAGCGATATCCCAAAGAGTAGAAATGCGCAGCTAGCTCTGTTCGCAGACGACACTGCCATCTACTACAAGGGATTCAGAAATGACAATATACGAATCACCCTCCAGAGAGCTGTCAACAATCTTGGCGCCTGGTTTCGAAAGTGGCGTATTGAAGTCAACCCTGACAAAAGCCAAGCGGTATTCTTTCAGAAACCGCGACGCGCTTTCGATCTCCCCCCCCCACCTCCAATCACCATGTTTGGCAAGCCGATCCCTTGGGAGAAGCAAGCTAAATACTTGGGTGTAATATTGGACAAACATCTTTCGTTTCGAGAGCACATAAAGCAGGTCCGCGCTCGCGCCGCTTTTGCTCTAGGTAGACTCCACTCAATTCTAAATGCACGTAGCAAATTGTCACTCAAGTGCAAATTGCGTACGTACACGACGTGCATTCGCCCCATCATGACCTATGCGGGTGCGGTATTTGCCCACGCGAAACCCAACCATATCCATAGGATGCAAACGCTCCAAAACCGATTCCTTAGAAAAGCCACGGGAGCCCCCTGGTTCGTTCGTAACGAGATCCTACATCTCGATCTAAAGATGCCCACCATCAAACAGTTTCTAAAACGCCTCTCAAAGCGTCACTTTGATTCAGCGGTCAAACATCGCAACCCTCTGGTTGTCGATGCCGCTAGCTATGTCCCGTCCAATATTAGTCGTATTCGCCGACCAAGGCAAGCCCTGTCCGACCCTGATGATCCTATCACCCTCCTCCAGGAGAGCCGTAGGGAGACCAGCACCTTACAGATATACAAACACAGACGCCTACCGTCATTCCGACCTCGCCGTCGAGGTCCAGCACGACCAACGCGATCCCGATTAAATTCGTCCCCCCGTCCCTTGTCCGATGATGTGCCAGCCCGCGCCGAAGCTGAGCACGTAGCTTTAAATTCCCCGTCTAATAATAATAATGATCCGATATTGATCCAGCCTGTCCCATCTTGCTGTCCTCCCGTCAGTGACGCCCTAAGCCGAGGTTCGTACCCCACAGGGGGTGCCCTTAGCGAGCGTTCACTTAGCTTTAATTTAGAATAGTTTGTTATAAGCCCCTGGCTGGAGGCCCTGAGAGTAGTTCTTAAGGCAGCCACAGGAAAGTCCGGTTAAGCAGTACGATCTTCTCTAAGATCAACTGCGAGATGCCATTTTATAAAAAAAAAAAAAAAAAAAATGTCGGAACGACATTAAGTAGATTCTTTCGGCGCGCGCACTTCTGTACGCGTGTTTCGTTGTTTTCGTGAGTTGTTCTATAAACAAATCTTTCAATTATGTCTGGTCGCGGTAAAGGTGGCAAGGTGAAGGGAAAGGCAAAGTCCCGTTCCAACCGTGCTGGTCTCCAGTTCCCCGTGGGTCGTATTCACAGGCTGCTGCGTAACGGAAACTACGCCGAGCGCGTGGGTGCCGGCGCTCCTGTCTACTTGGCCGCCGTGATGGAGTATCTGGCTGCTGAGGTCCTCGAGTTGGCCGGCAACGCCGCGAGAGACAACAAGAAGACCAGGATCATCCCGCGTCATCTTCAATTGGCCATCCGCAACGACGAGGAGTTGAACAAGCTGCTCTCCGGTGTGACGATCGCTCAAGGTGGTGTGCTGCCGAACATCCAGGCCGTGCTACTGCCCAAGAAGACCGAGAAGAAGGCTTAAACGTGGTGCCGCGACGTTCAGACAGAACGTGGTGCTTCGTGCGAGTGCCCCCGCACGCGTACTTCGATATAATATTTATGACTATATATCTATTATGTCGGTTGCGCGATGCTCTCAGCTCGTATGCATACAAAACAAAAGGCCCTTTTCAGGGCCACAATATGATTCGTCAAATTAAAACAAAGACAATTTCTTTATAGGTGTTGTCGTCAAACAAAAACGTACCCCTACCTACTTAATGCTTAACGATTACAAGTAAGCTGAAACTATTATGTACATCATTATTGAACCGTAGTCACAATACCTACTTACTACCTACCACTCGGGTCATTCATTACACACAAAGTAGAGAGTTAGTACCTACCTCATATTGTAGTTTAATTTACTGAAAAAAAAAAAAAAATTATTGCTTTGCCCTCTCCTCACGAGTTAATTTATTAACAATATAATAATATTATGTAGTAGACCTTTAGGTAGGCAGTACAAAACGTTGTTGGGTTACCTACACTGTACCTAGTATGATAGAAATTAAGTATGATAGTTTTATACATCACTGCTGATAAGAACTGCTTATTTACACACAATACGAAATATCAAAATTTAAATTCATTATAAAAATAATATACACTACCTATTTCTAATGTAATTTTACATAGGTAGTTTTAGTTTTAATATTACCCTACTACCTACTGAGATGTAGTTTTTCTTTTTTTTTTTTACATTTTCAAAAATAATGACGAACACAAGCATCGCCCCGCCCCCTTCGTCTCCCTCCCGGGCATCCCCTCTCCCCGCGCGCTCGCTTCGGAGCGTTCTGATTGGTCCGCCGGTGCGTCGAATTTCTCATCGCTCGCCGCAACTGTGCGCCGCGAGCGTTAATATAAATACAACTGTTGAAACGGTTATGTTTTAAGTAGACGCCCCTCGTTTCGTGAGGAACGATGTCATTCACCGGGATCTCGGGATCGAGAGCCTGGATGAGTTTGTGCGGCGCCTAGCGAAGGGGATGTTCGCGCGTGCCGACGCGTCTGCCTGGCCCCATGTCAGGCAGATTGCGCCCTTGCATGCGCGCCCCCCCGACGCTAGACCCCTCCCGCGCGACCTGGCCGCGGACATTGCCCCCTCCATACCGGACTGACGCCTCGAGTGACCCGCAATCAGGTTACACGCGGGTCACTCGACACAATAAGACTCCACAAAAGTACACATACATACGTTACGTAGCGTGTTCTAAGTTAATATAGGCATGCTGCGTAACTAACACAGACACCCATTACTACACAGACGCCTATATATAACGCGTGCGGGCGCGACGCGGGCCGCGACGCACGCAACCACTGAGCGGCGGTACATTACACTACAAGCCGCTCATACATACACTACAGTTTCTCCCTCAAACCGCGAACGGCTAGATCTGTGACCGGGGCGAGGGAAAACTACACCTTTACGCTGTAGGAGCGTCGAGTCGGCATCTCCGTCGCTGGTCGTCACCCGCTGGGCCTCCCCCAGGAAACTGGGGGTCTCACCTGGCGGTGACAGACCGCCGAGATGCCGTGAAGAAAGCGGCGCTATAGACATAGCGTCGTGGCGCGCCTACAGAAACACTCAGAGCAACCATTTACACGGACGCGTTATAACTAACGCGTCCGAAAATATCAATAGCCCATTATCGGCGAATATAGTGACGGGCCCGCAGTTGCGGGCCGCGGTAAAGCACCCGCGGGCAAGGGGCGAAGCCCCGACCCCGCACGCCACGCCCCCTTACGGGGACGTAGCGACATCCCGCAGAGTTATGTTTTATACTGCGACTGAACTCCGTTTCGGTAGCACGTGTACTCGATAAATCCATAATGCCGCCCAAGACAAGTGGTAAAGCCGCCAAGAAGTCTGGCAAAGCCCAGAAGAATATCTCCAAGACCGACAAGAAGAAGAAGAAGCACAAGAGGAAGGAGAGTTACGCCATCTACATCTACAAGGTGCTGAAGCAGGTGCACCCCGACACCGGTATCTCCAGCAAGGCCATGTCTATCATGAACTCGTTCGTGAACGACATCTTCGAGCGCATCGCCGCCGAAGCTTCCCGTCTCGCCCACTACAACAAGAGATCGACCATCACGTCCAGGGAGGTGCAGACGTCCGTCAGGCTCCTGCTGCCCGGCGAGCTCGCCAAGCACGCCGTCAGTGAGGGCACCAAGGCCGTCACCAAATACACCAGCTCCAAGTAGAGAGCGGTCGGTAGGCTACCAAGAGCCGCCGACGCTCCGTCTCAACGCCGCCTCGTGTTTGTGTACAGTGTTAAATCCAGTGCGCTTGTTCGTGTGTCTGTCTTGTTGACTGTGGTGCGTGTTAATTGTGTCAGTGTCATCGTAATGTGCATACATACACACAAGTAGGTGGTACCTCCTACCCGCTGTGCGTCATGTATGTACGTACGAGACGCGCACGATGCACGTGCTACGAGCAAACAAACAGGCCGCGACAAACGTCTGGACGCGCACTCACAACGTGGGATGGCAGGAGTAAAAACAAAAGGCCCTTTTCAGGGCCACAAATATGTTCATGTGATAAATTCACGTTTCTTTAAATTTGATGCCAGTCAAAACGTTACTAACTAACTAACTACCTACCTACCTACCTACCTACCTACCTACCTACCTACACCTCTATATACATATTTCATTCAACAACAAATACAATATGCACAGGGCCTAAACGATAGCGTATTAAGATTGATTGCAAGTAAATGAGTAGTAGCAGGGCAGTCTTAACATGAAAAAGGCTTTAATAAGTTAGTTATATTATCATCATCAGTTATAATTATTATAAACACAATAATACAACAATAGGTACCTACATTTATTCTGTGTATGTACGAAAAATATAATGTATAGATAGGTATATTGTTTTCTTTGTTAATTCTTTATATACACTGCTAGAGAGAACGGTGTATTGTAAAAAAATAAAAAATAAATAAATATATATATAAGAAATAAATAAATAAATATATATATATATATAAATAAGTAAGTAAGTAACAGACATAGGTTTTAAAATAATTATTATTGAATTCATTGTTTAATTTTATAACAATTTTAGTTAGCTCGTTGTACTAAAGAGGGCGCGCAGGGGCGCGCGCGCTCCTGCCCGCTTAGTTGCTTTAGTATAAATAGTCCGAACGTGAACTCGCGATTTTATTCCGTCTCGTACGTTCGAAGTGTGTAGGTTCGCGCGCGTCCGTTGCGTGTATTTTCAGTTGATCTATTATTATTTATCTTTCGTTTCGTGTTTACAATGGCGCGTACTAAGCAGACCGCTCGTAAATCCACCGGTGGTAAGGCGCCGAGGAAACAGCTCGCCACCAAGGCTGCGCGCAAAAGCGCACCGGCCACCGGTGGCGTTAAGAAACCCCATCGCTACAGGCCCGGCACTGTGGCCCTCCGTGAGATTCGTCGCTACCAGAAGAGTACCGAACTGCTGATCCGCAAGCTTCCGTTCCAGCGTCTCGTGCGTGAGATCGCGCAGGACTTCAAGACCGATCTCCGTTTCCAGAGCTCCGCTGTTATGGCGCTGCAGGAGGCTAGCGAAGCTTATCTCGTCGGTCTCTTCGAAGACACCAACCTGTGCGCGATTCACGCGAAGCGCGTCACCATCATGCCCAAAGACATCCAGTTGGCGCGCAGGATCAGAGGCGAACGCGCTTAAACTGCTAACGTCACAATACACATCGCCCTCCACGTAGACTGCCTTCGTGCAGTGCAACGTGTCTGTGGCTGTGGCTGTGCGTTCACATAAAAGGCCCTTTTCAGGGCCACATATATATCGGATAATTAAATGTTTCTTTATATCAGACGTCACAAAAACGCTACCTACCTACCTACCTACCTACCTACCTACCTACCTACCTACATACATACATACATACATACAAAACGAAACAAACACCTAAGTAATACTAAACTTATAAGTAAATTACATAATTATACATAACAACAATGAATAAAGTCGAGAGAGAGAGAAAAACAGTCGCCCAATTTTTTCGTCATATTATAATGGATGATTTTAAAAAGTTAACGTTTCATGCCTATAGTATTTAGGCTACGATCGATCTATGATAATAATGTTGTGTATTATTATTATAACGGCATAGGTACTTTAGATACTTGGTTTTATTTATTTTAACTTTTTATGGGGGACGAAAAAAAAAAAAAAAAAAAAATATATATATATATCATGTAAGTTCTGTTTTAAGAGACAGACATCGTCCAATCAACGAGGAGCGCCTGCTCGCCTCGCCCCGCGCACCTCACGTCTCTGTTCCCCCCGCCCGCTGAGCTCCGCGTTTAGTATAAATATAACGCCCGACGGGCCAAATTTTTAAGTCAGTCGCTCGCGTCGTTCGTGTGCGCTATCTCGTGTCGAGTTTGTTATCGTGTTATTTTGAAACCCCACTGCAAAGAAGATGACCGGTCGCGGTAAGGGAGGAAAGGGTCTGGGAAAAGGAGGAGCCAAGCGTCACAGGAAGGTACTTCGTGATAACATCCAAGGTATCACGAAGCCCGCCATCCGTCGTCTGGCCCGCAGAGGCGGCGTGAAACGTATCTCCGGTCTGATCTACGAAGAGACTCGCGGTGTGCTTAAAGTGTTCCTAGAGAACGTCATTCGCGACGCCGTCACTTACACCGAGCACGCCAAGAGGAAGACCGTCACCGCCATGGACGTCGTCTACGCTCTGAAGCGCCAGGGTCGCACCCTGTACGGTTTCGGCGGTTAAACACCTGCTGCATGCCCCGCGTGTACGTGTTGCCTGCGCAACCAGCTCTACATACTGTGGTGGACGTGTGTGTGTTGTGTTTGTTGTGAACATAATCATACCGTTCAACCATACGTATGTAGACGCGCACATAAAAAAGGCCCTTTTCAGGGCCGCATATGATTCGATATTATTAAATATGTTTCTTGAGTGGAATTGTCCTAAAAACGTACCTCTACCTACCTACCTACCTACCTACTTACTTACATGTATGCAAGTACCTACCATTATTGTACTGCGAGTGACATTCATTCAATTCGTTACCAATACTCACTAGGCATCGTACCTACCTACCTACCTACCTACCTACCTACTTAGGTTTTGGAGTTTTTAATGAAATATCGTAATTATATTAATTATTAATATATCCGATTTATTGTTATCTTACAATTACCAACTTGCTTCCTTTAAACTTAAGTACTAAATTATAGTTGATGCTTGTTGTTGTTGTTGTTCTTCTACGTGTGAAAAGCCCATCGCCCGCCATTCACCGAGTGAGGTGTACTGTACAGTAGGTGGGTATACTGGAATTGAAAAATAAAAGCAAAACATTAGTAAATACTTACGTTGTAGAACATCTACCTACCTACTTACTTACCTACCTACCTACCTACCTACTCGTTTGATCGCCCCACGGTGCGCGTGCCGTATGTTTATGTCGCGTTGTTATTGCAATTTTGATCGCATCTAATGTGAAGATGTTTTTTTTTTTTTTTTTTGTTGTTTTTTATTTACGTGTCTTTTTTATTTCGCGTATCTTTAATAGTAATTATTTTATAATATAGGTACTTAAGTACCTAGCCGTATTACGGGCGGGCTGGCTGCTTACTGTGAAGAGAACGCGGTACACGGGCCGCCAGCCGCGCACGGTACTGGCGCGCCCGCCGAGCGGGAGTACGTCTATTGTCGTTTTACACACTGTTTAATACGCTTTCCGATGCGATTATACCGATCCGTGCACTGTCCACTCGTCGAAGGGCACTCTCGTCTTTTAATATTACTATATTAATAGGTTGCACGTCCTGGACGGAGTCGTCCGTCCTTAACAGTTCGGCGCTCGCGGTGTTTTACGACGCTTCACTTTTAGGTCGATAATACCTTCGCGAGACGGTGTGATATCGACGAAGTCCTGTCACCACACAAGCTCGATATCCTCCCTGTTGACGCGTCGACCTCGATCGCCACTAACTATCACTTTTATAGAGAAAATAACGATTTGAACACGACCCGACCTGCGCTTCGTACGCAGTCGCCAAAATAAAACACCGCCACGGGCTAAACGCGCACCTCACTCGCCCCGAATTCCCACACCCGCATCGTCAACTTCATGACCTATCCGAAACCGTTCAATCTCGTTGCACTCGGCGCCGTTAACCATTCTTTTTCTTTGTTTTATTAGATACGTGTTAGTGAAAACTTTCAAGCGTTCATACGAGAAAACGTCCCGCGACATCACGGCGCTCGTTACGGTAAAGTTCCGTCGTACCTAAGCGTACGTTTACGAAATTCGTAAAACCTATAAGTGGCGACATCTAAGTCTCTCTCTCTTTATACGTCTTATTATCGTCACTCCACTCGTGTTGTCAGTGTGAATTTATTAACTACTACTTAAAATACAATGGCAGATACCGCAGTCGCTACCGAGGCTCCCGCGCCCGCTACACCGGCGAAGAAGCAGGCGAGGCAGGCCGGCGGCGCCGGCGCCGCTAAGAAACCGAAGGCGAAGCCGACCCATCCCAAAACATCCGAGATGGTCAACAACGCCATCAAGGAGATGAAGGAGCGCAGCGGATCTTCCCTGCAGGCGATCAAGAAGTACATCGCCGCGCAGTACAAGGTCGACGCGGAGAAACTGGCTCCGTTCATCAGAAAATATCTGAAGAGCGCCGTCGAATCTGGTGCACTGATCCAGACCAAGGGCAAGGGTGCCTCCGGCTCCTTCAAGCTCGAGTCGAAATCGCACCACGCCAAGAAACCCGCCGGTGCCGCTGGAAAGGCCGCCGGCAAGGCGCCCGCCGCCGCCGCGAAGACGAAGAAGGCGACCGCCTCTGCGGCCGGCGCCAAGACCAAGAAGGCAGCGGCCGCCGCCGCCTCTGCCGCCTCCGGTTCACCTGCAAAGTCCAAGGCATCGGCAGCCGCCGCCGCCAAGGACAAGAAGGCCGCCGCCGCTAAGAAGAAGCCGGCACCCAAGAAGGCCGCCGCCCCCGCTAAGGCGAAGGGAGGCGCCGCTCCCAAAGCTAAGAAGACAGCGAAGCCGCCGACCAAGAAACCTAAAGCGCCTAAACCCAAGAAGGCTGCGGCTACACCCAAGTCGAAGCCGGCAGCCAAGAAAGCGTCCGCCGCTAAGAAGTAAGCTACGGTCGCGTTCGCGTTACACCGGCGACGGCGACGACGACGACGACAGCGGCGCAGAGTCGGCTGACCACGCCACCATCATCAATACAACACAACAACAACAACAGCAACAGCTGATGAGTGATAGTGACAAGTGTGCGTGCGCGTCTTACCTATCTTCAACCTACTGTGTGTGATGATGTTTTGTATAATACCTAATATTATAAACACACTGTAGAGAGAGGCGCGCGCGCGTGCTTTGTGCGTTTGTTTTCATCATCGTCCAACCGCGCGCACGCAGTACGTACGCGTCTATCGTCCTCGGGAAGGAGGGTGCGGAACGCGCTCGACGTGTCTCAAGCTCGTCACCAACGATTCATCGGAAGCAAGCAAGCAAGCAAGCAACTGAAGAAACCACGGACGACGGCACCGAGATGCTTAGCGCGCGTGCATGCGCTCACCACACCAAAAAGCCCTTTTCAGGGCTAACAATAATATCATGAATACGAACAGTATTCGTTTCTAAAACACAGAGAGTCAAAACGTTGTAAAATACCTAATAACATACGCACTTATATACATACACGAAATAACTCCTAAAATAATTTAGGTAGGTACCTATCTAAGTAGGAAATAAATAAATATATATTATATTTAAATAAATAAATAGATAGATAGATAGATACATACATACATACATACATACATACATACATACATACAAACATACTACACTGCACTATTTCAATATTCGACACTAGGTATGTTATTTATTAGTAGATTTCAGACTACACTACACTATAATTATAATAGCATACGGTTCATAGCACAACAATGTCGCTCGCCATACATTTATTTAGAACACGTTCATACTGGCGAGCTATATTTTTGTTTAAATGAAATCAGCTTAATACAAAATAACTTTGAATATATAAAAAAAAAAAAACAAAAAAAAAAAACACATACCTACCTAGGTATGTCATTTTTTTTTTTTTTTTTTTTTTTTTTTTTTTAAAAGGTCTTGGCTGGATTACTGATCATAATAATTTTTGTTTCATATTAATTAGATAAAAATGTACTTTCAAGTAATAAGCAATAATCGTGACAATTTATCAAATGATCAAAAATATCAGTTTATGCAGTGTAAGTGACGCCGCTCGCGCGCTTGCGCGTTTTGTGAATAAGTTTCGTTAGCTGTGCACCCCTCCCACTGACACAGCCACTCGCGGCGCGTATAAATACCACGGAATTCCGTGTCGGAACGACATTAAGTAGATTCTTTCGGCGCGCGCACTTCTGTACGCGTGTTTCGTTGTTTTCGTGAGTTGTTCTATAAACAAATCTTTCAATTATGTCTGGTCGCGGTAAAGGTGGCAAGGTGAAGGGAAAGGCAAAGTCCCGTTCCAACCGTGCTGGTCTCCAGTTCCCCGTGGGTCGTATTCACAGGCTGCTGCGTAACGGAAACTACGCCGAGCGCGTGGGTGCCGGCGCTCCTGTCTACTTGGCCGCCGTGATGGAGTATCTGGCTGCTGAGGTCCTCGAGTTGGCCGGCAACGCCGCGAGAGACAACAAGAAGACCAGGATCATCCCGCGTCATCTTCAATTGGCCATCCGCAACGACGAGGAGTTGAACAAGCTGCTCTCCGGTGTGACGATCGCTCAAGGTGGTGTGCTGCCGAACATCCAGGCCGTGCTACTGCCCAAGAAGACCGAGAAGAAGGCTTAAACGTGGTGCCGCGACGTTCAGACAGAACGTGGTGCTTCGTGCGAGTGCCCCCGCACGCGTACTTCGATATAATATTTATGACTATATATCTATTATGTCGGTTGCGCGATGCTCTCAGCTCGTATGCATACAAAACAAAAGGCCCTTTTCAGGGCCACAATATGATTCGTCAAATTAAAACAAAGACAATTTCTTTATAGGTGTTGTCGTCAAACAAAAACGTACCCCTACCTACTTAATGCTTAACGATTACAAGTAAGCTGAAACTATTATGTACATCATTATTGAACCGTAGTCACAATACCTACTTACTACCTACCACTCGGGTCATTCATTACACACAAAGTAGAGAGTTAGTACCTACCTCATATTGTAGTTTAATTTACTGAAAAAAAAAAAAAAATTATTGCTTTGCCCTCTCCTCACGAGTTAATTTATTAACAATATAATAATATTATGTAGTAGACCTTTAGGTAGGCAGTACAAAACGTTGTTGGGTTACCTACACTGTACCTAGTATGATAGAAATTAAGTATGATAGTTTTATACATCACTGCTGATAAGAACTGCTTATTTACACACAATACGAAATATCAAAATTTAAATTCATTATAAAAATAATATACACTACCTATTTCTAATGTAATTTTACATAGGTAGTTTTAGTTTTAATATTACCCTACTACCTACTGAGATGTAGTTTTTCTTTTTTTTTTTTACATTTTCAAAAATAATGACGAACACAAGCATCGCCCCGCCCCCTTCGTCTCCCTCCCGGGCATCCCCTCTCCCCGCGCGCTCGCTTCGGAGCGTTCTGATTGGTCCGCCGGTGCGTCGAATTTCTCATCGCTCGCCGCAACTGTGCGCCGCGAGCGTTAATATAAATACAACTGTTGAAACGGTTATGTTTTATACTGCGACTGAACTCCGTTTCGGTAGCACGTGTACTCGATAAATCCATAATGCCGCCCAAGACAAGTGGTAAAGCCGCCAAGAAGTCTGGCAAAGCCCAGAAGAATATCTCCAAGACCGACAAGAAGAAGAAGAAGCACAAGAGGAAGGAGAGTTACGCCATCTACATCTACAAGGTGCTGAAGCAGGTGCACCCCGACACCGGTATCTCCAGCAAGGCCATGTCTATCATGAACTCGTTCGTGAACGACATCTTCGAGCGCATCGCCGCCGAAGCTTCCCGTCTCGCCCACTACAACAAGAGATCGACCATCACGTCCAGGGAGGTGCAGACGTCCGTCAGGCTCCTGCTGCCCGGCGAGCTCGCCAAGCACGCCGTCAGTGAGGGCACCAAGGCCGTCACCAAATACACCAGCTCCAAGTAGAGAGCGGTCGGTAGGCTACCAAGAGCCGCCGACGCTCCGTCTCAACGCCGCCTCGTGTTTGTGTACAGTGTTAAATCCAGTGCGCTTGTTCGTGTGTCTGTCTTGTTGACTGTGGTGCGTGTTAATTGTGTCAGTGTCATCGTAATGTGCATACATACACACAAGTAGGTGGTACCTCCTACCCGCTGTGCGTCATGTATGTACGTACGAGACGCGCACGATGCACGTGCTACGAGCAAACAAACAGGCCGCGACAAACGTCTGGACGCGCACTCACAACGTGGGATGGCAGGAGTAAAAACAAAAGGCCCTTTTCAGGGCCACAAATATGTTCATGTGATAAATTCACGTTTCTTTAAATTTGATGCCAGTCAAAACGTTACTAACTAACTAACTACCTACCTACCTACCTACCTACCTACCTACCTACCTACACCTCTATATACATATTTCATTCAACAACAAATACAATATGCACAGGGCCTAAACGATAGCGTATTAAGATTGATTGCAAGTAAATGAGTAGTAGCAGGGCAGTCTTAACATGAAAAAGGCTTTAATAAGTTAGTTATATTATCATCATCAGTTATAATTATTATAAACACAATAATACAACAATAGGTACCTACATTTATTCTGTGTATGTACGAAAAATATAATGTATAGATAGGTATATTGTTTTCTTTGTTAATTCTTTATATACACTGCTAGAGAGAACGGTGTATTGTAAAAAAATAAAAAATAAATAAATATATATATAAGAAATAAATAAATAAATATATATATATATATAAATAAGTAAGTAAGTAACAGACATAGGTTTTAAAATAATTATTATTGAATTCATTGTTTAATTTTATAACAATTTTAGTTAGCTCGTTGTACTAAAGAGGGCGCGCAGGGGCGCGCGCGCTCCTGCCCGCTTAGTTGCTTTAGTATAAATAGTCCGAACGTGAACTCGCGATTTTAATCGCCCCGATGACTCACACTCACTTTCCCCATGACCCCAACCATTCCCCAGATGTCCTAGACACGGCGCTCCTTAAGAACGTCAACCTTAGGTTAAACTCAATAGAAACGGTGCAAGAGCTTACCTCTGACCACCGTCCAGTTGTCATGAAACTGGCCCCCCGCATAGGTCTCCCCGACCCCACTCAGCCCCCGGCCACCAGAAAGGTCACGGACTGGAGGAAAGTAGGCGAACTGCTGAAATCCAACACGTCCCCCCAGCTAGACTCAATCCCCGAGCAGTTCGACTCTGCCGCGGACACAGTGGCCGCGATCGACTCGCTCACGGACCACGTACAAACGGTTTTGAACGATTGTTCAAGGCAAGTTCCAGCGGAGGATAACTTCCGCTTCAAATTGCCGGCCGATGTACGTGATCTGATGACCGAGAAGAACGCGGCCACCCGTGCCTACAGCAACTTTCCCTGCCCCGCTAACAAATCTCACATGCGTTACTTACAACGTAAAGTAAGTTCTCGCATCGCTGAGCTGCGTGAAGCGGGCTGGGATAAGACGCTCAGCGACCTAGAACCGACTCACCTAGCTTTCTGGCAGCTCCAGAGGAAACTCCGGTCCCAACAGAGCGCCGCCATGCCCCCACTTGTCCGCCCAGACAGGACCATAGCTTTCGATGACGTCGACAAGGCCGAATGCCTAGCCGACAGTCTCGAGGCTCAATGCTCACCTAGCCTATTGCCAGTAGACCAAGCGCATCTCACTGAGATAGACGCTGAAGTCGAACGCAGACTCGCTCAACCCCCCGTAGAGGACCCTGACGATCCTCTGCCCCCCGTCACCCCTGACGAGGTGCACGAGATCATCAAGGGTCTTAAAGTCCGCAAAGCCCCCGGTTCAGATGGTCTCACTAATAGAGTGGTCCAACTATTCCCAGCCCACTTGATAATGCTGTTGACCATCATCTTCAATGGTGCTCTCAACAACAACATCTTCCCCCAAACGTGGAAGGAAGCCACGGTCATAGGTATCCCTAAACCCGGCAAGCCCAAGAGCGAGCCCTCTAGCTACCGCCCCATCAGTCTGCTCAAGGTACTCGGAAAGATCTACGAGAGGCTTATTTATAAGCGTCTCAGAGACTTTGCCGAGACCAAGGGCCTCATACCGAATGAACAGTTCGGGTTCCGCACCCAACACTGCAGCATCCACCAGGCCCACCGCATAGTCGAGCATATAAGCGAAAGCTTCATGCGAGGCTCATTAGTCGGTGCGGTCTTCTTCGATATAGCGAAGGCTTTCGACAAAGTCTGGCACAACGGCTTAATATACAAGCTGTACCAACTCGGTGTGCCTGATCGTCTCGTGCTCATCTTACGAGACTTTCTGTCGAACCGCACCTTCCGCTACCGCATAGAGGGCGCCCTGTCCTCCCCCCGACCCATTCGTGCAGGTGTCCCACAGGGTTCTGTCATCTCCCCGCTCATCTTCACGCTGTTCACCAGCGATATCCCAAAGAGTAAGAAGGCACAGTTGGCTCTGTTCGCAGACGATACGGCCATCTACTCCAAGGGCCGTTGCCCCGATGCGATTCACCACACTCTCCAGGCCTCTGTCGACAAGCTCGGCGAATGGTTCAGGAAGTGGCGAATCGAAGTCAATCCCGACAAAAGTCAGGCGGTACTATTCTCCAAGCCGCGTAGGCTCCCCCCCCTCCCCGAGCCCCTCACCATGTTCGGCAAGCCGATCCCTTGGGAGAAGCAAGCCAAATACTTGGGTGTCGTCCTCGATAATCACCTCAATTTCAAAGAGCACATAAAGCAGGTCCGTTCGCGGGCCGCTTTCGCTCTAGGTAGGCTCCACTCCATCCTAAATGCAAAAAGCAAATTGTCACTTAGGTGCAAATTGCGCATTTACACGGCATGCATCCGCCCGATCATGACATATGCATGTGTCGTATTTGCCCACGCTGGGCCCCATCACATCCATAGGTTACAAGCCCTCCAAAACCGATTCCTCCGTAAAGCTACGGGTGCCCCATACTACGTCCGAAACGTAGCCCTCCACCTCGATCTTAAAATCCCCACCATAGCCCAATTCATGAAACGCCTTTCCAAGCGTTTCTTTGACTCTGCCGCCAAGCACCGCAACCCCCTGGTTGTGAAGGCGGCCAACTATATCCCCTCTCGCATTAGTCGTACTCGCCGTCCGAGGCACGCACTGACCGACCCCGACGACCCCATAACTCTCCTCCAGGAGAGTAATAGGGCCACTAGTACGGTTCTTAAAACCAAACGTCGTCCGACATTCCGACCTCGCCGTCGAGGTCCTCCGCGATCGCGACCGCGACCCCAATCCGATCAGACTCCTCCCCCCCGACCCTTGCCAGACGACCCGACGCCAGCCCGGGCTGACGTAGTGCCGTCAGTAGTCTTAAACTCCCCGATCCAGCCTGTCCCGACTTGCTGCCCTCCCACCAGCGACGCCCTAAGCCGAGGTCCGTACCCCGCAGGGGGTGCCCTTAGCGAGCAGTCGCTTAGTTTTAGTTAGTTTTAGTTTTTATGCCCCTGGCTGGAGGCTTTAAGTTAGCTTAGAGCATCTCCGCAGGACAGTCCGGTTAAGTAGTCAATACCTTAGTGGTAAAACTATGAGATGCCATTCCAAAAAAAAAAAAAAAAAAAACTCGCGATTTTATTCCGTCTCGTACGTTCGAAGTGTGTAGGTTCGCGCGCGTCCGTTGCGTGTATTTTCAGTTGATCTATTATTATTTATCTTTCGTTTCGTGTTTACAATGGCGCGTACTAAGCAGACCGCTCGTAAATCCACCGGTGGTAAGGCGCCGAGGAAACAGCTCGCCACCAAGGCTGCGCGCAAAAGCGCACCGGCCACCGGTGGCGTTAAGAAACCCCATCGCTACAGGCCCGGCACTGTGGCCCTCCGTGAGATTCGTCGCTACCAGAAGAGTACCGAACTGCTGATCCGCAAGCTTCCGTTCCAGCGTCTCGTGCGTGAGATCGCGCAGGACTTCAAGACCGATCTCCGTTTCCAGAGCTCCGCTGTTATGGCGCTGCAGGAGGCTAGCGAAGCTTATCTCGTCGGTCTCTTCGAAGACACCAACCTGTGCGCGATTCACGCGAAGCGCGTCACCATCATGCCCAAAGACATCCAGTTGGCGCGCAGGATCAGAGGCGAACGCGCTTAAACTGCTAACGTCACAATACACATCGCCCTCCACGTAGACTGCCTTCGTGCAGTGCAACGTGTCTGTGGCTGTGGCTGTGCGTTCACATAAAAGGCCCTTTTCAGGGCCACATATATATCGGATAATTAAATGTTTCTTTATATCAGACGTCACAAAAACGCTACCTACCTACCTACCTACCTACCTACCTACCTACCTACCTACATACATACATACATACATACAAAACGAAACAAACACCTAAGTAATACTAAACTTATAAGTAAATTACATAATTATACATAACAACAATGAATAAAGTCGAGAGAGAGAGAAAAACAGTCGCCCAATTTTTTCGTCATATTATAATGGATGATTTTAAAAAGTTAACGTTTCATGCCTATAGTATTTAGGCTACGATCGATCTATGATAATAATGTTGTGTATTATTATTATAACGGCATAGGTACTTTAGATACTTGGTTTTATTTATTTTAACTTTTTATGGGGGACGAAAAAAAAAAAAAAAAAAAAATATATATATATATCATGTAAGTTCTGTTTTAAGAGACAGACATCGTCCAATCAACGAGGAGCGCCTGCTCGCCTCGCCCCGCGCACCTCACGTCTCTGTTCCCCCCGCCCGCTGAGCTCCGCGTTTAGTATAAATATAACGCCCGACGGGCCAAATTTTTAAGTCAGTCGCTCGCGTCGTTCGTGTGCGCTATCTCGTGTCGAGTTTGTTATCGTGTTATTTTGAAACCCCACTGCAAAGAAGATGACCGGTCGCGGTAAGGGAGGAAAGGGTCTGGGAAAAGGAGGAGCCAAGCGTCACAGGAAGGTACTTCGTGATAACATCCAAGGTATCACGAAGCCCGCCATCCGTCGTCTGGCCCGCAGAGGCGGCGTGAAACGTATCTCCGGTCTGATCTACGAAGAGACTCGCGGTGTGCTTAAAGTGTTCCTAGAGAACGTCATTCGCGACGCCGTCACTTACACCGAGCACGCCAAGAGGAAGACCGTCACCGCCATGGACGTCGTCTACGCTCTGAAGCGCCAGGGTCGCACCCTGTACGGTTTCGGCGGTTAAACACCTGCTGCATGCCCCGCGTGTACGTGTTGCCTGCGCAACCAGCTCTACATACTGTGGTGGACGTGTGTGTGTTGTGTTTGTTGTGAACATAATCATACCGTTCAACCATACGTATGTAGACGCGCACATAAAAAAGGCCCTTTTCAGGGCCGCATATGATTCGATATTATTAAATATGTTTCTTGAGTGGAATTGTCCTAAAAACGTACCTCTACCTACCTACCTACCTACCTACTTACTTACATGTATGCAAGTACCTACCATTATTGTACTGCGAGTGACATTCATTCAATTCGTTACCAATACTCACTAGGCATCGTACCTACCTACCTACCTACCTACCTACCTACTTAGGTTTTGGAGTTTTTAATGAAATATCGTAATTATATTAATTATTAATATATCCGATTTATTGTTATCTTACAATTACCAACTTGCTTCCTTTAAACTTAAGTACTAAATTATAGTTGATGCTTGTTGTTGTTGTTGTTCTTCTACGTGTGAAAAGCCCATCGCCCGCCATTCACCGAGTGAGGTGTACTGTACAGTAGGTGGGTATACTGGAATTGAAAAATAAAAGCAAAACATTAGTAAATACTTACGTTGTAGAACATCTACCTACCTACTTACTTACCTACCTACCTACCTACCTACTCGTTTGATCGCCCCACGGTGCGCGTGCCGTATGTTTATGTCGCGTTGTTATTGCAATTTTGATCGCATCTAATGTGAAGATGTTTTTTTTTTTTTTTTTTGTTGTTTTTTATTTACGTGTCTTTTTTATTTCGCGTATCTTTAATAGTAATTATTTTATAATATAGGTACTTAAGTACCTAGCCGTATTACGGGCGGGCTGGCTGCTTACTGTGAAGAGAACGCGGTACACGGGCCGCCAGCCGCGCACGGTACTGGCGCGCCCGCCGAGCGGGAGTACGTCTATTGTCGTTTTACACACTGTTTAATACGCTTTCCGATGCGATTATACCGATCCGTGCACTGTCCACTCGTCGAAGGGCACTCTCGTCTTTTAATATTACTATATTAATAGGTTGCACGTCCTGGACGGAGTCGTCCGTCCTTAACAGTTCGGCGCTCGCGGTGTTTTACGACGCTTCACTTTTAGGTCGATAATACCTTCGCGAGACGGTGTGATATCGACGAAGTCCTGTCACCACACAAGCTCGATATCCTCCCTGTTGACGCGTCGACCTCGATCGCCACTAACTATCACTTTTATAGAGAAAATAACGATTTGAACACGACCCGACCTGCGCTTCGTACGCAGTCGCCAAAATAAAACACCGCCACGGGCTAAACGCGCACCTCACTCGCCCCGAATTCCCACACCCGCATCGTCAACTTCATGACCTATCCGAAACCGTTCAATCTCGTTGCACTCGGCGCCGTTAACCATTCTTTTTCTTTGTTTTATTAGATACGTGTTAGTGAAAACTTTCAAGCGTTCATACGAGAAAACGTCCCGCGACATCACGGCGCTCGTTACGGTAAAGTTCCGTCGTACCTAAGCGTACGTTTACGAAATTCGTAAAACCTATAAGTGGCGACATCTAAGTCTCTCTCTCTTTATACGTCTTATTATCGTCACTCCACTCGTGTTGTCAGTGTGAATTTATTAACTACTACTTAAAATACAATGGCAGATACCGCAGTCGCTACCGAGGCTCCCGCGCCCGCTACACCGGCGAAGAAGCAGGCGAGGCAGGCCGGCGGCGCCGGCGCCGCTAAGAAACCGAAGGCGAAGCCGACCCATCCCAAAACATCCGAGATGGTCAACAACGCCATCAAGGAGATGAAGGAGCGCAGCGGATCTTCCCTGCAGGCGATCAAGAAGTACATCGCCGCGCAGTACAAGGTCGACGCGGAGAAACTGGCTCCGTTCATCAGAAAATATCTGAAGAGCGCCGTCGAATCTGGTGCACTGATCCAGACCAAGGGCAAGGGTGCCTCCGGCTCCTTCAAGCTCGAGTCGAAATCGCACCACGCCAAGAAACCCGCCGGTGCCGCTGGAAAGGCCGCCGGCAAGGCGCCCGCCGCCGCCGCGAAGACGAAGAAGGCGACCGCCTCTGCGGCCGGCGCCAAGACCAAGAAGGCAGCGGCCGCCGCCGCCTCTGCCGCCTCCGGTTCACCTGCAAAGTCCAAGGCATCGGCAGCCGCCGCCGCCAAGGACAAGAAGGCCGCCGCCGCTAAGAAGAAGCCGGCACCCAAGAAGGCCGCCGCCCCCGCTAAGGCGAAGGGAGGCGCCGCTCCCAAAGCTAAGAAGACAGCGAAGCCGCCGACCAAGAAACCTAAAGCGCCTAAACCCAAGAAGGCTGCGGCTACACCCAAGTCGAAGCCGGCAGCCAAGAAAGCGTCCGCCGCTAAGAAGTAAGCTACGGTCGCGTTCGCGTTACACCGGCGACGGCGACGACGACGACGACAGCGGCGCAGAGTCGGCTGACCACGCCACCATCATCAATACAACACAACAACAACAACAGCAACAGCTGATGAGTGATAGTGACAAGTGTGCGTGCGCGTCTTACCTATCTTCAACCTACTGTGTGTGATGATGTTTTGTATAATACCTAATATTATAAACACACTGTAGAGAGAGGCGCGCGCGCGTGCTTTGTGCGTTTGTTTTCATCATCGTCCAACCGCGCGCACGCAGTACGTACGCGTCTATCGTCCTCGGGAAGGAGGGTGCGGAACGCGCTCGACGTGTCTCAAGCTCGTCACCAACGATTCATCGGAAGCAAGCAAGCAAGCAAGCAACTGAAGAAACCACGGACGACGGCACCGAGATGCTTAGCGCGCGTGCATGCGCTCACCACACCAAAAAGCCCTTTTCAGGGCTAACAATAATATCATGAATACGAACAGTATTCGTTTCTAAAACACAGAGAGTCAAAACGTTGTAAAATACCTAATAACATACGCACTTATATACATACACGAAATAACTCCTAAAATAATTTAGGTAGGTACCTATCTAAGTAGGAAATAAATAAATATATATTATATTTAAATAAATAAATAGATAGATAGATAGATACATACATACATACATACATACATACATACATACATACAAACATACTACACTGCACTATTTCAATATTCGACACTAGGTATGTTATTTATTAGTAGATTTCAGACTACACTACACTATAATTATAATAGCATACGGTTCATAGCACAACAATGTCGCTCGCCATACATTTATTTAGAACACGTTCATACTGGCGAGCTATATTTTTGTTTAAATGAAATCAGCTTAATACAAAATAACTTTGAATATATAAAAAAAAAAAAACAAAAAAAAAAAACACATACCTACCTAGGTATGTCATTTTTTTTTTTTTTTTTTTTTTTTTTTTTTTAAAAGGTCTTGGCTGGATTACTGATCATAATAATTTTTGTTTCATATTAATTAGATAAAAATGTACTTTCAAGTAATAAGCAATAATCGTGACAATTTATCAAATGATCAAAAATATCAGTTTATGCAGTGTAAGTGACGCCGCTCGCGCGCTTGCGCGTTTTGTGAATAAGTTTCGTTAGCTGTGCACCCCTCCCACTGACACAGCCACTCGCGGCGCGTATAAATACCACGGAATTCCGTGTCGGAACGACGATCAGGATCATCGCGCGCCAGCGGCAGCGGTCGGACGTGTGCGCAGTGCGGTACGAGTGCTCTCCCGATTCCGGTTCCAAGCGATCCTGAATTCAAGACTTCATAGTGTTATACCTTGCTATTTATAGTAAAATATATTTATATTTTATTATTTATAGCAAAATTATAACGACTATCTTCAGCTACTTGCTGTGTGCCTTTTTCAAGGCACAGCTTGTAAAGGTTTCTTTAACAGTCACCCGTCATACAAACGTACGACGTGTTGTTGGCCCCTTCTGGGTAAAACCACAGTTTCGTGGTCCTCGGTGGATACCTATACGGTGCCAACGAAGCCGAGGGGGTGTTGACCCAGACGCACCCGCCGATCCCCTTCAGGGTGAGGCAGAAAGTTGGACGGGTCCCAGTGTTCGGCCTTGGGGGGTCTCCTAGTCGGCATTGGTGACAGTTTTGCTTTCACAGCTACACACCTGTTGTGGTCGGGTGTGTCTACCCCGACACTACAGACCCTGTTAGGACCCCGTTGCACAAATAAGATAGGCAACGGGCAAAAGCAAGCTTAGGGCTCACCTTAGGTACTCAACCTCCCTGTCTACACCCGACAGGGAGGGTTTACACATCCCCGGGCTTCCCTCCCGGGGAGTTAGAGTTAGGTAAATGTTAGGAGAAAGTCCCTAATAATAGTAATCATGTCTGTCACGGAGAAACCCTCTCCGCTGACGTTGCGAGTGTTCGCATTGTTAGTAAAAATGCGGGCCAAGCCCTCTGACGAGGAAAAGGCCGCATTAGACATAGAGTTCGACGCTCTATTAAAAATCTTAGGTCCGATTCTCGGTCACTCTGACCCTAACATCGCTGATTTCAGCGATGCTCTCTCCCAGTCCCTTCCGGTAATTGAGCTGGAAGACCCTTTTGTCCGCTCCCCTAGCCCGGCCTTCAGCCCAGCCTTCAGCCCCGCGATAGTAGAGTCTATGGACACTACTGAACCGGCCGCTTCTTCTAAGCGCGCCGCGACCCCGTACCTCTACGCCTCTGACACAGAGAATGCCTCTCCTGCTTCCTCTTCCTCTCATTCCGAAGACGACGGGTTTACCCCAGTCCTAGGAAAGGGGAGCAAAAGGAAGAAGAAGAGACAAACCTCTAGCCAAGCGAATAAGGTCATCGCCGTCGATGACGTAATTTCCCCCACCCCTACCCCCGTAGCACAAGTAGCCGGTACTGCGCCTAGTAGCGCTACCGTTGCTAATCTTTCTTCCCCCTCCACCTCCCGCGCCGCGACCGTTGCACATGTTGCTACCCCAGTCCCGTCCGCTTCGAGCTCTAAGAAGCTCCCTCCCCCACCCCCCGTGTTCATTCAGGACAAGGGGAAGTGGACCGAAGTGTCCAAGTGGTGCGTCGATCGAAAGATCGACTTCACCAATGCCCGATCTACCCTACAGGGTATCAAAATTCAAGTTCCGACCGCGAACGATTATCGCGAACTTACAAAGCTCCTGAGAGCGAGAGGTGTGTCATTCCACACCTTCTCGCTCCCAGAAGACAAACAGATTAGGGTCGTTATTAAACGAATCCCTAAGGAAATCCCCGCCGCCGATATAAAAGCCGACCTTCAGTCGCAAAATATCCCCGTAGACGAAGTCCACCGTATGCACCGCTCGCGTGGCGGTGAAGCATTCGACATGGTTCTTGTCGTCTGCTCTCCCGTTCAGGGGCATCACCCCATTTTTAATATTAAATCTCTATGTAGTCTAGTCGGTTTCACTATAGAGAAGCCAAAGAAAAACGGTAACATAGGCCAATGTCACCGTTGCCAATTATACGGGCACTCGCAGAAGCATTGCCATGCGAAACCCAGGTGCGTAAAGTGCCTGGGCGAGCACGGCACTGCTGACTGCCCCCGTCCCAAAGACCGCGCTCTGTGTCTCAGCCCCCCCAGCTGTGTACTATGCGGACAAGAGGGTCATCCGGCCAATTACCGTGGCTGCTCAAAGGCCCCCAAGTCGAGTTCTCCCAAGCTCATAAAGCGTGCTGACAATCGTCAGCAAAGGGAATGCCCCACCGCCCCGTCATCTCAAATCCCCCAGAGGCTTAGCCCTCAGAGACCCAGCCCGTGGAATAAGCTCCACCATCACGAGGTCTTCCCGGCCTTGGCTACCGCGAAGCCCCCCGCCCCTCATACCCCTCTCTATTCCCTCATGGATCCGCGTATCCGTGCCCACCCTCCAGCGCACCTAGCGCCTCCCGCGCACTATGCGCCCCCTCCCCCCCCCCACCCCGCGCCCTCTGCGCCCCCCGCAAAAAGCGCTCCCGCTCCCGTAGCGCAGCGCCCCACCCCTACTCCCGTGGCTTCCCAATCTAAACCACCCTCCGACCCATTCAACGTGATTTCCTCCACGTTCATGATTTTCTATTCCCCTCGCGCTATTCGAATGGCCGCTGAAATTCAGCATGCCAGAGATAGGTGTGACTTTGATCAGGTCAGAAGGGTCTATAACGCGTACCCGGAGATTACGCAAGCCCTAAGTTCCATCGCTAACGGTACCTATAATGGATAAAGCCATCATTGATAGAGTTAAACCCCGATCCCTCAGAATAGGCATCTTCAATGCAAACGGCATAAGAAGTCAACGAGACGAGATCGCTCTCTTTCTCCGCGACCATAAAATAGACATTCTCCTAGTACAGGAAACTTTCTTAAAACCGTGTCACCGCAATCCCTCCATAGCCAACTATCGTTTAATCCGAAACGATAGATCGCGTTGTCACAGAGGCGGTACCCTCATCTATCACAAAAAGGAGCTATATTGCATCCCAATGGACCCCCCTACCCTCTCTCGCGTAGAAGTCTCCATTTGCCGCCTAGGCATGACAGGTCACCAACCGATCACTCTAGTGTCGGCGTATATCCCTCCCGCTGACTCGGAGGACTTTCAGTCCCTCTCGAGCGATCTCACCCTTCTTTTGAGCATGAGTAGCTCCGTTTTAATAGCGGGCGACTTCAATGCCAAACATCCCGCGTGGAATAGTACCACAACGACCACGAGAGGGCGACACTTGTTCGACCTCTCATCCACCCTGACCTTTGACGTCATCGCCCCGATGACTCCCACTCACTATCCTCACGATCCCAATCATACCCCCGACATACTCGACTTGGCGCTCCTTAAGAACGTCAATCTACGTTTAGATTCAATAGAAACGGTAGACGAGCTAGTCTCTGACCACCGCCCAATAGTCATTCAACTGGCCCCCCGCATAGGTCTACCTGACCCCTCTCAACCCCCCGCCACTAAAAGAATCACGGACTGGAAGAAAGTAAGCGAAAAGCTGAAATCCAACACGTCCCCCCAGTTAGACTCTATCCCCGATAAGTTTGACTCTACCGCAGACACGACGGCCGCGATCGACTCGTTAACTGATCACGTGCAATCTGTTGTGAACGAATGTTCAAAGGAGGTCCCAGTGACAGAAGACTGTCGCTGGAGGCTTCCACAGGATGTGCGTGACCTGATAACAGAGAAGAACGCGGCCACTCGTGCCTATAGCAACTTCCCCTGTTCCGCAAACAAAGCTCATATGCGCTATTTACAGAGATCTGTAAAGAAACGTGTACAAGAGCAGCGTAATGCGGGATGGGATAGGATGCTTAGCGAATTAGAGCCAACTCATCAAGCCTTCTGGGATCTCACCAGAAAGCTCAAATCCGATCAATGCGCTAGTATGCCCCCCCTAGTACGCCCCGATAAGTCCATCGCGTTTGAGGACCAAGAAAAGGCAGAATGCCTAGCAAACAGCCTAGAGGCTCAATGCTCCCCCAGCTCCCTACCTGTAGACCAAGCTCACCTCGATGAGGTGGACGCTGAAGTCGAACGTAGAGCTTCCCTCCCCCCGGTTGACGACCCCGATGACCCCCTGCCCCCCGTCGCTCCAGACGAGGTGCACGAGATCATCAAAAGTCTCAAAATCCGTAAGGCCCCCGGCTCAGACGGAATCACCAATAGGGTGATTCAACTGTTCCCAGCCCACCTTATCATGCTACTGACCACCATCTTCAATGGTGCTCTAAGCAATAACATCTTCCCCCAAGCGTGGAAAGAAGCCACAGTCATTGGTATCCCGAAGCCCGGCAAGCCCAAGTCGGATCCTTCGAGTTACCGTCCCATTAGTCTGCTCAAGGTACTAGGCAAAATCTATGAGAGGCTTATTTATAAGCGTATCAGAGATTATGCAGAGACCAAGGGCCTAATCCCCCAAGAACAGTTCGGCTTTCGAACTGAGCACAGTAGCGTGCATCAGGTACACCGGATCATAGAATACGCAAGCGCCGGCTTCCAGCGCGGTAGTATGACCGGTGCAATTTTCTTCGATATTGCGAAAGCATTCGACAAAGTCTGGCACAACGGATTGATATACAAGCTATATCAACTCGGTGTGCCGGATCGTCTAGTACTCATAGTACGGGACTTTTTGTCGAACCGCACATTCCGCTATCGTATCGAAGGAGCTATCTCCTCCCCCCGACCCATTCGTGCGGGAGTCCCTCAGGGCTCAGTAATCTCCCCACTTATATTCACGCTGTACACTAGCGATATCCCAAAGAGTAGAAATGCGCAGCTAGCTCTGTTCGCAGACGACACTGCCATCTACTACAAGGGATTCAGAAATGACAATATACGAATCACCCTCCAGAGAGCTGTCAACAATCTTGGCGCCTGGTTTCGAAAGTGGCGTATTGAAGTCAACCCTGACAAAAGCCAAGCGGTATTCTTTCAGAAACCGCGACGCGCTTTCGATCTCCCCCCCCCACCTCCAATCACCATGTTTGGCAAGCCGATCCCTTGGGAGAAGCAAGCTAAATACTTGGGTGTAATATTGGACAAACATCTTTCGTTTCGAGAGCACATAAAGCAGGTCCGCGCTCGCGCCGCTTTTGCTCTAGGTAGACTCCACTCAATTCTAAATGCACGTAGCAAATTGTCACTCAAGTGCAAATTGCGTACGTACACGACGTGCATTCGCCCCATCATGACCTATGCGGGTGCGGTATTTGCCCACGCGAAACCCAACCATATCCATAGGATGCAAACGCTCCAAAACCGATTCCTTAGAAAAGCCACGGGAGCCCCCTGGTTCGTTCGTAACGAGATCCTACATCTCGATCTAAAGATGCCCACCATCAAACAGTTTCTAAAACGCCTCTCAAAGCGTCACTTTGATTCAGCGGTCAAACATCGCAACCCTCTGGTTGTCGATGCCGCTAGCTATGTCCCGTCCAATATTAGTCGTATTCGCCGACCAAGGCAAGCCCTGTCCGACCCTGATGATCCTATCACCCTCCTCCAGGAGAGCCGTAGGGAGACCAGCACCTTACAGATATACAAACACAGACGCCTACCGTCATTCCGACCTCGCCGTCGAGGTCCAGCACGACCAACGCGATCCCGATTAAATTCGTCCCCCCGTCCCTTGTCCGATGATGTGCCAGCCCGCGCCGAAGCTGAGCACGTAGCTTTAAATTCCCCGTCTAATAATAATAATGATCCGATATTGATCCAGCCTGTCCCATCTTGCTGTCCTCCCGTCAGTGACGCCCTAAGCCGAGGTTCGTACCCCACAGGGGGTGCCCTTAGCGAGCGTTCACTTAGCTTTAATTTAGAATAGTTTGTTATAAGCCCCTGGCTGGAGGCCCTGAGAGTAGTTCTTAAGGCAGCCACAGGAAAGTCCGGTTAAGCAGTACGATCTTCTCTAAGATCAACTGCGAGATGCCATTTTATAAAAAAAAAAAAAAAAAAAAAATGTCGGAACGACATTAAGTAGATTCTTTCGGCGCGCGCACTTCTGTACGCGTGTTTCGTTGTTTTCGTGAGTTGTTCTATAAACAAATCTTTCAATTATGTCTGGTCGCGGTAAAGGTGGCAAGGTGAAGGGAAAGGCAAAGTCCCGTTCCAACCGTGCTGGTCTCCAGTTCCCCGTGGGTCGTATTCACAGGCTGCTGCGTAACGGAAACTACGCCGAGCGCGTGGGTGCCGGCGCTCCTGTCTACTTGGCCGCCGTGATGGAGTATCTGGCTGCTGAGGTCCTCGAGTTGGCCGGCAACGCCGCGAGAGACAACAAGAAGACCAGGATCATCCCGCGTCATCTTCAATTGGCCATCCGCAACGACGAGGAGTTGAACAAGCTGCTCTCCGGTGTGACGATCGCTCAAGGTGGTGTGCTGCCGAACATCCAGGCCGTGCTACTGCCCAAGAAGACCGAGAAGAAGGCTTAAACGTGGTGCCGCGACGTTCAGACAGAACGTGGTGCTTCGTGCGAGTGCCCCCGCACGCGTACTTCGATATAATATTTATGACTATATATCTATTATGTCGGTTGCGCGATGCTCTCAGCTCGTATGCATACAAAACAAAAGGCCCTTTTCAGGGCCACAATATGATTCGTCAAATTAAAACAAAGACAATTTCTTTATAGGTGTTGTCGTCAAACAAAAACGTACCCCTACCTACTTAATGCTTAACGATTACAAGTAAGCTGAAACTATTATGTACATCATTATTGAACCGTAGTCACAATACCTACTTACTACCTACCACTCGGGTCATTCATTACACACAAAGTAGAGAGTTAGTACCTACCTCATATTGTAGTTTAATTTACTGAAAAAAAAAAAAAAATTATTGCTTTGCCCTCTCCTCACGAGTTAATTTATTAACAATATAATAATATTATGTAGTAGACCTTTAGGTAGGCAGTACAAAACGTTGTTGGGTTACCTACACTGTACCTAGTATGATAGAAATTAAGTATGATAGTTTTATACATCACTGCTGATAAGAACTGCTTATTTACACACAATACGAAATATCAAAATTTAAATTCATTATAAAAATAATATACACTACCTATTTCTAATGTAATTTTACATAGGTAGTTTTAGTTTTAATATTACCCTACTACCTACTGAGATGTAGTTTTTCTTTTTTTTTTTTACATTTTCAAAAATAATGACGAACACAAGCATCGCCCCGCCCCCTTCGTCTCCCTCCCGGGCATCCCCTCTCCCCGCGCGCTCGCTTCGGAGCGTTCTGATTGGTCCGCCGGTGCGTCGAATTTCTCATCGCTCGCCGCAACTGTGCGCCGCGAGCGTTAATATAAATACAACTGTTGAAACGGTTATGTTTTATACTGCGACTGAACTCCGTTTCGGTAGCACGTGTACTCGATAAATCCATAATGCCGCCCAAGACAAGTGGTAAAGCCGCCAAGAAGTCTGGCAAAGCCCAGAAGAATATCTCCAAGACCGACAAGAAGAAGAAGAAGCACAAGAGGAAGGAGAGTTACGCCATCTACATCTACAAGGTGCTGAAGCAGGTGCACCCCGACACCGGTATCTCCAGCAAGGCCATGTCTATCATGAACTCGTTCGTGAACGACATCTTCGAGCGCATCGCCGCCGAAGCTTCCCGTCTCGCCCACTACAACAAGAGATCGACCATCACGTCCAGGGAGGTGCAGACGTCCGTCAGGCTCCTGCTGCCCGGCGAGCTCGCCAAGCACGCCGTCAGTGAGGGCACCAAGGCCGTCACCAAATACACCAGCTCCAAGTAGAGAGCGGTCGGTAGGCTACCAAGAGCCGCCGACGCTCCGTCTCAACGCCGCCTCGTGTTTGTGTACAGTGTTAAATCCAGTGCGCTTGTTCGTGTGTCTGTCTTGTTGACTGTGGTGCGTGTTAATTGTGTCAGTGTCATCGTAATGTGCATACATACACACAAGTAGGTGGTACCTCCTACCCGCTGTGCGTCATGTATGTACGTACGAGACGCGCACGATGCACGTGCTACGAGCAAACAAACAGGCCGCGACAAACGTCTGGACGCGCACTCACAACGTGGGATGGCAGGAGTAAAAACAAAAGGCCCTTTTCAGGGCCACAAATATGTTCATGTGATAAATTCACGTTTCTTTAAATTTGATGCCAGTCAAAACGTTACTAACTAACTAACTACCTACCTACCTACCTACCTACCTACCTACCTACCTACACCTCTATATACATATTTCATTCAACAACAAATACAATATGCACAGGGCCTAAACGATAGCGTATTAAGATTGATTGCAAGTAAATGAGTAGTAGCAGGGCAGTCTTAACATGAAAAAGGCTTTAATAAGTTAGTTATATTATCATCATCAGTTATAATTATTATAAACACAATAATACAACAATAGGTACCTACATTTATTCTGTGTATGTACGAAAAATATAATGTATAGATAGGTATATTGTTTTCTTTGTTAATTCTTTATATACACTGCTAGAGAGAACGGTGTATTGTAAAAAAATAAAAAATAAATAAATATATATATAAGAAATAAATAAATAAATATATATATATATATAAATAAGTAAGTAAGTAACAGACATAGGTTTTAAAATAATTATTATTGAATTCATTGTTTAATTTTATAACAATTTTAGTTAGCTCGTTGTACTAAAGAGGGCGCGCAGGGGCGCGCGCGCTCCTGCCCGCTTAGTTGCTTTAGTATAAATAGTCCGAACGTGAACTCGCGATTTTCACTCGGCGCGCGGCAGCGGTAGCGGACGGACGTGTTTGTGGTTCGAGTGCTCCCGATTCCGGCTCTGTGGTTCCTGCTCTCAAGATTTCGTCGCACCTCGCGACGATCTTCTATAGTCCTATTTTTAATAGTGACTATCTTCAGCTACTAGCTGTGTGCCTTTTTCAAGGCACAGCTAGTATAGTATTTCTATTAATAGAAATAGTCGAAAAACGGTCGTCGGGTTTTTCTGTCCCCTTCAGGGAAAAACCACAGTTTCGTGGTCCTCGGTGGATACCTTACGGTGCCAACGAAGCCGAGTGGGGTGTTGACCCAATCACACCCGCCGATCCCCATCAGGGTGAGGCAGTCAGTTGGACGGGTCCCAGTGTTCGGCCTTGGGGGGTCTCCTAGTCGGCATTGGTGACAGTTTTCCTTCAACAGCTACACACCTGGTGTCGGTTGGGTGTGTCTACCCCTTCGCACCAGACCCATGTTAGGACCCCGTTGCACAAATAAGATAGGCAACGGGCCAAAGCAAGCTTAGGGCTCACCAGTAGGTACTCACCTCCCTGTCTATACCCGGCAGGGAGGGTCACACATCCCCGGACAAGTCCATCCGGGGAGATAGGTTTAGGGAATGTTAGGCTCCCCCGACATTTAAATATGCCGGTCGTCATCGATCCTAGTGCGGATCCCACCGCAAAGTCGGTGCTCCTCATTTTAAAAGTCCTCAAGACTATCCTGCAAAAGGAAAGTCTAGAGGAAAAATATGCCGATGAGGTCACTACGCTCCATCGCGCTATATTCCCCGACCTAGCCATCGCTGACTTCAGCGATGTCCTAGTAGCCCCCCACGCCCCTGAGAAACCGCTCAGTCCGTCCGTTCCCTCCAGGGACATGGACGTCGACGAGCCCTCTACTCAGAGGCGGCCCGATACCCCAATGCCTGCTTCTTCAAAGCGGGCTGTCACCCCCTTCCCCACTATCCCACAGCTGTCCGACTCTGAGGCTAACCACTCCTCCTCTTCCTCCCATACCGATGACGAAGGCTTCGTGCCCGTCACCGGGAAGGGAAACAAGAGGAAGAAGAAGAAGCAGAGCACCACCCAGGCCACCAAGGTGGTCGCGGTGGAGGAACCTGCCTCTAGCCCCAGCTCCCCCATTCCCCCCACCCCCCCCGCGGTGCTCACCCCCACCGCCCTGACCCCTCTTACCCCCGCTCCATCCTCGAGTCAGGATGCCCCCATGCCCCCGGCTCCCTCTGCTTCTGGCACCCAGAAGAAGAAGATCCCCCCCCCTCCCCCTGTCTATATCCAGGACAAGGCGAAGTGGACCGATATCTCCAAGTGGTGCTGCGATCAAAAGATCGCTTACACCAGCGCCCGCAATACCCAACAGGGTATCAAGGTGACCATCCCGACGTCGAAAGACTATCGGGACATCACCCGACTCCTCCGTTCCAGAGGTGTGGCATTCCACACCTTCTCCCTCCCCGAGGAGAAACAGACTCGCGTGGTGATCAAAAGGATCCCACGTGAAATCCCTTCCGCCGACATTAAGGATGACTTAATGTTACAGGGCATCCCTGTCGACGAAGTCCACCGCATGCACCGCGCCCGCAGTGGCGAGGCATTCGACATGGTCCTCGTGGTTTGTCCCCCCACCGAGGCTCGCATCCACCCGATATTCAATGTCAAAGCCATCTGCAACCTGACGGGCTTTGACATTGAAAAGCCACACAAAAACTCCACGATCGGGCAGTGCCACCGCTGTCAACTTTACGGGCACTCGCAAAAGCATTGCTATGCTAAGCCCAGGTGCGTCAAGTGCCTGGGTGAGCACGGCACTGCGGACTGCACCCGCCCTAAAGACCGCTCGCTCTGCACGGAGCCTCCCAGCTGCGTGCTCTGCGGGCAGACAGGGCATCCCGCTAATTACAGAGGCTGCCCCAAAGCCCCCAAGGCTCCCTCCTCCAAGCTGGCAAAGCGCTCTGACGCTCGCCAGCAGAGGGAAGCTCCCTCGACCTACAAGGCTCCCTCCGCACAAATTCCAGCAAGGCTTAGCCCCCAGAGGCCTAGCCCCTGGAATCAGCTGCAACATCAGCTGGCATTCCCCTCCATGGGTACTCCCAAACCCCAACCCCCCCCCTCCCGCATCCCCCCACTCATGGACCCCCGTATTCGCGCCCCAGCGCCTCTCATTCAGCCGCTTCCTGCTCCGGCAGCAGCTCGCCCCCCCCCTCCCCCTCCCCCCGCGGCCTCACTCGACCCCTTCTCGGTGATCACCACGTCTTACATGACGTTTTTCACCCCTCGCGCTAGGCAAATGGCCGACGAGATCGTCGCTGCCAGGAATGCCAATGACGTGATGAGGATCCCCCAAATTTTCAACGCGTACCCGGAGATTACGCAAGCCATGTCCTCCCTCGCTAACCCATCTACCCCCCATTATGGATAATACACCCGTAGCTAGGTTCAAACCCCGATCCCTTAACTTAGGCTTCTTCAATGCCAACGGCATTAACGGTCAAAGAGATGAGATCGCGGAATTCCTCCGCGACCATCAGATAGATATCCTGCTAGTTCAGGAAACCTTCCTCAAACCCCGTAGGCGTAACCCATCCATAGCGAACTATCGCATAGTTCGCAATGATAGGACTCGCTGTCACAGAGGCGGCACCCTCATCTATTATAAAAAGGAGCTCTATTGTATCCCGATGGATCCTCCTGCCCTCGCTCAAATAGAAGTCTCTGTTTGCCGCCTAGGCATGACTGGCCATCAGCCGATCACCCTAGTCTCTGCCTACCTCCCTCCCCGCACCCCAGCAGCAGAGAATCCCCATGAGATCTCCAACGATCTCTCTTCCTTACTAGGCATGAGTGACTCCGTTATTATAGCGGGCGATCTCAATGCCAAACATCCGGCTTGGAATAGTTCCAAATCTTCCTTCAGAGGTCGACTCTTACTCGACCTGTCTAATACTATGAACTTTGACGTCATCGCCCCGATGACTCACACTCACTTTCCCCATGACCCCAACCATTCCCCAGATGTCCTAGACACGGCGCTCCTTAAGAACGTCAACCTTAGGTTAAACTCAATAGAAACGGTGCAAGAGCTTACCTCTGACCACCGTCCAGTTGTCATGAAACTGGCCCCCCGCATAGGTCTCCCCGACCCCACTCAGCCCCCGGCCACCAGAAAGGTCACGGACTGGAGGAAAGTAGGCGAACTGCTGAAATCCAACACGTCCCCCCAGCTAGACTCAATCCCCGAGCAGTTCGACTCTGCCGCGGACACAGTGGCCGCGATCGACTCGCTCACGGACCACGTACAAACGGTTTTGAACGATTGTTCAAGGCAAGTTCCAGCGGAGGATAACTTCCGCTTCAAATTGCCGGCCGATGTACGTGATCTGATGACCGAGAAGAACGCGGCCACCCGTGCCTACAGCAACTTTCCCTGCCCCGCTAACAAATCTCACATGCGTTACTTACAACGTAAAGTAAGTTCTCGCATCGCTGAGCTGCGTGAAGCGGGCTGGGATAAGACGCTCAGCGACCTAGAACCGACTCACCTAGCTTTCTGGCAGCTCCAGAGGAAACTCCGGTCCCAACAGAGCGCCGCCATGCCCCCACTTGTCCGCCCAGACAGGACCATAGCTTTCGATGACGTCGACAAGGCCGAATGCCTAGCCGACAGTCTCGAGGCTCAATGCTCACCTAGCCTATTGCCAGTAGACCAAGCGCATCTCACTGAGATAGACGCTGAAGTCGAACGCAGACTCGCTCAACCCCCCGTAGAGGACCCTGACGATCCTCTGCCCCCCGTCACCCCTGACGAGGTGCACGAGATCATCAAGGGTCTTAAAGTCCGCAAAGCCCCCGGTTCAGATGGTCTCACTAATAGAGTGGTCCAACTATTCCCAGCCCACTTGATAATGCTGTTGACCATCATCTTCAATGGTGCTCTCAACAACAACATCTTCCCCCAAACGTGGAAGGAAGCCACGGTCATAGGTATCCCTAAACCCGGCAAGCCCAAGAGCGAGCCCTCTAGCTACCGCCCCATCAGTCTGCTCAAGGTACTCGGAAAGATCTACGAGAGGCTTATTTATAAGCGTCTCAGAGACTTTGCCGAGACCAAGGGCCTCATACCGAATGAACAGTTCGGGTTCCGCACCCAACACTGCAGCATCCACCAGGCCCACCGCATAGTCGAGCATATAAGCGAAAGCTTCATGCGAGGCTCATTAGTCGGTGCGGTCTTCTTCGATATAGCGAAGGCTTTCGACAAAGTCTGGCACAACGGCTTAATATACAAGCTGTACCAACTCGGTGTGCCTGATCGTCTCGTGCTCATCTTACGAGACTTTCTGTCGAACCGCACCTTCCGCTACCGCATAGAGGGCGCCCTGTCCTCCCCCCGACCCATTCGTGCAGGTGTCCCACAGGGTTCTGTCATCTCCCCGCTCATCTTCACGCTGTTCACCAGCGATATCCCAAAGAGTAAGAAGGCACAGTTGGCTCTGTTCGCAGACGATACGGCCATCTACTCCAAGGGCCGTTGCCCCGATGCGATTCACCACACTCTCCAGGCCTCTGTCGACAAGCTCGGCGAATGGTTCAGGAAGTGGCGAATCGAAGTCAATCCCGACAAAAGTCAGGCGGTACTATTCTCCAAGCCGCGTAGGCTCCCCCCCCTCCCCGAGCCCCTCACCATGTTCGGCAAGCCGATCCCTTGGGAGAAGCAAGCCAAATACTTGGGTGTCGTCCTCGATAATCACCTCAATTTCAAAGAGCACATAAAGCAGGTCCGTTCGCGGGCCGCTTTCGCTCTAGGTAGGCTCCACTCCATCCTAAATGCAAAAAGCAAATTGTCACTTAGGTGCAAATTGCGCATTTACACGGCATGCATCCGCCCGATCATGACATATGCATGTGTCGTATTTGCCCACGCTGGGCCCCATCACATCCATAGGTTACAAGCCCTCCAAAACCGATTCCTCCGTAAAGCTACGGGTGCCCCATACTACGTCCGAAACGTAGCCCTCCACCTCGATCTTAAAATCCCCACCATAGCCCAATTCATGAAACGCCTTTCCAAGCGTTTCTTTGACTCTGCCGCCAAGCACCGCAACCCCCTGGTTGTGAAGGCGGCCAACTATATCCCCTCTCGCATTAGTCGTACTCGCCGTCCGAGGCACGCACTGACCGACCCCGACGACCCCATAACTCTCCTCCAGGAGAGTAATAGGGCCACTAGTACGGTTCTTAAAACCAAACGTCGTCCGACATTCCGACCTCGCCGTCGAGGTCCTCCGCGATCGCGACCGCGACCCCAATCCGATCAGACTCCTCCCCCCCGACCCTTGCCAGACGACCCGACGCCAGCCCGGGCTGACGTAGTGCCGTCAGTAGTCTTAAACTCCCCGATCCAGCCTGTCCCGACTTGCTGCCCTCCCACCAGCGACGCCCTAAGCCGAGGTCCGTACCCCGCAGGGGGTGCCCTTAGCGAGCAGTCGCTTAGTTTTAGTTAGTTTTAGTTTTTATGCCCCTGGCTGGAGGCTTTAAGTTAGCTTAGAGCATCTCCGCAGGACAGTCCGGTTAAGTAGTCAATACCTTAGTGGTAAAACTATGAGATGCCATTCCAAAAAAAAAAAAAAAAAAACTCGCGATTTTATTCCGTCTCGTACGTTCGAAGTGTGTAGGTTCGCGCGCGTCCGTTGCGTGTATTTTCAGTTGATCTATTATTATTTATCTTTCGTTTCGTGTTTACAATGGCGCGTACTAAGCAGACCGCTCGTAAATCCACCGGTGGTAAGGCGCCGAGGAAACAGCTCGCCACCAAGGCTGCGCGCAAAAGCGCACCGGCCACCGGTGGCGTTAAGAAACCCCATCGCTACAGGCCCGGCACTGTGGCCCTCCGTGAGATTCGTCGCTACCAGAAGAGTACCGAACTGCTGATCCGCAAGCTTCCGTTCCAGCGTCTCGTGCGTGAGATCGCGCAGGACTTCAAGACCGATCTCCGTTTCCAGAGCTCCGCTGTTATGGCGCTGCAGGAGGCTAGCGAAGCTTATCTCGTCGGTCTCTTCGAAGACACCAACCTGTGCGCGATTCACGCGAAGCGCGTCACCATCATGCCCAAAGACATCCAGTTGGCGCGCAGGATCAGAGGCGAACGCGCTTAAACTGCTAACGTCACAATACACATCGCCCTCCACGTAGACTGCCTTCGTGCAGTGCAACGTGTCTGTGGCTGTGGCTGTGCGTTCACATAAAAGGCCCTTTTCAGGGCCACATATATATCGGATAATTAAATGTTTCTTTATATCAGACGTCACAAAAACGCTACCTACCTACCTACCTACCTACCTACCTACCTACCTACCTACATACATACATACATACATACAAAACGAAACAAACACCTAAGTAATACTAAACTTATAAGTAAATTACATAATTATACATAACAACAATGAATAAAGTCGAGAGAGAGAGAAAAACAGTCGCCCAATTTTTTCGTCATATTATAATGGATGATTTTAAAAAGTTAACGTTTCATGCCTATAGTATTTAGGCTACGATCGATCTATGATAATAATGTTGTGTATTATTATTATAACGGCATAGGTACTTTAGATACTTGGTTTTATTTATTTTAACTTTTTATGGGGGACGAAAAAAAAAAAAAAAAAAAAAATATATATATATATCATGTAAGTTCTGTTTTAAGAGACAGACATCGTCCAATCAACGAGGAGCGCCTGCTCGCCTCGCCCCGCGCACCTCACGTCTCTGTTCCCCCCGCCCGCTGAGCTCCGCGTTTAGTATAAATATAACGCCCGACGGGCCAAATTTTTTTTTCGACCCGATCAGATTCGCCTAGCTCTCCAGGCAGCGGTCGACAAGCTCGGCGCCTGGTTTCGAAAATGGCGAATCGAAGTAAATCCAGACAAAAGTCAAGCGGTTCTCTTCCAGAAATCGCGTAGTCGTTTTAGAGCCCCCGTCCCCAGTCCGCTCACCATGTTTGGCAAGCCGATCCCTTGGGAGAAGCGAGCTAAATATCTAGGTGTAACGCTGGACGATAAACTCTCGTTTCAAGAGCACATAAAGCAGGTGCGCTCGCGTGCCGCTTTCGCTCTAGGTAGACTCCACTCCGTTCTGAATGCTCGTAGCAAATTGTCACTCAAGTGCAAATTGCGTACCTACACGGCGTGCATTCGTCCCATCATGACCTATGCGGGGTCCGTCTTTGCTCACGCAAAGCCCCACTACATCCATAGGATGCAAACCCTACAGAACCGTTTCCTACGTAAAATCACGTCAGCCCCCTGGTTCGTTCGTAACGAGATCCTCCATCTCGACTTAAAGATCCCTACTATCCGCCAGTTCCTAAAACGCCTTTCCAAGCGTTACTTCGATAAAGCCGCCAAACATCGCAACCCTCTAGTTGTCGAGGCCGCTAACTATGCCCCCTCTAGGATTAGCAAAGTCCGCCGTCCGAGGCATGCACTAGTAGAGCCAGATGATCCCATAACCCTCCTCCAGGAGAGCAATAGGGCCACCAGTACAGTTCTGAAACACAAAAACAGACGCCTACCGTCATTCCGACCTCGCCGCCGAGGTCCAGCACGACCGCGATCCCGATTAAATTCGTCCCCCCGTCCCTTGTCCGATGATGTGCCAGCCCGCGCCGTAGCTGAGCACGTAGCTTTAAATTCCCCATATAATAATAATAATGATCCTATATTGATCCAGCCTGTCCCATCTTGCTGTCCTCCCGTCAGTGACGCCCTAAGCCGAGGTTCGTACCCCACAGGGGGTGCCCTTAGCGAGCGTTCACTTAGTATTAATTTAGAATAGTTTATATGCCCCTGGCTGGAGGCCCTGAGTGTAGTAGCTTAAGGCAGCCACAGGAAAGTCCGGTTAAATAGTTACGATTTTCATCTAAAATCAACTATGAGATGCCCTAGTTAAAAAAAAAAAAAAAAAAAAAGCCAAATTTTTAAGTCAGTCGCTCGCGTCGTTCGTGTGCGCTATCTCGTGTCGAGTTTGTTATCGTGTTATTTTGAAACCCCACTGCAAAGAAGATGACCGGTCGCGGTAAGGGAGGAAAGGGTCTGGGAAAAGGAGGAGCCAAGCGTCACAGGAAGGTACTTCGTGATAACATCCAAGGTATCACGAAGCCCGCCATCCGTCGTCTGGCCCGCAGAGGCGGCGTGAAACGTATCTCCGGTCTGATCTACGAAGAGACTCGCGGTGTGCTTAAAGTGTTCCTAGAGAACGTCATTCGCGACGCCGTCACTTACACCGAGCACGCCAAGAGGAAGACCGTCACCGCCATGGACGTCGTCTACGCTCTGAAGCGCCAGGGTCGCACCCTGTACGGTTTCGGCGGTTAAACACCTGCTGCATGCCCCGCGTGTACGTGTTGCCTGCGCAACCAGCTCTACATACTGTGGTGGACGTGTGTGTGTTGTGTTTGTTGTGAACATAATCATACCGTTCAACCATACGTATGTAGACGCGCACATAAAAAAGGCCCTTTTCAGGGCCGCATATGATTCGATATTATTAAATATGTTTCTTGAGTGGAATTGTCCTAAAAACGTACCTCTACCTACCTACCTACCTACCTACTTACTTACATGTATGCAAGTACCTACCATTATTGTACTGCGAGTGACATTCATTCAATTCGTTACCAATACTCACTAGGCATCGTACCTACCTACCTACCTACCTACCTACCTACTTAGGTTTTGGAGTTTTTAATGAAATATCGTAATTATATTAATTATTAATATATCCGATTTATTGTTATCTTACAATTACCAACTTGCTTCCTTTAAACTTAAGTACTAAATTATAGTTGATGCTTGTTGTTGTTGTTGTTCTTCTACGTGTGAAAAGCCCATCGCCCGCCATTCACCGAGTGAGGTGTACTGTACAGTAGGTGGGTATACTGGAATTGAAAAATAAAAGCAAAACATTAGTAAATACTTACGTTGTAGAACATCTACCTACCTACTTACTTACCTACCTACCTACCTACCTACTCGTTTGATCGCCCCACGGTGCGCGTGCCGTATGTTTATGTCGCGTTGTTATTGCAATTTTGATCGCATCTAATGTGAAGATGTTTTTTTTTTTTTTTTTTGTTGTTTTTTATTTACGTGTCTTTTTTATTTCGCGTATCTTTAATAGTAATTATTTTATAATATAGGTACTTAAGTACCTAGCCGTATTACGGGCGGGCTGGCTGCTTACTGTGAAGAGAACGCGGTACACGGGCCGCCAGCCGCGCACGGTACTGGCGCGCCCGCCGAGCGGGAGTACGTCTATTGTCGTTTTACACACTGTTTAATACGCTTTCCGATGCGATTATACCGATCCGTGCACTGTCCACTCGTCGAAGGGCACTCTCGTCTTTTAATATTACTATATTAATAGGTTGCACGTCCTGGACGGAGTCGTCCGTCCTTAACAGTTCGGCGCTCGCGGTGTTTTACGACGCTTCACTTTTAGGTCGATAATACCTTCGCGAGACGGTGTGATATCGACGAAGTCCTGTCACCACACAAGCTCGATATCCTCCCTGTTGACGCGTCGACCTCGATCGCCACTAACTATCACTTTTATAGAGAAAATAACGATTTGAACACGACCCGACCTGCGCTTCGTACGCAGTCGCCAAAATAAAACACCGCCACGGGCTAAACGCGCACCTCACTCGCCCCGAATTCCCACACCCGCATCGTCAACTTCATGACCTATCCGAAACCGTTCAATCTCGTTGCACTCGGCGCCGTTAACCATTCTTTTTCTTTGTTTTATTAGATACGTGTTAGTGAAAACTTTCAAGCGTTCATACGAGAAAACGTCCCGCGACATCACGGCGCTCGTTACGGTAAAGTTCCGTCGTACCTAAGCGTACGTTTACGAAATTCGTAAAACCTATAAGTGGCGACATCTAAGTCTCTCTCTCTTTATACGTCTTATTATCGTCACTCCACTCGTGTTGTCAGTGTGAATTTATTAACTACTACTTAAAATACAATGGCAGATACCGCAGTCGCTACCGAGGCTCCCGCGCCCGCTACACCGGCGAAGAAGCAGGCGAGGCAGGCCGGCGGCGCCGGCGCCGCTAAGAAACCGAAGGCGAAGCCGACCCATCCCAAAACATCCGAGATGGTCAACAACGCCATCAAGGAGATGAAGGAGCGCAGCGGATCTTCCCTGCAGGCGATCAAGAAGTACATCGCCGCGCAGTACAAGGTCGACGCGGAGAAACTGGCTCCGTTCATCAGAAAATATCTGAAGAGCGCCGTCGAATCTGGTGCACTGATCCAGACCAAGGGCAAGGGTGCCTCCGGCTCCTTCAAGCTCGAGTCGAAATCGCACCACGCCAAGAAACCCGCCGGTGCCGCTGGAAAGGCCGCCGGCAAGGCGCCCGCCGCCGCCGCGAAGACGAAGAAGGCGACCGCCTCTGCGGCCGGCGCCAAGACCAAGAAGGCAGCGGCCGCCGCCGCCTCTGCCGCCTCCGGTTCACCTGCAAAGTCCAAGGCATCGGCAGCCGCCGCCGCCAAGGACAAGAAGGCCGCCGCCGCTAAGAAGAAGCCGGCACCCAAGAAGGCCGCCGCCCCCGCTAAGGCGAAGGGAGGCGCCGCTCCCAAAGCTAAGAAGACAGCGAAGCCGCCGACCAAGAAACCTAAAGCGCCTAAACCCAAGAAGGCTGCGGCTACACCCAAGTCGAAGCCGGCAGCCAAGAAAGCGTCCGCCGCTAAGAAGTAAGCTACGGTCGCGTTCGCGTTACACCGGCGACGGCGACGACGACGACGACAGCGGCGCAGAGTCGGCTGACCACGCCACCATCATCAATACAACACAACAACAACAACAGCAACAGCTGATGAGTGATAGTGACAAGTGTGCGTGCGCGTCTTACCTATCTTCAACCTACTGTGTGTGATGATGTTTTGTATAATACCTAATATTATAAACACACTGTAGAGAGAGGCGCGCGCGCGTGCTTTGTGCGTTTGTTTTCATCATCGTCCAACCGCGCGCACGCAGTACGTACGCGTCTATCGTCCTCGGGAAGGAGGGTGTGGAACGCGCTCGACGTGTCTCAAGCTCGTCACCAACGATTCATCGGAAGCAAGCAAGCAAGCAAGCAACTGAAGAAACCACGGACGACGGCACCGAGATGCTTAGCGCGCGTGCATGCGCTCACCACACCAAAAAGCCCTTTTCAGGGCTAACAATAATATCATGAATACGAACAGTATTCGTTTCTAAAACACAGAGAGTCAAAACGTTGTAAAATACCTAATAACATACGCACTTATATACATACACGAAATAACTCCTAAAATAATTTAGGTAGGTACCTATCTAAGTAGGAAATAAATAAATATATATTATATTTAAATAAATAAATAGATAGATAGATAGATACATACATACATACATACATACATACATACATACATACAAACATACTACACTGCACTATTTCAATATTCGACACTAGGTATGTTATTTATTAGTAGATTTCAGACTACACTACACTATAATTATAATAGCATACGGTTCATAGCACAACAATGTCGCTCGCCATACATTTATTTAGAACACGTTCATACTGGCGAGCTATATTTTTGTTTAAATGAAATCAGCTTAATACAAAATAACTTTGAATATATAAAAAAAAAAAAACAAAAAAAAAAAACACATACCTACCTAGGTATGTCATTTTTTTTTTTTTTTTTTTTTTTTTTTTTTTAAAAGGTCTTGGCTGGATTACTGATCATAATAATTTTTGTTTCATATTAATTAGATAAAAATGTACTTTCAAGTAATAAGCAATAATCGTGACAATTTATCAAATGATCAAAAATATCAGTTTATGCAGTGTAAGTGACGCCGCTCGCGCGCTTGCGCGTTTTGTGAATAAGTTTCGTTAGCTGTGCACCCCTCCCACTGACACAGCCACTCGCGGCGCGTATAAATACCACGGAATTCCGTGTCGGAACGACATTAAGTAGATTCTTTCGGCGCGCGCACTTCTGTACGCGTGTTTCGTTGTTTTCGTGAGTTGTTCTATAAACAAATCTTTCAATTATGTCTGGTCGCGGTAAAGGTGGCAAGGTGAAGGGAAAGGCAAAGTCCCGTTCCAACCGTGCTGGTCTCCAGTTCCCCGTGGGTCGTATTCACAGGCTGCTGCGTAACGGAAACTACGCCGAGCGCGTGGGTGCCGGCGCTCCTGTCTACTTGGCCGCCGTGATGGAGTATCTGGCTGCTGAGGTCCTCGAGTTGGCCGGCAACGCCGCGAGAGACAACAAGAAGACCAGGATCATCCCGCGTCATCTTCAATTGGCCATCCGCAACGACGAGGAGTTGAACAAGCTGCTCTCCGGTGTGACGATCGCTCAAGGTGGTGTGCTGCCGAACATCCAGGCCGTGCTACTGCCCAAGAAGACCGAGAAGAAGGCTTAAACGTGGTGCCGCGACGTTCAGACAGAACGTGGTGCTTCGTGCGAGTGCCCCCGCACGCGTACTTCGATATAATATTTATGACTATATATCTATTATGTCGGTTGCGCGATGCTCTCAGCTCGTATGCATACAAAACAAAAGGCCCTTTTCAGGGCCACAATATGATTCGTCAAATTAAAACAAAGACAATTTCTTTATAGGTGTTGTCGTCAAACAAAAACGTACCCCTACCTACTTAATGCTTAACGATTACAAGTAAGCTGAAACTATTATGTACATCATTATTGAACCGTAGTCACAATACCTACTTACTACCTACCACTCGGGTCATTCATTACACACAAAGTAGAGAGTTAGTACCTACCTCATATTGTAGTTTAATTTACTGAAAAAAAAAAAAAAATTATTGCTTTGCCCTCTCCTCACGAGTTAATTTATTAACAATATAATAATATTATGTAGTAGACCTTTAGGTAGGCAGTACAAAACGTTGTTGGGTTACCTACACTGTACCTAGTATGATAGAAATTAAGTATGATAGTTTTATACATCACTGCTGATAAGAACTGCTTATTTACACACAATACGAAATATCAAAATTTAAATTCATTATAAAAATAATATACACTACCTATTTCTAATGTAATTTTACATAGGTAGTTTTAGTTTTAATATTACCCTACTACCTACTGAGATGTAGTTTTTCTTTTTTTTTTTTACATTTTCAAAAATAATGACGAACACAAGCATCGCCCCGCCCCCTTCGTCTCCCTCCCGGGCATCCCCTCTCCCCGCGCGCTCGCTTCGGAGCGTTCTGATTGGTCCGCCGGTGCGTCGAATTTCTCATCGCTCGCCGCAACTGTGCGCCGCGAGCGTTAATATAAATACAACTGTTGAAACGGTTATGTTTTATACTGCGACTGAACTCCGTTTCGGTAGCACGTGTACTCGATAAATCCATAATGCCGCCCAAGACAAGTGGTAAAGCCGCCAAGAAGTCTGGCAAAGCCCAGAAGAATATCTCCAAGACCGACAAGAAGAAGAAGAAGCACAAGAGGAAGGAGAGTTACGCCATCTACATCTACAAGGTGCTGAAGCAGGTGCACCCCGACACCGGTATCTCCAGCAAGGCCATGTCTATCATGAACTCGTTCGTGAACGACATCTTCGAGCGCATCGCCGCCGAAGCTTCCCGTCTCGCCCACTACAACAAGAGATCGACCATCACGTCCAGGGAGGTGCAGACGTCCGTCAGGCTCCTGCTGCCCGGCGAGCTCGCCAAGCACGCCGTCAGTGAGGGCACCAAGGCCGTCACCAAATACACCAGCTCCAAGTAGAGAGCGGTCGGTAGGCTACCAAGAGCCGCCGACGCTCCGTCTCAACGCCGCCTCGTGTTTGTGTACAGTGTTAAATCCAGTGCGCTTGTTCGTGTGTCTGTCTTGTTGACTGTGGTGCGTGTTAATTGTGTCAGTGTCATCGTAATGTGCATACATACACACAAGTAGGTGGTACCTCCTACCCGCTGTGCGTCATGTATGTACGTACGAGACGCGCACGATGCACGTGCTACGAGCAAACAAACAGGCCGCGACAAACGTCTGGACGCGCACTCACAACGTGGGATGGCAGGAGTAAAAACAAAAGGCCCTTTTCAGGGCCACAAATATGTTCATGTGATAAATTCACGTTTCTTTAAATTTGATGCCAGTCAAAACGTTACTAACTAACTAACTACCTACCTACCTACCTACCTACCTACCTACCTACCTACACCTCTATATACATATTTCATTCAACAACAAATACAATATGCACAGGGCCTAAACGATAGCGTATTAAGATTGATTGCAAGTAAATGAGTAGTAGCAGGGCAGTCTTAACATGAAAAAGGCTTTAATAAGTTAGTTATATTATCATCATCAGTTATAATTATTATAAACACAATAATACAACAATAGGTACCTACATTTATTCTGTGTATGTACGAAAAATATAATGTATAGATAGGTATATTGTTTTCTTTGTTAATTCTTTATATACACTGCTAGAGAGAACGGTGTATTGTAAAAAAATAAAAAATAAATAAATATATATATAAGAAATAAATAAATAAATATATATATATATATAAATAAGTAAGTAAGTAACAGACATAGGTTTTAAAATAATTATTATTGAATTCATTGTTTAATTTTATAACAATTTTAGTTAGCTCGTTGTACTAAAGAGGGCGCGCAGGGGCGCGCGCGCTCCTGCCCGCTTAGTTGCTTTAGTATAAATAGTCCGAACGTGAACTCGCGATTTTAACATCCGGCTTGGAATAGTTCCAAATCTTCCTTCAGAGGTCGACTCTTACTCGACCTCTCTAATACTATGAACTTTGACGTCATCGCCCCGATGACTCACACTCACTTTCCCCATGACCCCAACCATTCCCCAGATGTCCTAGACACGGCGCTCCTTAAGAACGTCAACCTTAGGTTAAACTCAATAGAAACGGTGCAAGAGCTTACCTCTGACCACCGTCCAGTTGTCATGAAACTGGCCCCCCGCATAGGTCTCCCCGACCCCACTCAGCCCCCGGCCACCAGAAAGGTCACGGACTGGAGGAAAGCAGGCGAACTGCTGAAATCCAACACGTCCCCCCAGCTAGACTCAATCCCCGAGCAGTTCGACTCTGCCGCGGACACAGTGGCCGCGATCGACTCGCTCACGGACCACGTACAAACGGTTTTGAACGATTGTTCAAGGCAAGTTCCAGCGGAGGATAACTTCCGCTTCAAATTGCCGGCCGATGTACGTGATCTGATGACCGAGAAGAACGCGGCCACCCGTGCCTACAGCAACTTTCCCTGCCCCGCCAACAAATCTCACATGCGTTACTTACAACGTAAAGTAAGTTCTCGCATCGCTGAGCTGCGTGAAGCGGGCTGGGACAAGACGCTCAGCGACCTAGAACCGACTCATCTAGCTTTCTGGCAGCTCCAGAGGAAACTCCGATCCCAACAGAGCGCCGCCATGCCCCCACTAGTCCGCCCAGATAGGACCATAGCTTTCGATGACGTCGACAAGGCCGAATGCCTAGCCGACAGTCTCGAGGCTCAATGCTCACCCAGCCTATTGCCAGTAGACCAAGCGCATCTCACTGAGATAGACGCTGAAGTCGAACGCAGACTCGCTCAACCCCCCGTAGAGGACCCTGACGATCCACTGCCCCCCGTCACCCCTGACGAGGTGCACGAGATCATCAAGGGTCTTAAAACCCGCAAAGCCCCCGGTTCAGATGGTCTCACTAATAGAGTGGTCCAACTATTCCCCGCCCACCTGATAATGCTGTTGACCATCATCTTCAATGGTGCTCTCAACAACAACATCTTCCCCCAAACGTGGAAGGAAGCCACGGTCATAGGTATCCCTAAACCCGGCAAGCCCAAGAGCGAGCCCTCTAGCTACCGCCCCATCAGTCTGCTCAAGGTACTCGGAAAGATCTACGAGAGGCTTATTTATAAGCGTCTCAGGGACTTTGCCGAGACCAAGGGCCTCATACCGAATGAACAGTTCGGGTTCCGCACCCAACACTGCAGCATCCACCAGGCCCACCGCATAGTCGAGCATATAAGCGAAAGCTTCATGCGAGGCTCATTAGTCGGTGCGGTCTTCTTCGATATAGCGAAGGCTTTCGACAAAGTCTGGCACAACGGCTTAATATACAAGCTGTACCAACTCGGTGTGCCTGATCGTCTCGTGCTCATCTTACGAGACTTTCTGTCGAACCGCACCTTCCGCTACCGCATAGAGGGCGCCCTGTCCTCCCCCCGACCCATTCGTGCAGGTGTCCCACAGGGTTCTGTCATCTCCCCGCTCATCTTCACGCTGTTCACCAGCGATATCCCAAAGAGTAAGAAGGCACAGTTGGCTCTGTTCGCAGACGATACGGCCATCTACTCCAAGGGCCGTTGCCCCGATGCGATTCACCACACTCTCCAGACCTCTGTCGACAAGCTCGGCGAATGGTTCAGGAAGTGGCGAATCGAAGTCAATCCCGACAAAAGTCAGGCGGTACTATTCTCCAAGCCGCGTAGGCTCCCCCCCCTCCCCGAGCCCCTCACCATGTTCGGCAAGCCGATCCCTTGGGAGAAGCAAGCCAAATACTTGGGTGTCGTCCTCGATAATCACCTCAATTTCAAAGAGCACATAAAGCAGGTCCGTTCGCGGGCCGCTTTCGCTCTAGGTAGGCTCCACTCCATCCTAAATGCAAAAAGCAAATTGTCACTTAGGTGCAAATTGCGCATTTACACGGCGTGCATCCGCCCGATCATGACATATGCATGTGTCGTATTTGCCCACGCTGGGCCCCATCACATCCATAGGTTACAAGCCCTCCAAAACCGATTCCTCCGTAAAGCTACGGGTGCCCCATACTACGTCCGAAACGTAGCCCTCCACCTCGATCTTAAAATCCCCACCATAGCCCAATTCATGAAACGCCTTTCCAAGCGTTTCTTTGACTCTGCCGCCAAGCACCGCAACCCCCTGGTTGTGAAGGCGGCCAACTATATCCCCTCTCGCATTAGTCGTACTCGCCGTCCGAGGCACGCACTGACCGACCCCGACGACCCCATAACTCTCCTCCAGGAGAGCAATAGGGCCACTAGTACGGTTCTTAAAACCAAACGTCGTCCGACATTCCGACCTCGCCGTCGAGGTCCTCCGCGATCGCGACCGCGACCCCAATCCGATCAGACTCCTCCTCCCCGACCCTTGCCAGACGACCCGACGCCAGCCCGGGCTGACGTAGTGCCGTCGTCAGTAGTTTTAAACTCCCCGATCCAGCCTGTCCCGACTTGCTGCCCTCCCACCAGCGACGCCCTAAGCCGAGGTCCGTACCCCGCAGGGGGTGCCCTTAGCGAGCAGTCGCTTAGTTTTAGTTAGTTTTAGTTTTTATGCCCCTGGCTGGAGGCTTTAAGTTAGCTTAGAGCATCTCCGCAGGACAGTCCGGTTAAGTAGTCAATACCTTAGTGGTAAAACTATGAGATGCCATTCCAAAAAAAAAAAAAAAAAAAAAAAAAAAACTCGCGATTTTATTCCGTCTCGTACGTTCGAAGTGTGTAGGTTCGCGCGCGTCCGTTGCGTGTATTTTCAGTTGATCTATTATTATTTATCTTTCGTTTCGTGTTTACAATGGCGCGTACTAAGCAGACCGCTCGTAAATCCACCGGTGGTAAGGCGCCGAGGAAACAGCTCGCCACCAAGGCTGCGCGCAAAAGCGCACCGGCCACCGGTGGCGTTAAGAAACCCCATCGCTACAGGCCCGGCACTGTGGCCCTCCGTGAGATTCGTCGCTACCAGAAGAGTACCGAACTGCTGATCCGCAAGCTTCCGTTCCAGCGTCTCGTGCGTGAGATCGCGCAGGACTTCAAGACCGATCTCCGTTTCCAGAGCTCCGCTGTTATGGCGCTGCAGGAGGCTAGCGAAGCTTATCTCGTCGGTCTCTTCGAAGACACCAACCTGTGCGCGATTCACGCGAAGCGCGTCACCATCATGCCCAAAGACATCCAGTTGGCGCGCAGGATCAGAGGCGAACGCGCTTAAACTGCTAACGTCACAATACACATCGCCCTCCACGTAGACTGCCTTCGTGCAGTGCAACGTGTCTGTGGCTGTGGCTGTGCGTTCACATAAAAGGCCCTTTTCAGGGCCACATATATATCGGATAATTAAATGTTTCTTTATATCAGACGTCACAAAAACGCTACCTACCTACCTACCTACCTACCTACCTACCTACCTACCTACATACATACATACATACATACAAAACGAAACAAACACCTAAGTAATACTAAACTTATAAGTAAATTACATAATTATACATAACAACAATGAATAAAGTCGAGAGAGAGAGAAAAACAGTCGCCCAATTTTTTCGTCATATTATAATGGATGATTTTAAAAAGTTAACGTTTCATGCCTATAGTATTTAGGCTACGATCGATCTATGATAATAATGTTGTGTATTATTATTATAACGGCATAGGTACTTTAGATACTTGGTTTTATTTATTTTAACTTTTTATGGGGGACGAAAAAAAAAAAAAAAAAAAAATATATATATATATCATGTAAGTTCTGTTTTAAGAGACAGACATCGTCCAATCAACGAGGAGCGCCTGCTCGCCTCGCCCCGCGCACCTCACGTCTCTGTTCCCCCCGCCCGCTGAGCTCCGCGTTTAGTATAAATATAACGCCCGACGGGCCAAATTTTTAAGTCAGTCGCTCGCGTCGTTCGTGTGCGCTATCTCGTGTCGAGTTTGTTATCGTGTTATTTTGAAACCCCACTGCAAAGAAGATGACCGGTCGCGGTAAGGGAGGAAAGGGTCTGGGAAAAGGAGGAGCCAAGCGTCACAGGAAGGTACTTCGTGATAACATCCAAGGTATCACGAAGCCCGCCATCCGTCGTCTGGCCCGCAGAGGCGGCGTGAAACGTATCTCCGGTCTGATCTACGAAGAGACTCGCGGTGTGCTTAAAGTGTTCCTAGAGAACGTCATTCGCGACGCCGTCACTTACACCGAGCACGCCAAGAGGAAGACCGTCACCGCCATGGACGTCGTCTACGCTCTGAAGCGCCAGGGTCGCACCCTGTACGGTTTCGGCGGTTAAACACCTGCTGCATGCCCCGCGTGTACGTGTTGCCTGCGCAACCAGCTCTACATACTGTGGTGGACGTGTGTGTGTTGTGTTTGTTGTGAACATAATCATACCGTTCAACCATACGTATGTAGACGCGCACATAAAAAAGGCCCTTTTCAGGGCCGCATATGATTCGATATTATTAAATATGTTTCTTGAGTGGAATTGTCCTAAAAACGTACCTCTACCTACCTACCTACCTACCTACTTACTTACATGTATGCAAGTACCTACCATTATTGTACTGCGAGTGACATTCATTCAATTCGTTACCAATACTCACTAGGCATCGTACCTACCTACCTACCTACCTACCTACCTACTTAGGTTTTGGAGTTTTTAATGAAATATCGTAATTATATTAATTATTAATATATCCGATTTATTGTTATCTTACAATTACCAACTTGCTTCCTTTAAACTTAAGTACTAAATTATAGTTGATGCTTGTTGTTGTTGTTGTTCTTCTACGTGTGAAAAGCCCATCGCCCGCCATTCACCGAGTGAGGTGTACTGTACAGTAGGTGGGTATACTGGAATTGAAAAATAAAAGCAAAACATTAGTAAATACTTACGTTGTAGAACATCTACCTACCTACTTACTTACCTACCTACCTACCTACCTACTCGTTTGATCGCCCCACGGTGCGCGTGCCGTATGTTTATGTCGCGTTGTTATTGCAATTTTGATCGCATCTAATGTGAAGATGTTTTTTTTTTTTTTTTTTGTTGTTTTTTATTTACGTGTCTTTTTTATTTCGCGTATCTTTAATAGTAATTATTTTATAATATAGGTACTTAAGTACCTAGCCGTATTACGGGCGGGCTGGCTGCTTACTGTGAAGAGAACGCGGTACACGGGCCGCCAGCCGCGCACGGTACTGGCGCGCCCGCCGAGCGGGAGTACGTCTATTGTCGTTTTACACACTGTTTAATACGCTTTCCGATGCGATTATACCGATCCGTGCACTGTCCACTCGTCGAAGGGCACTCTCGTCTTTTAATATTACTATATTAATAGGTTGCACGTCCTGGACGGAGTCGTCCGTCCTTAACAGTTCGGCGCTCGCGGTGTTTTACGACGCTTCACTTTTAGGTCGATAATACCTTCGCGAGACGGTGTGATATCGACGAAGTCCTGTCACCACACAAGCTCGATATCCTCCCTGTTGACGCGTCGACCTCGATCGCCACTAACTATCACTTTTATAGAGAAAATAACGATTTGAACACGACCCGACCTGCGCTTCGTACGCAGTCGCCAAAATAAAACACCGCCACGGGCTAAACGCGCACCTCACTCGCCCCGAATTCCCACACCCGCATCGTCAACTTCATGACCTATCCGAAACCGTTCAATCTCGTTGCACTCGGCGCCGTTAACCATTCTTTTTCTTTGTTTTATTAGATACGTGTTAGTGAAAACTTTCAAGCGTTCATACGAGAAAACGTCCCGCGACATCACGGCGCTCGTTACGGTAAAGTTCCGTCGTACCTAAGCGTACGTTTACGAAATTCGTAAAACCTATAAGTGGCGACATCTAAGTCTCTCTCTCTTTATACGTCTTATTATCGTCACTCCACTCGTGTTGTCAGTGTGAATTTATTAACTACTACTTAAAATACAATGGCAGATACCGCAGTCGCTACCGAGGCTCCCGCGCCCGCTACACCGGCGAAGAAGCAGGCGAGGCAGGCCGGCGGCGCCGGCGCCGCTAAGAAACCGAAGGCGAAGCCGACCCATCCCAAAACATCCGAGATGGTCAACAACGCCATCAAGGAGATGAAGGAGCGCAGCGGATCTTCCCTGCAGGCGATCAAGAAGTACATCGCCGCGCAGTACAAGGTCGACGCGGAGAAACTGGCTCCGTTCATCAGAAAATATCTGAAGAGCGCCGTCGAATCTGGTGCACTGATCCAGACCAAGGGCAAGGGTGCCTCCGGCTCCTTCAAGCTCGAGTCGAAATCGCACCACGCCAAGAAACCCGCCGGTGCCGCTGGAAAGGCCGCCGGCAAGGCGCCCGCCGCCGCCGCGAAGACGAAGAAGGCGACCGCCTCTGCGGCCGGCGCCAAGACCAAGAAGGCAGCGGCCGCCGCCGCCTCTGCCGCCTCCGGTTCACCTGCAAAGTCCAAGGCATCGGCAGCCGCCGCCGCCAAGGACAAGAAGGCCGCCGCCGCTAAGAAGAAGCCGGCACCCAAGAAGGCCGCCGCCCCCGCTAAGGCGAAGGGAGGCGCCGCTCCCAAAGCTAAGAAGACAGCGAAGCCGCCGACCAAGAAACCTAAAGCGCCTAAACCCAAGAAGGCTGCGGCTACACCCAAGTCGAAGCCGGCAGCCAAGAAAGCGTCCGCCGCTAAGAAGTAAGCTACGGTCGCGTTCGCGTTACACCGGCGACGGCGACGACGACGACGACAGCGGCGCAGAGTCGGCTGACCACGCCACCATCATCAATACAACACAACAACAACAACAGCAACAGCTGATGAGTGATAGTGACAAGTGTGCGTGCGCGTCTTACCTATCTTCAACCTACTGTGTGTGATGATGTTTTGTATAATACCTAATATTATAAACACACTGTAGAGAGAGGCGCGCGCGCGTGCTTTGTGCGTTTGTTTTCATCATCGTCCAACCGCGCGCACGCAGTACGTACGCGTCTATCGTCCTCGGGAAGGAGGGTGCGGAACGCGCTCGACGTGTCTCAAGCTCGTCACCAACGATTCATCGGAAGCAAGCAAGCAAGCAAGCAACTGAAGAAACCACGGACGACGGCACCGAGATGCTTAGCGCGCGTGCATGCGCTCACCACACCAAAAAGCCCTTTTCAGGGCTAACAATAATATCATGAATACGAACAGTATTCGTTTCTAAAACACAGAGAGTCAAAACGTTGTAAAATACCTAATAACATACGCACTTATATACATACACGAAATAACTCCTAAAATAATTTAGGTAGGTACCTATCTAAGTAGGAAATAAATAAATATATATTATATTTAAATAAATAAATAGATAGATAGATAGATACATACATACATACATACATACATACATACATACATACAAACATACTACACTGCACTATTTCAATATTCGACACTAGGTATGTTATTTATTAGTAGATTTCAGACTACACTACACTATAATTATAATAGCATACGGTTCATAGCACAACAATGTCGCTCGCCATACATTTATTTAGAACACGTTCATACTGGCGAGCTATATTTTTGTTTAAATGAAATCAGCTTAATACAAAATAACTTTGAATATATAAAAAAAAAAAAACAAAAAAAAAAAACACATACCTACCTAGGTATGTCATTTTTTTTTTTTTTTTTTTTTTTTTTTTTTTAAAAGGTCTTGGCTGGATTACTGATCATAATAATTTTTGTTTCATATTAATTAGATAAAAATGTACTTTCAAGTAATAAGCAATAATCGTGACAATTTATCAAATGATCAAAAATATCAGTTTATGCAGTGTAAGTGACGCCGCTCGCGCGCTTGCGCGTTTTGTGAATAAGTTTCGTTAGCTGTGCACCCCTCCCACTGACACAGCCACTCGCGGCGCGTATAAATACCACGGAATTCCGTGTCGGAACGACATTAAGTAGATTCTTTCGGCGCGCGCACTTCTGTACGCGTGTTTCGTTGTTTTCGTGAGTTGTTCTATAAACAAATCTTTCAATTATGTCTGGTCGCGGTAAAGGTGGCAAGGTGAAGGGAAAGGCAAAGTCCCGTTCCAACCGTGCTGGTCTCCAGTTCCCCGTGGGTCGTATTCACAGGCTGCTGCGTAACGGAAACTACGCCGAGCGCGTGGGTGCCGGCGCTCCTGTCTACTTGGCCGCCGTGATGGAGTATCTGGCTGCTGAGGTCCTCGAGTTGGCCGGCAACGCCGCGAGAGACAACAAGAAGACCAGGATCATCCCGCGTCATCTTCAATTGGCCATCCGCAACGACGAGGAGTTGAACAAGCTGCTCTCCGGTGTGACGATCGCTCAAGGTGGTGTGCTGCCGAACATCCAGGCCGTGCTACTGCCCAAGAAGACCGAGAAGAAGGCTTAAACGTGGTGCCGCGACGTTCAGACAGAACGTGGTGCTTCGTGCGAGTGCCCCCGCACGCGTACTTCGATATAATATTTATGACTATATATCTATTATGTCGGTTGCGCGATGCTCTCAGCTCGTATGCATACAAAACAAAAGGCCCTTTTCAGGGCCACAATATGATTCGTCAAATTAAAACAAAGACAATTTCTTTATAGGTGTTGTCGTCAAACAAAAACGTACCCCTACCTACTTAATGCTTAACGATTACAAGTAAGCTGAAACTATTATGTACATCATTATTGAACCGTAGTCACAATACCTACTTACTACCTACCACTCGGGTCATTCATTACACACAAAGTAGAGAGTTAGTACCTACCTCATATTGTAGTTTAATTTACTGAAAAAAAAAAAAAAATTATTGCTTTGCCCTCTCCTCACGAGTTAATTTATTAACAATATAATAATATTATGTAGTAGACCTTTAGGTAGGCAGTACAAAACGTTGTTGGGTTACCTACACTGTACCTAGTATGATAGAAATTAAGTATGATAGTTTTATACATCACTGCTGATAAGAACTGCTTATTTACACACAATACGAAATATCAAAATTTAAATTCATTATAAAAATAATATACACTACCTATTTCTAATGTAATTTTACATAGGTAGTTTTAGTTTTAATATTACCCTACTACCTACTGAGATGTAGTTTTTCTTTTTTTTTTTTACATTTTCAAAAATAATGACGAACACAAGCATCGCCCCGCCCCCTTCGTCTCCCTCCCGGGCATCCCCTCTCCCCGCGCGCTCGCTTCGGAGCGTTCTGATTGGTCCGCCGGTGCGTCGAATTTCTCATCGCTCGCCGCAACTGTGCGCCGCGAGCGTTAATATAAATACAACTGTTGAAACGGTTATGTTTTATACTGCGACTGAACTCCGTTTCGGTAGCACGTGTACTCGATAAATCCATAATGCCGCCCAAGACAAGTGGTAAAGCCGCCAAGAAGTCTGGCAAAGCCCAGAAGAATATCTCCAAGACCGACAAGAAGAAGAAGAAGCACAAGAGGAAGGAGAGTTACGCCATCTACATCTACAAGGTGCTGAAGCAGGTGCACCCCGACACCGGTATCTCCAGCAAGGCCATGTCTATCATGAACTCGTTCGTGAACGACATCTTCGAGCGCATCGCCGCCGAAGCTTCCCGTCTCGCCCACTACAACAAGAGATCGACCATCACGTCCAGGGAGGTGCAGACGTCCGTCAGGCTCCTGCTGCCCGGCGAGCTCGCCAAGCACGCCGTCAGTGAGGGCACCAAGGCCGTCACCAAATACACCAGCTCCAAGTAGAGAGCGGTCGGTAGGCTACCAAGAGCCGCCGACGCTCCGTCTCAACGCCGCCTCGTGTTTGTGTACAGTGTTAAATCCAGTGCGCTTGTTCGTGTGTCTGTCTTGTTGACTGTGGTGCGTGTTAATTGTGTCAGTGTCATCGTAATGTGCATACATACACACAAGTAGGTGGTACCTCCTACCCGCTGTGCGTCATGTATGTACGTACGAGACGCGCACGATGCACGTGCTACGAGCAAACAAACAGGCCGCGACAAACGTCTGGACGCGCACTCACAACGTGGGATGGCAGGAGTAAAAACAAAAGGCCCTTTTCAGGGCCACAAATATGTTCATGTGATAAATTCACGTTTCTTTAAATTTGATGCCAGTCAAAACGTTACTAACTAACTAACTACCTACCTACCTACCTACCTACCTACCTACCTACCTACACCTCTATATACATATTTCATTCAACAACAAATACAATATGCACAGGGCCTAAACGATAGCGTATTAAGATTGATTGCAAGTAAATGAGTAGTAGCAGGGCAGTCTTAACATGAAAAAGGCTTTAATAAGTTAGTTATATTATCATCATCAGTTATAATTATTATAAACACAATAATACAACAATAGGTACCTACATTTATTCTGTGTATGTACGAAAAATATAATGTATAGATAGGTATATTGTTTTCTTTGTTAATTCTTTATATACACTGCTAGAGAGAACGGTGTATTGTAAAAAAATAAAAAATAAATAAATATATATATAAGAAATAAATAAATAAATATATATATATATATAAATAAGTAAGTAAGTAACAGACATAGGTTTTAAAATAATTATTATTGAATTCATTGTTTAATTTTATAACAATTTTAGTTAGCTCGTTGTACTAAAGAGGGCGCGCAGGGGCGCGCGCGCTCCTGCCCGCTTAGTTGCTTTAGTATAAATAGTCCGAACGTGAACTCGCGATTTTCACTCGGCGCGCGGCAGCGGTAGCGGACGGACGTGTTTGTGGTTCGAGTGCTCCCGATTCCGGCTCTGTGGTTCCTGCTCTCAAGATTTCGTCGCACCTCGCGACGATCTTCTATAGTCCTATTTTTAATAGTGACTATCTTCAGCTACTAGCTGTGTGCCTTTTTCAAGGCACAGCTAGTATAGTATTTCTATTAATAGAAATAGTCGAAAAACGGTCGTCGGGTTTTTCTGTCCCCTTCAGGGAAAAACCACAGTTTCGTGGTCCTCGGTGGATACCTTACGGTGCCAACGAAGCCGAGTGGGGTGTTGACCCAATCACACCCGCCGATCCCCATCAGGGTGAGGCAGTCAGTTGGACGGGTCCCAGTGTTCGGCCTTGGGGGGTCTCCTAGTCGGCATTGGTGACAGTTTTCCTTCAACAGCTACACACCTGGTGTCGGTTGGGTGTGTCTACCCCTTCGCACCAGACCCATGTTAGGACCCCGTTGCACAAATAAGATAGGCAACGGGCCAAAGCAAGCTTAGGGCTCACCAGTAGGTACTCACCTCCCTGTCTATACCCGGCAGGGAGGGTCACACATCCCCGGACAAGTCCATCCGGGGAGATAGGTTTAGGGAATGTTAGGCTCCCCCGACATTTAAATATGCCGGTCGTCATCGATCCTAGTGCGGATCCCACCGCAAAGTCGGTGCTCCTCATTTTAAAAGTCCTCAAGACTATCCTGCAAAAGGAAAGTCTAGAGGAAAAATATGCCGATGAGGTCACTACGCTCCATCGCGCTATATTCCCCGACCTAGCCATCGCTGACTTCAGCGATGTCCTAGTAGCCCCCCACGCCCCTGAGAAACCGCTCAGTCCGTCCGTTCCCTCCAGGGACATGGACGTCGACGAGCCCTCTACTCAGAGGCGGCCCGATACCCCAATGCCTGCTTCTTCAAAGCGGGCTGTCACCCCCTTCCCCACTATCCCACAGCTGTCCGACTCTGAGGCTAACCACTCCTCCTCTTCCTCCCATACCGATGACGAAGGCTTCGTGCCCGTCACCGGGAAGGGAAACAAGAGGAAGAAGAAGAAGCAGAGCACCACCCAGGCCACCAAGGTGGTCGCGGTGGAGGAACCTGCCTCTAGCCCCAGCTCCCCCATTCCCCCCACCCCCCCCGCGGTGCTCACCCCCACCGCCCTGACCCCTCTTACCCCCGCTCCATCCTCGAGTCAGGATGCCCCCATGCCCCCGGCTCCCTCTGCTTCTGGCACCCAGAAGAAGAAGATCCCCCCCCCTCCCCCTGTCTATATCCAGGACAAGGCGAAGTGGACCGATATCTCCAAGTGGTGCTGCGATCAAAAGATCGCTTACACCAGCGCCCGCAATACCCAACAGGGTATCAAGGTGACCATCCCGACGTCGAAAGACTATCGGGACATCACCCGACTCCTCCGTTCCAGAGGTGTGGCATTCCACACCTTCTCCCTCCCCGAGGAGAAACAGACTCGCGTGGTGATCAAAAGGATCCCACGTGAAATCCCTTCCGCCGACATTAAGGATGACTTAATGTTACAGGGCATCCCTGTCGACGAAGTCCACCGCATGCACCGCGCCCGCAGTGGCGAGGCATTCGACATGGTCCTCGTGGTTTGTCCCCCCACCGAGGCTCGCATCCACCCGATATTCAATGTCAAAGCCATCTGCAACCTGACGGGCTTTGACATTGAAAAGCCACACAAAAACTCCACGATCGGGCAGTGCCACCGCTGTCAACTTTACGGGCACTCGCAAAAGCATTGCTATGCTAAGCCCAGGTGCGTCAAGTGCCTGGGTGAGCACGGCACTGCGGACTGCACCCGCCCTAAAGACCGCTCGCTCTGCACGGAGCCTCCCAGCTGCGTGCTCTGCGGGCAGACAGGGCATCCCGCTAATTACAGAGGCTGCCCCAAAGCCCCCAAGGCTCCCTCCTCCAAGCTGGCAAAGCGCTCTGACGCTCGCCAGCAGAGGGAAGCTCCCTCGACCTACAAGGCTCCCTCCGCACAAATTCCAGCAAGGCTTAGCCCCCAGAGGCCTAGCCCCTGGAATCAGCTGCAACATCAGCTGGCATTCCCCTCCATGGGTACTCCCAAACCCCAACCCCCCCCCTCCCGCATCCCCCCACTCATGGACCCCCGTATTCGCGCCCCAGCGCCTCTCATTCAGCCGCTTCCTGCTCCGGCAGCAGCTCGCCCCCCCCCTCCCCCTCCCCCCGCGGCCTCACTCGACCCCTTCTCGGTGATCACCACGTCTTACATGACGTTTTTCACCCCTCGCGCTAGGCAAATGGCCGACGAGATCGTCGCTGCCAGGAATGCCAATGACGTGATGAGGATCCCCCAAATTTTCAACGCGTACCCGGAGATTACGCAAGCCATGTCCTCCCTCGCTAACCCATCTACCCCCCATTATGGATAATACACCCGTAGCTAGGTTCAAACCCCGATCCCTTAACTTAGGCTTCTTCAATGCCAACGGCATTAACGGTCAAAGAGATGAGATCGCGGAATTCCTCCGCGACCATCAGATAGATATCCTGCTAGTTCAGGAAACCTTCCTCAAACCCCGTAGGCGTAACCCATCCATAGCGAACTATCGCATAGTTCGCAATGATAGGACTCGCTGTCACAGAGGCGGCACCCTCATCTATTATAAAAAGGAGCTCTATTGTATCCCGATGGATCCTCCTGCCCTCGCTCAAATAGAAGTCTCTGTTTGCCGCCTAGGCATGACTGGCCATCAGCCGATCACCCTAGTCTCTGCCTACCTCCCTCCCCGCACCCCAGCAGCAGAGAATCCCCATGAGATCTCCAACGATCTCTCTTCCTTACTAGGCATGAGTGACTCCGTTATTATAGCGGGCGATCTCAATGCCAAACATCCGGCTTGGAATAGTTCCAAATCTTCCTTCAGAGGTCGACTCTTACTCGACCTGTCTAATACTATGAACTTTGACGTCATCGCCCCGATGACTCACACTCACTTTCCCCATGACCCCAACCATTCCCCAGATGTCCTAGACACGGCGCTCCTTAAGAACGTCAACCTTAGGTTAAACTCAATAGAAACGGTGCAAGAGCTTACCTCTGACCACCGTCCAGTTGTCATGAAACTGGCCCCCCGCATAGGTCTCCCCGACCCCACTCAGCCCCCGGCCACCAGAAAGGTCACGGACTGGAGGAAAGTAGGCGAACTGCTGAAATCCAACACGTCCCCCCAGCTAGACTCAATCCCCGAGCAGTTCGACTCTGCCGCGGACACAGTGGCCGCGATCGACTCGCTCACGGACCACGTACAAACGGTTTTGAACGATTGTTCAAGGCAAGTTCCAGCGGAGGATAACTTCCGCTTCAAATTGCCGGCCGATGTACGTGATCTGATGACCGAGAAGAACGCGGCCACCCGTGCCTACAGCAACTTTCCCTGCCCCGCTAACAAATCTCACATGCGTTACTTACAACGTAAAGTAAGTTCTCGCATCGCTGAGCTGCGTGAAGCGGGCTGGGATAAGACGCTCAGCGACCTAGAACCGACTCACCTAGCTTTCTGGCAGCTCCAGAGGAAACTCCGGTCCCAACAGAGCGCCGCCATGCCCCCACTTGTCCGCCCAGACAGGACCATAGCTTTCGATGACGTCGACAAGGCCGAATGCCTAGCCGACAGTCTCGAGGCTCAATGCTCACCTAGCCTATTGCCAGTAGACCAAGCGCATCTCACTGAGATAGACGCTGAAGTCGAACGCAGACTCGCTCAACCCCCCGTAGAGGACCCTGACGATCCTCTGCCCCCCGTCACCCCTGACGAGGTGCACGAGATCATCAAGGGTCTTAAAGTCCGCAAAGCCCCCGGTTCAGATGGTCTCACTAATAGAGTGGTCCAACTATTCCCAGCCCACTTGATAATGCTGTTGACCATCATCTTCAATGGTGCTCTCAACAACAACATCTTCCCCCAAACGTGGAAGGAAGCCACGGTCATAGGTATCCCTAAACCCGGCAAGCCCAAGAGCGAGCCCTCTAGCTACCGCCCCATCAGTCTGCTCAAGGTACTCGGAAAGATCTACGAGAGGCTTATTTATAAGCGTCTCAGAGACTTTGCCGAGACCAAGGGCCTCATACCGAATGAACAGTTCGGGTTCCGCACCCAACACTGCAGCATCCACCAGGCCCACCGCATAGTCGAGCATATAAGCGAAAGCTTCATGCGAGGCTCATTAGTCGGTGCGGTCTTCTTCGATATAGCGAAGGCTTTCGACAAAGTCTGGCACAACGGCTTAATATACAAGCTGTACCAACTCGGTGTGCCTGATCGTCTCGTGCTCATCTTACGAGACTTTCTGTCGAACCGCACCTTCCGCTACCGCATAGAGGGCGCCCTGTCCTCCCCCCGACCCATTCGTGCAGGTGTCCCACAGGGTTCTGTCATCTCCCCGCTCATCTTCACGCTGTTCACCAGCGATATCCCAAAGAGTAAGAAGGCACAGTTGGCTCTGTTCGCAGACGATACGGCCATCTACTCCAAGGGCCGTTGCCCCGATGCGATTCACCACACTCTCCAGGCCTCTGTCGACAAGCTCGGCGAATGGTTCAGGAAGTGGCGAATCGAAGTCAATCCCGACAAAAGTCAGGCGGTACTATTCTCCAAGCCGCGTAGGCTCCCCCCCCTCCCCGAGCCCCTCACCATGTTCGGCAAGCCGATCCCTTGGGAGAAGCAAGCCAAATACTTGGGTGTCGTCCTCGATAATCACCTCAATTTCAAAGAGCACATAAAGCAGGTCCGTTCGCGGGCCGCTTTCGCTCTAGGTAGGCTCCACTCCATCCTAAATGCAAAAAGCAAATTGTCACTTAGGTGCAAATTGCGCATTTACACGGCATGCATCCGCCCGATCATGACATATGCATGTGTCGTATTTGCCCACGCTGGGCCCCATCACATCCATAGGTTACAAGCCCTCCAAAACCGATTCCTCCGTAAAGCTACGGGTGCCCCATACTACGTCCGAAACGTAGCCCTCCACCTCGATCTTAAAATCCCCACCATAGCCCAATTCATGAAACGCCTTTCCAAGCGTTTCTTTGACTCTGCCGCCAAGCACCGCAACCCCCTGGTTGTGAAGGCGGCCAACTATATCCCCTCTCGCATTAGTCGTACTCGCCGTCCGAGGCACGCACTGACCGACCCCGACGACCCCATAACTCTCCTCCAGGAGAGTAATAGGGCCACTAGTACGGTTCTTAAAACCAAACGTCGTCCGACATTCCGACCTCGCCGTCGAGGTCCTCCGCGATCGCGACCGCGACCCCAATCCGATCAGACTCCTCCCCCCCGACCCTTGCCAGACGACCCGACGCCAGCCCGGGCTGACGTAGTGCCGTCAGTAGTCTTAAACTCCCCGATCCAGCCTGTCCCGACTTGCTGCCCTCCCACCAGCGACGCCCTAAGCCGAGGTCCGTACCCCGCAGGGGGTGCCCTTAGCGAGCAGTCGCTTAGTTTTAGTTAGTTTTAGTTTTTATGCCCCTGGCTGGAGGCTTTAAGTTAGCTTAGAGCATCTCCGCAGGACAGTCCGGTTAAGTAGTCAATACCTTAGTGGTAAAACTATGAGATGCCATTCCAAAAAAAAAAAAAAAAAAAACTCGCGATTTTATTCCGTCTCGTACGTTCGAAGTGTGTAGGTTCGCGCGCGTCCGTTGCGTGTATTTTCAGTTGATCTATTATTATTTATCTTTCGTTTCGTGTTTACAATGGCGCGTACTAAGCAGACCGCTCGTAAATCCACCGGTGGTAAGGCGCCGAGGAAACAGCTCGCCACCAAGGCTGCGCGCAAAAGCGCACCGGCCACCGGTGGCGTTAAGAAACCCCATCGCTACAGGCCCGGCACTGTGGCCCTCCGTGAGATTCGTCGCTACCAGAAGAGTACCGAACTGCTGATCCGCAAGCTTCCGTTCCAGCGTCTCGTGCGTGAGATCGCGCAGGACTTCAAGACCGATCTCCGTTTCCAGAGCTCCGCTGTTATGGCGCTGCAGGAGGCTAGCGAAGCTTATCTCGTCGGTCTCTTCGAAGACACCAACCTGTGCGCGATTCACGCGAAGCGCGTCACCATCATGCCCAAAGACATCCAGTTGGCGCGCAGGATCAGAGGCGAACGCGCTTAAACTGCTAACGTCACAATACACATCGCCCTCCACGTAGACTGCCTTCGTGCAGTGCAACGTGTCTGTGGCTGTGGCTGTGCGTTCACATAAAAGGCCCTTTTCAGGGCCACATATATATCGGATAATTAAATGTTTCTTTATATCAGACGTCACAAAAACGCTACCTACCTACCTACCTACCTACCTACCTACCTACCTACCTACATACATACATACATACATACAAAACGAAACAAACACCTAAGTAATACTAAACTTATAAGTAAATTACATAATTATACATAACAACAATGAATAAAGTCGAGAGAGAGAGAAAAACAGTCGCCCAATTTTTTCGTCATATTATAATGGATGATTTTAAAAAGTTAACGTTTCATGCCTATAGTATTTAGGCTACGATCGATCTATGATAATAATGTTGTGTATTATTATTATAACGGCATAGGTACTTTAGATACTTGGTTTTATTTATTTTAACTTTTTATGGGGGACGAAAAAAAAAAAAAAAAAAAAATATATATATATATCATGTAAGTTCTGTTTTAAGAGACAGACATCGTCCAATCAACGAGGAGCGCCTGCTCGCCTCGCCCCGCGCACCTCACGTCTCTGTTCCCCCCGCCCGCTGAGCTCCGCGTTTAGTATAAATATAACGCCCGACGGGCCAAATTTTTAAGTCAGTCGCTCGCGTCGTTCGTGTGCGCTATCTCGTGTCGAGTTTGTTATCGTGTTATTTTGAAACCCCACTGCAAAGAAGATGACCGGTCGCGGTAAGGGAGGAAAGGGTCTGGGAAAAGGAGGAGCCAAGCGTCACAGGAAGGTACTTCGTGATAACATCCAAGGTATCACGAAGCCCGCCATCCGTCGTCTGGCCCGCAGAGGCGGCGTGAAACGTATCTCCGGTCTGATCTACGAAGAGACTCGCGGTGTGCTTAAAGTGTTCCTAGAGAACGTCATTCGCGACGCCGTCACTTACACCGAGCACGCCAAGAGGAAGACCGTCACCGCCATGGACGTCGTCTACGCTCTGAAGCGCCAGGGTCGCACCCTGTACGGTTTCGGCGGTTAAACACCTGCTGCATGCCCCGCGTGTACGTGTTGCCTGCGCAACCAGCTCTACATACTGTGGTGGACGTGTGTGTGTTGTGTTTGTTGTGAACATAATCATACCGTTCAACCATACGTATGTAGACGCGCACATAAAAAAGGCCCTTTTCAGGGCCGCATATGATTCGATATTATTAAATATGTTTCTTGAGTGGAATTGTCCTAAAAACGTACCTCTACCTACCTACCTACCTACCTACTTACTTACATGTATGCAAGTACCTACCATTATTGTACTGCGAGTGACATTCATTCAATTCGTTACCAATACTCACTAGGCATCGTACCTACCTACCTACCTACCTACCTACCTACTTAGGTTTTGGAGTTTTTAATGAAATATCGTAATTATATTAATTATTAATATATCCGATTTATTGTTATCTTACAATTACCAACTTGCTTCCTTTAAACTTAAGTACTAAATTATAGTTGATGCTTGTTGTTGTTGTTGTTCTTCTACGTGTGAAAAGCCCATCGCCCGCCATTCACCGAGTGAGGTGTACTGTACAGTAGGTGGGTATACTGGAATTGAAAAATAAAAGCAAAACATTAGTAAATACTTACGTTGTAGAACATCTACCTACCTACTTACTTACCTACCTACCTACCTACCTACTCGTTTGATCGCCCCACGGTGCGCGTGCCGTATGTTTATGTCGCGTTGTTATTGCAATTTTGATCGCATCTAATGTGAAGATGTTTTTTTTTTTTTTTTTTGTTGTTTTTTATTTACGTGTCTTTTTTATTTCGCGTATCTTTAATAGTAATTATTTTATAATATAGGTACTTAAGTACCTAGCCGTATTACGGGCGGGCTGGCTGCTTACTGTGAAGAGAACGCGGTACACGGGCCGCCAGCCGCGCACGGTACTGGCGCGCCCGCCGAGCGGGAGTACGTCTATTGTCGTTTTACACACTGTTTAATACGCTTTCCGATGCGATTATACCGATCCGTGCACTGTCCACTCGTCGAAGGGCACTCTCGTCTTTTAATATTACTATATTAATAGGTTGCACGTCCTGGACGGAGTCGTCCGTCCTTAACAGTTCGGCGCTCGCGGTGTTTTACGACGCTTCACTTTTAGGTCGATAATACCTTCGCGAGACGGTGTGATATCGACGAAGTCCTGTCACCACACAAGCTCGATATCCTCCCTGTTGACGCGTCGACCTCGATCGCCACTAACTATCACTTTTATAGAGAAAATAACGATTTGAACACGACCCGACCTGCGCTTCGTACGCAGTCGCCAAAATAAAACACCGCCACGGGCTAAACGCGCACCTCACTCGCCCCGAATTCCCACACCCGCATCGTCAACTTCATGACCTATCCGAAACCGTTCAATCTCGTTGCACTCGGCGCCGTTAACCATTCTTTTTCTTTGTTTTATTAGATACGTGTTAGTGAAAACTTTCAAGCGTTCATACGAGAAAACGTCCCGCGACATCACGGCGCTCGTTACGGTAAAGTTCCGTCGTACCTAAGCGTACGTTTACGAAATTCGTAAAACCTATAAGTGGCGACATCTAAGTCTCTCTCTCTTTATACGTCTTATTATCGTCACTCCACTCGTGTTGTCAGTGTGAATTTATTAACTACTACTTAAAATACAATGGCAGATACCGCAGTCGCTACCGAGGCTCCCGCGCCCGCTACACCGGCGAAGAAGCAGGCGAGGCAGGCCGGCGGCGCCGGCGCCGCTAAGAAACCGAAGGCGAAGCCGACCCATCCCAAAACATCCGAGATGGTCAACAACGCCATCAAGGAGATGAAGGAGCGCAGCGGATCTTCCCTGCAGGCGATCAAGAAGTACATCGCCGCGCAGTACAAGGTCGACGCGGAGAAACTGGCTCCGTTCATCAGAAAATATCTGAAGAGCGCCGTCGAATCTGGTGCACTGATCCAGACCAAGGGCAAGGGTGCCTCCGGCTCCTTCAAGCTCGAGTCGAAATCGCACCACGCCAAGAAACCCGCCGGTGCCGCTGGAAAGGCCGCCGGCAAGGCGCCCGCCGCCGCCGCGAAGACGAAGAAGGCGACCGCCTCTGCGGCCGGCGCCAAGACCAAGAAGGCAGCGGCCGCCGCCGCCTCTGCCGCCTCCGGTTCACCTGCAAAGTCCAAGGCATCGGCAGCCGCCGCCGCCAAGGACAAGAAGGCCGCCGCCGCTAAGAAGAAGCCGGCACCCAAGAAGGCCGCCGCCCCCGCTAAGGCGAAGGGAGGCGCCGCTCCCAAAGCTAAGAAGACAGCGAAGCCGCCGACCAAGAAACCTAAAGCGCCTAAACCCAAGAAGGCTGCGGCTACACCCAAGTCGAAGCCGGCAGCCAAGAAAGCGTCCGCCGCTAAGAAGTAAGCTACGGTCGCGTTCGCGTTACACCGGCGACGGCGACGACGACGACGACAGCGGCGCAGAGTCGGCTGACCACGCCACCATCATCAATACAACACAACAACAACAACAGCAACAGCTGATGAGTGATAGTGACAAGTGTGCGTGCGCGTCTTACCTATCTTCAACCTACTGTGTGTGATGATGTTTTGTATAATACCTAATATTATAAACACACTGTAGAGAGAGGCGCGCGCGCGTGCTTTGTGCGTTTGTTTTCATCATCGTCCAACCGCGCGCACGCAGTACGTACGCGTCTATCGTCCTCGGGAAGGAGGGTGCGGAACGCGCTCGACGTGTCTCAAGCTCGTCACCAACGATTCATCGGAAGCAAGCAAGCAAGCAAGCAACTGAAGAAACCACGGACGACGGCACCGAGATGCTTAGCGCGCGTGCATGCGCTCACCACACCAAAAAGCCCTTTTCAGGGCTAACAATAATATCATGAATACGAACAGTATTCGTTTCTAAAACACAGAGAGTCAAAACGTTGTAAAATACCTAATAACATACGCACTTATATACATACACGAAATAACTCCTAAAATAATTTAGGTAGGTACCTATCTAAGTAGGAAATAAATAAATATATATTATATTTAAATAAATAAATAGATAGATAGATAGATACATACATACATACATACATACATACATACATACATACAAACATACTACACTGCACTATTTCAATATTCGACACTAGGTATGTTATTTATTAGTAGATTTCAGACTACACTACACTATAATTATAATAGCATACGGTTCATAGCACAACAATGTCGCTCGCCATACATTTATTTAGAACACGTTCATACTGGCGAGCTATATTTTTGTTTAAATGAAATCAGCTTAATACAAAATAACTTTGAATATATAAAAAAAAAAAAACAAAAAAAAAAAACACATACCTACCTAGGTATGTCATTTTTTTTTTTTTTTTTTTTTTTTTTTTTTTAAAAGGTCTTGGCTGGATTACTGATCATAATAATTTTTGTTTCATATTAATTAGATAAAAATGTACTTTCAAGTAATAAGCAATAATCGTGACAATTTATCAAATGATCAAAAATATCAGTTTATGCAGTGTAAGTGACGCCGCTCGCGCGCTTGCGCGTTTTGTGAATAAGTTTCGTTAGCTGTGCACCCCTCCCACTGACACAGCCACTCGCGGCGCGTATAAATACCACGGAATTCCGTGTCGGAACGACATTAAGTAGATTCTTTCGGCGCGCGCACTTCTGTACGCGTGTTTCGTTGTTTTCGTGAGTTGTTCTATAAACAAATCTTTCAATTATGTCTGGTCGCGGTAAAGGTGGCAAGGTGAAGGGAAAGGCAAAGTCCCGTTCCAACCGTGCTGGTCTCCAGTTCCCCGTGGGTCGTATTCACAGGCTGCTGCGTAACGGAAACTACGCCGAGCGCGTGGGTGCCGGCGCTCCTGTCTACTTGGCCGCCGTGATGGAGTATCTGGCTGCTGAGGTCCTCGAGTTGGCCGGCAACGCCGCGAGAGACAACAAGAAGACCAGGATCATCCCGCGTCATCTTCAATTGGCCATCCGCAACGACGAGGAGTTGAACAAGCTGCTCTCCGGTGTGACGATCGCTCAAGGTGGTGTGCTGCCGAACATCCAGGCCGTGCTACTGCCCAAGAAGACCGAGAAGAAGGCTTAAACGTGGTGCCGCGACGTTCAGACAGAACGTGGTGCTTCGTGCGAGTGCCCCCGCACGCGTACTTCGATATAATATTTATGACTATATATCTATTATGTCGGTTGCGCGATGCTCTCAGCTCGTATGCATACAAAACAAAAGGCCCTTTTCAGGGCCACAATATGATTCGTCAAATTAAAACAAAGACAATTTCTTTATAGGTGTTGTCGTCAAACAAAAACGTACCCCTACCTACTTAATGCTTAACGATTACAAGTAAGCTGAAACTATTATGTACATCATTATTGAACCGTAGTCACAATACCTACTTACTACCTACCACTCGGGTCATTCATTACACACAAAGTAGAGAGTTAGTACCTACCTCATATTGTAGTTTAATTTACTGAAAAAAAAAAAAAAATTATTGCTTTGCCCTCTCCTCACGAGTTAATTTATTAACAATATAATAATATTATGTAGTAGACCTTTAGGTAGGCAGTACAAAACGTTGTTGGGTTACCTACACTGTACCTAGTATGATAGAAATTAAGTATGATAGTTTTATACATCACTGCTGATAAGAACTGCTTATTTACACACAATACGAAATATCAAAATTTAAATTCATTATAAAAATAATATACACTACCTATTTCTAATGTAATTTTACATAGGTAGTTTTAGTTTTAATATTACCCTACTACCTACTGAGATGTAGTTTTTCTTTTTTTTTTTTACATTTTCAAAAATAATGACGAACACAAGCATCGCCCCGCCCCCTTCGTCTCCCTCCCGGGCATCCCCTCTCCCCGCGCGCTCGCTTCGGAGCGTTCTGATTGGTCCGCCGGTGCGTCGAATTTCTCATCGCTCGCCGCAACTGTGCGCCGCGAGCGTTAATATAAATACAACTGTTGAAACGGTTATGTTTTATACTGCGACTGAACTCCGTTTCGGTAGCACGTGTACTCGATAAATCCATAATGCCGCCCAAGACAAGTGGTAAAGCCGCCAAGAAGTCTGGCAAAGCCCAGAAGAATATCTCCAAGACCGACAAGAAGAAGAAGAAGCACAAGAGGAAGGAGAGTTACGCCATCTACATCTACAAGGTGCTGAAGCAGGTGCACCCCGACACCGGTATCTCCAGCAAGGCCATGTCTATCATGAACTCGTTCGTGAACGACATCTTCGAGCGCATCGCCGCCGAAGCTTCCCGTCTCGCCCACTACAACAAGAGATCGACCATCACGTCCAGGGAGGTGCAGACGTCCGTCAGGCTCCTGCTGCCCGGCGAGCTCGCCAAGCACGCCGTCAGTGAGGGCACCAAGGCCGTCACCAAATACACCAGCTCCAAGTAGAGAGCGGTCGGTAGGCTACCAAGAGCCGCCGACGCTCCGTCTCAACGCCGCCTCGTGTTTGTGTACAGTGTTAAATCCAGTGCGCTTGTTCGTGTGTCTGTCTTGTTGACTGTGGTGCGTGTTAATTGTGTCAGTGTCATCGTAATGTGCATACATACACACAAGTAGGTGGTACCTCCTACCCGCTGTGCGTCATGTATGTACGTACGAGACGCGCACGATGCACGTGCTACGAGCAAACAAACAGGCCGCGACAAACGTCTGGACGCGCACTCACAACGTGGGATGGCAGGAGTAAAAACAAAAGGCCCTTTTCAGGGCCACAAATATGTTCATGTGATAAATTCACGTTTCTTTAAATTTGATGCCAGTCAAAACGTTACTAACTAACTAACTACCTACCTACCTACCTACCTACCTACCTACCTACCTACACCTCTATATACATATTTCATTCAACAACAAATACAATATGCACAGGGCCTAAACGATAGCGTATTAAGATTGATTGCAAGTAAATGAGTAGTAGCAGGGCAGTCTTAACATGAAAAAGGCTTTAATAAGTTAGTTATATTATCATCATCAGTTATAATTATTATAAACACAATAATACAACAATAGGTACCTACATTTATTCTGTGTATGTACGAAAAATATAATGTATAGATAGGTATATTGTTTTCTTTGTTAATTCTTTATATACACTGCTAGAGAGAACGGTGTATTGTAAAAAAATAAAAAATAAATAAATATATATATAAGAAATAAATAAATAAATATATATATATATATAAATAAGTAAGTAAGTAACAGACATAGGTTTTAAAATAATTATTATTGAATTCATTGTTTAATTTTATAACAATTTTAGTTAGCTCGTTGTACTAAAGAGGGCGCGCAGGGGCGCGCGCGCTCCTGCCCGCTTAGTTGCTTTAGTATAAATAGTCCGAACGTGAACTCGCGATTTTCTCTCGGCGCGCGGCAGCGGTAGCGGACGGACGTGTTTGTGGTTCGAGTGCTCCCGATTCCGGCTCTGTGGTTCCTGCTCTCAAGATTTCGTCGCACCTCGCGACGATCTTCTATAGTCCTATTTTTAATAGTGACTATCTTCAGCTACTAGCTGTGTGCCTTTTTCAAGGCACAGCTAGTATAGTATTTCTATTAATAGAAATAGTCGAAAAACGGTCGTCGGGTTTTTCTGTCCCCTTCAGGGAAAAACCACAGTTTCGTGGTCCTCGGTGGATACCTTACGGTGCCAACGAAGCCGAGTGGGGTGTTGACCCAATCACACCCGCCGATCCCCATCAGGGTGAGGCAGTCAGTTGGACGGGTCCCAGTGTTCGGCCTTGGGGGGTCTCCTAGTCGGCATTGGTGACAGTTTTCCTTCAACAGCTACACACCTGGTGTCGGTTGGGTGTGTCTACCCCTTCGCACCAGACCCATGTTAGGACCCCGTTGCACAAATAAGATAGGCAACGGGCCAAAGCAAGCTTAGGGCTCACCAGTAGGTACTCACCTCCCTGTCTATACCCGGCAGGGAGGGTCACACATCCCCGGACAAGTCCATCCGGGGAGATAGGTTTAGGGAATGTTAGGCTCCCCCGACATTTAAATATGCCGGTCGTCATCGATCCTAGTGCGGATCCCACCGCAAAGTCGGTGCTCCTCATTTTAAAAGTCCTCAAGACTATCCTGCAAAAGGAAAGTCTAGAGGAAAAATATGCCGATGAGGTCACTCAACTCCATCGCGCTATATTCCCCGACCTAGCCATCGCTGACTTCAGCGATGTCCTAGTAGCCCCTCACGCCCCTGAGAGCCCGCTCAGTCCGTCCGTTCCCTCCAGGGACATGGACGTCGATGAGCCCGCTACTCAGAGGCGGCCCGATACCCCAATGCCTGCTTCTTCAAAGCGGGCTGTCACCCCCTTCCCCACTATCCCACAGCTGTCCGACTCTGAGGCTAACCACTCTTCTTCCTCCCATTCCGATGACGAAGGCTTCGTGCCCGTCACCGGGAAGGGGAACAAGAGGAAGAAGAAGAAGCAGAGCACCACCCAGGCCACCAAGGTGGTCGCGGTGGAGGAACCTGCCTCTAGCCCCAGCTCCCCCATTCCCCCCACCCCCCCCGCGGTGCTCACCCCCACCGCCCTGACCCCTCTTACCCCCGCTCCATCCTCGAGTCAGGATGCCCCCATGCCCCCGGCTCCCTCTGCTTCTGGCACCCAGAAGAAGAAGATCCCCCCCCCTCCCCCTGTCTATATCCAGGACAAGGCGAAGTGGACCGATATCTCCAAGTGGTGCTGCGATCAAAAGATCGCTTACACCAGCGCCCGCAATACCCAACAGGGTATCAAGGTGACCATCCCGACGTCGAAAGACTATCGGGACATCACCCGACTCCTCCGTTCCAGAGGTGTGGCATTCCACACCTTCTCCCTCCCCGAGGAGAAACAGACTCGCGTGGTGATCAAAAGGATCCCACGTGAAATCCCTTCCGCCGACATTAAGGATGACTTAATGTTACAGGGCATCCCTGTCGACGAAGTCCACCGCATGCACCGCGCCCGCAGCGGCGAGGCATTCGACATGGTCCTCGTGGTTTGTCCCCCCACCGAGGCCCGCATCCACCCGATATTCAATGTCAAAGCCATCTGCAACCTGACGGGCTTTGACATTGAAAAGCCCCACAAGAATTCCACGATCGGGCAGTGCCACCGCTGTCAACTTTACGGGCACTCGCAAAAGCATTGCTATGCTAAGCCCAGGTGCGTCAAGTGCCTGGGTGAGCACGGCACTGCGGACTGCACCCGCCCTAAAGACCGCTCGCTCTGCACGGAGCCTCCCAGCTGCGTGCTCTGTGGGCAGACAGGGCACCCCGCGAACTACAGAGGCTGCCCCAAAGCCCCCAAGGCTCCCTCCTCCAAGCTGGCAAAGCGCTCTGACGCTCGCCAGCAGAGGGAAGCCCCCTCGACCTACAAGGCCCCCTCCGCCCAAATTCCAGCAAGGCTTAGCCCCCAGAGGCCTAGCCCCTGGAATCAGCTGCAACATCAGCTGGCCTTCCCCTCCATGGGTACTCCCAAACCCCAACCCCCCCCCTCCCGCATCCCCCCACTCATGGACCCCCGTATTCGCGCTCCAGCGCCTCTCGTTCAGCCGCTTCCTGCTCCGGCAGTAGCCCGCCCCCCCCCTCCCCCTCCCCCCGCGGCTGCACTCGACCCCTTCTCGGTGATCACCACGTCTTATATGACGTTTTTCACCCCTCGCGCTAGGCAAATGGCCGACGAGATCGTCGCTGCCAGGAATGCCAATGACGTGATGAGGATCCCCCAAATTTTCAACGCGTACCCGGAGATTACGCAAGCCATGTCCTCCCTCGCTAACCCATCTACCCCCCATTATGGATAATACACCCGTAGCTAGGTTCAAACCCCGATCCCTTAACTTAGGCTTCTTCAATGCCAACGGCATTAACGGTCAAAGAGATGAGATCGCGGAATTCCTCCGCGACCATCAGATAGATATCCTGCTAGTTCAGGAAACCTTCCTCAAGCCCCGTAGGCGTAACCCATCCATAGCGAACTATCGCATAGTTCGCAATGATAGGACTCGCTGTCACAGAGGCGGCACCCTCATCTATTATAAAAAGGAGCTCTATTGTATCCCGATGGATCCTCCTGCCCTCGCTCAAATAGAAGTCTCTGTTTGCCGCCTAGGCATGACTGGCCATCAGCCGATCACCTTAGTCTCTGCCTACCTCCCTCCCCGCACCCCAGCAGCAGAGAATCCCCATGAGATCTCCAACGATCTCTCTTCCTTACTAGGCATGAGTGACTCCGTTATTATAGCGGGCGACCTCAATGCCAAACATCCGGCTTGGAATAGTTCCAAATCTTCCTTCAGAGGTCGACTCTTACTCGACCTCTCTAATACTATGAACTTTGACGTCATCGCCCCGATGACTCACACTCACTTTCCCCATGACCCCAACCATTCCCCAGATGTCCTAGACACGGCGCTCCTTAAGAACGTCAACCTTAGGTTAAACTCAATAGAAACGGTGCAAGAGCTTACCTCTGACCACCGTCCAGTTGTCATGAAACTGGCCCCCCGCATAGGTCTCCCCGACCCCACTCAGCCCCCGGCCACCAGAAAGGTCACGGACTGGAGGAAAGTAGGCGAAATGCTGAAATCCAACACGTCCCCCCAGCTAGACTCAATCCCCGAGCAGTTCGACTCTGCCGCGGACACAGTGGCCGCGATCGACTCGCTCACGGACCACGTGCAAACGGTTTTGAACGATTGTTCAAGGCAAGTTCCAGCGGAGGATAACTTCCGCTTCAAATTGCCGGCCGATGTACGTGATCTGATGACCGAGAAGAACGCGGCCACCCGTGCCTACAGCAACTTTCCCTGCCCCGCTAACAAATCTCACATGCGTTACTTACAACGTAAAGTAAGTTCTCGCATCGCTGAGCTGCGTGAAGCGGGCTGGGATAAGACGCTCAGCGACCTAGAACCGACTCATCTAGCTTTCTGGCAGCTCCAGAGGAAACTCCGGTCCCAACAGAGCGCCGCCATGCCCCCATTAGTCCGCCCAGACAGGACCATAGCTTTCGATGACGTCGACAAGGCCGAATGCCTAGCCGACAGTCTCGAGGCTCAATGCTCACCCAGCCTATTGCCAGTAGACCAAGCGCATCTCACTGAGATAGACGCTGAAGTCGAACGCAGACTCGCTCAACCCCCCGTAGAGGACCCTGACGATCCTCTGCCCCCCGTCACCCCTGACGAGGTGCACGAGATCATCAAGGGTCTTAAAATCCGCAAAGCCCCCGGTTCAGATGGTCTCACTAATAGAGTGGTCCAACTATTCCCCGCCCACCTGATAATGCTGTTGACCATCATCTTCAATGGTGCTCTCAACAACAACATCTTCCCCCAAACGTGGAAGGAAGCCACGGTCATAGGTATCCCTAAACCCGGCAAGCCCAAGAGCGAGCCCTCTAGCTACCGCCCCATTAGTCTGCTCAAGGTACTCGGAAAGATCTACGAGAGGCTTATTTATAAGCGTCTCAGAGACTTTGCCGAGACCAAGGGCCTCATACCGAATGAACAGTTCGGGTTCCGCACCCAACACTGCAGCATCCACCAGGCCCACCGCATAGTCGAGCATATAAGCGAAAGCTTCATGCGAGGCTCATTAGTCGGTGCGGTCTTCTTCGATATAGCGAAGGCTTTCGACAAAGTCTGGCACAACGGCTTAATATACAAGCTGTACCAACTCGGTGTGCCTGATCGTCTCGTGCTCATCTTACGAGACTTTCTGTCGAACCGCACCTTCCGCTACCGCATAGAGGGCGCCCTGTCCTCCCCCCGACCCATTCGTGCAGGTGTCCCACAGGGTTCTGTCATCTCCCCGCTCATCTTCACGCTGTTCACAAGCGATATCCCAAAGAGTAAGAAGGCACAGTTGGCTCTGTTCGCAGACGATACGGCCATCTACTCCAAGGGCCGTTGCCCCGATGCGATTCACCACACTCTCCAGACCTCTGTCGACAAGCTCGGCGAATGGTTCAGGAAGTGGCGAATCGAAGTCAATCCCGACAAAAGTCAGGCGGTACTATTCTCCAAGCCGCGTAGGCTCCCCCCCCTCCCCGAGCCCCTCACCATGTTCGGCAAGCCGATCCCTTGGGAGAAGCAAGCCAAATACTTGGGTGTCGTCCTCGATAATCACCTCAATTTCAAAGAGCACATAAAGCAGGTCCGTTCGCGGGCCGCTTTCGCTCTAGGTAGGCTCCACTCCATCCTAAATGCAAAAAGCAAATTGTCACTTAGGTGCAAATTGCGCATTTACACGGCGTGCATCCGCCCGATCATGACATATGCATGTGTCGTATTTGCCCACGCTGGGCCCCATCACATCCATAGGTTACAAGCCCTCCAAAACCGATTCCTCCGTAAAGCTACGGGTGCCCCATACTACGTCCGAAACGTAGCCCTCCACCTCGATCTTAAAATCCCCACCATAGCCCAATTCATGAAACGCCTTTCCAAGCGTTTCTTTGACTCTGCCGCCAAGCACCGCAACCCCCTGGTTGTGAAGGCGGCCAACTATATCCCCTCCCGCATTAGTCGTACTCGCCGTCCGAGGCACGCACTGACCGACCCCGACGACCCCATAACTCTCCTCCAGGAGAGTAATAGGGCCACTAGTACGGTTCTTAAAACCAAACGTCGTCCGACATTCCGACCTCGCCGTCGAGGTCCTCCGCGATCGCGACCGCGACCCCAATCCGATCAGACTCCTCCCCCCCGACCCTTGCCAGACGACCCGACGCCAGCCCGGGCTGACGTAGTGCCGTCAGTAGTTTTAAACTCCCCGATCCAGCCTGTCCCGACTTGCTGCCCTCCCATCAGCGACGCCCTAAGCCGAGGTCCGTACCCCGCAGGGGGTGCCCTTAGCGAGCAGTCGCTTAGTTTTAGTTAGTTTTAGTTTTTATGCCCCTGGCTGGAGGCTTTAAGTTAGCTTAGAGCATCTCCGCAGGACAGTCCGGTTAAGTAGTCAATACCTTAGTGGTAAAACTATGAGATGCCATTCCAAAAAAAAAAAAAAAAAAAACTCGCGATTTTATTCCGTCTCGTACGTTCGAAGTGTGTAGGTTCGCGCGCGTCCGTTGCGTGTATTTTCAGTTGATCTATTATTATTTATCTTTCGTTTCGTGTTTACAATGGCGCGTACTAAGCAGACCGCTCGTAAATCCACCGGTGGTAAGGCGCCGAGGAAACAGCTCGCCACCAAGGCTGCGCGCAAAAGCGCACCGGCCACCGGTGGCGTTAAGAAACCCCATCGCTACAGGCCCGGCACTGTGGCCCTCCGTGAGATTCGTCGCTACCAGAAGAGTACCGAACTGCTGATCCGCAAGCTTCCGTTCCAGCGTCTCGTGCGTGAGATCGCGCAGGACTTCAAGACCGATCTCCGTTTCCAGAGCTCCGCTGTTATGGCGCTGCAGGAGGCTAGCGAAGCTTATCTCGTCGGTCTCTTCGAAGACACCAACCTGTGCGCGATTCACGCGAAGCGCGTCACCATCATGCCCAAAGACATCCAGTTGGCGCGCAGGATCAGAGGCGAACGCGCTTAAACTGCTAACGTCACAATACACATCGCCCTCCACGTAGACTGCCTTCGTGCAGTGCAACGTGTCTGTGGCTGTGGCTGTGCGTTCACATAAAAGGCCCTTTTCAGGGCCACATATATATCGGATAATTAAATGTTTCTTTATATCAGACGTCACAAAAACGCTACCTACCTACCTACCTACCTACCTACCTACCTACCTACCTACATACATACATACATACATACAAAACGAAACAAACACCTAAGTAATACTAAACTTATAAGTAAATTACATAATTATACATAACAACAATGAATAAAGTCGAGAGAGAGAGAAAAACAGTCGCCCAATTTTTTCGTCATATTATAATGGATGATTTTAAAAAGTTAACGTTTCATGCCTATAGTATTTAGGCTACGATCGATCTATGATAATAATGTTGTGTATTATTATTATAACGGCATAGGTACTTTAGATACTTGGTTTTATTTATTTTAACTTTTTATGGGGGACGAAAAAAAAAAAAAAAAAAAAATATATATATATATCATGTAAGTTCTGTTTTAAGAGACAGACATCGTCCAATCAACGAGGAGCGCCTGCTCGCCTCGCCCCGCGCACCTCACGTCTCTGTTCCCCCCGCCCGCTGAGCTCCGCGTTTAGTATAAATATAACGCCCGACGGGCCAAATTTTTAAGTCAGTCGCTCGCGTCGTTCGTGTGCGCTATCTCGTGTCGAGTTTGTTATCGTGTTATTTTGAAACCCCACTGCAAAGAAGATGACCGGTCGCGGTAAGGGAGGAAAGGGTCTGGGAAAAGGAGGAGCCAAGCGTCACAGGAAGGTACTTCGTGATAACATCCAAGGTATCACGAAGCCCGCCATCCGTCGTCTGGCCCGCAGAGGCGGCGTGAAACGTATCTCCGGTCTGATCTACGAAGAGACTCGCGGTGTGCTTAAAGTGTTCCTAGAGAACGTCATTCGCGACGCCGTCACTTACACCGAGCACGCCAAGAGGAAGACCGTCACCGCCATGGACGTCGTCTACGCTCTGAAGCGCCAGGGTCGCACCCTGTACGGTTTCGGCGGTTAAACACCTGCTGCATGCCCCGCGTGTACGTGTTGCCTGCGCAACCAGCTCTACATACTGTGGTGGACGTGTGTGTGTTGTGTTTGTTGTGAACATAATCATACCGTTCAACCATACGTATGTAGACGCGCACATAAAAAAGGCCCTTTTCAGGGCCGCATATGATTCGATATTATTAAATATGTTTCTTGAGTGGAATTGTCCTAAAAACGTACCTCTACCTACCTACCTACCTACCTACTTACTTACATGTATGCAAGTACCTACCATTATTGTACTGCGAGTGACATTCATTCAATTCGTTACCAATACTCACTAGGCATCGTACCTACCTACCTACCTACCTACCTACCTACTTAGGTTTTGGAGTTTTTAATGAAATATCGTAATTATATTAATTATTAATATATCCGATTTATTGTTATCTTACAATTACCAACTTGCTTCCTTTAAACTTAAGTACTAAATTATAGTTGATGCTTGTTGTTGTTGTTGTTCTTCTACGTGTGAAAAGCCCATCGCCCGCCATTCACCGAGTGAGGTGTACTGTACAGTAGGTGGGTATACTGGAATTGAAAAATAAAAGCAAAACATTAGTAAATACTTACGTTGTAGAACATCTACCTACCTACTTACTTACCTACCTACCTACCTACCTACTCGTTTGATCGCCCCACGGTGCGCGTGCCGTATGTTTATGTCGCGTTGTTATTGCAATTTTGATCGCATCTAATGTGAAGATGTTTTTTTTTTTTTTTTTTGTTGTTTTTTATTTACGTGTCTTTTTTATTTCGCGTATCTTTAATAGTAATTATTTTATAATATAGGTACTTAAGTACCTAGCCGTATTACGGGCGGGCTGGCTGCTTACTGTGAAGAGAACGCGGTACACGGGCCGCCAGCCGCGCACGGTACTGGCGCGCCCGCCGAGCGGGAGTACGTCTATTGTCGTTTTACACACTGTTTAATACGCTTTCCGATGCGATTATACCGATCCGTGCACTGTCCACTCGTCGAAGGGCACTCTCGTCTTTTAATATTACTATATTAATAGGTTGCACGTCCTGGACGGAGTCGTCCGTCCTTAACAGTTCGGCGCTCGCGGTGTTTTACGACGCTTCACTTTTAGGTCGATAATACCTTCGCGAGACGGTGTGATATCGACGAAGTCCTGTCACCACACAAGCTCGATATCCTCCCTGTTGACGCGTCGACCTCGATCGCCACTAACTATCACTTTTATAGAGAAAATAACGATTTGAACACGACCCGACCTGCGCTTCGTACGCAGTCGCCAAAATAAAACACCGCCACGGGCTAAACGCGCACCTCACTCGCCCCGAATTCCCACACCCGCATCGTCAACTTCATGACCTATCCGAAACCGTTCAATCTCGTTGCACTCGGCGCCGTTAACCATTCTTTTTCTTTGTTTTATTAGATACGTGTTAGTGAAAACTTTCAAGCGTTCATACGAGAAAACGTCCCGCGACATCACGGCGCTCGTTACGGTAAAGTTCCGTCGTACCTAAGCGTACGTTTACGAAATTCGTAAAACCTATAAGTGGCGACATCTAAGTCTCTCTCTCTTTATACGTCTTATTATCGTCACTCCACTCGTGTTGTCAGTGTGAATTTATTAACTACTACTTAAAATACAATGGCAGATACCGCAGTCGCTACCGAGGCTCCCGCGCCCGCTACACCGGCGAAGAAGCAGGCGAGGCAGGCCGGCGGCGCCGGCGCCGCTAAGAAACCGAAGGCGAAGCCGACCCATCCCAAAACATCCGAGATGGTCAACAACGCCATCAAGGAGATGAAGGAGCGCAGCGGATCTTCCCTGCAGGCGATCAAGAAGTACATCGCCGCGCAGTACAAGGTCGACGCGGAGAAACTGGCTCCGTTCATCAGAAAATATCTGAAGAGCGCCGTCGAATCTGGTGCACTGATCCAGACCAAGGGCAAGGGTGCCTCCGGCTCCTTCAAGCTCGAGTCGAAATCGCACCACGCCAAGAAACCCGCCGGTGCCGCTGGAAAGGCCGCCGGCAAGGCGCCCGCCGCCGCCGCGAAGACGAAGAAGGCGACCGCCTCTGCGGCCGGCGCCAAGACCAAGAAGGCAGCGGCCGCCGCCGCCTCTGCCGCCTCCGGTTCACCTGCAAAGTCCAAGGCATCGGCAGCCGCCGCCGCCAAGGACAAGAAGGCCGCCGCCGCTAAGAAGAAGCCGGCACCCAAGAAGGCCGCCGCCCCCGCTAAGGCGAAGGGAGGCGCCGCTCCCAAAGCTAAGAAGACAGCGAAGCCGCCGACCAAGAAACCTAAAGCGCCTAAACCCAAGAAGGCTGCGGCTACACCCAAGTCGAAGCCGGCAGCCAAGAAAGCGTCCGCCGCTAAGAAGTAAGCTACGGTCGCGTTCGCGTTACACCGGCGACGGCGACGACGACGACGACAGCGGCGCAGAGTCGGCTGACCACGCCACCATCATCAATACAACACAACAACAACAACAGCAACAGCTGATGAGTGATAGTGACAAGTGTGCGTGCGCGTCTTACCTATCTTCAACCTACTGTGTGTGATGATGTTTTGTATAATACCTAATATTATAAACACACTGTAGAGAGAGGCGCGCGCGCGTGCTTTGTGCGTTTGTTTTCATCATCGTCCAACCGCGCGCACGCAGTACGTACGCGTCTATCGTCCTCGGGAAGGAGGGTGCGGAACGCGCTCGACGTGTCTCAAGCTCGTCACCAACGATTCATCGGAAGCAAGCAAGCAAGCAAGCAACTGAAGAAACCACGGACGACGGCACCGAGATGCTTAGCGCGCGTGCATGCGCTCACCACACCAAAAAGCCCTTTTCAGGGCTAACAATAATATCATGAATACGAACAGTATTCGTTTCTAAAACACAGAGAGTCAAAACGTTGTAAAATACCTAATAACATACGCACTTATATACATACACGAAATAACTCCTAAAATAATTTAGGTAGGTACCTATCTAAGTAGGAAATAAATAAATATATATTATATTTAAATAAATAAATAGATAGATAGATAGATACATACATACATACATACATACATACATACATACATACAAACATACTACACTGCACTATTTCAATATTCGACACTAGGTATGTTATTTATTAGTAGATTTCAGACTACACTACACTATAATTATAATAGCATACGGTTCATAGCACAACAATGTCGCTCGCCATACATTTATTTAGAACACGTTCATACTGGCGAGCTATATTTTTGTTTAAATGAAATCAGCTTAATACAAAATAACTTTGAATATATAAAAAAAAAAAAACAAAAAAAAAAAACACATACCTACCTAGGTATGTCATTTTTTTTTTTTTTTTTTTTTTTTTTTTTTTAAAAGGTCTTGGCTGGATTACTGATCATAATAATTTTTGTTTCATATTAATTAGATAAAAATGTACTTTCAAGTAATAAGCAATAATCGTGACAATTTATCAAATGATCAAAAATATCAGTTTATGCAGTGTAAGTGACGCCGCTCGCGCGCTTGCGCGTTTTGTGAATAAGTTTCGTTAGCTGTGCACCCCTCCCACTGACACAGCCACTCGCGGCGCGTATAAATACCACGGAATTCCGTGTCGGAACGACGATCAGGATCATCGCGCGCCAGCGGCAGCGGTCGGACGTGTGCGCAGTGCGGTACGAGTGCTCTCCCGATTCCGGTTCCAAGCGATCCTGAATTCAAGACTTCATAGTGTTATACCTTGCTATTTATAGTAAAATATATTTATATTTTATTATTTATAGCAAAATTATAACGACTATCTTCAGCTACTTGCTGTGTGCCTTTTTCAAGGCACAGCTTGTAAAGGTTTCTTTAACAGTCACCCGTCATACAAACGTACGACGTGTTGTTGGCCCCTTCTGGGTAAAACCACAGTTTCGTGGTCCTCGGTGGATACCTATACGGTGCCAACGAAGCCGAGGGGGTGTTGACCCAGACGCACCCGCCGATCCCCTTCAGGGTGAGGCAGAAAGTTGGACGGGTCCCAGTGTTCGGCCTTGGGGGGTCTCCTAGTCGGCATTGGTGACAGTTTTGCTTTCACAGCTACACACCTGTTGTGGTCGGGTGTGTCTACCCCGACACTACAGACCCTGTTAGGACCCCGTTGCACAAATAAGATAGGCAACGGGCAAAAGCAAGCTTAGGGCTCACCTTAGGTACTCAACCTCCCTGTCTACACCCGACAGGGAGGGTTTACACATCCCCGGGCTTCCCTCCCGGGGAGTTAGAGTTAGGTAAATGTTAGGAGAAAGTCCCTAATAATAGTAATCATGTCTGTCACGGAGAAACCCTCTCCGCTGACGTTGCGAGTGTTCGCATTGTTAGTAAAAATGCGGGCCAAGCCCTCTGACGAGGAAAAGGCCGCATTAGACATAGAGTTCGACGCTCTATTAAAAATCTTAGGTCCGATTCTCGGTCACTCTGACCCTAACATCGCTGATTTCAGCGATGCTCTCTCCCAGTCCCTTCCGGTAATTGAGCTGGAAGACCCTTTTGTCCGCTCCCCTAGCCCGGCCTTCAGCCCAGCCTTCAGCCCCGCGATAGTAGAGTCTATGGACACTACTGAACCGGCCGCTTCTTCTAAGCGCGCCGCGACCCCGTACCTCTACGCCTCTGACACAGAGAATGCCTCTCCTGCTTCCTCTTCCTCTCATTCCGAAGACGACGGGTTTACCCCAGTCCTAGGAAAGGGGAGCAAAAGGAAGAAGAAGAGACAAACCTCTAGCCAAGCGAATAAGGTCATCGCCGTCGATGACGTAATTTCCCCCACCCCTACCCCCGTAGCACAAGTAGCCGGTACTGCGCCTAGTAGCGCTACCGTTGCTAATCTTTCTTCCCCCTCCACCTCCCGCGCCGCGACCGTTGCACATGTTGCTACCCCAGTCCCGTCCGCTTCGAGCTCTAAGAAGCTCCCTCCCCCACCCCCCGTGTTCATTCAGGACAAGGGGAAGTGGACCGAAGTGTCCAAGTGGTGCGTCGATCGAAAGATCGACTTCACCAATGCCCGATCTACCCTACAGGGTATCAAAATTCAAGTTCCGACCGCGAACGATTATCGCGAACTTACAAAGCTCCTGAGAGCGAGAGGTGTGTCATTCCACACCTTCTCGCTCCCAGAAGACAAACAGATTAGGGTCGTTATTAAACGAATCCCTAAGGAAATCCCCGCCGCCGATATAAAAGCCGACCTTCAGTCGCAAAATATCCCCGTAGACGAAGTCCACCGTATGCACCGCTCGCGTGGCGGTGAAGCATTCGACATGGTTCTTGTCGTCTGCTCTCCCGTTCAGGGGCATCACCCCATTTTTAATATTAAATCTCTATGTAGTCTAGTCGGTTTCACTATAGAGAAGCCAAAGAAAAACGGTAACATAGGCCAATGTCACCGTTGCCAATTATACGGGCACTCGCAGAAGCATTGCCATGCGAAACCCAGGTGCGTAAAGTGCCTGGGCGAGCACGGCACTGCTGACTGCCCCCGTCCCAAAGACCGCGCTCTGTGTCTCAGCCCCCCCAGCTGTGTACTATGCGGACAAGAGGGTCATCCGGCCAATTACCGTGGCTGCTCAAAGGCCCCCAAGTCGAGTTCTCCCAAGCTCATAAAGCGTGCTGACAATCGTCAGCAAAGGGAATGCCCCACCGCCCCGTCATCTCAAATCCCCCAGAGGCTTAGCCCTCAGAGACCCAGCCCGTGGAATAAGCTCCACCATCACGAGGTCTTCCCGGCCTTGGCTACCGCGAAGCCCCCCGCCCCTCATACCCCTCTCTATTCCCTCATGGATCCGCGTATCCGTGCCCACCCTCCAGCGCACCTAGCGCCTCCCGCGCACTATGCGCCCCCTCCCCCCCCCCACCCCGCGCCCTCTGCGCCCCCCGCAAAAAGCGCTCCCGCTCCCGTAGCGCAGCGCCCCACCCCTACTCCCGTGGCTTCCCAATCTAAACCACCCTCCGACCCATTCAACGTGATTTCCTCCACGTTCATGATTTTCTATTCCCCTCGCGCTATTCGAATGGCCGCTGAAATTCAGCATGCCAGAGATAGGTGTGACTTTGATCAGGTCAGAAGGGTCTATAACGCGTACCCGGAGATTACGCAAGCCCTAAGTTCCATCGCTAACGGTACCTATAATGGATAAAGCCATCATTGATAGAGTTAAACCCCGATCCCTCAGAATAGGCATCTTCAATGCAAACGGCATAAGAAGTCAACGAGACGAGATCGCTCTCTTTCTCCGCGACCATAAAATAGACATTCTCCTAGTACAGGAAACTTTCTTAAAACCGTGTCACCGCAATCCCTCCATAGCCAACTATCGTTTAATCCGAAACGATAGATCGCGTTGTCACAGAGGCGGTACCCTCATCTATCACAAAAAGGAGCTATATTGCATCCCAATGGACCCCCCTACCCTCTCTCGCGTAGAAGTCTCCATTTGCCGCCTAGGCATGACAGGTCACCAACCGATCACTCTAGTGTCGGCGTATATCCCTCCCGCTGACTCGGAGGACTTTCAGTCCCTCTCGAGCGATCTCACCCTTCTTTTGAGCATGAGTAGCTCCGTTTTAATAGCGGGCGACTTCAATGCCAAACATCCCGCGTGGAATAGTACCACAACGACCACGAGAGGGCGACACTTGTTCGACCTCTCATCCACCCTGACCTTTGACGTCATCGCCCCGATGACTCCCACTCACTATCCTCACGATCCCAATCATACCCCCGACATACTCGACTTGGCGCTCCTTAAGAACGTCAATCTACGTTTAGATTCAATAGAAACGGTAGACGAGCTAGTCTCTGACCACCGCCCAATAGTCATTCAACTGGCCCCCCGCATAGGTCTACCTGACCCCTCTCAACCCCCCGCCACTAAAAGAATCACGGACTGGAAGAAAGTAAGCGAAAAGCTGAAATCCAACACGTCCCCCCAGTTAGACTCTATCCCCGATAAGTTTGACTCTACCGCAGACACGACGGCCGCGATCGACTCGTTAACTGATCACGTGCAATCTGTTGTGAACGAATGTTCAAAGGAGGTCCCAGTGACAGAAGACTGTCGCTGGAGGCTTCCACAGGATGTGCGTGACCTGATAACAGAGAAGAACGCGGCCACTCGTGCCTATAGCAACTTCCCCTGTTCCGCAAACAAAGCTCATATGCGCTATTTACAGAGATCTGTAAAGAAACGTGTACAAGAGCAGCGTAATGCGGGATGGGATAGGATGCTTAGCGAATTAGAGCCAACTCATCAAGCCTTCTGGGATCTCACCAGAAAGCTCAAATCCGATCAATGCGCTAGTATGCCCCCCCTAGTACGCCCCGATAAGTCCATCGCGTTTGAGGACCAAGAAAAGGCAGAATGCCTAGCAAACAGCCTAGAGGCTCAATGCTCCCCCAGCTCCCTACCTGTAGACCAAGCTCACCTCGATGAGGTGGACGCTGAAGTCGAACGTAGAGCTTCCCTCCCCCCGGTTGACGACCCCGATGACCCCCTGCCCCCCGTCGCTCCAGACGAGGTGCACGAGATCATCAAAAGTCTCAAAATCCGTAAGGCCCCCGGCTCAGACGGAATCACCAATAGGGTGATTCAACTGTTCCCAGCCCACCTTATCATGCTACTGACCACCATCTTCAATGGTGCTCTAAGCAATAACATCTTCCCCCAAGCGTGGAAAGAAGCCACAGTCATTGGTATCCCGAAGCCCGGCAAGCCCAAGTCGGATCCTTCGAGTTACCGTCCCATTAGTCTGCTCAAGGTACTAGGCAAAATCTATGAGAGGCTTATTTATAAGCGTATCAGAGATTATGCAGAGACCAAGGGCCTAATCCCCCAAGAACAGTTCGGCTTTCGAACTGAGCACAGTAGCGTGCATCAGGTACACCGGATCATAGAATACGCAAGCGCCGGCTTCCAGCGCGGTAGTATGACCGGTGCAATTTTCTTCGATATTGCGAAAGCATTCGACAAAGTCTGGCACAACGGATTGATATACAAGCTATATCAACTCGGTGTGCCGGATCGTCTAGTACTCATAGTACGGGACTTTTTGTCGAACCGCACATTCCGCTATCGTATCGAAGGAGCTATCTCCTCCCCCCGACCCATTCGTGCGGGAGTCCCTCAGGGCTCAGTAATCTCCCCACTTATATTCACGCTGTACACTAGCGATATCCCAAAGAGTAGAAATGCGCAGCTAGCTCTGTTCGCAGACGACACTGCCATCTACTACAAGGGATTCAGAAATGACAATATACGAATCACCCTCCAGAGAGCTGTCAACAATCTTGGCGCCTGGTTTCGAAAGTGGCGTATTGAAGTCAACCCTGACAAAAGCCAAGCGGTATTCTTTCAGAAACCGCGACGCGCTTTCGATCTCCCCCCCCCACCTCCAATCACCATGTTTGGCAAGCCGATCCCTTGGGAGAAGCAAGCTAAATACTTGGGTGTAATATTGGACAAACATCTTTCGTTTCGAGAGCACATAAAGCAGGTCCGCGCTCGCGCCGCTTTTGCTCTAGGTAGACTCCACTCAATTCTAAATGCACGTAGCAAATTGTCACTCAAGTGCAAATTGCGTACGTACACGACGTGCATTCGCCCCATCATGACCTATGCGGGTGCGGTATTTGCCCACGCGAAACCCAACCATATCCATAGGATGCAAACGCTCCAAAACCGATTCCTTAGAAAAGCCACGGGAGCCCCCTGGTTCGTTCGTAACGAGATCCTACATCTCGATCTAAAGATGCCCACCATCAAACAGTTTCTAAAACGCCTCTCAAAGCGTCACTTTGATTCAGCGGTCAAACATCGCAACCCTCTGGTTGTCGATGCCGCTAGCTATGTCCCGTCCAATATTAGTCGTATTCGCCGACCAAGGCAAGCCCTGTCCGACCCTGATGATCCTATCACCCTCCTCCAGGAGAGCCGTAGGGAGACCAGCACCTTACAGATATACAAACACAGACGCCTACCGTCATTCCGACCTCGCCGTCGAGGTCCAGCACGACCAACGCGATCCCGATTAAATTCGTCCCCCCGTCCCTTGTCCGATGATGTGCCAGCCCGCGCCGAAGCTGAGCACGTAGCTTTAAATTCCCCGTCTAATAATAATAATGATCCGATATTGATCCAGCCTGTCCCATCTTGCTGTCCTCCCGTCAGTGACGCCCTAAGCCGAGGTTCGTACCCCACAGGGGGTGCCCTTAGCGAGCGTTCACTTAGCTTTAATTTAGAATAGTTTGTTATAAGCCCCTGGCTGGAGGCCCTGAGAGTAGTTCTTAAGGCAGCCACAGGAAAGTCCGGTTAAGCAGTACGATCTTCTCTAAGATCAACTGCGAGATGCCATTTTATAAAAAAAAAAAAAAATGTCGGAACGACATTAAGTAGATTCTTTCGGCGCGCGCACTTCTGTACGCGTGTTTCGTTGTTTTCGTGAGTTGTTCTATAAACAAATCTTTCAATTATGTCTGGTCGCGGTAAAGGTGGCAAGGTGAAGGGAAAGGCAAAGTCCCGTTCCAACCGTGCTGGTCTCCAGTTCCCCGTGGGTCGTATTCACAGGCTGCTGCGTAACGGAAACTACGCCGAGCGCGTGGGTGCCGGCGCTCCTGTCTACTTGGCCGCCGTGATGGAGTATCTGGCTGCTGAGGTCCTCGAGTTGGCCGGCAACGCCGCGAGAGACAACAAGAAGACCAGGATCATCCCGCGTCATCTTCAATTGGCCATCCGCAACGACGAGGAGTTGAACAAGCTGCTCTCCGGTGTGACGATCGCTCAAGGTGGTGTGCTGCCGAACATCCAGGCCGTGCTACTGCCCAAGAAGACCGAGAAGAAGGCTTAAACGTGGTGCCGCGACGTTCAGACAGAACGTGGTGCTTCGTGCGAGTGCCCCCGCACGCGTACTTCGATATAATATTTATGACTATATATCTATTATGTCGGTTGCGCGATGCTCTCAGCTCGTATGCATACAAAACAAAAGGCCCTTTTCAGGGCCACAATATGATTCGTCAAATTAAAACAAAGACAATTTCTTTATAGGTGTTGTCGTCAAACAAAAACGTACCCCTACCTACTTAATGCTTAACGATTACAAGTAAGCTGAAACTATTATGTACATCATTATTGAACCGTAGTCACAATACCTACTTACTACCTACCACTCGGGTCATTCATTACACACAAAGTAGAGAGTTAGTACCTACCTCATATTGTAGTTTAATTTACTGAAAAAAAAAAAAAAATTATTGCTTTGCCCTCTCCTCACGAGTTAATTTATTAACAATATAATAATATTATGTAGTAGACCTTTAGGTAGGCAGTACAAAACGTTGTTGGGTTACCTACACTGTACCTAGTATGATAGAAATTAAGTATGATAGTTTTATACATCACTGCTGATAAGAACTGCTTATTTACACACAATACGAAATATCAAAATTTAAATTCATTATAAAAATAATATACACTACCTATTTCTAATGTAATTTTACATAGGTAGTTTTAGTTTTAATATTACCCTACTACCTACTGAGATGTAGTTTTTCTTTTTTTTTTTTACATTTTCAAAAATAATGACGAACACAAGCATCGCCCCGCCCCCTTCGTCTCCCTCCCGGGCATCCCCTCTCCCCGCGCGCTCGCTTCGGAGCGTTCTGATTGGTCCGCCGGTGCGTCGAATTTCTCATCGCTCGCCGCAACTGTGCGCCGCGAGCGTTAATATAAATACAACTGTTGAAACGGTTATGTTTTATACTGCGACTGAACTCCGTTTCGGTAGCACGTGTACTCGATAAATCCATAATGCCGCCCAAGACAAGTGGTAAAGCCGCCAAGAAGTCTGGCAAAGCCCAGAAGAATATCTCCAAGACCGACAAGAAGAAGAAGAAGCACAAGAGGAAGGAGAGTTACGCCATCTACATCTACAAGGTGCTGAAGCAGGTGCACCCCGACACCGGTATCTCCAGCAAGGCCATGTCTATCATGAACTCGTTCGTGAACGACATCTTCGAGCGCATCGCCGCCGAAGCTTCCCGTCTCGCCCACTACAACAAGAGATCGACCATCACGTCCAGGGAGGTGCAGACGTCCGTCAGGCTCCTGCTGCCCGGCGAGCTCGCCAAGCACGCCGTCAGTGAGGGCACCAAGGCCGTCACCAAATACACCAGCTCCAAGTAGAGAGCGGTCGGTAGGCTACCAAGAGCCGCCGACGCTCCGTCTCAACGCCGCCTCGTGTTTGTGTACAGTGTTAAATCCAGTGCGCTTGTTCGTGTGTCTGTCTTGTTGACTGTGGTGCGTGTTAATTGTGTCAGTGTCATCGTAATGTGCATACATACACACAAGTAGGTGGTACCTCCTACCCGCTGTGCGTCATGTATGTACGTACGAGACGCGCACGATGCACGTGCTACGAGCAAACAAACAGGCCGCGACAAACGTCTGGACGCGCACTCACAACGTGGGATGGCAGGAGTAAAAACAAAAGGCCCTTTTCAGGGCCACAAATATGTTCATGTGATAAATTCACGTTTCTTTAAATTTGATGCCAGTCAAAACGTTACTAACTAACTAACTACCTACCTACCTACCTACCTACCTACCTACCTACCTACACCTCTATATACATATTTCATTCAACAACAAATACAATATGCACAGGGCCTAAACGATAGCGTATTAAGATTGATTGCAAGTAAATGAGTAGTAGCAGGGCAGTCTTAACATGAAAAAGGCTTTAATAAGTTAGTTATATTATCATCATCAGTTATAATTATTATAAACACAATAATACAACAATAGGTACCTACATTTATTCTGTGTATGTACGAAAAATATAATGTATAGATAGGTATATTGTTTTCTTTGTTAATTCTTTATATACACTGCTAGAGAGAACGGTGTATTGTAAAAAAATAAAAAATAAATAAATATATATATAAGAAATAAATAAATAAATATATATATATATATAAATAAGTAAGTAAGTAACAGACATAGGTTTTAAAATAATTATTATTGAATTCATTGTTTAATTTTATAACAATTTTAGTTAGCTCGTTGTACTAAAGAGGGCGCGCAGGGGCGCGCGCGCTCCTGCCCGCTTAGTTGCTTTAGTATAAATAGTCCGAACGTGAACTCGCGATTTTATTCCGTCTCGTACGTTCGAAGTGTGTAGGTTCGCGCGCGTCCGTTGCGTGTATTTTCAGTTGATCTATTATTATTTATCTTTCGTTTCGTGTTTACAATGGCGCGTACTAAGCAGACCGCTCGTAAATCCACCGGTGGTAAGGCGCCGAGGAAACAGCTCGCCACCAAGGCTGCGCGCAAAAGCGCACCGGCCACCGGTGGCGTTAAGAAACCCCATCGCTACAGGCCCGGCACTGTGGCCCTCCGTGAGATTCGTCGCTACCAGAAGAGTACCGAACTGCTGATCCGCAAGCTTCCGTTCCAGCGTCTCGTGCGTGAGATCGCGCAGGACTTCAAGACCGATCTCCGTTTCCAGAGCTCCGCTGTTATGGCGCTGCAGGAGGCTAGCGAAGCTTATCTCGTCGGTCTCTTCGAAGACACCAACCTGTGCGCGATTCACGCGAAGCGCGTCACCATCATGCCCAAAGACATCCAGTTGGCGCGCAGGATCAGAGGCGAACGCGCTTAAACTGCTAACGTCACAATACACATCGCCCTCCACGTAGACTGCCTTCGTGCAGTGCAACGTGTCTGTGGCTGTGGCTGTGCGTTCACATAAAAGGCCCTTTTCAGGGCCACATATATATCGGATAATTAAATGTTTCTTTATATCAGACGTCACAAAAACGCTACCTACCTACCTACCTACCTACCTACCTACCTACCTACCTACATACATACATACATACATACAAAACGAAACAAACACCTAAGTAATACTAAACTTATAAGTAAATTACATAATTATACATAACAACAATGAATAAAGTCGAGAGAGAGAGAAAAACAGTCGCCCAATTTTTTCGTCATATTATAATGGATGATTTTAAAAAGTTAACGTTTCATGCCTATAGTATTTAGGCTACGATCGATCTATGATAATAATGTTGTGTATTATTATTATAACGGCATAGGTACTTTAGATACTTGGTTTTATTTATTTTAACTTTTTATGGGGGACGAAAAAAAAAAAAAAAAAAAAATATATATATATATCATGTAAGTTCTGTTTTAAGAGACAGACATCGTCCAATCAACGAGGAGCGCCTGCTCGCCTCGCCCCGCGCACCTCACGTCTCTGTTCCCCCCGCCCGCTGAGCTCCGCGTTTAGTATAAATATAACGCCCGACGGGCCAAATTTTTAAGTCAGTCGCTCGCGTCGTTCGTGTGCGCTATCTCGTGTCGAGTTTGTTATCGTGTTATTTTGAAACCCCACTGCAAAGAAGATGACCGGTCGCGGTAAGGGAGGAAAGGGTCTGGGAAAAGGAGGAGCCAAGCGTCACAGGAAGGTACTTCGTGATAACATCCAAGGTATCACGAAGCCCGCCATCCGTCGTCTGGCCCGCAGAGGCGGCGTGAAACGTATCTCCGGTCTGATCTACGAAGAGACTCGCGGTGTGCTTAAAGTGTTCCTAGAGAACGTCATTCGCGACGCCGTCACTTACACCGAGCACGCCAAGAGGAAGACCGTCACCGCCATGGACGTCGTCTACGCTCTGAAGCGCCAGGGTCGCACCCTGTACGGTTTCGGCGGTTAAACACCTGCTGCATGCCCCGCGTGTACGTGTTGCCTGCGCAACCAGCTCTACATACTGTGGTGGACGTGTGTGTGTTGTGTTTGTTGTGAACATAATCATACCGTTCAACCATACGTATGTAGACGCGCACATAAAAAAGGCCCTTTTCAGGGCCGCATATGATTCGATATTATTAAATATGTTTCTTGAGTGGAATTGTCCTAAAAACGTACCTCTACCTACCTACCTACCTACCTACTTACTTACATGTATGCAAGTACCTACCATTATTGTACTGCGAGTGACATTCATTCAATTCGTTACCAATACTCACTAGGCATCGTACCTACCTACCTACCTACCTACCTACCTACTTAGGTTTTGGAGTTTTTAATGAAATATCGTAATTATATTAATTATTAATATATCCGATTTATTGTTATCTTACAATTACCAACTTGCTTCCTTTAAACTTAAGTACTAAATTATAGTTGATGCTTGTTGTTGTTGTTGTTCTTCTACGTGTGAAAAGCCCATCGCCCGCCATTCACCGAGTGAGGTGTACTGTACAGTAGGTGGGTATACTGGAATTGAAAAATAAAAGCAAAACATTAGTAAATACTTACGTTGTAGAACATCTACCTACCTACTTACTTACCTACCTACCTACCTACCTACTCGTTTGATCGCCCCACGGTGCGCGTGCCGTATGTTTATGTCGCGTTGTTATTGCAATTTTGATCGCATCTAATGTGAAGATGTTTTTTTTTTTTTTTTTTGTTGTTTTTTATTTACGTGTCTTTTTTATTTCGCGTATCTTTAATAGTAATTATTTTATAATATAGGTACTTAAGTACCTAGCCGTATTACGGGCGGGCTGGCTGCTTACTGTGAAGAGAACGCGGTACACGGGCCGCCAGCCGCGCACGGTACTGGCGCGCCCGCCGAGCGGGAGTACGTCTATTGTCGTTTTACACACTGTTTAATACGCTTTCCGATGCGATTATACCGATCCGTGCACTGTCCACTCGTCGAAGGGCACTCTCGTCTTTTAATATTACTATATTAATAGGTTGCACGTCCTGGACGGAGTCGTCCGTCCTTAACAGTTCGGCGCTCGCGGTGTTTTACGACGCTTCACTTTTAGGTCGATAATACCTTCGCGAGACGGTGTGATATCGACGAAGTCCTGTCACCACACAAGCTCGATATCCTCCCTGTTGACGCGTCGACCTCGATCGCCACTAACTATCACTTTTATAGAGAAAATAACGATTTGAACACGACCCGACCTGCGCTTCGTACGCAGTCGCCAAAATAAAACACCGCCACGGGCTAAACGCGCACCTCACTCGCCCCGAATTCCCACACCCGCATCGTCAACTTCATGACCTATCCGAAACCGTTCAATCTCGTTGCACTCGGCGCCGTTAACCATTCTTTTTCTTTGTTTTATTAGATACGTGTTAGTGAAAACTTTCAAGCGTTCATACGAGAAAACGTCCCGCGACATCACGGCGCTCGTTACGGTAAAGTTCCGTCGTACCTAAGCGTACGTTTACGAAATTCGTAAAACCTATAAGTGGCGACATCTAAGTCTCTCTCTCTTTATACGTCTTATTATCGTCACTCCACTCGTGTTGTCAGTGTGAATTTATTAACTACTACTTAAAATACAATGGCAGATACCGCAGTCGCTACCGAGGCTCCCGCGCCCGCTACACCGGCGAAGAAGCAGGCGAGGCAGGCCGGCGGCGCCGGCGCCGCTAAGAAACCGAAGGCGAAGCCGACCCATCCCAAAACATCCGAGATGGTCAACAACGCCATCAAGGAGATGAAGGAGCGCAGCGGATCTTCCCTGCAGGCGATCAAGAAGTACATCGCCGCGCAGTACAAGGTCGACGCGGAGAAACTGGCTCCGTTCATCAGAAAATATCTGAAGAGCGCCGTCGAATCTGGTGCACTGATCCAGACCAAGGGCAAGGGTGCCTCCGGCTCCTTCAAGCTCGAGTCGAAATCGCACCACGCCAAGAAACCCGCCGGTGCCGCTGGAAAGGCCGCCGGCAAGGCGCCCGCCGCCGCCGCGAAGACGAAGAAGGCGACCGCCTCTGCGGCCGGCGCCAAGACCAAGAAGGCAGCGGCCGCCGCCGCCTCTGCCGCCTCCGGTTCACCTGCAAAGTCCAAGGCATCGGCAGCCGCCGCCGCCAAGGACAAGAAGGCCGCCGCCGCTAAGAAGAAGCCGGCACCCAAGAAGGCCGCCGCCCCCGCTAAGGCGAAGGGAGGCGCCGCTCCCAAAGCTAAGAAGACAGCGAAGCCGCCGACCAAGAAACCTAAAGCGCCTAAACCCAAGAAGGCTGCGGCTACACCCAAGTCGAAGCCGGCAGCCAAGAAAGCGTCCGCCGCTAAGAAGTAAGCTACGGTCGCGTTCGCGTTACACCGGCGACGGCGACGACGACGACGACAGCGGCGCAGAGTCGGCTGACCACGCCACCATCATCAATACAACACAACAACAACAACAGCAACAGCTGATGAGTGATAGTGACAAGTGTGCGTGCGCGTCTTACCTATCTTCAACCTACTGTGTGTGATGATGTTTTGTATAATACCTAATATTATAAACACACTGTAGAGAGAGGCGCGCGCGCGTGCTTTGTGCGTTTGTTTTCATCATCGTCCAACCGCGCGCACGCAGTACGTACGCGTCTATCGTCCTCGGGAAGGAGGGTGCGGAACGCGCTCGACGTGTCTCAAGCTCGTCACCAACGATTCATCGGAAGCAAGCAAGCAAGCAAGCAACTGAAGAAACCACGGACGACGGCACCGAGATGCTTAGCGCGCGTGCATGCGCTCACCACACCAAAAAGCCCTTTTCAGGGCTAACAATAATATCATGAATACGAACAGTATTCGTTTCTAAAACACAGAGAGTCAAAACGTTGTAAAATACCTAATAACATACGCACTTATATACATACACGAAATAACTCCTAAAATAATTTAGGTAGGTACCTATCTAAGTAGGAAATAAATAAATATATATTATATTTAAATAAATAAATAGATAGATAGATAGATACATACATACATACATACATACATACATACATACATACAAACATACTACACTGCACTATTTCAATATTCGACACTAGGTATGTTATTTATTAGTAGATTTCAGACTACACTACACTATAATTATAATAGCATACGGTTCATAGCACAACAATGTCGCTCGCCATACATTTATTTAGAACACGTTCATACTGGCGAGCTATATTTTTGTTTAAATGAAATCAGCTTAATACAAAATAACTTTGAATATATAAAAAAAAAAAACAAAAAAAAAAAAAACAAAAAAAAAAAACACATACCTACCTAGGTATGTCATTTTTTTTTTTTTTTTTTTTTTTTTTTTTTTAAAAGGTCTTGGCTGGATTACTGATCATAATAATTTTTGTTTCATATTAATTAGATAAAAATGTACTTTCAAGTAATAAGCAATAATCGTGACAATTTATCAAATGATCAAAAATATCAGTTTATGCAGTGTAAGTGACGCCGCTCGCGCGCTTGCGCGTTTTGTGAATAAGTTTCGTTAGCTGTGCACCCCTCCCACTGACACAGCCACTCGCGGCGCGTATAAATACCACGGAATTCCGTGTCGGAACGACACACTCGACGCGCGCCAGCGGCAGCGGTCGGACGTGTGCGCAGTGCGGTACGAGTGCTCTCCCGATTCCGGTTCCAAGCGATCCTGAATTCAAGACTTCATAGTGTTATACTTTGTTATTCATAGTAAAATATATTTATATTTTATTATTTATAGCAAAATTATAACGACTATCTTCAGCTACTTGCTGTGTGCCTTTTTCAAGGCACAGCTTGTAAAGGTTTCAATAACAGTTACCCGTCATACAAACGTACGACGTGTTGTTGGCCCCTTCTGGGTAAAACCACAGTTTCGTGGTCCTCGGTGGATACCTATACGGTGCCAACGAAGCCGAGGGGGTGTTGACCCAGACGCACCCGCCGATCCCCTTCAGGGTGAGGCAGAAAGTTGGACGGGTCCCAGTGTTCGGCCTTGGGGGGTCTCCTAGTCGGCATTGGTGACAGTTTTGCTTTCACAGCTACACACCTGTTGTGGTCGGGTGTGTCTACCCCGACACTACAGACCCTGTTAGGACCCCGTTGCACAAATAAGATAGGCAACGGGCAAAAGCAAGCTTAGGGCTCACCTTAGGTACTCAACCTCCCTGTCTACACCCGACAGGGAGGGTTTACACATCCCCGGGCTTCCCTCCCGGGGAGTTAGAGTTAGGTAAATGTTAGGAGAAAGTCCCTAATAATAGTAGTCATGTCTGTCGCGGAGAAACCCTCTCCGCTGACGTTGCGAGTGTTCGCATTGTTAGTAAAAATGCGGGCCAAGCCCTCTGACGAGGAAAAGGCCGCATTAGACATAGAGTTCGACGCTCTATTAAAAATCTTAGGTCCGATTCTCGGTCACTCTGACCCTAACATCGCTGATTTCAGCGATGCTCTCTCCCAGTCCCTTCCGGTAATTGAGCTGGAAGACCCTTTCGTCCGCTCCCCTAGCCCGGCCTTCAGCCCAGCCTTCAGCCCCGCGATAGTAGAGTCTATGGACACTACTGAACCGGCCGCTTCTTCTAAGCGAGCCGCGACCCCGTATCAATACGCCTCTGACTCAGAGAATGCCTCTCCTGCTTCCTCTTCCTCTCATTCCGAAGACGACGGGTTTACCCCAGTCCTAGGAAAGGGGAGCAAAAGGAAGAAGAAGAGACAAACCTCTAGCCAAGCGAATAAGGTCATCGCCGTCGATGACGTAATTTCCCCCACCCCTACCCCCGTAGCACAAGTAGCCGGTACTGCGCCTAGTAGCGCTACCGTTGCTAATCTTTCTTCCCCCTCCACCTCCCGCGCCGCGCCCGTTGCACATGTTGCTACCCCAGTCCCGTCCGCTTCGAGCTCTAAGAAGCTCCCTCCCCCACCCCCCGTGTTCATTCAGGACAAGGGGAAGTGGACCGAAGTGTCCAAGTGGTGCGTCGATCGAAAGATCGACTTCACCAATGCCCGATCTACCCTACAGGGTATCAAAATTCAAGTTCTGACCGCGAACGATTATCGCGAACTTACAAAGCTCCTGAGAGCGAGAGGTGTGTCATTCCACACCTTCTCGCTCCCAGAAGACAAACAGATTAGGGTCGTTATTAAACGAATCCCTAAGGAAATCCCCGCCGCCGATATAAAAGCCGACCTTCAGTCGCAAAATATCCCCGTAGACGAAGTCCACCGTATGCACCGCTCGCGTGGCGGTGAAGCATTCGACATGGTTCTTGTCGTCTGCTCTCCCGTTCAGGGGCATCACCCCATTTTTAATATAAAATCTCTATGTAGCCTAGTCGGTTTCACCATAGAGAAACCTAAGAAAAACGGTAACATCGGACAATGTCACCGTTGTCAATTATACGGGCACTCGCAGAAGCATTGCCATGCGAAACCCAGGTGCGTAAAGTGCCTGGGCGAGCACGGCACTGCTGACTGCCCCCGTCCCAAAGACCGCGCTCTATGTCTCAGCCCTCCCAGCTGTGTACTATGCGGACAAGAGGGTCATCCGGCCAATTACCGTGGCTGCTCAAAGGCCCCCAAGTCGAGTTCTCCCAAGCTCATAAAGCGTGCTGACAATCGTCAGCAAAGGGAATGCCCCACCGCCCCGTCATCTCAAATCCCCCAGAGGCTTAGCCCTCAGAGACCCAGCCCGTGGAATAAGCTCCACCATCACGAGGTCTTTCCGGCCTTGGCTACCGCGAAGCCCCCCGCCCCTCACACCCCTCTCTATTCCCTCATGGATCCGCGTATCCGTGCCCACCCTCCAGCGCACCTAGCGCCCCCCGCGCACTATGCGCCCCCTCCCCCCCCCCACCCCGCGCCCTCTGCGCCCCCCGCAAAAAGCGCTCCCGCTCCCGTAGCGCAGCGCCCCACCCCTACTCCCGTGGCTTCCCAATCTAAACCACCCTCCGACCCATTCAACGTGATTTCCTCCACGTTCATGATTTTCTATTCCCCTCGCGCTATTCGAATGGCCGCTGAAATTCAGCATGCCAGAGATAGGTGTGACTTTGATCAGGTCAGAAGGGTCTATAACGCGTACCCGGAGATTACGCAAGCCCTAAGTTCCATCGCTAACGGTACCTATAATGGATAAAGCCATCATTGATAGAGTTAAACCCCGATCCCTCAGAATAGGCATCTTCAATGCAAACGGCATAAGAAGTCAACGAGACGAGATCGCTCTCTTTCTCCGCGACCATAAAATAGACATTCTCCTAGTACAGGAAACTTTCTTAAAACCGTGTCACCGCAATCCCTCCATAGCCAACTATCGTTTAATCCGAAACGATAGATCGCGTTGTCACAGAGGCGGTACCCTCATCTATCACAAAAAGGAGCTATATTGCATCCCAATGGACCCCCCTACCCTCTCTCGCGTAGAAGTCTCCATTTGCCGCCTAGGCATGACAGGTCACCAACCGATCACTCTAGTGTCGGCGTATATCCCTCCCGCTGACTCGGAGGACTTTCAGTCCCTCTCGAGCGATCTCACCCTTCTTTTGAGCATGAGTAGCTCCGTTTTAATAGCGGGCGACTTCAATGCCAAACATCCCGCGTGGAATAGTACCACAACGACCACGAGAGGGCGACACTTGTTCGACCTCTCATCCACCCTGACCTTTGACGTCATCGCCCCGATGACTCCCACTCACTATCCTCACGATCCCAATCATACCCCCGACATACTCGACTTGGCGCTCCTTAAGAACGTCAATCTACGTTTAGATTCAATAGAAACGGTAGACGAGCTAGTCTCTGACCACCGCCCAATAGTCATTCAACTGGCCCCCCGCATAGGTCTACCTGACCCCTCTCAACCCCCCGCCACTAAAAGAATCACGGACTGGAAGAAAGTAAGCGAAAAGCTGAAATCCAACACGTCCCCCCAGTTAGACTCTATCCCCGATAAGTTTGACTCTACCGCAGACACGACGGCCGCGATCGACTCGTTAACTGATCACGTACAATCTGTTGTGAACGAATGTTCAAAGGAGGTCCCAGTGACAGAAGACTGTCGCTGGAGGCTTCCACAGGATGTGCGTGACCTGATAACAGAGAAGAACGCGGCCACTCGTGCCTATAGCAACTTCCCCTGTTCCGCAAACAAAGCTCATATGCGCTATTTACAGAGATCTGTAAAGAAACGTGTACAAGAGCAGCGTAATGCGGGATGGGATAGGATGCTTAGCGAATTAGAGCCAACTCATCAAGCCTTCTGGGATCTCACCAGAAAGCTCAAATCCGATCAATGCGCTAGTATGCCCCCCTTAGTACGCCCCGATAAGTCCATCGCGTTTGAGGACCAAGAAAAGGCAGAATGCCTAGCAGACAGCCTAGAGGCTCAATGCTCCCCCAGCTCCCTACCTGTAGACCAAGCTCACCTCGATGAGGTGGACGCTGAAGTCGAACGTAGAGCTTCCCTCCCCCCGGTTGACGACCCCGATGACCCCCTGCCCCCCGTCGCTCCAGACGAGGTGCACGAGATCATCAAAAGTCTCAAAATCCGTAAGGCCCCCGGCTCAGACGGAATCACCAATAGGGTGATTCAACTGTTCCCAGCCCACCTTATCATGCTACTGACCACCATCTTCAATGGTGCTCTAAGCAATAACATCTTCCCCCAAGCGTGGAAAGAAGCCACAGTCATTGGTATCCCGAAGCCCGGCAAGCCCAAGTCGGATCCTTCGAGTTACCGTCCCATTAGTCTGCTCAAGGTACTAGGCAAAATCTATGAGAGGCTTATTTATAAGCGTATCAGAGATTATGCAGAGACCAAGGGCCTAATCCCCCAAGAACAGTTCGGCTTTCGAACTGAGCACAGTAGCGTGCATCAGGTACACCGGATCATAGAATACGCAAGCGCCGGCTTCCAGCGCGGTAGTATGACCGGTGCAATTTTCTTCGATATTGCGAAAGCATTCGACAAAGTCTGGCACAACGGATTGATATACAAGCTATATCAACTCGGTGTGCCGGATCGTCTAGTACTCATAGTACGGGACTTTTTGTCGAACCGCTCATTCCGCTATCGTATCGAAGGAGCTATCTCCTCCCCCCGACCCATTCGTGCGGGAGTCCCTCAGGGCTCAGTAATCTCCCCACTTATATTCACGCTGTACACTAGCGATATCCCAAAGAGTAGAAATGCGCAGCTAGCTCTGTTCGCAGACGACACTGCCATCTACTACAAGGGATTCAGAAATGACAATATACGAATCACCCTCCAGAGAGCTGTCAACAATCTTGGCGCCTGGTTTCGAAAGTGGCGTATTGAAGTCAACCCTGACAAAAGCCAAGCGGTATTCTTTCAGAAACCGCGACGCGCTTTCGATCTCCCCCCCCCACCTCCAATCACCATGTTTGGCAAGCCGATCCCTTGGGAGAAGCAAGCTAAATACTTGGGTGTAATATTGGACAAACATCTTTCGTTTCGAGAGCACATAAAGCAGGTCCGCGCTCGCGCCGCTTTTGCTCTAGGTAGACTCCACTCAATTCTAAATGCACGTAGCAAATTGTCACTCAAGTGCAAATTGCGTACATACACGACGTGCATTCGCCCCATCATGACCTATGCGGGTGCGGTATTTGCCCACGCGAAACCCAACCATATCCATAGGATGCAAACGCTCCAAAACCGATTCCTTAGAAAAGCCACGGGAGCCCCCTGGTTCGTTCGTAACGAGATCCTACACCTCGATCTAAAGATGCCCACCATCAAACAGTTTCTAAAACGCCTCTCAAAGCGTCACTTTGATTCAGCGGTCAAACATCGCAACCCTCTGGTTGTCGATGCCGCTAGCTATGTCCCGTCCAATATTAGTCGTATTCGCCGACCAAGGCAAGCCCTGTCCGACCCTGATGATCCTATCACCCTCCTCCAGGAGAGCCGTAGGGAGACCAGCACCTTACAGAAATACAAACACAGACGCCTACCGTCATTCCGACCTCGCCGTCGAGGTCCAGCACGACCAACGCGATCCCGATTAAATTCGTCCCCCCGTCCCTTGTCCGATGATGTGCCAGCCCGCGCCGAAGCTGAGCACGTAGCTTTAAATTCCCCGTCTAATAATAATAATGATCCGATATTGATCCAGCCTGTCCCATCCTGCTGTCCTCCCGTCAGTGACGCCCTAAGCCGAGGTTCGTACCCCACAGGGGGTGCCCTTAGCGAGCGTTCACTTAGCTTTAATTTAGAATAGTTTGTTATAAGCCCCTGGCTGGAGGCCCTGAGAGTAGTTCTTAAGGCAGCCACAGGAAAGTCCGGTTAAGCAGTACGATCTTCTCTAAGATCAACTGCGAGATGCCATTTATAAAAAAAAAAAAAAAAAAAAAAAATGTCGGAACGACATTAAGTAGATTCTTTCGGCGCGCGCACTTCTGTACGCGTGTTTCGTTGTTTTCGTGAGTTGTTCTATAAACAAATCTTTCAATTATGTCTGGTCGCGGTAAAGGTGGCAAGGTGAAGGGAAAGGCAAAGTCCCGTTCCAACCGTGCTGGTCTCCAGTTCCCCGTGGGTCGTATTCACAGGCTGCTGCGTAACGGAAACTACGCCGAGCGCGTGGGTGCCGGCGCTCCTGTCTACTTGGCCGCCGTGATGGAGTATCTGGCTGCTGAGGTCCTCGAGTTGGCCGGCAACGCCGCGAGAGACAACAAGAAGACCAGGATCATCCCGCGTCATCTTCAATTGGCCATCCGCAACGACGAGGAGTTGAACAAGCTGCTCTCCGGTGTGACGATCGCTCAAGGTGGTGTGCTGCCGAACATCCAGGCCGTGCTACTGCCCAAGAAGACCGAGAAGAAGGCTTAAACGTGGTGCCGCGACGTTCAGACAGAACGTGGTGCTTCGTGCGAGTGCCCCCGCACGCGTACTTCGATATAATATTTATGACTATATATCTATTATGTCGGTTGCGCGATGCTCTCAGCTCGTATGCATACAAAACAAAAGGCCCTTTTCAGGGCCACAATATGATTCGTCAAATTAAAACAAAGACAATTTCTTTATAGGTGTTGTCGTCAAACAAAAACGTACCCCTACCTACTTAATGCTTAACGATTACAAGTAAGCTGAAACTATTATGTACATCATTATTGAACCGTAGTCACAATACCTACTTACTACCTACCACTCGGGTCATTCATTACACACAAAGTAGAGAGTTAGTACCTACCTCATATTGTAGTTTAATTTACTGAAAAAAAAAAAAAAATTATTGCTTTGCCCTCTCCTCACGAGTTAATTTATTAACAATATAATAATATTATGTAGTAGACCTTTAGGTAGGCAGTACAAAACGTTGTTGGGTTACCTACACTGTACCTAGTATGATAGAAATTAAGTATGATAGTTTTATACATCACTGCTGATAAGAACTGCTTATTTACACACAATACGAAATATCAAAATTTAAATTCATTATAAAAATAATATACACTACCTATTTCTAATGTAATTTTACATAGGTAGTTTTAGTTTTAATATTACCCTACTACCTACTGAGATGTAGTTTTTCTTTTTTTTTTTTACATTTTCAAAAATAATGACGAACACAAGCATCGCCCCGCCCCCTTCGTCTCCCTCCCGGGCATCCCCTCTCCCCGCGCGCTCGCTTCGGAGCGTTCTGATTGGTCCGCCGGTGCGTCGAATTTCTCATCGCTCGCCGCAACTGTGCGCCGCGAGCGTTAATATAAATACAACTGTTGAAACGGTTATGTTTTATACTGCGACTGAACTCCGTTTCGGTAGCACGTGTACTCGATAAATCCATAATGCCGCCCAAGACAAGTGGTAAAGCCGCCAAGAAGTCTGGCAAAGCCCAGAAGAATATCTCCAAGACCGACAAGAAGAAGAAGAAGCACAAGAGGAAGGAGAGTTACGCCATCTACATCTACAAGGTGCTGAAGCAGGTGCACCCCGACACCGGTATCTCCAGCAAGGCCATGTCTATCATGAACTCGTTCGTGAACGACATCTTCGAGCGCATCGCCGCCGAAGCTTCCCGTCTCGCCCACTACAACAAGAGATCGACCATCACGTCCAGGGAGGTGCAGACGTCCGTCAGGCTCCTGCTGCCCGGCGAGCTCGCCAAGCACGCCGTCAGTGAGGGCACCAAGGCCGTCACCAAATACACCAGCTCCAAGTAGAGAGCGGTCGGTAGGCTACCAAGAGCCGCCGACGCTCCGTCTCAACGCCGCCTCGTGTTTGTGTACAGTGTTAAATCCAGTGCGCTTGTTCGTGTGTCTGTCTTGTTGACTGTGGTGCGTGTTAATTGTGTCAGTGTCATCGTAATGTGCATACATACACACAAGTAGGTGGTACCTCCTACCCGCTGTGCGTCATGTATGTACGTACGAGACGCGCACGATGCACGTGCTACGAGCAAACAAACAGGCCGCGACAAACGTCTGGACGCGCACTCACAACGTGGGATGGCAGGAGTAAAAACAAAAGGCCCTTTTCAGGGCCACAAATATGTTCATGTGATAAATTCACGTTTCTTTAAATTTGATGCCAGTCAAAACGTTACTAACTAACTAACTACCTACCTACCTACCTACCTACCTACCTACCTACCTACACCTCTATATACATATTTCATTCAACAACAAATACAATATGCACAGGGCCTAAACGATAGCGTATTAAGATTGATTGCAAGTAAATGAGTAGTAGCAGGGCAGTCTTAACATGAAAAAGGCTTTAATAAGTTAGTTATATTATCATCATCAGTTATAATTATTATAAACACAATAATACAACAATAGGTACCTACATTTATTCTGTGTATGTACGAAAAATATAATGTATAGATAGGTATATTGTTTTCTTTGTTAATTCTTTATATACACTGCTAGAGAGAACGGTGTATTGTAAAAAAATAAAAAATAAATAAATATATATATAAGAAATAAATAAATAAATATATATATATATATAAATAAGTAAGTAAGTAACAGACATAGGTTTTAAAATAATTATTATTGAATTCATTGTTTAATTTTATAACAATTTTAGTTAGCTCGTTGTACTAAAGAGGGCGCGCAGGGGCGCGCGCGCTCCTGCCCGCTTAGTTGCTTTAGTATAAATAGTCCGAACGTGAACTCGCGATTTTATTCCGTCTCGTACGTTCGAAGTGTGTAGGTTCGCGCGCGTCCGTTGCGTGTATTTTCAGTTGATCTATTATTATTTATCTTTCGTTTCGTGTTTACAATGGCGCGTACTAAGCAGACCGCTCGTAAATCCACCGGTGGTAAGGCGCCGAGGAAACAGCTCGCCACCAAGGCTGCGCGCAAAAGCGCACCGGCCACCGGTGGCGTTAAGAAACCCCATCGCTACAGGCCCGGCACTGTGGCCCTCCGTGAGATTCGTCGCTACCAGAAGAGTACCGAACTGCTGATCCGCAAGCTTCCGTTCCAGCGTCTCGTGCGTGAGATCGCGCAGGACTTCAAGACCGATCTCCGTTTCCAGAGCTCCGCTGTTATGGCGCTGCAGGAGGCTAGCGAAGCTTATCTCGTCGGTCTCTTCGAAGACACCAACCTGTGCGCGATTCACGCGAAGCGCGTCACCATCATGCCCAAAGACATCCAGTTGGCGCGCAGGATCAGAGGCGAACGCGCTTAAACTGCTAACGTCACAATACACATCGCCCTCCACGTAGACTGCCTTCGTGCAGTGCAACGTGTCTGTGGCTGTGGCTGTGCGTTCACATAAAAGGCCCTTTTCAGGGCCACATATATATCGGATAATTAAATGTTTCTTTATATCAGACGTCACAAAAACGCTACCTACCTACCTACCTACCTACCTACCTACCTACCTACCTACATACATACATACATACATACAAAACGAAACAAACACCTAAGTAATACTAAACTTATAAGTAAATTACATAATTATACATAACAACAATGAATAAAGTCGAGAGAGAGAGAAAAACAGTCGCCCAATTTTTTCGTCATATTATAATGGATGATTTTAAAAAGTTAACGTTTCATGCCTATAGTATTTAGGCTACGATCGATCTATGATAATAATGTTGTGTATTATTATTATAACGGCATAGGTACTTTAGATACTTGGTTTTATTTATTTTAACTTTTTATGGGGGACGAAAAAAAAAAAAAAAAAAAAATATATATATATATCATGTAAGTTCTGTTTTAAGAGACAGACATCGTCCAATCAACGAGGAGCGCCTGCTCGCCTCGCCCCGCGCACCTCACGTCTCTGTTCCCCCCGCCCGCTGAGCTCCGCGTTTAGTATAAATATAACGCCCGACGGGCCAAATTTTTAAGTCAGTCGCTCGCGTCGTTCGTGTGCGCTATCTCGTGTCGAGTTTGTTATCGTGTTATTTTGAAACCCCACTGCAAAGAAGATGACCGGTCGCGGTAAGGGAGGAAAGGGTCTGGGAAAAGGAGGAGCCAAGCGTCACAGGAAGGTACTTCGTGATAACATCCAAGGTATCACGAAGCCCGCCATCCGTCGTCTGGCCCGCAGAGGCGGCGTGAAACGTATCTCCGGTCTGATCTACGAAGAGACTCGCGGTGTGCTTAAAGTGTTCCTAGAGAACGTCATTCGCGACGCCGTCACTTACACCGAGCACGCCAAGAGGAAGACCGTCACCGCCATGGACGTCGTCTACGCTCTGAAGCGCCAGGGTCGCACCCTGTACGGTTTCGGCGGTTAAACACCTGCTGCATGCCCCGCGTGTACGTGTTGCCTGCGCAACCAGCTCTACATACTGTGGTGGACGTGTGTGTGTTGTGTTTGTTGTGAACATAATCATACCGTTCAACCATACGTATGTAGACGCGCACATAAAAAAGGCCCTTTTCAGGGCCGCATATGATTCGATATTATTAAATATGTTTCTTGAGTGGAATTGTCCTAAAAACGTACCTCTACCTACCTACCTACCTACCTACTTACTTACATGTATGCAAGTACCTACCATTATTGTACTGCGAGTGACATTCATTCAATTCGTTACCAATACTCACTAGGCATCGTACCTACCTACCTACCTACCTACCTACCTACTTAGGTTTTGGAGTTTTTAATGAAATATCGTAATTATATTAATTATTAATATATCCGATTTATTGTTATCTTACAATTACCAACTTGCTTCCTTTAAACTTAAGTACTAAATTATAGTTGATGCTTGTTGTTGTTGTTGTTCTTCTACGTGTGAAAAGCCCATCGCCCGCCATTCACCGAGTGAGGTGTACTGTACAGTAGGTGGGTATACTGGAATTGAAAAATAAAAGCAAAACATTAGTAAATACTTACGTTGTAGAACATCTACCTACCTACTTACTTACCTACCTACCTACCTACCTACTCGTTTGATCGCCCCACGGTGCGCGTGCCGTATGTTTATGTCGCGTTGTTATTGCAATTTTGATCGCATCTAATGTGAAGATGTTTTTTTTTTTTTTTTTTGTTGTTTTTTATTTACGTGTCTTTTTTATTTCGCGTATCTTTAATAGTAATTATTTTATAATATAGGTACTTAAGTACCTAGCCGTATTACGGGCGGGCTGGCTGCTTACTGTGAAGAGAACGCGGTACACGGGCCGCCAGCCGCGCACGGTACTGGCGCGCCCGCCGAGCGGGAGTACGTCTATTGTCGTTTTACACACTGTTTAATACGCTTTCCGATGCGATTATACCGATCCGTGCACTGTCCACTCGTCGAAGGGCACTCTCGTCTTTTAATATTACTATATTAATAGGTTGCACGTCCTGGACGGAGTCGTCCGTCCTTAACAGTTCGGCGCTCGCGGTGTTTTACGACGCTTCACTTTTAGGTCGATAATACCTTCGCGAGACGGTGTGATATCGACGAAGTCCTGTCACCACACAAGCTCGATATCCTCCCTGTTGACGCGTCGACCTCGATCGCCACTAACTATCACTTTTATAGAGAAAATAACGATTTGAACACGACCCGACCTGCGCTTCGTACGCAGTCGCCAAAATAAAACACCGCCACGGGCTAAACGCGCACCTCACTCGCCCCGAATTCCCACACCCGCATCGTCAACTTCATGACCTATCCGAAACCGTTCAATCTCGTTGCACTCGGCGCCGTTAACCATTCTTTTTCTTTGTTTTATTAGATACGTGTTAGTGAAAACTTTCAAGCGTTCATACGAGAAAACGTCCCGCGACATCACGGCGCTCGTTACGGTAAAGTTCCGTCGTACCTAAGCGTACGTTTACGAAATTCGTAAAACCTATAAGTGGCGACATCTAAGTCTCTCTCTCTTTATACGTCTTATTATCGTCACTCCACTCGTGTTGTCAGTGTGAATTTATTAACTACTACTTAAAATACAATGGCAGATACCGCAGTCGCTACCGAGGCTCCCGCGCCCGCTACACCGGCGAAGAAGCAGGCGAGGCAGGCCGGCGGCGCCGGCGCCGCTAAGAAACCGAAGGCGAAGCCGACCCATCCCAAAACATCCGAGATGGTCAACAACGCCATCAAGGAGATGAAGGAGCGCAGCGGATCTTCCCTGCAGGCGATCAAGAAGTACATCGCCGCGCAGTACAAGGTCGACGCGGAGAAACTGGCTCCGTTCATCAGAAAATATCTGAAGAGCGCCGTCGAATCTGGTGCACTGATCCAGACCAAGGGCAAGGGTGCCTCCGGCTCCTTCAAGCTCGAGTCGAAATCGCACCACGCCAAGAAACCCGCCGGTGCCGCTGGAAAGGCCGCCGGCAAGGCGCCCGCCGCCGCCGCGAAGACGAAGAAGGCGACCGCCTCTGCGGCCGGCGCCAAGACCAAGAAGGCAGCGGCCGCCGCCGCCTCTGCCGCCTCCGGTTCACCTGCAAAGTCCAAGGCATCGGCAGCCGCCGCCGCCAAGGACAAGAAGGCCGCCGCCGCTAAGAAGAAGCCGGCACCCAAGAAGGCCGCCGCCCCCGCTAAGGCGAAGGGAGGCGCCGCTCCCAAAGCTAAGAAGACAGCGAAGCCGCCGACCAAGAAACCTAAAGCGCCTAAACCCAAGAAGGCTGCGGCTACACCCAAGTCGAAGCCGGCAGCCAAGAAAGCGTCCGCCGCTAAGAAGTAAGCTACGGTCGCGTTCGCGTTACACCGGCGACGGCGACGACGACGACGACAGCGGCGCAGAGTCGGCTGACCACGCCACCATCATCAATACAACACAACAACAACAACAGCAACAGCTGATGAGTGATAGTGACAAGTGTGCGTGCGCGTCTTACCTATCTTCAACCTACTGTGTGTGATGATGTTTTGTATAATACCTAATATTATAAACACACTGTAGAGAGAGGCGCGCGCGCGTGCTTTGTGCGTTTGTTTTCATCATCGTCCAACCGCGCGCACGCAGTACGTACGCGTCTATCGTCCTCGGGAAGGAGGGTGCGGAACGCGCTCGACGTGTCTCAAGCTCGTCACCAACGATTCATCGGAAGCAAGCAAGCAAGCAAGCAACTGAAGAAACCACGGACGACGGCACCGAGATGCTTAGCGCGCGTGCATGCGCTCACCACACCAAAAAGCCCTTTTCAGGGCTAACAATAATATCATGAATACGAACAGTATTCGTTTCTAAAACACAGAGAGTCAAAACGTTGTAAAATACCTAATAACATACGCACTTATATACATACACGAAATAACTCCTAAAATAATTTAGGTAGGTACCTATCTAAGTAGGAAATAAATAAATATATATTATATTTAAATAAATAAATAGATAGATAGATAGATACATACATACATACATACATACATACATACATACATACAAACATACTACACTGCACTATTTCAATATTCGACACTAGGTATGTTATTTATTAGTAGATTTCAGACTACACTACACTATAATTATAATAGCATACGGTTCATAGCACAACAATGTCGCTCGCCATACATTTATTTAGAACACGTTCATACTGGCGAGCTATATTTTTGTTTAAATGAAATCAGCTTAATACAAAATAACTTTGAATATATAAAAAAAAAAAAACAAAAAAAAAAAACACATACCTACCTAGGTATGTCATTTTTTTTTTTTTTTTTTTTTTTTTTTTTTTAAAAGGTCTTGGCTGGATTACTGATCATAATAATTTTTGTTTCATATTAATTAGATAAAAATGTACTTTCAAGTAATAAGCAATAATCGTGACAATTTATCAAATGATCAAAAATATCAGTTTATGCAGTGTAAGTGACGCCGCTCGCGCGCTTGCGCGTTTTGTGAATAAGTTTCGTTAGCTGTGCACCCCTCCCACTGACACAGCCACTCGCGGCGCGTATAAATACCACGGAATTCCGTGTCGGAACGACATTAAGTAGATTCTTTCGGCGCGCGCACTTCTGTACGCGTGTTTCGTTGTTTTCGTGAGTTGTTCTATAAACAAATCTTTCAATTATGTCTGGTCGCGGTAAAGGTGGCAAGGTGAAGGGAAAGGCAAAGTCCCGTTCCAACCGTGCTGGTCTCCAGTTCCCCGTGGGTCGTATTCACAGGCTGCTGCGTAACGGAAACTACGCCGAGCGCGTGGGTGCCGGCGCTCCTGTCTACTTGGCCGCCGTGATGGAGTATCTGGCTGCTGAGGTCCTCGAGTTGGCCGGCAACGCCGCGAGAGACAACAAGAAGACCAGGATCATCCCGCGTCATCTTCAATTGGCCATCCGCAACGACGAGGAGTTGAACAAGCTGCTCTCCGGTGTGACGATCGCTCAAGGTGGTGTGCTGCCGAACATCCAGGCCGTGCTACTGCCCAAGAAGACCGAGAAGAAGGCTTAAACGTGGTGCCGCGACGTTCAGACAGAACGTGGTGCTTCGTGCGAGTGCCCCCGCACGCGTACTTCGATATAATATTTATGACTATATATCTATTATGTCGGTTGCGCGATGCTCTCAGCTCGTATGCATACAAAACAAAAGGCCCTTTTCAGGGCCACAATATGATTCGTCAAATTAAAACAAAGACAATTTCTTTATAGGTGTTGTCGTCAAACAAAAACGTACCCCTACCTACTTAATGCTTAACGATTACAAGTAAGCTGAAACTATTATGTACATCATTATTGAACCGTAGTCACAATACCTACTTACTACCTACCACTCGGGTCATTCATTACACACAAAGTAGAGAGTTAGTACCTACCTCATATTGTAGTTTAATTTACTGAAAAAAAAAAAAAAATTATTGCTTTGCCCTCTCCTCACGAGTTAATTTATTAACAATATAATAATATTATGTAGTAGACCTTTAGGTAGGCAGTACAAAACGTTGTTGGGTTACCTACACTGTACCTAGTATGATAGAAATTAAGTATGATAGTTTTATACATCACTGCTGATAAGAACTGCTTATTTACACACAATACGAAATATCAAAATTTAAATTCATTATAAAAATAATATACACTACCTATTTCTAATGTAATTTTACATAGGTAGTTTTAGTTTTAATATTACCCTACTACCTACTGAGATGTAGTTTTTCTTTTTTTTTTTTACATTTTCAAAAATAATGACGAACACAAGCATCGCCCCGCCCCCTTCGTCTCCCTCCCGGGCATCCCCTCTCCCCGCGCGCTCGCTTCGGAGCGTTCTGATTGGTCCGCCGGTGCGTCGAATTTCTCATCGCTCGCCGCAACTGTGCGCCGCGAGCGTTAATATAAATACAACTGTTGAAACGGTTATGTTTTATACTGCGACTGAACTCCGTTTCGGTAGCACGTGTACTCGATAAATCCATAATGCCGCCCAAGACAAGTGGTAAAGCCGCCAAGAAGTCTGGCAAAGCCCAGAAGAATATCTCCAAGACCGACAAGAAGAAGAAGAAGCACAAGAGGAAGGAGAGTTACGCCATCTACATCTACAAGGTGCTGAAGCAGGTGCACCCCGACACCGGTATCTCCAGCAAGGCCATGTCTATCATGAACTCGTTCGTGAACGACATCTTCGAGCGCATCGCCGCCGAAGCTTCCCGTCTCGCCCACTACAACAAGAGATCGACCATCACGTCCAGGGAGGTGCAGACGTCCGTCAGGCTCCTGCTGCCCGGCGAGCTCGCCAAGCACGCCGTCAGTGAGGGCACCAAGGCCGTCACCAAATACACCAGCTCCAAGTAGAGAGCGGTCGGTAGGCTACCAAGAGCCGCCGACGCTCCGTCTCAACGCCGCCTCGTGTTTGTGTACAGTGTTAAATCCAGTGCGCTTGTTCGTGTGTCTGTCTTGTTGACTGTGGTGCGTGTTAATTGTGTCAGTGTCATCGTAATGTGCATACATACACACAAGTAGGTGGTACCTCCTACCCGCTGTGCGTCATGTATGTACGTACGAGACGCGCACGATGCACGTGCTACGAGCAAACAAACAGGCCGCGACAAACGTCTGGACGCGCACTCACAACGTGGGATGGCAGGAGTAAAAACAAAAGGCCCTTTTCAGGGCCACAAATATGTTCATGTGATAAATTCACGTTTCTTTAAATTTGATGCCAGTCAAAACGTTACTAACTAACTAACTACCTACCTACCTACCTACCTACCTACCTACCTACCTACACCTCTATATACATATTTCATTCAACAACAAATACAATATGCACAGGGCCTAAACGATAGCGTATTAAGATTGATTGCAAGTAAATGAGTAGTAGCAGGGCAGTCTTAACATGAAAAAGGCTTTAATAAGTTAGTTATATTATCATCATCAGTTATAATTATTATAAACACAATAATACAACAATAGGTACCTACATTTATTCTGTGTATGTACGAAAAATATAATGTATAGATAGGTATATTGTTTTCTTTGTTAATTCTTTATATACACTGCTAGAGAGAACGGTGTATTGTAAAAAAATAAAAAATAAATAAATATATATATAAGAAATAAATAAATAAATATATATATATATATAAATAAGTAAGTAAGTAACAGACATAGGTTTTAAAATAATTATTATTGAATTCATTGTTTAATTTTATAACAATTTTAGTTAGCTCGTTGTACTAAAGAGGGCGCGCAGGGGCGCGCGCGCTCCTGCCCGCTTAGTTGCTTTAGTATAAATAGTCCGAACGTGAACTCGCGATTTTATTCCGTCTCGTACGTTCGAAGTGTGTAGGTTCGCGCGCGTCCGTTGCGTGTATTTTCAGTTGATCTATTATTATTTATCTTTCGTTTCGTGTTTACAATGGCGCGTACTAAGCAGACCGCTCGTAAATCCACCGGTGGTAAGGCGCCGAGGAAACAGCTCGCCACCAAGGCTGCGCGCAAAAGCGCACCGGCCACCGGTGGCGTTAAGAAACCCCATCGCTACAGGCCCGGCACTGTGGCCCTCCGTGAGATTCGTCGCTACCAGAAGAGTACCGAACTGCTGATCCGCAAGCTTCCGTTCCAGCGTCTCGTGCGTGAGATCGCGCAGGACTTCAAGACCGATCTCCGTTTCCAGAGCTCCGCTGTTATGGCGCTGCAGGAGGCTAGCGAAGCTTATCTCGTCGGTCTCTTCGAAGACACCAACCTGTGCGCGATTCACGCGAAGCGCGTCACCATCATGCCCAAAGACATCCAGTTGGCGCGCAGGATCAGAGGCGAACGCGCTTAAACTGCTAACGTCACAATACACATCGCCCTCCACGTAGACTGCCTTCGTGCAGTGCAACGTGTCTGTGGCTGTGGCTGTGCGTTCACATAAAAGGCCCTTTTCAGGGCCACATATATATCGGATAATTAAATGTTTCTTTATATCAGACGTCACAAAAACGCTACCTACCTACCTACCTACCTACCTACCTACCTACCTACCTACATACATACATACATACATACAAAACGAAACAAACACCTAAGTAATACTAAACTTATAAGTAAATTACATAATTATACATAACAACAATGAATAAAGTCGAGAGAGAGAGAAAAACAGTCGCCCAATTTTTTCGTCATATTATAATGGATGATTTTAAAAAGTTAACGTTTCATGCCTATAGTATTTAGGCTACGATCGATCTATGATAATAATGTTGTGTATTATTATTATAACGGCATAGGTACTTTAGATACTTGGTTTTATTTATTTTAACTTTTTATGGGGGACGAAAAAAAAAAAAAAAAAAAAATATATATATATATCATGTAAGTTCTGTTTTAAGAGACAGACATCGTCCAATCAACGAGGAGCGCCTGCTCGCCTCGCCCCGCGCACCTCACGTCTCTGTTCCCCCCGCCCGCTGAGCTCCGCGTTTAGTATAAATATAACGCCCGACGGGCCAAATTTTTAAGTCAGTCGCTCGCGTCGTTCGTGTGCGCTATCTCGTGTCGAGTTTGTTATCGTGTTATTTTGAAACCCCACTGCAAAGAAGATGACCGGTCGCGGTAAGGGAGGAAAGGGTCTGGGAAAAGGAGGAGCCAAGCGTCACAGGAAGGTACTTCGTGATAACATCCAAGGTATCACGAAGCCCGCCATCCGTCGTCTGGCCCGCAGAGGCGGCGTGAAACGTATCTCCGGTCTGATCTACGAAGAGACTCGCGGTGTGCTTAAAGTGTTCCTAGAGAACGTCATTCGCGACGCCGTCACTTACACCGAGCACGCCAAGAGGAAGACCGTCACCGCCATGGACGTCGTCTACGCTCTGAAGCGCCAGGGTCGCACCCTGTACGGTTTCGGCGGTTAAACACCTGCTGCATGCCCCGCGTGTACGTGTTGCCTGCGCAACCAGCTCTACATACTGTGGTGGACGTGTGTGTGTTGTGTTTGTTGTGAACATAATCATACCGTTCAACCATACGTATGTAGACGCGCACATAAAAAAGGCCCTTTTCAGGGCCGCATATGATTCGATATTATTAAATATGTTTCTTGAGTGGAATTGTCCTAAAAACGTACCTCTACCTACCTACCTACCTACCTACTTACTTACATGTATGCAAGTACCTACCATTATTGTACTGCGAGTGACATTCATTCAATTCGTTACCAATACTCACTAGGCATCGTACCTACCTACCTACCTACCTACCTACCTACTTAGGTTTTGGAGTTTTTAATGAAATATCGTAATTATATTAATTATTAATATATCCGATTTATTGTTATCTTACAATTACCAACTTGCTTCCTTTAAACTTAAGTACTAAATTATAGTTGATGCTTGTTGTTGTTGTTGTTCTTCTACGTGTGAAAAGCCCATCGCCCGCCATTCACCGAGTGAGGTGTACTGTACAGTAGGTGGGTATACTGGAATTGAAAAATAAAAGCAAAACATTAGTAAATACTTACGTTGTAGAACATCTACCTACCTACTTACTTACCTACCTACCTACCTACCTACTCGTTTGATCGCCCCACGGTGCGCGTGCCGTATGTTTATGTCGCGTTGTTATTGCAATTTTGATCGCATCTAATGTGAAGATGTTTTTTTTTTTTTTTTTTGTTGTTTTTTATTTACGTGTCTTTTTTATTTCGCGTATCTTTAATAGTAATTATTTTATAATATAGGTACTTAAGTACCTAGCCGTATTACGGGCGGGCTGGCTGCTTACTGTGAAGAGAACGCGGTACACGGGCCGCCAGCCGCGCACGGTACTGGCGCGCCCGCCGAGCGGGAGTACGTCTATTGTCGTTTTACACACTGTTTAATACGCTTTCCGATGCGATTATACCGATCCGTGCACTGTCCACTCGTCGAAGGGCACTCTCGTCTTTTAATATTACTATATTAATAGGTTGCACGTCCTGGACGGAGTCGTCCGTCCTTAACAGTTCGGCGCTCGCGGTGTTTTACGACGCTTCACTTTTAGGTCGATAATACCTTCGCGAGACGGTGTGATATCGACGAAGTCCTGTCACCACACAAGCTCGATATCCTCCCTGTTGACGCGTCGACCTCGATCGCCACTAACTATCACTTTTATAGAGAAAATAACGATTTGAACACGACCCGACCTGCGCTTCGTACGCAGTCGCCAAAATAAAACACCGCCACGGGCTAAACGCGCACCTCACTCGCCCCGAATTCCCACACCCGCATCGTCAACTTCATGACCTATCCGAAACCGTTCAATCTCGTTGCACTCGGCGCCGTTAACCATTCTTTTTCTTTGTTTTATTAGATACGTGTTAGTGAAAACTTTCAAGCGTTCATACGAGAAAACGTCCCGCGACATCACGGCGCTCGTTACGGTAAAGTTCCGTCGTACCTAAGCGTACGTTTACGAAATTCGTAAAACCTATAAGTGGCGACATCTAAGTCTCTCTCTCTTTATACGTCTTATTATCGTCACTCCACTCGTGTTGTCAGTGTGAATTTATTAACTACTACTTAAAATACAATGGCAGATACCGCAGTCGCTACCGAGGCTCCCGCGCCCGCTACACCGGCGAAGAAGCAGGCGAGGCAGGCCGGCGGCGCCGGCGCCGCTAAGAAACCGAAGGCGAAGCCGACCCATCCCAAAACATCCGAGATGGTCAACAACGCCATCAAGGAGATGAAGGAGCGCAGCGGATCTTCCCTGCAGGCGATCAAGAAGTACATCGCCGCGCAGTACAAGGTCGACGCGGAGAAACTGGCTCCGTTCATCAGAAAATATCTGAAGAGCGCCGTCGAATCTGGTGCACTGATCCAGACCAAGGGCAAGGGTGCCTCCGGCTCCTTCAAGCTCGAGTCGAAATCGCACCACGCCAAGAAACCCGCCGGTGCCGCTGGAAAGGCCGCCGGCAAGGCGCCCGCCGCCGCCGCGAAGACGAAGAAGGCGACCGCCTCTGCGGCCGGCGCCAAGACCAAGAAGGCAGCGGCCGCCGCCGCCTCTGCCGCCTCCGGTTCACCTGCAAAGTCCAAGGCATCGGCAGCCGCCGCCGCCAAGGACAAGAAGGCCGCCGCCGCTAAGAAGAAGCCGGCACCCAAGAAGGCCGCCGCCCCCGCTAAGGCGAAGGGAGGCGCCGCTCCCAAAGCTAAGAAGACAGCGAAGCCGCCGACCAAGAAACCTAAAGCGCCTAAACCCAAGAAGGCTGCGGCTACACCCAAGTCGAAGCCGGCAGCCAAGAAAGCGTCCGCCGCTAAGAAGTAAGCTACGGTCGCGTTCGCGTTACACCGGCGACGGCGACGACGACGACGACAGCGGCGCAGAGTCGGCTGACCACGCCACCATCATCAATACAACACAACAACAACAACAGCAACAGCTGATGAGTGATAGTGACAAGTGTGCGTGCGCGTCTTACCTATCTTCAACCTACTGTGTGTGATGATGTTTTGTATAATACCTAATATTATAAACACACTGTAGAGAGAGGCGCGCGCGCGTGCTTTGTGCGTTTGTTTTCATCATCGTCCAACCGCGCGCACGCAGTACGTACGCGTCTATCGTCCTCGGGAAGGAGGGTGCGGAACGCGCTCGACGTGTCTCAAGCTCGTCACCAACGATTCATCGGAAGCAAGCAAGCAAGCAAGCAACTGAAGAAACCACGGACGACGGCACCGAGATGCTTAGCGCGCGTGCATGCGCTCACCACACCAAAAAGCCCTTTTCAGGGCTAACAATAATATCATGAATACGAACAGTATTCGTTTCTAAAACACAGAGAGTCAAAACGTTGTAAAATACCTAATAACATACGCACTTATATACATACACGAAATAACTCCTAAAATAATTTAGGTAGGTACCTATCTAAGTAGGAAATAAATAAATATATATTATATTTAAATAAATAAATAGATAGATAGATAGATACATACATACATACATACATACATACATACATACATACAAACATACTACACTGCACTATTTCAATATTCGACACTAGGTATGTTATTTATTAGTAGATTTCAGACTACACTACACTATAATTATAATAGCATACGGTTCATAGCACAACAATGTCGCTCGCCATACATTTATTTAGAACACGTTCATACTGGCGAGCTATATTTTTGTTTAAATGAAATCAGCTTAATACAAAATAACTTTGAATATATAAAAAAAAAAAAACAAAAAAAAAAAACACATACCTACCTAGGTATGTCATTTTTTTTTTTTTTTTTTTTTTTTTTTTTTTAAAAGGTCTTGGCTGGATTACTGATCATAATAATTTTTGTTTCATATTAATTAGATAAAAATGTACTTTCAAGTAATAAGCAATAATCGTGACAATTTATCAAATGATCAAAAATATCAGTTTATGCAGTGTAAGTGACGCCGCTCGCGCGCTTGCGCGTTTTGTGAATAAGTTTCGTTAGCTGTGCACCCCTCCCACTGACACAGCCACTCGCGGCGCGTATAAATACCACGGAATTCCGTGTCGGAACGACATTAAGTAGATTCTTTCGGCGCGCGCACTTCTGTACGCGTGTTTCGTTGTTTTCGTGAGTTGTTCTATAAACAAATCTTTCAATTATGTCTGGTCGCGGTAAAGGTGGCAAGGTGAAGGGAAAGGCAAAGTCCCGTTCCAACCGTGCTGGTCTCCAGTTCCCCGTGGGTCGTATTCACAGGCTGCTGCGTAACGGAAACTACGCCGAGCGCGTGGGTGCCGGCGCTCCTGTCTACTTGGCCGCCGTGATGGAGTATCTGGCTGCTGAGGTCCTCGAGTTGGCCGGCAACGCCGCGAGAGACAACAAGAAGACCAGGATCATCCCGCGTCATCTTCAATTGGCCATCCGCAACGACGAGGAGTTGAACAAGCTGCTCTCCGGTGTGACGATCGCTCAAGGTGGTGTGCTGCCGAACATCCAGGCCGTGCTACTGCCCAAGAAGACCGAGAAGAAGGCTTAAACGTGGTGCCGCGACGTTCAGACAGAACGTGGTGCTTCGTGCGAGTGCCCCCGCACGCGTACTTCGATATAATATTTATGACTATATATCTATTATGTCGGTTGCGCGATGCTCTCAGCTCGTATGCATACAAAACAAAAGGCCCTTTTCAGGGCCACAATATGATTCGTCAAATTAAAACAAAGACAATTTCTTTATAGGTGTTGTCGTCAAACAAAAACGTACCCCTACCTACTTAATGCTTAACGATTACAAGTAAGCTGAAACTATTATGTACATCATTATTGAACCGTAGTCACAATACCTACTTACTACCTACCACTCGGGTCATTCATTACACACAAAGTAGAGAGTTAGTACCTACCTCATATTGTAGTTTAATTTACTGAAAAAAAAAAAAAAATTATTGCTTTGCCCTCTCCTCACGAGTTAATTTATTAACAATATAATAATATTATGTAGTAGACCTTTAGGTAGGCAGTACAAAACGTTGTTGGGTTACCTACACTGTACCTAGTATGATAGAAATTAAGTATGATAGTTTTATACATCACTGCTGATAAGAACTGCTTATTTACACACAATACGAAATATCAAAATTTAAATTCATTATAAAAATAATATACACTACCTATTTCTAATGTAATTTTACATAGGTAGTTTTAGTTTTAATATTACCCTACTACCTACTGAGATGTAGTTTTTCTTTTTTTTTTTTACATTTTCAAAAATAATGACGAACACAAGCATCGCCCCGCCCCCTTCGTCTCCCTCCCGGGCATCCCCTCTCCCCGCGCGCTCGCTTCGGAGCGTTCTGATTGGTCCGCCGGTGCGTCGAATTTCTCATCGCTCGCCGCAACTGTGCGCCGCGAGCGTTAATATAAATACAACTGTTGAAACGGTTATGTTTTATACTGCGACTGAACTCCGTTTCGGTAGCACGTGTACTCGATAAATCCATAATGCCGCCCAAGACAAGTGGTAAAGCCGCCAAGAAGTCTGGCAAAGCCCAGAAGAATATCTCCAAGACCGACAAGAAGAAGAAGAAGCACAAGAGGAAGGAGAGTTACGCCATCTACATCTACAAGGTGCTGAAGCAGGTGCACCCCGACACCGGTATCTCCAGCAAGGCCATGTCTATCATGAACTCGTTCGTGAACGACATCTTCGAGCGCATCGCCGCCGAAGCTTCCCGTCTCGCCCACTACAACAAGAGATCGACCATCACGTCCAGGGAGGTGCAGACGTCCGTCAGGCTCCTGCTGCCCGGCGAGCTCGCCAAGCACGCCGTCAGTGAGGGCACCAAGGCCGTCACCAAATACACCAGCTCCAAGTAGAGAGCGGTCGGTAGGCTACCAAGAGCCGCCGACGCTCCGTCTCAACGCCGCCTCGTGTTTGTGTACAGTGTTAAATCCAGTGCGCTTGTTCGTGTGTCTGTCTTGTTGACTGTGGTGCGTGTTAATTGTGTCAGTGTCATCGTAATGTGCATACATACACACAAGTAGGTGGTACCTCCTACCCGCTGTGCGTCATGTATGTACGTACGAGACGCGCACGATGCACGTGCTACGAGCAAACAAACAGGCCGCGACAAACGTCTGGACGCGCACTCACAACGTGGGATGGCAGGAGTAAAAACAAAAGGCCCTTTTCAGGGCCACAAATATGTTCATGTGATAAATTCACGTTTCTTTAAATTTGATGCCAGTCAAAACGTTACTAACTAACTAACTACCTACCTACCTACCTACCTACCTACCTACCTACCTACACCTCTATATACATATTTCATTCAACAACAAATACAATATGCACAGGGCCTAAACGATAGCGTATTAAGATTGATTGCAAGTAAATGAGTAGTAGCAGGGCAGTCTTAACATGAAAAAGGCTTTAATAAGTTAGTTATATTATCATCATCAGTTATAATTATTATAAACACAATAATACAACAATAGGTACCTACATTTATTCTGTGTATGTACGAAAAATATAATGTATAGATAGGTATATTGTTTTCTTTGTTAATTCTTTATATACACTGCTAGAGAGAACGGTGTATTGTAAAAAAATAAAAAATAAATAAATATATATATAAGAAATAAATAAATAAATATATATATATATATAAATAAGTAAGTAAGTAACAGACATAGGTTTTAAAATAATTATTATTGAATTCATTGTTTAATTTTATAACAATTTTAGTTAGCTCGTTGTACTAAAGAGGGCGCGCAGGGGCGCGCGCGCTCCTGCCCGCTTAGTTGCTTTAGTATAAATAGTCCGAACGTGAACTCGCGATTTTCCCCGCGGTGCTCACCCCCACCGCCCTGACCCCTCTTACCCCCGCTCCATCCTCGAGTCAGGATGCCCCCATGCCCCCGGCTCCCTCTGCTTCTGGCACCCAGAAGAAGAAGATCCCCCCCCCTCCCCCTGTCTATATCCAGGACAAGGCGAAGTGGACCGATATCTCCAAGTGGTGCTGCGATCAAAAGATCGCTTACACCAGCGCCCGCAATACCCAACAGGGTATCAAGGTGACCATCCCGACGTCGAAAGACTATCGGGACATCACCCGACTCCTCCGTTCCAGAGGTGTGGCATTCCACACCTTCTCCCTCCCCGAGGAGAAACAGACTCGCGTGGTGATCAAAAGGATCCCACGTGAAATCCCTTCCGCCGACATTAAGGATGACTTAATGTTACAGGGCATCCCTGTCGACGAAGTCCACCGCATGCACCGCGCCCGCAGTGGCGAGGCATTCGACATGGTCCTCGTGGTTTGTCCCCCCACCGAGGCTCGCATCCACCCGATATTCAATGTCAAAGCCATCTGCAACCTGACGGGCTTTGACATTGAAAAGCCACACAAAAACTCCACGATCGGGCAGTGCCACCGCTGTCAACTTTACGGGCACTCGCAAAAGCATTGCTATGCTAAGCCCAGGTGCGTCAAGTGCCTGGGTGAGCACGGCACTGCGGACTGCACCCGCCCTAAAGACCGCTCGCTCTGCACGGAGCCTCCCAGCTGCGTGCTCTGCGGGCAGACAGGGCATCCCGCTAATTACAGAGGCTGCCCCAAAGCCCCCAAGGCTCCCTCCTCCAAGCTGGCAAAGCGCTCTGACGCTCGCCAGCAGAGGGAAGCTCCCTCGACCTACAAGGCTCCCTCCGCACAAATTCCAGCAAGGCTTAGCCCCCAGAGGCCTAGCCCCTGGAATCAGCTGCAACATCAGCTGGCATTCCCCTCCATGGGTACTCCCAAACCCCAACCCCCCCCCTCCCGCATCCCCCCACTCATGGACCCCCGTATTCGCGCCCCAGCGCCTCTCATTCAGCCGCTTCCTGCTCCGGCAGCAGCTCGCCCCCCCCCTCCCCCTCCCCCCGCGGCCTCACTCGACCCCTTCTCGGTGATCACCACGTCTTACATGACGTTTTTCACCCCTCGCGCTAGGCAAATGGCCGACGAGATCGTCGCTGCCAGGAATGCCAATGACGTGATGAGGATCCCCCAAATTTTCAACGCGTACCCGGAGATTACGCAAGCCATGTCCTCCCTCGCTAACCCATCTACCCCCCATTATGGATAATACACCCGTAGCTAGGTTCAAACCCCGATCCCTTAACTTAGGCTTCTTCAATGCCAACGGCATTAACGGTCAAAGAGATGAGATCGCGGAATTCCTCCGCGACCATCAGATAGATATCCTGCTAGTTCAGGAAACCTTCCTCAAACCCCGTAGGCGTAACCCATCCATAGCGAACTATCGCATAGTTCGCAATGATAGGACTCGCTGTCACAGAGGCGGCACCCTCATCTATTATAAAAAGGAGCTCTATTGTATCCCGATGGATCCTCCTGCCCTCGCTCAAATAGAAGTCTCTGTTTGCCGCCTAGGCATGACTGGCCATCAGCCGATCACCCTAGTCTCTGCCTACCTCCCTCCCCGCACCCCAGCAGCAGAGAATCCCCATGAGATCTCCAACGATCTCTCTTCCTTACTAGGCATGAGTGACTCCGTTATTATAGCGGGCGATCTCAATGCCAAACATCCGGCTTGGAATAGTTCCAAATCTTCCTTCAGAGGTCGACTCTTACTCGACCTGTCTAATACTATGAACTTTGACGTCATCGCCCCGATGACTCACACTCACTTTCCCCATGACCCCAACCATTCCCCAGATGTCCTAGACACGGCGCTCCTTAAGAACGTCAACCTTAGGTTAAACTCAATAGAAACGGTGCAAGAGCTTACCTCTGACCACCGTCCAGTTGTCATGAAACTGGCCCCCCGCATAGGTCTCCCCGACCCCACTCAGCCCCCGGCCACCAGAAAGGTCACGGACTGGAGGAAAGTAGGCGAACTGCTGAAATCCAACACGTCCCCCCAGCTAGACTCAATCCCCGAGCAGTTCGACTCTGCCGCGGACACAGTGGCCGCGATCGACTCGCTCACGGACCACGTACAAACGGTTTTGAACGATTGTTCAAGGCAAGTTCCAGCGGAGGATAACTTCCGCTTCAAATTGCCGGCCGATGTACGTGATCTGATGACCGAGAAGAACGCGGCCACCCGTGCCTACAGCAACTTTCCCTGCCCCGCTAACAAATCTCACATGCGTTACTTACAACGTAAAGTAAGTTCTCGCATCGCTGAGCTGCGTGAAGCGGGCTGGGATAAGACGCTCAGCGACCTAGAACCGACTCACCTAGCTTTCTGGCAGCTCCAGAGGAAACTCCGGTCCCAACAGAGCGCCGCCATGCCCCCACTTGTCCGCCCAGACAGGACCATAGCTTTCGATGACGTCGACAAGGCCGAATGCCTAGCCGACAGTCTCGAGGCTCAATGCTCACCTAGCCTATTGCCAGTAGACCAAGCGCATCTCACTGAGATAGACGCTGAAGTCGAACGCAGACTCGCTCAACCCCCCGTAGAGGACCCTGACGATCCTCTGCCCCCCGTCACCCCTGACGAGGTGCACGAGATCATCAAGGGTCTTAAAGTCCGCAAAGCCCCCGGTTCAGATGGTCTCACTAATAGAGTGGTCCAACTATTCCCAGCCCACTTGATAATGCTGTTGACCATCATCTTCAATGGTGCTCTCAACAACAACATCTTCCCCCAAACGTGGAAGGAAGCCACGGTCATAGGTATCCCTAAACCCGGCAAGCCCAAGAGCGAGCCCTCTAGCTACCGCCCCATCAGTCTGCTCAAGGTACTCGGAAAGATCTACGAGAGGCTTATTTATAAGCGTCTCAGAGACTTTGCCGAGACCAAGGGCCTCATACCGAATGAACAGTTCGGGTTCCGCACCCAACACTGCAGCATCCACCAGGCCCACCGCATAGTCGAGCATATAAGCGAAAGCTTCATGCGAGGCTCATTAGTCGGTGCGGTCTTCTTCGATATAGCGAAGGCTTTCGACAAAGTCTGGCACAACGGCTTAATATACAAGCTGTACCAACTCGGTGTGCCTGATCGTCTCGTGCTCATCTTACGAGACTTTCTGTCGAACCGCACCTTCCGCTACCGCATAGAGGGCGCCCTGTCCTCCCCCCGACCCATTCGTGCAGGTGTCCCACAGGGTTCTGTCATCTCCCCGCTCATCTTCACGCTGTTCACCAGCGATATCCCAAAGAGTAAGAAGGCACAGTTGGCTCTGTTCGCAGACGATACGGCCATCTACTCCAAGGGCCGTTGCCCCGATGCGATTCACCACACTCTCCAGGCCTCTGTCGACAAGCTCGGCGAATGGTTCAGGAAGTGGCGAATCGAAGTCAATCCCGACAAAAGTCAGGCGGTACTATTCTCCAAGCCGCGTAGGCTCCCCCCCCTCCCCGAGCCCCTCACCATGTTCGGCAAGCCGATCCCTTGGGAGAAGCAAGCCAAATACTTGGGTGTCGTCCTCGATAATCACCTCAATTTCAAAGAGCACATAAAGCAGGTCCGTTCGCGGGCCGCTTTCGCTCTAGGTAGGCTCCACTCCATCCTAAATGCAAAAAGCAAATTGTCACTTAGGTGCAAATTGCGCATTTACACGGCATGCATCCGCCCGATCATGACATATGCATGTGTCGTATTTGCCCACGCTGGGCCCCATCACATCCATAGGTTACAAGCCCTCCAAAACCGATTCCTCCGTAAAGCTACGGGTGCCCCATACTACGTCCGAAACGTAGCCCTCCACCTCGATCTTAAAATCCCCACCATAGCCCAATTCATGAAACGCCTTTCCAAGCGTTTCTTTGACTCTGCCGCCAAGCACCGCAACCCCCTGGTTGTGAAGGCGGCCAACTATATCCCCTCTCGCATTAGTCGTACTCGCCGTCCGAGGCACGCACTGACCGACCCCGACGACCCCATAACTCTCCTCCAGGAGAGTAATAGGGCCACTAGTACGGTTCTTAAAACCAAACGTCGTCCGACATTCCGACCTCGCCGTCGAGGTCCTCCGCGATCGCGACCGCGACCCCAATCCGATCAGACTCCTCCCCCCCGACCCTTGCCAGACGACCCGACGCCAGCCCGGGCTGACGTAGTGCCGTCAGTAGTCTTAAACTCCCCGATCCAGCCTGTCCCGACTTGCTGCCCTCCCACCAGCGACGCCCTAAGCCGAGGTCCGTACCCCGCAGGGGGTGCCCTTAGCGAGCAGTCGCTTAGTTTTAGTTAGTTTTAGTTTTTATGCCCCTGGCTGGAGGCTTTAAGTTAGCTTAGAGCATCTCCGCAGGACAGTCCGGTTAAGTAGTCAATACCTTAGTGGTAAAACTATGAGATGCCATTCCAAAAAAAAAAAAAAAAAAAACTCGCGATTTTATTCCGTCTCGTACGTTCGAAGTGTGTAGGTTCGCGCGCGTCCGTTGCGTGTATTTTCAGTTGATCTATTATTATTTATCTTTCGTTTCGTGTTTACAATGGCGCGTACTAAGCAGACCGCTCGTAAATCCACCGGTGGTAAGGCGCCGAGGAAACAGCTCGCCACCAAGGCTGCGCGCAAAAGCGCACCGGCCACCGGTGGCGTTAAGAAACCCCATCGCTACAGGCCCGGCACTGTGGCCCTCCGTGAGATTCGTCGCTACCAGAAGAGTACCGAACTGCTGATCCGCAAGCTTCCGTTCCAGCGTCTCGTGCGTGAGATCGCGCAGGACTTCAAGACCGATCTCCGTTTCCAGAGCTCCGCTGTTATGGCGCTGCAGGAGGCTAGCGAAGCTTATCTCGTCGGTCTCTTCGAAGACACCAACCTGTGCGCGATTCACGCGAAGCGCGTCACCATCATGCCCAAAGACATCCAGTTGGCGCGCAGGATCAGAGGCGAACGCGCTTAAACTGCTAACGTCACAATACACATCGCCCTCCACGTAGACTGCCTTCGTGCAGTGCAACGTGTCTGTGGCTGTGGCTGTGCGTTCACATAAAAGGCCCTTTTCAGGGCCACATATATATCGGATAATTAAATGTTTCTTTATATCAGACGTCACAAAAACGCTACCTACCTACCTACCTACCTACCTACCTACCTACCTACCTACATACATACATACATACATACAAAACGAAACAAACACCTAAGTAATACTAAACTTATAAGTAAATTACATAATTATACATAACAACAATGAATAAAGTCGAGAGAGAGAGAAAAACAGTCGCCCAATTTTTTCGTCATATTATAATGGATGATTTTAAAAAGTTAACGTTTCATGCCTATAGTATTTAGGCTACGATCGATCTATGATAATAATGTTGTGTATTATTATTATAACGGCATAGGTACTTTAGATACTTGGTTTTATTTATTTTAACTTTTTATGGGGGACGAAAAAAAAAAAAAAAAAAAAATATATATATATATCATGTAAGTTCTGTTTTAAGAGACAGACATCGTCCAATCAACGAGGAGCGCCTGCTCGCCTCGCCCCGCGCACCTCACGTCTCTGTTCCCCCCGCCCGCTGAGCTCCGCGTTTAGTATAAATATAACGCCCGACGGGCCAAATTTTTAAGTCAGTCGCTCGCGTCGTTCGTGTGCGCTATCTCGTGTCGAGTTTGTTATCGTGTTATTTTGAAACCCCACTGCAAAGAAGATGACCGGTCGCGGTAAGGGAGGAAAGGGTCTGGGAAAAGGAGGAGCCAAGCGTCACAGGAAGGTACTTCGTGATAACATCCAAGGTATCACGAAGCCCGCCATCCGTCGTCTGGCCCGCAGAGGCGGCGTGAAACGTATCTCCGGTCTGATCTACGAAGAGACTCGCGGTGTGCTTAAAGTGTTCCTAGAGAACGTCATTCGCGACGCCGTCACTTACACCGAGCACGCCAAGAGGAAGACCGTCACCGCCATGGACGTCGTCTACGCTCTGAAGCGCCAGGGTCGCACCCTGTACGGTTTCGGCGGTTAAACACCTGCTGCATGCCCCGCGTGTACGTGTTGCCTGCGCAACCAGCTCTACATACTGTGGTGGACGTGTGTGTGTTGTGTTTGTTGTGAACATAATCATACCGTTCAACCATACGTATGTAGACGCGCACATAAAAAAGGCCCTTTTCAGGGCCGCATATGATTCGATATTATTAAATATGTTTCTTGAGTGGAATTGTCCTAAAAACGTACCTCTACCTACCTACCTACCTACCTACTTACTTACATGTATGCAAGTACCTACCATTATTGTACTGCGAGTGACATTCATTCAATTCGTTACCAATACTCACTAGGCATCGTACCTACCTACCTACCTACCTACCTACCTACTTAGGTTTTGGAGTTTTTAATGAAATATCGTAATTATATTAATTATTAATATATCCGATTTATTGTTATCTTACAATTACCAACTTGCTTCCTTTAAACTTAAGTACTAAATTATAGTTGATGCTTGTTGTTGTTGTTGTTCTTCTACGTGTGAAAAGCCCATCGCCCGCCATTCACCGAGTGAGGTGTACTGTACAGTAGGTGGGTATACTGGAATTGAAAAATAAAAGCAAAACATTAGTAAATACTTACGTTGTAGAACATCTACCTACCTACTTACTTACCTACCTACCTACCTACCTACTCGTTTGATCGCCCCACGGTGCGCGTGCCGTATGTTTATGTCGCGTTGTTATTGCAATTTTGATCGCATCTAATGTGAAGATGTTTTTTTTTTTTTTTTTTGTTGTTTTTTATTTACGTGTCTTTTTTATTTCGCGTATCTTTAATAGTAATTATTTTATAATATAGGTACTTAAGTACCTAGCCGTATTACGGGCGGGCTGGCTGCTTACTGTGAAGAGAACGCGGTACACGGGCCGCCAGCCGCGCACGGTACTGGCGCGCCCGCCGAGCGGGAGTACGTCTATTGTCGTTTTACACACTGTTTAATACGCTTTCCGATGCGATTATACCGATCCGTGCACTGTCCACTCGTCGAAGGGCACTCTCGTCTTTTAATATTACTATATTAATAGGTTGCACGTCCTGGACGGAGTCGTCCGTCCTTAACAGTTCGGCGCTCGCGGTGTTTTACGACGCTTCACTTTTAGGTCGATAATACCTTCGCGAGACGGTGTGATATCGACGAAGTCCTGTCACCACACAAGCTCGATATCCTCCCTGTTGACGCGTCGACCTCGATCGCCACTAACTATCACTTTTATAGAGAAAATAACGATTTGAACACGACCCGACCTGCGCTTCGTACGCAGTCGCCAAAATAAAACACCGCCACGGGCTAAACGCGCACCTCACTCGCCCCGAATTCCCACACCCGCATCGTCAACTTCATGACCTATCCGAAACCGTTCAATCTCGTTGCACTCGGCGCCGTTAACCATTCTTTTTCTTTGTTTTATTAGATACGTGTTAGTGAAAACTTTCAAGCGTTCATACGAGAAAACGTCCCGCGACATCACGGCGCTCGTTACGGTAAAGTTCCGTCGTACCTAAGCGTACGTTTACGAAATTCGTAAAACCTATAAGTGGCGACATCTAAGTCTCTCTCTCTTTATACGTCTTATTATCGTCACTCCACTCGTGTTGTCAGTGTGAATTTATTAACTACTACTTAAAATACAATGGCAGATACCGCAGTCGCTACCGAGGCTCCCGCGCCCGCTACACCGGCGAAGAAGCAGGCGAGGCAGGCCGGCGGCGCCGGCGCCGCTAAGAAACCGAAGGCGAAGCCGACCCATCCCAAAACATCCGAGATGGTCAACAACGCCATCAAGGAGATGAAGGAGCGCAGCGGATCTTCCCTGCAGGCGATCAAGAAGTACATCGCCGCGCAGTACAAGGTCGACGCGGAGAAACTGGCTCCGTTCATCAGAAAATATCTGAAGAGCGCCGTCGAATCTGGTGCACTGATCCAGACCAAGGGCAAGGGTGCCTCCGGCTCCTTCAAGCTCGAGTCGAAATCGCACCACGCCAAGAAACCCGCCGGTGCCGCTGGAAAGGCCGCCGGCAAGGCGCCCGCCGCCGCCGCGAAGACGAAGAAGGCGACCGCCTCTGCGGCCGGCGCCAAGACCAAGAAGGCAGCGGCCGCCGCCGCCTCTGCCGCCTCCGGTTCACCTGCAAAGTCCAAGGCATCGGCAGCCGCCGCCGCCAAGGACAAGAAGGCCGCCGCCGCTAAGAAGAAGCCGGCACCCAAGAAGGCCGCCGCCCCCGCTAAGGCGAAGGGAGGCGCCGCTCCCAAAGCTAAGAAGACAGCGAAGCCGCCGACCAAGAAACCTAAAGCGCCTAAACCCAAGAAGGCTGCGGCTACACCCAAGTCGAAGCCGGCAGCCAAGAAAGCGTCCGCCGCTAAGAAGTAAGCTACGGTCGCGTTCGCGTTACACCGGCGACGGCGACGACGACGACGACAGCGGCGCAGAGTCGGCTGACCACGCCACCATCATCAATACAACACAACAACAACAACAGCAACAGCTGATGAGTGATAGTGACAAGTGTGCGTGCGCGTCTTACCTATCTTCAACCTACTGTGTGTGATGATGTTTTGTATAATACCTAATATTATAAACACACTGTAGAGAGAGGCGCGCGCGCGTGCTTTGTGCGTTTGTTTTCATCATCGTCCAACCGCGCGCACGCAGTACGTACGCGTCTATCGTCCTCGGGAAGGAGGGTGCGGAACGCGCTCGACGTGTCTCAAGCTCGTCACCAACGATTCATCGGAAGCAAGCAAGCAAGCAAGCAACTGAAGAAACCACGGACGACGGCACCGAGATGCTTAGCGCGCGTGCATGCGCTCACCACACCAAAAAGCCCTTTTCAGGGCTAACAATAATATCATGAATACGAACAGTATTCGTTTCTAAAACACAGAGAGTCAAAACGTTGTAAAATACCTAATAACATACGCACTTATATACATACACGAAATAACTCCTAAAATAATTTAGGTAGGTACCTATCTAAGTAGGAAATAAATAAATATATATTATATTTAAATAAATAAATAGATAGATAGATAGATACATACATACATACATACATACATACATACATACATACAAACATACTACACTGCACTATTTCAATATTCGACACTAGGTATGTTATTTATTAGTAGATTTCAGACTACACTACACTATAATTATAATAGCATACGGTTCATAGCACAACAATGTCGCTCGCCATACATTTATTTAGAACACGTTCATACTGGCGAGCTATATTTTTGTTTAAATGAAATCAGCTTAATACAAAATAACTTTGAATATATAAAAAAAAAAAAACAAAAAAAAAAAACACATACCTACCTAGGTATGTCATTTTTTTTTTTTTTTTTTTTTTTTTTTTTTTAAAAGGTCTTGGCTGGATTACTGATCATAATAATTTTTGTTTCATATTAATTAGATAAAAATGTACTTTCAAGTAATAAGCAATAATCGTGACAATTTATCAAATGATCAAAAATATCAGTTTATGCAGTGTAAGTGACGCCGCTCGCGCGCTTGCGCGTTTTGTGAATAAGTTTCGTTAGCTGTGCACCCCTCCCACTGACACAGCCACTCGCGGCGCGTATAAATACCACGGAATTCCGTGTCGGAACGACATTAAGTAGATTCTTTCGGCGCGCGCACTTCTGTACGCGTGTTTCGTTGTTTTCGTGAGTTGTTCTATAAACAAATCTTTCAATTATGTCTGGTCGCGGTAAAGGTGGCAAGGTGAAGGGAAAGGCAAAGTCCCGTTCCAACCGTGCTGGTCTCCAGTTCCCCGTGGGTCGTATTCACAGGCTGCTGCGTAACGGAAACTACGCCGAGCGCGTGGGTGCCGGCGCTCCTGTCTACTTGGCCGCCGTGATGGAGTATCTGGCTGCTGAGGTCCTCGAGTTGGCCGGCAACGCCGCGAGAGACAACAAGAAGACCAGGATCATCCCGCGTCATCTTCAATTGGCCATCCGCAACGACGAGGAGTTGAACAAGCTGCTCTCCGGTGTGACGATCGCTCAAGGTGGTGTGCTGCCGAACATCCAGGCCGTGCTACTGCCCAAGAAGACCGAGAAGAAGGCTTAAACGTGGTGCCGCGACGTTCAGACAGAACGTGGTGCTTCGTGCGAGTGCCCCCGCACGCGTACTTCGATATAATATTTATGACTATATATCTATTATGTCGGTTGCGCGATGCTCTCAGCTCGTATGCATACAAAACAAAAGGCCCTTTTCAGGGCCACAATATGATTCGTCAAATTAAAACAAAGACAATTTCTTTATAGGTGTTGTCGTCAAACAAAAACGTACCCCTACCTACTTAATGCTTAACGATTACAAGTAAGCTGAAACTATTATGTACATCATTATTGAACCGTAGTCACAATACCTACTTACTACCTACCACTCGGGTCATTCATTACACACAAAGTAGAGAGTTAGTACCTACCTCATATTGTAGTTTAATTTACTGAAAAAAAAAAAAAAATTATTGCTTTGCCCTCTCCTCACGAGTTAATTTATTAACAATATAATAATATTATGTAGTAGACCTTTAGGTAGGCAGTACAAAACGTTGTTGGGTTACCTACACTGTACCTAGTATGATAGAAATTAAGTATGATAGTTTTATACATCACTGCTGATAAGAACTGCTTATTTACACACAATACGAAATATCAAAATTTAAATTCATTATAAAAATAATATACACTACCTATTTCTAATGTAATTTTACATAGGTAGTTTTAGTTTTAATATTACCCTACTACCTACTGAGATGTAGTTTTTCTTTTTTTTTTTTTTTACATTTTCAAAAATAATGACGAACACAAGCATCGCCCCGCCCCCTTCGTCTCCCTCCCGGGCATCCCCTCTCCCCGCGCGCTCGCTTCGGAGCGTTCTGATTGGTCCGCCGGTGCGTCGAATTTCTCATCGCTCGCCGCAACTGTGCGCCGCGAGCGTTAATATAAATACAACTGTTGAAACGGTTATGTTTTTTCCAAAGAGTAAGAAGGCACAGTTGGCTCTGTTCGCAGACGATACGGCCATCTACTCCAAGGGCCGTTGCCCCGATGCGATTCACCACACTCTCCAGGCCTCTGTCGACAAGCTCGGCGAATGGTTCAGGAAGTGGCGAATCGAAGTCAATCCCGACAAAAGTCAGGCGGTACTATTCTCCAAGCCGCGTAGGCTCCCCCCCCTCCCCGAGCCCCTCACCATGTTCGGCAAGCCGATCCCTTGGGAGAAGCAAGCCAAATACTTGGGTGTCGTCCTCGATAATCACCTCAATTTCAAAGAGCACATAAAGCAGGTCCGTTCGCGGGCCGCTTTCGCTCTAGGTAGGCTCCACTCCATCCTAAATGCAAAAAGCAAATTGTCACTTAGGTGCAAATTGCGCATTTACACGGCATGCATCCGCCCGATCATGACATATGCATGTGTCGTATTTGCCCACGCTGGGCCCCATCACATCCATAGGTTACAAGCCCTCCAAAACCGATTCCTCCGTAAAGCTACGGGTGCCCCATACTACGTCCGAAACGTAGCCCTCCACCTCGATCTTAAAATCCCCACCATAGCCCAATTCATGAAACGCCTTTCCAAGCGTTTCTTTGACTCTGCCGCCAAGCACCGCAACCCCCTGGTTGTGAAGGCGGCCAACTATATCCCCTCTCGCATTAGTCGTACTCGCCGTCCGAGGCACGCACTGACCGACCCCGACGACCCCATAACTCTCCTCCAGGAGAGTAATAGGGCCACTAGTACGGTTCTTAAAACCAAACGTCGTCCGACATTCCGACCTCGCCGTCGAGGTCCTCCGCGATCGCGACCGCGACCCCAATCCGATCAGACTCCTCCCCCCCGACCCTTGCCAGACGACCCGACGCCAGCCCGGGCTGACGTAGTGCCGTCAGTAGTCTTAAACTCCCCGATCCAGCCTGTCCCGACTTGCTGCCCTCCCACCAGCGACGCCCTAAGCCGAGGTCCGTACCCCGCAGGGGGTGCCCTTAGCGAGCAGTCGCTTAGTTTTAGTTAGTTTTAGTTTTTATGCCCCTGGCTGGAGGCTTTAAGTTAGCTTAGAGCATCTCCGCAGGACAGTCCGGTTAAGTAGTCAATACCTTAGTGGTAAAACTATGAGATGCCATTCCAAAAAAAAAAAAAAAAAAAGGTTATGTTTTATACTGCGACTGAACTCCGTTTCGGTAGCACGTGTACTCGATAAATCCATAATGCCGCCCAAGACAAGTGGTAAAGCCGCCAAGAAGTCTGGCAAAGCCCAGAAGAATATCTCCAAGACCGACAAGAAGAAGAAGAAGCACAAGAGGAAGGAGAGTTACGCCATCTACATCTACAAGGTGCTGAAGCAGGTGCACCCCGACACCGGTATCTCCAGCAAGGCCATGTCTATCATGAACTCGTTCGTGAACGACATCTTCGAGCGCATCGCCGCCGAAGCTTCCCGTCTCGCCCACTACAACAAGAGATCGACCATCACGTCCAGGGAGGTGCAGACGTCCGTCAGGCTCCTGCTGCCCGGCGAGCTCGCCAAGCACGCCGTCAGTGAGGGCACCAAGGCCGTCACCAAATACACCAGCTCCAAGTAGAGAGCGGTCGGTAGGCTACCAAGAGCCGCCGACGCTCCGTCTCAACGCCGCCTCGTGTTTGTGTACAGTGTTAAATCCAGTGCGCTTGTTCGTGTGTCTGTCTTGTTGACTGTGGTGCGTGTTAATTGTGTCAGTGTCATCGTAATGTGCATACATACACACAAGTAGGTGGTACCTCCTACCCGCTGTGCGTCATGTATGTACGTACGAGACGCGCACGATGCACGTGCTACGAGCAAACAAACAGGCCGCGACAAACGTCTGGACGCGCACTCACAACGTGGGATGGCAGGAGTAAAAACAAAAGGCCCTTTTCAGGGCCACAAATATGTTCATGTGATAAATTCACGTTTCTTTAAATTTGATGCCAGTCAAAACGTTACTAACTAACTAACTACCTACCTACCTACCTACCTACCTACCTACCTACCTACACCTCTATATACATATTTCATTCAACAACAAATACAATATGCACAGGGCCTAAACGATAGCGTATTAAGATTGATTGCAAGTAAATGAGTAGTAGCAGGGCAGTCTTAACATGAAAAAGGCTTTAATAAGTTAGTTATATTATCATCATCAGTTATAATTATTATAAACACAATAATACAACAATAGGTACCTACATTTATTCTGTGTATGTACGAAAAATATAATGTATAGATAGGTATATTGTTTTCTTTGTTAATTCTTTATATACACTGCTAGAGAGAACGGTGTATTGTAAAAAAATAAAAAATAAATAAATATATATATAAGAAATAAATAAATAAATATATATATATATATAAATAAGTAAGTAAGTAACAGACATAGGTTTTAAAATAATTATTATTGAATTCATTGTTTAATTTTATAACAATTTTAGTTAGCTCGTTGTACTAAAGAGGGCGCGCAGGGGCGCGCGCGCTCCTGCCCGCTTAGTTGCTTTAGTATAAATAGTCCGAACGTGAACTCGCGATTTTATTCCGTCTCGTACGTTCGAAGTGTGTAGGTTCGCGCGCGTCCGTTGCGTGTATTTTCAGTTGATCTATTATTATTTATCTTTCGTTTCGTGTTTACAATGGCGCGTACTAAGCAGACCGCTCGTAAATCCACCGGTGGTAAGGCGCCGAGGAAACAGCTCGCCACCAAGGCTGCGCGCAAAAGCGCACCGGCCACCGGTGGCGTTAAGAAACCCCATCGCTACAGGCCCGGCACTGTGGCCCTCCGTGAGATTCGTCGCTACCAGAAGAGTACCGAACTGCTGATCCGCAAGCTTCCGTTCCAGCGTCTCGTGCGTGAGATCGCGCAGGACTTCAAGACCGATCTCCGTTTCCAGAGCTCCGCTGTTATGGCGCTGCAGGAGGCTAGCGAAGCTTATCTCGTCGGTCTCTTCGAAGACACCAACCTGTGCGCGATTCACGCGAAGCGCGTCACCATCATGCCCAAAGACATCCAGTTGGCGCGCAGGATCAGAGGCGAACGCGCTTAAACTGCTAACGTCACAATACACATCGCCCTCCACGTAGACTGCCTTCGTGCAGTGCAACGTGTCTGTGGCTGTGGCTGTGCGTTCACATAAAAGGCCCTTTTCAGGGCCACATATATATCGGATAATTAAATGTTTCTTTATATCAGACGTCACAAAAACGCTACCTACCTACCTACCTACCTACCTACCTACCTACCTACCTACATACATACATACATACATACAAAACGAAACAAACACCTAAGTAATACTAAACTTATAAGTAAATTACATAATTATACATAACAACAATGAATAAAGTCGAGAGAGAGAGAAAAACAGTCGCCCAATTTTTTCGTCATATTATAATGGATGATTTTAAAAAGTTAACGTTTCATGCCTATAGTATTTAGGCTACGATCGATCTATGATAATAATGTTGTGTATTATTATTATAACGGCATAGGTACTTTAGATACTTGGTTTTATTTATTTTAACTTTTTATGGGGGACGAAAAAAAAAAAAAAAAAAAAATATATATATATATCATGTAAGTTCTGTTTTAAGAGACAGACATCGTCCAATCAACGAGGAGCGCCTGCTCGCCTCGCCCCGCGCACCTCACGTCTCTGTTCCCCCCGCCCGCTGAGCTCCGCGTTTAGTATAAATATAACGCCCGACGGGCCAAATTTTTAAGTCAGTCGCTCGCGTCGTTCGTGTGCGCTATCTCGTGTCGAGTTTGTTATCGTGTTATTTTGAAACCCCACTGCAAAGAAGATGACCGGTCGCGGTAAGGGAGGAAAGGGTCTGGGAAAAGGAGGAGCCAAGCGTCACAGGAAGGTACTTCGTGATAACATCCAAGGTATCACGAAGCCCGCCATCCGTCGTCTGGCCCGCAGAGGCGGCGTGAAACGTATCTCCGGTCTGATCTACGAAGAGACTCGCGGTGTGCTTAAAGTGTTCCTAGAGAACGTCATTCGCGACGCCGTCACTTACACCGAGCACGCCAAGAGGAAGACCGTCACCGCCATGGACGTCGTCTACGCTCTGAAGCGCCAGGGTCGCACCCTGTACGGTTTCGGCGGTTAAACACCTGCTGCATGCCCCGCGTGTACGTGTTGCCTGCGCAACCAGCTCTACATACTGTGGTGGACGTGTGTGTGTTGTGTTTGTTGTGAACATAATCATACCGTTCAACCATACGTATGTAGACGCGCACATAAAAAAGGCCCTTTTCAGGGCCGCATATGATTCGATATTATTAAATATGTTTCTTGAGTGGAATTGTCCTAAAAACGTACCTCTACCTACCTACCTACCTACCTACTTACTTACATGTATGCAAGTACCTACCATTATTGTACTGCGAGTGACATTCATTCAATTCGTTACCAATACTCACTAGGCATCGTACCTACCTACCTACCTACCTACCTACCTACTTAGGTTTTGGAGTTTTTAATGAAATATCGTAATTATATTAATTATTAATATATCCGATTTATTGTTATCTTACAATTACCAACTTGCTTCCTTTAAACTTAAGTACTAAATTATAGTTGATGCTTGTTGTTGTTGTTGTTCTTCTACGTGTGAAAAGCCCATCGCCCGCCATTCACCGAGTGAGGTGTACTGTACAGTAGGTGGGTATACTGGAATTGAAAAATAAAAGCAAAACATTAGTAAATACTTACGTTGTAGAACATCTACCTACCTACTTACTTACCTACCTACCTACCTACCTACTCGTTTGATCGCCCCACGGTGCGCGTGCCGTATGTTTATGTCGCGTTGTTATTGCAATTTTGATCGCATCTAATGTGAAGATGTTTTTTTTTTTTTTTTTTGTTGTTTTTTATTTACGTGTCTTTTTTATTTCGCGTATCTTTAATAGTAATTATTTTATAATATAGGTACTTAAGTACCTAGCCGTATTACGGGCGGGCTGGCTGCTTACTGTGAAGAGAACGCGGTACACGGGCCGCCAGCCGCGCACGGTACTGGCGCGCCCGCCGAGCGGGAGTACGTCTATTGTCGTTTTACACACTGTTTAATACGCTTTCCGATGCGATTATACCGATCCGTGCACTGTCCACTCGTCGAAGGGCACTCTCGTCTTTTAATATTACTATATTAATAGGTTGCACGTCCTGGACGGAGTCGTCCGTCCTTAACAGTTCGGCGCTCGCGGTGTTTTACGACGCTTCACTTTTAGGTCGATAATACCTTCGCGAGACGGTGTGATATCGACGAAGTCCTGTCACCACACAAGCTCGATATCCTCCCTGTTGACGCGTCGACCTCGATCGCCACTAACTATCACTTTTATAGAGAAAATAACGATTTGAACACGACCCGACCTGCGCTTCGTACGCAGTCGCCAAAATAAAACACCGCCACGGGCTAAACGCGCACCTCACTCGCCCCGAATTCCCACACCCGCATCGTCAACTTCATGACCTATCCGAAACCGTTCAATCTCGTTGCACTCGGCGCCGTTAACCATTCTTTTTCTTTGTTTTATTAGATACGTGTTAGTGAAAACTTTCAAGCGTTCATACGAGAAAACGTCCCGCGACATCACGGCGCTCGTTACGGTAAAGTTCCGTCGTACCTAAGCGTACGTTTACGAAATTCGTAAAACCTATAAGTGGCGACATCTAAGTCTCTCTCTCTTTATACGTCTTATTATCGTCACTCCACTCGTGTTGTCAGTGTGAATTTATTAACTACTACTTAAAATACAATGGCAGATACCGCAGTCGCTACCGAGGCTCCCGCGCCCGCTACACCGGCGAAGAAGCAGGCGAGGCAGGCCGGCGGCGCCGGCGCCGCTAAGAAACCGAAGGCGAAGCCGACCCATCCCAAAACATCCGAGATGGTCAACAACGCCATCAAGGAGATGAAGGAGCGCAGCGGATCTTCCCTGCAGGCGATCAAGAAGTACATCGCCGCGCAGTACAAGGTCGACGCGGAGAAACTGGCTCCGTTCATCAGAAAATATCTGAAGAGCGCCGTCGAATCTGGTGCACTGATCCAGACCAAGGGCAAGGGTGCCTCCGGCTCCTTCAAGCTCGAGTCGAAATCGCACCACGCCAAGAAACCCGCCGGTGCCGCTGGAAAGGCCGCCGGCAAGGCGCCCGCCGCCGCCGCGAAGACGAAGAAGGCGACCGCCTCTGCGGCCGGCGCCAAGACCAAGAAGGCAGCGGCCGCCGCCGCCTCTGCCGCCTCCGGTTCACCTGCAAAGTCCAAGGCATCGGCAGCCGCCGCCGCCAAGGACAAGAAGGCCGCCGCCGCTAAGAAGAAGCCGGCACCCAAGAAGGCCGCCGCCCCCGCTAAGGCGAAGGGAGGCGCCGCTCCCAAAGCTAAGAAGACAGCGAAGCCGCCGACCAAGAAACCTAAAGCGCCTAAACCCAAGAAGGCTGCGGCTACACCCAAGTCGAAGCCGGCAGCCAAGAAAGCGTCCGCCGCTAAGAAGTAAGCTACGGTCGCGTTCGCGTTACACCGGCGACGGCGACGACGACGACGACAGCGGCGCAGAGTCGGCTGACCACGCCACCATCATCAATACAACACAACAACAACAACAGCAACAGCTGATGAGTGATAGTGACAAGTGTGCGTGCGCGTCTTACCTATCTTCAACCTACTGTGTGTGATGATGTTTTGTATAATACCTAATATTATAAACACACTGTAGAGAGAGGCGCGCGCGCGTGCTTTGTGCGTTTGTTTTCATCATCGTCCAACCGCGCGCACGCAGTACGTACGCGTCTATCGTCCTCGGGAAGGAGGGTGCGGAACGCGCTCGACGTGTCTCAAGCTCGTCACCAACGATTCATCGGAAGCAAGCAAGCAAGCAAGCAACTGAAGAAACCACGGACGACGGCACCGAGATGCTTAGCGCGCGTGCATGCGCTCACCACACCAAAAAGCCCTTTTCAGGGCTAACAATAATATCATGAATACGAACAGTATTCGTTTCTAAAACACAGAGAGTCAAAACGTTGTAAAATACCTAATAACATACGCACTTATATACATACACGAAATAACTCCTAAAATAATTTAGGTAGGTACCTATCTAAGTAGGAAATAAATAAATATATATTATATTTAAATAAATAAATAGATAGATAGATAGATACATACATACATACATACATACATACATACATACATACAAACATACTACACTGCACTATTTCAATATTCGACACTAGGTATGTTATTTATTAGTAGATTTCAGACTACACTACACTATAATTATAATAGCATACGGTTCATAGCACAACAATGTCGCTCGCCATACATTTATTTAGAACACGTTCATACTGGCGAGCTATATTTTTGTTTAAATGAAATCAGCTTAATACAAAATAACTTTGAATATATAAAAAAAAAAAAACAAAAAAAAAAAACACATACCTACCTAGGTATGTCATTTTTTTTTTTTTTTTTTTTTTTTTTTTTTTAAAAGGTCTTGGCTGGATTACTGATCATAATAATTTTTGTTTCATATTAATTAGATAAAAATGTACTTTCAAGTAATAAGCAATAATCGTGACAATTTATCAAATGATCAAAAATATCAGTTTATGCAGTGTAAGTGACGCCGCTCGCGCGCTTGCGCGTTTTGTGAATAAGTTTCGTTAGCTGTGCACCCCTCCCACTGACACAGCCACTCGCGGCGCGTATAAATACCACGGAATTCCGTGTCGGAACGACATTAAGTAGATTCTTTCGGCGCGCGCACTTCTGTACGCGTGTTTCGTTGTTTTCGTGAGTTGTTCTATAAACAAATCTTTCAATTATGTCTGGTCGCGGTAAAGGTGGCAAGGTGAAGGGAAAGGCAAAGTCCCGTTCCAACCGTGCTGGTCTCCAGTTCCCCGTGGGTCGTATTCACAGGCTGCTGCGTAACGGAAACTACGCCGAGCGCGTGGGTGCCGGCGCTCCTGTCTACTTGGCCGCCGTGATGGAGTATCTGGCTGCTGAGGTCCTCGAGTTGGCCGGCAACGCCGCGAGAGACAACAAGAAGACCAGGATCATCCCGCGTCATCTTCAATTGGCCATCCGCAACGACGAGGAGTTGAACAAGCTGCTCTCCGGTGTGACGATCGCTCAAGGTGGTGTGCTGCCGAACATCCAGGCCGTGCTACTGCCCAAGAAGACCGAGAAGAAGGCTTAAACGTGGTGCCGCGACGTTCAGACAGAACGTGGTGCTTCGTGCGAGTGCCCCCGCACGCGTACTTCGATATAATATTTATGACTATATATCTATTATGTCGGTTGCGCGATGCTCTCAGCTCGTATGCATACAAAACAAAAGGCCCTTTTCAGGGCCACAATATGATTCGTCAAATTAAAACAAAGACAATTTCTTTATAGGTGTTGTCGTCAAACAAAAACGTACCCCTACCTACTTAATGCTTAACGATTACAAGTAAGCTGAAACTATTATGTACATCATTATTGAACCGTAGTCACAATACCTACTTACTACCTACCACTCGGGTCATTCATTACACACAAAGTAGAGAGTTAGTACCTACCTCATATTGTAGTTTAATTTACTGAAAAAAAAAAAAAAATTATTGCTTTGCCCTCTCCTCACGAGTTAATTTATTAACAATATAATAATATTATGTAGTAGACCTTTAGGTAGGCAGTACAAAACGTTGTTGGGTTACCTACACTGTACCTAGTATGATAGAAATTAAGTATGATAGTTTTATACATCACTGCTGATAAGAACTGCTTATTTACACACAATACGAAATATCAAAATTTAAATTCATTATAAAAATAATATACACTACCTATTTCTAATGTAATTTTACATAGGTAGTTTTAGTTTTAATATTACCCTACTACCTACTGAGATGTAGTTTTTCTTTTTTTTTTTTACATTTTCAAAAATAATGACGAACACAAGCATCGCCCCGCCCCCTTCGTCTCCCTCCCGGGCATCCCCTCTCCCCGCGCGCTCGCTTCGGAGCGTTCTGATTGGTCCGCCGGTGCGTCGAATTTCTCATCGCTCGCCGCAACTGTGCGCCGCGAGCGTTAATATAAATACAACTGTTGAAACGGTTATGTTTTATACTGCGACTGAACTCCGTTTCGGTAGCACGTGTACTCGATAAATCCATAATGCCGCCCAAGACAAGTGGTAAAGCCGCCAAGAAGTCTGGCAAAGCCCAGAAGAATATCTCCAAGACCGACAAGAAGAAGAAGAAGCACAAGAGGAAGGAGAGTTACGCCATCTACATCTACAAGGTGCTGAAGCAGGTGCACCCCGACACCGGTATCTCCAGCAAGGCCATGTCTATCATGAACTCGTTCGTGAACGACATCTTCGAGCGCATCGCCGCCGAAGCTTCCCGTCTCGCCCACTACAACAAGAGATCGACCATCACGTCCAGGGAGGTGCAGACGTCCGTCAGGCTCCTGCTGCCCGGCGAGCTCGCCAAGCACGCCGTCAGTGAGGGCACCAAGGCCGTCACCAAATACACCAGCTCCAAGTAGAGAGCGGTCGGTAGGCTACCAAGAGCCGCCGACGCTCCGTCTCAACGCCGCCTCGTGTTTGTGTACAGTGTTAAATCCAGTGCGCTTGTTCGTGTGTCTGTCTTGTTGACTGTGGTGCGTGTTAATTGTGTCAGTGTCATCGTAATGTGCATACATACACACAAGTAGGTGGTACCTCCTACCCGCTGTGCGTCATGTATGTACGTACGAGACGCGCACGATGCACGTGCTACGAGCAAACAAACAGGCCGCGACAAACGTCTGGACGCGCACTCACAACGTGGGATGGCAGGAGTAAAAACAAAAGGCCCTTTTCAGGGCCACAAATATGTTCATGTGATAAATTCACGTTTCTTTAAATTTGATGCCAGTCAAAACGTTACTAACTAACTAACTACCTACCTACCTACCTACCTACCTACCTACCTACCTACACCTCTATATACATATTTCATTCAACAACAAATACAATATGCACAGGGCCTAAACGATAGCGTATTAAGATTGATTGCAAGTAAATGAGTAGTAGCAGGGCAGTCTTAACATGAAAAAGGCTTTAATAAGTTAGTTATATTATCATCATCAGTTATAATTATTATAAACACAATAATACAACAATAGGTACCTACATTTATTCTGTGTATGTACGAAAAATATAATGTATAGATAGGTATATTGTTTTCTTTGTTAATTCTTTATATACACTGCTAGAGAGAACGGTGTATTGTAAAAAAATAAAAAATAAATAAATATATATATAAGAAATAAATAAATAAATATATATATATATATAAATAAGTAAGTAAGTAACAGACATAGGTTTTAAAATAATTATTATTGAATTCATTGTTTAATTTTATAACAATTTTAGTTAGCTCGTTGTACTAAAGAGGGCGCGCAGGGGCGCGCGCGCTCCTGCCCGCTTAGTTGCTTTAGTATAAATAGTCCGAACGTGAACTCGCGATTTTATTCCGTCTCGTACGTTCGAAGTGTGTAGGTTCGCGCGCGTCCGTTGCGTGTATTTTCAGTTGATCTATTATTATTTATCTTTCGTTTCGTGTTTACAATGGCGCGTACTAAGCAGACCGCTCGTAAATCCACCGGTGGTAAGGCGCCGAGGAAACAGCTCGCCACCAAGGCTGCGCGCAAAAGCGCACCGGCCACCGGTGGCGTTAAGAAACCCCATCGCTACAGGCCCGGCACTGTGGCCCTCCGTGAGATTCGTCGCTACCAGAAGAGTACCGAACTGCTGATCCGCAAGCTTCCGTTCCAGCGTCTCGTGCGTGAGATCGCGCAGGACTTCAAGACCGATCTCCGTTTCCAGAGCTCCGCTGTTATGGCGCTGCAGGAGGCTAGCGAAGCTTATCTCGTCGGTCTCTTCGAAGACACCAACCTGTGCGCGATTCACGCGAAGCGCGTCACCATCATGCCCAAAGACATCCAGTTGGCGCGCAGGATCAGAGGCGAACGCGCTTAAACTGCTAACGTCACAATACACATCGCCCTCCACGTAGACTGCCTTCGTGCAGTGCAACGTGTCTGTGGCTGTGGCTGTGCGTTCACATAAAAGGCCCTTTTCAGGGCCACATATATATCGGATAATTAAATGTTTCTTTATATCAGACGTCACAAAAACGCTACCTACCTACCTACCTACCTACCTACCTACCTACCTACCTACATACATACATACATACATACAAAACGAAACAAACACCTAAGTAATACTAAACTTATAAGTAAATTACATAATTATACATAACAACAATGAATAAAGTCGAGAGAGAGAGAAAAACAGTCGCCCAATTTTTTCGTCATATTATAATGGATGATTTTAAAAAGTTAACGTTTCATGCCTATAGTATTTAGGCTACGATCGATCTATGATAATAATGTTGTGTATTATTATTATAACGGCATAGGTACTTTAGATACTTGGTTTTATTTATTTTAACTTTTTATGGGGGACGAAAAAAAAAAAAAAAAAAAAATATATATATATATCATGTAAGTTCTGTTTTAAGAGACAGACATCGTCCAATCAACGAGGAGCGCCTGCTCGCCTCGCCCCGCGCACCTCACGTCTCTGTTCCCCCCGCCCGCTGAGCTCCGCGTTTAGTATAAATATAACGCCCGACGGGCCAAATTTTTAAGTCAGTCGCTCGCGTCGTTCGTGTGCGCTATCTCGTGTCGAGTTTGTTATCGTGTTATTTTGAAACCCCACTGCAAAGAAGATGACCGGTCGCGGTAAGGGAGGAAAGGGTCTGGGAAAAGGAGGAGCCAAGCGTCACAGGAAGGTACTTCGTGATAACATCCAAGGTATCACGAAGCCCGCCATCCGTCGTCTGGCCCGCAGAGGCGGCGTGAAACGTATCTCCGGTCTGATCTACGAAGAGACTCGCGGTGTGCTTAAAGTGTTCCTAGAGAACGTCATTCGCGACGCCGTCACTTACACCGAGCACGCCAAGAGGAAGACCGTCACCGCCATGGACGTCGTCTACGCTCTGAAGCGCCAGGGTCGCACCCTGTACGGTTTCGGCGGTTAAACACCTGCTGCATGCCCCGCGTGTACGTGTTGCCTGCGCAACCAGCTCTACATACTGTGGTGGACGTGTGTGTGTTGTGTTTGTTGTGAACATAATCATACCGTTCAACCATACGTATGTAGACGCGCACATAAAAAAGGCCCTTTTCAGGGCCGCATATGATTCGATATTATTAAATATGTTTCTTGAGTGGAATTGTCCTAAAAACGTACCTCTACCTACCTACCTACCTACCTACTTACTTACATGTATGCAAGTACCTACCATTATTGTACTGCGAGTGACATTCATTCAATTCGTTACCAATACTCACTAGGCATCGTACCTACCTACCTACCTACCTACCTACCTACTTAGGTTTTGGAGTTTTTAATGAAATATCGTAATTATATTAATTATTAATATATCCGATTTATTGTTATCTTACAATTACCAACTTGCTTCCTTTAAACTTAAGTACTAAATTATAGTTGATGCTTGTTGTTGTTGTTGTTCTTCTACGTGTGAAAAGCCCATCGCCCGCCATTCACCGAGTGAGGTGTACTGTACAGTAGGTGGGTATACTGGAATTGAAAAATAAAAGCAAAACATTAGTAAATACTTACGTTGTAGAACATCTACCTACCTACTTACTTACCTACCTACCTACCTACCTACTCGTTTGATCGCCCCACGGTGCGCGTGCCGTATGTTTATGTCGCGTTGTTATTGCAATTTTGATCGCATCTAATGTGAAGATGTTTTTTTTTTTTTTTTTTGTTGTTTTTTATTTACGTGTCTTTTTTATTTCGCGTATCTTTAATAGTAATTATTTTATAATATAGGTACTTAAGTACCTAGCCGTATTACGGGCGGGCTGGCTGCTTACTGTGAAGAGAACGCGGTACACGGGCCGCCAGCCGCGCACGGTACTGGCGCGCCCGCCGAGCGGGAGTACGTCTATTGTCGTTTTACACACTGTTTAATACGCTTTCCGATGCGATTATACCGATCCGTGCACTGTCCACTCGTCGAAGGGCACTCTCGTCTTTTAATATTACTATATTAATAGGTTGCACGTCCTGGACGGAGTCGTCCGTCCTTAACAGTTCGGCGCTCGCGGTGTTTTACGACGCTTCACTTTTAGGTCGATAATACCTTCGCGAGACGGTGTGATATCGACGAAGTCCTGTCACCACACAAGCTCGATATCCTCCCTGTTGACGCGTCGACCTCGATCGCCACTAACTATCACTTTTATAGAGAAAATAACGATTTGAACACGACCCGACCTGCGCTTCGTACGCAGTCGCCAAAATAAAACACCGCCACGGGCTAAACGCGCACCTCACTCGCCCCGAATTCCCACACCCGCATCGTCAACTTCATGACCTATCCGAAACCGTTCAATCTCGTTGCACTCGGCGCCGTTAACCATTCTTTTTCTTTGTTTTATTAGATACGTGTTAGTGAAAACTTTCAAGCGTTCATACGAGAAAACGTCCCGCGACATCACGGCGCTCGTTACGGTAAAGTTCCGTCGTACCTAAGCGTACGTTTACGAAATTCGTAAAACCTATAAGTGGCGACATCTAAGTCTCTCTCTCTTTATACGTCTTATTATCGTCACTCCACTCGTGTTGTCAGTGTGAATTTATTAACTACTACTTAAAATACAATGGCAGATACCGCAGTCGCTACCGAGGCTCCCGCGCCCGCTACACCGGCGAAGAAGCAGGCGAGGCAGGCCGGCGGCGCCGGCGCCGCTAAGAAACCGAAGGCGAAGCCGACCCATCCCAAAACATCCGAGATGGTCAACAACGCCATCAAGGAGATGAAGGAGCGCAGCGGATCTTCCCTGCAGGCGATCAAGAAGTACATCGCCGCGCAGTACAAGGTCGACGCGGAGAAACTGGCTCCGTTCATCAGAAAATATCTGAAGAGCGCCGTCGAATCTGGTGCACTGATCCAGACCAAGGGCAAGGGTGCCTCCGGCTCCTTCAAGCTCGAGTCGAAATCGCACCACGCCAAGAAACCCGCCGGTGCCGCTGGAAAGGCCGCCGGCAAGGCGCCCGCCGCCGCCGCGAAGACGAAGAAGGCGACCGCCTCTGCGGCCGGCGCCAAGACCAAGAAGGCAGCGGCCGCCGCCGCCTCTGCCGCCTCCGGTTCACCTGCAAAGTCCAAGGCATCGGCAGCCGCCGCCGCCAAGGACAAGAAGGCCGCCGCCGCTAAGAAGAAGCCGGCACCCAAGAAGGCCGCCGCCCCCGCTAAGGCGAAGGGAGGCGCCGCTCCCAAAGCTAAGAAGACAGCGAAGCCGCCGACCAAGAAACCTAAAGCGCCTAAACCCAAGAAGGCTGCGGCTACACCCAAGTCGAAGCCGGCAGCCAAGAAAGCGTCCGCCGCTAAGAAGTAAGCTACGGTCGCGTTCGCGTTACACCGGCGACGGCGACGACGACGACGACAGCGGCGCAGAGTCGGCTGACCACGCCACCATCATCAATACAACACAACAACAACAACAGCAACAGCTGATGAGTGATAGTGACAAGTGTGCGTGCGCGTCTTACCTATCTTCAACCTACTGTGTGTGATGATGTTTTGTATAATACCTAATATTATAAACACACTGTAGAGAGAGGCGCGCGCGCGTGCTTTGTGCGTTTGTTTTCATCATCGTCCAACCGCGCGCACGCAGTACGTACGCGTCTATCGTCCTCGGGAAGGAGGGTGCGGAACGCGCTCGACGTGTCTCAAGCTCGTCACCAACGATTCATCGGAAGCAAGCAAGCAAGCAAGCAACTGAAGAAACCACGGACGACGGCACCGAGATGCTTAGCGCGCGTGCATGCGCTCACCACACCAAAAAGCCCTTTTCAGGGCTAACAATAATATCATGAATACGAACAGTATTCGTTTCTAAAACACAGAGAGTCAAAACGTTGTAAAATACCTAATAACATACGCACTTATATACATACACGAAATAACTCCTAAAATAATTTAGGTAGGTACCTATCTAAGTAGGAAATAAATAAATATATATTATATTTAAATAAATAAATAGATAGATAGATAGATACATACATACATACATACATACATACATACATACATACAAACATACTACACTGCACTATTTCAATATTCGACACTAGGTATGTTATTTATTAGTAGATTTCAGACTACACTACACTATAATTATAATAGCATACGGTTCATAGCACAACAATGTCGCTCGCCATACATTTATTTAGAACACGTTCATACTGGCGAGCTATATTTTTGTTTAAATGAAATCAGCTTAATACAAAATAACTTTGAATATATAAAAAAAAAAAAACAAAAAAAAAAAACACATACCTACCTAGGTATGTCATTTTTTTTTTTTTTTTTTTTTTTTTTTTTTTAAAAGGTCTTGGCTGGATTACTGATCATAATAATTTTTGTTTCATATTAATTAGATAAAAATGTACTTTCAAGTAATAAGCAATAATCGTGACAATTTATCAAATGATCAAAAATATCAGTTTATGCAGTGTAAGTGACGCCGCTCGCGCGCTTGCGCGTTTTGTGAATAAGTTTCGTTAGCTGTGCACCCCTCCCACTGACACAGCCACTCGCGGCGCGTATAAATACCACGGAATTCCGTGTCGGAACGACATTAAGTAGATTCTTTCGGCGCGCGCACTTCTGTACGCGTGTTTCGTTGTTTTCGTGAGTTGTTCTATAAACAAATCTTTCAATTATGTCTGGTCGCGGTAAAGGTGGCAAGGTGAAGGGAAAGGCAAAGTCCCGTTCCAACCGTGCTGGTCTCCAGTTCCCCGTGGGTCGTATTCACAGGCTGCTGCGTAACGGAAACTACGCCGAGCGCGTGGGTGCCGGCGCTCCTGTCTACTTGGCCGCCGTGATGGAGTATCTGGCTGCTGAGGTCCTCGAGTTGGCCGGCAACGCCGCGAGAGACAACAAGAAGACCAGGATCATCCCGCGTCATCTTCAATTGGCCATCCGCAACGACGAGGAGTTGAACAAGCTGCTCTCCGGTGTGACGATCGCTCAAGGTGGTGTGCTGCCGAACATCCAGGCCGTGCTACTGCCCAAGAAGACCGAGAAGAAGGCTTAAACGTGGTGCCGCGACGTTCAGACAGAACGTGGTGCTTCGTGCGAGTGCCCCCGCACGCGTACTTCGATATAATATTTATGACTATATATCTATTATGTCGGTTGCGCGATGCTCTCAGCTCGTATGCATACAAAACAAAAGGCCCTTTTCAGGGCCACAATATGATTCGTCAAATTAAAACAAAGACAATTTCTTTATAGGTGTTGTCGTCAAACAAAAACGTACCCCTACCTACTTAATGCTTAACGATTACAAGTAAGCTGAAACTATTATGTACATCATTATTGAACCGTAGTCACAATACCTACTTACTACCTACCACTCGGGTCATTCATTACACACAAAGTAGAGAGTTAGTACCTACCTCATATTGTAGTTTAATTTACTGAAAAAAAAAAAAAAATTATTGCTTTGCCCTCTCCTCACGAGTTAATTTATTAACAATATAATAATATTATGTAGTAGACCTTTAGGTAGGCAGTACAAAACGTTGTTGGGTTACCTACACTGTACCTAGTATGATAGAAATTAAGTATGATAGTTTTATACATCACTGCTGATAAGAACTGCTTATTTACACACAATACGAAATATCAAAATTTAAATTCATTATAAAAATAATATACACTACCTATTTCTAATGTAATTTTACATAGGTAGTTTTAGTTTTAATATTACCCTACTACCTACTGAGATGTAGTTTTTCTTTTTTTTTTTTACATTTTCAAAAATAATGACGAACACAAGCATCGCCCCGCCCCCTTCGTCTCCCTCCCGGGCATCCCCTCTCCCCGCGCGCTCGCTTCGGAGCGTTCTGATTGGTCCGCCGGTGCGTCGAATTTCTCATCGCTCGCCGCAACTGTGCGCCGCGAGCGTTAATATAAATACAACTGTTGAAACGGTTATGTTTTATACTGCGACTGAACTCCGTTTCGGTAGCACGTGTACTCGATAAATCCATAATGCCGCCCAAGACAAGTGGTAAAGCCGCCAAGAAGTCTGGCAAAGCCCAGAAGAATATCTCCAAGACCGACAAGAAGAAGAAGAAGCACAAGAGGAAGGAGAGTTACGCCATCTACATCTACAAGGTGCTGAAGCAGGTGCACCCCGACACCGGTATCTCCAGCAAGGCCATGTCTATCATGAACTCGTTCGTGAACGACATCTTCGAGCGCATCGCCGCCGAAGCTTCCCGTCTCGCCCACTACAACAAGAGATCGACCATCACGTCCAGGGAGGTGCAGACGTCCGTCAGGCTCCTGCTGCCCGGCGAGCTCGCCAAGCACGCCGTCAGTGAGGGCACCAAGGCCGTCACCAAATACACCAGCTCCAAGTAGAGAGCGGTCGGTAGGCTACCAAGAGCCGCCGACGCTCCGTCTCAACGCCGCCTCGTGTTTGTGTACAGTGTTAAATCCAGTGCGCTTGTTCGTGTGTCTGTCTTGTTGACTGTGGTGCGTGTTAATTGTGTCAGTGTCATCGTAATGTGCATACATACACACAAGTAGGTGGTACCTCCTACCCGCTGTGCGTCATGTATGTACGTACGAGACGCGCACGATGCACGTGCTACGAGCAAACAAACAGGCCGCGACAAACGTCTGGACGCGCACTCACAACGTGGGATGGCAGGAGTAAAAACAAAAGGCCCTTTTCAGGGCCACAAATATGTTCATGTGATAAATTCACGTTTCTTTAAATTTGATGCCAGTCAAAACGTTACTAACTAACTAACTACCTACCTACCTACCTACCTACCTACCTACCTACCTACACCTCTATATACATATTTCATTCAACAACAAATACAATATGCACAGGGCCTAAACGATAGCGTATTAAGATTGATTGCAAGTAAATGAGTAGTAGCAGGGCAGTCTTAACATGAAAAAGGCTTTAATAAGTTAGTTATATTATCATCATCAGTTATAATTATTATAAACACAATAATACAACAATAGGTACCTACATTTATTCTGTGTATGTACGAAAAATATAATGTATAGATAGGTATATTGTTTTCTTTGTTAATTCTTTATATACACTGCTAGAGAGAACGGTGTATTGTAAAAAAATAAAAAATAAATAAATATATATATAAGAAATAAATAAATAAATATATATATATATATAAATAAGTAAGTAAGTAACAGACATAGGTTTTAAAATAATTATTATTGAATTCATTGTTTAATTTTATAACAATTTTAGTTAGCTCGTTGTACTAAAGAGGGCGCGCAGGGGCGCGCGCGCTCCTGCCCGCTTAGTTGCTTTAGTATAAATAGTCCGAACGTGAACTCGCGATTTTTTTCTGTCGAACCGCACCTTCCGCTACCGCATAGAGGGCGCCCTGTCCTCCCCCCGACCCATTCGTGCAGGTGTCCCACAGGGTTCTGTCATCTCCCCGCTCATCTTCACGCTGTTCACCAGCGATATCCCAAAGAGTAAGAAGGCACAGTTGGCTCTGTTCGCAGACGATACGGCCATCTACTCCAAGGGCCGTTGCCCCGATGCGATTCACCACACTCTCCAGGCCTCTGTCGACAAGCTCGGCGAATGGTTCAGGAAGTGGCGAATCGAAGTCAATCCCGACAAAAGTCAGGCGGTACTATTCTCCAAGCCGCGTAGGCTCCCCCCCCTCCCCGAGCCCCTCACCATGTTCGGCAAGCCGATCCCTTGGGAGAAGCAAGCCAAATACTTGGGTGTCGTCCTCGATAATCACCTCAATTTCAAAGAGCACATAAAGCAGGTCCGTTCGCGGGCCGCTTTCGCTCTAGGTAGGCTCCACTCCATCCTAAATGCAAAAAGCAAATTGTCACTTAGGTGCAAATTGCGCATTTACACGGCATGCATCCGCCCGATCATGACATATGCATGTGTCGTATTTGCCCACGCTGGGCCCCATCACATCCATAGGTTACAAGCCCTCCAAAACCGATTCCTCCGTAAAGCTACGGGTGCCCCATACTACGTCCGAAACGTAGCCCTCCACCTCGATCTTAAAATCCCCACCATAGCCCAATTCATGAAACGCCTTTCCAAGCGTTTCTTTGACTCTGCCGCCAAGCACCGCAACCCCCTGGTTGTGAAGGCGGCCAACTATATCCCCTCTCGCATTAGTCGTACTCGCCGTCCGAGGCACGCACTGACCGACCCCGACGACCCCATAACTCTCCTCCAGGAGAGTAATAGGGCCACTAGTACGGTTCTTAAAACCAAACGTCGTCCGACATTCCGACCTCGCCGTCGAGGTCCTCCGCGATCGCGACCGCGACCCCAATCCGATCAGACTCCTCCCCCCCGACCCTTGCCAGACGACCCGACGCCAGCCCGGGCTGACGTAGTGCCGTCAGTAGTCTTAAACTCCCCGATCCAGCCTGTCCCGACTTGCTGCCCTCCCACCAGCGACGCCCTAAGCCGAGGTCCGTACCCCGCAGGGGGTGCCCTTAGCGAGCAGTCGCTTAGTTTTAGTTAGTTTTAGTTTTTATGCCCCTGGCTGGAGGCTTTAAGTTAGCTTAGAGCATCTCCGCAGGACAGTCCGGTTAAGTAGTCAATACCTTAGTGGTAAAACTATGAGATGCCATTCCAAAAAAAAAAAAAAAAAAAACTCGCGATTTTATTCCGTCTCGTACGTTCGAAGTGTGTAGGTTCGCGCGCGTCCGTTGCGTGTATTTTCAGTTGATCTATTATTATTTATCTTTCGTTTCGTGTTTACAATGGCGCGTACTAAGCAGACCGCTCGTAAATCCACCGGTGGTAAGGCGCCGAGGAAACAGCTCGCCACCAAGGCTGCGCGCAAAAGCGCACCGGCCACCGGTGGCGTTAAGAAACCCCATCGCTACAGGCCCGGCACTGTGGCCCTCCGTGAGATTCGTCGCTACCAGAAGAGTACCGAACTGCTGATCCGCAAGCTTCCGTTCCAGCGTCTCGTGCGTGAGATCGCGCAGGACTTCAAGACCGATCTCCGTTTCCAGAGCTCCGCTGTTATGGCGCTGCAGGAGGCTAGCGAAGCTTATCTCGTCGGTCTCTTCGAAGACACCAACCTGTGCGCGATTCACGCGAAGCGCGTCACCATCATGCCCAAAGACATCCAGTTGGCGCGCAGGATCAGAGGCGAACGCGCTTAAACTGCTAACGTCACAATACACATCGCCCTCCACGTAGACTGCCTTCGTGCAGTGCAACGTGTCTGTGGCTGTGGCTGTGCGTTCACATAAAAGGCCCTTTTCAGGGCCACATATATATCGGATAATTAAATGTTTCTTTATATCAGACGTCACAAAAACGCTACCTACCTACCTACCTACCTACCTACCTACCTACCTACCTACATACATACATACATACATACAAAACGAAACAAACACCTAAGTAATACTAAACTTATAAGTAAATTACATAATTATACATAACAACAATGAATAAAGTCGAGAGAGAGAGAAAAACAGTCGCCCAATTTTTTCGTCATATTATAATGGATGATTTTAAAAAGTTAACGTTTCATGCCTATAGTATTTAGGCTACGATCGATCTATGATAATAATGTTGTGTATTATTATTATAACGGCATAGGTACTTTAGATACTTGGTTTTATTTATTTTAACTTTTTATGGGGGACGAAAAAAAAAAAAAAAAAAAAATATATATATATATCATGTAAGTTCTGTTTTAAGAGACAGACATCGTCCAATCAACGAGGAGCGCCTGCTCGCCTCGCCCCGCGCACCTCACGTCTCTGTTCCCCCCGCCCGCTGAGCTCCGCGTTTAGTATAAATATAACGCCCGACGGGCCAAATTTTTAAGTCAGTCGCTCGCGTCGTTCGTGTGCGCTATCTCGTGTCGAGTTTGTTATCGTGTTATTTTGAAACCCCACTGCAAAGAAGATGACCGGTCGCGGTAAGGGAGGAAAGGGTCTGGGAAAAGGAGGAGCCAAGCGTCACAGGAAGGTACTTCGTGATAACATCCAAGGTATCACGAAGCCCGCCATCCGTCGTCTGGCCCGCAGAGGCGGCGTGAAACGTATCTCCGGTCTGATCTACGAAGAGACTCGCGGTGTGCTTAAAGTGTTCCTAGAGAACGTCATTCGCGACGCCGTCACTTACACCGAGCACGCCAAGAGGAAGACCGTCACCGCCATGGACGTCGTCTACGCTCTGAAGCGCCAGGGTCGCACCCTGTACGGTTTCGGCGGTTAAACACCTGCTGCATGCCCCGCGTGTACGTGTTGCCTGCGCAACCAGCTCTACATACTGTGGTGGACGTGTGTGTGTTGTGTTTGTTGTGAACATAATCATACCGTTCAACCATACGTATGTAGACGCGCACATAAAAAAGGCCCTTTTCAGGGCCGCATATGATTCGATATTATTAAATATGTTTCTTGAGTGGAATTGTCCTAAAAACGTACCTCTACCTACCTACCTACCTACCTACTTACTTACATGTATGCAAGTACCTACCATTATTGTACTGCGAGTGACATTCATTCAATTCGTTACCAATACTCACTAGGCATCGTACCTACCTACCTACCTACCTACCTACCTACTTAGGTTTTGGAGTTTTTAATGAAATATCGTAATTATATTAATTATTAATATATCCGATTTATTGTTATCTTACAATTACCAACTTGCTTCCTTTAAACTTAAGTACTAAATTATAGTTGATGCTTGTTGTTGTTGTTGTTCTTCTACGTGTGAAAAGCCCATCGCCCGCCATTCACCGAGTGAGGTGTACTGTACAGTAGGTGGGTATACTGGAATTGAAAAATAAAAGCAAAACATTAGTAAATACTTACGTTGTAGAACATCTACCTACCTACTTACTTACCTACCTACCTACCTACCTACTCGTTTGATCGCCCCACGGTGCGCGTGCCGTATGTTTATGTCGCGTTGTTATTGCAATTTTGATCGCATCTAATGTGAAGATGTTTTTTTTTTTTTTTTTTGTTGTTTTTTATTTACGTGTCTTTTTTATTTCGCGTATCTTTAATAGTAATTATTTTATAATATAGGTACTTAAGTACCTAGCCGTATTACGGGCGGGCTGGCTGCTTACTGTGAAGAGAACGCGGTACACGGGCCGCCAGCCGCGCACGGTACTGGCGCGCCCGCCGAGCGGGAGTACGTCTATTGTCGTTTTACACACTGTTTAATACGCTTTCCGATGCGATTATACCGATCCGTGCACTGTCCACTCGTCGAAGGGCACTCTCGTCTTTTAATATTACTATATTAATAGGTTGCACGTCCTGGACGGAGTCGTCCGTCCTTAACAGTTCGGCGCTCGCGGTGTTTTACGACGCTTCACTTTTAGGTCGATAATACCTTCGCGAGACGGTGTGATATCGACGAAGTCCTGTCACCACACAAGCTCGATATCCTCCCTGTTGACGCGTCGACCTCGATCGCCACTAACTATCACTTTTATAGAGAAAATAACGATTTGAACACGACCCGACCTGCGCTTCGTACGCAGTCGCCAAAATAAAACACCGCCACGGGCTAAACGCGCACCTCACTCGCCCCGAATTCCCACACCCGCATCGTCAACTTCATGACCTATCCGAAACCGTTCAATCTCGTTGCACTCGGCGCCGTTAACCATTCTTTTTCTTTGTTTTATTAGATACGTGTTAGTGAAAACTTTCAAGCGTTCATACGAGAAAACGTCCCGCGACATCACGGCGCTCGTTACGGTAAAGTTCCGTCGTACCTAAGCGTACGTTTACGAAATTCGTAAAACCTATAAGTGGCGACATCTAAGTCTCTCTCTCTTTATACGTCTTATTATCGTCACTCCACTCGTGTTGTCAGTGTGAATTTATTAACTACTACTTAAAATACAATGGCAGATACCGCAGTCGCTACCGAGGCTCCCGCGCCCGCTACACCGGCGAAGAAGCAGGCGAGGCAGGCCGGCGGCGCCGGCGCCGCTAAGAAACCGAAGGCGAAGCCGACCCATCCCAAAACATCCGAGATGGTCAACAACGCCATCAAGGAGATGAAGGAGCGCAGCGGATCTTCCCTGCAGGCGATCAAGAAGTACATCGCCGCGCAGTACAAGGTCGACGCGGAGAAACTGGCTCCGTTCATCAGAAAATATCTGAAGAGCGCCGTCGAATCTGGTGCACTGATCCAGACCAAGGGCAAGGGTGCCTCCGGCTCCTTCAAGCTCGAGTCGAAATCGCACCACGCCAAGAAACCCGCCGGTGCCGCTGGAAAGGCCGCCGGCAAGGCGCCCGCCGCCGCCGCGAAGACGAAGAAGGCGACCGCCTCTGCGGCCGGCGCCAAGACCAAGAAGGCAGCGGCCGCCGCCGCCTCTGCCGCCTCCGGTTCACCTGCAAAGTCCAAGGCATCGGCAGCCGCCGCCGCCAAGGACAAGAAGGCCGCCGCCGCTAAGAAGAAGCCGGCACCCAAGAAGGCCGCCGCCCCCGCTAAGGCGAAGGGAGGCGCCGCTCCCAAAGCTAAGAAGACAGCGAAGCCGCCGACCAAGAAACCTAAAGCGCCTAAACCCAAGAAGGCTGCGGCTACACCCAAGTCGAAGCCGGCAGCCAAGAAAGCGTCCGCCGCTAAGAAGTAAGCTACGGTCGCGTTCGCGTTACACCGGCGACGGCGACGACGACGACGACAGCGGCGCAGAGTCGGCTGACCACGCCACCATCATCAATACAACACAACAACAACAACAGCAACAGCTGATGAGTGATAGTGACAAGTGTGCGTGCGCGTCTTACCTATCTTCAACCTACTGTGTGTGATGATGTTTTGTATAATACCTAATATTATAAACACACTGTAGAGAGAGGCGCGCGCGCGTGCTTTGTGCGTTTGTTTTCATCATCGTCCAACCGCGCGCACGCAGTACGTACGCGTCTATCGTCCTCGGGAAGGAGGGTGCGGAACGCGCTCGACGTGTCTCAAGCTCGTCACCAACGATTCATCGGAAGCAAGCAAGCAAGCAAGCAACTGAAGAAACCACGGACGACGGCACCGAGATGCTTAGCGCGCGTGCATGCGCTCACCACACCAAAAAGCCCTTTTCAGGGCTAACAATAATATCATGAATACGAACAGTATTCGTTTCTAAAACACAGAGAGTCAAAACGTTGTAAAATACCTAATAACATACGCACTTATATACATACACGAAATAACTCCTAAAATAATTTAGGTAGGTACCTATCTAAGTAGGAAATAAATAAATATATATTATATTTAAATAAATAAATAGATAGATAGATAGATACATACATACATACATACATACATACATACATACATACAAACATACTACACTGCACTATTTCAATATTCGACACTAGGTATGTTATTTATTAGTAGATTTCAGACTACACTACACTATAATTATAATAGCATACGGTTCATAGCACAACAATGTCGCTCGCCATACATTTATTTAGAACACGTTCATACTGGCGAGCTATATTTTTGTTTAAATGAAATCAGCTTAATACAAAATAACTTTGAATATATAAAAAAAAAAAAACAAAAAAAAAAAACACATACCTACCTAGGTATGTCATTTTTTTTTTTTTTTTTTTTTTTTTTTTTTTAAAAGGTCTTGGCTGGATTACTGATCATAATAATTTTTGTTTCATATTAATTAGATAAAAATGTACTTTCAAGTAATAAGCAATAATCGTGACAATTTATCAAATGATCAAAAATATCAGTTTATGCAGTGTAAGTGACGCCGCTCGCGCGCTTGCGCGTTTTGTGAATAAGTTTCGTTAGCTGTGCACCCCTCCCACTGACACAGCCACTCGCGGCGCGTATAAATACCACGGAATTCCGTGTCGGAACGACATTAAGTAGATTCTTTCGGCGCGCGCACTTCTGTACGCGTGTTTCGTTGTTTTCGTGAGTTGTTCTATAAACAAATCTTTCAATTATGTCTGGTCGCGGTAAAGGTGGCAAGGTGAAGGGAAAGGCAAAGTCCCGTTCCAACCGTGCTGGTCTCCAGTTCCCCGTGGGTCGTATTCACAGGCTGCTGCGTAACGGAAACTACGCCGAGCGCGTGGGTGCCGGCGCTCCTGTCTACTTGGCCGCCGTGATGGAGTATCTGGCTGCTGAGGTCCTCGAGTTGGCCGGCAACGCCGCGAGAGACAACAAGAAGACCAGGATCATCCCGCGTCATCTTCAATTGGCCATCCGCAACGACGAGGAGTTGAACAAGCTGCTCTCCGGTGTGACGATCGCTCAAGGTGGTGTGCTGCCGAACATCCAGGCCGTGCTACTGCCCAAGAAGACCGAGAAGAAGGCTTAAACGTGGTGCCGCGACGTTCAGACAGAACGTGGTGCTTCGTGCGAGTGCCCCCGCACGCGTACTTCGATATAATATTTATGACTATATATCTATTATGTCGGTTGCGCGATGCTCTCAGCTCGTATGCATACAAAACAAAAGGCCCTTTTCAGGGCCACAATATGATTCGTCAAATTAAAACAAAGACAATTTCTTTATAGGTGTTGTCGTCAAACAAAAACGTACCCCTACCTACTTAATGCTTAACGATTACAAGTAAGCTGAAACTATTATGTACATCATTATTGAACCGTAGTCACAATACCTACTTACTACCTACCACTCGGGTCATTCATTACACACAAAGTAGAGAGTTAGTACCTACCTCATATTGTAGTTTAATTTACTGAAAAAAAAAAAAAAATTATTGCTTTGCCCTCTCCTCACGAGTTAATTTATTAACAATATAATAATATTATGTAGTAGACCTTTAGGTAGGCAGTACAAAACGTTGTTGGGTTACCTACACTGTACCTAGTATGATAGAAATTAAGTATGATAGTTTTATACATCACTGCTGATAAGAACTGCTTATTTACACACAATACGAAATATCAAAATTTAAATTCATTATAAAAATAATATACACTACCTATTTCTAATGTAATTTTACATAGGTAGTTTTAGTTTTAATATTACCCTACTACCTACTGAGATGTAGTTTTTCTTTTTTTTTTTTACATTTTCAAAAATAATGACGAACACAAGCATCGCCCCGCCCCCTTCGTCTCCCTCCCGGGCATCCCCTCTCCCCGCGCGCTCGCTTCGGAGCGTTCTGATTGGTCCGCCGGTGCGTCGAATTTCTCATCGCTCGCCGCAACTGTGCGCCGCGAGCGTTAATATAAATACAACTGTTGAAACGGTTATGTTTTATACTGCGACTGAACTCCGTTTCGGTAGCACGTGTACTCGATAAATCCATAATGCCGCCCAAGACAAGTGGTAAAGCCGCCAAGAAGTCTGGCAAAGCCCAGAAGAATATCTCCAAGACCGACAAGAAGAAGAAGAAGCACAAGAGGAAGGAGAGTTACGCCATCTACATCTACAAGGTGCTGAAGCAGGTGCACCCCGACACCGGTATCTCCAGCAAGGCCATGTCTATCATGAACTCGTTCGTGAACGACATCTTCGAGCGCATCGCCGCCGAAGCTTCCCGTCTCGCCCACTACAACAAGAGATCGACCATCACGTCCAGGGAGGTGCAGACGTCCGTCAGGCTCCTGCTGCCCGGCGAGCTCGCCAAGCACGCCGTCAGTGAGGGCACCAAGGCCGTCACCAAATACACCAGCTCCAAGTAGAGAGCGGTCGGTAGGCTACCAAGAGCCGCCGACGCTCCGTCTCAACGCCGCCTCGTGTTTGTGTACAGTGTTAAATCCAGTGCGCTTGTTCGTGTGTCTGTCTTGTTGACTGTGGTGCGTGTTAATTGTGTCAGTGTCATCGTAATGTGCATACATACACACAAGTAGGTGGTACCTCCTACCCGCTGTGCGTCATGTATGTACGTACGAGACGCGCACGATGCACGTGCTACGAGCAAACAAACAGGCCGCGACAAACGTCTGGACGCGCACTCACAACGTGGGATGGCAGGAGTAAAAACAAAAGGCCCTTTTCAGGGCCACAAATATGTTCATGTGATAAATTCACGTTTCTTTAAATTTGATGCCAGTCAAAACGTTACTAACTAACTAACTACCTACCTACCTACCTACCTACCTACCTACCTACCTACACCTCTATATACATATTTCATTCAACAACAAATACAATATGCACAGGGCCTAAACGATAGCGTATTAAGATTGATTGCAAGTAAATGAGTAGTAGCAGGGCAGTCTTAACATGAAAAAGGCTTTAATAAGTTAGTTATATTATCATCATCAGTTATAATTATTATAAACACAATAATACAACAATAGGTACCTACATTTATTCTGTGTATGTACGAAAAATATAATGTATAGATAGGTATATTGTTTTCTTTGTTAATTCTTTATATACACTGCTAGAGAGAACGGTGTATTGTAAAAAAATAAAAAATAAATAAATATATATATAAGAAATAAATAAATAAATATATATATATATATAAATAAGTAAGTAAGTAACAGACATAGGTTTTAAAATAATTATTATTGAATTCATTGTTTAATTTTATAACAATTTTAGTTAGCTCGTTGTACTAAAGAGGGCGCGCAGGGGCGCGCGCGCTCCTGCCCGCTTAGTTGCTTTAGTATAAATAGTCCGAACGTGAACTCGCGATTTTATTCCGTCTCGTACGTTCGAAGTGTGTAGGTTCGCGCGCGTCCGTTGCGTGTATTTTCAGTTGATCTATTATTATTTATCTTTCGTTTCGTGTTTACAATGGCGCGTACTAAGCAGACCGCTCGTAAATCCACCGGTGGTAAGGCGCCGAGGAAACAGCTCGCCACCAAGGCTGCGCGCAAAAGCGCACCGGCCACCGGTGGCGTTAAGAAACCCCATCGCTACAGGCCCGGCACTGTGGCCCTCCGTGAGATTCGTCGCTACCAGAAGAGTACCGAACTGCTGATCCGCAAGCTTCCGTTCCAGCGTCTCGTGCGTGAGATCGCGCAGGACTTCAAGACCGATCTCCGTTTCCAGAGCTCCGCTGTTATGGCGCTGCAGGAGGCTAGCGAAGCTTATCTCGTCGGTCTCTTCGAAGACACCAACCTGTGCGCGATTCACGCGAAGCGCGTCACCATCATGCCCAAAGACATCCAGTTGGCGCGCAGGATCAGAGGCGAACGCGCTTAAACTGCTAACGTCACAATACACATCGCCCTCCACGTAGACTGCCTTCGTGCAGTGCAACGTGTCTGTGGCTGTGGCTGTGCGTTCACATAAAAGGCCCTTTTCAGGGCCACATATATATCGGATAATTAAATGTTTCTTTATATCAGACGTCACAAAAACGCTACCTACCTACCTACCTACCTACCTACCTACCTACCTACCTACATACATACATACATACATACAAAACGAAACAAACACCTAAGTAATACTAAACTTATAAGTAAATTACATAATTATACATAACAACAATGAATAAAGTCGAGAGAGAGAGAAAAACAGTCGCCCAATTTTTTCGTCATATTATAATGGATGATTTTAAAAAGTTAACGTTTCATGCCTATAGTATTTAGGCTACGATCGATCTATGATAATAATGTTGTGTATTATTATTATAACGGCATAGGTACTTTAGATACTTGGTTTTATTTATTTTAACTTTTTATGGGGGACGAAAAAAAAAAAAAAAAAAAAATATATATATATATCATGTAAGTTCTGTTTTAAGAGACAGACATCGTCCAATCAACGAGGAGCGCCTGCTCGCCTCGCCCCGCGCACCTCACGTCTCTGTTCCCCCCGCCCGCTGAGCTCCGCGTTTAGTATAAATATAACGCCCGACGGGCCAAATTTTTAAGTCAGTCGCTCGCGTCGTTCGTGTGCGCTATCTCGTGTCGAGTTTGTTATCGTGTTATTTTGAAACCCCACTGCAAAGAAGATGACCGGTCGCGGTAAGGGAGGAAAGGGTCTGGGAAAAGGAGGAGCCAAGCGTCACAGGAAGGTACTTCGTGATAACATCCAAGGTATCACGAAGCCCGCCATCCGTCGTCTGGCCCGCAGAGGCGGCGTGAAACGTATCTCCGGTCTGATCTACGAAGAGACTCGCGGTGTGCTTAAAGTGTTCCTAGAGAACGTCATTCGCGACGCCGTCACTTACACCGAGCACGCCAAGAGGAAGACCGTCACCGCCATGGACGTCGTCTACGCTCTGAAGCGCCAGGGTCGCACCCTGTACGGTTTCGGCGGTTAAACACCTGCTGCATGCCCCGCGTGTACGTGTTGCCTGCGCAACCAGCTCTACATACTGTGGTGGACGTGTGTGTGTTGTGTTTGTTGTGAACATAATCATACCGTTCAACCATACGTATGTAGACGCGCACATAAAAAAGGCCCTTTTCAGGGCCGCATATGATTCGATATTATTAAATATGTTTCTTGAGTGGAATTGTCCTAAAAACGTACCTCTACCTACCTACCTACCTACCTACTTACTTACATGTATGCAAGTACCTACCATTATTGTACTGCGAGTGACATTCATTCAATTCGTTACCAATACTCACTAGGCATCGTACCTACCTACCTACCTACCTACCTACCTACTTAGGTTTTGGAGTTTTTAATGAAATATCGTAATTATATTAATTATTAATATATCCGATTTATTGTTATCTTACAATTACCAACTTGCTTCCTTTAAACTTAAGTACTAAATTATAGTTGATGCTTGTTGTTGTTGTTGTTCTTCTACGTGTGAAAAGCCCATCGCCCGCCATTCACCGAGTGAGGTGTACTGTACAGTAGGTGGGTATACTGGAATTGAAAAATAAAAGCAAAACATTAGTAAATACTTACGTTGTAGAACATCTACCTACCTACTTACTTACCTACCTACCTACCTACCTACTCGTTTGATCGCCCCACGGTGCGCGTGCCGTATGTTTATGTCGCGTTGTTATTGCAATTTTGATCGCATCTAATGTGAAGATGTTTTTTTTTTTTTTTTTTGTTGTTTTTTATTTACGTGTCTTTTTTATTTCGCGTATCTTTAATAGTAATTATTTTATAATATAGGTACTTAAGTACCTAGCCGTATTACGGGCGGGCTGGCTGCTTACTGTGAAGAGAACGCGGTACACGGGCCGCCAGCCGCGCACGGTACTGGCGCGCCCGCCGAGCGGGAGTACGTCTATTGTCGTTTTACACACTGTTTAATACGCTTTCCGATGCGATTATACCGATCCGTGCACTGTCCACTCGTCGAAGGGCACTCTCGTCTTTTAATATTACTATATTAATAGGTTGCACGTCCTGGACGGAGTCGTCCGTCCTTAACAGTTCGGCGCTCGCGGTGTTTTACGACGCTTCACTTTTAGGTCGATAATACCTTCGCGAGACGGTGTGATATCGACGAAGTCCTGTCACCACACAAGCTCGATATCCTCCCTGTTGACGCGTCGACCTCGATCGCCACTAACTATCACTTTTATAGAGAAAATAACGATTTGAACACGACCCGACCTGCGCTTCGTACGCAGTCGCCAAAATAAAACACCGCCACGGGCTAAACGCGCACCTCACTCGCCCCGAATTCCCACACCCGCATCGTCAACTTCATGACCTATCCGAAACCGTTCAATCTCGTTGCACTCGGCGCCGTTAACCATTCTTTTTCTTTGTTTTATTAGATACGTGTTAGTGAAAACTTTCAAGCGTTCATACGAGAAAACGTCCCGCGACATCACGGCGCTCGTTACGGTAAAGTTCCGTCGTACCTAAGCGTACGTTTACGAAATTCGTAAAACCTATAAGTGGCGACATCTAAGTCTCTCTCTCTTTATACGTCTTATTATCGTCACTCCACTCGTGTTGTCAGTGTGAATTTATTAACTACTACTTAAAATACAATGGCAGATACCGCAGTCGCTACCGAGGCTCCCGCGCCCGCTACACCGGCGAAGAAGCAGGCGAGGCAGGCCGGCGGCGCCGGCGCCGCTAAGAAACCGAAGGCGAAGCCGACCCATCCCAAAACATCCGAGATGGTCAACAACGCCATCAAGGAGATGAAGGAGCGCAGCGGATCTTCCCTGCAGGCGATCAAGAAGTACATCGCCGCGCAGTACAAGGTCGACGCGGAGAAACTGGCTCCGTTCATCAGAAAATATCTGAAGAGCGCCGTCGAATCTGGTGCACTGATCCAGACCAAGGGCAAGGGTGCCTCCGGCTCCTTCAAGCTCGAGTCGAAATCGCACCACGCCAAGAAACCCGCCGGTGCCGCTGGAAAGGCCGCCGGCAAGGCGCCCGCCGCCGCCGCGAAGACGAAGAAGGCGACCGCCTCTGCGGCCGGCGCCAAGACCAAGAAGGCAGCGGCCGCCGCCGCCTCTGCCGCCTCCGGTTCACCTGCAAAGTCCAAGGCATCGGCAGCCGCCGCCGCCAAGGACAAGAAGGCCGCCGCCGCTAAGAAGAAGCCGGCACCCAAGAAGGCCGCCGCCCCCGCTAAGGCGAAGGGAGGCGCCGCTCCCAAAGCTAAGAAGACAGCGAAGCCGCCGACCAAGAAACCTAAAGCGCCTAAACCCAAGAAGGCTGCGGCTACACCCAAGTCGAAGCCGGCAGCCAAGAAAGCGTCCGCCGCTAAGAAGTAAGCTACGGTCGCGTTCGCGTTACACCGGCGACGGCGACGACGACGACGACAGCGGCGCAGAGTCGGCTGACCACGCCACCATCATCAATACAACACAACAACAACAACAGCAACAGCTGATGAGTGATAGTGACAAGTGTGCGTGCGCGTCTTACCTATCTTCAACCTACTGTGTGTGATGATGTTTTGTATAATACCTAATATTATAAACACACTGTAGAGAGAGGCGCGCGCGCGTGCTTTGTGCGTTTGTTTTCATCATCGTCCAACCGCGCGCACGCAGTACGTACGCGTCTATCGTCCTCGGGAAGGAGGGTGCGGAACGCGCTCGACGTGTCTCAAGCTCGTCACCAACGATTCATCGGAAGCAAGCAAGCAAGCAAGCAACTGAAGAAACCACGGACGACGGCACCGAGATGCTTAGCGCGCGTGCATGCGCTCACCACACCAAAAAGCCCTTTTCAGGGCTAACAATAATATCATGAATACGAACAGTATTCGTTTCTAAAACACAGAGAGTCAAAACGTTGTAAAATACCTAATAACATACGCACTTATATACATACACGAAATAACTCCTAAAATAATTTAGGTAGGTACCTATCTAAGTAGGAAATAAATAAATATATATTATATTTAAATAAATAAATAGATAGATAGATAGATACATACATACATACATACATACATACATACATACATACAAACATACTACACTGCACTATTTCAATATTCGACACTAGGTATGTTATTTATTAGTAGATTTCAGACTACACTACACTATAATTATAATAGCATACGGTTCATAGCACAACAATGTCGCTCGCCATACATTTATTTAGAACACGTTCATACTGGCGAGCTATATTTTTGTTTAAATGAAATCAGCTTAATACAAAATAACTTTGAATATATAAAAAAAAAAAAACAAAAAAAAAAAACACATACCTACCTAGGTATGTCATTTTTTTTTTTTTTTTTTTTTTTTTTTTTTTAAAAGGTCTTGGCTGGATTACTGATCATAATAATTTTTGTTTCATATTAATTAGATAAAAATGTACTTTCAAGTAATAAGCAATAATCGTGACAATTTATCAAATGATCAAAAATATCAGTTTATGCAGTGTAAGTGACGCCGCTCGCGCGCTTGCGCGTTTTGTGAATAAGTTTCGTTAGCTGTGCACCCCTCCCACTGACACAGCCACTCGCGGCGCGTATAAATACCACGGAATTCCGTGTCGGAACGACATTAAGTAGATTCTTTCGGCGCGCGCACTTCTGTACGCGTGTTTCGTTGTTTTCGTGAGTTGTTCTATAAACAAATCTTTCAATTATGTCTGGTCGCGGTAAAGGTGGCAAGGTGAAGGGAAAGGCAAAGTCCCGTTCCAACCGTGCTGGTCTCCAGTTCCCCGTGGGTCGTATTCACAGGCTGCTGCGTAACGGAAACTACGCCGAGCGCGTGGGTGCCGGCGCTCCTGTCTACTTGGCCGCCGTGATGGAGTATCTGGCTGCTGAGGTCCTCGAGTTGGCCGGCAACGCCGCGAGAGACAACAAGAAGACCAGGATCATCCCGCGTCATCTTCAATTGGCCATCCGCAACGACGAGGAGTTGAACAAGCTGCTCTCCGGTGTGACGATCGCTCAAGGTGGTGTGCTGCCGAACATCCAGGCCGTGCTACTGCCCAAGAAGACCGAGAAGAAGGCTTAAACGTGGTGCCGCGACGTTCAGACAGAACGTGGTGCTTCGTGCGAGTGCCCCCGCACGCGTACTTCGATATAATATTTATGACTATATATCTATTATGTCGGTTGCGCGATGCTCTCAGCTCGTATGCATACAAAACAAAAGGCCCTTTTCAGGGCCACAATATGATTCGTCAAATTAAAACAAAGACAATTTCTTTATAGGTGTTGTCGTCAAACAAAAACGTACCCCTACCTACTTAATGCTTAACGATTACAAGTAAGCTGAAACTATTATGTACATCATTATTGAACCGTAGTCACAATACCTACTTACTACCTACCACTCGGGTCATTCATTACACACAAAGTAGAGAGTTAGTACCTACCTCATATTGTAGTTTAATTTACTGAAAAAAAAAAAAAAATTATTGCTTTGCCCTCTCCTCACGAGTTAATTTATTAACAATATAATAATATTATGTAGTAGACCTTTAGGTAGGCAGTACAAAACGTTGTTGGGTTACCTACACTGTACCTAGTATGATAGAAATTAAGTATGATAGTTTTATACATCACTGCTGATAAGAACTGCTTATTTACACACAATACGAAATATCAAAATTTAAATTCATTATAAAAATAATATACACTACCTATTTCTAATGTAATTTTACATAGGTAGTTTTAGTTTTAATATTACCCTACTACCTACTGAGATGTAGTTTTTCTTTTTTTTTTTTACATTTTCAAAAATAATGACGAACACAAGCATCGCCCCGCCCCCTTCGTCTCCCTCCCGGGCATCCCCTCTCCCCGCGCGCTCGCTTCGGAGCGTTCTGATTGGTCCGCCGGTGCGTCGAATTTCTCATCGCTCGCCGCAACTGTGCGCCGCGAGCGTTAATATAAATACAACTGTTGAAACGGTTATGTTTTATACTGCGACTGAACTCCGTTTCGGTAGCACGTGTACTCGATAAATCCATAATGCCGCCCAAGACAAGTGGTAAAGCCGCCAAGAAGTCTGGCAAAGCCCAGAAGAATATCTCCAAGACCGACAAGAAGAAGAAGAAGCACAAGAGGAAGGAGAGTTACGCCATCTACATCTACAAGGTGCTGAAGCAGGTGCACCCCGACACCGGTATCTCCAGCAAGGCCATGTCTATCATGAACTCGTTCGTGAACGACATCTTCGAGCGCATCGCCGCCGAAGCTTCCCGTCTCGCCCACTACAACAAGAGATCGACCATCACGTCCAGGGAGGTGCAGACGTCCGTCAGGCTCCTGCTGCCCGGCGAGCTCGCCAAGCACGCCGTCAGTGAGGGCACCAAGGCCGTCACCAAATACACCAGCTCCAAGTAGAGAGCGGTCGGTAGGCTACCAAGAGCCGCCGACGCTCCGTCTCAACGCCGCCTCGTGTTTGTGTACAGTGTTAAATCCAGTGCGCTTGTTCGTGTGTCTGTCTTGTTGACTGTGGTGCGTGTTAATTGTGTCAGTGTCATCGTAATGTGCATACATACACACAAGTAGGTGGTACCTCCTACCCGCTGTGCGTCATGTATGTACGTACGAGACGCGCACGATGCACGTGCTACGAGCAAACAAACAGGCCGCGACAAACGTCTGGACGCGCACTCACAACGTGGGATGGCAGGAGTAAAAACAAAAGGCCCTTTTCAGGGCCACAAATATGTTCATGTGATAAATTCACGTTTCTTTAAATTTGATGCCAGTCAAAACGTTACTAACTAACTAACTACCTACCTACCTACCTACCTACCTACCTACCTACCTACACCTCTATATACATATTTCATTCAACAACAAATACAATATGCACAGGGCCTAAACGATAGCGTATTAAGATTGATTGCAAGTAAATGAGTAGTAGCAGGGCAGTCTTAACATGAAAAAGGCTTTAATAAGTTAGTTATATTATCATCATCAGTTATAATTATTATAAACACAATAATACAACAATAGGTACCTACATTTATTCTGTGTATGTACGAAAAATATAATGTATAGATAGGTATATTGTTTTCTTTGTTAATTCTTTATATACACTGCTAGAGAGAACGGTGTATTGTAAAAAAATAAAAAATAAATAAATATATATATAAGAAATAAATAAATAAATATATATATATATATAAATAAGTAAGTAAGTAACAGACATAGGTTTTAAAATAATTATTATTGAATTCATTGTTTAATTTTATAACAATTTTAGTTAGCTCGTTGTACTAAAGAGGGCGCGCAGGGGCGCGCGCGCTCCTGCCCGCTTAGTTGCTTTAGTATAAATAGTCCGAACGTGAACTCGCGATTTTATTCCGTCTCGTACGTTCGAAGTGTGTAGGTTCGCGCGCGTCCGTTGCGTGTATTTTCAGTTGATCTATTATTATTTATCTTTCGTTTCGTGTTTACAATGGCGCGTACTAAGCAGACCGCTCGTAAATCCACCGGTGGTAAGGCGCCGAGGAAACAGCTCGCCACCAAGGCTGCGCGCAAAAGCGCACCGGCCACCGGTGGCGTTAAGAAACCCCATCGCTACAGGCCCGGCACTGTGGCCCTCCGTGAGATTCGTCGCTACCAGAAGAGTACCGAACTGCTGATCCGCAAGCTTCCGTTCCAGCGTCTCGTGCGTGAGATCGCGCAGGACTTCAAGACCGATCTCCGTTTCCAGAGCTCCGCTGTTATGGCGCTGCAGGAGGCTAGCGAAGCTTATCTCGTCGGTCTCTTCGAAGACACCAACCTGTGCGCGATTCACGCGAAGCGCGTCACCATCATGCCCAAAGACATCCAGTTGGCGCGCAGGATCAGAGGCGAACGCGCTTAAACTGCTAACGTCACAATACACATCGCCCTCCACGTAGACTGCCTTCGTGCAGTGCAACGTGTCTGTGGCTGTGGCTGTGCGTTCACATAAAAGGCCCTTTTCAGGGCCACATATATATCGGATAATTAAATGTTTCTTTATATCAGACGTCACAAAAACGCTACCTACCTACCTACCTACCTACCTACCTACCTACCTACCTACATACATACATACATACATACAAAACGAAACAAACACCTAAGTAATACTAAACTTATAAGTAAATTACATAATTATACATAACAACAATGAATAAAGTCGAGAGAGAGAGAAAAACAGTCGCCCAATTTTTTCGTCATATTATAATGGATGATTTTAAAAAGTTAACGTTTCATGCCTATAGTATTTAGGCTACGATCGATCTATGATAATAATGTTGTGTATTATTATTATAACGGCATAGGTACTTTAGATACTTGGTTTTATTTATTTTAACTTTTTATGGGGGACGAAAAAAAAAAAAAAAAAAAAATATATATATATATCATGTAAGTTCTGTTTTAAGAGACAGACATCGTCCAATCAACGAGGAGCGCCTGCTCGCCTCGCCCCGCGCACCTCACGTCTCTGTTCCCCCCGCCCGCTGAGCTCCGCGTTTAGTATAAATATAACGCCCGACGGGCCAAATTTTTAAGTCAGTCGCTCGCGTCGTTCGTGTGCGCTATCTCGTGTCGAGTTTGTTATCGTGTTATTTTGAAACCCCACTGCAAAGAAGATGACCGGTCGCGGTAAGGGAGGAAAGGGTCTGGGAAAAGGAGGAGCCAAGCGTCACAGGAAGGTACTTCGTGATAACATCCAAGGTATCACGAAGCCCGCCATCCGTCGTCTGGCCCGCAGAGGCGGCGTGAAACGTATCTCCGGTCTGATCTACGAAGAGACTCGCGGTGTGCTTAAAGTGTTCCTAGAGAACGTCATTCGCGACGCCGTCACTTACACCGAGCACGCCAAGAGGAAGACCGTCACCGCCATGGACGTCGTCTACGCTCTGAAGCGCCAGGGTCGCACCCTGTACGGTTTCGGCGGTTAAACACCTGCTGCATGCCCCGCGTGTACGTGTTGCCTGCGCAACCAGCTCTACATACTGTGGTGGACGTGTGTGTGTTGTGTTTGTTGTGAACATAATCATACCGTTCAACCATACGTATGTAGACGCGCACATAAAAAAGGCCCTTTTCAGGGCCGCATATGATTCGATATTATTAAATATGTTTCTTGAGTGGAATTGTCCTAAAAACGTACCTCTACCTACCTACCTACCTACCTACTTACTTACATGTATGCAAGTACCTACCATTATTGTACTGCGAGTGACATTCATTCAATTCGTTACCAATACTCACTAGGCATCGTACCTACCTACCTACCTACCTACCTACCTACTTAGGTTTTGGAGTTTTTAATGAAATATCGTAATTATATTAATTATTAATATATCCGATTTATTGTTATCTTACAATTACCAACTTGCTTCCTTTAAACTTAAGTACTAAATTATAGTTGATGCTTGTTGTTGTTGTTGTTCTTCTACGTGTGAAAAGCCCATCGCCCGCCATTCACCGAGTGAGGTGTACTGTACAGTAGGTGGGTATACTGGAATTGAAAAATAAAAGCAAAACATTAGTAAATACTTACGTTGTAGAACATCTACCTACCTACTTACTTACCTACCTACCTACCTACCTACTCGTTTGATCGCCCCACGGTGCGCGTGCCGTATGTTTATGTCGCGTTGTTATTGCAATTTTGATCGCATCTAATGTGAAGATGTTTTTTTTTTTTTTTTTTGTTGTTTTTTATTTACGTGTCTTTTTTATTTCGCGTATCTTTAATAGTAATTATTTTATAATATAGGTACTTAAGTACCTAGCCGTATTACGGGCGGGCTGGCTGCTTACTGTGAAGAGAACGCGGTACACGGGCCGCCAGCCGCGCACGGTACTGGCGCGCCCGCCGAGCGGGAGTACGTCTATTGTCGTTTTACACACTGTTTAATACGCTTTCCGATGCGATTATACCGATCCGTGCACTGTCCACTCGTCGAAGGGCACTCTCGTCTTTTAATATTACTATATTAATAGGTTGCACGTCCTGGACGGAGTCGTCCGTCCTTAACAGTTCGGCGCTCGCGGTGTTTTACGACGCTTCACTTTTAGGTCGATAATACCTTCGCGAGACGGTGTGATATCGACGAAGTCCTGTCACCACACAAGCTCGATATCCTCCCTGTTGACGCGTCGACCTCGATCGCCACTAACTATCACTTTTATAGAGAAAATAACGATTTGAACACGACCCGACCTGCGCTTCGTACGCAGTCGCCAAAATAAAACACCGCCACGGGCTAAACGCGCACCTCACTCGCCCCGAATTCCCACACCCGCATCGTCAACTTCATGACCTATCCGAAACCGTTCAATCTCGTTGCACTCGGCGCCGTTAACCATTCTTTTTCTTTGTTTTATTAGATACGTGTTAGTGAAAACTTTCAAGCGTTCATACGAGAAAACGTCCCGCGACATCACGGCGCTCGTTACGGTAAAGTTCCGTCGTACCTAAGCGTACGTTTACGAAATTCGTAAAACCTATAAGTGGCGACATCTAAGTCTCTCTCTCTTTATACGTCTTATTATCGTCACTCCACTCGTGTTGTCAGTGTGAATTTATTAACTACTACTTAAAATACAATGGCAGATACCGCAGTCGCTACCGAGGCTCCCGCGCCCGCTACACCGGCGAAGAAGCAGGCGAGGCAGGCCGGCGGCGCCGGCGCCGCTAAGAAACCGAAGGCGAAGCCGACCCATCCCAAAACATCCGAGATGGTCAACAACGCCATCAAGGAGATGAAGGAGCGCAGCGGATCTTCCCTGCAGGCGATCAAGAAGTACATCGCCGCGCAGTACAAGGTCGACGCGGAGAAACTGGCTCCGTTCATCAGAAAATATCTGAAGAGCGCCGTCGAATCTGGTGCACTGATCCAGACCAAGGGCAAGGGTGCCTCCGGCTCCTTCAAGCTCGAGTCGAAATCGCACCACGCCAAGAAACCCGCCGGTGCCGCTGGAAAGGCCGCCGGCAAGGCGCCCGCCGCCGCCGCGAAGACGAAGAAGGCGACCGCCTCTGCGGCCGGCGCCAAGACCAAGAAGGCAGCGGCCGCCGCCGCCTCTGCCGCCTCCGGTTCACCTGCAAAGTCCAAGGCATCGGCAGCCGCCGCCGCCAAGGACAAGAAGGCCGCCGCCGCTAAGAAGAAGCCGGCACCCAAGAAGGCCGCCGCCCCCGCTAAGGCGAAGGGAGGCGCCGCTCCCAAAGCTAAGAAGACAGCGAAGCCGCCGACCAAGAAACCTAAAGCGCCTAAACCCAAGAAGGCTGCGGCTACACCCAAGTCGAAGCCGGCAGCCAAGAAAGCGTCCGCCGCTAAGAAGTAAGCTACGGTCGCGTTCGCGTTACACCGGCGACGGCGACGACGACGACGACAGCGGCGCAGAGTCGGCTGACCACGCCACCATCATCAATACAACACAACAACAACAACAGCAACAGCTGATGAGTGATAGTGACAAGTGTGCGTGCGCGTCTTACCTATCTTCAACCTACTGTGTGTGATGATGTTTTGTATAATACCTAATATTATAAACACACTGTAGAGAGAGGCGCGCGCGCGTGCTTTGTGCGTTTGTTTTCATCATCGTCCAACCGCGCGCACGCAGTACGTACGCGTCTATCGTCCTCGGGAAGGAGGGTGCGGAACGCGCTCGACGTGTCTCAAGCTCGTCACCAACGATTCATCGGAAGCAAGCAAGCAAGCAAGCAACTGAAGAAACCACGGACGACGGCACCGAGATGCTTAGCGCGCGTGCATGCGCTCACCACACCAAAAAGCCCTTTTCAGGGCTAACAATAATATCATGAATACGAACAGTATTCGTTTCTAAAACACAGAGAGTCAAAACGTTGTAAAATACCTAATAACATACGCACTTATATACATACACGAAATAACTCCTAAAATAATTTAGGTAGGTACCTATCTAAGTAGGAAATAAATAAATATATATTATATTTAAATAAATAAATAGATAGATAGATAGATACATACATACATACATACATACATACATACATACATACAAACATACTACACTGCACTATTTCAATATTCGACACTAGGTATGTTATTTATTAGTAGATTTCAGACTACACTACACTATAATTATAATAGCATACGGTTCATAGCACAACAATGTCGCTCGCCATACATTTATTTAGAACACGTTCATACTGGCGAGCTATATTTTTGTTTAAATGAAATCAGCTTAATACAAAATAACTTTGAATATATAAAAAAAAAAAAACAAAAAAAAAAAACACATACCTACCTAGGTATGTCATTTTTTTTTTTTTTTTTTTTTTTTTTTTTTTAAAAGGTCTTGGCTGGATTACTGATCATAATAATTTTTGTTTCATATTAATTAGATAAAAATGTACTTTCAAGTAATAAGCAATAATCGTGACAATTTATCAAATGATCAAAAATATCAGTTTATGCAGTGTAAGTGACGCCGCTCGCGCGCTTGCGCGTTTTGTGAATAAGTTTCGTTAGCTGTGCACCCCTCCCACTGACACAGCCACTCGCGGCGCGTATAAATACCACGGAATTCCGTGTCGGAACGACATTAAGTAGATTCTTTCGGCGCGCGCACTTCTGTACGCGTGTTTCGTTGTTTTCGTGAGTTGTTCTATAAACAAATCTTTCAATTATGTCTGGTCGCGGTAAAGGTGGCAAGGTGAAGGGAAAGGCAAAGTCCCGTTCCAACCGTGCTGGTCTCCAGTTCCCCGTGGGTCGTATTCACAGGCTGCTGCGTAACGGAAACTACGCCGAGCGCGTGGGTGCCGGCGCTCCTGTCTACTTGGCCGCCGTGATGGAGTATCTGGCTGCTGAGGTCCTCGAGTTGGCCGGCAACGCCGCGAGAGACAACAAGAAGACCAGGATCATCCCGCGTCATCTTCAATTGGCCATCCGCAACGACGAGGAGTTGAACAAGCTGCTCTCCGGTGTGACGATCGCTCAAGGTGGTGTGCTGCCGAACATCCAGGCCGTGCTACTGCCCAAGAAGACCGAGAAGAAGGCTTAAACGTGGTGCCGCGACGTTCAGACAGAACGTGGTGCTTCGTGCGAGTGCCCCCGCACGCGTACTTCGATATAATATTTATGACTATATATCTATTATGTCGGTTGCGCGATGCTCTCAGCTCGTATGCATACAAAACAAAAGGCCCTTTTCAGGGCCACAATATGATTCGTCAAATTAAAACAAAGACAATTTCTTTATAGGTGTTGTCGTCAAACAAAAACGTACCCCTACCTACTTAATGCTTAACGATTACAAGTAAGCTGAAACTATTATGTACATCATTATTGAACCGTAGTCACAATACCTACTTACTACCTACCACTCGGGTCATTCATTACACACAAAGTAGAGAGTTAGTACCTACCTCATATTGTAGTTTAATTTACTGAAAAAAAAAAAAAAATTATTGCTTTGCCCTCTCCTCACGAGTTAATTTATTAACAATATAATAATATTATGTAGTAGACCTTTAGGTAGGCAGTACAAAACGTTGTTGGGTTACCTACACTGTACCTAGTATGATAGAAATTAAGTATGATAGTTTTATACATCACTGCTGATAAGAACTGCTTATTTACACACAATACGAAATATCAAAATTTAAATTCATTATAAAAATAATATACACTACCTATTTCTAATGTAATTTTACATAGGTAGTTTTAGTTTTAATATTACCCTACTACCTACTGAGATGTAGTTTTTCTTTTTTTTTTTTACATTTTCAAAAATAATGACGAACACAAGCATCGCCCCGCCCCCTTCGTCTCCCTCCCGGGCATCCCCTCTCCCCGCGCGCTCGCTTCGGAGCGTTCTGATTGGTCCGCCGGTGCGTCGAATTTCTCATCGCTCGCCGCAACTGTGCGCCGCGAGCGTTAATATAAATACAACTGTTGAAACGGTTATGTTTTATACTGCGACTGAACTCCGTTTCGGTAGCACGTGTACTCGATAAATCCATAATGCCGCCCAAGACAAGTGGTAAAGCCGCCAAGAAGTCTGGCAAAGCCCAGAAGAATATCTCCAAGACCGACAAGAAGAAGAAGAAGCACAAGAGGAAGGAGAGTTACGCCATCTACATCTACAAGGTGCTGAAGCAGGTGCACCCCGACACCGGTATCTCCAGCAAGGCCATGTCTATCATGAACTCGTTCGTGAACGACATCTTCGAGCGCATCGCCGCCGAAGCTTCCCGTCTCGCCCACTACAACAAGAGATCGACCATCACGTCCAGGGAGGTGCAGACGTCCGTCAGGCTCCTGCTGCCCGGCGAGCTCGCCAAGCACGCCGTCAGTGAGGGCACCAAGGCCGTCACCAAATACACCAGCTCCAAGTAGAGAGCGGTCGGTAGGCTACCAAGAGCCGCCGACGCTCCGTCTCAACGCCGCCTCGTGTTTGTGTACAGTGTTAAATCCAGTGCGCTTGTTCGTGTGTCTGTCTTGTTGACTGTGGTGCGTGTTAATTGTGTCAGTGTCATCGTAATGTGCATACATACACACAAGTAGGTGGTACCTCCTACCCGCTGTGCGTCATGTATGTACGTACGAGACGCGCACGATGCACGTGCTACGAGCAAACAAACAGGCCGCGACAAACGTCTGGACGCGCACTCACAACGTGGGATGGCAGGAGTAAAAACAAAAGGCCCTTTTCAGGGCCACAAATATGTTCATGTGATAAATTCACGTTTCTTTAAATTTGATGCCAGTCAAAACGTTACTAACTAACTAACTACCTACCTACCTACCTACCTACCTACCTACCTACCTACACCTCTATATACATATTTCATTCAACAACAAATACAATATGCACAGGGCCTAAACGATAGCGTATTAAGATTGATTGCAAGTAAATGAGTAGTAGCAGGGCAGTCTTAACATGAAAAAGGCTTTAATAAGTTAGTTATATTATCATCATCAGTTATAATTATTATAAACACAATAATACAACAATAGGTACCTACATTTATTCTGTGTATGTACGAAAAATATAATGTATAGATAGGTATATTGTTTTCTTTGTTAATTCTTTATATACACTGCTAGAGAGAACGGTGTATTGTAAAAAAATAAAAAATAAATAAATATATATATAAGAAATAAATAAATAAATATATATATATATATAAATAAGTAAGTAAGTAACAGACATAGGTTTTAAAATAATTATTATTGAATTCATTGTTTAATTTTATAACAATTTTAGTTAGCTCGTTGTACTAAAGAGGGCGCGCAGGGGCGCGCGCGCTCCTGCCCGCTTAGTTGCTTTAGTATAAATAGTCCGAACGTGAACTCGCGATTTTCCCCGCGGTGCTCACCCCCACCGCCCTGACCCCTCTTACCCCCGCTCCATCCTCGAGTCAGGATGCCCCCATGCCCCCGGCTCCCTCTGCTTCTGGCACCCAGAAGAAGAAGATCCCCCCCCCTCCCCCTGTCTATATCCAGGACAAGGCGAAGTGGACCGATATCTCCAAGTGGTGCTGCGATCAAAAGATCGCTTACACCAGCGCCCGCAATACCCAACAGGGTATCAAGGTGACCATCCCGACGTCGAAAGACTATCGGGACATCACCCGACTCCTCCGTTCCAGAGGTGTGGCATTCCACACCTTCTCCCTCCCCGAGGAGAAACAGACTCGCGTGGTGATCAAAAGGATCCCACGTGAAATCCCTTCCGCCGACATTAAGGATGACTTAATGTTACAGGGCATCCCTGTCGACGAAGTCCACCGCATGCACCGCGCCCGCAGTGGCGAGGCATTCGACATGGTCCTCGTGGTTTGTCCCCCCACCGAGGCTCGCATCCACCCGATATTCAATGTCAAAGCCATCTGCAACCTGACGGGCTTTGACATTGAAAAGCCACACAAAAACTCCACGATCGGGCAGTGCCACCGCTGTCAACTTTACGGGCACTCGCAAAAGCATTGCTATGCTAAGCCCAGGTGCGTCAAGTGCCTGGGTGAGCACGGCACTGCGGACTGCACCCGCCCTAAAGACCGCTCGCTCTGCACGGAGCCTCCCAGCTGCGTGCTCTGCGGGCAGACAGGGCATCCCGCTAATTACAGAGGCTGCCCCAAAGCCCCCAAGGCTCCCTCCTCCAAGCTGGCAAAGCGCTCTGACGCTCGCCAGCAGAGGGAAGCTCCCTCGACCTACAAGGCTCCCTCCGCACAAATTCCAGCAAGGCTTAGCCCCCAGAGGCCTAGCCCCTGGAATCAGCTGCAACATCAGCTGGCATTCCCCTCCATGGGTACTCCCAAACCCCAACCCCCCCCCTCCCGCATCCCCCCACTCATGGACCCCCGTATTCGCGCCCCAGCGCCTCTCATTCAGCCGCTTCCTGCTCCGGCAGCAGCTCGCCCCCCCCCTCCCCCTCCCCCCGCGGCCTCACTCGACCCCTTCTCGGTGATCACCACGTCTTACATGACGTTTTTCACCCCTCGCGCTAGGCAAATGGCCGACGAGATCGTCGCTGCCAGGAATGCCAATGACGTGATGAGGATCCCCCAAATTTTCAACGCGTACCCGGAGATTACGCAAGCCATGTCCTCCCTCGCTAACCCATCTACCCCCCATTATGGATAATACACCCGTAGCTAGGTTCAAACCCCGATCCCTTAACTTAGGCTTCTTCAATGCCAACGGCATTAACGGTCAAAGAGATGAGATCGCGGAATTCCTCCGCGACCATCAGATAGATATCCTGCTAGTTCAGGAAACCTTCCTCAAACCCCGTAGGCGTAACCCATCCATAGCGAACTATCGCATAGTTCGCAATGATAGGACTCGCTGTCACAGAGGCGGCACCCTCATCTATTATAAAAAGGAGCTCTATTGTATCCCGATGGATCCTCCTGCCCTCGCTCAAATAGAAGTCTCTGTTTGCCGCCTAGGCATGACTGGCCATCAGCCGATCACCCTAGTCTCTGCCTACCTCCCTCCCCGCACCCCAGCAGCAGAGAATCCCCATGAGATCTCCAACGATCTCTCTTCCTTACTAGGCATGAGTGACTCCGTTATTATAGCGGGCGATCTCAATGCCAAACATCCGGCTTGGAATAGTTCCAAATCTTCCTTCAGAGGTCGACTCTTACTCGACCTGTCTAATACTATGAACTTTGACGTCATCGCCCCGATGACTCACACTCACTTTCCCCATGACCCCAACCATTCCCCAGATGTCCTAGACACGGCGCTCCTTAAGAACGTCAACCTTAGGTTAAACTCAATAGAAACGGTGCAAGAGCTTACCTCTGACCACCGTCCAGTTGTCATGAAACTGGCCCCCCGCATAGGTCTCCCCGACCCCACTCAGCCCCCGGCCACCAGAAAGGTCACGGACTGGAGGAAAGTAGGCGAACTGCTGAAATCCAACACGTCCCCCCAGCTAGACTCAATCCCCGAGCAGTTCGACTCTGCCGCGGACACAGTGGCCGCGATCGACTCGCTCACGGACCACGTACAAACGGTTTTGAACGATTGTTCAAGGCAAGTTCCAGCGGAGGATAACTTCCGCTTCAAATTGCCGGCCGATGTACGTGATCTGATGACCGAGAAGAACGCGGCCACCCGTGCCTACAGCAACTTTCCCTGCCCCGCTAACAAATCTCACATGCGTTACTTACAACGTAAAGTAAGTTCTCGCATCGCTGAGCTGCGTGAAGCGGGCTGGGATAAGACGCTCAGCGACCTAGAACCGACTCACCTAGCTTTCTGGCAGCTCCAGAGGAAACTCCGGTCCCAACAGAGCGCCGCCATGCCCCCACTTGTCCGCCCAGACAGGACCATAGCTTTCGATGACGTCGACAAGGCCGAATGCCTAGCCGACAGTCTCGAGGCTCAATGCTCACCTAGCCTATTGCCAGTAGACCAAGCGCATCTCACTGAGATAGACGCTGAAGTCGAACGCAGACTCGCTCAACCCCCCGTAGAGGACCCTGACGATCCTCTGCCCCCCGTCACCCCTGACGAGGTGCACGAGATCATCAAGGGTCTTAAAGTCCGCAAAGCCCCCGGTTCAGATGGTCTCACTAATAGAGTGGTCCAACTATTCCCAGCCCACTTGATAATGCTGTTGACCATCATCTTCAATGGTGCTCTCAACAACAACATCTTCCCCCAAACGTGGAAGGAAGCCACGGTCATAGGTATCCCTAAACCCGGCAAGCCCAAGAGCGAGCCCTCTAGCTACCGCCCCATCAGTCTGCTCAAGGTACTCGGAAAGATCTACGAGAGGCTTATTTATAAGCGTCTCAGAGACTTTGCCGAGACCAAGGGCCTCATACCGAATGAACAGTTCGGGTTCCGCACCCAACACTGCAGCATCCACCAGGCCCACCGCATAGTCGAGCATATAAGCGAAAGCTTCATGCGAGGCTCATTAGTCGGTGCGGTCTTCTTCGATATAGCGAAGGCTTTCGACAAAGTCTGGCACAACGGCTTAATATACAAGCTGTACCAACTCGGTGTGCCTGATCGTCTCGTGCTCATCTTACGAGACTTTCTGTCGAACCGCACCTTCCGCTACCGCATAGAGGGCGCCCTGTCCTCCCCCCGACCCATTCGTGCAGGTGTCCCACAGGGTTCTGTCATCTCCCCGCTCATCTTCACGCTGTTCACCAGCGATATCCCAAAGAGTAAGAAGGCACAGTTGGCTCTGTTCGCAGACGATACGGCCATCTACTCCAAGGGCCGTTGCCCCGATGCGATTCACCACACTCTCCAGGCCTCTGTCGACAAGCTCGGCGAATGGTTCAGGAAGTGGCGAATCGAAGTCAATCCCGACAAAAGTCAGGCGGTACTATTCTCCAAGCCGCGTAGGCTCCCCCCCCTCCCCGAGCCCCTCACCATGTTCGGCAAGCCGATCCCTTGGGAGAAGCAAGCCAAATACTTGGGTGTCGTCCTCGATAATCACCTCAATTTCAAAGAGCACATAAAGCAGGTCCGTTCGCGGGCCGCTTTCGCTCTAGGTAGGCTCCACTCCATCCTAAATGCAAAAAGCAAATTGTCACTTAGGTGCAAATTGCGCATTTACACGGCATGCATCCGCCCGATCATGACATATGCATGTGTCGTATTTGCCCACGCTGGGCCCCATCACATCCATAGGTTACAAGCCCTCCAAAACCGATTCCTCCGTAAAGCTACGGGTGCCCCATACTACGTCCGAAACGTAGCCCTCCACCTCGATCTTAAAATCCCCACCATAGCCCAATTCATGAAACGCCTTTCCAAGCGTTTCTTTGACTCTGCCGCCAAGCACCGCAACCCCCTGGTTGTGAAGGCGGCCAACTATATCCCCTCTCGCATTAGTCGTACTCGCCGTCCGAGGCACGCACTGACCGACCCCGACGACCCCATAACTCTCCTCCAGGAGAGTAATAGGGCCACTAGTACGGTTCTTAAAACCAAACGTCGTCCGACATTCCGACCTCGCCGTCGAGGTCCTCCGCGATCGCGACCGCGACCCCAATCCGATCAGACTCCTCCCCCCCGACCCTTGCCAGACGACCCGACGCCAGCCCGGGCTGACGTAGTGCCGTCAGTAGTCTTAAACTCCCCGATCCAGCCTGTCCCGACTTGCTGCCCTCCCACCAGCGACGCCCTAAGCCGAGGTCCGTACCCCGCAGGGGGTGCCCTTAGCGAGCAGTCGCTTAGTTTTAGTTAGTTTTAGTTTTTATGCCCCTGGCTGGAGGCTTTAAGTTAGCTTAGAGCATCTCCGCAGGACAGTCCGGTTAAGTAGTCAATACCTTAGTGGTAAAACTATGAGATGCCATTCCAAAAAAAAAAAAAAAAAAAACTCGCGATTTTATTCCGTCTCGTACGTTCGAAGTGTGTAGGTTCGCGCGCGTCCGTTGCGTGTATTTTCAGTTGATCTATTATTATTTATCTTTCGTTTCGTGTTTACAATGGCGCGTACTAAGCAGACCGCTCGTAAATCCACCGGTGGTAAGGCGCCGAGGAAACAGCTCGCCACCAAGGCTGCGCGCAAAAGCGCACCGGCCACCGGTGGCGTTAAGAAACCCCATCGCTACAGGCCCGGCACTGTGGCCCTCCGTGAGATTCGTCGCTACCAGAAGAGTACCGAACTGCTGATCCGCAAGCTTCCGTTCCAGCGTCTCGTGCGTGAGATCGCGCAGGACTTCAAGACCGATCTCCGTTTCCAGAGCTCCGCTGTTATGGCGCTGCAGGAGGCTAGCGAAGCTTATCTCGTCGGTCTCTTCGAAGACACCAACCTGTGCGCGATTCACGCGAAGCGCGTCACCATCATGCCCAAAGACATCCAGTTGGCGCGCAGGATCAGAGGCGAACGCGCTTAAACTGCTAACGTCACAATACACATCGCCCTCCACGTAGACTGCCTTCGTGCAGTGCAACGTGTCTGTGGCTGTGGCTGTGCGTTCACATAAAAGGCCCTTTTCAGGGCCACATATATATCGGATAATTAAATGTTTCTTTATATCAGACGTCACAAAAACGCTACCTACCTACCTACCTACCTACCTACCTACCTACCTACCTACATACATACATACATACATACAAAACGAAACAAACACCTAAGTAATACTAAACTTATAAGTAAATTACATAATTATACATAACAACAATGAATAAAGTCGAGAGAGAGAGAAAAACAGTCGCCCAATTTTTTCGTCATATTATAATGGATGATTTTAAAAAGTTAACGTTTCATGCCTATAGTATTTAGGCTACGATCGATCTATGATAATAATGTTGTGTATTATTATTATAACGGCATAGGTACTTTAGATACTTGGTTTTATTTATTTTAACTTTTTATGGGGGACGAAAAAAAAAAAAAAAAAAAAATATATATATATATCATGTAAGTTCTGTTTTAAGAGACAGACATCGTCCAATCAACGAGGAGCGCCTGCTCGCCTCGCCCCGCGCACCTCACGTCTCTGTTCCCCCCGCCCGCTGAGCTCCGCGTTTAGTATAAATATAACGCCCGACGGGCCAAATTTTTAAGTCAGTCGCTCGCGTCGTTCGTGTGCGCTATCTCGTGTCGAGTTTGTTATCGTGTTATTTTGAAACCCCACTGCAAAGAAGATGACCGGTCGCGGTAAGGGAGGAAAGGGTCTGGGAAAAGGAGGAGCCAAGCGTCACAGGAAGGTACTTCGTGATAACATCCAAGGTATCACGAAGCCCGCCATCCGTCGTCTGGCCCGCAGAGGCGGCGTGAAACGTATCTCCGGTCTGATCTACGAAGAGACTCGCGGTGTGCTTAAAGTGTTCCTAGAGAACGTCATTCGCGACGCCGTCACTTACACCGAGCACGCCAAGAGGAAGACCGTCACCGCCATGGACGTCGTCTACGCTCTGAAGCGCCAGGGTCGCACCCTGTACGGTTTCGGCGGTTAAACACCTGCTGCATGCCCCGCGTGTACGTGTTGCCTGCGCAACCAGCTCTACATACTGTGGTGGACGTGTGTGTGTTGTGTTTGTTGTGAACATAATCATACCGTTCAACCATACGTATGTAGACGCGCACATAAAAAAGGCCCTTTTCAGGGCCGCATATGATTCGATATTATTAAATATGTTTCTTGAGTGGAATTGTCCTAAAAACGTACCTCTACCTACCTACCTACCTACCTACTTACTTACATGTATGCAAGTACCTACCATTATTGTACTGCGAGTGACATTCATTCAATTCGTTACCAATACTCACTAGGCATCGTACCTACCTACCTACCTACCTACCTACCTACTTAGGTTTTGGAGTTTTTAATGAAATATCGTAATTATATTAATTATTAATATATCCGATTTATTGTTATCTTACAATTACCAACTTGCTTCCTTTAAACTTAAGTACTAAATTATAGTTGATGCTTGTTGTTGTTGTTGTTCTTCTACGTGTGAAAAGCCCATCGCCCGCCATTCACCGAGTGAGGTGTACTGTACAGTAGGTGGGTATACTGGAATTGAAAAATAAAAGCAAAACATTAGTAAATACTTACGTTGTAGAACATCTACCTACCTACTTACTTACCTACCTACCTACCTACCTACTCGTTTGATCGCCCCACGGTGCGCGTGCCGTATGTTTATGTCGCGTTGTTATTGCAATTTTGATCGCATCTAATGTGAAGATGTTTTTTTTTTTTTTTTTTGTTGTTTTTTATTTACGTGTCTTTTTTATTTCGCGTATCTTTAATAGTAATTATTTTATAATATAGGTACTTAAGTACCTAGCCGTATTACGGGCGGGCTGGCTGCTTACTGTGAAGAGAACGCGGTACACGGGCCGCCAGCCGCGCACGGTACTGGCGCGCCCGCCGAGCGGGAGTACGTCTATTGTCGTTTTACACACTGTTTAATACGCTTTCCGATGCGATTATACCGATCCGTGCACTGTCCACTCGTCGAAGGGCACTCTCGTCTTTTAATATTACTATATTAATAGGTTGCACGTCCTGGACGGAGTCGTCCGTCCTTAACAGTTCGGCGCTCGCGGTGTTTTACGACGCTTCACTTTTAGGTCGATAATACCTTCGCGAGACGGTGTGATATCGACGAAGTCCTGTCACCACACAAGCTCGATATCCTCCCTGTTGACGCGTCGACCTCGATCGCCACTAACTATCACTTTTATAGAGAAAATAACGATTTGAACACGACCCGACCTGCGCTTCGTACGCAGTCGCCAAAATAAAACACCGCCACGGGCTAAACGCGCACCTCACTCGCCCCGAATTCCCACACCCGCATCGTCAACTTCATGACCTATCCGAAACCGTTCAATCTCGTTGCACTCGGCGCCGTTAACCATTCTTTTTCTTTGTTTTATTAGATACGTGTTAGTGAAAACTTTCAAGCGTTCATACGAGAAAACGTCCCGCGACATCACGGCGCTCGTTACGGTAAAGTTCCGTCGTACCTAAGCGTACGTTTACGAAATTCGTAAAACCTATAAGTGGCGACATCTAAGTCTCTCTCTCTTTATACGTCTTATTATCGTCACTCCACTCGTGTTGTCAGTGTGAATTTATTAACTACTACTTAAAATACAATGGCAGATACCGCAGTCGCTACCGAGGCTCCCGCGCCCGCTACACCGGCGAAGAAGCAGGCGAGGCAGGCCGGCGGCGCCGGCGCCGCTAAGAAACCGAAGGCGAAGCCGACCCATCCCAAAACATCCGAGATGGTCAACAACGCCATCAAGGAGATGAAGGAGCGCAGCGGATCTTCCCTGCAGGCGATCAAGAAGTACATCGCCGCGCAGTACAAGGTCGACGCGGAGAAACTGGCTCCGTTCATCAGAAAATATCTGAAGAGCGCCGTCGAATCTGGTGCACTGATCCAGACCAAGGGCAAGGGTGCCTCCGGCTCCTTCAAGCTCGAGTCGAAATCGCACCACGCCAAGAAACCCGCCGGTGCCGCTGGAAAGGCCGCCGGCAAGGCGCCCGCCGCCGCCGCGAAGACGAAGAAGGCGACCGCCTCTGCGGCCGGCGCCAAGACCAAGAAGGCAGCGGCCGCCGCCGCCTCTGCCGCCTCCGGTTCACCTGCAAAGTCCAAGGCATCGGCAGCCGCCGCCGCCAAGGACAAGAAGGCCGCCGCCGCTAAGAAGAAGCCGGCACCCAAGAAGGCCGCCGCCCCCGCTAAGGCGAAGGGAGGCGCCGCTCCCAAAGCTAAGAAGACAGCGAAGCCGCCGACCAAGAAACCTAAAGCGCCTAAACCCAAGAAGGCTGCGGCTACACCCAAGTCGAAGCCGGCAGCCAAGAAAGCGTCCGCCGCTAAGAAGTAAGCTACGGTCGCGTTCGCGTTACACCGGCGACGGCGACGACGACGACGACAGCGGCGCAGAGTCGGCTGACCACGCCACCATCATCAATACAACACAACAACAACAACAGCAACAGCTGATGAGTGATAGTGACAAGTGTGCGTGCGCGTCTTACCTATCTTCAACCTACTGTGTGTGATGATGTTTTGTATAATACCTAATATTATAAACACACTGTAGAGAGAGGCGCGCGCGCGTGCTTTGTGCGTTTGTTTTCATCATCGTCCAACCGCGCGCACGCAGTACGTACGCGTCTATCGTCCTCGGGAAGGAGGGTGCGGAACGCGCTCGACGTGTCTCAAGCTCGTCACCAACGATTCATCGGAAGCAAGCAAGCAAGCAAGCAACTGAAGAAACCACGGACGACGGCACCGAGATGCTTAGCGCGCGTGCATGCGCTCACCACACCAAAAAGCCCTTTTCAGGGCTAACAATAATATCATGAATACGAACAGTATTCGTTTCTAAAACACAGAGAGTCAAAACGTTGTAAAATACCTAATAACATACGCACTTATATACATACACGAAATAACTCCTAAAATAATTTAGGTAGGTACCTATCTAAGTAGGAAATAAATAAATATATATTATATTTAAATAAATAAATAGATAGATAGATAGATACATACATACATACATACATACATACATACATACATACAAACATACTACACTGCACTATTTCAATATTCGACACTAGGTATGTTATTTATTAGTAGATTTCAGACTACACTACACTATAATTATAATAGCATACGGTTCATAGCACAACAATGTCGCTCGCCATACATTTATTTAGAACACGTTCATACTGGCGAGCTATATTTTTGTTTAAATGAAATCAGCTTAATACAAAATAACTTTGAATATATAAAAAAAAAAAAACAAAAAAAAAAAACACATACCTACCTAGGTATGTCATTTTTTTTTTTTTTTTTTTTTTTTTTTTTTTAAAAGGTCTTGGCTGGATTACTGATCATAATAATTTTTGTTTCATATTAATTAGATAAAAATGTACTTTCAAGTAATAAGCAATAATCGTGACAATTTATCAAATGATCAAAAATATCAGTTTATGCAGTGTAAGTGACGCCGCTCGCGCGCTTGCGCGTTTTGTGAATAAGTTTCGTTAGCTGTGCACCCCTCCCACTGACACAGCCACTCGCGGCGCGTATAAATACCACGGAATTCCGTGTCGGAACGACATTAAGTAGATTCTTTCGGCGCGCGCACTTCTGTACGCGTGTTTCGTTGTTTTCGTGAGTTGTTCTATAAACAAATCTTTCAATTATGTCTGGTCGCGGTAAAGGTGGCAAGGTGAAGGGAAAGGCAAAGTCCCGTTCCAACCGTGCTGGTCTCCAGTTCCCCGTGGGTCGTATTCACAGGCTGCTGCGTAACGGAAACTACGCCGAGCGCGTGGGTGCCGGCGCTCCTGTCTACTTGGCCGCCGTGATGGAGTATCTGGCTGCTGAGGTCCTCGAGTTGGCCGGCAACGCCGCGAGAGACAACAAGAAGACCAGGATCATCCCGCGTCATCTTCAATTGGCCATCCGCAACGACGAGGAGTTGAACAAGCTGCTCTCCGGTGTGACGATCGCTCAAGGTGGTGTGCTGCCGAACATCCAGGCCGTGCTACTGCCCAAGAAGACCGAGAAGAAGGCTTAAACGTGGTGCCGCGACGTTCAGACAGAACGTGGTGCTTCGTGCGAGTGCCCCCGCACGCGTACTTCGATATAATATTTATGACTATATATCTATTATGTCGGTTGCGCGATGCTCTCAGCTCGTATGCATACAAAACAAAAGGCCCTTTTCAGGGCCACAATATGATTCGTCAAATTAAAACAAAGACAATTTCTTTATAGGTGTTGTCGTCAAACAAAAACGTACCCCTACCTACTTAATGCTTAACGATTACAAGTAAGCTGAAACTATTATGTACATCATTATTGAACCGTAGTCACAATACCTACTTACTACCTACCACTCGGGTCATTCATTACACACAAAGTAGAGAGTTAGTACCTACCTCATATTGTAGTTTAATTTACTGAAAAAAAAAAAAAAATTATTGCTTTGCCCTCTCCTCACGAGTTAATTTATTAACAATATAATAATATTATGTAGTAGACCTTTAGGTAGGCAGTACAAAACGTTGTTGGGTTACCTACACTGTACCTAGTATGATAGAAATTAAGTATGATAGTTTTATACATCACTGCTGATAAGAACTGCTTATTTACACACAATACGAAATATCAAAATTTAAATTCATTATAAAAATAATATACACTACCTATTTCTAATGTAATTTTACATAGGTAGTTTTAGTTTTAATATTACCCTACTACCTACTGAGATGTAGTTTTTCTTTTTTTTTTTTTTTACATTTTCAAAAATAATGACGAACACAAGCATCGCCCCGCCCCCTTCGTCTCCCTCCCGGGCATCCCCTCTCCCCGCGCGCTCGCTTCGGAGCGTTCTGATTGGTCCGCCGGTGCGTCGAATTTCTCATCGCTCGCCGCAACTGTGCGCCGCGAGCGTTAATATAAATACAACTGTTGAAACGGTTATGTTTTTTCCAAAGAGTAAGAAGGCACAGTTGGCTCTGTTCGCAGACGATACGGCCATCTACTCCAAGGGCCGTTGCCCCGATGCGATTCACCACACTCTCCAGGCCTCTGTCGACAAGCTCGGCGAATGGTTCAGGAAGTGGCGAATCGAAGTCAATCCCGACAAAAGTCAGGCGGTACTATTCTCCAAGCCGCGTAGGCTCCCCCCCCTCCCCGAGCCCCTCACCATGTTCGGCAAGCCGATCCCTTGGGAGAAGCAAGCCAAATACTTGGGTGTCGTCCTCGATAATCACCTCAATTTCAAAGAGCACATAAAGCAGGTCCGTTCGCGGGCCGCTTTCGCTCTAGGTAGGCTCCACTCCATCCTAAATGCAAAAAGCAAATTGTCACTTAGGTGCAAATTGCGCATTTACACGGCATGCATCCGCCCGATCATGACATATGCATGTGTCGTATTTGCCCACGCTGGGCCCCATCACATCCATAGGTTACAAGCCCTCCAAAACCGATTCCTCCGTAAAGCTACGGGTGCCCCATACTACGTCCGAAACGTAGCCCTCCACCTCGATCTTAAAATCCCCACCATAGCCCAATTCATGAAACGCCTTTCCAAGCGTTTCTTTGACTCTGCCGCCAAGCACCGCAACCCCCTGGTTGTGAAGGCGGCCAACTATATCCCCTCTCGCATTAGTCGTACTCGCCGTCCGAGGCACGCACTGACCGACCCCGACGACCCCATAACTCTCCTCCAGGAGAGTAATAGGGCCACTAGTACGGTTCTTAAAACCAAACGTCGTCCGACATTCCGACCTCGCCGTCGAGGTCCTCCGCGATCGCGACCGCGACCCCAATCCGATCAGACTCCTCCCCCCCGACCCTTGCCAGACGACCCGACGCCAGCCCGGGCTGACGTAGTGCCGTCAGTAGTCTTAAACTCCCCGATCCAGCCTGTCCCGACTTGCTGCCCTCCCACCAGCGACGCCCTAAGCCGAGGTCCGTACCCCGCAGGGGGTGCCCTTAGCGAGCAGTCGCTTAGTTTTAGTTAGTTTTAGTTTTTATGCCCCTGGCTGGAGGCTTTAAGTTAGCTTAGAGCATCTCCGCAGGACAGTCCGGTTAAGTAGTCAATACCTTAGTGGTAAAACTATGAGATGCCATTCCAAAAAAAAAAAAAAAAAAAGGTTATGTTTTATACTGCGACTGAACTCCGTTTCGGTAGCACGTGTACTCGATAAATCCATAATGCCGCCCAAGACAAGTGGTAAAGCCGCCAAGAAGTCTGGCAAAGCCCAGAAGAATATCTCCAAGACCGACAAGAAGAAGAAGAAGCACAAGAGGAAGGAGAGTTACGCCATCTACATCTACAAGGTGCTGAAGCAGGTGCACCCCGACACCGGTATCTCCAGCAAGGCCATGTCTATCATGAACTCGTTCGTGAACGACATCTTCGAGCGCATCGCCGCCGAAGCTTCCCGTCTCGCCCACTACAACAAGAGATCGACCATCACGTCCAGGGAGGTGCAGACGTCCGTCAGGCTCCTGCTGCCCGGCGAGCTCGCCAAGCACGCCGTCAGTGAGGGCACCAAGGCCGTCACCAAATACACCAGCTCCAAGTAGAGAGCGGTCGGTAGGCTACCAAGAGCCGCCGACGCTCCGTCTCAACGCCGCCTCGTGTTTGTGTACAGTGTTAAATCCAGTGCGCTTGTTCGTGTGTCTGTCTTGTTGACTGTGGTGCGTGTTAATTGTGTCAGTGTCATCGTAATGTGCATACATACACACAAGTAGGTGGTACCTCCTACCCGCTGTGCGTCATGTATGTACGTACGAGACGCGCACGATGCACGTGCTACGAGCAAACAAACAGGCCGCGACAAACGTCTGGACGCGCACTCACAACGTGGGATGGCAGGAGTAAAAACAAAAGGCCCTTTTCAGGGCCACAAATATGTTCATGTGATAAATTCACGTTTCTTTAAATTTGATGCCAGTCAAAACGTTACTAACTAACTAACTACCTACCTACCTACCTACCTACCTACCTACCTACCTACACCTCTATATACATATTTCATTCAACAACAAATACAATATGCACAGGGCCTAAACGATAGCGTATTAAGATTGATTGCAAGTAAATGAGTAGTAGCAGGGCAGTCTTAACATGAAAAAGGCTTTAATAAGTTAGTTATATTATCATCATCAGTTATAATTATTATAAACACAATAATACAACAATAGGTACCTACATTTATTCTGTGTATGTACGAAAAATATAATGTATAGATAGGTATATTGTTTTCTTTGTTAATTCTTTATATACACTGCTAGAGAGAACGGTGTATTGTAAAAAAATAAAAAATAAATAAATATATATATAAGAAATAAATAAATAAATATATATATATATATAAATAAGTAAGTAAGTAACAGACATAGGTTTTAAAATAATTATTATTGAATTCATTGTTTAATTTTATAACAATTTTAGTTAGCTCGTTGTACTAAAGAGGGCGCGCAGGGGCGCGCGCGCTCCTGCCCGCTTAGTTGCTTTAGTATAAATAGTCCGAACGTGAACTCGCGATTTTATTCCGTCTCGTACGTTCGAAGTGTGTAGGTTCGCGCGCGTCCGTTGCGTGTATTTTCAGTTGATCTATTATTATTTATCTTTCGTTTCGTGTTTACAATGGCGCGTACTAAGCAGACCGCTCGTAAATCCACCGGTGGTAAGGCGCCGAGGAAACAGCTCGCCACCAAGGCTGCGCGCAAAAGCGCACCGGCCACCGGTGGCGTTAAGAAACCCCATCGCTACAGGCCCGGCACTGTGGCCCTCCGTGAGATTCGTCGCTACCAGAAGAGTACCGAACTGCTGATCCGCAAGCTTCCGTTCCAGCGTCTCGTGCGTGAGATCGCGCAGGACTTCAAGACCGATCTCCGTTTCCAGAGCTCCGCTGTTATGGCGCTGCAGGAGGCTAGCGAAGCTTATCTCGTCGGTCTCTTCGAAGACACCAACCTGTGCGCGATTCACGCGAAGCGCGTCACCATCATGCCCAAAGACATCCAGTTGGCGCGCAGGATCAGAGGCGAACGCGCTTAAACTGCTAACGTCACAATACACATCGCCCTCCACGTAGACTGCCTTCGTGCAGTGCAACGTGTCTGTGGCTGTGGCTGTGCGTTCACATAAAAGGCCCTTTTCAGGGCCACATATATATCGGATAATTAAATGTTTCTTTATATCAGACGTCACAAAAACGCTACCTACCTACCTACCTACCTACCTACCTACCTACCTACCTACATACATACATACATACATACAAAACGAAACAAACACCTAAGTAATACTAAACTTATAAGTAAATTACATAATTATACATAACAACAATGAATAAAGTCGAGAGAGAGAGAAAAACAGTCGCCCAATTTTTTCGTCATATTATAATGGATGATTTTAAAAAGTTAACGTTTCATGCCTATAGTATTTAGGCTACGATCGATCTATGATAATAATGTTGTGTATTATTATTATAACGGCATAGGTACTTTAGATACTTGGTTTTATTTATTTTAACTTTTTATGGGGGACGAAAAAAAAAAAAAAAAAAAAATATATATATATATCATGTAAGTTCTGTTTTAAGAGACAGACATCGTCCAATCAACGAGGAGCGCCTGCTCGCCTCGCCCCGCGCACCTCACGTCTCTGTTCCCCCCGCCCGCTGAGCTCCGCGTTTAGTATAAATATAACGCCCGACGGGCCAAATTTTTAAGTCAGTCGCTCGCGTCGTTCGTGTGCGCTATCTCGTGTCGAGTTTGTTATCGTGTTATTTTGAAACCCCACTGCAAAGAAGATGACCGGTCGCGGTAAGGGAGGAAAGGGTCTGGGAAAAGGAGGAGCCAAGCGTCACAGGAAGGTACTTCGTGATAACATCCAAGGTATCACGAAGCCCGCCATCCGTCGTCTGGCCCGCAGAGGCGGCGTGAAACGTATCTCCGGTCTGATCTACGAAGAGACTCGCGGTGTGCTTAAAGTGTTCCTAGAGAACGTCATTCGCGACGCCGTCACTTACACCGAGCACGCCAAGAGGAAGACCGTCACCGCCATGGACGTCGTCTACGCTCTGAAGCGCCAGGGTCGCACCCTGTACGGTTTCGGCGGTTAAACACCTGCTGCATGCCCCGCGTGTACGTGTTGCCTGCGCAACCAGCTCTACATACTGTGGTGGACGTGTGTGTGTTGTGTTTGTTGTGAACATAATCATACCGTTCAACCATACGTATGTAGACGCGCACATAAAAAAGGCCCTTTTCAGGGCCGCATATGATTCGATATTATTAAATATGTTTCTTGAGTGGAATTGTCCTAAAAACGTACCTCTACCTACCTACCTACCTACCTACTTACTTACATGTATGCAAGTACCTACCATTATTGTACTGCGAGTGACATTCATTCAATTCGTTACCAATACTCACTAGGCATCGTACCTACCTACCTACCTACCTACCTACCTACTTAGGTTTTGGAGTTTTTAATGAAATATCGTAATTATATTAATTATTAATATATCCGATTTATTGTTATCTTACAATTACCAACTTGCTTCCTTTAAACTTAAGTACTAAATTATAGTTGATGCTTGTTGTTGTTGTTGTTCTTCTACGTGTGAAAAGCCCATCGCCCGCCATTCACCGAGTGAGGTGTACTGTACAGTAGGTGGGTATACTGGAATTGAAAAATAAAAGCAAAACATTAGTAAATACTTACGTTGTAGAACATCTACCTACCTACTTACTTACCTACCTACCTACCTACCTACTCGTTTGATCGCCCCACGGTGCGCGTGCCGTATGTTTATGTCGCGTTGTTATTGCAATTTTGATCGCATCTAATGTGAAGATGTTTTTTTTTTTTTTTTTTGTTGTTTTTTATTTACGTGTCTTTTTTATTTCGCGTATCTTTAATAGTAATTATTTTATAATATAGGTACTTAAGTACCTAGCCGTATTACGGGCGGGCTGGCTGCTTACTGTGAAGAGAACGCGGTACACGGGCCGCCAGCCGCGCACGGTACTGGCGCGCCCGCCGAGCGGGAGTACGTCTATTGTCGTTTTACACACTGTTTAATACGCTTTCCGATGCGATTATACCGATCCGTGCACTGTCCACTCGTCGAAGGGCACTCTCGTCTTTTAATATTACTATATTAATAGGTTGCACGTCCTGGACGGAGTCGTCCGTCCTTAACAGTTCGGCGCTCGCGGTGTTTTACGACGCTTCACTTTTAGGTCGATAATACCTTCGCGAGACGGTGTGATATCGACGAAGTCCTGTCACCACACAAGCTCGATATCCTCCCTGTTGACGCGTCGACCTCGATCGCCACTAACTATCACTTTTATAGAGAAAATAACGATTTGAACACGACCCGACCTGCGCTTCGTACGCAGTCGCCAAAATAAAACACCGCCACGGGCTAAACGCGCACCTCACTCGCCCCGAATTCCCACACCCGCATCGTCAACTTCATGACCTATCCGAAACCGTTCAATCTCGTTGCACTCGGCGCCGTTAACCATTCTTTTTCTTTGTTTTATTAGATACGTGTTAGTGAAAACTTTCAAGCGTTCATACGAGAAAACGTCCCGCGACATCACGGCGCTCGTTACGGTAAAGTTCCGTCGTACCTAAGCGTACGTTTACGAAATTCGTAAAACCTATAAGTGGCGACATCTAAGTCTCTCTCTCTTTATACGTCTTATTATCGTCACTCCACTCGTGTTGTCAGTGTGAATTTATTAACTACTACTTAAAATACAATGGCAGATACCGCAGTCGCTACCGAGGCTCCCGCGCCCGCTACACCGGCGAAGAAGCAGGCGAGGCAGGCCGGCGGCGCCGGCGCCGCTAAGAAACCGAAGGCGAAGCCGACCCATCCCAAAACATCCGAGATGGTCAACAACGCCATCAAGGAGATGAAGGAGCGCAGCGGATCTTCCCTGCAGGCGATCAAGAAGTACATCGCCGCGCAGTACAAGGTCGACGCGGAGAAACTGGCTCCGTTCATCAGAAAATATCTGAAGAGCGCCGTCGAATCTGGTGCACTGATCCAGACCAAGGGCAAGGGTGCCTCCGGCTCCTTCAAGCTCGAGTCGAAATCGCACCACGCCAAGAAACCCGCCGGTGCCGCTGGAAAGGCCGCCGGCAAGGCGCCCGCCGCCGCCGCGAAGACGAAGAAGGCGACCGCCTCTGCGGCCGGCGCCAAGACCAAGAAGGCAGCGGCCGCCGCCGCCTCTGCCGCCTCCGGTTCACCTGCAAAGTCCAAGGCATCGGCAGCCGCCGCCGCCAAGGACAAGAAGGCCGCCGCCGCTAAGAAGAAGCCGGCACCCAAGAAGGCCGCCGCCCCCGCTAAGGCGAAGGGAGGCGCCGCTCCCAAAGCTAAGAAGACAGCGAAGCCGCCGACCAAGAAACCTAAAGCGCCTAAACCCAAGAAGGCTGCGGCTACACCCAAGTCGAAGCCGGCAGCCAAGAAAGCGTCCGCCGCTAAGAAGTAAGCTACGGTCGCGTTCGCGTTACACCGGCGACGGCGACGACGACGACGACAGCGGCGCAGAGTCGGCTGACCACGCCACCATCATCAATACAACACAACAACAACAACAGCAACAGCTGATGAGTGATAGTGACAAGTGTGCGTGCGCGTCTTACCTATCTTCAACCTACTGTGTGTGATGATGTTTTGTATAATACCTAATATTATAAACACACTGTAGAGAGAGGCGCGCGCGCGTGCTTTGTGCGTTTGTTTTCATCATCGTCCAACCGCGCGCACGCAGTACGTACGCGTCTATCGTCCTCGGGAAGGAGGGTGCGGAACGCGCTCGACGTGTCTCAAGCTCGTCACCAACGATTCATCGGAAGCAAGCAAGCAAGCAAGCAACTGAAGAAACCACGGACGACGGCACCGAGATGCTTAGCGCGCGTGCATGCGCTCACCACACCAAAAAGCCCTTTTCAGGGCTAACAATAATATCATGAATACGAACAGTATTCGTTTCTAAAACACAGAGAGTCAAAACGTTGTAAAATACCTAATAACATACGCACTTATATACATACACGAAATAACTCCTAAAATAATTTAGGTAGGTACCTATCTAAGTAGGAAATAAATAAATATATATTATATTTAAATAAATAAATAGATAGATAGATAGATACATACATACATACATACATACATACATACATACATACAAACATACTACACTGCACTATTTCAATATTCGACACTAGGTATGTTATTTATTAGTAGATTTCAGACTACACTACACTATAATTATAATAGCATACGGTTCATAGCACAACAATGTCGCTCGCCATACATTTATTTAGAACACGTTCATACTGGCGAGCTATATTTTTGTTTAAATGAAATCAGCTTAATACAAAATAACTTTGAATATATAAAAAAAAAAAAACAAAAAAAAAAAACACATACCTACCTAGGTATGTCATTTTTTTTTTTTTTTTTTTTTTTTTTTTTTTAAAAGGTCTTGGCTGGATTACTGATCATAATAATTTTTGTTTCATATTAATTAGATAAAAATGTACTTTCAAGTAATAAGCAATAATCGTGACAATTTATCAAATGATCAAAAATATCAGTTTATGCAGTGTAAGTGACGCCGCTCGCGCGCTTGCGCGTTTTGTGAATAAGTTTCGTTAGCTGTGCACCCCTCCCACTGACACAGCCACTCGCGGCGCGTATAAATACCACGGAATTCCGTGTCGGAACGACATTAAGTAGATTCTTTCGGCGCGCGCACTTCTGTACGCGTGTTTCGTTGTTTTCGTGAGTTGTTCTATAAACAAATCTTTCAATTATGTCTGGTCGCGGTAAAGGTGGCAAGGTGAAGGGAAAGGCAAAGTCCCGTTCCAACCGTGCTGGTCTCCAGTTCCCCGTGGGTCGTATTCACAGGCTGCTGCGTAACGGAAACTACGCCGAGCGCGTGGGTGCCGGCGCTCCTGTCTACTTGGCCGCCGTGATGGAGTATCTGGCTGCTGAGGTCCTCGAGTTGGCCGGCAACGCCGCGAGAGACAACAAGAAGACCAGGATCATCCCGCGTCATCTTCAATTGGCCATCCGCAACGACGAGGAGTTGAACAAGCTGCTCTCCGGTGTGACGATCGCTCAAGGTGGTGTGCTGCCGAACATCCAGGCCGTGCTACTGCCCAAGAAGACCGAGAAGAAGGCTTAAACGTGGTGCCGCGACGTTCAGACAGAACGTGGTGCTTCGTGCGAGTGCCCCCGCACGCGTACTTCGATATAATATTTATGACTATATATCTATTATGTCGGTTGCGCGATGCTCTCAGCTCGTATGCATACAAAACAAAAGGCCCTTTTCAGGGCCACAATATGATTCGTCAAATTAAAACAAAGACAATTTCTTTATAGGTGTTGTCGTCAAACAAAAACGTACCCCTACCTACTTAATGCTTAACGATTACAAGTAAGCTGAAACTATTATGTACATCATTATTGAACCGTAGTCACAATACCTACTTACTACCTACCACTCGGGTCATTCATTACACACAAAGTAGAGAGTTAGTACCTACCTCATATTGTAGTTTAATTTACTGAAAAAAAAAAAAAAATTATTGCTTTGCCCTCTCCTCACGAGTTAATTTATTAACAATATAATAATATTATGTAGTAGACCTTTAGGTAGGCAGTACAAAACGTTGTTGGGTTACCTACACTGTACCTAGTATGATAGAAATTAAGTATGATAGTTTTATACATCACTGCTGATAAGAACTGCTTATTTACACACAATACGAAATATCAAAATTTAAATTCATTATAAAAATAATATACACTACCTATTTCTAATGTAATTTTACATAGGTAGTTTTAGTTTTAATATTACCCTACTACCTACTGAGATGTAGTTTTTCTTTTTTTTTTTTACATTTTCAAAAATAATGACGAACACAAGCATCGCCCCGCCCCCTTCGTCTCCCTCCCGGGCATCCCCTCTCCCCGCGCGCTCGCTTCGGAGCGTTCTGATTGGTCCGCCGGTGCGTCGAATTTCTCATCGCTCGCCGCAACTGTGCGCCGCGAGCGTTAATATAAATACAACTGTTGAAACGGTTATGTTTTATACTGCGACTGAACTCCGTTTCGGTAGCACGTGTACTCGATAAATCCATAATGCCGCCCAAGACAAGTGGTAAAGCCGCCAAGAAGTCTGGCAAAGCCCAGAAGAATATCTCCAAGACCGACAAGAAGAAGAAGAAGCACAAGAGGAAGGAGAGTTACGCCATCTACATCTACAAGGTGCTGAAGCAGGTGCACCCCGACACCGGTATCTCCAGCAAGGCCATGTCTATCATGAACTCGTTCGTGAACGACATCTTCGAGCGCATCGCCGCCGAAGCTTCCCGTCTCGCCCACTACAACAAGAGATCGACCATCACGTCCAGGGAGGTGCAGACGTCCGTCAGGCTCCTGCTGCCCGGCGAGCTCGCCAAGCACGCCGTCAGTGAGGGCACCAAGGCCGTCACCAAATACACCAGCTCCAAGTAGAGAGCGGTCGGTAGGCTACCAAGAGCCGCCGACGCTCCGTCTCAACGCCGCCTCGTGTTTGTGTACAGTGTTAAATCCAGTGCGCTTGTTCGTGTGTCTGTCTTGTTGACTGTGGTGCGTGTTAATTGTGTCAGTGTCATCGTAATGTGCATACATACACACAAGTAGGTGGTACCTCCTACCCGCTGTGCGTCATGTATGTACGTACGAGACGCGCACGATGCACGTGCTACGAGCAAACAAACAGGCCGCGACAAACGTCTGGACGCGCACTCACAACGTGGGATGGCAGGAGTAAAAACAAAAGGCCCTTTTCAGGGCCACAAATATGTTCATGTGATAAATTCACGTTTCTTTAAATTTGATGCCAGTCAAAACGTTACTAACTAACTAACTACCTACCTACCTACCTACCTACCTACCTACCTACCTACACCTCTATATACATATTTCATTCAACAACAAATACAATATGCACAGGGCCTAAACGATAGCGTATTAAGATTGATTGCAAGTAAATGAGTAGTAGCAGGGCAGTCTTAACATGAAAAAGGCTTTAATAAGTTAGTTATATTATCATCATCAGTTATAATTATTATAAACACAATAATACAACAATAGGTACCTACATTTATTCTGTGTATGTACGAAAAATATAATGTATAGATAGGTATATTGTTTTCTTTGTTAATTCTTTATATACACTGCTAGAGAGAACGGTGTATTGTAAAAAAATAAAAAATAAATAAATATATATATAAGAAATAAATAAATAAATATATATATATATATAAATAAGTAAGTAAGTAACAGACATAGGTTTTAAAATAATTATTATTGAATTCATTGTTTAATTTTATAACAATTTTAGTTAGCTCGTTGTACTAAAGAGGGCGCGCAGGGGCGCGCGCGCTCCTGCCCGCTTAGTTGCTTTAGTATAAATAGTCCGAACGTGAACTCGCGATTTTCACTCGGCGCGCGGCAGCGGTAGCGGACGGACGTGTTTGTGGTTCGAGTGCTCCCGATTCCGGCTCTGTGGTTCCTGCTCTCAAGATTTCGTCGCACCTCGCGACGATCTTCTATAGTCCTATTTTTAATAGTGACTATCTTCAGCTACTAGCTGTGTGCCTTTTTCAAGGCACAGCTAGTATAGTATTTCTATTAATAGAAATAGTCGAAAAACGGTCGTCGGGTTTTTCTGTCCCCTTCAGGGAAAAACCACAGTTTCGTGGTCCTCGGTGGATACCTTACGGTGCCAACGAAGCCGAGTGGGGTGTTGACCCAATCACACCCGCCGATCCCCATCAGGGTGAGGCAGTCAGTTGGACGGGTCCCAGTGTTCGGCCTTGGGGGGTCTCCTAGTCGGCATTGGTGACAGTTTTCCTTCAACAGCTACACACCTGGTGTCGGTTGGGTGTGTCTACCCCTTCGCACCAGACCCATGTTAGGACCCCGTTGCACAAATAAGATAGGCAACGGGCCAAAGCAAGCTTAGGGCTCACCAGTAGGTACTCACCTCCCTGTCTATACCCGGCAGGGAGGGTCACACATCCCCGGACAAGTCCATCCGGGGAGATAGGTTTAGGGAATGTTAGGCTCCCCCGACATTTAAATATGCCGGTCGTCATCGATCCTAGTGCGGATCCCACCGCAAAGTCGGTGCTCCTCATTTTAAAAGTCCTCAAGACTATCCTGCAAAAGGAAAGTCTAGAGGAAAAATATGCCGATGAGGTCACTACGCTCCATCGCGCTATATTCCCCGACCTAGCCATCGCTGACTTCAGCGATGTCCTAGTAGCCCCCCACGCCCCTGAGAAACCGCTCAGTCCGTCCGTTCCCTCCAGGGACATGGACGTCGACGAGCCCTCTACTCAGAGGCGGCCCGATACCCCAATGCCTGCTTCTTCAAAGCGGGCTGTCACCCCCTTCCCCACTATCCCACAGCTGTCCGACTCTGAGGCTAACCACTCCTCCTCTTCCTCCCATACCGATGACGAAGGCTTCGTGCCCGTCACCGGGAAGGGAAACAAGAGGAAGAAGAAGAAGCAGAGCACCACCCAGGCCACCAAGGTGGTCGCGGTGGAGGAACCTGCCTCTAGCCCCAGCTCCCCCATTCCCCCCACCCCCCCCGCGGTGCTCACCCCCACCGCCCTGACCCCTCTTACCCCCGCTCCATCCTCGAGTCAGGATGCCCCCATGCCCCCGGCTCCCTCTGCTTCTGGCACCCAGAAGAAGAAGATCCCCCCCCCTCCCCCTGTCTATATCCAGGACAAGGCGAAGTGGACCGATATCTCCAAGTGGTGCTGCGATCAAAAGATCGCTTACACCAGCGCCCGCAATACCCAACAGGGTATCAAGGTGACCATCCCGACGTCGAAAGACTATCGGGACATCACCCGACTCCTCCGTTCCAGAGGTGTGGCATTCCACACCTTCTCCCTCCCCGAGGAGAAACAGACTCGCGTGGTGATCAAAAGGATCCCACGTGAAATCCCTTCCGCCGACATTAAGGATGACTTAATGTTACAGGGCATCCCTGTCGACGAAGTCCACCGCATGCACCGCGCCCGCAGTGGCGAGGCATTCGACATGGTCCTCGTGGTTTGTCCCCCCACCGAGGCTCGCATCCACCCGATATTCAATGTCAAAGCCATCTGCAACCTGACGGGCTTTGACATTGAAAAGCCACACAAAAACTCCACGATCGGGCAGTGCCACCGCTGTCAACTTTACGGGCACTCGCAAAAGCATTGCTATGCTAAGCCCAGGTGCGTCAAGTGCCTGGGTGAGCACGGCACTGCGGACTGCACCCGCCCTAAAGACCGCTCGCTCTGCACGGAGCCTCCCAGCTGCGTGCTCTGCGGGCAGACAGGGCATCCCGCTAATTACAGAGGCTGCCCCAAAGCCCCCAAGGCTCCCTCCTCCAAGCTGGCAAAGCGCTCTGACGCTCGCCAGCAGAGGGAAGCTCCCTCGACCTACAAGGCTCCCTCCGCACAAATTCCAGCAAGGCTTAGCCCCCAGAGGCCTAGCCCCTGGAATCAGCTGCAACATCAGCTGGCATTCCCCTCCATGGGTACTCCCAAACCCCAACCCCCCCCCTCCCGCATCCCCCCACTCATGGACCCCCGTATTCGCGCCCCAGCGCCTCTCATTCAGCCGCTTCCTGCTCCGGCAGCAGCTCGCCCCCCCCCTCCCCCTCCCCCCGCGGCCTCACTCGACCCCTTCTCGGTGATCACCACGTCTTACATGACGTTTTTCACCCCTCGCGCTAGGCAAATGGCCGACGAGATCGTCGCTGCCAGGAATGCCAATGACGTGATGAGGATCCCCCAAATTTTCAACGCGTACCCGGAGATTACGCAAGCCATGTCCTCCCTCGCTAACCCATCTACCCCCCATTATGGATAATACACCCGTAGCTAGGTTCAAACCCCGATCCCTTAACTTAGGCTTCTTCAATGCCAACGGCATTAACGGTCAAAGAGATGAGATCGCGGAATTCCTCCGCGACCATCAGATAGATATCCTGCTAGTTCAGGAAACCTTCCTCAAACCCCGTAGGCGTAACCCATCCATAGCGAACTATCGCATAGTTCGCAATGATAGGACTCGCTGTCACAGAGGCGGCACCCTCATCTATTATAAAAAGGAGCTCTATTGTATCCCGATGGATCCTCCTGCCCTCGCTCAAATAGAAGTCTCTGTTTGCCGCCTAGGCATGACTGGCCATCAGCCGATCACCCTAGTCTCTGCCTACCTCCCTCCCCGCACCCCAGCAGCAGAGAATCCCCATGAGATCTCCAACGATCTCTCTTCCTTACTAGGCATGAGTGACTCCGTTATTATAGCGGGCGATCTCAATGCCAAACATCCGGCTTGGAATAGTTCCAAATCTTCCTTCAGAGGTCGACTCTTACTCGACCTGTCTAATACTATGAACTTTGACGTCATCGCCCCGATGACTCACACTCACTTTCCCCATGACCCCAACCATTCCCCAGATGTCCTAGACACGGCGCTCCTTAAGAACGTCAACCTTAGGTTAAACTCAATAGAAACGGTGCAAGAGCTTACCTCTGACCACCGTCCAGTTGTCATGAAACTGGCCCCCCGCATAGGTCTCCCCGACCCCACTCAGCCCCCGGCCACCAGAAAGGTCACGGACTGGAGGAAAGTAGGCGAACTGCTGAAATCCAACACGTCCCCCCAGCTAGACTCAATCCCCGAGCAGTTCGACTCTGCCGCGGACACAGTGGCCGCGATCGACTCGCTCACGGACCACGTACAAACGGTTTTGAACGATTGTTCAAGGCAAGTTCCAGCGGAGGATAACTTCCGCTTCAAATTGCCGGCCGATGTACGTGATCTGATGACCGAGAAGAACGCGGCCACCCGTGCCTACAGCAACTTTCCCTGCCCCGCTAACAAATCTCACATGCGTTACTTACAACGTAAAGTAAGTTCTCGCATCGCTGAGCTGCGTGAAGCGGGCTGGGATAAGACGCTCAGCGACCTAGAACCGACTCACCTAGCTTTCTGGCAGCTCCAGAGGAAACTCCGGTCCCAACAGAGCGCCGCCATGCCCCCACTTGTCCGCCCAGACAGGACCATAGCTTTCGATGACGTCGACAAGGCCGAATGCCTAGCCGACAGTCTCGAGGCTCAATGCTCACCTAGCCTATTGCCAGTAGACCAAGCGCATCTCACTGAGATAGACGCTGAAGTCGAACGCAGACTCGCTCAACCCCCCGTAGAGGACCCTGACGATCCTCTGCCCCCCGTCACCCCTGACGAGGTGCACGAGATCATCAAGGGTCTTAAAGTCCGCAAAGCCCCCGGTTCAGATGGTCTCACTAATAGAGTGGTCCAACTATTCCCAGCCCACTTGATAATGCTGTTGACCATCATCTTCAATGGTGCTCTCAACAACAACATCTTCCCCCAAACGTGGAAGGAAGCCACGGTCATAGGTATCCCTAAACCCGGCAAGCCCAAGAGCGAGCCCTCTAGCTACCGCCCCATCAGTCTGCTCAAGGTACTCGGAAAGATCTACGAGAGGCTTATTTATAAGCGTCTCAGAGACTTTGCCGAGACCAAGGGCCTCATACCGAATGAACAGTTCGGGTTCCGCACCCAACACTGCAGCATCCACCAGGCCCACCGCATAGTCGAGCATATAAGCGAAAGCTTCATGCGAGGCTCATTAGTCGGTGCGGTCTTCTTCGATATAGCGAAGGCTTTCGACAAAGTCTGGCACAACGGCTTAATATACAAGCTGTACCAACTCGGTGTGCCTGATCGTCTCGTGCTCATCTTACGAGACTTTCTGTCGAACCGCACCTTCCGCTACCGCATAGAGGGCGCCCTGTCCTCCCCCCGACCCATTCGTGCAGGTGTCCCACAGGGTTCTGTCATCTCCCCGCTCATCTTCACGCTGTTCACCAGCGATATCCCAAAGAGTAAGAAGGCACAGTTGGCTCTGTTCGCAGACGATACGGCCATCTACTCCAAGGGCCGTTGCCCCGATGCGATTCACCACACTCTCCAGGCCTCTGTCGACAAGCTCGGCGAATGGTTCAGGAAGTGGCGAATCGAAGTCAATCCCGACAAAAGTCAGGCGGTACTATTCTCCAAGCCGCGTAGGCTCCCCCCCCTCCCCGAGCCCCTCACCATGTTCGGCAAGCCGATCCCTTGGGAGAAGCAAGCCAAATACTTGGGTGTCGTCCTCGATAATCACCTCAATTTCAAAGAGCACATAAAGCAGGTCCGTTCGCGGGCCGCTTTCGCTCTAGGTAGGCTCCACTCCATCCTAAATGCAAAAAGCAAATTGTCACTTAGGTGCAAATTGCGCATTTACACGGCATGCATCCGCCCGATCATGACATATGCATGTGTCGTATTTGCCCACGCTGGGCCCCATCACATCCATAGGTTACAAGCCCTCCAAAACCGATTCCTCCGTAAAGCTACGGGTGCCCCATACTACGTCCGAAACGTAGCCCTCCACCTCGATCTTAAAATCCCCACCATAGCCCAATTCATGAAACGCCTTTCCAAGCGTTTCTTTGACTCTGCCGCCAAGCACCGCAACCCCCTGGTTGTGAAGGCGGCCAACTATATCCCCTCTCGCATTAGTCGTACTCGCCGTCCGAGGCACGCACTGACCGACCCCGACGACCCCATAACTCTCCTCCAGGAGAGTAATAGGGCCACTAGTACGGTTCTTAAAACCAAACGTCGTCCGACATTCCGACCTCGCCGTCGAGGTCCTCCGCGATCGCGACCGCGACCCCAATCCGATCAGACTCCTCCCCCCCGACCCTTGCCAGACGACCCGACGCCAGCCCGGGCTGACGTAGTGCCGTCAGTAGTCTTAAACTCCCCGATCCAGCCTGTCCCGACTTGCTGCCCTCCCACCAGCGACGCCCTAAGCCGAGGTCCGTACCCCGCAGGGGGTGCCCTTAGCGAGCAGTCGCTTAGTTTTAGTTAGTTTTAGTTTTTATGCCCCTGGCTGGAGGCTTTAAGTTAGCTTAGAGCATCTCCGCAGGACAGTCCGGTTAAGTAGTCAATACCTTAGTGGTAAAACTATGAGATGCCATTCCAAAAAAAAAAAAAAAAAAAACTCGCGATTTTATTCCGTCTCGTACGTTCGAAGTGTGTAGGTTCGCGCGCGTCCGTTGCGTGTATTTTCAGTTGATCTATTATTATTTATCTTTCGTTTCGTGTTTACAATGGCGCGTACTAAGCAGACCGCTCGTAAATCCACCGGTGGTAAGGCGCCGAGGAAACAGCTCGCCACCAAGGCTGCGCGCAAAAGCGCACCGGCCACCGGTGGCGTTAAGAAACCCCATCGCTACAGGCCCGGCACTGTGGCCCTCCGTGAGATTCGTCGCTACCAGAAGAGTACCGAACTGCTGATCCGCAAGCTTCCGTTCCAGCGTCTCGTGCGTGAGATCGCGCAGGACTTCAAGACCGATCTCCGTTTCCAGAGCTCCGCTGTTATGGCGCTGCAGGAGGCTAGCGAAGCTTATCTCGTCGGTCTCTTCGAAGACACCAACCTGTGCGCGATTCACGCGAAGCGCGTCACCATCATGCCCAAAGACATCCAGTTGGCGCGCAGGATCAGAGGCGAACGCGCTTAAACTGCTAACGTCACAATACACATCGCCCTCCACGTAGACTGCCTTCGTGCAGTGCAACGTGTCTGTGGCTGTGGCTGTGCGTTCACATAAAAGGCCCTTTTCAGGGCCACATATATATCGGATAATTAAATGTTTCTTTATATCAGACGTCACAAAAACGCTACCTACCTACCTACCTACCTACCTACCTACCTACCTACCTACATACATACATACATACATACAAAACGAAACAAACACCTAAGTAATACTAAACTTATAAGTAAATTACATAATTATACATAACAACAATGAATAAAGTCGAGAGAGAGAGAAAAACAGTCGCCCAATTTTTTCGTCATATTATAATGGATGATTTTAAAAAGTTAACGTTTCATGCCTATAGTATTTAGGCTACGATCGATCTATGATAATAATGTTGTGTATTATTATTATAACGGCATAGGTACTTTAGATACTTGGTTTTATTTATTTTAACTTTTTATGGGGGACGAAAAAAAAAAAAAAAAAAAAATATATATATATATCATGTAAGTTCTGTTTTAAGAGACAGACATCGTCCAATCAACGAGGAGCGCCTGCTCGCCTCGCCCCGCGCACCTCACGTCTCTGTTCCCCCCGCCCGCTGAGCTCCGCGTTTAGTATAAATATAACGCCCGACGGGCCAAATTTTTAAGTCAGTCGCTCGCGTCGTTCGTGTGCGCTATCTCGTGTCGAGTTTGTTATCGTGTTATTTTGAAACCCCACTGCAAAGAAGATGACCGGTCGCGGTAAGGGAGGAAAGGGTCTGGGAAAAGGAGGAGCCAAGCGTCACAGGAAGGTACTTCGTGATAACATCCAAGGTATCACGAAGCCCGCCATCCGTCGTCTGGCCCGCAGAGGCGGCGTGAAACGTATCTCCGGTCTGATCTACGAAGAGACTCGCGGTGTGCTTAAAGTGTTCCTAGAGAACGTCATTCGCGACGCCGTCACTTACACCGAGCACGCCAAGAGGAAGACCGTCACCGCCATGGACGTCGTCTACGCTCTGAAGCGCCAGGGTCGCACCCTGTACGGTTTCGGCGGTTAAACACCTGCTGCATGCCCCGCGTGTACGTGTTGCCTGCGCAACCAGCTCTACATACTGTGGTGGACGTGTGTGTGTTGTGTTTGTTGTGAACATAATCATACCGTTCAACCATACGTATGTAGACGCGCACATAAAAAAGGCCCTTTTCAGGGCCGCATATGATTCGATATTATTAAATATGTTTCTTGAGTGGAATTGTCCTAAAAACGTACCTCTACCTACCTACCTACCTACCTACTTACTTACATGTATGCAAGTACCTACCATTATTGTACTGCGAGTGACATTCATTCAATTCGTTACCAATACTCACTAGGCATCGTACCTACCTACCTACCTACCTACCTACCTACTTAGGTTTTGGAGTTTTTAATGAAATATCGTAATTATATTAATTATTAATATATCCGATTTATTGTTATCTTACAATTACCAACTTGCTTCCTTTAAACTTAAGTACTAAATTATAGTTGATGCTTGTTGTTGTTGTTGTTCTTCTACGTGTGAAAAGCCCATCGCCCGCCATTCACCGAGTGAGGTGTACTGTACAGTAGGTGGGTATACTGGAATTGAAAAATAAAAGCAAAACATTAGTAAATACTTACGTTGTAGAACATCTACCTACCTACTTACTTACCTACCTACCTACCTACCTACTCGTTTGATCGCCCCACGGTGCGCGTGCCGTATGTTTATGTCGCGTTGTTATTGCAATTTTGATCGCATCTAATGTGAAGATGTTTTTTTTTTTTTTTTTTGTTGTTTTTTATTTACGTGTCTTTTTTATTTCGCGTATCTTTAATAGTAATTATTTTATAATATAGGTACTTAAGTACCTAGCCGTATTACGGGCGGGCTGGCTGCTTACTGTGAAGAGAACGCGGTACACGGGCCGCCAGCCGCGCACGGTACTGGCGCGCCCGCCGAGCGGGAGTACGTCTATTGTCGTTTTACACACTGTTTAATACGCTTTCCGATGCGATTATACCGATCCGTGCACTGTCCACTCGTCGAAGGGCACTCTCGTCTTTTAATATTACTATATTAATAGGTTGCACGTCCTGGACGGAGTCGTCCGTCCTTAACAGTTCGGCGCTCGCGGTGTTTTACGACGCTTCACTTTTAGGTCGATAATACCTTCGCGAGACGGTGTGATATCGACGAAGTCCTGTCACCACACAAGCTCGATATCCTCCCTGTTGACGCGTCGACCTCGATCGCCACTAACTATCACTTTTATAGAGAAAATAACGATTTGAACACGACCCGACCTGCGCTTCGTACGCAGTCGCCAAAATAAAACACCGCCACGGGCTAAACGCGCACCTCACTCGCCCCGAATTCCCACACCCGCATCGTCAACTTCATGACCTATCCGAAACCGTTCAATCTCGTTGCACTCGGCGCCGTTAACCATTCTTTTTCTTTGTTTTATTAGATACGTGTTAGTGAAAACTTTCAAGCGTTCATACGAGAAAACGTCCCGCGACATCACGGCGCTCGTTACGGTAAAGTTCCGTCGTACCTAAGCGTACGTTTACGAAATTCGTAAAACCTATAAGTGGCGACATCTAAGTCTCTCTCTCTTTATACGTCTTATTATCGTCACTCCACTCGTGTTGTCAGTGTGAATTTATTAACTACTACTTAAAATACAATGGCAGATACCGCAGTCGCTACCGAGGCTCCCGCGCCCGCTACACCGGCGAAGAAGCAGGCGAGGCAGGCCGGCGGCGCCGGCGCCGCTAAGAAACCGAAGGCGAAGCCGACCCATCCCAAAACATCCGAGATGGTCAACAACGCCATCAAGGAGATGAAGGAGCGCAGCGGATCTTCCCTGCAGGCGATCAAGAAGTACATCGCCGCGCAGTACAAGGTCGACGCGGAGAAACTGGCTCCGTTCATCAGAAAATATCTGAAGAGCGCCGTCGAATCTGGTGCACTGATCCAGACCAAGGGCAAGGGTGCCTCCGGCTCCTTCAAGCTCGAGTCGAAATCGCACCACGCCAAGAAACCCGCCGGTGCCGCTGGAAAGGCCGCCGGCAAGGCGCCCGCCGCCGCCGCGAAGACGAAGAAGGCGACCGCCTCTGCGGCCGGCGCCAAGACCAAGAAGGCAGCGGCCGCCGCCGCCTCTGCCGCCTCCGGTTCACCTGCAAAGTCCAAGGCATCGGCAGCCGCCGCCGCCAAGGACAAGAAGGCCGCCGCCGCTAAGAAGAAGCCGGCACCCAAGAAGGCCGCCGCCCCCGCTAAGGCGAAGGGAGGCGCCGCTCCCAAAGCTAAGAAGACAGCGAAGCCGCCGACCAAGAAACCTAAAGCGCCTAAACCCAAGAAGGCTGCGGCTACACCCAAGTCGAAGCCGGCAGCCAAGAAAGCGTCCGCCGCTAAGAAGTAAGCTACGGTCGCGTTCGCGTTACACCGGCGACGGCGACGACGACGACGACAGCGGCGCAGAGTCGGCTGACCACGCCACCATCATCAATACAACACAACAACAACAACAGCAACAGCTGATGAGTGATAGTGACAAGTGTGCGTGCGCGTCTTACCTATCTTCAACCTACTGTGTGTGATGATGTTTTGTATAATACCTAATATTATAAACACACTGTAGAGAGAGGCGCGCGCGCGTGCTTTGTGCGTTTGTTTTCATCATCGTCCAACCGCGCGCACGCAGTACGTACGCGTCTATCGTCCTCGGGAAGGAGGGTGCGGAACGCGCTCGACGTGTCTCAAGCTCGTCACCAACGATTCATCGGAAGCAAGCAAGCAAGCAAGCAACTGAAGAAACCACGGACGACGGCACCGAGATGCTTAGCGCGCGTGCATGCGCTCACCACACCAAAAAGCCCTTTTCAGGGCTAACAATAATATCATGAATACGAACAGTATTCGTTTCTAAAACACAGAGAGTCAAAACGTTGTAAAATACCTAATAACATACGCACTTATATACATACACGAAATAACTCCTAAAATAATTTAGGTAGGTACCTATCTAAGTAGGAAATAAATAAATATATATTATATTTAAATAAATAAATAGATAGATAGATAGATACATACATACATACATACATACATACATACATACATACAAACATACTACACTGCACTATTTCAATATTCGACACTAGGTATGTTATTTATTAGTAGATTTCAGACTACACTACACTATAATTATAATAGCATACGGTTCATAGCACAACAATGTCGCTCGCCATACATTTATTTAGAACACGTTCATACTGGCGAGCTATATTTTTGTTTAAATGAAATCAGCTTAATACAAAATAACTTTGAATATATAAAAAAAAAAAAACAAAAAAAAAAAACACATACCTACCTAGGTATGTCATTTTTTTTTTTTTTTTTTTTTTTTTTTTTTTAAAAGGTCTTGGCTGGATTACTGATCATAATAATTTTTGTTTCATATTAATTAGATAAAAATGTACTTTCAAGTAATAAGCAATAATCGTGACAATTTATCAAATGATCAAAAATATCAGTTTATGCAGTGTAAGTGACGCCGCTCGCGCGCTTGCGCGTTTTGTGAATAAGTTTCGTTAGCTGTGCACCCCTCCCACTGACACAGCCACTCGCGGCGCGTATAAATACCACGGAATTCCGTGTCGGAACGACATTAAGTAGATTCTTTCGGCGCGCGCACTTCTGTACGCGTGTTTCGTTGTTTTCGTGAGTTGTTCTATAAACAAATCTTTCAATTATGTCTGGTCGCGGTAAAGGTGGCAAGGTGAAGGGAAAGGCAAAGTCCCGTTCCAACCGTGCTGGTCTCCAGTTCCCCGTGGGTCGTATTCACAGGCTGCTGCGTAACGGAAACTACGCCGAGCGCGTGGGTGCCGGCGCTCCTGTCTACTTGGCCGCCGTGATGGAGTATCTGGCTGCTGAGGTCCTCGAGTTGGCCGGCAACGCCGCGAGAGACAACAAGAAGACCAGGATCATCCCGCGTCATCTTCAATTGGCCATCCGCAACGACGAGGAGTTGAACAAGCTGCTCTCCGGTGTGACGATCGCTCAAGGTGGTGTGCTGCCGAACATCCAGGCCGTGCTACTGCCCAAGAAGACCGAGAAGAAGGCTTAAACGTGGTGCCGCGACGTTCAGACAGAACGTGGTGCTTCGTGCGAGTGCCCCCGCACGCGTACTTCGATATAATATTTATGACTATATATCTATTATGTCGGTTGCGCGATGCTCTCAGCTCGTATGCATACAAAACAAAAGGCCCTTTTCAGGGCCACAATATGATTCGTCAAATTAAAACAAAGACAATTTCTTTATAGGTGTTGTCGTCAAACAAAAACGTACCCCTACCTACTTAATGCTTAACGATTACAAGTAAGCTGAAACTATTATGTACATCATTATTGAACCGTAGTCACAATACCTACTTACTACCTACCACTCGGGTCATTCATTACACACAAAGTAGAGAGTTAGTACCTACCTCATATTGTAGTTTAATTTACTGAAAAAAAAAAAAAAATTATTGCTTTGCCCTCTCCTCACGAGTTAATTTATTAACAATATAATAATATTATGTAGTAGACCTTTAGGTAGGCAGTACAAAACGTTGTTGGGTTACCTACACTGTACCTAGTATGATAGAAATTAAGTATGATAGTTTTATACATCACTGCTGATAAGAACTGCTTATTTACACACAATACGAAATATCAAAATTTAAATTCATTATAAAAATAATATACACTACCTATTTCTAATGTAATTTTACATAGGTAGTTTTAGTTTTAATATTACCCTACTACCTACTGAGATGTAGTTTTTCTTTTTTTTTTTTACATTTTCAAAAATAATGACGAACACAAGCATCGCCCCGCCCCCTTCGTCTCCCTCCCGGGCATCCCCTCTCCCCGCGCGCTCGCTTCGGAGCGTTCTGATTGGTCCGCCGGTGCGTCGAATTTCTCATCGCTCGCCGCAACTGTGCGCCGCGAGCGTTAATATAAATACAACTGTTGAAACGGTTATGTTTTATACTGCGACTGAACTCCGTTTCGGTAGCACGTGTACTCGATAAATCCATAATGCCGCCCAAGACAAGTGGTAAAGCCGCCAAGAAGTCTGGCAAAGCCCAGAAGAATATCTCCAAGACCGACAAGAAGAAGAAGAAGCACAAGAGGAAGGAGAGTTACGCCATCTACATCTACAAGGTGCTGAAGCAGGTGCACCCCGACACCGGTATCTCCAGCAAGGCCATGTCTATCATGAACTCGTTCGTGAACGACATCTTCGAGCGCATCGCCGCCGAAGCTTCCCGTCTCGCCCACTACAACAAGAGATCGACCATCACGTCCAGGGAGGTGCAGACGTCCGTCAGGCTCCTGCTGCCCGGCGAGCTCGCCAAGCACGCCGTCAGTGAGGGCACCAAGGCCGTCACCAAATACACCAGCTCCAAGTAGAGAGCGGTCGGTAGGCTACCAAGAGCCGCCGACGCTCCGTCTCAACGCCGCCTCGTGTTTGTGTACAGTGTTAAATCCAGTGCGCTTGTTCGTGTGTCTGTCTTGTTGACTGTGGTGCGTGTTAATTGTGTCAGTGTCATCGTAATGTGCATACATACACACAAGTAGGTGGTACCTCCTACCCGCTGTGCGTCATGTATGTACGTACGAGACGCGCACGATGCACGTGCTACGAGCAAACAAACAGGCCGCGACAAACGTCTGGACGCGCACTCACAACGTGGGATGGCAGGAGTAAAAACAAAAGGCCCTTTTCAGGGCCACAAATATGTTCATGTGATAAATTCACGTTTCTTTAAATTTGATGCCAGTCAAAACGTTACTAACTAACTAACTACCTACCTACCTACCTACCTACCTACCTACCTACCTACACCTCTATATACATATTTCATTCAACAACAAATACAATATGCACAGGGCCTAAACGATAGCGTATTAAGATTGATTGCAAGTAAATGAGTAGTAGCAGGGCAGTCTTAACATGAAAAAGGCTTTAATAAGTTAGTTATATTATCATCATCAGTTATAATTATTATAAACACAATAATACAACAATAGGTACCTACATTTATTCTGTGTATGTACGAAAAATATAATGTATAGATAGGTATATTGTTTTCTTTGTTAATTCTTTATATACACTGCTAGAGAGAACGGTGTATTGTAAAAAAATAAAAAATAAATAAATATATATATAAGAAATAAATAAATAAATATATATATATATATAAATAAGTAAGTAAGTAACAGACATAGGTTTTAAAATAATTATTATTGAATTCATTGTTTAATTTTATAACAATTTTAGTTAGCTCGTTGTACTAAAGAGGGCGCGCAGGGGCGCGCGCGCTCCTGCCCGCTTAGTTGCTTTAGTATAAATAGTCCGAACGTGAACTCGCGATTTTCACTCGGCGCGCGGCAGCGGTAGCGGACGGACGTGTTTGTGGTTCGAGTGCTCCCGATTCCGGCTCTGTGGTTCCTGCTCTCAAGATTTCGTCGCACCTCGCGACGATCTTCTATAGTCCTATTTTTAATAGTGACTATCTTCAGCTACTAGCTGTGTGCCTTTTTCAAGGCACAGCTAGTATAGTATTTCTATTAATAGAAATAGTCGAAAAACGGTCGTCGGGTTTTTCTGTCCCCTTCAGGGAAAAACCACAGTTTCGTGGTCCTCGGTGGATACCTTACGGTGCCAACGAAGCCGAGTGGGGTGTTGACCCAATCACACCCGCCGATCCCCATCAGGGTGAGGCAGTCAGTTGGACGGGTCCCAGTGTTCGGCCTTGGGGGGTCTCCTAGTCGGCATTGGTGACAGTTTTCCTTCAACAGCTACACACCTGGTGTCGGTTGGGTGTGTCTACCCCTTCGCACCAGACCCATGTTAGGACCCCGTTGCACAAATAAGATAGGCAACGGGCCAAAGCAAGCTTAGGGCTCACCAGTAGGTACTCACCTCCCTGTCTATACCCGGCAGGGAGGGTCACACATCCCCGGACAAGTCCATCCGGGGAGATAGGTTTAGGGAATGTTAGGCTCCCCCGACATTTAAATATGCCGGTCGTCATCGATCCTAGTGCGGATCCCACCGCAAAGTCGGTGCTCCTCATTTTAAAAGTCCTCAAGACTATCCTGCAAAAGGAAAGTCTAGAGGAAAAATATGCCGATGAGGTCACTACGCTCCATCGCGCTATATTCCCCGACCTAGCCATCGCTGACTTCAGCGATGTCCTAGTAGCCCCCCACGCCCCTGAGAAACCGCTCAGTCCGTCCGTTCCCTCCAGGGACATGGACGTCGACGAGCCCTCTACTCAGAGGCGGCCCGATACCCCAATGCCTGCTTCTTCAAAGCGGGCTGTCACCCCCTTCCCCACTATCCCACAGCTGTCCGACTCTGAGGCTAACCACTCCTCCTCTTCCTCCCATACCGATGACGAAGGCTTCGTGCCCGTCACCGGGAAGGGAAACAAGAGGAAGAAGAAGAAGCAGAGCACCACCCAGGCCACCAAGGTGGTCGCGGTGGAGGAACCTGCCTCTAGCCCCAGCTCCCCCATTCCCCCCACCCCCCCCGCGGTGCTCACCCCCACCGCCCTGACCCCTCTTACCCCCGCTCCATCCTCGAGTCAGGATGCCCCCATGCCCCCGGCTCCCTCTGCTTCTGGCACCCAGAAGAAGAAGATCCCCCCCCCTCCCCCTGTCTATATCCAGGACAAGGCGAAGTGGACCGATATCTCCAAGTGGTGCTGCGATCAAAAGATCGCTTACACCAGCGCCCGCAATACCCAACAGGGTATCAAGGTGACCATCCCGACGTCGAAAGACTATCGGGACATCACCCGACTCCTCCGTTCCAGAGGTGTGGCATTCCACACCTTCTCCCTCCCCGAGGAGAAACAGACTCGCGTGGTGATCAAAAGGATCCCACGTGAAATCCCTTCCGCCGACATTAAGGATGACTTAATGTTACAGGGCATCCCTGTCGACGAAGTCCACCGCATGCACCGCGCCCGCAGTGGCGAGGCATTCGACATGGTCCTCGTGGTTTGTCCCCCCACCGAGGCTCGCATCCACCCGATATTCAATGTCAAAGCCATCTGCAACCTGACGGGCTTTGACATTGAAAAGCCACACAAAAACTCCACGATCGGGCAGTGCCACCGCTGTCAACTTTACGGGCACTCGCAAAAGCATTGCTATGCTAAGCCCAGGTGCGTCAAGTGCCTGGGTGAGCACGGCACTGCGGACTGCACCCGCCCTAAAGACCGCTCGCTCTGCACGGAGCCTCCCAGCTGCGTGCTCTGCGGGCAGACAGGGCATCCCGCTAATTACAGAGGCTGCCCCAAAGCCCCCAAGGCTCCCTCCTCCAAGCTGGCAAAGCGCTCTGACGCTCGCCAGCAGAGGGAAGCTCCCTCGACCTACAAGGCTCCCTCCGCACAAATTCCAGCAAGGCTTAGCCCCCAGAGGCCTAGCCCCTGGAATCAGCTGCAACATCAGCTGGCATTCCCCTCCATGGGTACTCCCAAACCCCAACCCCCCCCCTCCCGCATCCCCCCACTCATGGACCCCCGTATTCGCGCCCCAGCGCCTCTCATTCAGCCGCTTCCTGCTCCGGCAGCAGCTCGCCCCCCCCCTCCCCCTCCCCCCGCGGCCTCACTCGACCCCTTCTCGGTGATCACCACGTCTTACATGACGTTTTTCACCCCTCGCGCTAGGCAAATGGCCGACGAGATCGTCGCTGCCAGGAATGCCAATGACGTGATGAGGATCCCCCAAATTTTCAACGCGTACCCGGAGATTACGCAAGCCATGTCCTCCCTCGCTAACCCATCTACCCCCCATTATGGATAATACACCCGTAGCTAGGTTCAAACCCCGATCCCTTAACTTAGGCTTCTTCAATGCCAACGGCATTAACGGTCAAAGAGATGAGATCGCGGAATTCCTCCGCGACCATCAGATAGATATCCTGCTAGTTCAGGAAACCTTCCTCAAACCCCGTAGGCGTAACCCATCCATAGCGAACTATCGCATAGTTCGCAATGATAGGACTCGCTGTCACAGAGGCGGCACCCTCATCTATTATAAAAAGGAGCTCTATTGTATCCCGATGGATCCTCCTGCCCTCGCTCAAATAGAAGTCTCTGTTTGCCGCCTAGGCATGACTGGCCATCAGCCGATCACCCTAGTCTCTGCCTACCTCCCTCCCCGCACCCCAGCAGCAGAGAATCCCCATGAGATCTCCAACGATCTCTCTTCCTTACTAGGCATGAGTGACTCCGTTATTATAGCGGGCGATCTCAATGCCAAACATCCGGCTTGGAATAGTTCCAAATCTTCCTTCAGAGGTCGACTCTTACTCGACCTGTCTAATACTATGAACTTTGACGTCATCGCCCCGATGACTCACACTCACTTTCCCCATGACCCCAACCATTCCCCAGATGTCCTAGACACGGCGCTCCTTAAGAACGTCAACCTTAGGTTAAACTCAATAGAAACGGTGCAAGAGCTTACCTCTGACCACCGTCCAGTTGTCATGAAACTGGCCCCCCGCATAGGTCTCCCCGACCCCACTCAGCCCCCGGCCACCAGAAAGGTCACGGACTGGAGGAAAGTAGGCGAACTGCTGAAATCCAACACGTCCCCCCAGCTAGACTCAATCCCCGAGCAGTTCGACTCTGCCGCGGACACAGTGGCCGCGATCGACTCGCTCACGGACCACGTACAAACGGTTTTGAACGATTGTTCAAGGCAAGTTCCAGCGGAGGATAACTTCCGCTTCAAATTGCCGGCCGATGTACGTGATCTGATGACCGAGAAGAACGCGGCCACCCGTGCCTACAGCAACTTTCCCTGCCCCGCTAACAAATCTCACATGCGTTACTTACAACGTAAAGTAAGTTCTCGCATCGCTGAGCTGCGTGAAGCGGGCTGGGATAAGACGCTCAGCGACCTAGAACCGACTCACCTAGCTTTCTGGCAGCTCCAGAGGAAACTCCGGTCCCAACAGAGCGCCGCCATGCCCCCACTTGTCCGCCCAGACAGGACCATAGCTTTCGATGACGTCGACAAGGCCGAATGCCTAGCCGACAGTCTCGAGGCTCAATGCTCACCTAGCCTATTGCCAGTAGACCAAGCGCATCTCACTGAGATAGACGCTGAAGTCGAACGCAGACTCGCTCAACCCCCCGTAGAGGACCCTGACGATCCTCTGCCCCCCGTCACCCCTGACGAGGTGCACGAGATCATCAAGGGTCTTAAAGTCCGCAAAGCCCCCGGTTCAGATGGTCTCACTAATAGAGTGGTCCAACTATTCCCAGCCCACTTGATAATGCTGTTGACCATCATCTTCAATGGTGCTCTCAACAACAACATCTTCCCCCAAACGTGGAAGGAAGCCACGGTCATAGGTATCCCTAAACCCGGCAAGCCCAAGAGCGAGCCCTCTAGCTACCGCCCCATCAGTCTGCTCAAGGTACTCGGAAAGATCTACGAGAGGCTTATTTATAAGCGTCTCAGAGACTTTGCCGAGACCAAGGGCCTCATACCGAATGAACAGTTCGGGTTCCGCACCCAACACTGCAGCATCCACCAGGCCCACCGCATAGTCGAGCATATAAGCGAAAGCTTCATGCGAGGCTCATTAGTCGGTGCGGTCTTCTTCGATATAGCGAAGGCTTTCGACAAAGTCTGGCACAACGGCTTAATATACAAGCTGTACCAACTCGGTGTGCCTGATCGTCTCGTGCTCATCTTACGAGACTTTCTGTCGAACCGCACCTTCCGCTACCGCATAGAGGGCGCCCTGTCCTCCCCCCGACCCATTCGTGCAGGTGTCCCACAGGGTTCTGTCATCTCCCCGCTCATCTTCACGCTGTTCACCAGCGATATCCCAAAGAGTAAGAAGGCACAGTTGGCTCTGTTCGCAGACGATACGGCCATCTACTCCAAGGGCCGTTGCCCCGATGCGATTCACCACACTCTCCAGGCCTCTGTCGACAAGCTCGGCGAATGGTTCAGGAAGTGGCGAATCGAAGTCAATCCCGACAAAAGTCAGGCGGTACTATTCTCCAAGCCGCGTAGGCTCCCCCCCCTCCCCGAGCCCCTCACCATGTTCGGCAAGCCGATCCCTTGGGAGAAGCAAGCCAAATACTTGGGTGTCGTCCTCGATAATCACCTCAATTTCAAAGAGCACATAAAGCAGGTCCGTTCGCGGGCCGCTTTCGCTCTAGGTAGGCTCCACTCCATCCTAAATGCAAAAAGCAAATTGTCACTTAGGTGCAAATTGCGCATTTACACGGCATGCATCCGCCCGATCATGACATATGCATGTGTCGTATTTGCCCACGCTGGGCCCCATCACATCCATAGGTTACAAGCCCTCCAAAACCGATTCCTCCGTAAAGCTACGGGTGCCCCATACTACGTCCGAAACGTAGCCCTCCACCTCGATCTTAAAATCCCCACCATAGCCCAATTCATGAAACGCCTTTCCAAGCGTTTCTTTGACTCTGCCGCCAAGCACCGCAACCCCCTGGTTGTGAAGGCGGCCAACTATATCCCCTCTCGCATTAGTCGTACTCGCCGTCCGAGGCACGCACTGACCGACCCCGACGACCCCATAACTCTCCTCCAGGAGAGTAATAGGGCCACTAGTACGGTTCTTAAAACCAAACGTCGTCCGACATTCCGACCTCGCCGTCGAGGTCCTCCGCGATCGCGACCGCGACCCCAATCCGATCAGACTCCTCCCCCCCGACCCTTGCCAGACGACCCGACGCCAGCCCGGGCTGACGTAGTGCCGTCAGTAGTCTTAAACTCCCCGATCCAGCCTGTCCCGACTTGCTGCCCTCCCACCAGCGACGCCCTAAGCCGAGGTCCGTACCCCGCAGGGGGTGCCCTTAGCGAGCAGTCGCTTAGTTTTAGTTAGTTTTAGTTTTTATGCCCCTGGCTGGAGGCTTTAAGTTAGCTTAGAGCATCTCCGCAGGACAGTCCGGTTAAGTAGTCAATACCTTAGTGGTAAAACTATGAGATGCCATTCCAAAAAAAAAAAAAAAAAAAACTCGCGATTTTATTCCGTCTCGTACGTTCGAAGTGTGTAGGTTCGCGCGCGTCCGTTGCGTGTATTTTCAGTTGATCTATTATTATTTATCTTTCGTTTCGTGTTTACAATGGCGCGTACTAAGCAGACCGCTCGTAAATCCACCGGTGGTAAGGCGCCGAGGAAACAGCTCGCCACCAAGGCTGCGCGCAAAAGCGCACCGGCCACCGGTGGCGTTAAGAAACCCCATCGCTACAGGCCCGGCACTGTGGCCCTCCGTGAGATTCGTCGCTACCAGAAGAGTACCGAACTGCTGATCCGCAAGCTTCCGTTCCAGCGTCTCGTGCGTGAGATCGCGCAGGACTTCAAGACCGATCTCCGTTTCCAGAGCTCCGCTGTTATGGCGCTGCAGGAGGCTAGCGAAGCTTATCTCGTCGGTCTCTTCGAAGACACCAACCTGTGCGCGATTCACGCGAAGCGCGTCACCATCATGCCCAAAGACATCCAGTTGGCGCGCAGGATCAGAGGCGAACGCGCTTAAACTGCTAACGTCACAATACACATCGCCCTCCACGTAGACTGCCTTCGTGCAGTGCAACGTGTCTGTGGCTGTGGCTGTGCGTTCACATAAAAGGCCCTTTTCAGGGCCACATATATATCGGATAATTAAATGTTTCTTTATATCAGACGTCACAAAAACGCTACCTACCTACCTACCTACCTACCTACCTACCTACCTACCTACATACATACATACATACATACAAAACGAAACAAACACCTAAGTAATACTAAACTTATAAGTAAATTACATAATTATACATAACAACAATGAATAAAGTCGAGAGAGAGAGAAAAACAGTCGCCCAATTTTTTCGTCATATTATAATGGATGATTTTAAAAAGTTAACGTTTCATGCCTATAGTATTTAGGCTACGATCGATCTATGATAATAATGTTGTGTATTATTATTATAACGGCATAGGTACTTTAGATACTTGGTTTTATTTATTTTAACTTTTTATGGGGGACGAAAAAAAAAAAAAAAAAAAAATATATATATATATCATGTAAGTTCTGTTTTAAGAGACAGACATCGTCCAATCAACGAGGAGCGCCTGCTCGCCTCGCCCCGCGCACCTCACGTCTCTGTTCCCCCCGCCCGCTGAGCTCCGCGTTTAGTATAAATATAACGCCCGACGGGCCAAATTTTTAAGTCAGTCGCTCGCGTCGTTCGTGTGCGCTATCTCGTGTCGAGTTTGTTATCGTGTTATTTTGAAACCCCACTGCAAAGAAGATGACCGGTCGCGGTAAGGGAGGAAAGGGTCTGGGAAAAGGAGGAGCCAAGCGTCACAGGAAGGTACTTCGTGATAACATCCAAGGTATCACGAAGCCCGCCATCCGTCGTCTGGCCCGCAGAGGCGGCGTGAAACGTATCTCCGGTCTGATCTACGAAGAGACTCGCGGTGTGCTTAAAGTGTTCCTAGAGAACGTCATTCGCGACGCCGTCACTTACACCGAGCACGCCAAGAGGAAGACCGTCACCGCCATGGACGTCGTCTACGCTCTGAAGCGCCAGGGTCGCACCCTGTACGGTTTCGGCGGTTAAACACCTGCTGCATGCCCCGCGTGTACGTGTTGCCTGCGCAACCAGCTCTACATACTGTGGTGGACGTGTGTGTGTTGTGTTTGTTGTGAACATAATCATACCGTTCAACCATACGTATGTAGACGCGCACATAAAAAAGGCCCTTTTCAGGGCCGCATATGATTCGATATTATTAAATATGTTTCTTGAGTGGAATTGTCCTAAAAACGTACCTCTACCTACCTACCTACCTACCTACTTACTTACATGTATGCAAGTACCTACCATTATTGTACTGCGAGTGACATTCATTCAATTCGTTACCAATACTCACTAGGCATCGTACCTACCTACCTACCTACCTACCTACCTACTTAGGTTTTGGAGTTTTTAATGAAATATCGTAATTATATTAATTATTAATATATCCGATTTATTGTTATCTTACAATTACCAACTTGCTTCCTTTAAACTTAAGTACTAAATTATAGTTGATGCTTGTTGTTGTTGTTGTTCTTCTACGTGTGAAAAGCCCATCGCCCGCCATTCACCGAGTGAGGTGTACTGTACAGTAGGTGGGTATACTGGAATTGAAAAATAAAAGCAAAACATTAGTAAATACTTACGTTGTAGAACATCTACCTACCTACTTACTTACCTACCTACCTACCTACCTACTCGTTTGATCGCCCCACGGTGCGCGTGCCGTATGTTTATGTCGCGTTGTTATTGCAATTTTGATCGCATCTAATGTGAAGATGTTTTTTTTTTTTTTTTTTGTTGTTTTTTATTTACGTGTCTTTTTTATTTCGCGTATCTTTAATAGTAATTATTTTATAATATAGGTACTTAAGTACCTAGCCGTATTACGGGCGGGCTGGCTGCTTACTGTGAAGAGAACGCGGTACACGGGCCGCCAGCCGCGCACGGTACTGGCGCGCCCGCCGAGCGGGAGTACGTCTATTGTCGTTTTACACACTGTTTAATACGCTTTCCGATGCGATTATACCGATCCGTGCACTGTCCACTCGTCGAAGGGCACTCTCGTCTTTTAATATTACTATATTAATAGGTTGCACGTCCTGGACGGAGTCGTCCGTCCTTAACAGTTCGGCGCTCGCGGTGTTTTACGACGCTTCACTTTTAGGTCGATAATACCTTCGCGAGACGGTGTGATATCGACGAAGTCCTGTCACCACACAAGCTCGATATCCTCCCTGTTGACGCGTCGACCTCGATCGCCACTAACTATCACTTTTATAGAGAAAATAACGATTTGAACACGACCCGACCTGCGCTTCGTACGCAGTCGCCAAAATAAAACACCGCCACGGGCTAAACGCGCACCTCACTCGCCCCGAATTCCCACACCCGCATCGTCAACTTCATGACCTATCCGAAACCGTTCAATCTCGTTGCACTCGGCGCCGTTAACCATTCTTTTTCTTTGTTTTATTAGATACGTGTTAGTGAAAACTTTCAAGCGTTCATACGAGAAAACGTCCCGCGACATCACGGCGCTCGTTACGGTAAAGTTCCGTCGTACCTAAGCGTACGTTTACGAAATTCGTAAAACCTATAAGTGGCGACATCTAAGTCTCTCTCTCTTTATACGTCTTATTATCGTCACTCCACTCGTGTTGTCAGTGTGAATTTATTAACTACTACTTAAAATACAATGGCAGATACCGCAGTCGCTACCGAGGCTCCCGCGCCCGCTACACCGGCGAAGAAGCAGGCGAGGCAGGCCGGCGGCGCCGGCGCCGCTAAGAAACCGAAGGCGAAGCCGACCCATCCCAAAACATCCGAGATGGTCAACAACGCCATCAAGGAGATGAAGGAGCGCAGCGGATCTTCCCTGCAGGCGATCAAGAAGTACATCGCCGCGCAGTACAAGGTCGACGCGGAGAAACTGGCTCCGTTCATCAGAAAATATCTGAAGAGCGCCGTCGAATCTGGTGCACTGATCCAGACCAAGGGCAAGGGTGCCTCCGGCTCCTTCAAGCTCGAGTCGAAATCGCACCACGCCAAGAAACCCGCCGGTGCCGCTGGAAAGGCCGCCGGCAAGGCGCCCGCCGCCGCCGCGAAGACGAAGAAGGCGACCGCCTCTGCGGCCGGCGCCAAGACCAAGAAGGCAGCGGCCGCCGCCGCCTCTGCCGCCTCCGGTTCACCTGCAAAGTCCAAGGCATCGGCAGCCGCCGCCGCCAAGGACAAGAAGGCCGCCGCCGCTAAGAAGAAGCCGGCACCCAAGAAGGCCGCCGCCCCCGCTAAGGCGAAGGGAGGCGCCGCTCCCAAAGCTAAGAAGACAGCGAAGCCGCCGACCAAGAAACCTAAAGCGCCTAAACCCAAGAAGGCTGCGGCTACACCCAAGTCGAAGCCGGCAGCCAAGAAAGCGTCCGCCGCTAAGAAGTAAGCTACGGTCGCGTTCGCGTTACACCGGCGACGGCGACGACGACGACGACAGCGGCGCAGAGTCGGCTGACCACGCCACCATCATCAATACAACACAACAACAACAACAGCAACAGCTGATGAGTGATAGTGACAAGTGTGCGTGCGCGTCTTACCTATCTTCAACCTACTGTGTGTGATGATGTTTTGTATAATACCTAATATTATAAACACACTGTAGAGAGAGGCGCGCGCGCGTGCTTTGTGCGTTTGTTTTCATCATCGTCCAACCGCGCGCACGCAGTACGTACGCGTCTATCGTCCTCGGGAAGGAGGGTGCGGAACGCGCTCGACGTGTCTCAAGCTCGTCACCAACGATTCATCGGAAGCAAGCAAGCAAGCAAGCAACTGAAGAAACCACGGACGACGGCACCGAGATGCTTAGCGCGCGTGCATGCGCTCACCACACCAAAAAGCCCTTTTCAGGGCTAACAATAATATCATGAATACGAACAGTATTCGTTTCTAAAACACAGAGAGTCAAAACGTTGTAAAATACCTAATAACATACGCACTTATATACATACACGAAATAACTCCTAAAATAATTTAGGTAGGTACCTATCTAAGTAGGAAATAAATAAATATATATTATATTTAAATAAATAAATAGATAGATAGATAGATACATACATACATACATACATACATACATACATACATACAAACATACTACACTGCACTATTTCAATATTCGACACTAGGTATGTTATTTATTAGTAGATTTCAGACTACACTACACTATAATTATAATAGCATACGGTTCATAGCACAACAATGTCGCTCGCCATACATTTATTTAGAACACGTTCATACTGGCGAGCTATATTTTTGTTTAAATGAAATCAGCTTAATACAAAATAACTTTGAATATATAAAAAAAAAAAAACAAAAAAAAAAAACACATACCTACCTAGGTATGTCATTTTTTTTTTTTTTTTTTTTTTTTTTTTTTTAAAAGGTCTTGGCTGGATTACTGATCATAATAATTTTTGTTTCATATTAATTAGATAAAAATGTACTTTCAAGTAATAAGCAATAATCGTGACAATTTATCAAATGATCAAAAATATCAGTTTATGCAGTGTAAGTGACGCCGCTCGCGCGCTTGCGCGTTTTGTGAATAAGTTTCGTTAGCTGTGCACCCCTCCCACTGACACAGCCACTCGCGGCGCGTATAAATACCACGGAATTCCGTGTCGGAACGACATTAAGTAGATTCTTTCGGCGCGCGCACTTCTGTACGCGTGTTTCGTTGTTTTCGTGAGTTGTTCTATAAACAAATCTTTCAATTATGTCTGGTCGCGGTAAAGGTGGCAAGGTGAAGGGAAAGGCAAAGTCCCGTTCCAACCGTGCTGGTCTCCAGTTCCCCGTGGGTCGTATTCACAGGCTGCTGCGTAACGGAAACTACGCCGAGCGCGTGGGTGCCGGCGCTCCTGTCTACTTGGCCGCCGTGATGGAGTATCTGGCTGCTGAGGTCCTCGAGTTGGCCGGCAACGCCGCGAGAGACAACAAGAAGACCAGGATCATCCCGCGTCATCTTCAATTGGCCATCCGCAACGACGAGGAGTTGAACAAGCTGCTCTCCGGTGTGACGATCGCTCAAGGTGGTGTGCTGCCGAACATCCAGGCCGTGCTACTGCCCAAGAAGACCGAGAAGAAGGCTTAAACGTGGTGCCGCGACGTTCAGACAGAACGTGGTGCTTCGTGCGAGTGCCCCCGCACGCGTACTTCGATATAATATTTATGACTATATATCTATTATGTCGGTTGCGCGATGCTCTCAGCTCGTATGCATACAAAACAAAAGGCCCTTTTCAGGGCCACAATATGATTCGTCAAATTAAAACAAAGACAATTTCTTTATAGGTGTTGTCGTCAAACAAAAACGTACCCCTACCTACTTAATGCTTAACGATTACAAGTAAGCTGAAACTATTATGTACATCATTATTGAACCGTAGTCACAATACCTACTTACTACCTACCACTCGGGTCATTCATTACACACAAAGTAGAGAGTTAGTACCTACCTCATATTGTAGTTTAATTTACTGAAAAAAAAAAAAAAATTATTGCTTTGCCCTCTCCTCACGAGTTAATTTATTAACAATATAATAATATTATGTAGTAGACCTTTAGGTAGGCAGTACAAAACGTTGTTGGGTTACCTACACTGTACCTAGTATGATAGAAATTAAGTATGATAGTTTTATACATCACTGCTGATAAGAACTGCTTATTTACACACAATACGAAATATCAAAATTTAAATTCATTATAAAAATAATATACACTACCTATTTCTAATGTAATTTTACATAGGTAGTTTTAGTTTTAATATTACCCTACTACCTACTGAGATGTAGTTTTTCTTTTTTTTTTTTACATTTTCAAAAATAATGACGAACACAAGCATCGCCCCGCCCCCTTCGTCTCCCTCCCGGGCATCCCCTCTCCCCGCGCGCTCGCTTCGGAGCGTTCTGATTGGTCCGCCGGTGCGTCGAATTTCTCATCGCTCGCCGCAACTGTGCGCCGCGAGCGTTAATATAAATACAACTGTTGAAACGGTTATGTTTTATACTGCGACTGAACTCCGTTTCGGTAGCACGTGTACTCGATAAATCCATAATGCCGCCCAAGACAAGTGGTAAAGCCGCCAAGAAGTCTGGCAAAGCCCAGAAGAATATCTCCAAGACCGACAAGAAGAAGAAGAAGCACAAGAGGAAGGAGAGTTACGCCATCTACATCTACAAGGTGCTGAAGCAGGTGCACCCCGACACCGGTATCTCCAGCAAGGCCATGTCTATCATGAACTCGTTCGTGAACGACATCTTCGAGCGCATCGCCGCCGAAGCTTCCCGTCTCGCCCACTACAACAAGAGATCGACCATCACGTCCAGGGAGGTGCAGACGTCCGTCAGGCTCCTGCTGCCCGGCGAGCTCGCCAAGCACGCCGTCAGTGAGGGCACCAAGGCCGTCACCAAATACACCAGCTCCAAGTAGAGAGCGGTCGGTAGGCTACCAAGAGCCGCCGACGCTCCGTCTCAACGCCGCCTCGTGTTTGTGTACAGTGTTAAATCCAGTGCGCTTGTTCGTGTGTCTGTCTTGTTGACTGTGGTGCGTGTTAATTGTGTCAGTGTCATCGTAATGTGCATACATACACACAAGTAGGTGGTACCTCCTACCCGCTGTGCGTCATGTATGTACGTACGAGACGCGCACGATGCACGTGCTACGAGCAAACAAACAGGCCGCGACAAACGTCTGGACGCGCACTCACAACGTGGGATGGCAGGAGTAAAAACAAAAGGCCCTTTTCAGGGCCACAAATATGTTCATGTGATAAATTCACGTTTCTTTAAATTTGATGCCAGTCAAAACGTTACTAACTAACTAACTACCTACCTACCTACCTACCTACCTACCTACCTACCTACACCTCTATATACATATTTCATTCAACAACAAATACAATATGCACAGGGCCTAAACGATAGCGTATTAAGATTGATTGCAAGTAAATGAGTAGTAGCAGGGCAGTCTTAACATGAAAAAGGCTTTAATAAGTTAGTTATATTATCATCATCAGTTATAATTATTATAAACACAATAATACAACAATAGGTACCTACATTTATTCTGTGTATGTACGAAAAATATAATGTATAGATAGGTATATTGTTTTCTTTGTTAATTCTTTATATACACTGCTAGAGAGAACGGTGTATTGTAAAAAAATAAAAAATAAATAAATATATATATAAGAAATAAATAAATAAATATATATATATATATAAATAAGTAAGTAAGTAACAGACATAGGTTTTAAAATAATTATTATTGAATTCATTGTTTAATTTTATAACAATTTTAGTTAGCTCGTTGTACTAAAGAGGGCGCGCAGGGGCGCGCGCGCTCCTGCCCGCTTAGTTGCTTTAGTATAAATAGTCCGAACGTGAACTCGCGATTTTATTCCGTCTCGTACGTTCGAAGTGTGTAGGTTCGCGCGCGTCCGTTGCGTGTATTTTCAGTTGATCTATTATTATTTATCTTTCGTTTCGTGTTTACAATGGCGCGTACTAAGCAGACCGCTCGTAAATCCACCGGTGGTAAGGCGCCGAGGAAACAGCTCGCCACCAAGGCTGCGCGCAAAAGCGCACCGGCCACCGGTGGCGTTAAGAAACCCCATCGCTACAGGCCCGGCACTGTGGCCCTCCGTGAGATTCGTCGCTACCAGAAGAGTACCGAACTGCTGATCCGCAAGCTTCCGTTCCAGCGTCTCGTGCGTGAGATCGCGCAGGACTTCAAGACCGATCTCCGTTTCCAGAGCTCCGCTGTTATGGCGCTGCAGGAGGCTAGCGAAGCTTATCTCGTCGGTCTCTTCGAAGACACCAACCTGTGCGCGATTCACGCGAAGCGCGTCACCATCATGCCCAAAGACATCCAGTTGGCGCGCAGGATCAGAGGCGAACGCGCTTAAACTGCTAACGTCACAATACACATCGCCCTCCACGTAGACTGCCTTCGTGCAGTGCAACGTGTCTGTGGCTGTGGCTGTGCGTTCACATAAAAGGCCCTTTTCAGGGCCACATATATATCGGATAATTAAATGTTTCTTTATATCAGACGTCACAAAAACGCTACCTACCTACCTACCTACCTACCTACCTACCTACCTACCTACATACATACATACATACATACAAAACGAAACAAACACCTAAGTAATACTAAACTTATAAGTAAATTACATAATTATACATAACAACAATGAATAAAGTCGAGAGAGAGAGAAAAACAGTCGCCCAATTTTTTCGTCATATTATAATGGATGATTTTAAAAAGTTAACGTTTCATGCCTATAGTATTTAGGCTACGATCGATCTATGATAATAATGTTGTGTATTATTATTATAACGGCATAGGTACTTTAGATACTTGGTTTTATTTATTTTAACTTTTTATGGGGGACGAAAAAAAAAAAAAAAAAAAAATATATATATATATCATGTAAGTTCTGTTTTAAGAGACAGACATCGTCCAATCAACGAGGAGCGCCTGCTCGCCTCGCCCCGCGCACCTCACGTCTCTGTTCCCCCCGCCCGCTGAGCTCCGCGTTTAGTATAAATATAACGCCCGACGGGCCAAATTTTTAAGTCAGTCGCTCGCGTCGTTCGTGTGCGCTATCTCGTGTCGAGTTTGTTATCGTGTTATTTTGAAACCCCACTGCAAAGAAGATGACCGGTCGCGGTAAGGGAGGAAAGGGTCTGGGAAAAGGAGGAGCCAAGCGTCACAGGAAGGTACTTCGTGATAACATCCAAGGTATCACGAAGCCCGCCATCCGTCGTCTGGCCCGCAGAGGCGGCGTGAAACGTATCTCCGGTCTGATCTACGAAGAGACTCGCGGTGTGCTTAAAGTGTTCCTAGAGAACGTCATTCGCGACGCCGTCACTTACACCGAGCACGCCAAGAGGAAGACCGTCACCGCCATGGACGTCGTCTACGCTCTGAAGCGCCAGGGTCGCACCCTGTACGGTTTCGGCGGTTAAACACCTGCTGCATGCCCCGCGTGTACGTGTTGCCTGCGCAACCAGCTCTACATACTGTGGTGGACGTGTGTGTGTTGTGTTTGTTGTGAACATAATCATACCGTTCAACCATACGTATGTAGACGCGCACATAAAAAAGGCCCTTTTCAGGGCCGCATATGATTCGATATTATTAAATATGTTTCTTGAGTGGAATTGTCCTAAAAACGTACCTCTACCTACCTACCTACCTACCTACTTACTTACATGTATGCAAGTACCTACCATTATTGTACTGCGAGTGACATTCATTCAATTCGTTACCAATACTCACTAGGCATCGTACCTACCTACCTACCTACCTACCTACCTACTTAGGTTTTGGAGTTTTTAATGAAATATCGTAATTATATTAATTATTAATATATCCGATTTATTGTTATCTTACAATTACCAACTTGCTTCCTTTAAACTTAAGTACTAAATTATAGTTGATGCTTGTTGTTGTTGTTGTTCTTCTACGTGTGAAAAGCCCATCGCCCGCCATTCACCGAGTGAGGTGTACTGTACAGTAGGTGGGTATACTGGAATTGAAAAATAAAAGCAAAACATTAGTAAATACTTACGTTGTAGAACATCTACCTACCTACTTACTTACCTACCTACCTACCTACCTACTCGTTTGATCGCCCCACGGTGCGCGTGCCGTATGTTTATGTCGCGTTGTTATTGCAATTTTGATCGCATCTAATGTGAAGATGTTTTTTTTTTTTTTTTTTGTTGTTTTTTATTTACGTGTCTTTTTTATTTCGCGTATCTTTAATAGTAATTATTTTATAATATAGGTACTTAAGTACCTAGCCGTATTACGGGCGGGCTGGCTGCTTACTGTGAAGAGAACGCGGTACACGGGCCGCCAGCCGCGCACGGTACTGGCGCGCCCGCCGAGCGGGAGTACGTCTATTGTCGTTTTACACACTGTTTAATACGCTTTCCGATGCGATTATACCGATCCGTGCACTGTCCACTCGTCGAAGGGCACTCTCGTCTTTTAATATTACTATATTAATAGGTTGCACGTCCTGGACGGAGTCGTCCGTCCTTAACAGTTCGGCGCTCGCGGTGTTTTACGACGCTTCACTTTTAGGTCGATAATACCTTCGCGAGACGGTGTGATATCGACGAAGTCCTGTCACCACACAAGCTCGATATCCTCCCTGTTGACGCGTCGACCTCGATCGCCACTAACTATCACTTTTATAGAGAAAATAACGATTTGAACACGACCCGACCTGCGCTTCGTACGCAGTCGCCAAAATAAAACACCGCCACGGGCTAAACGCGCACCTCACTCGCCCCGAATTCCCACACCCGCATCGTCAACTTCATGACCTATCCGAAACCGTTCAATCTCGTTGCACTCGGCGCCGTTAACCATTCTTTTTCTTTGTTTTATTAGATACGTGTTAGTGAAAACTTTCAAGCGTTCATACGAGAAAACGTCCCGCGACATCACGGCGCTCGTTACGGTAAAGTTCCGTCGTACCTAAGCGTACGTTTACGAAATTCGTAAAACCTATAAGTGGCGACATCTAAGTCTCTCTCTCTTTATACGTCTTATTATCGTCACTCCACTCGTGTTGTCAGTGTGAATTTATTAACTACTACTTAAAATACAATGGCAGATACCGCAGTCGCTACCGAGGCTCCCGCGCCCGCTACACCGGCGAAGAAGCAGGCGAGGCAGGCCGGCGGCGCCGGCGCCGCTAAGAAACCGAAGGCGAAGCCGACCCATCCCAAAACATCCGAGATGGTCAACAACGCCATCAAGGAGATGAAGGAGCGCAGCGGATCTTCCCTGCAGGCGATCAAGAAGTACATCGCCGCGCAGTACAAGGTCGACGCGGAGAAACTGGCTCCGTTCATCAGAAAATATCTGAAGAGCGCCGTCGAATCTGGTGCACTGATCCAGACCAAGGGCAAGGGTGCCTCCGGCTCCTTCAAGCTCGAGTCGAAATCGCACCACGCCAAGAAACCCGCCGGTGCCGCTGGAAAGGCCGCCGGCAAGGCGCCCGCCGCCGCCGCGAAGACGAAGAAGGCGACCGCCTCTGCGGCCGGCGCCAAGACCAAGAAGGCAGCGGCCGCCGCCGCCTCTGCCGCCTCCGGTTCACCTGCAAAGTCCAAGGCATCGGCAGCCGCCGCCGCCAAGGACAAGAAGGCCGCCGCCGCTAAGAAGAAGCCGGCACCCAAGAAGGCCGCCGCCCCCGCTAAGGCGAAGGGAGGCGCCGCTCCCAAAGCTAAGAAGACAGCGAAGCCGCCGACCAAGAAACCTAAAGCGCCTAAACCCAAGAAGGCTGCGGCTACACCCAAGTCGAAGCCGGCAGCCAAGAAAGCGTCCGCCGCTAAGAAGTAAGCTACGGTCGCGTTCGCGTTACACCGGCGACGGCGACGACGACGACGACAGCGGCGCAGAGTCGGCTGACCACGCCACCATCATCAATACAACACAACAACAACAACAGCAACAGCTGATGAGTGATAGTGACAAGTGTGCGTGCGCGTCTTACCTATCTTCAACCTACTGTGTGTGATGATGTTTTGTATAATACCTAATATTATAAACACACTGTAGAGAGAGGCGCGCGCGCGTGCTTTGTGCGTTTGTTTTCATCATCGTCCAACCGCGCGCACGCAGTACGTACGCGTCTATCGTCCTCGGGAAGGAGGGTGCGGAACGCGCTCGACGTGTCTCAAGCTCGTCACCAACGATTCATCGGAAGCAAGCAAGCAAGCAAGCAACTGAAGAAACCACGGACGACGGCACCGAGATGCTTAGCGCGCGTGCATGCGCTCACCACACCAAAAAGCCCTTTTCAGGGCTAACAATAATATCATGAATACGAACAGTATTCGTTTCTAAAACACAGAGAGTCAAAACGTTGTAAAATACCTAATAACATACGCACTTATATACATACACGAAATAACTCCTAAAATAATTTAGGTAGGTACCTATCTAAGTAGGAAATAAATAAATATATATTATATTTAAATAAATAAATAGATAGATAGATAGATACATACATACATACATACATACATACATACATACATACAAACATACTACACTGCACTATTTCAATATTCGACACTAGGTATGTTATTTATTAGTAGATTTCAGACTACACTACACTATAATTATAATAGCATACGGTTCATAGCACAACAATGTCGCTCGCCATACATTTATTTAGAACACGTTCATACTGGCGAGCTATATTTTTGTTTAAATGAAATCAGCTTAATACAAAATAACTTTGAATATATAAAAAAAAAAAAACAAAAAAAAAAAACACATACCTACCTAGGTATGTCATTTTTTTTTTTTTTTTTTTTTTTTTTTTTTTAAAAGGTCTTGGCTGGATTACTGATCATAATAATTTTTGTTTCATATTAATTAGATAAAAATGTACTTTCAAGTAATAAGCAATAATCGTGACAATTTATCAAATGATCAAAAATATCAGTTTATGCAGTGTAAGTGACGCCGCTCGCGCGCTTGCGCGTTTTGTGAATAAGTTTCGTTAGCTGTGCACCCCTCCCACTGACACAGCCACTCGCGGCGCGTATAAATACCACGGAATTCCGTGTCGGAACGACGACGACTCGACGCGCGCCAGCGGCAGCGGTCGGACGTGTGCGCAGTGCGGTACGAGTGCTCTCCCGATTCCGGTTCCAAGCGATCCTGAATTCAAGACTTCATAGTGTTATACTTTGTTATTCATAGTAAAATATATTTATATTTTATTATTTATAGCAAAATTATAACGACTATCTTCAGCTACTTGCTGTGTGCCTTTTTCAAGGCACAGCTTGTAAAGGTTTCTTTAACAGTCACCCGTCATACAAACGTACGACGTGTTGTTGGCCCCTTCTGGGTAAAACCACAGTTTCGTGGTCCTCGGTGGATACCTATACGGTGCCAACGAAGCCGAGGGGGTGTTGACCCAGACGCACCCGCCGATCCCCTTCAGGGTGAGGCAGAAAGTTGGACGGGTCCCAGTGTTCGGCCTTGGGGGGTCTCCTAGTCGGCATTGGTGACAGTTTTGCTTTCACAGCTACACACCTGTTGTGGTCGGGTGTGTCTACCCCGACACTACAGACCCTGTTAGGACCCCGTTGCACAAATAAGATAGGCAACGGGCAAAAGCAAGCTTAGGGCTCACCTTAGGTACTCAACCTCCCTGTCTACACCCGACAGGGAGGGTTTACACATCCCCGGGCTTCCCTCCCGGGGAGTTAGAGTTAGGTAAATGTTAGGAGAAAGTCCCTAATAATAGTAGTCATGTCTGTCACGGAGAAACCCTCTCCGCTGACGTTGCGAGTGTTCGCATTGTTAGTAAAAATGCGGGCCAAGCCCTCTGACGAGGAAAAGGCCGCATTAGACATAGAGTTCGACGCTCTATTAAAAATCTTAGGTCCGATTCTCGGTCACTCTGACCCTAACATCGCTGATTTCAGCGATGCTCTCTCCCAGTCCCTTCCGGTAATTGAGCTGGAAGACCCTTTTGTCCGCTCCCCTAGCCCGGCCTTCAGCCCAGCCTTCAGCCCCGCGATAGTAGAGTCTATGGACACTACTGAACCGGCCGCTTCTTCTAAGCGCGCCGCGACCCCGTACCTCTACGCCTCTGACACAGAGAATGCCTCTCCTGCTTCCTCTTCCTCTCATTCCGAAGACGACGGGTTTACCCCAGTCCTAGGAAAGGGGAGCAAAAGGAAGAAGAAGAGACAAACCTCTAGCCAAGCAAATAAGGTCATCGCCGTCGATGACGTAATTTCCCCCACCCCTACCCCCGTAGCACAAGTAGCCGGTACTGCGCCTAGTAGCGCTACCGTTGCTAATCTTTCTTCCCCCTCCACCTCCCGCGCCGCGCCCGTTGCACATGTTGCTACCCCAGTCCCGTCCGCTTCGAGCTCTAAGAAGCTCCCTCCCCCACCCCCCGTGTTCATTCAGGACAAGGGGAAGTGGACCGAAGTGTCCAAGTGGTGCGTCGATCGAAAGATCGACTTCACCAATGCCCGATCTACCCTACAGGGTATCAAAATTCAAGTTCCGACCGCGAACGATTATCGCGAACTTACAAAGCTCCTGAGAGCGAGAGGTGTGTCATTCCACACCTTCTCGCTCCCAGAAGACAAACAGATTAGGGTCGTTATTAAACGAATCCCTAAGGAAATCCCCGCCGCCGATATAAAAGCCGACCTTCAGTCGCAAAATATCCCCGTAGACGAAGTCCACCGTATGCACCGCTCGCGTGGCGGTGAAGCATTCGACATGGTTCTTGTCGTCTGCTCTCCCGTTCAGGGGCATCACCCCATTTTTAATATTAAATCTCTATGTAGTCTAGTCGGTTTCACTATAGAGAAACCAAAGAAAAACGGTAACATAGGTCAATGTCACCGTTGCCAATTATACGGGCACTCGCAGAAGCATTGCCATGCGAAACCCAGGTGCGTAAAGTGCCTGGGCGAGCACGGCACTGCTGACTGCCCCCGTCCCAAAGACCGCGCTCTGTGTCTCAGCCCTCCCAGCTGTGTACTATGCGGACAAGAGGGTCATCCGGCCAATTACCGTGGCTGCTCAAAGGCCCCAAAGTCGAGTTCTCCCAAGCTCATAAAGCGTGCTGACAACCGTCAGCAAAGGGAATGCCCCACCGCCCCGTCATCTCAAATCCCCCAGAGGCTTAGCCCTCAGAGACCCAGCCCGTGGAATAAGCTCCACCATCACGAGGTCTTCCCGGCCTTGGCTACCGCGAAGCCCCCCGCCCCTCATACCCCTCTCTATTCCCTCATGGATCCGCGTATCCGTGCCCACCCTCCAGCGCACCTAGCGCCCCCCGCGCACTATGCGCCCCCTCCCCCCCCCCACCCCGCGCCCTCTGCGCCCCCCGCAAAAAGCGCTCCCGCTCCCGTAGCGCAGCGCCCCACCCCTACTCCCGTGGCTTCCCAATCTAAACCACCCTCCGACCCATTCAACGTGATTTCCTCCACGTTCATGATATTTTATTCCCCTCGCGCTATTCGAATGGCCGCTGAAATTCAGCATGCCAGAGATAGGTGTGACTTTGATCAGGTCAGAAGGGTCTATAACGCGTACCCGGAGATTACGCAAGCCCTAAGTTCCATCGCTAACGGTACCTATAATGGATAAAGCCATCATTGATAGAGTTAAACCCCGATCCCTCAGAATAGGCATCTTCAATGCAAACGGCATAAGAAGTCAACGAGACGAGATCGCTCTCTTTCTCCGCGACCATAAAATAGACATTCTCCTAGTACAGGAAACTTTCTTAAAACCGTGTCACCGCAATCCCTCCATAGCCAACTATCGTTTAATCCGAAACGATAGATCGCGTTGTCACAGAGGCGGTACCCTCATTTATCACAAAAAGGAGCTATATTGCATCCCAATGGACCCCCCTACCCTCTCTCGCGTAGAAGTCTCCATTTGCCGCCTAGGCATGACAGGTCACCAACCGATCACTCTAGTGTCGGCGTATATCCCTCCCGCTGACTCGGAGGACTTTCAGTCCCTCTCGAGCGATCTCACCCTTCTTTTGAGCATGAGTAGCTCCGTTTTAATAGCGGGCGACTTCAATGCCAAACATCCCGCGTGGAATAGTACCACAACGACCACGAGAGGGCGACACTTGTTCGACCTCTCATCCACCCTGACCTTTGACGTCATCGCCCCGATGACTCCCACTCACTATCCTCACGATCCCAATCATACCCCCGACATACTCGACTTGGCGCTCCTTAAGAACGTCAATCTACGTTTAGATTCAATAGAAACGGTAGACGAGCTAGTCTCTGACCACCGCCCAATAGTCATTCAACTGGCCCCCCGCATAGGTCTACCTGACCCCTCTCAACCCCCCGCCACTAAAAGAATCACGGACTGGAAGAAAGTAAGCGAAAAGCTGAAATCCAACACGTCCCCCCAGTTAGACTCTATCCCCGATAAGTTTGACTCTACCGCAGACACGACGGCCGCGATCGACTCGTTAACTGATCACGTACAATCTGTTGTGAACGAATGTTCAAAGGAGGTCCCAGTGACAGAAGACTGTCGCTGGAGGCTTCCACAGGATGTGCGTGACCTGATAACAGAGAAGAACGCGGCCACTCGTGCCTATAGCAACTTCCCCTGTTCCGCAAACAAAGCTCATATGCGCTATTTACAGAGATCTGTAAAGAAACGTGTACAAGAGCAGCGTAATGCGGGATGGGATAGGATGCTTAGCGAATTAGAGCCAACTCATCAAGCCTTCTGGGATCTCACCAGAAAGCTCAAATCCGATCAATGCGCTAGTATGCCCCCCTTAGTACGCCCCGATAAGTCCATCGCGTTTGAGGACCAAGAAAAGGCAGAATGCCTAGCAGACAGCCTAGAGGCTCAATGCTCCCCCAGCACCCTACCTGTAGACCAAGCCCACCTCGATGAGGTGGACGCTGAAGTCGAACGTAGAGCTTCCCTCCCCCCGGTTGACGACCCCGATGACCCCCTGCCCCCCGTCGCTCCAGACGAGGTGCACGAGATCATCAAAAGTCTCAAAATCCGTAAGGCCCCCGGCTCAGACGGAATCACCAATAGGGTGATTCAACTGTTCCCAGCCCACCTTATCATGCTACTGACCACCATCTTCAATGGTGCTCTAAGCAATAACATCTTCCCCCAAGCGTGGAAAGAAGCCACAGTCATTGGTATCCCGAAGCCCGGCAAGCCCAAGTCGGATCCTTCGAGTTACCGTCCCATTAGTCTGCTCAAGGTACTAGGCAAAATCTATGAGAGGCTTATTTATAAGCGTATCAGAGATTATGCAGAGACCAAGGGCCTAATCCCCCAAGAACAGTTCGGCTTTCGAACTGAGCACAGTAGCGTGCATCAGGTACACCGGATCATAGAATACGCAAGCGCCGGCTTCCAGCGCGGTAGTATGACCGGTGCAATTTTCTTCGATATTGCGAAAGCATTCGACAAAGTCTGGCACAACGGATTGATATACAAGCTATATCAACTCGGTGTGCCGGATCGTCTAGTACTCATAGTACGGGACTTTTTGTCGAACCGCACATTCCGCTATCGTATCGAAGGAGCTATCTCCTCCCCCCGACCCATTCGTGCGGGAGTCCCTCAGGGCTCAGTAATCTCCCCACTTATATTCACGCTGTACACTAGCGATATCCCAAAGAGTAGAAATGCGCAGCTAGCTCTGTTCGCAGACGACACTGCCATCTACTACAAGGGATTCAGAAATGACAATATACGAATCACCCTCCAGAGAGCTGTCAACAATCTTGGCGCCTGGTTTCGAAAGTGGCGTATTGAAGTCAACCCTGACAAAAGCCAAGCGGTATTCTTTCAGAAACCGCGACGCGCTTTCGATCTCCCCCCCCCACCTCCAATCACCATGTTTGGCAAGCTGATCCCTTGGGAGAAGCAAGCTAAATACTTGGGTGTAATATTGGACAAACATCTTTCGTTTCGAGAGCACATAAAGCAGGTCCGCGCTCGCGCCGCTTTTGCTCTAGGTAGACTCCACTCAATTCTAAATGCACGTAGCAAATTGTCACTCAAGTGCAAATTGCGTACGTACACGACGTGCATTCGCCCCATCATGACCTATGCGGGTGCGGTATTTGCCCACGCGAAACCCAACCATATCCATAGGATGCAAACGCTCCAAAACCGATTCCTTAGAAAAGCCACGGGAGCCCCCTGGTTCGTTCGTAACGAGATCCTACATCTCGATCTAAAGATGCCCACCATCAAACAGTTTCTAAAACGCCTCTCAAAGCGTCACTTTGATTCAGCGGTCAAACATCGCAACCCTCTGGTTGTCGATGCCGCTAGCTATGTCCCGTCCAATATTAGTCGTATTCGCCGACCAAGGCAAGCCCTGTCCGACCCTGATGATCCTATCACCCTCCTCCAGGAGAGCCGTAGGGAGACCAGCACCTTACAGAAATACAAACACAGACGCCTACCGTCATTCCGACCTCGCCGTCGAGGTCCAGCACGACCAACGCGATCCCGGTTAAATTCGTCCCCCCGTCCCTTGTCCGATGATGTGCCAGCCCGCGCCGAAGCTGAGCACGTAGCTTTAAATTCCCCGTCTAATAATAATGATCCGATATTGATCCAGCCTGTCCCATCTTGCTGTCCTCCCGTCAGTGACGCCCTAAGCCGAGGTTCGTACCCCACAGGGGGTGCCCTTAGCGAGCGTTCACTTAGCCTTAATTTAGAATAGTTTGTTATAAGCCCCTGGCTGGAGGCCCTGAGAGTAGTTCTTAAGGCAGCCACAGGAAAGTCCGGTTAAGCAGTACGATCTTCTCTAAGATCAACTGCGAGATGCCATTTTAAAAAAAAAAAAAAATGTCGGAACGACATTAAGTAGATTCTTTCGGCGCGCGCACTTCTGTACGCGTGTTTCGTTGTTTTCGTGAGTTGTTCTATAAACAAATCTTTCAATTATGTCTGGTCGCGGTAAAGGTGGCAAGGTGAAGGGAAAGGCAAAGTCCCGTTCCAACCGTGCTGGTCTCCAGTTCCCCGTGGGTCGTATTCACAGGCTGCTGCGTAACGGAAACTACGCCGAGCGCGTGGGTGCCGGCGCTCCTGTCTACTTGGCCGCCGTGATGGAGTATCTGGCTGCTGAGGTCCTCGAGTTGGCCGGCAACGCCGCGAGAGACAACAAGAAGACCAGGATCATCCCGCGTCATCTTCAATTGGCCATCCGCAACGACGAGGAGTTGAACAAGCTGCTCTCCGGTGTGACGATCGCTCAAGGTGGTGTGCTGCCGAACATCCAGGCCGTGCTACTGCCCAAGAAGACCGAGAAGAAGGCTTAAACGTGGTGCCGCGACGTTCAGACAGAACGTGGTGCTTCGTGCGAGTGCCCCCGCACGCGTACTTCGATATAATATTTATGACTATATATCTATTATGTCGGTTGCGCGATGCTCTCAGCTCGTATGCATACAAAACAAAAGGCCCTTTTCAGGGCCACAATATGATTCGTCAAATTAAAACAAAGACAATTTCTTTATAGGTGTTGTCGTCAAACAAAAACGTACCCCTACCTACTTAATGCTTAACGATTACAAGTAAGCTGAAACTATTATGTACATCATTATTGAACCGTAGTCACAATACCTACTTACTACCTACCACTCGGGTCATTCATTACACACAAAGTAGAGAGTTAGTACCTACCTCATATTGTAGTTTAATTTACTGAAAAAAAAAAAAAAATTATTGCTTTGCCCTCTCCTCACGAGTTAATTTATTAACAATATAATAATATTATGTAGTAGACCTTTAGGTAGGCAGTACAAAACGTTGTTGGGTTACCTACACTGTACCTAGTATGATAGAAATTAAGTATGATAGTTTTATACATCACTGCTGATAAGAACTGCTTATTTACACACAATACGAAATATCAAAATTTAAATTCATTATAAAAATAATATACACTACCTATTTCTAATGTAATTTTACATAGGTAGTTTTAGTTTTAATATTACCCTACTACCTACTGAGATGTAGTTTTTCTTTTTTTTTTTTACATTTTCAAAAATAATGACGAACACAAGCATCGCCCCGCCCCCTTCGTCTCCCTCCCGGGCATCCCCTCTCCCCGCGCGCTCGCTTCGGAGCGTTCTGATTGGTCCGCCGGTGCGTCGAATTTCTCATCGCTCGCCGCAACTGTGCGCCGCGAGCGTTAATATAAATACAACTGTTGAAACGGTTATGTTTTATACTGCGACTGAACTCCGTTTCGGTAGCACGTGTACTCGATAAATCCATAATGCCGCCCAAGACAAGTGGTAAAGCCGCCAAGAAGTCTGGCAAAGCCCAGAAGAATATCTCCAAGACCGACAAGAAGAAGAAGAAGCACAAGAGGAAGGAGAGTTACGCCATCTACATCTACAAGGTGCTGAAGCAGGTGCACCCCGACACCGGTATCTCCAGCAAGGCCATGTCTATCATGAACTCGTTCGTGAACGACATCTTCGAGCGCATCGCCGCCGAAGCTTCCCGTCTCGCCCACTACAACAAGAGATCGACCATCACGTCCAGGGAGGTGCAGACGTCCGTCAGGCTCCTGCTGCCCGGCGAGCTCGCCAAGCACGCCGTCAGTGAGGGCACCAAGGCCGTCACCAAATACACCAGCTCCAAGTAGAGAGCGGTCGGTAGGCTACCAAGAGCCGCCGACGCTCCGTCTCAACGCCGCCTCGTGTTTGTGTACAGTGTTAAATCCAGTGCGCTTGTTCGTGTGTCTGTCTTGTTGACTGTGGTGCGTGTTAATTGTGTCAGTGTCATCGTAATGTGCATACATACACACAAGTAGGTGGTACCTCCTACCCGCTGTGCGTCATGTATGTACGTACGAGACGCGCACGATGCACGTGCTACGAGCAAACAAACAGGCCGCGACAAACGTCTGGACGCGCACTCACAACGTGGGATGGCAGGAGTAAAAACAAAAGGCCCTTTTCAGGGCCACAAATATGTTCATGTGATAAATTCACGTTTCTTTAAATTTGATGCCAGTCAAAACGTTACTAACTAACTAACTACCTACCTACCTACCTACCTACCTACCTACCTACCTACACCTCTATATACATATTTCATTCAACAACAAATACAATATGCACAGGGCCTAAACGATAGCGTATTAAGATTGATTGCAAGTAAATGAGTAGTAGCAGGGCAGTCTTAACATGAAAAAGGCTTTAATAAGTTAGTTATATTATCATCATCAGTTATAATTATTATAAACACAATAATACAACAATAGGTACCTACATTTATTCTGTGTATGTACGAAAAATATAATGTATAGATAGGTATATTGTTTTCTTTGTTAATTCTTTATATACACTGCTAGAGAGAACGGTGTATTGTAAAAAAATAAAAAATAAATAAATATATATATAAGAAATAAATAAATAAATATATATATATATATAAATAAGTAAGTAAGTAACAGACATAGGTTTTAAAATAATTATTATTGAATTCATTGTTTAATTTTATAACAATTTTAGTTAGCTCGTTGTACTAAAGAGGGCGCGCAGGGGCGCGCGCGCTCCTGCCCGCTTAGTTGCTTTAGTATAAATAGTCCGAACGTGAACTCGCGATTTCCTCCACCTCGATCTTAAAATCCCCACCATAGCCCAATTCATGAAACGCCTTTCCAAGCGTTTCTTTGACTCTGCCGCCAAGCACCGCAACCCCCTGGTTGTGAAGGCGGCCAACTATATCCCCTCTCGCATTAGTCGTACTCGCCGTCCGAGGCACGCACTGACCGACCCCGACGACCCCATAACTCTCCTCCAGGAGAGTAATAGGGCCACTAGTACGGTTCTTAAAACCAAACGTCGTCCGACATTCCGACCTCGCCGTCGAGGTCCTCCGCGATCGCGACCGCGACCCCAATCCGATCAGACTCCTCCCCCCCGACCCTTGCCAGACGACCCGACGCCAGCCCGGGCTGACGTAGTGCCGTCAGTAGTCTTAAACTCCCCGATCCAGCCTGTCCCGACTTGCTGCCCTCCCACCAGCGACGCCCTAAGCCGAGGTCCGTACCCCGCAGGGGGTGCCCTTAGCGAGCAGTCGCTTAGTTTTAGTTAGTTTTAGTTTTTATGCCCCTGGCTGGAGGCTTTAAGTTAGCTTAGAGCATCTCCGCAGGACAGTCCGGTTAAGTAGTCAATACCTTAGTGGTAAAACTATGAGATGCCATTCCAAAAAAAAAAAAAAAAAAAAAACTCGCGATTTTATTCCGTCTCGTACGTTCGAAGTGTGTAGGTTCGCGCGCGTCCGTTGCGTGTATTTTCAGTTGATCTATTATTATTTATCTTTCGTTTCGTGTTTACAATGGCGCGTACTAAGCAGACCGCTCGTAAATCCACCGGTGGTAAGGCGCCGAGGAAACAGCTCGCCACCAAGGCTGCGCGCAAAAGCGCACCGGCCACCGGTGGCGTTAAGAAACCCCATCGCTACAGGCCCGGCACTGTGGCCCTCCGTGAGATTCGTCGCTACCAGAAGAGTACCGAACTGCTGATCCGCAAGCTTCCGTTCCAGCGTCTCGTGCGTGAGATCGCGCAGGACTTCAAGACCGATCTCCGTTTCCAGAGCTCCGCTGTTATGGCGCTGCAGGAGGCTAGCGAAGCTTATCTCGTCGGTCTCTTCGAAGACACCAACCTGTGCGCGATTCACGCGAAGCGCGTCACCATCATGCCCAAAGACATCCAGTTGGCGCGCAGGATCAGAGGCGAACGCGCTTAAACTGCTAACGTCACAATACACATCGCCCTCCACGTAGACTGCCTTCGTGCAGTGCAACGTGTCTGTGGCTGTGGCTGTGCGTTCACATAAAAGGCCCTTTTCAGGGCCACATATATATCGGATAATTAAATGTTTCTTTATATCAGACGTCACAAAAACGCTACCTACCTACCTACCTACCTACCTACCTACCTACCTACCTACATACATACATACATACATACAAAACGAAACAAACACCTAAGTAATACTAAACTTATAAGTAAATTACATAATTATACATAACAACAATGAATAAAGTCGAGAGAGAGAGAAAAACAGTCGCCCAATTTTTTCGTCATATTATAATGGATGATTTTAAAAAGTTAACGTTTCATGCCTATAGTATTTAGGCTACGATCGATCTATGATAATAATGTTGTGTATTATTATTATAACGGCATAGGTACTTTAGATACTTGGTTTTATTTATTTTAACTTTTTATGGGGGACGAAAAAAAAAAAAAAAAAAAAATATATATATATATCATGTAAGTTCTGTTTTAAGAGACAGACATCGTCCAATCAACGAGGAGCGCCTGCTCGCCTCGCCCCGCGCACCTCACGTCTCTGTTCCCCCCGCCCGCTGAGCTCCGCGTTTAGTATAAATATAACGCCCGACGGGCCAAATTTTTAAGTCAGTCGCTCGCGTCGTTCGTGTGCGCTATCTCGTGTCGAGTTTGTTATCGTGTTATTTTGAAACCCCACTGCAAAGAAGATGACCGGTCGCGGTAAGGGAGGAAAGGGTCTGGGAAAAGGAGGAGCCAAGCGTCACAGGAAGGTACTTCGTGATAACATCCAAGGTATCACGAAGCCCGCCATCCGTCGTCTGGCCCGCAGAGGCGGCGTGAAACGTATCTCCGGTCTGATCTACGAAGAGACTCGCGGTGTGCTTAAAGTGTTCCTAGAGAACGTCATTCGCGACGCCGTCACTTACACCGAGCACGCCAAGAGGAAGACCGTCACCGCCATGGACGTCGTCTACGCTCTGAAGCGCCAGGGTCGCACCCTGTACGGTTTCGGCGGTTAAACACCTGCTGCATGCCCCGCGTGTACGTGTTGCCTGCGCAACCAGCTCTACATACTGTGGTGGACGTGTGTGTGTTGTGTTTGTTGTGAACATAATCATACCGTTCAACCATACGTATGTAGACGCGCACATAAAAAAGGCCCTTTTCAGGGCCGCATATGATTCGATATTATTAAATATGTTTCTTGAGTGGAATTGTCCTAAAAACGTACCTCTACCTACCTACCTACCTACCTACTTACTTACATGTATGCAAGTACCTACCATTATTGTACTGCGAGTGACATTCATTCAATTCGTTACCAATACTCACTAGGCATCGTACCTACCTACCTACCTACCTACCTACCTACTTAGGTTTTGGAGTTTTTAATGAAATATCGTAATTATATTAATTATTAATATATCCGATTTATTGTTATCTTACAATTACCAACTTGCTTCCTTTAAACTTAAGTACTAAATTATAGTTGATGCTTGTTGTTGTTGTTGTTCTTCTACGTGTGAAAAGCCCATCGCCCGCCATTCACCGAGTGAGGTGTACTGTACAGTAGGTGGGTATACTGGAATTGAAAAATAAAAGCAAAACATTAGTAAATACTTACGTTGTAGAACATCTACCTACCTACTTACTTACCTACCTACCTACCTACCTACTCGTTTGATCGCCCCACGGTGCGCGTGCCGTATGTTTATGTCGCGTTGTTATTGCAATTTTGATCGCATCTAATGTGAAGATGTTTTTTTTTTTTTTTTTTGTTGTTTTTTATTTACGTGTCTTTTTTATTTCGCGTATCTTTAATAGTAATTATTTTATAATATAGGTACTTAAGTACCTAGCCGTATTACGGGCGGGCTGGCTGCTTACTGTGAAGAGAACGCGGTACACGGGCCGCCAGCCGCGCACGGTACTGGCGCGCCCGCCGAGCGGGAGTACGTCTATTGTCGTTTTACACACTGTTTAATACGCTTTCCGATGCGATTATACCGATCCGTGCACTGTCCACTCGTCGAAGGGCACTCTCGTCTTTTAATATTACTATATTAATAGGTTGCACGTCCTGGACGGAGTCGTCCGTCCTTAACAGTTCGGCGCTCGCGGTGTTTTACGACGCTTCACTTTTAGGTCGATAATACCTTCGCGAGACGGTGTGATATCGACGAAGTCCTGTCACCACACAAGCTCGATATCCTCCCTGTTGACGCGTCGACCTCGATCGCCACTAACTATCACTTTTATAGAGAAAATAACGATTTGAACACGACCCGACCTGCGCTTCGTACGCAGTCGCCAAAATAAAACACCGCCACGGGCTAAACGCGCACCTCACTCGCCCCGAATTCCCACACCCGCATCGTCAACTTCATGACCTATCCGAAACCGTTCAATCTCGTTGCACTCGGCGCCGTTAACCATTCTTTTTCTTTGTTTTATTAGATACGTGTTAGTGAAAACTTTCAAGCGTTCATACGAGAAAACGTCCCGCGACATCACGGCGCTCGTTACGGTAAAGTTCCGTCGTACCTAAGCGTACGTTTACGAAATTCGTAAAACCTATAAGTGGCGACATCTAAGTCTCTCTCTCTTTATACGTCTTATTATCGTCACTCCACTCGTGTTGTCAGTGTGAATTTATTAACTACTACTTAAAATACAATGGCAGATACCGCAGTCGCTACCGAGGCTCCCGCGCCCGCTACACCGGCGAAGAAGCAGGCGAGGCAGGCCGGCGGCGCCGGCGCCGCTAAGAAACCGAAGGCGAAGCCGACCCATCCCAAAACATCCGAGATGGTCAACAACGCCATCAAGGAGATGAAGGAGCGCAGCGGATCTTCCCTGCAGGCGATCAAGAAGTACATCGCCGCGCAGTACAAGGTCGACGCGGAGAAACTGGCTCCGTTCATCAGAAAATATCTGAAGAGCGCCGTCGAATCTGGTGCACTGATCCAGACCAAGGGCAAGGGTGCCTCCGGCTCCTTCAAGCTCGAGTCGAAATCGCACCACGCCAAGAAACCCGCCGGTGCCGCTGGAAAGGCCGCCGGCAAGGCGCCCGCCGCCGCCGCGAAGACGAAGAAGGCGACCGCCTCTGCGGCCGGCGCCAAGACCAAGAAGGCAGCGGCCGCCGCCGCCTCTGCCGCCTCCGGTTCACCTGCAAAGTCCAAGGCATCGGCAGCCGCCGCCGCCAAGGACAAGAAGGCCGCCGCCGCTAAGAAGAAGCCGGCACCCAAGAAGGCCGCCGCCCCCGCTAAGGCGAAGGGAGGCGCCGCTCCCAAAGCTAAGAAGACAGCGAAGCCGCCGACCAAGAAACCTAAAGCGCCTAAACCCAAGAAGGCTGCGGCTACACCCAAGTCGAAGCCGGCAGCCAAGAAAGCGTCCGCCGCTAAGAAGTAAGCTACGGTCGCGTTCGCGTTACACCGGCGACGGCGACGACGACGACGACAGCGGCGCAGAGTCGGCTGACCACGCCACCATCATCAATACAACACAACAACAACAACAGCAACAGCTGATGAGTGATAGTGACAAGTGTGCGTGCGCGTCTTACCTATCTTCAACCTACTGTGTGTGATGATGTTTTGTATAATACCTAATATTATAAACACACTGTAGAGAGAGGCGCGCGCGCGTGCTTTGTGCGTTTGTTTTCATCATCGTCCAACCGCGCGCACGCAGTACGTACGCGTCTATCGTCCTCGGGAAGGAGGGTGCGGAACGCGCTCGACGTGTCTCAAGCTCGTCACCAACGATTCATCGGAAGCAAGCAAGCAAGCAAGCAACTGAAGAAACCACGGACGACGGCACCGAGATGCTTAGCGCGCGTGCATGCGCTCACCACACCAAAAAGCCCTTTTCAGGGCTAACAATAATATCATGAATACGAACAGTATTCGTTTCTAAAACACAGAGAGTCAAAACGTTGTAAAATACCTAATAACATACGCACTTATATACATACACGAAATAACTCCTAAAATAATTTAGGTAGGTACCTATCTAAGTAGGAAATAAATAAATATATATTATATTTAAATAAATAAATAGATAGATAGATAGATACATACATACATACATACATACATACATACATACATACAAACATACTACACTGCACTATTTCAATATTCGACACTAGGTATGTTATTTATTAGTAGATTTCAGACTACACTACACTATAATTATAATAGCATACGGTTCATAGCACAACAATGTCGCTCGCCATACATTTATTTAGAACACGTTCATACTGGCGAGCTATATTTTTGTTTAAATGAAATCAGCTTAATACAAAATAACTTTGAATATATAAAAAAAAAAAAACAAAAAAAAAAAACACATACCTACCTAGGTATGTCATTTTTTTTTTTTTTTTTTTTTTTTTTTTTTTAAAAGGTCTTGGCTGGATTACTGATCATAATAATTTTTGTTTCATATTAATTAGATAAAAATGTACTTTCAAGTAATAAGCAATAATCGTGACAATTTATCAAATGATCAAAAATATCAGTTTATGCAGTGTAAGTGACGCCGCTCGCGCGCTTGCGCGTTTTGTGAATAAGTTTCGTTAGCTGTGCACCCCTCCCACTGACACAGCCACTCGCGGCGCGTATAAATACCACGGAATTCCGTGTCGGAACGACATTAAGTAGATTCTTTCGGCGCGCGCACTTCTGTACGCGTGTTTCGTTGTTTTCGTGAGTTGTTCTATAAACAAATCTTTCAATTATGTCTGGTCGCGGTAAAGGTGGCAAGGTGAAGGGAAAGGCAAAGTCCCGTTCCAACCGTGCTGGTCTCCAGTTCCCCGTGGGTCGTATTCACAGGCTGCTGCGTAACGGAAACTACGCCGAGCGCGTGGGTGCCGGCGCTCCTGTCTACTTGGCCGCCGTGATGGAGTATCTGGCTGCTGAGGTCCTCGAGTTGGCCGGCAACGCCGCGAGAGACAACAAGAAGACCAGGATCATCCCGCGTCATCTTCAATTGGCCATCCGCAACGACGAGGAGTTGAACAAGCTGCTCTCCGGTGTGACGATCGCTCAAGGTGGTGTGCTGCCGAACATCCAGGCCGTGCTACTGCCCAAGAAGACCGAGAAGAAGGCTTAAACGTGGTGCCGCGACGTTCAGACAGAACGTGGTGCTTCGTGCGAGTGCCCCCGCACGCGTACTTCGATATAATATTTATGACTATATATCTATTATGTCGGTTGCGCGATGCTCTCAGCTCGTATGCATACAAAACAAAAGGCCCTTTTCAGGGCCACAATATGATTCGTCAAATTAAAACAAAGACAATTTCTTTATAGGTGTTGTCGTCAAACAAAAACGTACCCCTACCTACTTAATGCTTAACGATTACAAGTAAGCTGAAACTATTATGTACATCATTATTGAACCGTAGTCACAATACCTACTTACTACCTACCACTCGGGTCATTCATTACACACAAAGTAGAGAGTTAGTACCTACCTCATATTGTAGTTTAATTTACTGAAAAAAAAAAAAAAATTATTGCTTTGCCCTCTCCTCACGAGTTAATTTATTAACAATATAATAATATTATGTAGTAGACCTTTAGGTAGGCAGTACAAAACGTTGTTGGGTTACCTACACTGTACCTAGTATGATAGAAATTAAGTATGATAGTTTTATACATCACTGCTGATAAGAACTGCTTATTTACACACAATACGAAATATCAAAATTTAAATTCATTATAAAAATAATATACACTACCTATTTCTAATGTAATTTTACATAGGTAGTTTTAGTTTTAATATTACCCTACTACCTACTGAGATGTAGTTTTTCTTTTTTTTTTTTACATTTTCAAAAATAATGACGAACACAAGCATCGCCCCGCCCCCTTCGTCTCCCTCCCGGGCATCCCCTCTCCCCGCGCGCTCGCTTCGGAGCGTTCTGATTGGTCCGCCGGTGCGTCGAATTTCTCATCGCTCGCCGCAACTGTGCGCCGCGAGCGTTAATATAAATACAACTGTTGAAACGGTTATGTTTTATACTGCGACTGAACTCCGTTTCGGTAGCACGTGTACTCGATAAATCCATAATGCCGCCCAAGACAAGTGGTAAAGCCGCCAAGAAGTCTGGCAAAGCCCAGAAGAATATCTCCAAGACCGACAAGAAGAAGAAGAAGCACAAGAGGAAGGAGAGTTACGCCATCTACATCTACAAGGTGCTGAAGCAGGTGCACCCCGACACCGGTATCTCCAGCAAGGCCATGTCTATCATGAACTCGTTCGTGAACGACATCTTCGAGCGCATCGCCGCCGAAGCTTCCCGTCTCGCCCACTACAACAAGAGATCGACCATCACGTCCAGGGAGGTGCAGACGTCCGTCAGGCTCCTGCTGCCCGGCGAGCTCGCCAAGCACGCCGTCAGTGAGGGCACCAAGGCCGTCACCAAATACACCAGCTCCAAGTAGAGAGCGGTCGGTAGGCTACCAAGAGCCGCCGACGCTCCGTCTCAACGCCGCCTCGTGTTTGTGTACAGTGTTAAATCCAGTGCGCTTGTTCGTGTGTCTGTCTTGTTGACTGTGGTGCGTGTTAATTGTGTCAGTGTCATCGTAATGTGCATACATACACACAAGTAGGTGGTACCTCCTACCCGCTGTGCGTCATGTATGTACGTACGAGACGCGCACGATGCACGTGCTACGAGCAAACAAACAGGCCGCGACAAACGTCTGGACGCGCACTCACAACGTGGGATGGCAGGAGTAAAAACAAAAGGCCCTTTTCAGGGCCACAAATATGTTCATGTGATAAATTCACGTTTCTTTAAATTTGATGCCAGTCAAAACGTTACTAACTAACTAACTACCTACCTACCTACCTACCTACCTACCTACCTACCTACACCTCTATATACATATTTCATTCAACAACAAATACAATATGCACAGGGCCTAAACGATAGCGTATTAAGATTGATTGCAAGTAAATGAGTAGTAGCAGGGCAGTCTTAACATGAAAAAGGCTTTAATAAGTTAGTTATATTATCATCATCAGTTATAATTATTATAAACACAATAATACAACAATAGGTACCTACATTTATTCTGTGTATGTACGAAAAATATAATGTATAGATAGGTATATTGTTTTCTTTGTTAATTCTTTATATACACTGCTAGAGAGAACGGTGTATTGTAAAAAAATAAAAAATAAATAAATATATATATAAGAAATAAATAAATAAATATATATATATATATAAATAAGTAAGTAAGTAACAGACATAGGTTTTAAAATAATTATTATTGAATTCATTGTTTAATTTTATAACAATTTTAGTTAGCTCGTTGTACTAAAGAGGGCGCGCAGGGGCGCGCGCGCTCCTGCCCGCTTAGTTGCTTTAGTATAAATAGTCCGAACGTGAACTCGCGATTTTTCAACAGCTACACACCTGGTGTCGGTTGGGTGTGTCTACCCCTTCGCACCAGACCCATGTTAGGACCCCGTTGCACAAATAAGATAGGCAACGGGCCAAAGCAAGCTTAGGGCTCACCAGTAGGTACTCACCTCCCTGTCTATACCCGGCAGGGAGGGTCACACATCCCCGGACAAGTCCATCCGGGGAGATAGGTTTAGGGAATGTTAGGCTCCCCCGACATTTAAATATGCCGGTCGTCATCGATCCTAGTGCGGATCCCACCGCAAAGTCGGTGCTCCTCATTTTAAAAGTCCTCAAGACTATCCTGCAAAAGGAAAGTCTAGAGGAAAAATATGCCGATGAGGTCACTACGCTCCATCGCGCTATATTCCCCGACCTAGCCATCGCTGACTTCAGCGATGTCCTAGTAGCCCCCCACGCCCCTGAGAAACCGCTCAGTCCGTCCGTTCCCTCCAGGGACATGGACGTCGACGAGCCCTCTACTCAGAGGCGGCCCGATACCCCAATGCCTGCTTCTTCAAAGCGGGCTGTCACCCCCTTCCCCACTATCCCACAGCTGTCCGACTCTGAGGCTAACCACTCCTCCTCTTCCTCCCATACCGATGACGAAGGCTTCGTGCCCGTCACCGGGAAGGGAAACAAGAGGAAGAAGAAGAAGCAGAGCACCACCCAGGCCACCAAGGTGGTCGCGGTGGAGGAACCTGCCTCTAGCCCCAGCTCCCCCATTCCCCCCACCCCCCCCGCGGTGCTCACCCCCACCGCCCTGACCCCTCTTACCCCCGCTCCATCCTCGAGTCAGGATGCCCCCATGCCCCCGGCTCCCTCTGCTTCTGGCACCCAGAAGAAGAAGATCCCCCCCCCTCCCCCTGTCTATATCCAGGACAAGGCGAAGTGGACCGATATCTCCAAGTGGTGCTGCGATCAAAAGATCGCTTACACCAGCGCCCGCAATACCCAACAGGGTATCAAGGTGACCATCCCGACGTCGAAAGACTATCGGGACATCACCCGACTCCTCCGTTCCAGAGGTGTGGCATTCCACACCTTCTCCCTCCCCGAGGAGAAACAGACTCGCGTGGTGATCAAAAGGATCCCACGTGAAATCCCTTCCGCCGACATTAAGGATGACTTAATGTTACAGGGCATCCCTGTCGACGAAGTCCACCGCATGCACCGCGCCCGCAGTGGCGAGGCATTCGACATGGTCCTCGTGGTTTGTCCCCCCACCGAGGCTCGCATCCACCCGATATTCAATGTCAAAGCCATCTGCAACCTGACGGGCTTTGACATTGAAAAGCCACACAAAAACTCCACGATCGGGCAGTGCCACCGCTGTCAACTTTACGGGCACTCGCAAAAGCATTGCTATGCTAAGCCCAGGTGCGTCAAGTGCCTGGGTGAGCACGGCACTGCGGACTGCACCCGCCCTAAAGACCGCTCGCTCTGCACGGAGCCTCCCAGCTGCGTGCTCTGCGGGCAGACAGGGCATCCCGCTAATTACAGAGGCTGCCCCAAAGCCCCCAAGGCTCCCTCCTCCAAGCTGGCAAAGCGCTCTGACGCTCGCCAGCAGAGGGAAGCTCCCTCGACCTACAAGGCTCCCTCCGCACAAATTCCAGCAAGGCTTAGCCCCCAGAGGCCTAGCCCCTGGAATCAGCTGCAACATCAGCTGGCATTCCCCTCCATGGGTACTCCCAAACCCCAACCCCCCCCCTCCCGCATCCCCCCACTCATGGACCCCCGTATTCGCGCCCCAGCGCCTCTCATTCAGCCGCTTCCTGCTCCGGCAGCAGCTCGCCCCCCCCCTCCCCCTCCCCCCGCGGCCTCACTCGACCCCTTCTCGGTGATCACCACGTCTTACATGACGTTTTTCACCCCTCGCGCTAGGCAAATGGCCGACGAGATCGTCGCTGCCAGGAATGCCAATGACGTGATGAGGATCCCCCAAATTTTCAACGCGTACCCGGAGATTACGCAAGCCATGTCCTCCCTCGCTAACCCATCTACCCCCCATTATGGATAATACACCCGTAGCTAGGTTCAAACCCCGATCCCTTAACTTAGGCTTCTTCAATGCCAACGGCATTAACGGTCAAAGAGATGAGATCGCGGAATTCCTCCGCGACCATCAGATAGATATCCTGCTAGTTCAGGAAACCTTCCTCAAACCCCGTAGGCGTAACCCATCCATAGCGAACTATCGCATAGTTCGCAATGATAGGACTCGCTGTCACAGAGGCGGCACCCTCATCTATTATAAAAAGGAGCTCTATTGTATCCCGATGGATCCTCCTGCCCTCGCTCAAATAGAAGTCTCTGTTTGCCGCCTAGGCATGACTGGCCATCAGCCGATCACCCTAGTCTCTGCCTACCTCCCTCCCCGCACCCCAGCAGCAGAGAATCCCCATGAGATCTCCAACGATCTCTCTTCCTTACTAGGCATGAGTGACTCCGTTATTATAGCGGGCGATCTCAATGCCAAACATCCGGCTTGGAATAGTTCCAAATCTTCCTTCAGAGGTCGACTCTTACTCGACCTGTCTAATACTATGAACTTTGACGTCATCGCCCCGATGACTCACACTCACTTTCCCCATGACCCCAACCATTCCCCAGATGTCCTAGACACGGCGCTCCTTAAGAACGTCAACCTTAGGTTAAACTCAATAGAAACGGTGCAAGAGCTTACCTCTGACCACCGTCCAGTTGTCATGAAACTGGCCCCCCGCATAGGTCTCCCCGACCCCACTCAGCCCCCGGCCACCAGAAAGGTCACGGACTGGAGGAAAGTAGGCGAACTGCTGAAATCCAACACGTCCCCCCAGCTAGACTCAATCCCCGAGCAGTTCGACTCTGCCGCGGACACAGTGGCCGCGATCGACTCGCTCACGGACCACGTACAAACGGTTTTGAACGATTGTTCAAGGCAAGTTCCAGCGGAGGATAACTTCCGCTTCAAATTGCCGGCCGATGTACGTGATCTGATGACCGAGAAGAACGCGGCCACCCGTGCCTACAGCAACTTTCCCTGCCCCGCTAACAAATCTCACATGCGTTACTTACAACGTAAAGTAAGTTCTCGCATCGCTGAGCTGCGTGAAGCGGGCTGGGATAAGACGCTCAGCGACCTAGAACCGACTCACCTAGCTTTCTGGCAGCTCCAGAGGAAACTCCGGTCCCAACAGAGCGCCGCCATGCCCCCACTTGTCCGCCCAGACAGGACCATAGCTTTCGATGACGTCGACAAGGCCGAATGCCTAGCCGACAGTCTCGAGGCTCAATGCTCACCTAGCCTATTGCCAGTAGACCAAGCGCATCTCACTGAGATAGACGCTGAAGTCGAACGCAGACTCGCTCAACCCCCCGTAGAGGACCCTGACGATCCTCTGCCCCCCGTCACCCCTGACGAGGTGCACGAGATCATCAAGGGTCTTAAAGTCCGCAAAGCCCCCGGTTCAGATGGTCTCACTAATAGAGTGGTCCAACTATTCCCAGCCCACTTGATAATGCTGTTGACCATCATCTTCAATGGTGCTCTCAACAACAACATCTTCCCCCAAACGTGGAAGGAAGCCACGGTCATAGGTATCCCTAAACCCGGCAAGCCCAAGAGCGAGCCCTCTAGCTACCGCCCCATCAGTCTGCTCAAGGTACTCGGAAAGATCTACGAGAGGCTTATTTATAAGCGTCTCAGAGACTTTGCCGAGACCAAGGGCCTCATACCGAATGAACAGTTCGGGTTCCGCACCCAACACTGCAGCATCCACCAGGCCCACCGCATAGTCGAGCATATAAGCGAAAGCTTCATGCGAGGCTCATTAGTCGGTGCGGTCTTCTTCGATATAGCGAAGGCTTTCGACAAAGTCTGGCACAACGGCTTAATATACAAGCTGTACCAACTCGGTGTGCCTGATCGTCTCGTGCTCATCTTACGAGACTTTCTGTCGAACCGCACCTTCCGCTACCGCATAGAGGGCGCCCTGTCCTCCCCCCGACCCATTCGTGCAGGTGTCCCACAGGGTTCTGTCATCTCCCCGCTCATCTTCACGCTGTTCACCAGCGATATCCCAAAGAGTAAGAAGGCACAGTTGGCTCTGTTCGCAGACGATACGGCCATCTACTCCAAGGGCCGTTGCCCCGATGCGATTCACCACACTCTCCAGGCCTCTGTCGACAAGCTCGGCGAATGGTTCAGGAAGTGGCGAATCGAAGTCAATCCCGACAAAAGTCAGGCGGTACTATTCTCCAAGCCGCGTAGGCTCCCCCCCCTCCCCGAGCCCCTCACCATGTTCGGCAAGCCGATCCCTTGGGAGAAGCAAGCCAAATACTTGGGTGTCGTCCTCGATAATCACCTCAATTTCAAAGAGCACATAAAGCAGGTCCGTTCGCGGGCCGCTTTCGCTCTAGGTAGGCTCCACTCCATCCTAAATGCAAAAAGCAAATTGTCACTTAGGTGCAAATTGCGCATTTACACGGCATGCATCCGCCCGATCATGACATATGCATGTGTCGTATTTGCCCACGCTGGGCCCCATCACATCCATAGGTTACAAGCCCTCCAAAACCGATTCCTCCGTAAAGCTACGGGTGCCCCATACTACGTCCGAAACGTAGCCCTCCACCTCGATCTTAAAATCCCCACCATAGCCCAATTCATGAAACGCCTTTCCAAGCGTTTCTTTGACTCTGCCGCCAAGCACCGCAACCCCCTGGTTGTGAAGGCGGCCAACTATATCCCCTCTCGCATTAGTCGTACTCGCCGTCCGAGGCACGCACTGACCGACCCCGACGACCCCATAACTCTCCTCCAGGAGAGTAATAGGGCCACTAGTACGGTTCTTAAAACCAAACGTCGTCCGACATTCCGACCTCGCCGTCGAGGTCCTCCGCGATCGCGACCGCGACCCCAATCCGATCAGACTCCTCCCCCCCGACCCTTGCCAGACGACCCGACGCCAGCCCGGGCTGACGTAGTGCCGTCAGTAGTCTTAAACTCCCCGATCCAGCCTGTCCCGACTTGCTGCCCTCCCACCAGCGACGCCCTAAGCCGAGGTCCGTACCCCGCAGGGGGTGCCCTTAGCGAGCAGTCGCTTAGTTTTAGTTAGTTTTAGTTTTTATGCCCCTGGCTGGAGGCTTTAAGTTAGCTTAGAGCATCTCCGCAGGACAGTCCGGTTAAGTAGTCAATACCTTAGTGGTAAAACTATGAGATGCCATTCCAAAAAAAAAAAAAAAAAAAACTCGCGATTTTATTCCGTCTCGTACGTTCGAAGTGTGTAGGTTCGCGCGCGTCCGTTGCGTGTATTTTCAGTTGATCTATTATTATTTATCTTTCGTTTCGTGTTTACAATGGCGCGTACTAAGCAGACCGCTCGTAAATCCACCGGTGGTAAGGCGCCGAGGAAACAGCTCGCCACCAAGGCTGCGCGCAAAAGCGCACCGGCCACCGGTGGCGTTAAGAAACCCCATCGCTACAGGCCCGGCACTGTGGCCCTCCGTGAGATTCGTCGCTACCAGAAGAGTACCGAACTGCTGATCCGCAAGCTTCCGTTCCAGCGTCTCGTGCGTGAGATCGCGCAGGACTTCAAGACCGATCTCCGTTTCCAGAGCTCCGCTGTTATGGCGCTGCAGGAGGCTAGCGAAGCTTATCTCGTCGGTCTCTTCGAAGACACCAACCTGTGCGCGATTCACGCGAAGCGCGTCACCATCATGCCCAAAGACATCCAGTTGGCGCGCAGGATCAGAGGCGAACGCGCTTAAACTGCTAACGTCACAATACACATCGCCCTCCACGTAGACTGCCTTCGTGCAGTGCAACGTGTCTGTGGCTGTGGCTGTGCGTTCACATAAAAGGCCCTTTTCAGGGCCACATATATATCGGATAATTAAATGTTTCTTTATATCAGACGTCACAAAAACGCTACCTACCTACCTACCTACCTACCTACCTACCTACCTACCTACATACATACATACATACATACAAAACGAAACAAACACCTAAGTAATACTAAACTTATAAGTAAATTACATAATTATACATAACAACAATGAATAAAGTCGAGAGAGAGAGAAAAACAGTCGCCCAATTTTTTCGTCATATTATAATGGATGATTTTAAAAAGTTAACGTTTCATGCCTATAGTATTTAGGCTACGATCGATCTATGATAATAATGTTGTGTATTATTATTATAACGGCATAGGTACTTTAGATACTTGGTTTTATTTATTTTAACTTTTTATGGGGGACGAAAAAAAAAAAAAAAAAAAAATATATATATATATCATGTAAGTTCTGTTTTAAGAGACAGACATCGTCCAATCAACGAGGAGCGCCTGCTCGCCTCGCCCCGCGCACCTCACGTCTCTGTTCCCCCCGCCCGCTGAGCTCCGCGTTTAGTATAAATATAACGCCCGACGGGCCAAATTTTTAAGTCAGTCGCTCGCGTCGTTCGTGTGCGCTATCTCGTGTCGAGTTTGTTATCGTGTTATTTTGAAACCCCACTGCAAAGAAGATGACCGGTCGCGGTAAGGGAGGAAAGGGTCTGGGAAAAGGAGGAGCCAAGCGTCACAGGAAGGTACTTCGTGATAACATCCAAGGTATCACGAAGCCCGCCATCCGTCGTCTGGCCCGCAGAGGCGGCGTGAAACGTATCTCCGGTCTGATCTACGAAGAGACTCGCGGTGTGCTTAAAGTGTTCCTAGAGAACGTCATTCGCGACGCCGTCACTTACACCGAGCACGCCAAGAGGAAGACCGTCACCGCCATGGACGTCGTCTACGCTCTGAAGCGCCAGGGTCGCACCCTGTACGGTTTCGGCGGTTAAACACCTGCTGCATGCCCCGCGTGTACGTGTTGCCTGCGCAACCAGCTCTACATACTGTGGTGGACGTGTGTGTGTTGTGTTTGTTGTGAACATAATCATACCGTTCAACCATACGTATGTAGACGCGCACATAAAAAAGGCCCTTTTCAGGGCCGCATATGATTCGATATTATTAAATATGTTTCTTGAGTGGAATTGTCCTAAAAACGTACCTCTACCTACCTACCTACCTACCTACTTACTTACATGTATGCAAGTACCTACCATTATTGTACTGCGAGTGACATTCATTCAATTCGTTACCAATACTCACTAGGCATCGTACCTACCTACCTACCTACCTACCTACCTACTTAGGTTTTGGAGTTTTTAATGAAATATCGTAATTATATTAATTATTAATATATCCGATTTATTGTTATCTTACAATTACCAACTTGCTTCCTTTAAACTTAAGTACTAAATTATAGTTGATGCTTGTTGTTGTTGTTGTTCTTCTACGTGTGAAAAGCCCATCGCCCGCCATTCACCGAGTGAGGTGTACTGTACAGTAGGTGGGTATACTGGAATTGAAAAATAAAAGCAAAACATTAGTAAATACTTACGTTGTAGAACATCTACCTACCTACTTACTTACCTACCTACCTACCTACCTACTCGTTTGATCGCCCCACGGTGCGCGTGCCGTATGTTTATGTCGCGTTGTTATTGCAATTTTGATCGCATCTAATGTGAAGATGTTTTTTTTTTTTTTTTTTGTTGTTTTTTATTTACGTGTCTTTTTTATTTCGCGTATCTTTAATAGTAATTATTTTATAATATAGGTACTTAAGTACCTAGCCGTATTACGGGCGGGCTGGCTGCTTACTGTGAAGAGAACGCGGTACACGGGCCGCCAGCCGCGCACGGTACTGGCGCGCCCGCCGAGCGGGAGTACGTCTATTGTCGTTTTACACACTGTTTAATACGCTTTCCGATGCGATTATACCGATCCGTGCACTGTCCACTCGTCGAAGGGCACTCTCGTCTTTTAATATTACTATATTAATAGGTTGCACGTCCTGGACGGAGTCGTCCGTCCTTAACAGTTCGGCGCTCGCGGTGTTTTACGACGCTTCACTTTTAGGTCGATAATACCTTCGCGAGACGGTGTGATATCGACGAAGTCCTGTCACCACACAAGCTCGATATCCTCCCTGTTGACGCGTCGACCTCGATCGCCACTAACTATCACTTTTATAGAGAAAATAACGATTTGAACACGACCCGACCTGCGCTTCGTACGCAGTCGCCAAAATAAAACACCGCCACGGGCTAAACGCGCACCTCACTCGCCCCGAATTCCCACACCCGCATCGTCAACTTCATGACCTATCCGAAACCGTTCAATCTCGTTGCACTCGGCGCCGTTAACCATTCTTTTTCTTTGTTTTATTAGATACGTGTTAGTGAAAACTTTCAAGCGTTCATACGAGAAAACGTCCCGCGACATCACGGCGCTCGTTACGGTAAAGTTCCGTCGTACCTAAGCGTACGTTTACGAAATTCGTAAAACCTATAAGTGGCGACATCTAAGTCTCTCTCTCTTTATACGTCTTATTATCGTCACTCCACTCGTGTTGTCAGTGTGAATTTATTAACTACTACTTAAAATACAATGGCAGATACCGCAGTCGCTACCGAGGCTCCCGCGCCCGCTACACCGGCGAAGAAGCAGGCGAGGCAGGCCGGCGGCGCCGGCGCCGCTAAGAAACCGAAGGCGAAGCCGACCCATCCCAAAACATCCGAGATGGTCAACAACGCCATCAAGGAGATGAAGGAGCGCAGCGGATCTTCCCTGCAGGCGATCAAGAAGTACATCGCCGCGCAGTACAAGGTCGACGCGGAGAAACTGGCTCCGTTCATCAGAAAATATCTGAAGAGCGCCGTCGAATCTGGTGCACTGATCCAGACCAAGGGCAAGGGTGCCTCCGGCTCCTTCAAGCTCGAGTCGAAATCGCACCACGCCAAGAAACCCGCCGGTGCCGCTGGAAAGGCCGCCGGCAAGGCGCCCGCCGCCGCCGCGAAGACGAAGAAGGCGACCGCCTCTGCGGCCGGCGCCAAGACCAAGAAGGCAGCGGCCGCCGCCGCCTCTGCCGCCTCCGGTTCACCTGCAAAGTCCAAGGCATCGGCAGCCGCCGCCGCCAAGGACAAGAAGGCCGCCGCCGCTAAGAAGAAGCCGGCACCCAAGAAGGCCGCCGCCCCCGCTAAGGCGAAGGGAGGCGCCGCTCCCAAAGCTAAGAAGACAGCGAAGCCGCCGACCAAGAAACCTAAAGCGCCTAAACCCAAGAAGGCTGCGGCTACACCCAAGTCGAAGCCGGCAGCCAAGAAAGCGTCCGCCGCTAAGAAGTAAGCTACGGTCGCGTTCGCGTTACACCGGCGACGGCGACGACGACGACGACAGCGGCGCAGAGTCGGCTGACCACGCCACCATCATCAATACAACACAACAACAACAACAGCAACAGCTGATGAGTGATAGTGACAAGTGTGCGTGCGCGTCTTACCTATCTTCAACCTACTGTGTGTGATGATGTTTTGTATAATACCTAATATTATAAACACACTGTAGAGAGAGGCGCGCGCGCGTGCTTTGTGCGTTTGTTTTCATCATCGTCCAACCGCGCGCACGCAGTACGTACGCGTCTATCGTCCTCGGGAAGGAGGGTGCGGAACGCGCTCGACGTGTCTCAAGCTCGTCACCAACGATTCATCGGAAGCAAGCAAGCAAGCAAGCAACTGAAGAAACCACGGACGACGGCACCGAGATGCTTAGCGCGCGTGCATGCGCTCACCACACCAAAAAGCCCTTTTCAGGGCTAACAATAATATCATGAATACGAACAGTATTCGTTTCTAAAACACAGAGAGTCAAAACGTTGTAAAATACCTAATAACATACGCACTTATATACATACACGAAATAACTCCTAAAATAATTTAGGTAGGTACCTATCTAAGTAGGAAATAAATAAATATATATTATATTTAAATAAATAAATAGATAGATAGATAGATACATACATACATACATACATACATACATACATACATACAAACATACTACACTGCACTATTTCAATATTCGACACTAGGTATGTTATTTATTAGTAGATTTCAGACTACACTACACTATAATTATAATAGCATACGGTTCATAGCACAACAATGTCGCTCGCCATACATTTATTTAGAACACGTTCATACTGGCGAGCTATATTTTTGTTTAAATGAAATCAGCTTAATACAAAATAACTTTGAATATATAAAAAAAAAAAAACAAAAAAAAAAAACACATACCTACCTAGGTATGTCATTTTTTTTTTTTTTTTTTTTTTTTTTTTTTTAAAAGGTCTTGGCTGGATTACTGATCATAATAATTTTTGTTTCATATTAATTAGATAAAAATGTACTTTCAAGTAATAAGCAATAATCGTGACAATTTATCAAATGATCAAAAATATCAGTTTATGCAGTGTAAGTGACGCCGCTCGCGCGCTTGCGCGTTTTGTGAATAAGTTTCGTTAGCTGTGCACCCCTCCCACTGACACAGCCACTCGCGGCGCGTATAAATACCACGGAATTCCGTGTCGGAACGACATTAAGTAGATTCTTTCGGCGCGCGCACTTCTGTACGCGTGTTTCGTTGTTTTCGTGAGTTGTTCTATAAACAAATCTTTCAATTATGTCTGGTCGCGGTAAAGGTGGCAAGGTGAAGGGAAAGGCAAAGTCCCGTTCCAACCGTGCTGGTCTCCAGTTCCCCGTGGGTCGTATTCACAGGCTGCTGCGTAACGGAAACTACGCCGAGCGCGTGGGTGCCGGCGCTCCTGTCTACTTGGCCGCCGTGATGGAGTATCTGGCTGCTGAGGTCCTCGAGTTGGCCGGCAACGCCGCGAGAGACAACAAGAAGACCAGGATCATCCCGCGTCATCTTCAATTGGCCATCCGCAACGACGAGGAGTTGAACAAGCTGCTCTCCGGTGTGACGATCGCTCAAGGTGGTGTGCTGCCGAACATCCAGGCCGTGCTACTGCCCAAGAAGACCGAGAAGAAGGCTTAAACGTGGTGCCGCGACGTTCAGACAGAACGTGGTGCTTCGTGCGAGTGCCCCCGCACGCGTACTTCGATATAATATTTATGACTATATATCTATTATGTCGGTTGCGCGATGCTCTCAGCTCGTATGCATACAAAACAAAAGGCCCTTTTCAGGGCCACAATATGATTCGTCAAATTAAAACAAAGACAATTTCTTTATAGGTGTTGTCGTCAAACAAAAACGTACCCCTACCTACTTAATGCTTAACGATTACAAGTAAGCTGAAACTATTATGTACATCATTATTGAACCGTAGTCACAATACCTACTTACTACCTACCACTCGGGTCATTCATTACACACAAAGTAGAGAGTTAGTACCTACCTCATATTGTAGTTTAATTTACTGAAAAAAAAAAAAAAATTATTGCTTTGCCCTCTCCTCACGAGTTAATTTATTAACAATATAATAATATTATGTAGTAGACCTTTAGGTAGGCAGTACAAAACGTTGTTGGGTTACCTACACTGTACCTAGTATGATAGAAATTAAGTATGATAGTTTTATACATCACTGCTGATAAGAACTGCTTATTTACACACAATACGAAATATCAAAATTTAAATTCATTATAAAAATAATATACACTACCTATTTCTAATGTAATTTTACATAGGTAGTTTTAGTTTTAATATTACCCTACTACCTACTGAGATGTAGTTTTTCTTTTTTTTTTTTACATTTTCAAAAATAATGACGAACACAAGCATCGCCCCGCCCCCTTCGTCTCCCTCCCGGGCATCCCCTCTCCCCGCGCGCTCGCTTCGGAGCGTTCTGATTGGTCCGCCGGTGCGTCGAATTTCTCATCGCTCGCCGCAACTGTGCGCCGCGAGCGTTAATATAAATACAACTGTTGAAACGGTTATGTTTTATACTGCGACTGAACTCCGTTTCGGTAGCACGTGTACTCGATAAATCCATAATGCCGCCCAAGACAAGTGGTAAAGCCGCCAAGAAGTCTGGCAAAGCCCAGAAGAATATCTCCAAGACCGACAAGAAGAAGAAGAAGCACAAGAGGAAGGAGAGTTACGCCATCTACATCTACAAGGTGCTGAAGCAGGTGCACCCCGACACCGGTATCTCCAGCAAGGCCATGTCTATCATGAACTCGTTCGTGAACGACATCTTCGAGCGCATCGCCGCCGAAGCTTCCCGTCTCGCCCACTACAACAAGAGATCGACCATCACGTCCAGGGAGGTGCAGACGTCCGTCAGGCTCCTGCTGCCCGGCGAGCTCGCCAAGCACGCCGTCAGTGAGGGCACCAAGGCCGTCACCAAATACACCAGCTCCAAGTAGAGAGCGGTCGGTAGGCTACCAAGAGCCGCCGACGCTCCGTCTCAACGCCGCCTCGTGTTTGTGTACAGTGTTAAATCCAGTGCGCTTGTTCGTGTGTCTGTCTTGTTGACTGTGGTGCGTGTTAATTGTGTCAGTGTCATCGTAATGTGCATACATACACACAAGTAGGTGGTACCTCCTACCCGCTGTGCGTCATGTATGTACGTACGAGACGCGCACGATGCACGTGCTACGAGCAAACAAACAGGCCGCGACAAACGTCTGGACGCGCACTCACAACGTGGGATGGCAGGAGTAAAAACAAAAGGCCCTTTTCAGGGCCACAAATATGTTCATGTGATAAATTCACGTTTCTTTAAATTTGATGCCAGTCAAAACGTTACTAACTAACTAACTACCTACCTACCTACCTACCTACCTACCTACCTACCTACACCTCTATATACATATTTCATTCAACAACAAATACAATATGCACAGGGCCTAAACGATAGCGTATTAAGATTGATTGCAAGTAAATGAGTAGTAGCAGGGCAGTCTTAACATGAAAAAGGCTTTAATAAGTTAGTTATATTATCATCATCAGTTATAATTATTATAAACACAATAATACAACAATAGGTACCTACATTTATTCTGTGTATGTACGAAAAATATAATGTATAGATAGGTATATTGTTTTCTTTGTTAATTCTTTATATACACTGCTAGAGAGAACGGTGTATTGTAAAAAAATAAAAAATAAATAAATATATATATAAGAAATAAATAAATAAATATATATATATATATAAATAAGTAAGTAAGTAACAGACATAGGTTTTAAAATAATTATTATTGAATTCATTGTTTAATTTTATAACAATTTTAGTTAGCTCGTTGTACTAAAGAGGGCGCGCAGGGGCGCGCGCGCTCCTGCCCGCTTAGTTGCTTTAGTATAAATAGTCCGAACGTGAACTCGCGATTTTATTCCGTCTCGTACGTTCGAAGTGTGTAGGTTCGCGCGCGTCCGTTGCGTGTATTTTCAGTTGATCTATTATTATTTATCTTTCGTTTCGTGTTTACAATGGCGCGTACTAAGCAGACCGCTCGTAAATCCACCGGTGGTAAGGCGCCGAGGAAACAGCTCGCCACCAAGGCTGCGCGCAAAAGCGCACCGGCCACCGGTGGCGTTAAGAAACCCCATCGCTACAGGCCCGGCACTGTGGCCCTCCGTGAGATTCGTCGCTACCAGAAGAGTACCGAACTGCTGATCCGCAAGCTTCCGTTCCAGCGTCTCGTGCGTGAGATCGCGCAGGACTTCAAGACCGATCTCCGTTTCCAGAGCTCCGCTGTTATGGCGCTGCAGGAGGCTAGCGAAGCTTATCTCGTCGGTCTCTTCGAAGACACCAACCTGTGCGCGATTCACGCGAAGCGCGTCACCATCATGCCCAAAGACATCCAGTTGGCGCGCAGGATCAGAGGCGAACGCGCTTAAACTGCTAACGTCACAATACACATCGCCCTCCACGTAGACTGCCTTCGTGCAGTGCAACGTGTCTGTGGCTGTGGCTGTGCGTTCACATAAAAGGCCCTTTTCAGGGCCACATATATATCGGATAATTAAATGTTTCTTTATATCAGACGTCACAAAAACGCTACCTACCTACCTACCTACCTACCTACCTACCTACCTACCTACATACATACATACATACATACAAAACGAAACAAACACCTAAGTAATACTAAACTTATAAGTAAATTACATAATTATACATAACAACAATGAATAAAGTCGAGAGAGAGAGAAAAACAGTCGCCCAATTTTTTCGTCATATTATAATGGATGATTTTAAAAAGTTAACGTTTCATGCCTATAGTATTTAGGCTACGATCGATCTATGATAATAATGTTGTGTATTATTATTATAACGGCATAGGTACTTTAGATACTTGGTTTTATTTATTTTAACTTTTTATGGGGGACGAAAAAAAAAAAAAAAAAAAAATATATATATATATCATGTAAGTTCTGTTTTAAGAGACAGACATCGTCCAATCAACGAGGAGCGCCTGCTCGCCTCGCCCCGCGCACCTCACGTCTCTGTTCCCCCCGCCCGCTGAGCTCCGCGTTTAGTATAAATATAACGCCCGACGGGCCAAATTTTTAAGTCAGTCGCTCGCGTCGTTCGTGTGCGCTATCTCGTGTCGAGTTTGTTATCGTGTTATTTTGAAACCCCACTGCAAAGAAGATGACCGGTCGCGGTAAGGGAGGAAAGGGTCTGGGAAAAGGAGGAGCCAAGCGTCACAGGAAGGTACTTCGTGATAACATCCAAGGTATCACGAAGCCCGCCATCCGTCGTCTGGCCCGCAGAGGCGGCGTGAAACGTATCTCCGGTCTGATCTACGAAGAGACTCGCGGTGTGCTTAAAGTGTTCCTAGAGAACGTCATTCGCGACGCCGTCACTTACACCGAGCACGCCAAGAGGAAGACCGTCACCGCCATGGACGTCGTCTACGCTCTGAAGCGCCAGGGTCGCACCCTGTACGGTTTCGGCGGTTAAACACCTGCTGCATGCCCCGCGTGTACGTGTTGCCTGCGCAACCAGCTCTACATACTGTGGTGGACGTGTGTGTGTTGTGTTTGTTGTGAACATAATCATACCGTTCAACCATACGTATGTAGACGCGCACATAAAAAAGGCCCTTTTCAGGGCCGCATATGATTCGATATTATTAAATATGTTTCTTGAGTGGAATTGTCCTAAAAACGTACCTCTACCTACCTACCTACCTACCTACTTACTTACATGTATGCAAGTACCTACCATTATTGTACTGCGAGTGACATTCATTCAATTCGTTACCAATACTCACTAGGCATCGTACCTACCTACCTACCTACCTACCTACCTACTTAGGTTTTGGAGTTTTTAATGAAATATCGTAATTATATTAATTATTAATATATCCGATTTATTGTTATCTTACAATTACCAACTTGCTTCCTTTAAACTTAAGTACTAAATTATAGTTGATGCTTGTTGTTGTTGTTGTTCTTCTACGTGTGAAAAGCCCATCGCCCGCCATTCACCGAGTGAGGTGTACTGTACAGTAGGTGGGTATACTGGAATTGAAAAATAAAAGCAAAACATTAGTAAATACTTACGTTGTAGAACATCTACCTACCTACTTACTTACCTACCTACCTACCTACCTACTCGTTTGATCGCCCCACGGTGCGCGTGCCGTATGTTTATGTCGCGTTGTTATTGCAATTTTGATCGCATCTAATGTGAAGATGTTTTTTTTTTTTTTTTTTGTTGTTTTTTATTTACGTGTCTTTTTTATTTCGCGTATCTTTAATAGTAATTATTTTATAATATAGGTACTTAAGTACCTAGCCGTATTACGGGCGGGCTGGCTGCTTACTGTGAAGAGAACGCGGTACACGGGCCGCCAGCCGCGCACGGTACTGGCGCGCCCGCCGAGCGGGAGTACGTCTATTGTCGTTTTACACACTGTTTAATACGCTTTCCGATGCGATTATACCGATCCGTGCACTGTCCACTCGTCGAAGGGCACTCTCGTCTTTTAATATTACTATATTAATAGGTTGCACGTCCTGGACGGAGTCGTCCGTCCTTAACAGTTCGGCGCTCGCGGTGTTTTACGACGCTTCACTTTTAGGTCGATAATACCTTCGCGAGACGGTGTGATATCGACGAAGTCCTGTCACCACACAAGCTCGATATCCTCCCTGTTGACGCGTCGACCTCGATCGCCACTAACTATCACTTTTATAGAGAAAATAACGATTTGAACACGACCCGACCTGCGCTTCGTACGCAGTCGCCAAAATAAAACACCGCCACGGGCTAAACGCGCACCTCACTCGCCCCGAATTCCCACACCCGCATCGTCAACTTCATGACCTATCCGAAACCGTTCAATCTCGTTGCACTCGGCGCCGTTAACCATTCTTTTTCTTTGTTTTATTAGATACGTGTTAGTGAAAACTTTCAAGCGTTCATACGAGAAAACGTCCCGCGACATCACGGCGCTCGTTACGGTAAAGTTCCGTCGTACCTAAGCGTACGTTTACGAAATTCGTAAAACCTATAAGTGGCGACATCTAAGTCTCTCTCTCTTTATACGTCTTATTATCGTCACTCCACTCGTGTTGTCAGTGTGAATTTATTAACTACTACTTAAAATACAATGGCAGATACCGCAGTCGCTACCGAGGCTCCCGCGCCCGCTACACCGGCGAAGAAGCAGGCGAGGCAGGCCGGCGGCGCCGGCGCCGCTAAGAAACCGAAGGCGAAGCCGACCCATCCCAAAACATCCGAGATGGTCAACAACGCCATCAAGGAGATGAAGGAGCGCAGCGGATCTTCCCTGCAGGCGATCAAGAAGTACATCGCCGCGCAGTACAAGGTCGACGCGGAGAAACTGGCTCCGTTCATCAGAAAATATCTGAAGAGCGCCGTCGAATCTGGTGCACTGATCCAGACCAAGGGCAAGGGTGCCTCCGGCTCCTTCAAGCTCGAGTCGAAATCGCACCACGCCAAGAAACCCGCCGGTGCCGCTGGAAAGGCCGCCGGCAAGGCGCCCGCCGCCGCCGCGAAGACGAAGAAGGCGACCGCCTCTGCGGCCGGCGCCAAGACCAAGAAGGCAGCGGCCGCCGCCGCCTCTGCCGCCTCCGGTTCACCTGCAAAGTCCAAGGCATCGGCAGCCGCCGCCGCCAAGGACAAGAAGGCCGCCGCCGCTAAGAAGAAGCCGGCACCCAAGAAGGCCGCCGCCCCCGCTAAGGCGAAGGGAGGCGCCGCTCCCAAAGCTAAGAAGACAGCGAAGCCGCCGACCAAGAAACCTAAAGCGCCTAAACCCAAGAAGGCTGCGGCTACACCCAAGTCGAAGCCGGCAGCCAAGAAAGCGTCCGCCGCTAAGAAGTAAGCTACGGTCGCGTTCGCGTTACACCGGCGACGGCGACGACGACGACGACAGCGGCGCAGAGTCGGCTGACCACGCCACCATCATCAATACAACACAACAACAACAACAGCAACAGCTGATGAGTGATAGTGACAAGTGTGCGTGCGCGTCTTACCTATCTTCAACCTACTGTGTGTGATGATGTTTTGTATAATACCTAATATTATAAACACACTGTAGAGAGAGGCGCGCGCGCGTGCTTTGTGCGTTTGTTTTCATCATCGTCCAACCGCGCGCACGCAGTACGTACGCGTCTATCGTCCTCGGGAAGGAGGGTGCGGAACGCGCTCGACGTGTCTCAAGCTCGTCACCAACGATTCATCGGAAGCAAGCAAGCAAGCAAGCAACTGAAGAAACCACGGACGACGGCACCGAGATGCTTAGCGCGCGTGCATGCGCTCACCACACCAAAAAGCCCTTTTCAGGGCTAACAATAATATCATGAATACGAACAGTATTCGTTTCTAAAACACAGAGAGTCAAAACGTTGTAAAATACCTAATAACATACGCACTTATATACATACACGAAATAACTCCTAAAATAATTTAGGTAGGTACCTATCTAAGTAGGAAATAAATAAATATATATTATATTTAAATAAATAAATAGATAGATAGATAGATACATACATACATACATACATACATACATACATACATACAAACATACTACACTGCACTATTTCAATATTCGACACTAGGTATGTTATTTATTAGTAGATTTCAGACTACACTACACTATAATTATAATAGCATACGGTTCATAGCACAACAATGTCGCTCGCCATACATTTATTTAGAACACGTTCATACTGGCGAGCTATATTTTTGTTTAAATGAAATCAGCTTAATACAAAATAACTTTGAATATATAAAAAAAAAAAAACAAAAAAAAAAAACACATACCTACCTAGGTATGTCATTTTTTTTTTTTTTTTTTTTTTTTTTTTTTTAAAAGGTCTTGGCTGGATTACTGATCATAATAATTTTTGTTTCATATTAATTAGATAAAAATGTACTTTCAAGTAATAAGCAATAATCGTGACAATTTATCAAATGATCAAAAATATCAGTTTATGCAGTGTAAGTGACGCCGCTCGCGCGCTTGCGCGTTTTGTGAATAAGTTTCGTTAGCTGTGCACCCCTCCCACTGACACAGCCACTCGCGGCGCGTATAAATACCACGGAATTCCGTGTCGGAACGACATTAAGTAGATTCTTTCGGCGCGCGCACTTCTGTACGCGTGTTTCGTTGTTTTCGTGAGTTGTTCTATAAACAAATCTTTCAATTATGTCTGGTCGCGGTAAAGGTGGCAAGGTGAAGGGAAAGGCAAAGTCCCGTTCCAACCGTGCTGGTCTCCAGTTCCCCGTGGGTCGTATTCACAGGCTGCTGCGTAACGGAAACTACGCCGAGCGCGTGGGTGCCGGCGCTCCTGTCTACTTGGCCGCCGTGATGGAGTATCTGGCTGCTGAGGTCCTCGAGTTGGCCGGCAACGCCGCGAGAGACAACAAGAAGACCAGGATCATCCCGCGTCATCTTCAATTGGCCATCCGCAACGACGAGGAGTTGAACAAGCTGCTCTCCGGTGTGACGATCGCTCAAGGTGGTGTGCTGCCGAACATCCAGGCCGTGCTACTGCCCAAGAAGACCGAGAAGAAGGCTTAAACGTGGTGCCGCGACGTTCAGACAGAACGTGGTGCTTCGTGCGAGTGCCCCCGCACGCGTACTTCGATATAATATTTATGACTATATATCTATTATGTCGGTTGCGCGATGCTCTCAGCTCGTATGCATACAAAACAAAAGGCCCTTTTCAGGGCCACAATATGATTCGTCAAATTAAAACAAAGACAATTTCTTTATAGGTGTTGTCGTCAAACAAAAACGTACCCCTACCTACTTAATGCTTAACGATTACAAGTAAGCTGAAACTATTATGTACATCATTATTGAACCGTAGTCACAATACCTACTTACTACCTACCACTCGGGTCATTCATTACACACAAAGTAGAGAGTTAGTACCTACCTCATATTGTAGTTTAATTTACTGAAAAAAAAAAAAAAATTATTGCTTTGCCCTCTCCTCACGAGTTAATTTATTAACAATATAATAATATTATGTAGTAGACCTTTAGGTAGGCAGTACAAAACGTTGTTGGGTTACCTACACTGTACCTAGTATGATAGAAATTAAGTATGATAGTTTTATACATCACTGCTGATAAGAACTGCTTATTTACACACAATACGAAATATCAAAATTTAAATTCATTATAAAAATAATATACACTACCTATTTCTAATGTAATTTTACATAGGTAGTTTTAGTTTTAATATTACCCTACTACCTACTGAGATGTAGTTTTTCTTTTTTTTTTTTACATTTTCAAAAATAATGACGAACACAAGCATCGCCCCGCCCCCTTCGTCTCCCTCCCGGGCATCCCCTCTCCCCGCGCGCTCGCTTCGGAGCGTTCTGATTGGTCCGCCGGTGCGTCGAATTTCTCATCGCTCGCCGCAACTGTGCGCCGCGAGCGTTAATATAAATACAACTGTTGAAACGGTTATGTTTTATACTGCGACTGAACTCCGTTTCGGTAGCACGTGTACTCGATAAATCCATAATGCCGCCCAAGACAAGTGGTAAAGCCGCCAAGAAGTCTGGCAAAGCCCAGAAGAATATCTCCAAGACCGACAAGAAGAAGAAGAAGCACAAGAGGAAGGAGAGTTACGCCATCTACATCTACAAGGTGCTGAAGCAGGTGCACCCCGACACCGGTATCTCCAGCAAGGCCATGTCTATCATGAACTCGTTCGTGAACGACATCTTCGAGCGCATCGCCGCCGAAGCTTCCCGTCTCGCCCACTACAACAAGAGATCGACCATCACGTCCAGGGAGGTGCAGACGTCCGTCAGGCTCCTGCTGCCCGGCGAGCTCGCCAAGCACGCCGTCAGTGAGGGCACCAAGGCCGTCACCAAATACACCAGCTCCAAGTAGAGAGCGGTCGGTAGGCTACCAAGAGCCGCCGACGCTCCGTCTCAACGCCGCCTCGTGTTTGTGTACAGTGTTAAATCCAGTGCGCTTGTTCGTGTGTCTGTCTTGTTGACTGTGGTGCGTGTTAATTGTGTCAGTGTCATCGTAATGTGCATACATACACACAAGTAGGTGGTACCTCCTACCCGCTGTGCGTCATGTATGTACGTACGAGACGCGCACGATGCACGTGCTACGAGCAAACAAACAGGCCGCGACAAACGTCTGGACGCGCACTCACAACGTGGGATGGCAGGAGTAAAAACAAAAGGCCCTTTTCAGGGCCACAAATATGTTCATGTGATAAATTCACGTTTCTTTAAATTTGATGCCAGTCAAAACGTTACTAACTAACTAACTACCTACCTACCTACCTACCTACCTACCTACCTACCTACACCTCTATATACATATTTCATTCAACAACAAATACAATATGCACAGGGCCTAAACGATAGCGTATTAAGATTGATTGCAAGTAAATGAGTAGTAGCAGGGCAGTCTTAACATGAAAAAGGCTTTAATAAGTTAGTTATATTATCATCATCAGTTATAATTATTATAAACACAATAATACAACAATAGGTACCTACATTTATTCTGTGTATGTACGAAAAATATAATGTATAGATAGGTATATTGTTTTCTTTGTTAATTCTTTATATACACTGCTAGAGAGAACGGTGTATTGTAAAAAAATAAAAAATAAATAAATATATATATAAGAAATAAATAAATAAATATATATATATATATAAATAAGTAAGTAAGTAACAGACATAGGTTTTAAAATAATTATTATTGAATTCATTGTTTAATTTTATAACAATTTTAGTTAGCTCGTTGTACTAAAGAGGGCGCGCAGGGGCGCGCGCGCTCCTGCCCGCTTAGTTGCTTTAGTATAAATAGTCCGAACGTGAACTCGCGATTTTATTCCGTCTCGTACGTTCGAAGTGTGTAGGTTCGCGCGCGTCCGTTGCGTGTATTTTCAGTTGATCTATTATTATTTATCTTTCGTTTCGTGTTTACAATGGCGCGTACTAAGCAGACCGCTCGTAAATCCACCGGTGGTAAGGCGCCGAGGAAACAGCTCGCCACCAAGGCTGCGCGCAAAAGCGCACCGGCCACCGGTGGCGTTAAGAAACCCCATCGCTACAGGCCCGGCACTGTGGCCCTCCGTGAGATTCGTCGCTACCAGAAGAGTACCGAACTGCTGATCCGCAAGCTTCCGTTCCAGCGTCTCGTGCGTGAGATCGCGCAGGACTTCAAGACCGATCTCCGTTTCCAGAGCTCCGCTGTTATGGCGCTGCAGGAGGCTAGCGAAGCTTATCTCGTCGGTCTCTTCGAAGACACCAACCTGTGCGCGATTCACGCGAAGCGCGTCACCATCATGCCCAAAGACATCCAGTTGGCGCGCAGGATCAGAGGCGAACGCGCTTAAACTGCTAACGTCACAATACACATCGCCCTCCACGTAGACTGCCTTCGTGCAGTGCAACGTGTCTGTGGCTGTGGCTGTGCGTTCACATAAAAGGCCCTTTTCAGGGCCACATATATATCGGATAATTAAATGTTTCTTTATATCAGACGTCACAAAAACGCTACCTACCTACCTACCTACCTACCTACCTACCTACCTACCTACATACATACATACATACATACAAAACGAAACAAACACCTAAGTAATACTAAACTTATAAGTAAATTACATAATTATACATAACAACAATGAATAAAGTCGAGAGAGAGAGAAAAACAGTCGCCCAATTTTTTCGTCATATTATAATGGATGATTTTAAAAAGTTAACGTTTCATGCCTATAGTATTTAGGCTACGATCGATCTATGATAATAATGTTGTGTATTATTATTATAACGGCATAGGTACTTTAGATACTTGGTTTTATTTATTTTAACTTTTTATGGGGGACGAAAAAAAAAAAAAAAAAAAAATATATATATATATCATGTAAGTTCTGTTTTAAGAGACAGACATCGTCCAATCAACGAGGAGCGCCTGCTCGCCTCGCCCCGCGCACCTCACGTCTCTGTTCCCCCCGCCCGCTGAGCTCCGCGTTTAGTATAAATATAACGCCCGACGGGCCAAATTTTTAAGTCAGTCGCTCGCGTCGTTCGTGTGCGCTATCTCGTGTCGAGTTTGTTATCGTGTTATTTTGAAACCCCACTGCAAAGAAGATGACCGGTCGCGGTAAGGGAGGAAAGGGTCTGGGAAAAGGAGGAGCCAAGCGTCACAGGAAGGTACTTCGTGATAACATCCAAGGTATCACGAAGCCCGCCATCCGTCGTCTGGCCCGCAGAGGCGGCGTGAAACGTATCTCCGGTCTGATCTACGAAGAGACTCGCGGTGTGCTTAAAGTGTTCCTAGAGAACGTCATTCGCGACGCCGTCACTTACACCGAGCACGCCAAGAGGAAGACCGTCACCGCCATGGACGTCGTCTACGCTCTGAAGCGCCAGGGTCGCACCCTGTACGGTTTCGGCGGTTAAACACCTGCTGCATGCCCCGCGTGTACGTGTTGCCTGCGCAACCAGCTCTACATACTGTGGTGGACGTGTGTGTGTTGTGTTTGTTGTGAACATAATCATACCGTTCAACCATACGTATGTAGACGCGCACATAAAAAAGGCCCTTTTCAGGGCCGCATATGATTCGATATTATTAAATATGTTTCTTGAGTGGAATTGTCCTAAAAACGTACCTCTACCTACCTACCTACCTACCTACTTACTTACATGTATGCAAGTACCTACCATTATTGTACTGCGAGTGACATTCATTCAATTCGTTACCAATACTCACTAGGCATCGTACCTACCTACCTACCTACCTACCTACCTACTTAGGTTTTGGAGTTTTTAATGAAATATCGTAATTATATTAATTATTAATATATCCGATTTATTGTTATCTTACAATTACCAACTTGCTTCCTTTAAACTTAAGTACTAAATTATAGTTGATGCTTGTTGTTGTTGTTGTTCTTCTACGTGTGAAAAGCCCATCGCCCGCCATTCACCGAGTGAGGTGTACTGTACAGTAGGTGGGTATACTGGAATTGAAAAATAAAAGCAAAACATTAGTAAATACTTACGTTGTAGAACATCTACCTACCTACTTACTTACCTACCTACCTACCTACCTACTCGTTTGATCGCCCCACGGTGCGCGTGCCGTATGTTTATGTCGCGTTGTTATTGCAATTTTGATCGCATCTAATGTGAAGATGTTTTTTTTTTTTTTTTTTGTTGTTTTTTATTTACGTGTCTTTTTTATTTCGCGTATCTTTAATAGTAATTATTTTATAATATAGGTACTTAAGTACCTAGCCGTATTACGGGCGGGCTGGCTGCTTACTGTGAAGAGAACGCGGTACACGGGCCGCCAGCCGCGCACGGTACTGGCGCGCCCGCCGAGCGGGAGTACGTCTATTGTCGTTTTACACACTGTTTAATACGCTTTCCGATGCGATTATACCGATCCGTGCACTGTCCACTCGTCGAAGGGCACTCTCGTCTTTTAATATTACTATATTAATAGGTTGCACGTCCTGGACGGAGTCGTCCGTCCTTAACAGTTCGGCGCTCGCGGTGTTTTACGACGCTTCACTTTTAGGTCGATAATACCTTCGCGAGACGGTGTGATATCGACGAAGTCCTGTCACCACACAAGCTCGATATCCTCCCTGTTGACGCGTCGACCTCGATCGCCACTAACTATCACTTTTATAGAGAAAATAACGATTTGAACACGACCCGACCTGCGCTTCGTACGCAGTCGCCAAAATAAAACACCGCCACGGGCTAAACGCGCACCTCACTCGCCCCGAATTCCCACACCCGCATCGTCAACTTCATGACCTATCCGAAACCGTTCAATCTCGTTGCACTCGGCGCCGTTAACCATTCTTTTTCTTTGTTTTATTAGATACGTGTTAGTGAAAACTTTCAAGCGTTCATACGAGAAGAACTTCCTGCCCAACTGCCCGACTCCCGACTCCGACTCCGACATTAGTAATAATATAATACGGTACGCAGGCTCGCGCTTTATATAGCGTGCAAAACTGCAAAAAAAATCCGTGGCGCTGCGATCGCTAATCTCGGCCAATCAGAGAATTCATCGCATTTTATTGGCTGATCGCGTATGGATTATCGTGATAACATATCAACGCAACATTCAGTTTACCGGTAAGCTACCAGACGGGCCGCGCGCTACTTAGCAAGTGCTTGATGAATTAATAAAACTAATTAAATAAAAATTATTAAGTAAATAAAAATAATATAATAAATAAAATAATTAAATGGAGAAATTAGACATACCACAACATCCTCAAATACCGATTTTTATGTACCTACTTACACACCGGGTTTCCCGTTTGTATCAAGATTTGATGGATGGAAGTACATGATAGACAAGGGACAAAGCTATCCCTGCCCCGGTCGGTCCAGGGATGGGTCCCCATCCCCATTTCATAGCAAGAGGTTGGGAGCAAGGCTTGGTGCCTTGGGAAGCACGTTAAGCAGTTCTTTGACAGTTCTATGAAGCCCGAAAAATCTGACGACCTGTCTTAACAGGTTTCGTGTTACCAGTAAATAGGTTGTGGTCTGCAGAGCTTCGATAAGCAACCAGCCAGCCGCTCGATGTAAATACTAAACCGGACCTGAAGTAGTAAGAGCCACGAGCAGCTAAAGAACAACGAGGCACCGGGTGATGACGTAATAACTGAGAAATAACGGAATAATAACCCGAGGCGTGGAGAAGAGGTGCGGTGGTTCTGTTCTTCAAAAAAGTTTGACAAAACTTTACTGAATAACTATTGGCCTATCTCACTTCTGAGCCACGTATTATACAAGCTCTTCGAGGGTCGTCGAATCGATTTGACCAGATGGAGATGGATGGATGGATGGATGGATGGATGGATGGATGGATGGATGGATGGATGGATGGATGGATGGGTGGGTGGATAAATGGAGCCTCTCGGTGGGCCTCGGCATGGATTTGTAGGAGACTAAACTACATCGAGTCTTCTCGTCACCTATCCCATAATGTTTGAAGGTCTTCAACCAGTGCGTACCGTCCGTTTTGACCAGAGGCGTATTTAAGAGTCAGCGCCCTGGGCCTGAAAGGTTTGCCGCCCCATAAATTAAAGGAAAAAAAAACAACAAATCTTCTCCCGAGTCGCGATGGACTCCGACCGACCGACACGCCACCGGTCAGTAAGGGCCGAGTCACAACGGAATGGCAGCGGCCCCCGACGTCACCGCTGGCGGCCTCGCGCGACCTCCAGACTCCACGCGCCTAGTCTCCTCTTGACAAGTTTAGTTTCTACCTACATTCGGCACACGGCCGCCCGCGGAGCCGCGAGCGACCTCGCGTCGCCGCTGGCAGCCGCGGGCAGAACCACTGACAAAAGGCGCGGCTTCTCGCGTCACCGCGGGCGTCCTCGCGACCGAATATTGGCCGATATTGATCTTTTAAGTATGTAGATAAAGTTTAAAATTATTTCAAACTGAAGGTGTAACCGCGCGTTTGCACTGGCGAAACATTTACAACAAAATATGTTTAAATCTCGTTCCTGTCAAAAATTGTATGGAACATACACAGAAGATAGAGATTTCAACATGTTTTGTCGCAAATGTTTCGCAAGTGCAAACGCACGGTTAGCCGCGTCGCTGCCGCCCGGCTGCTACCATTCCGGTGTGACTCGGCCCTTATACGATAGTCCCGCGTCTTGATATCTATCAAATTTACAACTAAATGAGTTTTAATTTTCGTTAAGTAAGCTTATTTTAAATTTCTTCAAAAAGAAAGGCTAACAAAGCTGAGTGTGAGGTGCGGCTTACGCCGCTTTTCGGAGCCTGCCGCCCCGGGCCATGGCCCTTTTGGCTCTAGGGTAAATACACCACTGGTTTTGATATACGGTGGACACTGACAGTTTGGCTGGTCCACCGGACGCCCCCCAGCTATAAGGACCTACGACCTCAAAAAGTGGCTGCGACAGACTAGATGCGGAAGGCGGAGGACAGGGTATTGTGGCGCAGTCTGGCCCATATCCAGCAGTGGAATGCGGCATTAATTAACTACAGAAGGTGGCAACAATGCGCCGAGTAACAGGTATTATATATTATGCAGTACAAATACTAAATACCTGACGCCTACCAAAAATGTGGTTGCAATTATTAGTGTCAATGCAAAAACATCGTTACAAAATGAGAAGGGTTAACGTATTCACAAACAACCATCGTATAGCTCTATTATAGAATGAATAGTAAAGAAAGTCAATCATTTTCGATTCATATACTCTTCTATACCTTCATATGCCATTGTAATTCCTTATGTACCTATCAAATTGAAATAAATCCTACCTTTAACAAATAACTAAATGTACGCCGTATTTAACTAATATAGATTAGTTTTAATTGTTTTTCACTAAAGACATTCATTGATTAGTTCTTAATAGTAGACAGTATTCAAAAAGAGAATTAGACATTTACTTCAATATAAGCAAGAACTTTAGTGATCTGTAGTGGCGCCTAACCAAAAAAAGTATTGCAATCAGTTGAAATCTTTCAAATTATTTTTTTACACAGGGAACGGGTAGTACGGATTCATACGGCGAACTCGAGAGCTTTCCAAAGTCCTAAAAAGTTTGTATAATTGAACATTGTGAGACTCGTTCCATCGTAGATCTAGATGTCACAAAAAGACGTTATGTGAGCACGTTAGACGACTGGAATTCACCGGAAAGGAGGAGCGAGTGACCACGAACCTACGCGGCTACATGACACAATCCTTTTGGCTCCCTCGAAAGCGAAAAACGACACTTTTTTTAATCGAATGGAGAGAAGAAAGGGGGAGAGAAGAAGTAAAGGGACCTTCAGACTAGGATGGGATTGTAGAAGACCCGCACTAATAAACATAAGTGGAATGGGAACAGTTGTGGCGATTAACACGTCGTCCACCAGGATGAGGTAACATCACTACGAGAGTGACACATCACTAGGTATACTTAGCCTGTATCACTACGGTTTTTGACAGGCACTAAAATTTATGGTAATAAAACCTTTCTCCAGACTTGTAAGAGTCCTTTAGGTGATTGTATCAACACAAAGAGTATACCATCGAAGAAGTTCATATCTATGCACCGTTAGGACTATTTCTGCTTGCAGCTCTCGGCCGTTATAGAACCGGGGCGGTAACAGATGTGGTCATCATGTTCACGGGAATGTGTATTGAAACCGCAAAGGTTAGAAGTTCTTGGATAGTACATAACTATTTAGCTAATGTTTCTGACTAATTAAACTGCATTACCTGTGGATCACAGTGATTTGGTTTCGTTTCGTGAACTTGGGAGCAGCTAACTCCTGCACTGTGAACAAGCCACGCGTGAAACACTATCTTTCCTTAGTAATTGGGCTCCAGTATTCGGCGAGACTCAGGTCAAAGTAGCAGGTCGGGAATAATGGAACTGGAAGAAATGAAACAGACTCGTTAGAAGTCTTGTATTCTGATTATTTTATTCGCTCTTCTATCGTAAAACGTACTGTTGCGGTCGACGAGTACCTAACTACCTACATACCGAGTTTGCAGGTGTTCTTCCAAGAAGCAATAAAAAATAACCGGCCAAGTACGAGTCGGACTCGCGCACGAAGGGTTCCGTACAAAAATTATATTATTCATTCATCTATAAAAAAGGCAAAAAAATCATGTCTTTTGAATGGGAGCCCCCCTTAAATATTTGTTTTATTTTAATTTAATGTGAATATATAACTAAATATTCTGTAAATATTCCAAGCATCTACCTGTTGCCGTTATGAATATCGAGCAAAAACAAGCAAAAAAAATCACGTTTGTCAACAGAAATACATCATCTGTGAAATGTTCAACTGTCTAACTATCATGGTTCATGAGATACAGCCTGGTGACAGACGGACAGACGGGCAGACATACAGACAGACAGACAGACAGACAGACAGATAGACAGATAGATAGATAGATAGACAGACAGAAAGACACCGGAGCCTTAGTAATAGGGTTTCGTTTTACCCTTTGGGTACGGAACCCTAAAAATGGACAAGCCCACGGAAACCTATATGACCTAATATGGTAGCTTTACGGACCTCTGCCTCGCTATTGGTTGAAAATACCTCTTTGCACCTCCCTCTTTAGATCAACGAATAGCAGCGAAGAATATTGAGGAGTACTAGCCATACCCTTCGCCCCGCGATCTCACCCTCTGAACGCAGGTGTTCAGAGCCTTTAAAAGCCCTAAACGCACCCTAAGCCTTGTCAATCCAGGCGGGCTCGCGACAAGAAGTAAATCATCTTGTACTTAGACGTGGTAGTCGTGGTACTCCAGTCCAGCCCGCAGCCCTTTCTTAAGTTTTCATGTAATCTACGTTTTCTAAGTCGATGTAAAGTGGACCTTTAGTAAAATTAAAAAGACTAGAGTAAGTGAATAATCGGTGCGTGAAAACCTGTGAACTAATTGTGTAAAGACTGTATAACTTTGGAACCTTATGTAAAGCGTAAATGGTCCTTCGACAGCCGGATATATTATCAGTAAATGGTGCGTCTTAAGGGAGACGCGAAGAAAGGTATCTTTTCAAGACAGAAGCTGTACTTATTCCTTTTCAATCTCATTTACGTTGGAATTGGAAAAAGAGGTTGTTCAAGTACCGAACACAGGAACGCAGCAAGTTCGACCAAGTTGGGACTAAGAAGGCGGTATGCTGGTAGCATCGTCGTCGTCGTCCCGCATGACCATGATAACACGCGCGCAAATGTAACGGAACCCACGCGTCACGTCCGTTATTCCCGCGTCGTCTGTACGGGTACCAGGCTCAGTGGAAGTGCCAATGAAGATTAGGTATGCCCGTGTACACTAGCTGCATGGATGCTACAACATCAGCCACCGCCGCCGCCGCCGCCGCCATGCCCGCGCCCGCGTTAGCCGTTGATAAGTAGTAGGTCGCCGCCGGCACAATCCGACCGGTCGCACCAGTCCAGCGCCAGTGCGATACTGCGTATAAGGCTAGCAGAGCACGAAGCCGAGGAACGTCTAGCCGCGATACGCCGCCGAGAATTGAACCTCGAGGCTGAACTGGTCAGGAAAAAATTAGCGTTGGAAGTAGCGCCAATAAGGGAAGAAACCGACCGGGATAGTGACGCCGCGCCGTATGTTAGGGAAAATGACGATAGCATTTCAGACTGGCTGCTCACGTTCGATCCCGCGTCGTCAGCGGTGCGACCACCTCCCGTGCTCAACATACGGGGAGAGAGATGGCAAAGACGGCGATACGCGACCGCAAGTAACGATCCAACAAGACATAAGTAGCACGTACCGAAAACAGCACAATGAGCCGCGTGAAAGGAATATCGATAGGCTAGTCGAAACATAAGCGCACAGCCGACAACCGCCGCGTCAGATAAACGATAAACGAGCTACCAACATTCAAATGTTACGGTCGCCCGGAAATTATCATTGACAAAGCTAGAAGACATAAGAAGATTGCCACGGCCCGATCCATCAGCCGCGGAATTGAATGCCTTCGAAATATAGTTATCATGTTAAATGTCTCTCGACGATAGAGGGTACTTAAGAAACCCTATGTTAGTAAGGTACGTCATACAGAAGCTCAGTACTCACATGCGTTCAAGATGGTGCGACTACGCACAAGATTATGGAAGTAACGAAGTGGCGGACATTATTACACTATCACGCTTTTTAATGCGCGATGCGGACCGGGCAGTGAGATTCGCGTTTTCAACAAATACGTCTATGTCGGCGAGGGAAACAGCCAATGACTATATAGCTTCTCTTTGGAAACAGCACACCAGGCTCCCATGAAACAGGGCGCTACGAGTAAGCAAAATAGGCGAGTACCCGCTACCTAAACGGCAGCCGAACGAACGGATGAGGAGAGTATACATCACTTGTGTTAATTACACGTGGTACTTCAGCCCGCAGCCCTTTCTTAAGTTTTCTTATAATCTACGTTTTCTAAGTCGACGTAAAAGTTTGAACGGTGATTGTGACCCAACCTTTAGTTAAATTATAGAGACTAGAGTAAGTGAAAAATCAGTGCGTGAAAACCTGTGAAACGAATTGTGTAAAGACTGTATACCTAACTGTGAAAACTTATGTAAAGCTTGCAATGCAATAAATTTCATGTGTTTTATGAGACCATTGTTTATTCATTGAATCAACCCACTGTCCCTTACATTGGGTTATAATCGGATAAAGCTGCTCGTGTCCATATTCCCCCGGGTGGTGCTAAATGAGTAGCAACGCTGATGAACAGGCGGCGGTAAACAACTTGCGCACAGGCATTCGCAAGTTTAGTCTCGGAAGGATCAAATCTCTTCCAATAGTGCTACTACAGCACTGTTGTCATCGTGTTGTCATCCCTAAAGTTACTATCGAATCGAAATAAATCTTACATAGATAGACACTTATTGAGAAGTTCGCCGCATTTGATGAAAATATTAAGTTATTTTTAATTTATTTTCTCCAAAAACATTAAATTTGTAATGGCGCCTACCAACAAAGTGTTTGCAATCAGTTGCAATCTTTGAAATTAACTTCTTACACACTGAGGGCGCTTTTGGCGGCCTCGAAACAGATCCAGCCAGATCGGTATGAAATAAGGTCGACTGGAAAAGAGGCGCGGCGAGGGATCTAGAATGTACGCTGTCAATGATACAAAACTCAATGAACCCCTTCTCCAGGAAAATGGAACTGGAAGGATCGAAATCGTGAAGGCAAATCATACGAAACGTAAATCCGAATGATTTAACCCACTTTATGAAGCTGTTCCAGCTTTTAGCCTTTGCAGCAGGTGATGGTCGTGCAAAGGTTGTAGTGTATCGGAAACCATTGTGGCTCTTTTGTTAGTTAAAGCTTGTTTTTGGAAGAGCTATTGCTCTATGATAGAACTTATAAAGAAGAACTTCCCTGTGATGCTACAGTATAAAATTATGCACAATTGCACCTATATATGCATTCTTCTGCATTATTCTGACCGATTATCAAATCATTCTGAGTATGCCCATTGAATCTCGATGCATGTGAATACGTTTGAGAAACTGAGTGATGTTTTTTGACAAAAATCCAATAAGTAAGGTTTGCCAACGTGCTATGGAGCGCAGTTTCTCTACAAGGCTTCAAATCGGACGGTCTAAAACTAAAGGCATCCACTAGCAGGCCTGCTAAAAGTGATATTCCATAGATACTATTCTTTGTCACTACCTACATTGATCAAAGTTGGTTGTACTACTCTCCGTAAGATGTCTCTGTATGTCTCAGAGATGCTATTCTGGTCGTGATTTTCTTCAAGTTACCATAAATTATCTTATTAATTATTTAAACAGCGCACCTTGTGAGCGGAACTATAAACCGTTAATTGATCTAATGTTGCCAAATTTCATTGTTTGTTCTACTACCCGCAAGATGTCTCTGCGTGTCTCAAAGATCCCATACTATTATTGGGATTATTCTCTTGCCGTTACTGAATATTACGGAATATTCCAGGATTATGATGGTTTTGTTATTATTACAGCATATAGAGCGTACCTATTGGAGCATCGAGTGGAATACCTACCTTAAACTATAAACAGTTCATTGATTCAATATTAGCAAACTTAATTGTTTATGCTACTACCCGCTAGACATCTCTGTATGTCTCGAAATGTTAACTTTCTTCAATATTTTCTTAGTTCATCGGTTACTGTCAAAAACGTCAAACATCCTATCCGTTTCCGTTCCGTTTCCTCCAATTTTTTCGCAGTTTTTCTAAGATAGTACAAGAGTCTACATTACAAATGACGAGTGTTGTAGTTCATGCTACTCCCCGCTAGATGTCCTTGCAAGGCTACTGCGATGTTTTATGACTGGTTATTTTCCTCAGTTTAGATAGATCATGGTTCGACGGAATCAGGTAGAACGAAAAGATTGAAGTTTCGTAACGTCACTGCTAAAATAAAATGTAGGTAAACGTATGTACGTTGTACAAGGATCTTTTAGCGGGTGGCCAATAGCGGAACTAACTCCGTCAGCTTGGTTTTTCAAAATAATTTTACAAAAGTTTACTGAAAGCGACTTTTGCAATTTGAGCGTTGAAAGAAAGACCCGAGTAAAACCACAGAGTAGAAAAAGTCTAAAATTATCACAGTGTTCAATTCTAATATAATTGTTCAACTGATAGTCACGAACATTATGAAGATTGATTGATTGCTAGTCGAAATTATTATTTTTTGTGTGAATTTGATTGCCGATGTGGTTATTCGTGAGTCTGTGGCAAGCGAGAGCAAGTGGGGCTTACTATTCGCGGTGCATGTCTGTACGCAGCTTTACATCAGTCAGAAGTGTTGCTTTTAGACACGAGATGGCAGTTATTACTCAGTCGTGGAATTAGTAAGTTCTATAAAGTACGTTATGTCTGCTTATCCAAAGGGCTTGGCAACGGTATAAAGTACATCCATATTTCAACGTTATTTTAAGTGTCATGTTATAGCTGGCGTAGCTTGGTTGAAAATTGGGCCAAAGGGCAAGAGAAAATGATAATTATTATTTGTGGCCGATAATTATAATTTTATTTCCTAGGATAGAATAATGTATCGAATTATCCACGGACCGTGAACCTGCATAACAGTTAAAGGGTTAGCCGTTCATTTGGTTACCCATAAGGAGCTCGTAACATTTTTATTGGCTTAAGCATTTCTAACCCCTTATTATTCTGGCTGTCGATTGAATAGCTATCCCATTGAAACATTTAAAACCCGAAGTTTTTGAGGGGTTATAATTAGATACGAAGGCCTACTGTTCACTGAGGCGTAGCTTCATAGATGCTTCAAAATATGCCTTGCAGCTCGTGTAGATAGGCGTCAGCTATAAACACGAAGCGTATTGCATGCATGCAAGCGTACGCATAGAAAGAAAGCATGGCATACAAGGGAGGAGGCCAATGATGATGATAATGACCTCCTCTAGCCAGTAGAACGACACGCAGTTCAGCAGGCGTCAGGGGAAGACTGCATTCAGCGGCGCGAGGGGACGCTGCCGCTCCGTCGATGCAGTTTTGCAGTTTCTGTATGTAAGCACTAAGCAGCAAGCAGGTGAACTTACACTAAGCGTATAATAACGAAAGTCTATGGACCTACGCTTCTGTGAACTGTGGAAGGCTAATCCTAAATGAACCAATTACCCCTTAAAATCGGGTGAAGGGTAAGGTAACCCCATTCATCACCACTCTCTAGCCCTTAGCCCAATTTATTTGGACTCAACATGTATTTTTCTTCCATACTTTTTTATTACAATTCATTAATTATTTTATAACCTAAAATCAAGCTAACTGAATTCGCGCGCTAACATAGTCCGCCATTTTGTAATGAGTGTGTTCATGCTTCATGGTTAGGAACCTACTTTTCTAACAACACGTTAATTAAAAAACTTAAATCAGTTCCAAATTCAGTAAATAAAAATTAGATAATATGATGTATCGTTAAGATTTACAGGTGCAGCGGGTAGGTACACAAATCTACACAAATAGATGGTTGCAGTTCGCGGCCTATTTTTTCTTATTTTTAATTTTAATTAGAATCGACGCATAATTAGGTAGTTATTTGGTTAACAGGATCTGTTTCTCGATACCCATATTTTTAAACGTAACGATACATACATAGGTACCTACATAAACATCACGCCTGCATTCCCCGAAGGGTTAGGCGAGAGGCAGAGGTGCACCAATAGATACACATATTTATTTAGAAAATTTTGAACACTGTGACAATACAATTCATAATAATATTTTACTACTATACTATACTATTTGGAGGAGCTCGTGGCTAAGTAATAACAGCCGCTCGGGCCGATCCATCAGGTTAAGCTATGCTTGCCAGGGTTGGTCCGTGGATGGGTGACCATTTTCACATATCGAGACTCCTCCGTGCCTCGGAAAGCACGTTAAGCCGTTGGTCCCGGCTGTCATCTGTGGATCTTTGACAGTCGTTACGAGTCGTCAGAAGCCCGAAAGTCTGACAACTAGTCTAACCAAGGGGTATCGTATTACCCAGTTACTGGGTTGTGGAGGTCAGATAGGCAGTCGCTCCATGTAAAATACTGGTATTCAGCTGCATCCGGTTAGACTGGAAGCCGACCCCAACATAGTTGGGAAAAGGCTAGACTATTTGGGTCACACAATAATCTAACTAATATGTACCTATTATAAATCTGAAAGTGAGTATGTTTGTTTGTTACGCTTACACACTAAAACGGATTTGGATGAAATTTGGAACATCGGTAGGCCATAACCTGGAGATGACATAGGATACCGTTTAGCCCGTAAGGCGCAGCTAGTTTAATATAAATAGGTTTATTTGTCACAGATACAAGAAAGATCACACATGATTATTACAAAATATACATAACGACAACATAACGATATATTAATTCATATTTTACTTTTATCTATTTGTGGGACACAATAATTTTAGTTTACGGCTATAAGTAGATTACCTAAACAATAATTGTATCCAGGTACAGGTTTTTTTTTTTTGACTTAGTCATTTGTAGTGATACAAGCTAATTCGAATACCTAAAAAAGTAAAAGAAAAATTAAACAAAATAGATCTACGGGCACAGAACAGAAATAGAGCACCTGTATGTCGTGAATAAAAAAAAACAATAACACAATGCATAAAGAAAATTAAAATTACTATAATTAAATATGTTTTATTCATAAACAATTAATTATAGTGATTTTAAGAATAAAAAGAGTCATTAAAAATTAAAGTATTTACTTACCCTGGATGCGCATACAGCATACAGCATATTCTGTATTCACCGGAGGGATAGGCAGAGGTGCCCCAACACATATTTATTTAGAAAATTTAGAACAGTGACGATACAATTCATAATAATATTTTACTTAATCTATCTAACTAATATTATAAATGCGAAAGTGAGTTTGTTTGTTCGTTGCGCTTTCACGCTAAAACTGCTGAACAAATTTGGATAAAATTTGGCACATGGGTGACCATGATCTGGAGATGACATAGGATACCTCTTACCCACTTATCATCTTAGGGCACAGCTAGTTAGTACACACACACAGTTAGGTAGTAGTAGTAGTTTATTTGTCACAGATACAAGAAAGATAAGTTAACTAGAATACCTAAAAAGAAAAAAAAAATAACAAAATAGATCTACGACACGCACAGAACAGAAAGTAAGAAATCAGCAAAAGTCGGCATCTAAACGTCGTGAATTTAAAGAAACAACAACCATATATACCAATAATGCATAAAACATAATTATAGACATTTTAAAAATAAAAGAGTCATTAAAAAACTTACCCTGGCTGGATCAGCATACAGCATACAGCAGGCACGTTGATAGTTACACACTCACTTAGGACGCACTTAGTCACAAACTATTACACAAACACTAGTTTGGCATTTCACAATTTATACGACAGTGAACACATTACATTGAACATTTAGAATTGTTAAAACCAAAGCACTGATGTTATTTCTCAAATATTTATTGACTATATTTAAATTAAATTAAAAAGAAACACACCGCAATATAGTACTAACTCGAGATTAAATTATAATAGTACTATGCAAGGTACACAATTTTAATAGTCCTATTCCGAATAAATTTAACTGCATTTCCACTTAAAAGTACTGAATAAACTAAGCACTCGTGTGGCACGACACCCACTCGCGACGGTTCGAGCAACACTGACTCGTCACGAGAGCCGATAAACCGAGAGCGGCTAGAGCCGAATAGCCAAGAGCTTCGCGTAGGCGTACTAGCGTCGCCGTCGCTGACCGGAGAGTATTGGAGACTGCAAAACCTAAAACTACTATAATAAAGAAAGATATATTTACAGGATCACCTATCCCCTATACCCTTCACCCCCTATCACCTATCACCTATACCCTTTTATCCTGTGGATGCCTTAATTTATTAAGGCTTCCACAGTAAAAGTAAATAAAAGTTGTTGGAATTCCTATCCCTAGATAAGATGCTACACTGGTAAATAAGTAACTAGGAATACTTTAGGATATCAACACTACGTTGATTCTGAACCTATAAGCACTAGCCAGACTAACTGTTCAAAATACTATTTTTTTAAAACTTTCTGCCTCTCAAGACGGTTTCTGTAGTCCTTAGGGCGTCCTAGGGGAGAACAGCAAGGTACAGACTGGATCGGATAGTAACCTACTAAAGTATTTATGTTTTTAAACATTACTTTTCTCAGATATTTTTACTGAAATTCGAACTGATTAGTTTTTAATATGCTGTGTTGGCGCGCGAATCTGATTATTCAGTTAGCATGATTTTAGGTTAATTTGGGTTTTAAAAATGTGCTAATTTATTGAAATTTGACTTCTGGTTTAAATTGTAAACAACACAGTGTAATAAAACACTAATCCTCGTGGCCAGGTATTCGCCGCAGTCATAAATCATATTTAACAGAGATAAGAAACACAAAGAAAGTGCAATATTTGGGCAAGCTTTTTTCCTTAAACAATAGTTTGTTGAATACAAGCAGCATCGCTGTCGAGCTTATCTGTATTGTTAACAATAAAGTCATAAACAGCTTAAAGTTGTTATTTAGAGTTTGCAATTTGAGCAAGTACATAATCTCAATTGTGTACCTCTAACTAAAACATGTTTGTGAATTATTTTGATTCCTCTCTGTTACAATATTTTGATTATCTAAATAACACTATTGTATCCAAAGTATAATAAAAGATGCAATTAAAAAATATTTGAATATTATTATGAATTTTATTTTGAAATTATCATTATCAATCTTGCGATAGCAGAACTCTTTAAATTGTTAACTTTGTGTAGTGCACATGTTATCCTGTATCTTAGTGACCCATCACCTAAATACAGGCTGTGCCTAGTTTGGGACCTGCTGTTAAACCTAAGTTTTCTGTTCATTAGAATTTCATGCCATTATTACGTTTAAGTTAATGAACTATGTGCAATCAAATTCATTTATTAAATAAATGAATTTGATTTGATATATAATATGAATAATGCGTGTTATTGATATTAGGTACTGGTTGTTCTACTGTTATGTCTTTTAGTTGTGTACTTATGAATTACCAAATTACACAAATAACCATTGTCTGTTACCTATATTAACCGAACGCGTAACTTAAACTCAGTAGTTCTTTTTTTAAGTCTAGGTTTTTGACAAACATATTTAATTTCAACTGACTTTTAATTTGCATACTATATTTTATTTGTCAATTGTTTTACTATCCTAAAATCATGGTAACTGAATTCGCGCGATAGCATAGTCCGCGCGATAGGATAAAATGTGGCACATGGGTAGACCATGGCCCGGAGATGACATAGGATACCTTTTTTCCCGTAAGACGCAGTTAGTTTATTATAAATAGGTTTATTTGTCATAGATACAAGAAAGATAAGCTAACTCGAATACCTAAAAAAGAAAAAAATAAAGCAGACGGATCTACGAGCACAGAACAGAAAGTAAGAAATCAGCAAAAGTCGGCAGCTGCACGTCGTGAATTTAAAGAAACAACAACCAACAATAATAATGAATAAAACATAATTATAGTAATTTTAAAATTAATAGTCATTAAAAAACTTACCCTGGCTGGATCAGCATACAGCATAAAGCAGGCACGTTGACAGTCACACACTCACTTAGGACGCACTTAGTCACAAACTATTACACAAACACTAGTTTGGCATTTCACAATTTATACGACAGTGAACACATTACATTGAACATTTAGAATTGTTAAAACCAAAGCACTGATGTTATTTCTCAAATATTTATTGATTACATTTAAATTAAATTAATAAGAAACACACCGAAATAGTAATAACTCGAAATTAAATTATAATAAAACTATGCAAGGTACACAATTTTAATAGTCCTATTCCGAATAAAATTCACTGCATTTCCATTTAAAAGTACTGAATAAACTTGACACTCGTGTGGCACGACACCCACTCGCGACGGTTCGCGTAAGACTGACTCGTCACGAGAGCCGATAAGCCGAGAGCGGCTAGAGCCGAATAGCCAAGAGCTTCGCGTAGGCGTACTAGCGTCGCCATCGCCGACCGGAGAGTATTGGAGACTGCAAAACCTAAAACTACTATAATAAAGAAAGATATATTTACAGGATCACCTAGTTTAGGAGTCAGGGCTTACCATATCCGTATGACCTTTAGTTAATCTAGTTATGTATACTACTCTTAAGCAATACTAAAGGTTTATGTATCAATAAACATTTTATTTATATTTTTTAATCTCTATTCAAAAATAGCTATAGTCATATTTTGTGGTTGTAAAGCTTTTTCACGGGAAAGTAATTATTAAAAGTAATTATTGGCCTGAACGATTATTGATTTTGTTTTAGTCTATCTATGGTGCACTATTTATTAACCTAGCTTATGTTATCCTAACTAAAATGCGAAAGTGAGTTTGTTTGTTTGTTACGCTTTCACGCTAAAACGGCTGAACGGATTTGGATGAAATGAAACAGATGGGTAGATCATGATCTGGAGAAGTTTTCCGAATTAAATCTATTCGAGTACATAAATAAGAAACGTTAAAGATAACTTTTTGGAATCAGTAGGTGACTATTATGAGTTTATCTCATCTTACGAACTCAACCTCATCATTCTAGTTTAAACTTTACAAAATGACCGTCATTTTATCATTATTGAAAGACTACACAACTCAGACGTACCTACATATTGAGAGTTTATCGGAGGACTACAGAAACCGTCTTAAGAGGCAGAAAGTTTTATAAAAATAGTATTTTGAACAGTTAGTCTGGCTAGTGCTTATAGGTAACTTAAAGTATTCCTAGTAACTTATTTACCTGTGTAGCATCTTATTTAGGGATACGACTTCCAACAACTTTTATCCTGTGGATGCCTTAATAAATGAAGGCCTCCAGGCAGGGCACAGTTTATACGTTTTATACCCTGCCTGGAGGCCTTCATTTACTAAGGCATCCACAGGATAAAAGTTGTTGGAAGTCGTATCCCTAAATAAGATGCTACACAGGTAAATAAGTTACTAGGAATACTTTAAGTTAACACGCTAAGCGCACCCCCTGTGGGGTACGGACCTCAGCGTCTAGGGCGCCTAGGGCGTCCTAGGGGAGGGCAGCAAGGTACAGACTGGATCGGATAGTAACCTACTTAAGTATTTACGTTTTTAAACATTACTTTTCTCAGATATTTTTACTGAAATTCAAACTGATTAGTTTTAAATATGCTGTGCTGGCGCGCGAATCTGATTATTCAATTAGCATGATTTTAGGTTAATTTGGCTTTTAAAAATGTGCTAATTGATTGAAATTTGACTTCTGGTTTAAATTGTAAACAACACAGTGCAATAAAACACTAATCCTTGTGGCCAGGTGTTGGCCGCAGCCATAAATCATATTTAACAGAGATAAGAAACACAAAGAAAGTGCAATATTTGGGCAAGCTGTTTTCCTAAAACAATAGTTTGTTGAACACAAGCGGCATCGCTGTCGGGCTTGTCTGTATTGTTAACAATAAAGTCATAAACAGCTTAAAGTTGTTATTTAGAGTTTGCAATTTGAGCAAGGACATAATCTCATTGTGTACCTCTAACTAAAACATGTTTGTGAATTATTTTGATTCCTCTCTGTTACAATATTTTGATTATCTAAATAACACTATTGTATCCACCAAAGTATAATAAAAGATGAAATTAAAAACTTAGCTTGGACAATGCCCTAAGTATGTACATGAATATTTTAATTTTTTTATCGCAGCAACCTGGACTTTAAATCAAGTTTATATTCATAATCAAACATTTGAATAATTATTATGAATTTTATTTTGAAATTATCATTATCAATCTTGCGCTAGCAGAACTCTTTAAATTGTTAACTTGTGTAGTACACATGTTATCCTGTATCTTAGTGGGTCACTAAGATCATCTAAATACAGGCTGTGCCTAGTTTGGGACCTGCTGTTAAACCTAAGTTTTCTGTTCATTAGAATTTCATGCTATTGTATTTGATTTGATTTATAATACGAATAATGCGAATTATTGATATTAGGTGCTGGTTGTTCTACTAATATGTCTTTTAGTTATGAACTTATGAATTGCCGAAATTACACAAGTAACCATTGCCTGTTACATATATTTACCAAACACGTAACTTAAACTAAGTAGTTTTTTGTTTTTTTTTTTAAGTTTAGGTTTTAGACAAAAATATTTAATTTCAATTGACTTTTAATTTTCATACTATATTTTAGTTGTCAATTATTTTACTATCCTAAAATCATGGTAACTGAATTCGCGCGATAACACAGCCATGCCCATTTTATAATGAGTGCGTTCATGCTTGATGCATTACTAGGCACCTACTTCTGTATCATTACTTCCAAATTCAGTAAATAAGAATTAGACCTGATTTATAGTTACAATTCCATAGTAATCTCATTCATTTATCGTTAAATTCTATATTTAAATTGGTTGTAGTTCGCTGCATATTTTGCCGAGAATATTATAGCGTATATTTTTTGACTTAATATTTATGTTTAATCAAAATTCCGCGTATCAATATCGACACCCATATATCAACACGACGATATTTATTCATAATAATATTTTACTTGAATGTATTTGGGAGATAAAATATTCATAACTAATATTGTAAATGCGAAAGTGAGTTTGTTTGTATGTTACGCTTTCACGCTACAACGGATAAACGGATATGGATGAAATGTGGCACATAGGTAGACCATTGCCTGTAAATGACATAGGATACCTTTTCATCCCGTAAGGCGCAGCTAGTTTATTATAAATAGGTTTATTTGTCACAGATACAAGAAAGATAAGCTAGCTCAAATATCTAAAAAAGGAAAAAAAAAAACAAAATAGATCTACGAGCACAGAACAGAGAGTAAGAAATCAGCAAAAGTCGGCAGCTGCACGTCGTGAATTTAAAGAAACAACAACCAACAATAATGAATAAAACATAATTATAGTAATTTTAAAATTAAAAGAGTAATTAAAAACTTACCCTGGCTGGATCAGCATACAGCACAAAGCAGGCACGTTGACAGTCACACACTCACTTAGGAGGCACTTAGTAACAAACTATTACACAAACACTAGTTTGGCATTTCACAATTTATACGACAGTGAACACATTACATTGAACATTTAAAATTGATCAAACCAAAGCACTGATGTTATTTCTCAAATATTTATTGATTACATTTAAATTAAATTAATAAGAAACACACCGAAATAGTAATAACTCGAAATTAAATTATAATAAAACTATGCAAGGTACACAATTTTAATAGTCCTATTCCGAATAAAATTCACTGCATTTCCATTTGAAAGTACTGATTAACTTGACACTCGTGTGGCACGACACCCACTCGCGACGGTTCGCGCAAGACTGACTCGTCACGAGAGCCGATAAGCCGAGAGCGGTTAGAGCCGAATAGCCAAGAGCTTCGCGTAGGCGTACTAGCGTCGCCGTCGCTGACCGGAGAGTATTGGAGACTGCAAAACCTAAAACTACTATAATAAAGAAAGATATATTTACAGGATCACCTAGTTTAGGAGTCAGGGCTTACCTTATCCGTATGACCTTTAGTTAATCTAGTTATGTATCCTAGTCTTAAGCAATGCTAAAGGTTTTTGTATCAATAAAGATTTTATTTATATTTTTAATCTCTATTCAAAAATAGCTATAGTCATATTTTGTGGATGTAAAGGTTTTTCACGGGAAAGTAATTATTTGGGTCTGAACGATTATTGATTTTGTATTAGTCTATCTATCGTGCACTATTTATTAACCTAGCTTATGTTATCCTAACTAAAATGCGAAAGTGACTTTGTTTGTTTGTTACGCTTTCACGCTAAAACAGCTGATCGGATTTGTATGAAATTAAGCAGATGGGTAGATCATGATCAGACTGACTGATCATGACTGGAGAAGTTTCCCGAATTAAATCTATACATAAATAAGAAACGTTAAAGATAACTTTTTGGAATCAGTAGGTGACTATTTATCTCATCTTACGCACTCAACCTCATCATTCTAGTTTATACTTTACAAAATGACTGTCCCCTATACCCTTCACCCCCTATCACCTTTTATCCTGTGGATGCCTTAATTTATTAAGGCTTCCACAGTAAAAGTAAATAAAAGTTGTTGAAATTCCTATCCCTAGATAAGATGCTACACTGGTAAATAAGTAACAAGGAACACTTTAGGATATCAAGGAGTTTATATTCATAATCAAAGATTTGAATAATTATTATAAATTTTATTTTGAAATTGTCATTATCAATCTTGCGCTAGCAGAACTCTTTAAATTGTTAACTTGTGTAGTACACATGTTATCCTGTATCTTAGTGGGTCACTAAGATCATCTAAATACAGGCTGTGCCTAGTTTCTGCTGTTAAACCTAAGTTTTCTGTTCGTTAGAATTTCATATTTGATTTGATTTATAATACGAATAATGCGAATTATTTATATTAGGTACTGGTTTTTCTACTGTGATGTCTTTTAGTTATGTACTTATGAATTGCCAAATTACACAAGTAACCATTGCCTGTTACATATATTTACCAAACACGTAACTTAAACTAAGTAGTTTTTTTTTGTTTTTTTTTTTAAGTTTAGGTTTTTGACAAAAATATTTAATTTCAATTGACTTTTAATTTTCATACTATATTTTAGTTGTCAATTATTTTACTATCCTAAAATCATGGTAACTGAATTCGCGCGATAACATAGCCATGTCCATTTTATAATGAGTGCGTTCATGCTTGATGCATTACTAGGCACCTACTTCTGTATCATTACTTCCAAATTCAGTAAATAACAATTAGACCTGATTTATAGTTAAATTCCATAGTGATCTCATTCAGATATCGTTAAATTCTATATTTAAATTGGTTGTAGTTCGCTGCATATTTTGCCGATATTATCTACATATTTTTGTATTTTTATTATAGCGTATATTTTTTGACTTAATATTTATGTTTAATCAAAATTCCGCGTATCAACATCGACACACGACGATATTTATTAATAATAATATTTTACTTGAATGTATTTGGGAGATACAATAATCATAACTAATATTTTAAATGCGAAAGTGAGTTTGTTTGTATGTTACGCTTTCACGCTACAACGGCTAAACGGATATGGATGAAATGTGGCACATAGGTAGACCATGGCCTGGAGATGACATAGGATACCTCTTATCCCGTAAGGCGCAGCTAGTTTATTATAAATAGGTTTATTTGTCACAGATACAAGAAAGATAAGCTAACTCGAAAACCTAAAAAGAAAAAAATAAAACAAAATAGATCTACGAGCACAGAACAGAAAGTAAGAAATCAGCAAAAGTCGGCAGCTGCACGTCGTGAATTTAAAGAAACAACAACCAACAATAATAATGAATAAAACATAATTATAGTCATTTTAAAATTAAAAGAGTCATTAAAAAACTTACCCTGGCTGGATCAGCATACAGCATACAGCAGGCACGTTGATAGTCACACACTCACTTAGGACGCACTTAGTCACAAACTATTACACAAACACTAGTTTGGCATTTCACAATTTATACGACAGTGAACACATAACATTGAACATTTAGAATTGTTAAAACCAAAGCACTGATGTTATTTCTCAAATATTTATTGATTACATTTAAATTAAATTAATAAGAAACACACCGAAATATAGTAATAACTCGAAATTAAATTATAATAAAACTATGCAAGGTTCACAATTTTAATAGTCCTATTCCGAATAAAATTCACTGCATTTCCATTTAAAAGTACTGAATAAACTTGACACTCGTGTGGCACGACACCCGCTCGCGACGGTTCGCGCAAGACTGACTCGTCACGAGAGCCGATAAGCCGAGAGCGGCTAGAGCCGAATAGCCAAGAGCTTCGCGTAGGCGTACTAGCGTCGCCGTCGCTGACTGGAGAGTATTGGAAACTGCAAAACCTAAACCTAAAACTACTATAATAAAGAAAGATATATTTACAGGATCACCTAGTTTACACAATTTTAATAGTCCTATTCCGAATAAAATTCACTGCATTTCCATTTGAAAGTACTGATTAACTTGACACTCGTGTGGCACGACACCCACTCGCGACGGTTCGCGCAAGACTGACTCGTCACGAGAGCCGATAAGCCGAGAGCGGTTAGAGCCGAATAGCCAAGAGCTTCGCGTAGGCGTACTAGCGTCGCCGTCGCTGACCGGAGAGTATTGGAGACTGCAAAACCTAAAACTACTATAATAAAGAAATATATATTTACAGGATCACCTAGTTTAGGAGTCAGGGCTTACCTTATCCGTATGACCTTTAGTTAATCTAGTTATGTATCCTAGTCTTAAGCAATGCTAAAGGTTTTTGTATCAATAAAGATTTTATTTATATTTTTAATCTCTATTCAAAAATAGCTATAGTCATATTTTGTGGATGTAAAGGTTTTTCACGGGAAAGTAATTATTTGGGTCTGAACGATTATTGATTTTGTATTAGTCTATCTATCGTGCACTATTTATTAACCTAGCTTATGTTATCCTAACTTAAATGCGAAAGTGAGTTTGTTTGTTTGTTACGCTTTCACGCTAAAACAGCTGATCGGATTTGTATGAAATTAAGCAGATGGGTAGATCATGATCAGACTGACTGATCATGACTGGAGAAGTTTCCCGAATTAAATCTATACATAAATAAGAAACGTTAAAGATAACTTTTTGGAATCAGTAGGTGACTATTTATCTCATCTTACGAACTCAACCTCATCATTCTAGTTTATACTTTACAAAATGACTGTCCCCTATACCCTTCACCCCCTATCACCTATCACCTATACCCTTTTATCCTGTGGATGCCTTAATTTATTAAGGCTTCCACAGTAAAAGTAAATAAAAGTTGTTGAAATTCCTATCCCTAGATAAGATGCTACACTGGTAAATAAGTAACAAGGAACACTTTAGGATATCAACACTACGTTGATTCTGAACCTATAAGCACTAGCCAGACTAACTGTTCAAAATACTATTTTTATAAAACTTTCTGCCTCTCAAGACGGTTTCTGTAGTCCTTAGGGCGTCCTAGGGGAGAACAGCAAGGTCGCAAGCAGACTGGATCGGATAGTAACCTACTAAAGTATTTATGTTTTTAAACATTACTTTTCTCAGATATTTTTACTGAAATTCGAACTGATTAGTTTTTAATATGCTGTGCTGGCGCGCGAATCTGATTATTCAGTTAGCATGATTTTAGGTTAATTTGGGTTTTAAAAATGTGCTAATTTATTGAAATTTGATTTCTGGTTTAAATTGTAAACAACACAGTGTAATAAAACACTAATCCTCGTGGCCAGGTGTTCGCCGCAGCCATAAATCATATTTAACAGAGATAAGATACACAAAGAAAGTGCATAATTTGGGCAAGCTGTTTTCCTAAAACAATAGTTTGTTGAACACAAGCGGCATCGCTGTCGAGCTTATCTGTATTGTTAACAATGAAGTCATAAACAGCTTAAAGTTGTTATTTAGAGTTTGCAATTTGAGCAAGGACATAATCTCAATTGTGTACCTCTAACTAAAACAGGTTTGTGAATTATTTTGATTCCTCTCTGTTACAATATTTTGATTATCTATATAACACTATTGTATCCACCAAAGTATAATAAAAGATGCAATTAAAAACTTAGCTTGCACAATGCCCTAAGTATGTACATGAATGTTTGAATTTTTTTATCGCAGCAACCTGGACTTTAAATTAAGTTTATATTCATAATCAAAGATTTGAATAATTATTATAAATTTTATTTTGAATTTGTCATTATCAATCTTGCGCTAGCAGAACTCTTTAAATTGTTAACTTGTGTAGTACACATGTTATCCTGTATCTTAGTGGGTCACTAAGATCATCTAAATACAGGCTGTGCCTAGTTTCTGCTGTTAAACCTAAGTTTTCTGTTCGTTAGAATTTCATATTTGATTTGATTTATAATACGAATAATGCGAATTATTTATATTAGGTACTGGTTTTTCTACTGTGATGTCTTTTAGTTATGTACTTATGAATTGCCAAATTACACAAGTAACCATTGCCTGTTACATATATTTACCAAACACGTAACTTAAACTAAGTAGTTTTTTTTGTTTTTTTTTTTTAAGTTTAGGTTTTTGACAAAAATATTTAATTTCAATTGACTTTTAATTTTCATACTATATTTTAGTTGTCAATTATTTTACTATCCTAAAATCATGGTAACTGAATTCGCGCGATAACATAGCCATGTCCATTTTATAATGAGTGCGTTCATGCTTGATGCATTACTAGGCACCTACTTCTGTATCATTACTTCCAAATTCAGTAAATAACAATTAGACCTGATTTATAGTTAAATTCCATAGTGATCTCATTCAGATATCGTTAAATTCTATATTTAAATTGGTTGTAGTTCGCTGCATATTTTGCCGATATTATCTACATATTTTTGTATTTTTATTATAGCGTATATTTTTTGACTTAATATTTATGTTTAATCAAAATTCCGCGTATCAACATCGACACACGACGATATTTATTAATAATAATATTTTACTTGAATGTATTTGGGAGATACAATAATCATAACTAATATTTTAAATGCGAAAGTGAGTTTGTTTGTATGTTACGCTTTCACGCTACAACGGCTAAACGGATATGGATGAAATGTGGCACATAGGTAGACCATGGCCTGGAGATGACATAGGATACCTCTTATCCCGTAAGGCGCAGCTAGTTTATTATAAATAGGTTTATTTGTCACAGATACAAGAAAGATAAGCTAACTCGAAAACCTAAAAAGAAAAAAATAAAACAAAATAGATCTACGAGCACAGAACAGAAAGTAAGAAATCAGCAAAAGTCGGCAGCTGCACGTCGTGAATTTAAAGAAACAACAACCAACAATAATAATGAATAAAACATAATTATAGTCATTTTAAAATTAAAAGAGTCATTAAAAAACTTACCCTGGCTGGATCAGCATACAGCATACAGCAGGCACGTTGATAGTCACACACTCACTTAGGACGCACTTAGTCACAAACTATTACACAAACACTAGTTTGGCATTTCACAATTTATACGACAGTGAACACATAACATTGAACATTTAGAATTGTTAAAACCAAAGCACTGATGTTATTTCTCAAATATTTATTGATTACATTTAAATTAAATTAATAAGAAACACACCGAAATATAGTAATAACTCGAAATTAAATTATAATAAAACTATGCAAGGTTCACAATTTTAATAGTCCTATTCCGAATAAAATTCACTGCATTTCCATTTAAAAGTACTGAATAAACTTGACACTCGTGTGGCACGACACCCGCTCGCGACGGTTCGCGCAAGACTGACTCGTCACGAGAGCCGATAAGCCGAGAGCGGCTAGAGCCGAATAGCCAAGAGCTTCGCGTAGGCGTACTAGCGTCGCCGTCGCTGACTGGAGAGTATTGGAAACTGCAAAACCTAAACCTAAAACTACTATAATAAAGAAAGATATATTTACAGGATCACCTAGTTTAGGAGTCAGGGCTTACCATATCCGTATGACCTTTAGTTAATCTAGTTATGTATCCTAGTCTTAAGCAATGCTAAAGGTTTTTGTATCAATAAAGATTTTATTTATATTTTTTAATCTCTATTCAAAAATAGCTATAGTCATATTTTGTGGATGTAAAGCTTTTTCACGGGAAAGTAATTATTTGGGCGATATTGTATATATATTAGTTGTAGTTCGCTGCATATTTTGCCGATATTATCTGCATATTTTTTTATTTTTATTATAGCGTATATTTTTTGACTTAATATTTATGTTTAATCAAAATTCCGCGTATCAACATCGACACACGCTGTAAACGCTGTAAACGCGCATTACACTCGATTGCCCCCGCAACTTAAGTGCCGGCCGAATTAGAAATGTGCCGTATCTGTAGTCCGATACACAGTAATAACTCATGGAATAGATATAGGTAACCAGCGAACAACCAGTAAAAAGTCGTTAGGTACTGCCACATCATGTGGTCAATAATAACTCCTGAAAAGCTCATACAAAGAAAGTAGGTATTGAAATCCTTGAAAAACTCGAAAGTCAGAAAAGACGCAACACGATTAAATTTTAATTTCACAATTCTAAAATTGTGAAAAGCTGCTAAATAAGTATGATTATAGAGGTCTACGGCGTAGCGATAGGCTACGCCGTAGACTTCTATAACCATACTTATTTTCAGTTATTCCTAATCTAAAATCTGGTATGCTTGAATGGTCGTTCAATGAATGGTGGTATAGCTGGCTTAAAGGAACTTTAATTTCAAACGATATTTATTAATAATAATATTTTACTTGAATGTATTTGGGAGATACAATAATCATAACTAATATTATAAATGCAAAAGTGAGTTTGTTTGTATGTTACGCTTTCACGCTACAACGGCTAAACGGATATGGATGAAATATGGCACATAGGTAGACCATGGCCTGTAGATGACATAGGATACCTCTTATCCCGTAAGGCACGGCTAGTTTATTATAAATAGGTTTATTTGTCACAGATACAAGAAAGATAAGCTAACTCGAAAACCTAAAAAAGAAAAAAATAAAACAAAATAGATCTACGAGCACAGAATAGAAAGTTAGAAATCAGCAAAAGTCGGCAGCTGCACGTCGTGAATTTATAGAAACAACAACCAACAATAATGAATAAAACAAAATTATAGTCATTTTACAATTAAGAGTCATTAAAGAAACTTACCCTGGCTGGATCAGCATACAGCATAAAGCAGGCACGTTGACAGTCACACACTGTAAACGCGCATTACACTCGATTGCCCCCGCAACTTAAGTGCCGGCCGGATTAGAAATGTGCCGTATCTGTAGTCCGATACACAGTAATAACTCATGGAATAGATATAGGTAACCAGCGAACAACCAGTAAAAAGTCGTTAGGTACTGCCACATCATGTGGTCAATAATAACTCCTGAAAAGCTCATACAAAGAAAGTAGGTATTGAAATCCTTGAAAAACTCGAAAGTCAGAAAAGACGCAACACGATTAAATTTTAATTTCACAATTCTAAAATTGTGAAAAGCTGCTAAAATAAGTATGATTATAGAGGTCTACGGCGTAGCGATAGGCTACGCCGTAGACTTCTATAATCATACTTATTTTCAGTTATTCCTTATCTAAAATCTGGTATGCTTGAATGGTCGTTCAATGAATGGTGGTATAGCTGGCTTAAAGGAACTTTAATTTTAAACGATATTTAAGACATAAATAAGAAACGTTAAAGATAACTTTTTGGAATCAGTAGGTGACTATTATGAGTTTATCTCATCTTACGAAATCAACCTCATCATTCTAGTTTAAACTTTACAAATTACCGTCATTTTATCATTATTGAAAGACTACACAACTCAGACGTATATTGAGAGTTTATCGGAGGACTACAGAAACCGTCTTAAGAGGCACAAAGTTTTATAAAAATAGTATTTTGAACAGTCAGTCTGGCTAGTGCTTATAGGTAACTTAAAGTATTCCTAGTAACTTATTTACCTGTGTAGCATCTTATTTAGGGATACGACTTCCAACAACTTTTATCCTGTGGATGCCTTAATAAATGAAGGCCTCCAGGCAGGGCATAAAACGTATAAACTACACACGCTAAGCGCTCCCCCTGTGGGGTACGGACCTCAGCTTAGGGCGTCCTAGGGGAGGGCAGCAAGGTACAGACTGGATCGGATAGTAACTTTTCTCAGATATTTTTACTGAAATTCAAACTGATTAGTTTTAAATATGCTGTGCTGGCGCGCGAATCTGATTATTCAATCAGCATGATTTTAGGTTAATTTGGCTTTTAAAAATGTGCTAATTGATTGAAATTTGACTTCTGGTTTAAATTGTAAACAACACAGTGCAATAAAACACTAATCCTTGTGGCCAGGTATTCGCCGCAGCCATAAATCACATTTTGTACAGACAGAGATAAGAAACACAAAGAAAGTGCAATATTTGGGCAAGCTGTTTTCCTAAAACAATAGTTTGTTGAACACAAGCGGCATCGCTGTCGGGTTAACAATAAAGTCATAAACAGCTTAAAGATGTTATTTAGAGTTTGCAATTTGAGCAAGTACATAATCTCAATTGTGTACCTCTAACTAAAACATGTTTGTGAATTATTTGGATTCCTCTCTGTTACAATATTTTGATTATCTAAATAACACTATTGTATCCAAACTATAAATGAAGATGCAATTAAAAACTAAGATTGCACAATGCCCTAAGTATGTACATGAATGTTTTAATTTTTTTTCCGCAGCAAACTGGACTTTAAAATCAAGATTATAATCATAATCAATAATTGAAAATTATTATGAAAATTATTTTGAAATTATCATTAATAATCTTGCGTTAGCATAACTCTTTAAATTGTTAACTTTGTGTAGTGCACAGGGTAGCCTGTATCTTAGTGAAATAGTGACCCATCACCTAGATACTTACAGGCTGTGCCTAGTTTGGGACTTGCTGTTAAACCTAAGTTTTCTGTTCGTTAGAATTTCATGCCATTACCTGTTCCTATGTTTGTAAACTATGCGTAAATTTTAATAAATGAATTTGATTTGATTTCATGTCTTTTAGTTATGTACTCGTATATTACCAAATTACACAAGTAACCATTGACTGTTACCAATATTTATCGAACACGTAATTTATATTTTATACTCGGTTTTGTGCTTGATGCATAAGGTACATCCTACTTGTCTAACATTATGTTAATTTAAAACATAAATCAACTCCAAATTGAGTAAATAATAATTCGATCTGATTTATCGTTAAATTCTATAATGTAATATCCTTCTTTTCGTGTGGTTTGTGAGAGTGAGTAACCAGCCGGTCGATCCTGTAACCATCTCACCGGGATAACTTAGATGAAGTGAGCCTAATTAAAGTGAACTACTGTCACTGCCTTAAAATCAGTAGGTATAGATGACAATGACAGGTCACTCCACCTAAGTTTTCACTGTGAGATCGTTACAGAATAGCAATGCCAGAGTTTTAAAGCCGCCCAAGGGTGACTCTGACTTGGCTTCACATGTCGTCGAGAAATATCTCTCAGGCATGTGAGTATAGCCTCCGCGGGCGAGGGGCGAAGACCCGACCACGCTCGCCACGCCCCCGAACGGATGCGTCGCGACGTCATCTCTCTGGCATTTGTCAATAGCTGCATATTTTGCCGAAAATATTATACCGTCAAACTTTTATATTTTTTGAGTTGATAAATGTAATTAAAATCTACGTACTAGAAATGTAGTAATCTTGTTATGAAGATATGTTTTTCGATACCCATATTTTTAAAAGTAACGATAGATACATATATACATAAACATCACGCCTGTATTCGGGTTAGGCAGAGGTGCACCTACAGTGACAAACTGACAACACAATTCATAATAAATATAATAATATTTTACTTGAATCTATTTGGGAGACACAATAATCCTAAATCTATACAGTATTATAATATCTGTGTCTATACTAATATTATAAAGCTGAAGAGTTTGTTTGTTTGTTTGAACGCGCTAATCTCAGGAACTACTGGTTGGAATTGAAAAATCTCTCTTTTTGTGTTGGATAGTCCATTTATCGAGGAAGGCTATAGGGTATATAACATCACGCTACGACCAATAGGAGCGGAGCATAAATGAAATATGTTGCAAAAACGGGAAAAATTATTCCTTTTTGAGAGCTTTCGTTGTGTGCGCTGCGTAAACGGTTTATATTACGTAAATATCATGTATGATGGAATTGTTCCTCTTAAAAAGTTCTAAAAAAAAGTCCGCGACAGCATATGTCTATCTTTTAAGATTGACTCACTATAACCTTTTTTTATGGTAATCAATTTTGTGTGAAATTAATGCATTAATTGCGAAGGAGTTTTATCAACATAATATTAATTCTTATTCAAATAAATAATTTTAACATCAAGGATATTTATTTAGCAGTAAAATACTTTTTAATTCATTCGAATCGGACATTTAATTTCGAAGTTATCACGAGTATAAAAATACAATACGCGAACCGTTCAACGCTGGCGCCGCGACGTTCCCTACTCTAGAGAGGAGAGGATGGGCACACGGGTAGACCATGACCTGGAATAGGACATAGGATACGTTTTATCCCTATATACCCACGGGATCGAGACCTACGCGGGTGAAACCGCGGGTCACAGCTAGTATATTATAAATGCGAAAGTGAGTTTGTTACGCTTTCACGCTACAACGGCGGAACGGATTTGAATGAAATTTGGCACACTGGTACACCATGACCTGGAGAACGACATAGGGATACCTTTTATCCCGATATTTCTACGGGTACGGGATAAAACTTATGCGGGTGAAACCGCGGGGCACAGTTAGTTTATTGTAAATAGGTGTATTTGTCACAGATACAAGAACATTGTAAAAGATAAGTTTACTCAATCAATCTGCCTAGCCTTTTCCCAACTATGTTGGGGTCGGCTTCCAGTCTAACCGGATGCAGCTGAATACCAGTATTTTACATGGAGCGACTGCCTATCTGACCTCCACAACCCAGTAACTGGGTAATACGAACCCATTGGTTAGACTGGTTGTCAGACTTTCGTGCTTCTGACAAGTCGTAACGACTGTCAAAGATCCACAAATGACAGCCGGGACCAAAGGCTTAACGTGCTTTCCGAGGCACGGAGGAGTCTCGATATGTGAAAATGGTCACCCATCCACGAACCAACCCCGGCAAGCGTAGCTTAACCTGATGGATCGACCCGAGCGGCTGTTATTACTTAGCCACGAGCTCCTCGACGAGCTATAAGTTTACTCGAATACCGAAAAAATAAAAATATTAAACGAAATAGATCGACGAGCACAGTAACAGAAATAGTCGTCAGTTGCACGTCGTGGAACAACAGTCAGCAATAAAATAAAAGATAATTATAGTGATTTTAAGAACAAAGAGAGTCATTAAACGTTAACGTATTTACTTAGCCTGGATCAGCTTACAGGTTACAGCAGGTTGAAACTCACTCACTTAGTAGACACTTAGTAACAAGTATTACTTACACAAAATCCATAGTTTTGCATTTCACAATTTAAACGACACGAAACACACTACACTGACACTGAATATTTAAAATTTATATATCTATACCCACTACAAACATTTAAAATTGGTAAAACCCAAAGCACTGATTTTTTCACAGAATTCACAAATATGATTATTTAAATTAAAGAGAAGAAGAAAGAAACACACCGGAATAGAACTAACTCGATTAGATTACTTATAATAAAATTAAGCAAGGTTCACAATAGTCCTATTCCGAATAAAATTCACTGCATTTCACATAAAAATACAAAAGTTCTGAATAAAGTTAGCACTCGCGTGGCACGAGCACGACACCACAGAGTACTCTAAATAAGCACGACACCCAGTCGCGACGCTTCGCGCAAGACTGAGGCCCCGTTCCTAAATAAGTCGTGACGACAAATTATCGTGTCGTTTCATTTAAAGCGTCGTGTCTTGTGTATTTAAATGGAGGTGTTCAGATTTAGTTTAGTGAAACGACATTTCACTGACAATAATTTTAGTGAGAAGACGTAATAAACAAGTTTATTGAACATCTACCGTGACTTCGTGAAATCCCTGGTTTCCTCATTTCCCTACGACATTCACATCTAGGTTGTGTCGTCCACGACTATTTCAACCAAAATGATGACATAGTGTGAACGCGCCCTAACTCGACACGAGAGCCGGCGAGCTGAGAGCGGCTAGAGCCAAGTAAAAGTACTCTGTGGCTAGAGCCGAGTAGCCGAGAGCTTCGCGTAGGTGTACTAGCGTTGCCGTCGCTGACCGGAGAGTATTAGAGACGTATTATGGGAAGTAATTAAAGTTTTGCAAAGCTAAACTACTTTAGTAGATAAAATTAAAATAATTATAATTATTGGTTTTAGCTATAGACAATATTTTGTGCGTTGGTATTTTGTATTAGTTCATATATCGTGTACCTACTATTTATTTCGTAGCATATATTATTAACATTACCTAACGGGTCCGGACTCGTGGTCTCACCAGGTTGTAACTTGTAACACCAGTGTGACTAACAGCAATGATTTTCCTGTAGTCCGGATTCGTGGTAACACCGTTAATATTTGTACACCATGTAGGTAACTCCATCCAAAGTGGCTTTAATCCATCCAAAGGTTGTCTGTAAAAGATCGCTCTTAGCGATAAGACCGCCCATTGTGTCACCCTATGTTAAATTTCTACATTTGTATCTGTATTTTTTTATGGTGTACATAATAAAGAGTATTCTAGGTACCACTGAATTAATAGTGCGGTGAAAAAATATAGTTATCATAGTTATCGATACTATTGCTGTTAGTCACACTGGTGTTACAAGGAGTCCGCCATCATTCTAACTATTAAGTATATCCTAACTTATCCATTACTATAATACTAGCTTCCGCCCGCGGCTTCGCCCGCGAGGTATGTCGATAGAAAGTAGCCTATGTCCTTTCTCAGGCTCTAGACTATCTGTGTACCAAACATTTAAATCGGTTCAGTAGTTTTGCGACGGACAGAGGTACTTTCGCATTTATAATATTAAGTAATTTAAAAATGAAATAAGCTAGCCTCAATCGTTCAAACCTTTTTAAAAACATGCTCAAAATGCTCCAAATGGTGTTAACTTTGCACCCAGCTTTCAAGCACCCTGTATGTCGGCAATCCATTAAGGGGATGAGTAGGAGATGCCATTTACAATAAAATTACCCCTTTTAACTCCTATGGAAGGAATAACCTAATCTAATACCTAATCCTTATCCTTACTTAGGGCGAATTTCACCAAACTTTTTTACCGAGTAGGTATAAATCTTATCCTGCGAATAAATTTTGAATTTTTGACAGTTTTTCTATACAAAAACTGTCAGACGCCATTTTTATTCCACGGATAAAAGATATCTGACTTTGGTAAAATCAGCCCTTAAACTACGCATTTTTTTAATTTGATAAGTCTAAGTCTAAGATCTTCGACTTCAACAGGGTCTGCCTAGTATTTTTTTCAACTTTAACTGGGGAACTGTTGGCAATTATTGCTCAGAAATTAGGCTAATAAAAATAAAAAAACGAAAAATAATCAATCTACCTAACCTTTTCCCAACTATGTTGGTAGGTCGGCTTCCAGTCTAACCGGATGCAGCTGAAATACCAGTATTTTACATGGAGCGACTGCCTATCTGACCTCCACAACCCAGCAACTGGGTAATACGATACCCGTAAAAACCGAAAAATAGCAGTTAAAAAAACAATAAAACAACATAAGTACTTTGTCTAAGACATGTATGGCTCAAAATGCTCTAAATGGTGTCTACCCCTTAAGGCTTTGCATTTCGCTTCCAAACACCCTGTATAGCTTACCAGTATACTTACTACGTTTGTAGTTTTGCTCTCACAGCAGCCAAAATATAACAGTCAGGTCAGTCAGGACTGGTGACGGACGGCCACACGGACAACTGTACAGAGAAGCAACTCGTCCGGAGGTCGACACACGCAGCCTTCAGTAGCAATTATTATTAACGCCCTAGGACATGTGACCTATTAGTGATGTATTCTTCAAAAAGGTCAGGTGCGTAGTACTCGTAACCGGAGTGCGTGTATAACTAGTTACAAATGTAAAAAAATGACTAGGGTAGTACTATTGAGTCAGTGTCAGAGATGGAGCTATATGGGACGAATAGCACTATCCCTTTTTCACAATGGAACAATGATAGCTCTAACACGTCATGGTATAAGGCCAGGGGGGTGACTACGACGTATTAGTGCCACCAATTTTCCTGTGTTAGTGAGAGACGGAGCTATACAAGGCCGCTAGCACCATCATTTTTCCGCAGTGGAATAATGATGGCATTAATACTTCATAGTACAGCCCCAGATGTATAAACATAGACGAAGCAAAAGGAGTATGTTCGGAGCGCAGCAGGTAGAGTTCTATAGTTTATGCCTACCCCCATGGGAAGAAGGCGTGAGTTTATGTATGTAATTATGTCTCGTCCTGAGACGCATTAGGTCTTATATGGAATTTACAATACAATACAAATCCGACCTTATGCGAGACGCATTAGGTCTGATATTGAATTTACAATACTTTACAAATCCGACCTTATGCGTCTCAGGTCGAGATGTAAAGACGATCATGGGTCAGAATGGGCCAAAAAGGAATGAATGAATGGGCAATTGAATGCAGCGGAGATGAGAATACTAAGAAGGATGTGTGATGTTACGCGAATGGATAGAATAAGGAATGAGAAGGAACATAAGAGGAAGTCTGAAAGTGACACCGATGACTGAAAAGTTGTGTGGGAATCGGTTGTCATGGTATGGGCACGTGATGCGGAGGAAAATGACACGAGGAAAGTTTTGAGTACGAATGTGAATGGCTTATACGAGTAGGAGAAGACCAAAGAAAGAATGGATGGAATGTGTGAAGCTAGAAAGGGGCTGACTGCAGAGATGAATACTACTAGGTATTCAGCTGCATCCGGTTAGACTGGAAAACCAACATAGTTGGGAGGCAGATGATGAAGGGCAGGCGAATAATAATGATTTAAAGAGGATGTACCTAAAATAAAATTACTTTATCACAATGGGTACAGTTCGATTCAAACTTAATGGCGGCTCGGAAGTTAGCTTTTCGCTGCGCAGTACCCCACCCCTCACACCTGCTGACACACGAAATTGTTACTGCGCAGCAACTCGCCTCATGTTCCGAGCCGCCATTAAGTTTGAATCGAACTGTACCGTGTGCTTCTTTTCCAGGGAAATAATAAAACATCTAATAGTGTTGTGCATATATTTTTAACGAATCATCTCGAAGTATCACAATAATTAAGTATAGATCGAAGTCCTCTCTTAAACACGTTTAAGAGATTTGACAAACATTAATAAAAAAAATGTACTCTTCATAAAATTACTGTAGGAACGTAATCTTAAAATTGTAATTAAAAATAATCAACAAGTAAATATAATCAACTTTTTAACAATTAAAAAGAATAGCGTTTTTCTTAATACAAATCGTAGCTTAACTACTTTGTGTCAATGTTTGAAACTTCAAAATTCAGTGCTTGAAGCACAACAAAAAGACGGTCAAAGAGATCAATGAAATCTTAATAACGAATGTCAGGAGTGTTACACAAGGTCGGGTGCTTCGACACAGACGGGCGGCAAAATATGCATTCGATTTAGCCGCCTGGACTGTGACGTATCATTCCACCCCGAACAAGTGTCGCGCCCTTCATGTAAAATATATGTACTTAATAATAAACAAAGCATAAAAAACAGTAAAATTGCTAGCTAAAAGCTTGGTAGCCATTTGCACACCTGTGTTCAAAATTAAAACATTGCACTTAATTAATCAAATATGCTAAAATCAAAAACCCGTGCCACACGTTGCTTTGTAGTTCCAATTAAGATCGCTAGAGGGCTATAGCATGCAATTAGAAAATTATAGCAACAACTGCTTATATGTAATTGAAACAAACAAACTTTAAAAAACTTGAAATCAGAATGATAGTATTGTAATTAATAATGACGAAACATGCATGAAACTATTTTTTTACTTTTATTGAAAGTGTGCATAGACTATAAAAAAAAAATATAAACATTATTTTTGATTTTGGAATCCTAACTTATTATTTAAACCATGATTAAGTAGAAAAATATAATTTCCATTAAAAAAATACTGAAAACCTTTCACTTGGTACAAAATTTTAACATTTTGACAAATAAAATTGAGTATTTAACAGTTATAGAAATTACCATTGATTGTTTCTTCAAATTGCTTTGTAAGAATAAAAACAATTGATGGTAACAACATTGAGTTTCAAATTAAGTACAATTAATTTGATCCAATTAACATTAATTGAATGTTCTTAAAATCAATTGTTTTTTTACCACTACTTATTAGTTTTCATGAACCATAGACCATTTTATTTTATTTCTTGTCAGTGGTTTGATATCCCCATACATTGAAGATTCAGTTAGTTACAAATTCAGTGAATAGGTCTAATATCTAAATGATTTTACAATGTACTTACCTACATGTTAATTTAAATAAATTCAGGAACTGATAACTCTATTATTTTAATTCAAGTCTTGTAAAGCCTGTGTCTCTTCAAATTCAATAGAAAAATAGTAAAAGAATTACAAACAAATAGTTATTGATTTTATAAAAATTACTGGTCAAAATAAACCTGAAAGATACCTAATTTCTTTGTTTAGCACAGTTAGTAAAAACACGATCAATATTAATTATAAGTCAAGTAGGTAAATGAAGTCAAATCTGTATCAATTTTGCCAAGATTTAAAGTTTAAAGAAGTCTATTTATTGGTACCGTAGAAGTTAAAAGGCAGGCTGTTGTTTTTTTTATCAGTATCATTTTGGTTACCCTGTGTGGCTGGATTTACATAAATGAAGGGACTCGCGGTAGACGAGCTAGGTTGAGGTTGAAGCCCGCCCATGTTGTGTCTTACTGGCACATACGTAGCACTAGCCGTTGACTCTTTTCCATTAGTCCTGCTATTCTTTGGAGTGCTAGCTGCACGTGAAGTTGAGTCCATATGATTTATTGCTGTACTGACATTTTGTCTTAGCTCAGCCACGGTTCTTGGTCTGCTAGTGGGTGACTGAGTATGCTTGGTGGTGTACTTCTTACTTTTTGGTTCCGATTTTTGTTTTTTGGTCGGCGACTTTGTAACAAGTTCTGGAGTGTATCGCTTGTTTATAAATTCTTCTTTAATGGAGCTAGTAAGTGAGACTTCTGAATCTGATGATTTGTTACCTGGTTTCTTGGTGAACAATGATGCAGAGAAACTTGTTTGAGGCGTTTGGGATGCAAGTGATGTGGAGCTTTCATAAATGGATGGTATTATCACGGTGTCGTCTGAAGCAATGTCCACTGGGGACTTCCTCGAGGACCTGTGGCTTCTTTTCTTCTTCTTACACACACATACATGCTTCCCTGTTTCTTCGTTTGACATGCTTTCTATAGTTTGAACTGACACAGTAGTTGTGGTTGGAGGCATCACTTGGGGAGCACTAGGGCTATCGGCTTGCGATGTACCTGAAAAACAAATAGTAACCTTTTTACCACAAAACCTTGTTGTTTAGCCTCATCATCTGCCTAGCCTTTTCCCAACTATGTTGGGGTCGGTTTCCAGTCAAACCGGATGCAGCTAACAGATGTTTAGCCTAAACACCTTATAAACACGACACTTATGCATGGAGTTTGACGTAAGATTGACATTAGCCACACATTGAAAGTGTCTAAGTTTTTGTAGTAAGACCTTAATGTTTCATCAGCCATCTCAGTAGTCACCCCCTTTCTAGCGATATCATCTTTTACTCTACGTTCATACTCAAATTCACAACCTTCTCCTCATTGCTCCGCATAACATGCCCATAGTATGTTATAGTAATAGTTATTATGCCTAGGGTAGGTAGGTATCCACACATGTCCATATCCAGGTGTGCCCAGGACGTGACAGGGCTGTGCCACATACAAGGCAGGCACTGAAGCTCCGTCGCCAGCCCAGACATGGAGGTTCTAACATGGTGACTAGCTAGTATGATATGTTCAAATACACTGAGATGACCCTCTGGACCACAGAAATAGTTATCTTAATGGCATTTCATGGAGAAAACAAAAAACATAAAGAGGTGTGATGTTATAGTGAATGTGACACTGGTACCTCACGATAATACTATGCAACAATTGAAATGACAGGAAGACAACGGCTATGTTAATAAAACTGTCGTAACGTAATTTTGTATTTTTGAGGCAATGGCGGGTGGATGAGAAAAATAATATAAAACAAGACGATGTAAAAACTGTTCAAATTAAAACAAAAATTTAGCCAGACTTACCTTCGTTATGATCCAACTTCCTTTTTTTAGAGATCCTCAGTTTTTCAGTGTCCAAATAAAGATCGCTTTGTGCTACCATGACTTGCATGTTAGATATTAGTATTTGCGAGTTGGCGACCGCTGTAAGAGCTCTAACTTTCTCTCTTTTCATTTTCACAGTCATCAGAGAGCATTGTAACTCCGTTTTGTACACAAAATCGGTCAACGTATCTACCTCCTTTGTTAAATATTCTATATTGTCGTCGATCTGACTAAGGCACCGTTGACTAGAACTATCACTATTGGAATTTGATATATCAGACATCGTTAACCACAATACAATTTAGGTCGGTAATGTAAATTCCAGTATTATTAGTGCTCTTTGTGTAAATTTATCGAAAAAATTTCCTCCAACTTTATTTTGGCCGCCAACAAACTTGAATTCACACGTAAAAAAAACGAATAAATGCCCATAGATTAAATATGTTCAAACTTTTGACATTTCTTTCCGGAAACAGGATACAGTGGGATTAGAGCAGAGCTGTTCTGTCTACAGACGCTAAATACATACCGTAGTGTTGTCCAATGCAATGCCTCATTTACTGATCTTGACATCCACAGTGGTAGACCGCGAAATTCAAATTTTCTTACGTTTATTGAAAGTAGGTCAGTGTCAGGTTGTATTTTGGTCATAATGTGATTCTTTTCGGAATACGGCAACATAATCGTCCCTTATTTATTTAGGATCTTCAACAAATCTTTATTAGTTTATTCGGCACCTAGATAACCGGACTTAAACCATGAATGACGATGTGTGGATACGTACATACAAGTACTTACTACACTTCTTACCTGTGCTTGACGTGTTGGGAATTGCTTGAATTCAGAATATTATATCTATTTTAAACTCGCCGCTGCTGTTTATTTTAATTTCGAAGATATCACACTAAATACCTTTTTCAAGTCAATCGATTGCGTTGCATGGATATGAGTACATTATGTACACGTAGAACAATATGTAAATAAAAAATAATTTAATAATAGGTCACGCTGCGAATTAGCGCTGCTTTGCTAAACAATTAGTTTTGTATACTAATTATGTCCTGTATAATTTAATTATAAGATTATGGGCGCAATTAAAAAAAAAATAACGTTCGTTTCTTACAATCTTGAGGCATATATAAAGCGTTGATCTTACCATATCTGGGTACACTTAGCTGGTCAACATGTTCTCTGCAATAAGTCTATTGGTCCTAGCCTGCGCAATCACTATCAATGCGCAAGGTAATCAGTGCAGTGAAGCAAAGATCGGTGAGTATTTATTGTTTTTTTTTTTAGTACAAGTAAAAAAATTGCCAATGTCCTTCAGCCAATAAGAGGGGCAATTCCTGTATTAAAGAAAAAAAAAATCCTGCATTTTTATGAACGTTCGCATTCTAATGTCATTCGCAATCTGTCAAAAATACAATCAAATAATAAAGGGTTGTTCCTATTGTTGCATTTTTGACAAGTTTGACAGATTGCGACTTGAATGTGAATGTTTTTAAGAAGTACAAGAATTGGCCTTCAGGTCACTTGCCGTGAGTTTATTTTTGACACGTCCTCGATTTTCGTTGGATTTGGGTTTGAGTCAAACCTGTTTGCCCGTTGGCGGGGAAAACATGTATAAGGCCTTGTGCAGACTGGCGCGACGCGACGTCGACACCGATTGTTATACCGTGAAGTTTTCTTAGAAATTGTTTTGTTAGAGTTGCGTCGCACTGTTGCGTCGCGCCAGTCTTCACAAGGCTTTAGACTAAACCTTATGGGTACGCGTTACAGTCATGTTATGTTAACAATAATATCTAGCTATGAGTATGACTAACCACCTATTTTATTGTTATACGACTGGACTTCTGTCGGCACTCCCATGATGATTGCCGAGTTTTAGTTTTTGTTTTTCTTTACACTGGGTTCTTTTTACACCCGTATGAATTAATATAGATTTGACCTGTTGATCGATATGAACTAAAGATTTGATGTTTTGATCTTTCGCCAGGAAATGTGCCGACTTCTCATCCAGTAAAACTTCAACCTGTTCAACTACAACCTTTCATACGCGATTGGCAAATTTCTATTCCTGTAAGTATGTCCAAAGAGCATTCCTCTTTAGTTACCTTTTGATAAACATTCTGGGCTTTACCACAAAAACTTAGACACTTGTTCAACGCGTGTTTAATGTCAGTTTTGTGTCAAACTCCTAGAAATGTCATGTTTAAAAGGTGTTTAGGCTAAACAACCGATAAACACGGTTTTGTGGTAATAAGGTATGTGGTGATTGAGCGAATTCAGGACCATACGCAAAGTACCCTTCCTTTCTGTTATTATAATATCTGTGCTTTCTGTAAAAATCTCACCGTGAAAACTTACTGTGCGTTTGCACTGGCAAAACATTCACAGCAAAACATGTTGAAATCTCTATTTGCTATCAATGTTCCATACAATTTTTGACAGGAACTAGAGACTTCAGCTTAGTTTGTGCGGTGAAGTGAGCTGTAATGTAATGTATGTAATGTAATGTAATGTAATGTATGTAATGTAATGGCAATGTATGTAATGGCATAACATTCACAGCAAAACATGTTGAAATCTCTATTTGCTATCAATGTTCCATACAATTTTTGACAGGAACTAGAGACTTCAGCTTAGTTTGTGCGGTGAAGTGAGCTGTAATGTCAATTTGAATGACTTCGCGTAAGTTTTCGCTGTCAGGTTTTTACAGAATAGACCGGCTTTATACAATAAAAAGAGAGAGAGGGCCAAAAGAAAGATGGATGGATTCTGTGAGGAGTGAGGAATGAATGAAAGAAAAGGAAGTGAATGATAGCGTGGCGGTTGACAGGGCACAATGGAAGAAGAAAACGTGTTGCGCCGACGCCACGCCAAGTACCTAACATAAGACAAGGGCAGGAAGATAAAGAGACATTTCACAAAAAAAAAAATGCGGTCAGGTTCAATATAAACAAAATAATAACGAAGATAAATGACATGGGCTGTAATTGTATTAAGGTTGATGCGCTAGGGTAGCCCGCGAAATTCAAATTTTCTTAGGTTTTTTCAATTTGCAGGTCAGTATCAGGTTGTATGTTGATCTAAATATTATTAGCGCTCGTAACAAATATGGATTTACAGAATTATAAACATTAGAATCAGCAATACAACTCTCTAAGTTCATGAAAGTGCCAAATGTTATGATTTCATGAAAAAGTCATTCAATACACTTCCCCCTTAAGTACGCTAAATTACGCTGCTGGTCCATTTGAGGAAGTGACAGAATTAGTGATTCGGTTAAGAAAACCGATTCGGAAAGACTTTTGGTTCTGCCAAAGATTATGGATTGTTTTGTCAAACTTAGGACGACAGAATAGAATATTAGCTTTTGCCTGCAGCTTCGCCCACGTGTGGGTCTGGAATCCACGTGTGCCTACATCTGTGCGAAATTTCATTGAAATCTGTTCAGCCGTTGAGGCGTGAAAAGATAACAGACAGACTGAGTTTACTTTCACATTTATATTATGAATAAGTATAAGTATATAAAAATGGATAAAACAGCTAAGTGTACAATACAATTTTGTTTTCAGATCATCGGGGAATGCTTGCTCGGTGTGTCTGGAGTGCATGCATTCATGTGCGACACTGATGTGGCACCCTCAGGGTATTTCACTGACTTTAATACACTGATTGTGAATCGCCTCGGAGACCTGCAGGGTTACGGAAGTGTAACTGTTACAGTCTACTGCGTTCCGTATTAGCTCCAAAGTCTGGATGACGAACCCTTCCTTTAGTTTCCCTTCGTCTATGGTCTAAAAAGAACCGTGTAAAATTTTTAAAGGGGAGACCCGAAAAAATCGTTCTACTGTTTTTATGATAAATCTATAAAATACTGGTTCACATAAGAATTCATAAAAAAGTGAATATAACTAAAATAATTAGTACTTTCCCTAATAATATTTTACACTTATTCTTAGGCTTTATTTTTATTCTGTAACTTTGCACGACGACAGTTTTGGAAATCATAATGTCTTAATCTAATTTTGAAAGATTCCTTTGTTGACATGAGCTTTAGTTTGGCCAGAAAACGTAAGCAACTGATTCTGGCTTGCCCTAACACTGTTAAGGCATTAGGATTGTTCAGCTGCATGTTTTAAAAGTAACAAATTATAATGTACACCGTCGACATCCATATCTATTCACAATATTTTTTGTAAACAAACTATTGTTTTAATTATATATTTTATTATTTCTCTCAATATATTTATTTGTAAAACTTGTACTTGTGATTTATTTATATCACGTTACATAGGTACCTACTTTAAGTGGGTGATAAACGTGCGTACTTAAAGTGCGCGGTCTTTAAGTTCGCGACCTTAATCGGCTCGCCGTCGGTGACACACTGAAGCTTGCTCAAAATTGAACTGTCTAAATGTCATATTGGCTCGCGGCTCGCGGTTCGCGGCGATGAAAGACGGACGAGTAAGCTCGCCGTGCCTTATGTACGCGGACTTGCTCGCACGTCTATCACCTGTTTTAAACTTGCTATATGCAAGTTGACTTACCTGCTTCAAAATATCCAATGGTCTCGATAAAAGATTGGTCCTAAATAAGAGCTAGTAAATTCATTTGAAGGACACTGGGCCGTCACTGCGGCCGTTAGTGGCGTCCACCGCTCTTCTTCAGCAAACCGCGTAGATTAACAGCCGCAGTGACGACTGTCATGAAAATGATGGCAGTTGCAAAGATTTAAATTGTTAAATTCGCCCTAACGCGTCAAAAGGTAGTCGCATTTCTGATTCGTTTTGACACCTCTGACACACAATGACTTAGTGAATAAACTTGTTTGTCAAGGAAACGCTATAAAATAATGTGTGAGCTCACTCTTCTCACTATGGACACTTGGACACTTTTTCTTGTGACAAATTATGGTGAGGGCAAATCATAAGTGGCAACTAAAGTCGCTGAGTGTGTACCAAGCATAACATGCGGCGACGCCAATACTGCCACTGGACCACTTCCTAAGCCGGCGCGCGGCGGCACGATTAGTATTAACAAGAGTTTAGTAATAATGAAATCGGGGGGCTAGCTTAACAGATGTGGCGGCAGCCTGCGGCAAACGAGATGACGAAACGTGCTGTGCTGACTCCATGGACATAGTAAGTACGCTGACTCTGACAGATTTAACACTTCGCGCTTGATTATTATATAGGGGGATGCGTCTGGGTAGCCCGCGAAATTCAATTTTTATTACGTTTTATCATTTGCAGGTCAGGTTGAAAATATAATTTAACGAACGTAATAAATATGGCTTTACCAGAATTATAATAATTAGAATCAGCAATAAAACTCTTCGTTAAAATTGACCTCAAATGTCATGATTTCATGAAATAGTCATTCTATAGGGTAATAGTAAAATTTTGTCTAGCCTCCGGGCCTAGCCGGGTAATAATGCGCTTTTAGCTTTCTGAGACAGAACATTTTCAACTTTACTCACGCATTTTCCTCGACTCTTTGTGCCATTATCATTACTACACACTGGGTCGGGAATTACTATAATATCGACAACGAATGGAAAATGAAACGATCACACACAAGATAGACTTTCATATATTTTTTCTTGAGTGACAGTTTTTTCAATTCCAAAATTTTCTTTTAAATAGAACCAAAGACAATTTGACAACAATGAACTTAGAGAGTTGTATTGATGATTTTTATGAATATAATTCTATGTATAAATATTAGAAACGGCCGGAATCATATTTAAGTAAATATAAAACCTGACACCGACTTGCAAATAAAAAATGTAAGGATATTTGAATTTCGCGGGCTACTCTGTTTTTGGTTTCCTAGGAAAGCATCACCTTCTGAGCAATTTTTTTTGTTATTCATAAATAAAACAGCAGCTCCACAAAACAGTTGCTGACTAGTGACTTGGTCCTAAACCTGGCAATGTCGGTCGGTGACATGGGATGGGATTATGTTTATCAGCCTCCGTTAAAAAGTTCAAAAGTTCAAAAAAGTTCCTTTTTTAGCAATTTATGAGGACTTATTAAAAAAACAAATGAAGGAACGGGAGTCGTTCCGACGGCGAATGAACGGGCGAGAAATTCAAGATTCTAAGCTTGACCGCAAAGACAGATTCATTGCCGTACCGTCAACCCTCAACAGTGCGAATTGCGAGTACCCAAGGGCGAGTTGGAATGCGAAACTCAGCCAGTTTCGCATTCCAACTCGCCCCGCCCTCGCTCGCAATTAAAGAATATCCACAAACTAAGTAGTACTGTTTAGTGACAAACTGACATCGCCACATGAGTGTGAATAGTGTGATGACATATTTATGGAGGGAGATAGAAGATATAGTAAAAAAATGAAACGTACATACATTTAATTTTCCAAATCGGATATTTAAATATCCTCCACTAATTTATTAGCATCAAAAACTAACAATTACTAATTATAATTATTATTACTAAGTCACCTCCTAGACGATTTACAAAAAATATAAACAAAAACTTATTAAGTAATCTGTGTGATACATTTTGTAGCAATTATGTATATTACTTTGGAAACTCTTTTGAGAATATTTAAGACCATAAATATACGAAGATTTAACTATAACTCCTTGAGAAACAGTAGGTACAGACGCCAGCACATCAAGCTACTACAATCTGTCAAATTTCTTTAATAGATTTTCAACTTTATCGCTAAAGCATTAAGGTTCAAGGTTGATTGGGAAAATCTGACAGTTTCGGGTAGCTTGACCTGCTGGCGTCTGTACATAAGTGCTCTTAAACCAAGCGACACGTTGCCATCGGCAGAGGCAACTGCGGCTGCCGACGAGTGTCGCGCGGGTCACGCCGTTGGCATCGTGCCGCTCGTGTATTTAAGAACTTAGGGGTTTATTTAAAAACGTTGCCTAAAGGTAGGTATGTAATGATTAGCGACTGTTTATCCATACGTTTGAACGTCAATTATAAGCAACGTTTATAAATAAACCCCTTAGTCCGAGGAAGTACTACCACCGTATACGCTATTTCTTCTTCTAAACATTGCTGTGAAGGTAGATTGCAAGGATCTTTTGAATGACATTGACAGAGGGCGTTGTTGTTGTTTTTTTTGTCTGATAATATATACTGGTAATCAGCTGTATCCGATTAGACTGAAAGCCGACCCCAACATAGAGTTGGGAAAAGGCTTGGCCACGCGCCTAAAGATCCTTGTAACGACATGACAGGCACATAAGACATTGACTTCGTCTCATATGGCAAGTCCGTTGGTGTAGATAATTTACAGCATGACCAGTTTAAGTGTGCAGTTCACGGTGGCGCTGCTTGTCAAGGAAAAATGCAAAAGCATGACAAATTCGGTACTTTAAGTTTTAGTTCTATGTTTTGCCGCCTGCATAGTTATGTTGGACGCGCTGTAATTTGAGTATAGTATGTGTAAGTCGAAATTTACCTACACAGTTAGGTGCTTCACACTAAAGTAAGCGTCTCATACGAATGTAGGCTTTATTTTTAATTACTTAAAGTTCATATTCGTACGAAACACTTTCTCATATTCGCGTATACGAATATGAACATTATCGCCATAAGAATATGACTCATATTTGTATGTTACACTACCTTGTTACTATCGAACTAATTCAAAGTCTACTTCTGTATTTTTCTTCGCATAAATTAGTCTTTAATATTCTCTGAGACAATTATCATGATTATTATTTCGTTGTAAAAAATGAACTTGTTTATCGTTCTCGTCTACGGATGAAATAAATTAAATAGATCTGATCTGAGTCTGTTTTTTGCTAATGTAATGCATTATTTTTAACAAAAACAAAGTCACAATTAATTTCCCAGACCACCAGAAACATGTTATAAAACAGTCGCTTTTTGTGTTTGTCTGTGTAACTGCTTAGTTCTTACTACGCAACGGATTTTGATACGGTTTTCACCATCATTTAAAGAATTGATTAATATTCCGAGAGATTTCAAATGTGTCAAAAAGTTAATATTTTTCGAATACTCGATGTTTTCGCCAGTCGTAAAAGACCGTGCGAAGAAAGCGAAACACAAAAAAAAACACTTTTTTAAAATCTTGCAACACTATTTCATCCGTAATCGAGTTTGTGTAACGGTTATTTTTAAACTTTATTATAATCGATTTGAAACGCTACGGTATCGATATCTCGTTGTATTCAATTTAATACGATTCGTTCTGTTTTCGTCTGGCTATTTCGTTGCTGGCTTGTTGAATGGCCTCCCAGAGCTTGGCTTCAGATAGGATCTGTCGGGACAGATCATCAATTGCACCTTCCGAGTCCAGGATAGAACCGAGAGTCTCATCGTCGACGTACTGAAATAGATATGAGAAGATATTTAATTTTGATATATTAATATCATTATAGGAGCTCGTGGATAAGTACTAACAGCCGCACGGATCGATTCGTCAGGTTAAGCTACGCTTGCCGGGGTCGGTCCACGGATGGGTGACCATCTTTACATATCGAGACTCCTCCGTACCTCGGACAGCACGTTAAGCCGTTGGTCCCGGCTGTCATTTGTGGATCTTTGACAGTCGTTACGGTTCGTCAGAAGCCCGAAATTCTGACAACCAGTCTTACCAAGGGGTTTACCCAGTTACTGGGTTGTGGAGGTCCGATAGGCAGTCGCTCCATGTAAAATACTGGTATTCAGCTGCATCCGGTTAGACTGGAAGCCGACCCCAACATAGTCGGGAAAAGGCTAGGCAGATGATGATGATATGATATTAATATCACTAGAAAGGGCCTACCAAGATGTTGACGAAGAATACATTTTGCACAGGGAATAGTGGCAAGCTGTGGGGGAGACCTTTGCCCAACAGTGGGAAAACACAGGTTGACAAAAAAGCGTTTTAGCGTTTTTCCATCCGGAATTTCTTAGTAGCCGGAGGCTATATAGCCCGGAGGTTGGATTTGTGGAGCTGGAGCAACGACGTTATACGGTTGAATGATGATAAGGAACTTATAGAGAGGTGGGCCAGCCAGCAGCGATGTGTATCTACTAGGCACCTCTGCCCATCCCTTCCGAGTTAATGAGTAATATGCTTGCAATAGGCTGCTAAGCTTGTATGTACCGTCAGACCAAATAAAAAACCAAGACAGAGCGCTATCAAGTGACGTGAGGCCGGTTTCGTAAGCATGTATATACCTAGAGAGGTGTAGTATGATTGTAAATGTGTGCGTGTGAGCGTGTATGCACAGAGCGTTGGTTTAGTTTTCGCATACTTCACTGTATTGTTCGCAGCGCTCTGTCTTGATTTTCAATTTGGTCTGTGATGTATAGTTAAAATATATAAGCCTGAAATCCCCAACCCCTCTTGAGCAAGCGCGGTAACTGGGTAATACGATACCCCTTGGTTAGACTGGTTGTCAGACTTTCGAGCTTCTGACGACTCGTAACGTCTGTCAAAGATCCACAAATGACAGCCAGGACCAACGGCTTAACGTGCTTTCCGAGCCACGGAGGAGTCTCGGTATGTAAAGATGCTCACCCATTCACGGGCAACCCCGGCAAGCGTAGCTTAACCTGATGGATCGACCCGTGCGGCTGTTATTACTTAGCCACGAGCTCCTCACGTATTACCTCACGTATTATGTAGGTGTATGTCAGTAAAATAAGTAATTTGGAATCAATGATACCTGTTTCTGCTTCATCAGCTCTAGACCTGGCATCCCGGGTGCTTGCTGGGACCTCTTGCGGCCACAGCCTGTAATTAATACAAAAGATATGTAAGTATCTACGTAGCCATCTTTAGATACATATAGCGCTACAAAGTCATTTTGGCGCGTGGCCAAAACCGGGGAAGGTGCAAGGTGCATCAAATGTGCAACATAATTACGTTAATTGATTCAGGTGTGACTGCGGAAATCACTACATATTATAAAACAAAGTCCTCCGCCGCATCTGTCTGTCTGTTCGCGATAAACTCAAAAACTACTGCACCCATTTTCATGCTGTATTCACCAATGGATAGAACGGTTGTCGAGGAAGATTTTAGTATATAATAACTGACATCGACGCGGGTGAAGCCGCGGGATTGTCCATTATAAAATACAATTGACGTAAATATATTTAGTAACCTATTTCTCTTAACTATTCCTCAAGAGTCATAAAAAACCCTGTAACTGCCACGCCGAGCTTTGGCGCGTCCAGCACTCGGCGTGGCAACACGTTGTTTTCGGTTTCGCGACTGGTCAATCGTCATGCTGAGGATGCCTCTTTGAGTGGTGACACGTGTCGATTTCTTATAGGGTTTTTTATGACTCTTGAGGAATAGTTAAGCGGAATAGGTTACTAAAATGGATTTTCAATGGGCCTATTAGTCTGATTGATTACATTAAATACGTACCCGTGAAAGCGTTGCAGAATGGCCGCTTCTTAGGAGACATGACCATTTCGTCTGACAGCCGACTATCGAAGTTACGCGGAATCTAGAAAATAAAATAAAATTATAGCGTTAGAATCCGCAAGGGTTAAAACGTTTTCGCATTCACAAAATGGAAAATAATCTGTATAAAAGGTAAATAAAATAATAATAAACCTAGCTGTGCCTATTACCTTTATCCCGATATTTCCACGGGATCGAGATTTACGCAGATGAAAAATAAAACTATTTAAAACAAATTCCACGCACATCTTGCAGCAATGGAATCAGGCCTGTAGGTACATATATATTTTTTTTTTGAGAGTGGGAAATCATCGAATGACTTCTCCCGCTCTGGGTGAAGCGGGAGGGCGTGTCAGACTTTTACTGACTAAAACGTGTTCCTTCAGTTGCCTGTTGCCAAGGGTCCCGGTATCCCTTACGGACTTTCCCGTAACCCTGGCAGGCATCGGTCCTAGCGGACCCCGTCAATTGTGCTGACATCTCTTTGAGGCGCGCGTGGAATACAACGCGTCGTCAAATCGGGCCTGGTCCTTAACGGCGAGCAATGGGTAGCTCGCCGTCCGCAAGCCCGCGACTACGGTGGCCGGGAGTCCCTCTGGGAGTCCCGGCCACCGTAGGCGCGGGCTGTCTAAAACCCACCCGTGTTCCTTCAGTTGCTTGTTGCCAAGGGCCCCGGTATCCCTTTCGGAGTTTCCCGCAGCCCTGGTAGGATTATGCCTATACCTGGGTCTATAACTGGCGAAATAAGTGTATTATCTCTCCGTTAGAGTAGACAAGCGTGTTGTTTTCTATGGTAAATGACGTAAATGTAATTAATTATATTAAATAAAGACTCACCGTGGCTGTATAGCAACATTCCAAGTACAACAGTGCGATCACGACGAACAGAGATACGCGGGAAACAGACATGGCGGCGAGGTTTGACAGCTTCTCAAAATGGCCGACCTGTTGACAAGGAAATAACATAAATTAGGAAGATACAGCAGAACAGGTGAGCAGTGATGGCCCAGCGGTAACATCCCCGACTTACGAGTCGTACGGCATGGGTTCAAACCCAGGCACGCGCTTTACATTGTACAAATATAATTTCATCATTTCATCATATATGTTCGAGCCATGGGGTCCGAGTGCCCACTTGGTTTTTTAAGACATCGCCAAACGCTTGGTCGTCTCTTCACGTGACCAGAGGGCTGGTCTATTTTTTGGCCAAAGAATCAGCATTGCCATACAACGTGGCAATGCTGCCAGCCTCTTGGGCACTTTTCCTGTTGACAGCGATGCAGACGAATTTTTTTATGCCCTTTGATAATTTAGTGTTAACTTGTATAATGTACATAATTAAGGTTTATAACTGAATAAAGACTTGATTATTTCATCACCACTGCTCTCCAAAACGGTGAAGGAAAACATCGTGAGGTAACCGATATGTCCTGGAACCAAAAATTCGAAGACTTGTGACATCTACCAACCCGCACTGGGCCCTCTCTCTCCTTCAGGGAATGAATTTACAAAAATCTTTCCATAAATAAAAATAACTCTCTACACGTCTCACTCAACGTAGATAGTTACTTTAGAATTCAAGCGTGATAATATGTTAAATTCATTCCAGAGTTCGAATTCACTACTTTAGTACGACGTCTGCAATAAAAAAATGGTATGTCTAAATAATAAACACGTTATATCTTCAAGTGGCTACGCCGCCCGTATCATTCATGTAGACATCAGCTACGCTGTAGCATCCACATAGACATCAGCTACGCCGTAGCATCCACGTAGACATCAGCTACGCCGCCCTATCGTAGCGGCTACGACAGGTCGATACCTCTTGTAGCCGCTCGTAACCGTAGAGGGTTCTTTGGCTTCGATTAGCCGATGAATCCCTTTGCTATATATTTGAGTAACATTCTTCGATAGTACTTCAACATCAAATTCATTTCTAGAGCAATGTTTAAACAATCGAGCCAATTTTGAATTTCGAACTTCATGCCGACGATGATAAAGTTCTAAATACAAAGACTGTTTAAAAAGCCGAGTAAAAGTAGTCAGTTTTGAATTAAGAACTTTACTGTGTTCTGAATAAAGTTCGGTTTTGAATGTGTATAATCACTACATATTATAAAACAAAGTCCTCCGCCACGTCTGTCTGTTTGTCCGTTCGTGATAAATTCTACTTTCTTAGCAAATAAACGATTATTTTATTTATTTTATTTTATTTTATTTTTATAAACTCAAAAACTACTGCACCGATTTTCATGCTGTTTTTACCAATGGATAGAGTGGTTCTCGAGGAAGGTTTTAGTATATAATAAATTAATAACCGACAACCACGCGGGCATCAGCTAGTACATTAATATTAATCCTAAATATCCATAACTAGCGACCCGCTCGTGTTTCACACGGTTTTAACGAATTGACAAAACATCGAGTATACTTTATACTTTACATAATTAATATGAACGTATTAAACACATGACCTTCCGCAATACATGATGGATAAATAAAAACGCATCAAAATCCGTTGCATAGTTTAGAAGAACAACGCGGTGACACGGACAGACATGAAAAACGACTTTTATTTATAACTAGCTTCCGCCCGCGGCTTCACCCGCGTGGTATATCGATAAAAAGTAGCCTATGCCCTTCCCCAGGATGCCATCTATCTCCTTGCCTAATTTTACCGAAATCCGTACAGTGGTTTAGGCGTGAAAAGGTAACAGACAGGCTGAGTTACTTTCGAATTTATAATAATATGTAGTATGAATTGGTATGGATAATAATAATAGTCCTCCAGACCGTATTTTCGGCCACGGCGGCCAATCTCAACGGAGACTAGCCTTCGGCGCGGGAGATATTATAGTGCACAAGTGTTTGCGCAGATACAAGTGCACTCTCTCTTCCCTCACTCTCATAGTCCGATGGGACGGCAATCCGACACGACCGGAGAGAGATCAGGCGCAGGACCAACGTCTTAACGTGCTTTCCGAGGCACGGGGGTATCACACCGCCAACTTCCAAACTCCGGGCTGTTACTGCGAAATTCCTAATGGAAAAATCCAATAACACTTTGCCCGACCCGGGAATCGAACCCAGGACCCCACGCTCTGCAGTCGCGCTTGCGACCACGAGACCAACGGGGCAGTCGGGGCGGGTATGATCAAAATCAAAATCAAAATATTTTATTTCACATAAACCTACATGGGCACTTATGAAACGTCAGAAGCTAGGTGCACGGTTCCAATTGGTCGTTTCCTATGGAGAAGAGCCGGCAAGAAACTCCATGGTTACTCTTTTAAAAATAATTGGCTTTTACAATACTTTCAAATTACAGTGTTGGTAGGCATGGGAGGACAATGTAGGCCTTTCAACAAGTAAGTACCAGGTACTTAACAAAAATAGAAGATGTTCAATAAATCTACAGTCCAATAAGCCTACAACGTTCTCACTCACATTCACAAATAGAAAATAATCTATTTCTATATATATGTATATATAATGTCTATATATATATATATAATCTATTATGGATAATATGTGTAGATAAAGAAATCTCGAAGTCGTAAAAATCGTGTGAAGGAGGGACCGGTCGCTAGTTAAAATATCAACGTACCTAAGTTCACAGTTTTTATAACATTATTCTTCCTTGTTCGCTCTAATTAGCGGAGCTGGGAACATTTATGGTAACGTCGTTAAAAAGAAATACTTAAAGTATGTATATTACCTAATAAGTTTCAGGGCCGGATTTAAGGCGGGGTATAACAGGGGCCATGGCCCCGGGCGTCTACAAAAAAAAGGCCTCCACATTTTTTTTTTTTAATAAAAATAAAAAGTCACATTCACGAGGAACGTTTTTTAATTTTCTTTTCATGTTTTGTGTTGATGGTCTTAAAAATGACACGTTTAACATACACACCAGGTATAATGTAAACATAGGGTTTGGGTCGAAGATATTATAGCTTTTCCTCAACTGCCGAGCACTAGACGGATGTCAAACATGTGTCATGCGTGCTAGTATTTTGTGAAGCTTCTCTAATAATATAGAAGCTGGGTTGTGGCGGTTTGAAATACCTGCCTGTTACATGTATACGTATTTTTTTTTTTTCATACCGAACAGCGAATCAATTTTTCGATGTCCAAAAAAAAAATCGGGGCCTCCACTTCTCGGTTGCCCCAGGCCTCCACGCCTTTAAATCCGGTCCTGCTAAATTTACATTACAGTCACTACCGAGTTGACGTCTAATAGAGAATTATGGAAGAAAGGGACATGTTGCACCGACCACAAAAATGATGGGATAAGGGCAGGAGAATGATGATGGTGAGTTAGATTACAGTCAGACTGCACTACAGTGGTAACACAACCAGCACCCTCTTCTTTCTCCAGAATTAGCTTACCCACTGACAGGTTATATGAGTTCATATACATTTTTTATTTTTTTTATTTGGACTGTACCTATAGTCAATTTTATTTTAATATTGTTTTTAATTTAATTTATTGATGACTCATTACAATGTTTTCTATATGAGTTGTATTGCAATATGTGGTTAGCTAGCGACCTCGACAATGGATAATTATTATTTTTGCCTGAGCAACCGGCAGCAGGTTCGTCATGCTCCCTTAGATGTCACTGCTTGCAGTAGCGTCGGGAGTCGGGTTGTCTCCTTCCCTCAAATATGGCGAGGGGGGTAATGGCTGATCTTTACGTTATGCTCGTGAACGGGTGCTGCTTGTGGTGGCTGGTCGTCTTGCTGATCTCGGTTTTGTTAATGTTATTAGTAATTCATTTTTATTAATTTACTTCGATGGTCCTAGTTTATCATTTATAACTTCCAGTTGCAACTATAAATAGCTATATGTATTTAGTTAATTTATGTTTATGTTTATATTTACTACTTATTTCTGCTTGAGTACATAAAGTTCTCGTTTTTTTTTTTATATCATTCTTTTTTTTTGGTTGGTATATTGGCGTGTGCTAGCTGACATATGGCTAATAATTAGATTTATGTTTTATGTTGCGTAATGTAAATGATTTTGCAAACTTTTGTATAGAATCATTTTTTTCTAACTGAACAGACAGCTGTGCTGCTGGGGAGTTTGTTGCGCCACTTCTTCTTCCCAGCTAAAGCACTAGGAAGTGGTGAAGGGTGGGCGTTTTGGGGGACTGTCTTATGTAATGTTGACGTTCGAAAAGTGCTGATTCTCAGCCTAGTTTGAATAAATGACTTTTTTTTTTTTTTTTTACCCATATTACGTAATACATATTGTGGCGCAGCCTGACTGAGTTGATGATTGAAATTTAAGTGGCTGTGACGACTTACCTTGGTGGTTGTGTTTCAAAAATCAAATCAAAATTGTATTTATTCGGACAACAAAAGATCCATAAATATTAGTAATACCTTAAAGCTAGTGTTAGTAGCAATAATAATAATACCTATAATTATTTGAGTTTGACGCATTCTGACTGCACAGAAGATGAACAAGTAAGGTACAAGTCTATCACTGGCAATCCTGCCCACAAAATGCCTCAAAATGGGAGAATAGAAATTCTCTGACACTGTTTTCAGAATACTAAATGATAAATGATTTTATTTCTGTAAGTAGGTTTGTACCAACACTTTTACGCGTCAATCACATTTTTAAAACTAGATGAGGTCGGCATTTCCTATCTGACTACTCTAAGAAGAAAGGCCGAAACAAACTCAGAGATCACAGTCTCTTTTAAAGTCCAGACATAATCTTGGTCAGATTATGAAGACCATGTAGATTGGTGTCTGAAATGGTCTTTTGAGGAAAGAACCACACAGATTGAGTGGACCTGTCCAGTCAGTGCACGCATTTGTCCGTAATCGTGCAGCTCAACTACGAATTTAAGGAGCTCAACGATTTGACGAACAATACCAAAGAAAGGACATTTGGTTAGGCCGCATAAATTACTCAAACTGCCAGACCATGATCATGATTAATGATGATGCTGTTGCTACTGGCCCGTGTTCTGGTTACAATCGAAGCAATTTTTTTTCGAATGATCGCATGGAAGCCTTCAGTTCGATTCTATGCAAACATTTCCGACGCACTACAGAAAAGGGGCAGGGGGTGATTGCCATACAACAAATAAAAAAAAAGATGCCACATTTTGTTGACACTAAGTTAAAGTTCCAAAAGTCAACTTGTCCCCAATTTTCCTCATAGCTTCAGGACAAATGAAGTAAAAAGTTACTTAGCGACTTGTAAATATATAATTGGTCCACCTTAATTGTTACTAAACAAATTAGTAAGTGTATTTAGGGAGTTTGCGAGTTACTAATTGAGTTTGTGAACGATAGTTAATCTAAGTTTTTTTTTGTCTATGTCCTAGAGGCTACATGGTGTATCTAAACCTCCGTTTCTGAGAGCCTGATTAAATAAATAAAAAAAAACGTTTATTTGCAGTAAAAATGATGTAAAGAAAAATACAAGAATATAAGGCAATAGGCCCCTTTTTTAGTGTGGGAAATCATCAAATGACTTCTCCCGCTCTGGGTGGAGTGGAAGGGCGTGTCAGACTTTTACTGACTAAAACCCACCCCTTCTATTCAGTTGCCTGTTGCCAGGGTCCCGGTATCCTTTTCGGACTTTCCCGCAACCCTGGCAGGAGGCAATAGGCCCCTACATGGGAATTTAACATAACTGGCAAAATAAGGGTGCACCTATATCTAATCCTTCGGGGAATATAGGCGTGTCCTGTCAGCTGCACGTTACAGGAACTGATGGACGCTGTACGAGTCTGGATAAATCTGTGTAGTTCTTTCTACAAAAGACCATTTCTAACACTAATTAATCTACATGTTCCACACATGATCTGACCGAGATTTTGTTTGGACTTTAAAAGAGCCAATCTTTCTTCTCAGAATAGTCGGGTATGAAAACTAGTTTTAAAACATTTATTTTTGAAAAACCTACTTCTAGAAATAAAACCATTTATCAGCATTTATCATTGGCCTCGACTATCTAGTCAATCTGCCTAGCCTTTTCCCAACTATGTTGGGGTCGGCTTCCAGTCTAACCGGATGCAGCTGAATACCAGTATTTTACATGGAGCGACTGCCTATCTGACCTCCACAACCCAGTAACTGGGTAATACGATACCCCTTGGTTAGACTGGTTGTCAGACTTTCGTGCTTCTGACGACTCGTAACGACTGTCAAAGATCCACAAATGACAGCCGGGACCAACGGCTTAACGTGCTTTCTGAGGCACGGAGGAGTCTCGATATGTGAAAATGGTCACCCATCCACGGACCAACCCCAGCAAGCGTAGCTTAACCTGATGGATCGACCCGAGCGGCTGTTATTACTTAGCCACGACCTCTAGCTCACGAGGCCTCGGCTATCTAGTATTATCAAATATTAGAGCACTTGAAACTTCTTGAAACATAAAAACCGACTTGAAAACGTACATAATAATGATGGTGATATCACAGAGTTCCAAATATATAATCATAATCATAAATCTTTATATATCTCAACATCATAATATATTTTAAATATCCTCCTTAACTTATAATTTAACTGTTATGCTTTTCAATTTAAAATGGAAACCACAAGATTTTCCACTTCTAACGCCCCGCGGCGTCGTCTGCGTTCCTGCTGTGTTTATAGACTATTTCAGTTTACACAGACTGACTGAAAGTGTATAAAATACATAACTACATGTATCATTCTTTAAAAATCATGCCGACTGGGAGCTTTACTGGCATGCGACGCGTAAAACAATAGTTATATAAAAACAATATATTACGGAATTATTCCTCCCGTGGGATATTTTCCGACATCCACGCGGCCGAAACCGCGTGATAAAGCCAGTAATATTATAAATGTGAAAGTTTGGATGCTTATTAATCAATCACGTAAAAACGGCTGAACGGATTTGGATGAAATGTGATCGTTTATAACCTCGATCAACACAAAGGATACTTTATTTTTACCGACTTCAAAAAAGGAGGAGGTACTACGTTCGGATGATTGTTTTTTTTTTTTTTTATGTATATTCACTGATTACTCCGCCGTTTGTGAACCGATTTTAAAAATTATTTTTTAGTTCGAAAGGCAAGTGAAGTGAAGTGGTTCGAAGTGGCAAAAAAACTAAAATTAAAAAGCAAAGACACCGACTTCCGAAATTAAAGTTATTTTTTTCACTTTTTATTTAGTGTTTTTTTTGAAGTCGGTTGTTTTTTTATCATATAATTTTTATTTATTTTATCGGGCGAAGCCGTGGGCAAACGCTAGTGTTTTATACCTATTTACTAAACAAGGTTAGTTCAACAAATAACAACAAGGGCACGATTGCCACTTATTATTATTACATTACGCCCCCGAATTATTAGAGGGTGTGATGATAATCGCGAGTTTACTATTATTATCATAATAAAATAAATGAAATTAATTTGTCGGCGTTCGTGTTACTCAGTAACTGGGTTATGGAGGTCCGATAGACAGTCGCTCCACGTTAAGTACAGCCGGTCTATTCTGTAACCATCTCACCGTGAAAACTTAGGTGAAGTGAGCGTGGAGTGAGCTGTCATTGTCATCGATACCTACTGATGCTAAGGCAGTGACAGTTCACTTGAAGCTCACTTCACCTAAATGTTCACGGTGAGATGGTTACAGAATAGCAATGCTGTTATTCAGTTGCTTCTGGTTAATTTGACATTTCAAGTGATTGTTGTTTGTTTTTTTTTTTTTTGTACCTGTCAAATTAGTCTACGAGATTAAAAAAACCGGCCAAGTGCGAGTCGGACTTGCGCACGAAGGGTTCCGTACAATGATCTATAAAAACGGCCAAAAAAAACACGTTTGTTGTATGGGAGCCCCCTTAAATATGTATTTTATTCCGCTTTTTTTAGTATTTTTCGGTTCATGGGATACAGCCTGGTGACAGACGGACAGACAGACAGCGGAGTCTTAGTATTAGGGTCCCGTTTTACCTTTTGGGTACGGAACCCTAAAAACAAACTATAGAAGTCGACCCCAACATAGTTGGGAATAGGCTAGGCAAGTGATGACTCCTGTGTATTCTCGTGTCGTGGAAGCATGAAAAAAGCTAAAATATTAAGCTTTGAAGTACTATAAAATATTTTGTCAGAGTCAAGTGTGTCCCCCTGCCAGCTAAATGGTTCTTTTGGGGTATGTATAACGAAAGTAAAAGGAAAATTTTCACAGCTAAGTAGGCTCTACAAGTTAACGAGTAAAAATGCAGTTGCAAAAATATGTTTAAGAAATCGGTTTTTCATCTACAATGTTAAGTTTGTTCTTGGCATAAATTCATCCCAACTACGGAACCCTTCATTGTGCGTGGTCCGCCCCGCACTTGGCCGGTTTTCAATTTATGTTCACTAAAACTTAACAACGTAAGTCTTCTCGATCGCTAATGTAGTCTTAGTATGTTCAACTATTATTTTTCAATCTAGGGCTGGTGTACTTTTAATTTGCAAACCTCATTGCTGTTGACAATTCATAATGAAGACTGTGTCGTTCTCAAGACGGGGAACGTGGGTAAACTTGCGCCGTGCGTTCACTGGCATTTTATAGAATACTAGCTGACCCAACCTAAGACATTGTTCTGTCCATCCTTACTAATATTATAAATTCGAAAGTCTGTCTGTCTGTCGGTCTGTCTGTCTGTCTGTATGTTACCTTTTCACGCCTAAACCACTGAACAGATTTCGATAAAATTTGGCAAGGGGATAGATGGTATCCCGGGGAAGGACATAGGGTACTTCTTATCGTAATACCACGCGGGCGAAGCCGCGGGCGGAAGCTAGTATTTCAAAAAATCTGCCGATTTTATCCTGAACTTTCCACGACCATATAATTTAATTCAAAATAACAATAAAAAACAGCGTGTTTTTATAAAAAAAACAGTAAAAAAAATAGCGCATATCCATTGTCTGGGGTCGTACTGCGTTATCGTCTTGTGTTCATCCAAAAATAGCACAGATTTTTCTATGGGACATCCGATTTTCCCGAATATTAACATTTTCCGAGAAACTTTAGCTATTTTTCTTTCCATCATCATCATCTGCCGAGCCTTTTCCCAACTATGTTCCAGTCTAATCGGATGCAGCTGAATACATGGAGAGACTGCCTATCTGACCTCCACAACCCAGGTACTGGGTAACACGGTACCCCTTGATAAGACTGGTTGTCAGACTTTCGGGCTTCTGACGACCCGTAACAACTGTTAAAGATCTACAAATGACAGCCGGGACCAACGGCTTAACGTGCTTTCCGAGGCACGGAGGGGTCTCGGTATGTAACGATGGTCACCCATCCACGGACCAACCGCGGCAAGCGTAGCTTAACCTGATCGATCGATCCGTACGGCTGTTATTACTTAGCCACAAGCCCCTCTCTAACCGGATTCAGCTGAATACCAGTGTTTTACATGGACCCGTTACTAATAGACTCCTATTTTACTTTCCATTCAAATCTAATTCGGACTATTAAGAACATTTTAAAATAAAAGATACCCATATAAGTTTAGTCGTTCTCTAGTGATGCGCTCTCTAGGGGTGTACTATTAAGAACATTTTAAAATAAAAGATACCCATATAAGTTTAGTCGTTCTCTAGTGATGCGCTCTCTAGGGGTGTACTATTAAGAACATTTTAAAATAAAAGATACCCATATAAGTTTAGTCGTTCTCTAGTGATGCGCTCTCTAGGGGTGTACTATTAAGAACATTTTAAAATAAAAGATACCCATATAAGTTTAGTCGTTCTCTAGTGATGCGCTCTCTAGGGGTGTACTAAAGGCACAGGGTTGGAACCCTGTGCCTTTAGTACACCCACATATCGCGAGTGATTTTAAAGTCCTATGCAATATGGGGGAGGGGAGCCTATTGCCATCAACCGGCACAAAGAAAAGCGACACGGGTGAAGTATAAAGTCTTTGTATTTAACACTTTGCTTAAGAAACTTCAACTTTGTCTCGAGTTATTGTTTAACAATATTATAACCAGTCTGTCGACTCGTTAGGCTCAGTAGTAAGGACTTAGTAGGTAAGTACAAGCTAAATCCATACTTTCTAGGGTTCTGTGAGTGCCAAACGGAACTCTATTACTAAGGCTCTGCTATCAGTCCGTCCGTCTGTCTGTCAGCGGGCTGTATTTCATGAACAGGGTCATACATTACAATAGGTAGACAGTTGAAATGTTCACAGATTGTGTATTGCTATTGCCGCTTTAACAACAAATACTAATAAATAATTTGTAACTTTATTTTATTTTAATAACTAGCTGATGCCCGCGGCTTCGCCCGCGTTGATGTCGGTTATTATATACTAGAAACTTCCTCGGGAACCACTCTATCCATTGGTGAAAACAGCTTGAAAATCGGTGCAGTAGTTTTTGAGTTTATCGCGAACAGGACGACAGACAGACGCGGCGGAGGACTTTGTTTTATAATATTATGTAAGGAAGGAGGTCCACATACAAGAAACGTTTGTTTTTCGGCGTATTTTGCCCTAGAAATTTTCTACCAGTCAACCTTCTGGGTGATGCAGAGTACAGAGTGCAGAGTGCTTTGGGTGTGGGTGAGGTGCAATAACGAGTGAGAAATTCCCTTTAAAAGTAGGCTAGTAAGTAGAAACAGCGACAGCGATGCGTTGGGAAATACAACCTTATTGACAGTTTTGTAAAAGGGGAAGAAAATTAACAAGCAACGTTTTAAAACACTTTATCTCAGAGACAAGAACAGCTGTCAGTAATTGATAGTTTTTCATTTACTGCAACGCGGTGGAGAGGTCATTGAACGATATTATGAAGACAGTACTATCGCTTGCAAAATCAGCCTATATTGTTCCCACTGCTGGGACTCCTTCTCTGTGAGAGGGGGTGGGCAGTCCACCACGCGGGCACAGTGCGGTTTGGTGGATGTAACAAATGACTTATTATAATATATTTTTTTTTGGCTTTATTTAGATTTACATCACTAAGAGAAAACAGTAATTATAAATTATTTTTTAATCAATCACAAAAAATGGGTAAACGTATTTAGATAAATTGCACGCATTTAAATGTCTGGGACTAACACGTAGAATGCTTTTTATCCGGGTACATGGAGTAATTTCCATAAACGATTATCATTAGGAGTGCTCTACGCAATTAGGGTGCAGATTCAGGTTTCAAACCCTTTTTAAGATACATGAAAGCCAGTCAGATTACAAATAATTGAAAAATAGGAAGCGTTGAAAAAAACGGTGAAAAAAATTGGAAAAAGTTTTGCGTTTTTTGCTCTGACGTCATCCAAAGGATGTGTACGTGACAATACGTTTGATTTAATTTGATAAAAACAATATAAAATATTATAATATATAAATATTTTTTGGCCAAAGAGTCAGCATTGACATACAACGTGGCAATGCTGCCAGCCTTTAGGGCACTTTTTCTGTTGACAGCGATGCGGATGATTTTTATGATGCCCTATGATTATTTTCCCTCGATTTATATACTTGTAAATATTATTATTATTATTTTAATTCTATAAGTTTTTCAAATTATGTAAACACAATATGTCTTATAAAAATAAGAGCAGTGAAAAAATAAATTAAAAAAAAACAAAAGATTATTTATTAAAACAAGTCAAACTTTAACGTTTGTTTTAATCTTCATCATTCCATAACTGGGAAGTTATCTCTTCAACTGAACAATTACAAAAAATATATGTTAAGTTAACTCCACTCAACATATTTTAATAAAGAGAATAAATATTTTCTCTCTTTAAAAATATTTTTTAATTAAAAAATATATTTTCTATTTTAAAAATATCTTAAGTCAATCCAACCCACAAAACATATTTTAATTTCTAAAATAAATATTTTCTTTATCTAAAAAAATAATTATTTTAAAATAAATATTAAATAAATATCTTCTATAAAGGCTATGGGTCGTTATGGTTAGTAATGGGATGGGTTCTGGACTCACCTGATGACGAGTGGCTTCTGAGTGCAGCGTAGGGCGAGAACCAAGGCTTATATACAGCTGGACTGTAGGGGCGGGCGGGAACAGTGGCGGCTGTGGAGTCGCTGTGTCCAGTAAAATTAAAAAAAATATTTTTGTTGAAAAATATTTATAGTGCTTTATCTTTTCAGATTTATTTTTCTGTAAAGACTTAGTATCGGTTCAATTGTTAATTAAATAAAATTAGTTATTATTTAGTTAGGCACAAAGATATATCTATTTTTGTTAAAAACAAATTACATTTTTAATTATGGTGCTTCTTATATGCATGTCGATGGCATCTCTAATTGACTTGGCCCAGAATTTGACATTAAGTTTGGGGTCTTCAGTTACGTCCTGAATTATGATTATTTCACTCAGTTACTATAATATTACGTAACAGACACATAACATAACTTCCCGCATGTAATTCCCGAAGAAGGATTAGGCAGAGGTGTACCTATAATACACTCACGCCCACATTACGCCAGCTCAGAGGTGTACCTACAGTACACCCACATTACGCGACACAAATCCAGACTCCGGGCTGATATTGAAAATTCCTGTTGGAATAAATTACCCAATAATACTTTGCCCGACGTGGGAATCGAACCCAGCACCTCATGGTCAGCTGTAGCGCGTGTGACTTCTAGACCCACGAAGCAGACATATACTAGCTGCGCCACGCGGTTTCACCCGCGTAAGTCTCGATCCCGTGGGAATATCGGGATAAAAAGTATCCTATTCCAGGTCATAGTCTCCCCCCTTTTTTTTTTTAGGATGGGAGTCGTCAAATGACTCCTCCCGCTCTGGGCGGAGCGGAAGGGCGTATCAGAGTTTTACTGACTAAAAACCCACTCGTGTTCCTTCAGTTGCCTGTTGCCAAGGTCCCGGTAAGACTTTCGGACTTTCCCGCAACTCTAGCAGGCATCGATAGCGGAACCCGCCAATTGTGCTGGCATCTCTTTGAGGCGCGCGTGGAACACGACGCACCATCGACCCGGACCTGGTCCTTATCGCACGGCGAGCTATCCATTACTCGCCGTCCGCAAGCCCGCGTCTACGGTGGCCGGGAATCCGTCTGGGATTCCCGACTCCCAGAGCATTGTCTACCCATGTGCCAAATTTCATCCAAATCCGTTCAGCCGCTTTAGCGTGAAAGCGTAACAAACAAACAAACCCACTTTCGCTTTTATAATATTAGTTAGGATTATTATTCTACGATTTACTCACGTGTGGATTAATTCACTTTCACATGAAAAGTCTTTCTGTCTACTAGGTATGAAGGAGAGTCTTGAGCACATCACGCTAAGAGATCGGTTCCCAAAACAATGGCCTATTCTTAGTTTACATGATTTCTTTGGAAATTATGAATACAATAGTGTTTTAAGTTATATTTAGCCTAATGAAAACACACAATATGCCTGTGTGATTGTTTAAAAACTAATGTTTCTGTGGAATGCTTTGTTTGGCGAACAATACTTTAGTTATTCACATTTAATTACCCGAATACGGCGGAGAGGAGTTGTTGGTACTTTTTTGAAGTGAAAACTTCTTTATGCGCGTTGAGCACTTTTTCGGTGAACAAAAATCACGGAACTCGCGTCATCGTCACGCTTAAAGTGATTTGTTTTTTTTAAGCGCCATCTACCGTCTACCGTTTGAATTACGTTGAGGTTACGCATTGTTGCTTAGTTTACACTTATATCGGCAGTCTCCAAAGACTGCCCCGCATGTTTTTTTTAAATTTTTTTTTTCCATGTTAACACATTATATTTTATGGAATTAATAACTAACAAAAAAAAAACAATATATTTTTATATACAATCTAACACTAAAATTATATACAAAACGAAATAAAAAGTATTATAGAAAGTAGGGCTCATAGGGCGTCAAAAAATTCTTCCGCATCGCTGTCAGTGGGAAAAGTGCCCAAAAGGCTGGCAGCATTGCCACGTTGGATGGCAATGCTGATTCTTTGACCTAGAAATTGACCAGCCCTCTGGTCACGTGAAGAGTCGACCAACCGCTTGGCGATGTCCCGAAATACTCGATGAGCACTCGGACCCCACGGCCCTAGTGTTTCAACCCCAAACGGCTCAAAAATATAGCTACCAATAAGGTTGTTATATTTGCGCCGTTTGAGGTTTTCTGCACCTGCAGCAGCCGCCCCAGCACAGCCCGCCGTGCTAGGAAGATGGGATGGCGCGAGGGTGTCGACACAGGTTGCATCCCACACCAAAGGCCTACCCAACTTCCAAGGCATTATGGTCATTCCGTCTGGTCTCTTCCCATCGTCGCGTACCAAGCCATTGGGTTCTAAAACAGCTGGCACCCCGGCGGTGACAAGAGCCCGACGGATGATGTCATTAATGCTTGCGTGCCGTGCCAACCGGCCGGCGCTCTTGCTGCAGGAAAGGCCATGGTGTCCGAGGCGGTCGACTGCTTCACCGCACTGACAGCGATGTGGGGCCCCACAAGGAGCGCCCAAACGCAGACTTATAGCGAGCCGGAAAGTGGTATCACCCAGCATAGTGCCTATGTTGGGTGACGGTAGCGCCTGAAGCCAGAGGCCCGACTCCCATTCCCCCACAGCCAGTAGGCGGGCACGCTCAGCAGTATTGGTGGACGTATTAATGAGGTTATTCCGTACCAACCTGCAGAGCGGCTCATCCCACTGTCTCTGGGAGAACGGGTTCTCGGGCTTGTCCGTACCCGGACAGGCCACTTTCCAGGCGTTCATTGCATCAGTCAAACACGGCACTTCAAAGTCAACCTGAGAAGCAGTTAAGATTCTTGTGGTTAACTTTTCGGTGCTGTGGACCGAGGACAGGAACGCCGGTAAGCTTACACTGGAAATTTTGCGGACGCCGAGCCCACCGAAGCGAATGGGTAGTGTAGCTTGCAGCCACGCACGGTCGTCCAATGCCACATTTATGATTGATGTTAGAGTGCTCCGAATGATTTGATCAATTTTGTCTAAAAGGTGTGGCTTTTTCCATAAAGGTGAAGAGCGGAGAAAATACATAAAATTTGGACCGAAACAGCAGTATCTGATGAGGGTGAATGCCGAATGTAGGTTAATTTTAGAAAGTCTATCCGAAATGTCATTGAAATGTTTAATTTTTTCATCAATGAAAGGTGAGAAACTGTCTTCTAAAATTGGGGAACCTAGGAGGTGCAGTGAACTTTTTTCCAAAACTTTTATATCTGGGGCTATTGAGTTAAATTTCTGAATAGTCAATTGTCTGTCAGTATTGTCACAAGGGTAAATTTCGCATTTTGAGTAGTTGAGGTCAAGGCCAATGGATTGGAACTGCTGCTTAAGGAATTGGAGATCTTTTAGGACAGTATCTACGTCACCTCCTAGAGTCCCATCATCTAAATACCATACATTAAATTTTGAATTTAGTTGTTGTATTATGGGGTGAATAGCTAAACTGAAAATGACCGGCCCGAGGGGATCACCTTGTTGGCATCCGACTGCAGATTCCAAAACGTTGTCTTTATAGAGTAATTTTGATGGGTGCCTATAGCACTGCCACAAAAAGCCAAAAATATCCGGTAACACCTTTTTTGCTTCGGCCAACAGAGTGTCCCTGTTAACGGAGTTGAAGGCGTTCTTGACGTCAACCTTGAGGATGACCTCACCTTTACCGGAGTTTAAAAAACTGGAAAGGGCATGTACGGCAGCCTCGCAGCCCCCTTTGGATCCAAAACCAAGCTGTAGGGGCTGGAACTTGGTTTTTAAAATATCTCCATATAGTCTGCAGCATATTTTGGCTGCCGTACGCCTGTAGGTACACCCAACGGCGATGGGACGGATGCCGCCGTCCTTCTTGCGCAGGGCACACAAATTGGCTCCGTACAAGACATCGACGACGGCATCATTCACGCCGCCGTTGAGCATCAGGTTAATTAGAGCTGCAAGCTCCTTCAAAAGTGACTCACCGGCTTCCCCGGCGCCTGAACTCATTAAGTCTTTTAAATGCTGAGGAGTCAGGCCGTCGAGGCCGCCAGCGGAGCCACTTCGGAAGGAGCTCACGGCAGCAATCAGCTGGGGGGCGGTAACGCTAAGAGGCGTTAAATCCAGATTAGGAGGGAGAGGGGGGTCGGGGAAGGTGAGACCATCGGCAGGCGCTGGATGTTTACTCTCCAGGGCTGAAAGAGTTTCTGGAGAGTAGGGCGCCACCACATCGCTACTGAACAGTAGCCTGGCCGCTCCCCTGATGTCACCTTCGCTTAGTTTAGATTCTACAAGTGAACATATCCCTCTACGTGAAGGGTTATTGGAAACGGGTAATTTTGGGTCTAAAATGAGGGTCGAGTTGTTGCAATTATCTTTAATTTGATTCGTTAAGCTTTTTTTGGTCACCAAATTTTTTTGCACATGCAGAATCCTATAAGGGAAGGTGAGTAATTGCTCCCAGGCACATTGTGAGTTCTCCTGGGTCGCAAGACGGACGCATCGCGCCAAACTCAGTGCAACAGACCGTCTCGCGCCCCGGGGAACTCTCTTTAAAACTGGGGTAGAATTTTTTAATTTTGTTAATGTTTTCCACAAAGTTTGATCCGGAGGTGTTGGGAAAACAATTTTTTTAAATTGTTTTCTTTTCTGTTTGACAGTCATTCTTCCTGAAGTAAGAAATTGTTTATGACGTAAAATAAATCTGCTTCTTCTATAACAAAATCAATTAATCTTTTGTTCGGCGTAAATATCGAAGCCACGCTCAGTTGCGCTATGCAACATCTTGACCAACAAGGTTCTTAAATAAAATACGAGTATATTTGAGAAAGGAGTAACCAAACATAACTATTTCTTCATAAACGAATTTTAATAATTGATTAAATAACTTTATTTCTAAAATATTTTATAAATAAAATATCATTTTATAAATAAAGTGTTTTTATTTGTTAAGGGCGCACCCAATCACAAATTGCTGAGCATGATCCTCTGTTATGCCGAAAATACTGCAGCATTAATTTTGAAATAAATATATGTTAAAGTTGAGGATTAATGCTAGGTCTTATGTGTGGCGAAAACACGATTACATAAAATGTTCTCGATAGAAAAAAAATCCAAAGTTACCTCTGCACAGAAGTATAAACCGCTGGTATTCAAAAAATACTTCAAATTAGATCATGCAACTTTGCATGATAACTGAACTAACTATAAAGCAGGTCTTATGTGTGTCATCTTTTTTAAATTATCATTATTTTCACCGTAAAAACCAATTACCTAAACTTTTCGACGCTCTAGAGCCGCTAGCGCCCCACTCCGTCTCATTCTCACTCAGGTCGCGAGTCGTCTGGTGCGAGCGGGATAAAACAGAAGTAGGGTGCGCACTAAGACTACAATTAGGTATTTTCTAAAACCAACATAGAATATTTTGTTTACAAACATTGTTTTTTTTTCAGGAATATTTTTAGTGTTAACCGTCTCCACATCCTTCCTTGTCCTACTTCGGACCTCCCATTGTTATAACGCAGCATTTCCCACTTCCACCAAACTGCTATTTTTGTATAGGTACCCTAGTAATATCAATAGCTGGAATAAATGATAATCAAATGCAGTGAGGCTACTTATCATAAAGATCGTAAAACAAGCGTTGTGGGCGAAATAACAACAGCATCACGCCCGTATTTCCTGAAAGGGTCTTCAGAATTGTATACAGGGTTATTGGTAAAACACCAAGAACCTCTTAAGGAGTCATTGTACTCATCATTATGAACAACTTTTACTATGGGAACAAATATGAAATCGCGAAAAAAAAACAGCTGTTCATTTTGACGAGTTATACGAACATAAATACTCTACAAATAGTACTCTAAAAATATTATTTCAGTGGTTTCAAGTTCCATAATTTTGTCTCTTTTATTTGGGTGCAGTATAAAATAAAAAATCCAGATATGATTTCTAGAATAATGTCAGTTGTAGGTACTGGTAAGGTATCTGTGTTACTTGCTAGTTTAAATACTTTAAATTGTAATCTGTGGAGAACGTAGTGGGTAGCATAATTGTTTATAATGTAATGCTTATGATTTTATGACTATTTCTTATTGTGCTACTGTTTGTTTTTCCTTAAATAAATAAATAAATGTACGGAACAGCTCACTCCAGACTCCTTAAGAGGTTGTTGGTGTTTTACTAATAACCGTGTATAGTACATCCACAATTGGCCTGTTATGTTTAAGTCCCATGTAATAGGGGGTCAGCCTATTGTCATCAATCTGGCACAAATCCAGACTCCAGGCTGCTTTATTGAGAAATTTCAGATAGAAAAATCCAGTACTTAACCCTTTGCCCGACCTGGGAATCCCAAGGACCTCAAGTTCATCAGTAGCTCTTGCGACCACTAGACTAACGAGGCAGACCGCTAAGTACTAAGTATAAGCATAATCAGCCTATAATGTTTCTATTATTGAAACGTGGGCCATGCACAACGTGGGCCGAAGGCGAAGGGGGTCAAGAGATCAAGAAGGCAGGCAATATATATATGTATGTTATATGGCGCTGTAATCTGATAAATCTCTAATCAAAATCTCTCGGGCAAAGTGATAGTGGGATTCGAATCCAGGACCCCTAGCTCAGCAGTAGCGCTAAACTGGGCAGTACAAATGAGATAAATAAATATAATCATAAGCGTTCTCTGACTAGGCTAAATAAAATAAAATTCATAAAATAAAATAAAATTTCTTGACCCATATGTATAAATACAAAACCAATACACATATTTGACAATTTTGTGTCGCAATTTTAAATAAAGTTAATTTAATGACGAAATATCCTTATCACCACATAGTGTAAAACAAAGTCGCTTCCCGCTGTCTGTCTGTCCCTATTTAAGGTTTGATCTTTAAAACTACGCAACGGATTTTGATGCGGTTTTTTTAATAGATCTAGTGATTCAAGAGGAATGTTTTAGTATATAATAACCGACATCCACGCGGGCGAAGCCGCGGGCATCAGCTAGTAAAAGATAAAATATCAATTAATGTTGGTAAAGGCACACAGCAAAATAAAAAATAATTAAATAGGACAATGAATTAAAGGAGCTCGATTGGATTGGATGGATTATTGGAGGAGCTCGTGTCTAAGTAATAACAGCCGTACCGGGTCGATCCATCAGGTTAAGCTACGCTTGCCAGTGTGGGTCGGTGGATGGGTGACCATCTTTACATACCGAGACTCCTCCGTGCCTCGGAAAGCACATTAAGCCGTTGGTCCCGGCTGTCATTCGTGGATCTTTGACAGTCGTTACGGGTCGTCAGAAGCCCGAAAGTCTGACAACCAGTCTTACCAAGGGGTATCGTGTTACCCAGTTACTGGGTTGTGGAGGTCAGATAGGCAGTCGCTCCATGTAAAATACTGGTACTCAGCTGCATCCGGTTAGACTGGAAGCCGACCCCAACATAGTTGGGAAAAAGGCTAGGCAGATTGATTGAATAAATTAAATTAATGAATTAATTAATGCTATGCTTATGAGTACAATTAGGAACAAGTAGCGAACAAAGTCGCTTGCATAGCTTATGGATATCAAATGATTCAAAACTGTTTTCGATCAATGAAGCTACTTACTCGTAGTAAGCATAGTTATGAAGGTCACTTAACAAAATTCACGAGACAGTTTGATAAATCAAATTTACTTAGTTCTCGTCAAAAAAATCGATCAAATACAATAAAGGACAAATGAAACGTAAAATTATTAGTTTACGTTTGACCTATGATGAGATGAATGTGTTATTTATTATGTTAACATATTCGTAAATAGAAGATCGATCAAGGTTAAGCAATGCTTGCCGACACATAGATTCATTACATACCGAGACCCCTCACTGCCTCAGCAAGCACACTAAGCCGTTGGTCCCGGCTGTCATTCGTAGATCTTCGACAGTCGTTACGGGTAGGAAGCCTGGAAGTCCTGACAACCAGTGTTTTCAAGGGGTATCTTGTTACCCAGCACCAGCAACCGGGTTGTTGAGGTCAGACAGCCGGTTAGACTGGAAGCCGACCCCAACATAGTTAGTAAAAGGCTCTGACGCTGATGATGATGATTCATAACGATAACTAACACAGAAGTTATCGGTGACATATTGATGGAGTTGGCACGGTTGATATTATCTTGGGAACAATATGCCATCGTCAGAACGATACTCCAGTACAGCGCATCCAACTTATCTGTGTAGCCGGCAAAACACAGAACTAAAACTTAATGTAACGAATTTGTCATGCTGTTGCATTTTTTCTTGACAACCAGCGCCACCGTGAACTGCACACTTAAACTGGTCATGCTACAGGCAAGCACATCAATAATGGTGATAATTTGACACTGACAGCGTTCACAGCGCCTTTATGTCGTAGCAGTAGCGATTTTATGAGTACCGTGCTAAAGTAGCCCACCGGTATCGGGTACAGGGTCCAAGCTTCCAGCGGTCAGGGCTCCAGAGAGATGAACCCAACGATACGCGCCGTGTCCGTACCACTTTCCTAACGAGAGCCTCCTCAGGTGTTGGTCGAGGCTCTTGGCTAATATGCCATTTGCCGTCACGACTATCACATCCCACATGTTGACAACCTCGCGAAGCAAGCTTGCCGGGCTAGCCAGCTGTGAGGTTCTCATCATGCGCGACCGCTACATCAACAATCATTGCGCTTCATCTGTAAGTACCTGACTTGCCTTTGCCCTAGACAAAGTGACATTCTATCAGCGATAACGATGATGGAAAAGGTAAAAGTGTAAAGGACTGACATAAGCTATCGAAAAGCTTAAGTCAATCCTGTTGAAATTCGTTGTAGAAATAAGAAACGCTTTCGAAGCGATTGTCACTTGATCGGAGGCAGTTGTGCAAACGCTTTAACTATAACTACTATTTTTCTAACGGAGTTTCAAAATAAAGAAGTAGGTAAAAACAAACTAAAGACAGTCAAATCGTTTGTCCGTGAGTTCACGTTTTAAACTGCTATCTCTGTAACTTGTTAGTTTTAATAGTTCTGTTTGTTCAAGAGTTCTCTTTGAAATTAACATTTTGTTAGGAACTATCGTGATGACTCAGTGGTTAAGCTAGCCTCTCATGGCTCATGCACGAGGATGTGGATTCAATTCCAGGCAAGTACCGATAAGACCTTTTCGACTTGGACGTTACTGGCAACATCGGTGAAGGAGAACATCGCGGAAAAACCCATCAGCCTTCAAAGCAAGAGTGAAAAGACATCTTCTAGGCATGCTCGTTCCATCATAGTCTTCATCCATCACTTTCCATCATGCGAGACCGAGGTCAATATAGGCCCTTAATACAATTTAAAAAATTAAAGCTTGTAAAAACTACGCACCCGACGTCTGAAGAACATCAACAATAAGGTCAGTGTACGTTAGTCTTTATCTATCTAACTAATATTATAAACGCGAAAGTTTTTATGGATGGATGGATTGATGGATGTTTGTTACTCTTTCACGTAAAAACTACTGAATGGATTTGGATGAAATTTGGCAAACAGATAGCTTATAACCTGGATTAACACATAGGATACTTTTTATCTCGATATTCCCACGGGGTCGAGACTTACGCGGGTGAAACCGCGGGGCGCAGCTTGTAACAAATAATAAATTTACACTTAAATACTAGGAAACAAAGTCGCTTTTCGTGTCTGTCTGGGTGCGCTTAATTCTTCTTAACTAAACAATGGATTTTGATGCGCTGTTGACCATCATTTAGAGAGTTTAACCGGAGGGTTTATAGCATAAGCATAATCAGCCTATAATTGTCCCACTGCTGGTCACAGGCCTCCTCTCGCTGAGAGACGCGGGCCGAGCGCGAGTTGGTAGATGTCACATGTCTTCGATTTTTTTTTGTTCCAGGACATGCCGATTTCCTCACGATATTTTCCTTCACCGTTTTGAGCGCAGTGGTGATGAAAAATAATTCACTCAAAGTAAAGCGCGTGCCTGGGTTCGAACCCACGACTTACAACTCGGTCGGGCGGGACAGTTACCACTGGGCCACCACCGCTCAGGTTTATAAGTGCTCGTACAATAAATTAATATCTTAACTAAGAATGTTAAGAAATACATCACACTCGCATTACACAACATTTTATTTAAAGAATACCTTTATAAAAAAATCTTGTGGGCGTATTCAAGCCATACTTTGAACTTCAACCTGTAATCTGAAGAGGGGCTGTCAGAACTCGAAGAAGCCTTAATAATATAATAAACGAGCAAAATATAATACTATAGAGAGTTTTGAAAAGTCGTATCATGTTGCGGACGGAATTGCGTATCGTTTATTTCTGTGATTGGAAAGAAGAATTGGGTTTTTAGGGTCCGCTGTCCGTCCGTCCGTGTGGTCTGTCACAGGGCTGTATCTTTAGAACAATTTTGACAGATTGTGTAGGTACTACTATGGCCGATTGGCCATTAATAACAACAGATCATAAAAATACAATTTTAAAGGGATTTCCCATACAAGAAAAATATTTTTATTTAATTATTGCGGCGTTTTTTAAATTAACAAATAAGTTCAAAAATAATAGAAAAGAAGAAATAATAGATTTCTGTATGACTAAATAACCTAAATAGATACCAGTATCTTGTCACAAAAGTAATGCCAGATGTACTTAGACAATTACTTTACAAATGATCACATATTGCTTTAGCACCTCTCAAACTTTTTTTTTAGGTATTCAAAGAAATAGTTTTTATATTGAATGGGGGTACGGAACCGTTCGTGTGCCAGTCCGACTCACACTTGGCCGCTTATTTGTTATAAGTGGTTGATAAGTAGTAGCGGTTTGATTCCCGTGTCCATCCACAACACCATTTACACCCCGTTTTTCCACTCGTGGGCGGCTGCTGATAATCCGCGTCAGATGTAGATATAGCTTACTAGCTGCGCCCCGCGGTTTTAACCGCATAAGTCTCGATCCCGTGGGAATATAGGGATAAAAAAATTCAAGTAATAAAAACTAAAACCCAACTACGACTTAAAAGGTATAAACAAGACATCACAGACAGACAAATTAAAAATCCGGAGTCACACGTGTTAGGCCATAAATCGAACAGATTACGTGTGACTCCGGATTTTTTTTTTTAATCTTTTGGTGTTATAATATATATATTTTTGAAATGTGCTCATTTGATACCCAACATGGTACGATTAAACCATTTTTTTTTTAAGTTCCTCACTATATGTCCTCTAGAGGGCGCCAGTTTTAATTTAATGTGACTCCACATAGACTATAACCAGCGGACAATCACGACGCTTCTAACGATACCTCATTTGTCAAATTGTGATAAGTGGTTTGGAAGATAGGAGGGAACAGATGAACATACATACATACAGTCGTAGTCGGGTAAAAAGTATCCTAATGTCCTATTACAGGGCATGGTCAGGTCTACCCATGTGCCAAAATTAATCCAAATCCGTTTAACCGGTTTATTTATTTATTTATTTAGCACGAAAGCGTAACAAAATTAAAACTCACTTTCACATTTATAATATTAGTTAGGACTAGCTTCCGCCCGCGGCTTCGCCTCCGTGGTATGGCGATAAAAATTACCCTATGTCCTTCACTGGGATGTTGTTCAAGCCAAATATTCAAATAACCCGCCGCCGGCGACGCAGACACTACGCAAGCGCGCCGCGACCAACGCGAGCGCCACCATCACTAGTGAGAAGATAGCGACACACCGCGCGACTGAGCACAATACTTTTTTCAATGGCGCGTTGCTCTGTAATCTACATTTTCTTCGAAAGTAACTAAACTGTATATGTAACAATATAATTAATAATTAACTGCATATTGCAAATTTTATTTGGAAGAACACTATCTCAAACAGATGTCATCTATGTCCTCGCCAAATTTTGTCGAAATCCGTTCAGTGGTTTAGGCGTAAAAAGGTAACATACAGACAGACAGACAGTTACTTTCGAATTTATAATATTAGTATGGAGTATGGTATACAGGCTGTAAGGGTAAACAGTCTTGTCATTCAAACCACGGGTAGTCGACTTAAATATTAAAATAAATGACCGAACACAACAAAAAAAAAACGTCATTTTCATTATAAGATTTTAAAAAGTTTCTATCCGACACCGTCCTCTCTAGCGAAACAGCTGACTGACTGAGGGAGGGGTCGCGCTCGCGGCCGGTCAAGTCACATCCCGCACCCCCCGCCCGTGTTGAGACGCAAGTTCGTTGCCCTAGTGCATAGGACAACGATATTGCGTCTCTTCTGGTAAAACGTAGAATTAAAAAAAAGAAAAAACAAGTTGTAATTTTCCATTCATTTTACGTTCTATAAATGAAACCAAACCACTGGTTTCAAGGATAACGGTGTTTACCCTAACACCCTGTATAATATCGTCTTGTTTATGTTTCAGATTCAAATATAAACTTGTACCTGTGTACAGACACACATCGCAGGTTATCTAGCGTTGCATTGAAATGGAAAACATTGAAGTGTTTATTTAAATTTTCAATCCAAGCTTGTGTCTGGAAACAGAATAAAACATTGATGACGTTTCTGTTATACTGAGTTTGAAGTCTTCAGATTCTTCCATATTGTTTCATGTTTGCATTTCAGTCCTCATATTGTTTCATGTGTGTTCTATCTAGGTATATAAAAAAACGGTATATAAAAGAACGGCTGGACCGATTTAGATATTTTTTGTTTTAGAATGGTCGTAAGTCCGAATTCGATTTTTTATGGAGAGGAATTTACAGGAAAATTTTCGAAACTGGGAAATGCTTAACGTCCTTTTGCCATGGGATTTATTAATGTTTGGAGCAGTCTGTCGGACCAGCTTGATAGTTTTTGCCCGCGGCTTCGCCCGTGGACGTTAGAAAGGAAGCCCAATGGGAACGTACTATCGGGATAAAAAGTCCTATATCCTCATAAAGTAGTAGTAGTAGTAGCCTTAGTAGTCGGTTAGGTTAGTTTGTAAGTTTTTTCACTAACATAGTTTCTAAGTCTCTGTTACTAATACTATATGGATTGTATGTTTTTTATGTGTGATCCGCAATAAATGAATTATATAAAGGTTATGATGAACAGATTTCTATGAAATATGCCAATATTCATCTAAATGCGTGCAGCCGTTAAGGCGTAAAAAGTCGGATTATGGGTTTTGCCAATCATTGACTAAACTATCCTTACATATTATAAAACAAAGTCCTCCTCCGCGTCTGTCTGTCGTCCTGTTCGCGGTAAACTCGAAAACTACTGCACCGATTTTCATGCTGTTTTCACCAATGGATAGAGTGGTTCTCGAGGAAGGTTTAAGTATATAATAACCGACATCCACAGGGGCGACGCCGCGAGCATAAGATAGTGTATTATAAAAATTTAAAAAATGCTGTTCGTCAGCGCACCACTTGAGAACGGCTGGACCAATTTCGATATCTTTTGTTTTAAAATGGTCGTAATAGTCCGAATTCAGTCATTAGATACACGAAATTTAATTTACTGTCGAACTGTCGTCTCCCCCTTGTTTAATAATACTGCACCATAATGTAGGTACATATTTTATTATACAAGACACGAGATTAATATTCTTATAATCACATAAATATTTTCTTTTCTCAGTTGATTAAAAACGTCTTTAGCAGTAACCGCTGAGTTTTCTAGTTATTCTAATAGACTTCTTTGCTGATGTGAAAGAAAAGAGAGAATTTTAATAATTTAGCTCTAAGTTATAACATAATATAACATCACGGCTATCTTTCCCGAAGGGTTAGGCAGAGCTGTACCCCACATTTCGCCAGTTGTGTTTTATTCCCATCAACTGGATACAAATCCGGACTCCAGGCTGCTACTGAGAAATTCCAGATGGAAAAACCCAATCACACTTTGCCCGACCCGGGAATCGAACCCAAGACGTGCTCAGCAGTAGCGCGATACTTATCGTTTTCTATCGACGCAAACATAAAGGCTCGTAAATACTGGCGCGACTTCTCGTGGGACGCGACTTTTAATAAAACAATTTCTGAGAAACTTCATGGCAGTACTGGTGGAGTCGCGTCAGTATGTAAGAGCCTTAATACGATGTGTCGTTGTCCGCTTTTGTGGATGCCCTAGAATCAGACTATAGCAATCATTGCTCCGCTACGATCTTGTAGCCAACATCAGCTCCGCTACACTTGTAGCACCAACACGCTACGTTTTCGTAGCAGACAGTTTCTATGCTACGCTTTCATAGCAAATACCGGCTCCGCTACGCTTTTGTAGAAGGCTGTCTGCTACACGCTACGGTTTGTAGTACAAGAGTGCGGCTACGTACGCTACGAAGTTTCGTAGCAAGCAGACCGCTACATGATATGAGTTGTAAAATGTCGATCTATTAGACATTATTTTGGTATTTTTCTTTCTTTTTTAATTATTTTATGTATTGTATATTAATATTTACTAAACAGATCACATTATGGTATGCTCTGAAATTGTGTAAATAAAAAGTAAACTACAGAAGAATTTGAGAAGTGAACTTTATTTTGGAAAATATCAATTTCTTAATTTTCAAAGTTATAAAAAATAGGTTTATCCTTTATCATAACGAAATAACCTAATTTTTTTCGCCTTTTATTTCTATTTACACTAGAGTGGGGCGGCTATTTTAACCAATTCTATTATAAATAGAATTGCATGATAAAGCTGGACGAACGTGGCTGTGAGCTCGACAATGTTCATTATAACTTGGTAGTTTTAAGCTCTGGCCACACAGACGCTACTCTTGCGCAGGACGCGGGACACGACTGCGCACGTCGATTGTTTTAATGACAGAAAGTCACGCGACTTTTCGCTCCAGTTGGATACAATTTAGCTGATACAATCGACGCGAACAAATTGTGCCCTCTTCCTGCGCGGGATTCGCCTCATTCATTTACTGAAGTAAACTGACCGGCTGTAGCTGTTAATTTGAATATTGAAATAGACATATTCATTGTAATAGCGATCGTTAAGTTAGTTTTATCGATTTATTTTAAGTGTAAAATCTTTTAAATATATATATTTTACAAAGTGACAGCTAACACCTGTCTGATTACTTTATACAGTCCTCTCACAGTTATTTAACCTCTGACACGAGCACCCTAAAAGCAACCTTATAGAAAATGCAATTAAGATCAATGTAGAGTGATTAGAAGAAGTTTATGAGTTATTTTACCTCTTTGCATCACTGTCAAAGTATAGTGATCTTTATTCCACTTGCAATAAGGTTGCTGTTGGATTGCTGCTTGGGTTACTGTCAGCGGTAATCTGTTAAAGGGCTGTACAGTAAAACTATTTTCTTAATGCCCCTCGACAAACTTAAACTATAAAACAAACGTGCTACCAGGATGAAAAGTATGCGATATGTCGTACTCGTAATCCAAGTTCGAGTTGTACCCGTGTGCTCCAGCTTTTCCAGTGAAAATATGTCGAGATCGCGAGGGTAACCTGAAGGAGAACTACCGCGACTCAGGCGGACACATATCGTTCCACAACCTGAACTACAGCTGCAACAACGGCGCAAGCGGTGAGAGCGCCGAGCCCATCGAACGCCGCACTAAATCCGTTCGACCGTATATATCCAAATCCGGTCGGCCATTCCGTTTGTTATGTTTATAGTGTAAGTTTGCCGAGGGACATTAAGAAAATTATTGTACTGTACCACGGTACAAGGATCTATTGGCGTGTGGCCGAAATTGGAACTAACGTCGCCCACTTATTTCGTCAATACAATTTCTGTATCAATTTCACGAATGTTTACAAATATTGCCCCCAGTCAATATCATTCAAGCGCTACAAGATCCAGCACTCTAGGTAGTTGTTTGTTTATGGATTATCAATCATAGAGCTTATCCTCGTCTGTCTCATACTGGGCATTAATCAGGCTGGTGAGAGACTTCCTGTCAGTCATCACTGGTTCCTTCAATATTTTCTGTTGTCTGTGGTGATGGAGGCTTGTCTCCGAGTTTTCGCTGTCCGGGTCTATGATCACGCGTTCTATTGTTACTTTTATGTTGTTCATAAGCTTGGATTTCTCTGTAACAAGTTAATTATAAATGTTATTATTATGACTTATTCCTCGGCTTAGATATACGAGCATCGTTGCGCTATGCCGGTACGTTCCCGCGGGATATTGCCCGACATCCACGCGGGTGAAGCCGCGGGCAAAATTTAGCTAGTGCTATATGAAAGGAACTCTTGTGCTAAATTGCCCAGCGGTTTACAGAACCTATAGGTTGGCGTTGTCTGTCAGTGAATGAATGAGCTTAAGATTTTTATTCAGTAGACGATTCGATTAGGTTTTAAGCTATCGGGAAACTATTACTATTAACTATTTAGAAACGGGTAACCGGTACTGAAAACAGGTAACGGGTAATCGGGTAACTATTTAGAAACTATTTAAGCTATCGGCAAACTATTTAGAGTAACTATTTAGAAACGGGTAACGGGTACTGGAAACGGGTAACGGGTAATCGGGTACATATTTAGAAACTATTTAGAGATTAGGTTATAAGCTATCGACTCCAGCAGGATTCCTATCAACTTACCTGTCAAACAGTTAGTAGGACACGGGCATATACTTGACACATCAGGGCTAGTGATGCGAATATTTGCGAACGAATGTTTCATTACAATATTTTCCTTGTCACAGCCGCATTTGCCGCACGAACCCTTGCGTTTCACCACCTCTTTTGTGGAATATATCCCTGGAAAAGTGTTTAAAGTGTGTTCCAAAAGTGTGTTATGAAAATGTAAAGAAAGGATCAGAAAACATAACTGTGGATGTCAAGTTCTAGTTCCACTTACAATTAATTGATTTGTATATAATCCTCCGTGCGTCGGAAAGCACGTTAAAAGTCGTTGGTCGCGGCTGTCATTTGTAGATCTTTGACAGTCGTTACGGGTCGTCAGAAGCCCGAAAGTCTAAAAACCAGTCTTACCAAGGGTATCGTATTACCCAGTTACTGGGTTGTCGCTCCATCTAAAATACTGGTATTCAGCTGCATCCGGTTAGACTGGAAGCCGAGCCCAAAATATTTGGGAAAAGGCTAGGCAGATGATAATGTTCTGATTACTTTAAATCCGAAATTCTAATTCTAGACAAGATGATTTTTCAATTATAATTTAGTGATGTTATTCAAACATAAGGATAAACAACCTGTGTGTGTATTTTGAGCTTTAAAACTCGATTAACATTTTGAACATTACCTTGTTCTCCTTTAGAAAAAACTATAGGAATATCTATGCCTCCTGCCCCAACAACGTTCCTTCTTTTCTTGCCTGGCATCCCTTCTCGTTCTGTTCTCTTCCTACCTTCCCTTTCAGGTCTCCTCTTGCCTGGTATCCCTGGCGTGATAGAGGCGATAGCCTTCTTAATAGAGGCACCTATGCTCTTCCTCTCACTCTCTCTGTCAGGCGGTGATAGAAGGGAACAGATGCATTCATCAACAGGGCCTGTCCCTTCTTTCATCTTTCTCGCCGACTCTTCATCGAGTTTCTTAATTTCAGTATAATTCATTGTGTCCTTTTTTCGTTCAGTGATTCAAGTAATTTTTTATTTTGGTTTTCGCTGTTGGAATAAATGTATACTCCATTTGAAATAAGATGAGTCATTTAAATAAACCTTTTTAAAAGTCCGTTTAACCGATTTTGACTTCTATTGCGTTGATGGTATGACAAATGGCAGCTGCAGCAGACAGTTGGTATGTAACCTTTTTTGCTTTTAATGCCATCCTTATGCCTACGTATAGAAGTCAAAATCGGTTGAACGGACTGTAAAAAGGTTTGTTTAAATGTCTAATCTTATTTCAAATGGAGTATAGTTGAAATGAAGTATTAGTGGTTCAGGTAAATCCAAAGCGGAAGCGACCAAATAGCGCATATACAAAAAAACATGCGCGGCAGTCTTTGGGGACTGCCGATAGAAGTGAAAACTAAGCAACAATGCGTAACCTCAACGTAATTCAAACGGTAGACGGTAGATGGCGCTAAAAACATTTCTTGAAGCGTGACGGTGACGATGACACGAGTTCGATGATGTTTGTTCACCCAAAAAGTGCTCGAAGTGCCTAAAGAAGTTTTCACTTTAAAAAAAAAAATGCGTTCGTAGACATGACAGACACTAGTCTGAGCTCTGCAGTTCTGCACCCAATTGCGTAAAACACGATAAATCACAATCTGTTTCATGTTGACAGTTCAACAAAACTCATTGCGTTATTTACGTTGTGAGGAGATCATTCACCGTCCTTACATTTTTGGGCTAAATTATGAAAGTGCCAAATAAAAAAAATCCGTTAACACATATTATTTTCCACATTTTTCACTATAGGACCAAACATGTAAGGCAAAAAAAAATGAAGAGAAAAACGTACTCTTTCCGAATATAGCTTTTTTCGTTTGGCCCAAAAATGTATGAACAGTGAATGATCTCCTTTAATTAGACTCTGTATATCTTTTCGATTAGCTTTACTTAAATACTTACTTTTTGTCCGAAACAGTACCTACTTAGGTACTAACATTATGTTATGTAAAATTGTTAATAATTAATTCATATTCATAGTGTTTAATCTTTCTATTTGAAATGAAGCTTGTGTATTGAGGTGACCGCAATGATCATTTTATACTGCTTCTCTGCTTTTGAGTTCCTTACCATGTTTGTTACCTGCAATTAAAATTACTTATTAATTGCCTAAGATTCCCCCAACTATTATTTATGTTGGGGTCGGCTTCCAGTTTAACTGGATGCACGCCAGATGCATGAATACCAGTATTTTACATGGAGTGACTGCCTATCTGACCTCTACAACACTTTTACTAAGCACAGTTTGTCCACTCTGGAATGACGCGCCCGACTACCGCATTTTACGTACACGGCATCGCGGCTTGTACGTAAAATGCGGAAGGGGGGTACACGATACCGCTTGGCAAGACTGGTGGTCAGACCTTTAGGCTTAATGATTACCCGTAACGACTGTCATAGATCTACGAATGACAGCCGGGACTTAATGTGCTTTCCAAAGAGACAGAGGGGACTCGGTTTTTGGTAGTGGATGCGTGGTGATCCATTATACAGACCGACCATTGCAACCGTAGCAACCTTGATCGTCCCGCGCGGCTGTTATTGCTTAGCCACGAACCCTACAAAATACATGCAATGATGCGTTATATGACAACACTTTAACATGTGCCCTGGACGGTCTCCCACCTCGAGTCATAATAATAATGTTGACATGACCGATTTTCACATCTTGTCTATAAATGAGAAGATAAAAAAGATATAAATACCTAAATTACAATAAAGACGTTACAAATTTCGTTGGAAACTTAAAAATTTTAGGTACTGAATCATTTGGCTATTTTTGTTATTGCATAATTTTTCGTGGTTTTTCTGAATGAATCTGATGTTTATGGATATAATAATTGTGACAGTTCTCTGTCAAAATTTTACCACACGAAAAAGTTTTGATGAAAACGATTTAATAAGGAGGCAATAACTGGTTTTTGGAGGTCAGATAGGTAGTCGCTCCATGTAAAATACTGGTATTCAGCTGCATCCGGTTAGACTGGAACCCGACCTCAACGTAGTTGAGAAGAAGCTCGTAGATGATGACGATTGTAGGTATAGACAGTACTATAAAGCATAACTGAAATGCTTACAACTGGTTGCGGGTTAGTCCTGCCAGCGGTGCGGGTTAGTCCTGCCAGCGTTGCGGGTTAGTCCTGCCAGTGTTGCGGGTTAGTCCTGCCAGCGTTGCGGGTTAGTCCTGCCAGGGTTGCGGGTTAGTCCTGCCAGCGTTGGGGGTTAGTCCAAAAGGGATACCGGGACTTTTACAACAGGCAACTGAAGGAACACGGGTGGGTTTTAGTCAGTAAAAGTCTGACACGCCCTTCCGCTCCACCCAGAGCGGGAGAAGTCATTGGATGATATTCCACCCTCAAAAAAAAAAGAGGCATACATCCCGACTCCGGGCTACCTACTACTGAGAATTATTCTATTGTTAATAGAATAATACACTATATGCCGCGGAAAGCGAACACATAACAAACTTATTTATAAATAATCCTTTTTTCGATTCCCACGGAATGAAAAGTCTTACCTAATCATAGGTATACTGAGATAATCAGCCTATTATGTTCCCACTGCTGGGACTCGGGCCTCTCGAGGGAGTGGGCCGTAATCTACCACGCGGGCCCAGTGCGTGTTGGTAAATGTCACATGTCTTCAAATCTGTGGTTCATGTACAAGCCAGTCTCCTCAAAATGTTTTCCTTTACCTTTTTCAGAACAGTGATGAATTAATATATTGCTCAAAGCAAGGGACATGCCCGCTAGCACCCCAATCCCCTTCGTTTTGAAGAGGTAATTGCTTTATTTATGTTTGGAAATTTCGTCAGCTCGACAACGTAGATAGCGGAATGGAAATAAAAAAATAAAAATTATAAAACTAAAACCCAACTACGATAATCCAGGTCAATCAAACCAGGCATAACAGACAGACAAATTAAAATTCCGGAGTCACACGTGTTAGGGCATAAATCGAACAGATTACGTGTGACTCCGATTTTTATATACGACGCTTCCAACGATACCTCATTTGTCAAATTGTGATGAGTCGTATAAAAGATATGAGGGAAAAGATGAACATACATACATACCGGTCAAAATCATAACCCTCCTTTTTGCTACGCCGTAGTCGGGCAAAAATGAAGGGGCTACTGCCTCGAGGTTACAACTCGAAATCACCGATCGATTCAACATTATACCTAAGCTAAAACTGTACTGTACTTTAACTTGATTGCTATACTAATAGTGCAAGTAAAGTGCTGCAGACTATTTAGCGAATATCAAGTTAATGTAGAAGTGTTGTTCCCCATCGCAGTCGCCATAAAGCTCTTAGCGTTATAGGAAAATTTATTTTTATGATATTGATGTTGAAATAGATGGTAAAATACAATAGACGTACATAGATGTATTGGGACCTATGAAATTGGCGTTTTTTGTCACTAATAGAGAACCTCGTCACTTCTATAATTTAAAATATTCATGAATTGCTTGGTATTATATCGAATAATGACCATCATAGACAACTACCAATAGTAAAAAAACCTTATTAGGTACTTATAGTTTTCTTAACTTAAAAAATACCTTAAAAATTACTCCTCATTTTGTTAGCAGAAATGACCACTATTTTTTTTTTAACTTATTTTTGTCGCTTAATCTGAGGGGCATATGTTCTCTTAGTTTTAAAACAGTAGTGCATAAAAGTTTTAAAACAGTAGTGTTCATGGTTGTTATATATAAATTAATAAAACGTTAGTACCTATGAAAAATATCTTTTAAATTCCCCATACAAAACACCAATTTCATAGGTAAACCTTAAAATATTTAATAACCTTTTTCGCTTGACTATTCTTCAAGAGTCATATAAACCCTGTAAGAAATCAACACGTTTCACTTCCAAGAATAGTCAAGCGGAATAGGTTAATAAATATATCTACGGCTCATCATCATCTGCCTAGCCTTTTCCCAACTATGTTGGGGTCGGCTTCCAGTCTAAGCGGATGCAGCTGAGTACCAGTATTTTACATGGAGCGACTGCCTATCTGACCTCCACAACCCAGTAACTGGGTAATACGATACCCCTTGGTTAGACTGGTTGTCAGACTTTCGTGCTTCTGACGACTCGTAACGACTGTCAAAGATCCACAAATGACAGCCGGGACCAACGGCTTAACGTGCTTTCCGAGGCACGGAGGAGTCTCGATATGTGAAAATGGTCACCCATCCACGGACCAACCCCGGCAAGCGTAGCTTAACCTGATGTATCGACCCGAGCGGCTGTTATTACTTAGCCACGAGCTCCTCTTATATCTACGTCTATTGTATTTTAAAATGGATTTCCGCAAAGTCATGCCTGATTCAATTAAGTATCTCAAATAGATGGTAATAAGTAACACTTCACCGCTAGTGTATCATTTTTGCACACGCATCCGTAGGTACTATCAGCGTCGGTCTGGAACCCAAAAAACTACCGGGATTTTGTGAGGTTCGTAATAAAATAATAATTATCTCACTAATCACGGCTTTGCTCTAAAGAAAATGAAGGGAAAATGGACCGGACCGGACCACGGAGGGACCGGCCCACCGGGAAAAGTCCCGGTATGCCCCCCTGGGGCCAGACCGACACTGGGTACTATACTTCAAGGACGGATCCAGGATTTATTTCTGGGGAGGGGGGGGGGGGGGGGGGGGGGGGCACATGGGCCAGACTGTCAGTGACAAGAAGAGTCTCCCATAATATCTTGTATTGGACCCTGTTTTTGGTATTCATTCTTTTTCAATGTCATATGAATAACTCCAGTTATTTTAGCACCCCGTCTCGAATAGAATAGATTTTCTTTTGATCTTTTATACAGAATTAAGAGGTACTTTATCGACATCGGTAGTAGTACAGTACCTAGCTATAGGATTTTGATGATTCTTTTTTTGTTTGGTAGGTCAGCTTCAAGGGCGGTCCCATATGAATTTTATAAGTTAATAAAATTTATATGGGACCGCCGGAGGAGCAGTGGTGGCCCAGTGGTAACGGCCGCGACTTACGAGTTGTAGGTCGTAGGTTCGAACCCCGACAGGCGCTTTACTTTGTGTAAATAATTTCATCACCACTGCTCTCAAAACGGTGAAGGAAAACATCGTGAGGAAACCGGCATGTCTTAGAACCAAAAATTCGAAGACATGTGACATCTACCAACCCGCACTGGGCCCGCCTGGTGGATTACGGCCCACTCCCTCTCATAGAGAGGAGGCCTGTGTCCCAGCAGTGGGAACATTATAGGCTGATTATGTATGTATTATGTATATGGGACCGCCTGCTTGCGTAGTTTTTGAGTTAGCTTTAATAAATACGTATTTTTCTCACTTAGTCTATGTAGACGATATCTTATTTGACTCCGTCACTGTTATTTACATAGCAGGTAGTGTTATTCGAATTTGTGTGAGGTACAACAACTAAACCACAACTAAAAAGTGAAAAATAAAAACTTTTTACAACAAAAAAAACAACCGACTTCCAAAAAAAACACAAAAAACGTGCAAAATTCTTCCTTTCATTTCGGAAGTCGGTGGCAAAAAACGAAAATTGAAAAGCAAAGACTTCGGAAATTACTCTGCGATCCCTGTATCGTCTGAGGAACTTTTTACCCGCTAAGACGAAAGCTATGCTTGTGCAGACTTTAATTTTCCCTGTCATCGACTATGGTGACGTGTGCTACTTTGACTTGAATGCAGTTTTGCTGGATAAGCTTGACCGACTACTCAACAACTGTATCAGGTTCATATTCAACCTTAGGAAATATGACCACGTGTCGAGCTATAGGTCTGAGCTCAAATGGATGTCCATTCGCCAAAGAAGAAGTTGCGTGCTTTGACCACGCTTTACTCCGTTCTCAACTCTCCTACTCCTCCTTCTTATCTTGTTTCTCACTTCCAATATCTGTGTTCTTCACACACTAAGACCCTGCGTTCTTCTAACAATCTTCTCCTACTCTGTCCTTCTCATACTTCTGACTTTGTTCATTCTTCTTTTCATATTCAGTCCATTCTTCTTTGGAATGCGCTTCCTCTTGATATCAGGACGGCCACCAGTCGTTATGCATTTAAGCGGAAATTGCGGAGTTTTTTCTCAAAATAAATAGAGTAGAGTCATGTCATCACCTCTCATCCTTGAATTTGTATGTTATATATATATATTATAGTATTTATTATAGTAAATATATGTGTAAGTATATGTATCATATGTTTATAGCTTATTTATGTACTGTACTGCTTTATCTATAATGCAATATGATATATTATTATTATTTTTTTCTCTTCGTTCCTCTCAATTAGAGCACCTGCCATCTAATCTCTTCACCACCCTTGGTTGACTGGTAGAGAATGCCTCAGGCATTAAGTCCGCCTTTGTACCTTTTTTAGTGCGAAAAGTTTAAATAAATAAATAACGTTATTTTTCACTTTTTTAGTGTTTTTTTTGGAAGTCGCTTGTTTTTTTTTTGTAATAAGTTTTTATATATTAAAAGGTTTTGGTCGCTAATCTGACCTGCACTGTACCTAATAACCTGCAAATTGCAAAATAAATCGTATTGACCTTCGGGGGCTACCATTGCGGATCCACCATAGATGTATTGAAAAACAAGATGGCGGCGTTCTGATTTTGGAGCGGGGCCAACTAACGCATTTATAGGGTGCCTTGCTAACTACGGAACCTTAAAAATGATAAAGGAGGATAGTACAATAAAAACAATTAATTACAAGAAAACTTTATTGATTGATCCTTATTAATACACCAAATAATAATATATTACAAACAATATAATAATAAATATATTATAACCCATTCGACACGCCAGTCTGTTTTTATTTTTCGTTAAGAATTGAGAATTAACTAACAATTTTCTTTGAAAACAGGCCAATATTGGAAGAAGCTGAGATTTAGAAAACTAGTACCTAAGTTATATAATCACGCCTGGACTCCCCGAAGGGTTAGGTTAGGTCTGCATAAAGTACACCCACATTTCGCCAGTTATGTAAGTCCCATGTACTAGGGGGCGAGGCCTTTGTTATCAACCGGGTACAAATCCAGACTCAGGACCGCTACTGACAGCTAGTAGCCCAGTAACATTTTGCCCAGCCTATCGGACCCAGGACTCCAAACTTGACAGTCCTGCTTACGACGAGGCAGTCTTCTGAATAATAAAAAGACAACTCACAAGTTCCATCCCTAAATAATTTACTAATGTATATGGCAACATTACCCGAATAAAGTATACAACCTTTTTGCTATAAGCATGGATTTTTTTATTATGATAAGCATAGTCGAAGTTTCGTTAACATTTTCGAGTTCATAATCTAAGCGTATTTGATTCGATTTGGTGTCAAATCAATTAAGAACGAACAAAATATTAATAATTTTATAAAATACTCCATTTGTGAAGCCTAAGCCTACTTTTTTTTTCTGTAGCAGATCGGAATCTCTTTTACAGGTCATATTAAAAATAAATTGGTCATATTAAAAAAAAATTGGCTGGTGTCGATATTTCCTATCTGACTAACCCTGAGAAGAATTGGCATGGTATAAATCTGTTTCGTTTTTATTTTTTAAGTGAAAACTTCTTTAGTCGCGTTGAGCGATTTTTGGTAGGGGGCAAACTGAAAGCGTCACCGCGCGCCGTAGTGCTGTAAGCTGAAATATAGATGGCGCTAATACCAGTTTTAAGTTTTTACTTCTGTTGGCAGTCTTCATGACTATGTTTTTTTTGTATGCATGTGTTTCCTGACAATAAATCTATATTTTTTTCGTATGCTTGGGCTATATTGTCGCATTATCGCGAACTATACTTCGCGCTCTCTGTAGCTCAGCGAGACGTCGAGTCGGTGTGCGAATTTTATTTTGCGATAACGCGACAATATAGCCCCAGCATTATTGACACAAAATCGAATCAAATTCGATTTCAGACAAATTCGAAAAAGTTTTTCATCAACCATTAGCTTTGATTGAACTTCGTTTATGCGCTTTTACGAGTACAATTGACTAAGTATATGTATATGAATTACGTTATAACAAATAAATACTAGAAATAGAGAGTACTTTCAGTACCAAACACTACTATAAAATTCTAAATAGTTAAAATTTAATATGACACATCGAGCAGTAGAATAGACAAGTATTAGTGTATGGAGAATTGGCTGGATTTTTTTTTTCTTAGGCAACGATTCTATTATCGAACGAGAATTGAGAGTGAAATTTCAAGAACGCGTTACGCTTAGTTACCTTTCGTTATATGAGAGAGAAGAAAGATATAACTCGTCTCTGTCTCTCACACTTAATCTGTGTCTAAGTCGAAAGTCTGACAACCAGTCTAACCAAAGGGTATCGTATTACCCAGTTACTGGGTTGTGGAGGTCAGATAGGCAGTCGCTCCATGTAAAATACTGGTATTCAGCTGCATCCGGTTAGACAGGAAGCCGACCCCAATTTGGTTGGGAAGAGGGTAGGCAGATGTCACATACACCTGCCTAGCCTTTTCCCAACCAAGTTGTCTCTCACACTAAATCTCTCTAATTTAAAAAAAATAAATAAACTCGATGTGCCATATTTACCGTCACTCATTATCATATGTTTGAGCGTAATGTTTTTTTCATAATTTCTTTATAGCAATGCTTTCGGGGCTGCGCCCACAACAGCACGGCACGGCAGGGCATCCTTCGGGATCACTACATGCAAGCGCATACTGACAGCAAGTATGCCGTGGCATCCTTGGCCCCGGAGTCCTGAGACATGCCGAAGCGTACCGTCGCGATCATGCTCGCACGTTCTGTTCAAAGTAGTTGCTCTTCATCAGAACAGCCTCCCGCATCCCGAAGGCTGGCGAAGCATCCCGAGGGATGCTCATTCATTCCGAAGTCTGCCGACATGCCTACTTTATAATCATTGAAATTTCAATTGTATTGTCATACTATGAAGTTGTATTTCCATTCGTCGCATTAAAATCGCTTGGCGTGCCGCCAGTGGGCGCAGGCCCTCGGAGTTTCCTGCCAGGGTTGCGGGTTAGTCCGAAAGGGATACCTGGCAACAGGCAACTGAAGGAACACGGGTGGGTTTTAGTCAGTAAAAGTCTGACACGCCCTTCCGCTCCGCCCAGAGCGGGAGAAGTCATTGGAAAGGCCCTCGGAGTTTAAACACACGTCAATTCGGAAGCTTATCGTCTTTTCTGGCTTCGACAAATTTCTGACTCCAATGACTTTTACGACTGAGATGTAAAATATGTCTGCTGGTTAGTTTTATGAACTTCGAAATTCGGCGGATCCAAAGAAATCCCCGAAAAATAGATAATACAAAGGGTATTGGACCGGCTTTTTTATTATATTGCTCGAAACCTAGAAAAAAGATAAGCCACCGTAAAAAAATTGTTTTAAATATGTCAAAAAAAGTTGTAACCGTTTTAAAGTCTATGCTAGACAGAGACAGCACTACTCTCATTTAACGTCAGAACACAGAAACGCCATAGAAACTTGATGTCATTCAGAACATTGACCGTTATGCGTAACAAGGAAACGAGTAATTTCTAAAGCGTGTACAGTACAGCCGCTGAATCATGGCCGGTCCGATCTTTGCGCAGAAAGCTGCGCAATAACATTTTTTAAGAACAAAATGGTGACATGAGGCGAGTGTGAGTGAGAGGACTTGCGCGAAAGTTCGGAGAGCCTATGTTCAGACCGGCCGTATTGTAACTTTTCATTTTTTCCACCGATTTTATTGATTTGTCCACAAATCGTGTTTTTTCTGTAACATCTTTATAATACAGTATTCAAGTATATTGATGTGTAACATCTTTCCACTCGCTTTTCTGCAATCTGTGGGAGTGATTTCGTGAAAAGGAACGGAATTGTGTAACAGGAAGCCGGGAAGTGCGCGCTATTTGATTTGACCAATGAGCGCGCGCGGTGCTCGAGTTGGCCGTCAGATGGTACCAGCCCATTTTCCGAGAGGCTCGTACCTACTGTCAGCCAAGATGTCAGATATTACACATCATAATGCTGAAAACGCAGAATAAACGTAAGACCTGGAAGTAGTTTGTTCAGACCAGCTTCTGAATCAAGTTCCGTAATCCATACTAATATTGTAAATTCGAAAGTAACTCTGTCTGTCTGTATGTTACCTTTTCACGCCTAAACCACTGAACGGATAAAATTTGGCAAGGAGATAGATGGTATCCCGGGGAAGGAAATAGGCTACTTTTTATCGACATACCACGCGGGCGAAGCCACGGGCGGAAGCTAGTTATTTATATAATACCAGAATACCCGCGAAATTGTCGTCATTTATGTTTAAGTCCCATGTAATAGGGAGCGAGCCTATTGCCATCAAACTGGCACGAGTCCAGACTCCGGGCTGTTACTGAGAAATTCCAGATAGCAAAACCCAATACAACCTTTCCCCACCTGGGAATCGAATCCCAGTACCTAATGATCAGCAGTAGCGCTTGCGACCACTTGACCAACGAGATAGTCTTATAATTTAACTAGCCGCGGCCCGCGTCGATGTCTGTTATTATATACTAAAACCTTCCTCGAGAACCACTCTATCCATTGGTGAAAACAGCATGAAAATCGGTGCAGTAGTTTTTGAGTTTATCGCGAACAGACAGACAGATGCGGCGAAGGACTTTGTTTTATAATATATAAGGATATTTTAATTCGGGTGTCTCAGATCTTGTGTTCATTCTGTTACACATTGTGTACGCGTTTATTGTTTAGGTTTCTATGAAGAGATATTAGGGACAAGGCAATGTCCGCTATTGCCATGCTAAAAAACAAAAACGATATCTAGAAATAATTATAAGTAAATCCATATTTATACAGGGTTACATAACTTAGCGAAACTTCACAGAAATAACGAGTACCGATATCGTAACTTTAATTAATTAATATTTCGGCTTTTGTGAGAGAGTTTTAGTGCATATTTGCATGTATACTTTTGTTAGTGCATATAATCTGATATCTACCTACCAATTCTCTGAAGCTCCGCCAGCTAAAAAATATCTCCTATATTAATTTGACTCCGTATTTAGACAAATAGGGTCAATTTCAAAGCCTACATCTTCATGTATATTTAAGTTAACATAAATGTATATTATAGTTTACATTGAGAGCCTTTTCGCGGTATATTTATAAATGGCGAGGGATGCGGGTATAAATGACGTCGGCATTTGAAGTCGACCAGGTCAGTTATTTGTGTGGGCTGAAACAAAGAGAAATGAGGGTTAGAACATACACATAACATATCATTTTATTTATTTTATGAGGAGCTCGTGGCTAAGTAATAACAGCCGCACGGATCGATTCGTCAGGTTAAGCTACGCTTGCCGGGGTTGGTCCATGGATGGGCGACCATCTTTACATATCGAGACTCCTCCTTGCTTCGGAAAGCACGTTAAGCCGTTGGTCCCGGCTGTCATTCGTGGATCTTTGACTGTCGTTACGGGTCGTCAGAAGCCCGAAAGTCTGACAACCAGTCTTACCAAGGGGTATCGTATTACCCAGTTACTGGGTTGTGGAGGTCCGATAGGCAGTCGCTCCATGTAAAATACTGGTATTCAGCTGCATCCGGTTAGATTGGAAGCGGACCCCAACATAGTTGGGAAAAGGCTAAGCAGATGATGAGTCGGCTAAAAATCAAAACACTTTAATGTTTACCTTTCTTCCCTTATTGACATCTTCAGTGGCGACCTCTTCAGCGCTTTCTTCCCCTTCATCTTTTTCCTTGTCTCCTTTGTAGCCCGCGCCGCCCTCGGCCGTCGACACTATGTAAACAGACAGTTTCTGTCGCTCGGGAGAGTCCATGCCTATGTGTTTCTAAAACATTACACGCGTTTATACAAGATGTAATAACATAACATAACATCACGGCTTGTTTCCCCGACGGGTTCAAAATCAAAATCAAAAGTCATTTGTTCAAACTAAGCTGAGAATCAGCACTTTTCGAACGTCAAAATTACATAAGACAGTCCCCCCAAAACGCCCGCCCTTCACCACTTCCTAGTGCTTTAGCTGGGAAGAAGAAGTGGCGCAACAAACTCCCCAGCAGCACAGCTGTCTGTTCAGTTAGAAAAAATTGATTCTTTACAAAAGTTTGCAAAATCATTTACATTACGCAACACAAAAGATAAATCTAGTTATTAGCTATAAGTCAGCTAGCACACGCCAACATACCAGCCAAAAAAATAAAAAGTCGAGAACTATAATATACTTAAGCAGAAATAAAAAGTAAATATTATGCAAATGTCAACAATTTTCAAGTCATTTGTCATTTTATATTTTTATTTTATTTCGTTTGTTTGTTACGGTATCACGCTCAAACTGCTGAACGGATTTGGATGAAATTTGGCACATAGGTAGACCATGACCGGGAGAAGGATATAGGCTACATTTCATCCTGGATCGCGGACGAAGTCGCGAGCAACAACTTGTTTATAATATTACTAGCTGCGCCCCGCGGTTTCACCCGCGTAAGTCTCGATCCCGTGGGAATATCGAGATAAAAAGTATCCTATGTGTTAATCCAGGTTATAAACTATCTGTTTGCCAAATTTCATCCAAATCCATTAAATAGTTTTTACGTGAAAGAGTAACAAACATCCATCCATACTTACAAACTTTCGCGTTTATAATATTAGTTAGATTAGATAAACTAGGTAATATTTTAACTAATATTAGTTAGGAAATTAGGATACTCACTTTGTAAAACTGTATCAACTCGTCCTTGGTGATAGTGTTCAGCTGTTCCACCTCCACCTTCGGCCGGTCGAAGTTATATACCTGTAGCACAGACAATTGACTTCAAGAGTATACTTGAACAGGAATCATGATAGAGCAGGAATATGGGCTAGAGCCGATATCTGACGCTTCATTACCATTTTTAACCGAATTCTAAAAGGGGGTGGTTATAAATACAGTATGCAAGGGTAAACACCGTTGTCACTCAAACCATGGGTAGTTGACTTAAATATAAAAATAAATGACCCTGTAACAACAAATAAAAAACCTTATTTTCATTCAAAGATTTTAAAGAGTAAATATCGGTCACTGCCCCGATACTCATGGATACGCGTTCGAGAGAGCTGCGAAGCAGCTGACGGCCGGTCATGTAACGTCCCGCGCGCCCCGCCCGCCCCCGCCAACCGCCGGCCGCCGTGTTGAGACGCAAGTTCGTTGCCCTTACGTGAAGGGTGAAATATTCTTGTGGAAAAATGTGGAATTTCTTTAGAAAAAAAAGCTGTATTTTTCCATTGATTTTACGTTCTATAAATGAAACCAAACCACTGGTTTCAAGGATAACGGTGTTTACACTAAAACCCTGTATTATATTAATTAAAGTATGATTTCGAACCCCGCTGCACGCGGCAGTGCTCGGAATGTAATCTCTTGATTCCGATTCGGAGCACGGCAGCACCGTCACGTGTTGTATTTGCACTTAGTACACGCGGTTATAAACAAACGCCGGCTAGAAACACACTGTTTATTCAAGAAGGCGGCAGGCGCGTCACTGGGCAAAGGTATTATTTGTATACAGCCTATGCGCAACACAACATCATGCGTGTCAAATCTACACGTGTTTCACCTCTCAACACTCGGTGTGGCAACACGTCGTGTTCTGGTTTGTGACTGGTCAATCGTCATCCTGAGGATGCCTCCTTGAGAGGTGAAACGTGACGATTTCTTACAGGGTTTTTATTACTCTTGCAGAATAGTTAAGCGGAATAGGTTACTAAATATAATAATATCTACGTCTATTGTATTTTATAATGGATTTCCGCAATGTCACAACTGAATCAATTAACCAGCTTATACTGGAAATGTATAACTTGATATGTAGCCAACGCAAACTGAACTTTATGTTTCGGTGTTAAAGTTGTTTTTAAAAGCGCATCATTTAATTTATAACTCGTTCAGCTTACCTGAGCGGTGATCTCACTCCACATTTGCGAAGCCCTACTGGCCATACGCTTCGGTTTCTCCAGCTTCTGTGCCGCTAGAGCGGCTCTGTACTTCAGAAACTCTTCGTCAGTCATTGTTTCTAGATATTCCTGTGACATATTAAAATTAATTAATTAGACATTATAATTATTGGGAACTATTTATGTTTGATTTGCGGTTTATCGACTATTCACGTGACCGTGTTTTTTTTTTTAATGGGTTTCTAATTTTTAATTCAAAGAATCAGCATTGCCGTCCAACGCTGCCAGACTTTGGGCATTTTTCCCACTGACAGTGATGTGATGCGGACGCATTTTTTAATGCCCAATGAGATCTTCGCTTTATTTTTTTCCATTATACTTTTACATTATAAACATGGTGAAATTCAATTCATGTGCCTCCTCTTAACCACTTATCATTACGAACAATTTTTACTATGGAACCAACTCTGAAATCGCAAAAAAAACAGCTGTTCCCTACATTTATGTTTGCATAGCTTGTCAAAATTTGGGGAAACGCAAATTTTTCTTGGGCTCTTTTAGATTCTTAATACTCGGCTCAGCACCATTGAAATTCCAGTGCGCGATAAAATCCCGCCGCGATATTTTGACGTCCGTGCGAACGTGGGCTAACGTACACAAAACATTATGCTTTGTTCTGTGGCGATATCTCTAGTGACTTACCAGAGATCCCTGCAGGAAGTTTTCTATCCTCTGCTCCAAATATTCAGGGTGTCTGTCACTCTGGACGATTACTCTGAATCCTTGCACGCCGTTCGAGCGCCGAAGACCGCTGAATACTATGTAACCTAGCTGTTCCTGTTGAGAAGAGAAAATACGCAGTCGTCATCTGTAGTACGCAGAAGTCTTCGACTTAACCAGCCTAGTCCAAACCAGCTAAAGCTAACATTTACCACACGCAGCTAAGTGCAGCAGCAAGCTTGATATGAAATGAAATGAAATTGTTTATTCTGTAAATAGGATATTGGAATCACTTTTACACGTCATATTAAAAAGTTGGAAAAATAAGCTAGATGAGGTCGGCGTTTCCTATCTGACTACTCTGAGAAGAAAGGCCGAAACAAACTCAGAGGTCGCAGTCTCTTTTAAAGTCCAGACATAATCTTGGTCAGGCCACATGTAGATAGATTGGGGATTATCGCAACGCCGATCTCATCTAATTTAAAAGAAGGGTTAGACGTGTAAAACTGTTTTTACAAACCTACTTACAGAAATAAAATCATTTATCATTTATGTGATGGCCGCGGCTTCGATCGCGTGGTCGTTACTTATTATATACTAAAACCTTACTCGAGAACCACTCCATCCATTGGTGAAAACAGCATGAAAATCGGTGCAGTAGTTTTTGAGTTTATCGCGAATAGGACGACAGATAGACGCGGCGGAAGACTTTGTTTTATATTATGTAATTATAATATATATGTAATAAGGATAATAAATTCGAATGTAACTGTCTGTCTGCGGGCGGAAGCTAGTTTATTTATAAAAGACTAGCTGCGTTCCGTGGTTTCACCCGCCAGTCTCGATTCCGTGGAAATATCGGGATAAAAAGTATCCAATATCCTATTCCGGGTCATGGTCTACCGCCGTGCCAAATTTCATCCAAATCCGTACAGCCGTTTTAGCGTGAAAGTGTAACAAACAAACAAACTCACTTTCGCATTTATTAGTTAGGATTTACAAAAAAAAATGTAAAAACAAAACAAAACATTACCCTCCTTCTGGGGCAGTCGGGTAAAAATGTAAAACTAGTGGTTAACAGAGTTTTATATCCGTCAGTATTATATATCCAGCACGGACCCTTAATTAAGCTGAAGCCTAATTCCAGCCAGGTTCCTAAATCCGGCAGGATCCTAAAACCGGCAGGACCCTAAATCTGGTAAGAGCCTAAATCCGGCAGGTTCCTAAATCCGGCAAGTTCCTAAATCCGGCAGGTTCCTAAATCCGGCAGGATCCTAAAACCGGCAAGAGCCTAAATCCGGCAGGACCCATAATCTGGTAAGAGCCTAAATCCGGCAGGTTCCTAAAATCTGGTAAGAGCCTAAATCCGGCAGGTTCCTAAATCCGGCAGGATCCTAAAACCGGCAAGAGCCTAAATCCGGCAGGACCCTTAATCTGGTAAGAGCCTAAATCCGGCAGGTTCCTAAATCCGGCAGGTCTGACAAGAACCTAAATCCAGCAAGAGCCTAAATCGTATTACCGTGCCCTATTTCTGGCAGTTCCCTAAATGCAGCATACCTTAGTCCGCAGCATGCTGAAGCAGGGCTCCGAGAGCGTGTGCGCCAGTAGTTCCAGCACCACGTTGTTCCTGGTCTGTCGCACGCCGCACGCGTAGTATAACGACGCGCACGATGAGCGGTGCACGCTGTTCGTCGACTCACGGACGTGCCACGCACCTGTGAGAGTCAAAATATGAATTACTAGCTGCGCCCCGCGGTTTCGGTTTTTGGTTTTATATTATAACTTCGAAGGTAACTCTGTCTGTCTGTCTGTCTGTATGTTACCTTTTCACGCCTAAACCACAGAACGATAAAATGCGGCAAGGAGATAGATGGCATCCCGGGGAAAGACATAGGCAACTTTTTATCGACATACCATGCGGGCGAAGCCGCGGGCGGAAGCTAGTATATTATAAAAATAATTACATACCTTTTTCGATTTCAATTTCTCTATGTAACAACAGCTGCTGGGCACACAATGGCGTCGCATCTTTTGGTAACCTGTAAAACAAAATACACACGTCTTACTTAATCAATCTGCCTGCCTTTTCCCAACTATGTTGGGGTCGGCTTCCAGTCTAACCGGATGCAGCTGAATACCACTATTTTACATGGAGCGACTGCCTATCTGACCTCCAAAACTCAGTAACTGGGTAAAACGATACCCCTTGGTAAGACTGGTTGTCAGACTTTCGGGCTTCTGACGACCCGTAACGATTGTCAAAGATCCACGAATGACAGCCGGCACCAACGGCTTAACGTGCTTTCCGAAGCACGGAGGAGTCTCGGTATACCGAGATACCGTGGCCTCTGGCAACAAACAGGCAACCGAAGGAACACGGGTGGTTTGTTTAAGTAAGAGTCTGACACGCCCTTCCGCTCCGCCTGGAGCGGGAGAAGGTATTTGATAATTTACGAGCCAAAAAAAAAGCCACCAACCACACTAAAAAAAGAATCTGTGAAGTTACACTAGCTAAATAATTATTGAGAACCTCCTCCTTTTTTTAAATCGGTTAATAATATAAGGTCCACTCACTTCTTTTCGACAGAATCAGCGATTTGCAGCGCCCTCTCGCGGGTAAGGTTGCCGTACATGAACCCTTCGATGTGCACCTTGCGAATCATCCTCGCCACAAAGTCGTTTAGCTCTTCCGGTGTCATGGCTAGAAAAAATGTTCATATTCTGGATCATCAATCCACACAAATATCAACTTTTTTAGCTGGTGATAAAGTCGAAAATCAATAAACTTCTAGCTTGCGTTCGCAATTTAGTTTCCTTTATTACTTACATAATACATACAAATACATAAACTAACACCTTACAAAATGAACTTTATTACAATATCAATAGGGTATATTTTGTATTGGCCAAGTAACGAGAATCTTTGTACAAATGCGCCAAACGGTAGTGCATTATAAGAAAAAGTTCGCGAGACTACCAAGGCGGTTAAGCTTATTTTATTTTCGACTTTATTTCAACTAGCTTTTGGTTGATATTTGCTGTCCTTAGCTTAACCTACTGACCGCTTTATTTTATATCAAACGCCGTCCTCCCAGCGCCCATTACATAAATCAACAAATAAATACCTACGAGGAATAGGGTCGTCCAATGTCATAAAAAACAAGAAACGTCTCAGTCGAATAAATCCGACTGAGGGCTTTCGTCGTATTAATCCGACTGGGGCGGTCGATACGTTTATAATGTGTACTTACCATCAGCCACCTCTAATAGTTGACATCTAGTCCAAACCACATCGGCTAGGCACAGCGCTTGCTGGTATACAGCATGCTGCAAAACAAACAGATAGTAGGTACTGCAGGCGCATGACGCTTTCTATCTCTACGAAGAATAGACATAGCTTTTTCTATACAAAGTGACAGTTCGTTTCTTCATTTTTGACATCGCACCGTAGAAATCCTTCTTCTGTCATTTTGCCTTTCATTTCTAACTATCTTTGGCTACGTCTTTTTGTAGGTAGACTATTTCGGAAGAAAGTTTTCTATCCTTACTGTCAAAATCACACTGACAACCGATAAATCCAATGACAAAACAAAGAATTCTGAGGCGAATTATGTAAAAAATTGAATTTCGTAAAAAGTTTGCAGTTGACTCTTTCTACTTTGCTGCCGTCGTACTGTCTACAGGAAACGTAATTTTTGTCTACTCTTCCGTCGACAAAACGGTGCTCATGCTACGTCTGATACAGGACGCGTATAATTATTCTACACACACAACATCACGCCTGTATACAGGCTGTAAGGGTAAACAGTTTTGTCATTCAAACCATGGGTAGTTGACTTAAATATATAAATAAATGACCGAACACAACAAAAAAAAAACGTCATTTTCATTAAAAGATTTTAAAAAGTTTCTATCCGACATCGTGCTCTCTAGCGAAACAGCTGACTGACTGAGGGAGGGGTCGCGCTCGCGGCCGTTCAGGTCACATCCCGTACCCCCCGCCCGTGTTGAGACGCAAGTTCGTTGCCTTAGCGCATAGGACAACGAACTTGCGTCTCTTGTGGTAAAATGTAGATTAAAAAAAAAGAAAAAAAAGTTGTAATTTTCCATTGATTTTACGTTCTATAAATGAAACCAAGCCACTGGTTGCAAGGATAACGGTGTTTACCCTAACACCCTGTATAGAAGGGTAGGTAAGGTATAGAAGGGTTTGGCAGAGGTGTACACGCACATTCCGCCAGTTATGTTTCAGTCCCATCATCCCATGTAATAGGACCCGAGCCTATTGCCATCAACCGGACACAAATGCAGACTTCGGGCTGATACTGAGAAATTCTTATAAAAAAACCTAATCACACTTTGCCGGACCTGGGAATCGAACCCAGGACCTCTTGGTCCGCAGTAGCGCTTGCGACCACTAGACCGTGCGAAGCAGGGGCGGGTCAATAGTGGTTCTACAATTTATTTTATCGATATCTTGTAGGAGTTCTTTCGAAGTTATTATTTTAAACTATATACTTTACGCTACAGTGAAAATTTTCAATTTCATATGTAATACAGGAAAGGGAGTGCAGTGGTGACACAGTGGTAACGGCCCCGACGAGTTGTAAGTCGTGGGTTCGAATCCAGACAAGCGCTTTAATTTGTGTAAATTATTTCATCACCACTGCTCTCAAAACGATGACGGGAACCGATATGTCCTAGAACCAAAAACTTCGAAGACATGTGACATCTACCAACCCGCACTAGGCCCACGTGATGGACTTTTCAGGGTATGAGGAACTGGGACACGTGGGTACTGTGTGACGTCAGACCTCTTTGATGCGTAGTTCGCATGTGGCGATGTGGATACCGCCACAGACTACGGCCCACTCCCTCTCACAGAGAGGAAGCCTGTGTCCCAGCCAGGGGCGGCTCGTCATAAAGAGCGCTGGTGCAGTGCACTCCCACGAAAATAGCATAATCTATATTTCTTTATTATAATCCTATACATACATTCTTTCTACTATGCCCATGTATACAATAGCAGTTTACTAGAAAACCATTTCCTACGCGTACATTGGGCGTCAAGTTGTAACGTGTGGAGCGCCAGCGATTGCGCTCCTATGAAACAAAGTTCAGTACGATTTCTAGCACTGTATTCAATGAGTGCGAAAGAGAAATATCGACACAGTCCGACGCGTGAAACAAAAGATTTTGTATGAGAAATTAGCCTAATTTGGAGCGCCGCTCACGCGCGACGTTGCCAAACGGCGCAAGGCGGCCGCGCGCGGGAATTCGTTCTATGCCTTTGCGCTGTTGCCGATCTTATGTAAACAAACGGTCGGCTCAACTCGGCTGTCAGTAGATTCTCAGTGTTTATTCTAAATAATTATTAAAAATAGTTTGTGCGCGACATTTGTGTTAAAAATGGAACAATACAGTGTATCTTGTTGTATGATAAGCATTGAAAAACGCTTAATTAATTCCATAACTGATTTTCACAAGAAAGTGATAGATGTCTTCGCTCGCCAAAAAGATCGCCGAATGGATTTTCTTCACAAATAAAATAAATGGTAAGCTCTAGTTCTACGTTTCTTTTTTTAGTGAACCCCCACAAATAAATATCACGAGCCGCCTCTGGTCCCAGCAGTGGGAACATTATAGGCTGATTATGGTTTTGCATAATATTATGTACTACACATTAACTAGGAAAACATTCTCACCTGGTATGGCTGCTCAGCGTCAAAGTTCCGTATGGCTCTGATATGATTTTCCTTCATGATGTGGAACCGCTTGGGGTCGACGGTGAAGCTCACCATGTGCTCCACGATCTTGTCCAGCAGCACGCTCTGCTTGTCGTCGTACCCGTCGATGGTCACCTGTGCCATCTTTTATGTTTATATTATAAAGGAAGAACACCAAAAAAAGCGACTACGATTACATTATGAGCGTTTATTCTGAAAGTTGGCAACGTCGCAAATAACTGTCAAATATTTACCTGTTTTGATTAATTTAGATAGATAGATAGATAGATAGATAAAACATTTATTCGGTACAAACATAGAAGACACAACACAAAAGCATAGTTACATAAATTCAAGTTTTAAGACAAACCAAAAAAAAAAATAAGAAAACAAGTAAATACGAACATTAAAAACATAAACCCTTCCTTGCGAGTTGGGTAAAAAGAACATACAAACAAAAAACGCAAAGAAAGTATTGTCTGTGGCAATCTTAGAACTACCTACATCCTTAAAATATTTTAGTTAGGCAAAACCCTTGTGTGGTTTGACAATATTACTGTATGGAAATCTATACTAATATTATAAAGAGGAAAGATTTGATTGTTTGTTTGCATTGAATAGGCTCCGAAACTACTGAACCGATTTGAAAAATTCTTTCACCATTAGAAAGCTACATTCACCCTGAGTAACATAGGCTATAATTTATAAAGATTACACGCGGGCGAAGCCGCTGACAGCAGCTAGTATGAAATATGAATAGACAACTGTCTAAAATATTGATTATGCTGGCGCAAATCTGGCGAGGCGCAGTGTAGCATGGTTGTCCCTGCCAAACAAATACCAACGTTGCGTGTCTAAAAATAAAGTTGAGAATTCTCCTCAAATTCTCAACTTTATTTTTGAGACCTGAGACGCGGATTCCGCTTAGACGCGCTCTCGAGCTAATGGAAGTTTATTTATTTTCAACTTTATTTCAACTGTAGTAAGGTCAATATTTGTTTAGCAGTGACGAATGCGCTGCGCTGCGCCCCGCCAGATGTGCGCCGGCCCTGAAGTCACGGCGTTAAGAACTGAGTCGTCGGGTCATAAATCATTGTTATTAATCTGTCTCGCTCGCACTTATGGAGCAGGTAGCAATCCATCGATAAGACGCAAGGTGATGCACGCGCAACGGGTAATAGGGGGCGAGACTATCACCATCAACCGGGCACATATAGAGAATATGCATGTTTTTTTTAAATATTTTTATTCGATAGTTTACATCGTCAAATAATAGTTTAAAAAAATTCGACGGCAAAAAAGCAATTTAAAGTACTTTAAAAAAAGTTTTAAAATATCCAACCGATCCGGGCTATTGAAACGCCCTCCATTTGGCGCGCTTGGCGCCAAATGGAGGGCGTTTCAATAGCCCGGATCGTGTGGTGACGTCACAGACCATGAAACAAACAAGCAACTGTCAAGTCAACGTCAAACACACCTTTTTGTAGGAGCGTTTGACATTGACTTGACACTTGTTGATTGACTTGACATTGACATTTTGATTGTTATCCCGGATTGTTACGTCACATCCGCTCTCAGCTTTTCAAGTATTTGAATTACCCACAGTTTTTTGGGACTTTTTAAAAATTAATTTCTCGCTCAAAAAGAAATTTTATTCAAAAATATTGACGGAGGCATAATTCTGAAGTAATAAAGTTTATAAAAAAAATTTGACCCATATTTGAATCACATGCATATTCTCTATTATGACTAATGAGACGTTTCTAATGAAAAACCCAATAACACTTTGCCCGACCCGGGAATCGAACCCAGTAGCACTTGCGACCACTAGACCAGCGAAGTGACAAGGAGATCTATCATGTCTATTATGTGTGTTGTTAAAGGGTGGGCATGCTGTGCACGGGCACGCGGCGCATTTTAGCTGCGTGTATTAATTTGTTTGACAACGTGGGTCTACGTTTCCACTGGAGTATACGGAGAGGCTACGCACGTGCAACTGCAATCCACGGACACGGGCTTCACTGCGGGAGGTGTGGGGAGGTGAAACGGGCGGTGGACACAAGGTGTATAACTGAAAACTGCGCTGCGATAAGTGAGCTGTACATAGTCGTGGGTCATATTCGTGTACTCTAGTGGAAACGTAGACCCACGTCGACAACGTTGCGCTATGTAACCGCCTATTCGAGCAAGCCACGCATGTATCAATGACGTCAATTCATGCGTAGCCTCTCCTTGGGTTGCAGTGGACACAACCACATACATTTTCTTACAAAGCGAAGCTTAATACACGTGCGTAGCCTCTCCGTGCGCCGCGGTGGGCCCGCGCCTTTATGAGTATAAATTCTACTTACGCTGATTCCATACTTAGCGTTCCCGATGCTCCACCGTAGTCCAGCCAGCTCAGCGGCGTACGCAAACTGCTGCAAACTGTCTCTTAGTAGCAACACCCACACCGAGGTCAGATTGCAGCTCAGAGGGTCCTCGTAGGCTAGGGGGCTGAAAACAACGAATATAGGGTCAATTAGCTAACGAAACTCTGCAAACGATATCGATATTTAAAGTTGATAAAACAAAATAAAATGAATTACATACAAAAAAAACCGGCCAAGTACGAGTCGGACTCGCGCACGAAGGGTTCCGTACCATCCATACTAATCCATACTAATATTATAAATTCGAAAGTAACTCTGTCTGTCTGTCTGCCTGTCTATCTGTATGTTACCTTTTCACGCCTAAACAACTGAACAGATTTCGATAAAATTTCGCAAGGATGGCATTCCGGGGAAGGACATAGGCTACTTTCTATCGACATACCACGCGGGCGTAGCCGCGGGCGGAAGCTAGTTATCTATAAAAACGGCAAAAAAAATAATGTCTGTTGTATGAGAGCCCCATTAAATATTTATTTTATTCTGTTTTTTAGTATTTGTTATTATAGCGGCAACAGAAATACATCATTCAAAATTGTAACTGTCTAGCTATCACGGTTTATGAGATACAGCCTGGTGACAGACGGACAGATAGTCGGAAGGATAGCGGAGCCTTAGCAATAGGATCCCGTGTTACCCTTTGGGTACGGAAACTTAAAAACAGGCTTTAGTAACTGAATAATCTTACCTTACTAAATCGAATGTCATGACCGCTTTGGGCAGAAGAAACTCGTTGTCTTTCTTGAACCAAAGTCTCATTAGTGGGGTATCCTGAAAATTACACACAACATCATGCTTGGGCCGCTTTCCGAATTAGAAAATAATCGCTCACAACGCTCACAGCGATTACTTGCGTACCGAATTAGATATCACAATTATGACAGCTGAGGGCTGTCAACAATTCGGAACACTCGTGAACGCGCTCACAGTCCTCGTAACCTAAACATAACCTGAAACCTTGCATTGTTATTATTGTTGATATTCATATTATAAAGTGCTTCTGTGATAAACATATCAAATTGAAAAAAAAAAACAAATTCATTAGTATAATCATCAATTTAAAAAAAATACTGTTTTATGTTTTAAAACAACACAGTACAACTGTCAATTTGACAGCCACTTTGACAGCGCTCACGGTGATAATAATCTAAGCATGGTCGGCGTTATCGCAAGATGGCGCATGTCATGACGTCATCTATGACGATTCACGGGACATCGTTATCGTGCTTAGGCTCATACGGAACGGGTTTTAGCACGCCCAAATCGATTACAGCTTAACTCGGAACGCACCCTTGTATTCGCTGACGGCACAGGCAGAGGTGTACTTACACCTTTATTTCGCCAGTTATGTTCAAGTCCCATGTAAGAGGGGGCGAGCCTATTGCCATCAACCGCAAAAATTCAGTCTCCGGGCTGTTATTGAGAAATTTATTGATGAAAAAACAATACTTTGCGCCGCAGGTCCTCATGCTTCCTGCCAGGGTTGCGGGAAAGTCCGAAAGGTATACCGGGACCTTGGCAACAGGCAACTGAAGGAACACGGTTGGGTTTTAGTCAGTAAAAGTCTGACACGCCCTTCCGCTCCGCCCAGAGCGGGAGAAGTCATTGGATGATTTCCCAGCCACAAAAAATAAATAAACAAGGACCTCATGCTTAGCAGTAGCGCTTGCGACCATACAACCTGACACTGACCCAGAATAACTTTAATTTCGGAAGTCGGTGTCTTTGCTTTTCAATTTTCGTTTTTTGCCACCAACTTCGGAAATGTAAGTTATTTTTCACTATTTAGGAAATTTTTTGGAAGTCGGTTGTTTTTTTTTTTCTGTAAAAAGTTTTTATTTTTCACTTTTTAGCTGTGGTACCTGCTATGTAAATAACAGTGACGGAGTCACTTAGAATATAAGTATCGTCTACAGATTTTATACTAAGAGGGGAAAAATACGTAATATTGAAGCTAACTCAAAAAATACGCAAGCAAAGTTAATAAAATTTATATGGGACCACCTCTGAAGCATGAGCTACCAAACACAAAAGAGTCATCAAAATCGATTCATAATTAGCGGAGTAATCGCGTATCAAACATACAAAAATTGAGAACCTCCTCCTCTTTGAAGAAGTCTGTTAAAAAGTGACATAAATGAACGCGATGATCGCACGTTCGCGCGACGGCAACGATCGCTTTTAAATAGGACGCTGCCTTAAACCTCCAACTGTCATTAACAAGACACTAGAATTTTAATTGTTATCGGCCATTAGAAGGCCAATCGATAGTTGAGCGGTTGACGACACGGTTGGCGCAGTGGCTGAGCGATGGACTGCTGCGCAACGTGTCGCGGGTTCGATCCCCGCACGGAACAAACATTTGTATGATCTGCAAGTAGTTGGTCTGGGTGTTAGTGTATGTGAGTTTTCTATGTTTGTACACGCACCCACGATACAGGAAGAAATTCTTAGTGTGGGGCAACGTTTTTAAAAAAAAAAAAAAAAGCTAATAGGGCTTACCTTAATGATAATAGGTGTTATCGAGTCCGCTGTACTGTCCTCCCCTTTTTCCAGCGTCAGTTTATTCGGTATGAACTCGTTCGGAGGCGGTAAGTGCAGTTCGGGAATAGTTTTGACAGATTTCCACTCCTGAAATAATAATATTAAAATTATAATACCAGTCCTCAGACTAAATAAAAAACCAAGACAGAGCGCTGTCAACAGTGACGTGAAGCCGGTTTCATAAACATGTGTGCTCATATTTTGTTGTAGTTTGATTGTAAATGGTTGTCAATGTGTGCGTTTGAGCGTGTACGCACAGAGCGTTGGTGTAGTTTTGGCATTTGGCACTGTATTGTTCGCAGCGCTCTGTCTTGGTTTTTTATTTGGTCTGACTACCAGTCTATTACTATCTGAGAACGATATTAATTGTCCTTTGTTTAATAATGTTCTTCGCATACTGTGAAGCTCGTGGCTAAGTAATAACAGCCGCACGGGTCGATCCATCAGGTTAAGCTATGCTTGCCGGGGTTGGTCCGTGGATGGGATTGATCTTTACATATCGAGACGCTTCCGTGTCTCGGAAAGTACGTTAAGCCATTGGTTCCGGCTGTCATTCGTAGACCTTTGACAGTCGCTACGGGTCGTCAGAAGCCCGAAAAACTGACAACCAGTCTAACCAAGGGGTACCGTATTACCTAGTTACTGGGTTGTGGAGGTCAGATAGGCAGTCGCTCCATGTAAAATACTGGTAATCAGCTGCTGGTTAGACTGGAAGCCGACCCCAACATAGTTGGGAAAAGGCTAGGCAGATTGAATTACATCGCATACTATTGAATAGAATCATGTTCTTTTAACTTATCAGACAGATGCACTTTGTCGCGTCACTTCGTCAGCTCAGCTGAAATACTAGGAAGTGGTGAAGGGTGGGCGTTTTGGATGACTGTCTTATGTAATTTTGACGCTCACACACACGACAGATTTGGATGAAATTTGGCACATGGGTAGACCATGACCTGGAATAGGACATAGGGTACTTTTTATCCCGATATTTCTACGGGATCGAGACTTACGCGGGTAAAACCGCGGGGCCCAGCTGGTAATATTGCGAAAGTGAGTTTGTTTGTTACGCTTTCACGCTAAAACGGCTGAATGGATTTGGATAAAATTTGGCACATGGGAAGACCATGCCCCGGAATAGGACATAGGATACTTTTTATCCCGATATTCCCACGGGATCGAGACTGACAAGGGTGAAACAGCAGGGCACAGCTAGTTAACAATAAATGTAAGAATACGCGTAAATACCTGAATCAAAGAATCTTCTATTTCCTCCTGTAGGTATTTCGTTCCGTACCACGGCTCAGTCATCGTACATTTCTTTTCAAAACGTCTGTAAAAGACAAATACATTTTTATTTATATCAATACATGCAAACTCACGGCTTTCTTTCCCATGGGGGTAGGCAGTAACTCCATGGCCCTCGGAGTTTCCTGCCAGGGTTGCGGGTTAGTCCGAAAGGGATACCGGGACCTTGGCAACAGGCAACTGAAGGAACACGGGTGGGCTTTAGTCAGTAAAAGTCTGACACGCCCTTCCGCTCCGCCCAGAGCGGGAGAAGTCAATGGATGATTTCCCACACTCAAAAAAAAAAAAAAAATGGCTGTAACTCCAGAACGCCACTTGCTACGATCCTTACATACTCCTTTAGCTTCGTTTACGTTCATACATCTGGGGGCTGACTATGAAGTATTAATGCCATCGTTATTCCACTGCGAAAAAAGTTTGGTGCTAGCGGCCTTGTATAGCTCCGTCTCTCACTAACACTGGAAAAATGGTGGCATTAATACGTCGTGGTAAAGGTGCTGGTCATACAGGCACGTCGGTTGCGACTACTAGGCACCTGACCTTTCTGAAGAACGTCACCAATAAGGTCACTCTATGTCCTCCTAGGGCGTCCTCCCTGCGTTTCCACTCACATCTGCCTTGTGAATACCTTTTGTTAGTCGCCTTTCATTTATCCTCTCAACATGTCAAGCTAGCATATTTCTCTGATACATTGTTTTATACATGTGGTGGTTACGTATAACTAACCAAGGTTATTTTACTTTAAAAAAACCGCCCAAATGCGAGTTGGACTCGCGCACGAAGGGTTACGTATCTATAAAAACGGCAAAAAATCACGTTTGTTGTATGGGAGCCCTCTTAAATATTTATTTTATTCTGTTTTTAGTATTTGTTGTTATAGCAACAACAGAAATACATCATCTGTGAAAATTTAAACTGTCTAACTATCACGGTTCATGAGATACAGCCTGGTGACAGACGGACAGACAGACGGACGGGCAGCGGAGCCTTACTACTAGGGTCCCGTTTTACGCTTTAGGTACGGAACCCTAAAAAAAAACGAATTATGTGTTTGTATCTGTGTAATCAATTAATGGTGAACGTAATAAAATAAACAAATCCCATCTATGCATTATATCGTATTACCCAGTTACTGAGTTGTGGAGGTCAGATAGGCAGTCGCTTCATGTAAAATACTGGTATTCAGCTGCATCCGGTTAGACTGGAAGCCGACCCCAACATAGTTGGAAAAAGGCAGGCAGATGACTATTAAATGAGCAATATTTGTTTATTTGTAATCACGTTCGGGAAAACGGCTCTAACGATTTCTGTGAAAGTTGCAATATAGGGGTTTACGAGGGCGAAAAAACCATCTAGCTAGGTCTCATATCTGGGAAAATTCGTTTTCTCTATTTTAGCCCGAGTAGAGGTCGGTCGCCAAGTCTACTAATTAACAAACGTGTCAGTGGTCTCACAATGATCAGTTTTTGACAGATATGCCATACAAAATCTGTCAAAAACTGATCATCCTGGCACGTTTGTAAATTAGTAGACTTGGCCGCCTGGTACTAAATAATAAATGTATACGTACTTTGCTACGACGCCAACACGAACATTTTCTGGTGTAAGCAGGTCTAGCAGCGATTTAATCAACTCCGGTTTCCATTCTGTCATTATATAGTAAGCAGATAGTACGTCTTCTAGAGGGAATTCCTGATGACAAGAATAAAATAATATTTTATTACGATATAATACCCCCTTTATTCATAAACGTTGCTAAAGTAATGATAAACGACTGTTTAACCAAACATTTTTGACGTTTATACGTCTCTTAACTGTAATCATCGTTTATGAATAAACCCCCAAGTCTTGAGATGTGAAAAGTATTCTCCTCGGGGATAAAAGCGTATTCATCTTAGGCGAGCCCTCGCTGCACTCAGGATTCAGTCTTACCTGAATCCTGCTGCTGCTGCGATCTTACGCTAGGGTTTCGATATAGCGCCCGAGACATAAGGCACTGCTTTATCCCCTTATTCACAATAAACTTGCCTGCAGTAAGTGCACGTGTCCTGTGACCATTCCCCGGGCTTCCATCGTGTCTTTGAACCTGAACTCCAACGCCATCAGATCCTTTTGCTCTTCCCACACCCAGAGCTTTGGACCTTCACTCTTCAGCATGGCTATGTACTGTGGAATAAGTGAACATTTTTTAAGTACAGGTTGTTAGGGTAAACACCGTTATCCTTGAAACCAGTGGTTTGGTGTCATTTATAGAACGTAAAATCAATGGAAAATTACGATTTTTTATTTTTATTTTATTAAATTACATTTTACCACTAGAGTATTTCACCCTTTCACCTATGCGATGGGCAACGAACTTGCGTGTCAACACGGGTTGGAGGCGCGGGACATGACCTGACTGGCCGCGAGCGCGACCCTTCCCTCAGTCAGTCAGCTGTTTCGCTAGCGAGCACGGTGTCGGATAGAAACTTTTTAAAATCTTTTAATCAACATAACGTTTTTTTATTGTTGTTACTCGGTCATTTATTTTTATATTTAAGTCAACTACCCATGGTTTGAATGACAACGGTGTTTACCCTTACACCCTGTAAAAATACCCATCGCGAAGCTGTCATCTACGCATTCTGCACGCGTAGCATGACCATGACGGGTTTTGTCATTTTGTCTATTCTTTCGTCTATAAAATCCGTTTCTGTGGTGGTCATGCTACGCAATCTGTACATAACTATGTAATTTTGTGCAAAAATAACTGCAGGAAAACGACTTTTATTTTTGACTCGTTTTTGCCCGCGACTTCTCCTGCTTGGATGTCGGAAAATATCCCACGGGAGCGTACTACCGGGATTAAAAGTACCCTATACTATGTGTTAATCCAGGTTACAATAAACTATCTGTGTGCAGAATTTTATGCAAATCCGTTCAGCCGTTTTTGCTTATTATACTTATTACTTATTTAAAAAATTCTTCGTTTCTATTTTATTATATTACAAATAAAATACTATTATCCATACTAATAATATAAATTCGAAAGTAACTCCGTCTGTCTGTCTGTCTATCTGTCTGTATGTCTGTGTGTATGTTACCTTTTCACGCCTAAACCACTGAACGGATTTCGATAAAATTTGGCAAGGAGATAGATGGCATTCCGGGGAAGGACATAGGCTACTTTTTATCGACATACCACGCGGGCGAAGCCGCGGGCGGAAGCTAGTAATATATATATCGCAAACACTATTTTAAATAAGTTTAATACTTATAAACTAAGCGACCACACGCCAAGGGCACCACCTTTAGGATACTTCAGCTTAGAGCGTACTGAAATGCTACGTGTCCTTGTTTGTATTCAAATTTATGCTGTCGACGCGACATTTAAAATAATTTAAAAAAAAAACTTACTTGGAACACCAGCTTGATGATGTCATCAGTATGGGAGACCCCTTCCTCTGTCAAGTCGACCTGCACTCCGAAGAACCCAAAGCCTCGCGCGCCGATACGAGTGCCTCCCACTAAGCTGGAGAAATACACAAGAAAAATATCAGCGTAGCAACACGCGACCATTCGATACACTAAGGCGGCGTCCTAATTGGGAGCGATCGTACGATCGCGCGATGCGTTTTTCATCTCAAGATCAAAGTGGTCGTGCGATTTCCTAACAGGTGTCCTAATAGATCGCGCGATGTCCATCGTGTGATGCCCTCGCTCGTCGACGCATCGCGTAGGTAACCGATTAGGACACCCAAAAGAGGTCTGTTGCTTTGATTACATGATCGCACGATCAAACGCATCGTACGATCGTTATTAAGCATTTCATGTGCTCGCACGATTACTTGCGAGGTTCAAATAGGACACTCTGATGAAATCTGTATGTTTGAATTCATCGCACGACGAGAACGCATCGTGTCATCGTGCGATCTTCGCCAAATAGGACGACGCCTTACGCAGAAAATCAGCACTGTGTGTATAGAATTTTACATTGTTTGAAATGTTTTTGATTATTTCTCGTTTGACATTGTCCTCACATATAGAAGCACCAAGAATACTGTACCCAGAATTTTGTAATATCTATATCCATTTTTAAAAGAGTGTCCTTGGAGTTTCTTGCCTCATAGAGATCTACGATTTGGAATGGGCAACTAGCTTCAACTTTTTGACTAACTGACCGACTCCTTGACAATTCAAAAGTGCCTGTAAATGGTTTAATTGAAATAAATGCTTTGAGTTTGAGTTTCCAATGTTTTTAGTGATTGAATGAACGCCTTCGTTCCTACATATGCCTTTAGCGGATTTTAATGCATTTTTAGGCGCGGGACATATCCTGCCAGGGTTGCGGGTTAGTCCGAAAGGGATACCGGGACCTTGGCAACAGGCAACTGAAGGAACACGGGTGGGTTTTAGTCAGTAAAAGTCTGACACGCCCTTCCGCTCCACCCAGAGCGGGAGAAGTCATTGGATGATTTCCCAACCTCAAAAAAAAAAAAAAAAAAAAGGCGCGGGACATACACAAGTGGCGTGACGTAGGCGAGGCGACAAACGTAAACGACGCAAAAGGAGTATGTAAGGATCGTAGCAGGTGGCATTTTCTAGTTTCTGCCTACCCCTATAACTAAATCGTCAGTTTATGTATGTATGTCTCAACGTATACTCAATTGTTAATGTTTTGCCTGTTTTTTCTGTCTTATGTTAGCTAAGTTTTAAAATTATATTGTAATTATATATTTTTAAGTGATATTTTAGTAGTATGTGTGTAAGTCTTCTTCTGCCTAGCCTTTTCCCAACTATGTTGGGGTCGGCTTCCAGTCTAACCGGATGCAGCTGAATACCAGTATTTTACATGGAGCGACTGCCTATCTGACCTCCACAACCCAGTAACTGGGTAATACGATACCCTTTGGAAAGACTGGTTGTCAGACTTTCGTGCTTCTGACGACTCGTAACGACTGCCAAAGATCCACAAATGACAGCCGGGACCAACGGCTTAACGTGCTTTCCGAGGCACGGAGGAGTCTCGATATGTGAAAATGGTCACCCATCCACGGACCAACCCTGGCAAGCGTAGCTTAACCTGATGGATCGACCCGAGCGGCTGTTATTACTTAGCCACGAGCTCCTCATGTGTGTAAGTATATTCTCATAATGTATGTTTATATTTAATTTTTGAATTGTTTTTGATTTATGTATTCTGTTTCTCTTCTACTCTTACACACGTTGTCTACATCTCTTTTATTTACTTTCCTATCGCAGGTATGCTGGAAGAGATTTCTTTAGAAATAAGCATTGCCTTTGTACGAATTTTTCTGTTCCTTTCTTCTTTTCTGTATTTATATGTGTGTGCATAAATGGTTAAATAAATAAATAAGTTTCGTTGTAATTATTTTATTTTTAATATGTTGTTTATTCTTTTTTATAATAATAACTACTAATTATGTGAAAAAGTTTAAGGTAGATTTTTGAGGAACTAATTAAATGTAACAAAAAATAAATGAATTTGAATTTGAAAAAAAAAACGAAAAGTTGGTTCTTCCTTACCTGTTACACCAGCCTCTTGCCTTCAAAGCTGACAGCAGACTGCCCGGGCCCTCGTGTCCCAGCAGATGGGACAGATAATGACTTGGCTGCGGAGGACAATAAACAAACAATTATTAATAACATCACAAAATCATCTATACATATTATAAATTAAAGTCGCTTTTCGTGTTTGTCTGTATGTCCGCGTCGTTCTTCTAACCGGATGCAGAGCTTCTAAGCGGATGCTGAATACCAGTATTTTGCAAGGAGCGACTGCCTATCTGACCCCCACAACCCAGTAACTGGGTAATACGATGCCCCTTGGTAAGACTGGTTGTAAAACTTTCGGGCTTCAGACGACCCGTAACAACTGCCAAAGATCCACAAATGACAGCCGGGACCAACAGTTTTTCGAGGCACGGAGGAGTCGCGATATGTAAAGATGGTCACCTATCCACAGCCCAACCCCGGCAAGCGTAGCTTAACCTGATGGACCGACCGGTGCGGCTGTTAGTACTCACCCCACTTTTATAATGTTTCCTCGTATCAGGGATAGGAAAGTCGATAGACAGGGACCTCAAATCTTTCACCGGATAGCAGTAGGCGCGCTTGCGGCGCAGCTCGGGCGGGAACGGGTGCTCCGGCCACGACGGCGCCGTCACCGACTTGTCCTGCACCTCAGAGAATAATGAGACCACTACTCTTTCTAAATCGTCAAGGGATTCTGAAAATTTAAATAACAAGTTAAATTAAATTTAAAATTTAAAAAAACCCCGACAAAAACAAAGCATCTACACTCGCGACAATCTAAGAAGTCCGTTTTAAAGTTTCGTTCTCGTACTTGTAATAAAACGTTATGCCTTGAGAATCAGTTTTAAGCGATGTAGATAAGTCGTCGATTACAAACTCTCTAAGTATGTTTAATAGATATGTCTCGAGAATCAGTATACAGGGTGTTAGGGTAAACACCGTTATCCTTGCAACCAGTGGTTTGGTTTCATTTATAGAACGTAAAATCAATGGAAAATTACAACTTTTTTTTTCTTTTTTTTTAATCTACATTTTACCACAAGAGACGCTAGTTCGTTGTCCTATGCGCTAAGGCAACGAACTCGCGTCTCAACACGGGCGGGGGGTACGGGATGTGACCTGATCGGCCGCGAGCACGACCCCTCCCTCAGTCAGTCAGCTGTTTCGCTAGAGAGCACGGTGTCAGATAGAAACTTTTTAAAATCTTTTAATGAAAATTACGTTTTTTTTTTGTTGTGTTCGGTCATTTATTTTTATATTTAAGTCAACTACCCATGGTTTGAATGACAAGACTGTTTACCCTTACAGCCTGTATAAGAAACTATTTTTTTTCATCGTTACACAAAGGATTATAAAGCTGTCAAAACGGAGTTCTTAGATTGTCGCGAGTCTAGTAAACGTTTTTTTTTTTATAGCTAAGAGTAAGAAGATGAACACTCTCGATCAAGTCGCCTTTCAAACAAAACCAAAAAAAAAAAACAAATTCTTTTCAGCCGTTAGGCAGCTACGGTGGCGCAGACAGAAACACAGATACACACGTTAAACTTATAACACCCCTCTTTTTCCGTCGGGGGTTAAAAATAAGATTAAAGTTCAACACATACACAAGACCCGCCTTGTGTGAGTATCGGGCGCGGGTCGGGACGGCGAAGGCAGTACGGCGGGCTGTATTCCTTGTACTTATAGCGCGGAGCGGGTCGGGTTGGTCCCGACCCGCGCTCGACTCGCGCGCCTTGTGTATGTTTTGAGCTAAAGGCCGACCTTTAGCTCAAAACATACACAAGGCCCGCCTTGTGTGAGTGTCGGGCGCGGGTCGGGACGGCGAAGGCAGTACGGCGGGCTGTATTCCTTGTACTTATAGCGCGGAGCGGGTCGGGTTGGTCCCGACCCGCGCCCGACTCGCGCGCCTTGTGTATGTTTTGAGCTAAAGGCCGACCTTTAGCTCAAAACATACACAAGGCCCGCCTTGTGTGAGTGTCGGGCGCGGGTCGGGACGGCGAAGGCAGTACGGCGGGCTGTATTCCTTGTACTTATAGCGCGGAGCGGGTCGGGTTGGTCCCGACCCGCGCTCGACTCGCGCGCCTTGTGTATGTTTTGAGCTAAAGGCCGACCTTTAGCTCAAAACATACACAAGGCCCGCCTTGTGTGAGTGTCGGGCGCGGGTCGGGACGGCGAAGGCAGTACGGCGGGCTGTATTCCTTGTACTTATAGCGCGGAGCGGGTCGGGTTGGTCCCGACCCGCGCCCGACTCGCGCGCCTTGTGTGAGTGTCGGGCGCGGGTCGGGACGGCGAAGGCAGTACGGCGGGCTGTATTCCTTGTACTTATAGCGCGGAGCGGGTCGGGTTGGTCCCGACCCGCGCCCGACTCGCGCGCCTTGTGTATGTTTTGAGCTAAAGGCCGACCTTTAGCTCAAAACATACACAAGGCCCGCCTTGTGTGAGTATCGGGCGCGGGTCGGGACGGCGAAGGCAGTACGGCGGGCTGTATTCCTTGTATTTATAGCGCGGAGCGGGTCGGGTTGGTCCCGACCCGCGCCCGACACGCGTGGCTTGTGTATGTTTTGAGCTTAAAGGTCAGCGCAGACCGACGGAGTGGCGGCGAAGCAAGTAAAAGTCAAAGTCTATAACAATTAAAAGTCGATTTTATTTACGATCCCCCTTGGTAAGACTAGTTGTCAGACTTTCGGGCTTCTGACGACCTGTAACGACTGTCAAAGATCCACGAATGACAGCCGGGACCAACGGCTTAACGTGCTACGCTAGCGTGGGAGGCACTATGTCAAGATGGTCACCCATCCACGGCAAGCGTAGCTTAACCTGATGGATCGACCCGTGCGGCTGTTATTACTTAGCCATGAGCTCCTGAATTCGAATCGAAATGCTATTAATAAAATGTAATCTTACCTTTCCCCAGGACCACTAAGGTCATAATATTGGCCGAGTACCATTTGGAGTGGAACTTCAACAGCTCTGTCCGGACGTCAATGCCTTTGGATTTAGGAATGGACTCCAGAGTATCTCTGTTGCCTGTGGAAGATTGATAGATTGAATCATTGAAATATTAACATAAATATAGAAAGAAAGAAAATAAATTTATTTGACCCAGGTAAGGCACACAATATTCACACAAAAACAAAGAACAGAATAAAAATAGTTTTGCGAGATAAAAGGCTGCGCCAAAAAAATAACTATTAACAGATTGATAGCCATACCTGTACCAAACCTATCAAAATTATTGATTGATTGAATGAGTGACTGATTGAATGATTTATAGAGCGCTTGATTGGTTCATTCAACTATTGCTACACATACCTGTACCAAACCTATCAAAATTATTGATTGATTGAATGAGTGACTGATTGAATGATTTATAGAGCGCTTGATTGGTTCATTCAACTATTGCTACACATACCTGTACCAAACTTACGAAAATTATTGATTAATGGAATGAGTGACTGATTGATAGATTCAATGAGTGATTGAATGATTTATAGAGCGCTTGATTGGTAGAGCGATTGATGGATTGAACTACTGCTACACATACCTGTACCAAACCTATGAAAAGTATAGATTGATTGAATGAGTGACTGATTGAATGATTTATAGAGTGCGCTTGGTTGATAAACCAAGATAGATTGAACTTTTGCTACACATACCTGTACCAAGCTTACGAAAATTATTGATTGATTGATTGAATGAGTGACTGATTGATAGATTTAATGAATGAGTGATTGAATGATTTATAGAGCACTTGATTGGTAGAGCGATTGAACGTTTGCTGCACATACCTGTACCAAACTTATGAAAGGGATGCGTCGGCGATGCGGTGCCCTTATTGAGCTGGTCCAGCCTCCAAGTATCTGAAGATGTGTTCTTCTCATGTTCAGAATGCACGGCGCTCAGCTCGCGACCCGTCGCAGACTCCGTGAACAGAGGCGAAATAAAGAATTGGGCGAAACTGGGGAGTAACAGAACAAAATAATATTTTAAAACGGCTAAAGCAGGGTTTCTTAAAGTTGGGTCCACATACCCCCAGGGGATCCGTAATAAGTGTGACAGGGGTCCGCAGTAGCGTGTTTTCCGAGCCACGGAGGAGTCTCAGTATGTAATCGGTGTCCATCAGGTTAATCGTAGCTTAACCTGATGGATCGACCCGTGCGGCTGTTATTACTTAGCCACGAGCTCCTCATACAGAACAATAAGACAGATATTAATAATAATAACACTTACATATCCAAAGCCTTATGCAGATGTTCGGGAATGACGTCAAAATAATACGTAGTATGATCTGATGAAGTCGACGCGTTCGACGACCCTCCGTGCTCGGACAGAAACTTGTTGTATTCATTCTCCTGTAAAAGAATAACAACAATTATTCGAGACTTGACAAAACAACGAGATTCCTTTATTATATTTATTTACTACGAGCTTCCGCCCGCGTTGTATGTCGATAAAAAGTAGCCCAAAAAAAAAAGTCCTATTGGTCATTTCTTAACCTGGCTAAGATTTTTATCTTGCGCAGATCGCAAGGCCGGTAGTTACACAAAAATTACATACCTCAGGATATTTCTTAGTTCCCAAAAACAGCATGTGTTCACAGAAATGTGCCAATCCTGGCAACTCATCAGGGTCGCTTAGATATCCTGAAATTTAAGGGAAAAATAATTCATGGACCCATAAATGATTTATACTCTGTTCAGAACGTATCTGATGAAAATGTAAACAAAATGGATCAGAAAACGTCCGTGTAGATGCTAACTTACAAATTGAGTGTTAATACTTAACCCCGAATTTGTAATTCTAACATTTTATAATCTAAGTCTAACACCTTAAAAAAAAATTTTCATATGATAATTGAGGCTAATTTTATAACCTCAATATTCCAATGACTTTTCAATTATAACTCTAAAATGTTGTTCAAACAATAATTATTATCGTATGGATTACTTACCAACATTGACATCCATAGCTGCGGCCGATTTGTCAGTGGTCATATCACTAACTAACAGCACCCTCAACCGATTTGATAACACCAAACCCCTGGGAAAAGAAATAGTGTAATAGGTTTAATCATCATCATTTCAGCTGAAAGACTGCTGGAGCCTACCATGACCTCTAAGTATTATTTAAATCTTTCTTCAGTGGGGAAACTGTTTACGTTTTTGTTTTTTTTATTGTGCTTGAGTATAGTTTCAATGTTTTAGAGGTATTTCCCCAGTAGGAAAATATATTATATTATATATATATAATATTATTATTATATCATGTAATTTATTTATTAATATGTCCTTTATTTCATTTCTTAAATAATATTATGATTAATATAATATTATTTTATTTATTTAAAGAGCGTGAAGACATCCATACCTGTAACTCCGCTTATCCTCCTGCGATTTGATTATATTATCGTATCGTTTGAGAACGCCTGGGGAGACAGGGCCCCCGCCGGGGCCCACTGGTTCGCTGCAGTTCGGGGCCACCTGAGGCGAACTGTTGCCACTCTTTGGAGAGAATTGGGATGACATATTTGAGATTTTTCGTTTGCTGCCACTGTAGCTGTGGACAAAAATGTTGGTATTTTATGAGACAAATCGCCGACGTCACCCAAAAAGCGGCCAAGCTCAAGTGGGACTGGTCCCGACACGTTTGACGCATGTCGGATGCATTCTGGGTCAAGACCACCACAACATGGGTTCCTGAAAATGTCTAACGGCATCACGGAAGACCCAGGCGTAGATGGCAAGACGCTGAACGCTTATAGAAGGGATTGGTCCATTCGCTCAGGATTGAGTTGAGGGGAAAAAAGTAAAAATGGCGTTTTTCCCTGCAGTGCAGTGGTACAATACAAGGTTATGTATTTCCGTTTATTTATTTATTTTCTTATCTAATTACATTTTTAAATATTTCTTAAATTCAAATAATAATATAAAAATTTATTATTGTTATTATTTTATGGAGGTACCTAATTGAGTTAATAGAATTGATTTTTATAATTCGTATTTATATAACATAGTATTTTAGTGCTTCTAATATCTATTGTGGATTATGCGATTGTGAACCAAAATAGTTGTATAATAAATAATAGTATATTATGCAATTAGTGAATGAAGGACGGATTTAAAGCGAGGGCCAGAGGTGAATCACGAGCAAGTGAAGGATTCTAACGACTGAATCACGACCGTAGGGACTGATTCAAGTGTTAGAATCCTGAACGACGCGAGCGATTCATGGCCCTCGATATAAATCCGTTTTATTCAAGAGTTGCATACTATACTTTATACCATGACTACGAGAAAAAGAACATGCAACTTCGAGTATGTTGTTATGTCAATTTTATGCCGTGTTTTTATAGTAACTACACCGAAGCATAGAATACATACTCCATAAGGTCGATGACTTCTTTTTCTTCGACAACTCATTAAAATAAGTTAGGAAAACAGACTCTGAAAATGTGCTCAGCTTGATTTTCATTTTTAATTTACTCAAACAAACAAACTCACACTCAAACTCATCGTAGGCTTTGATTTAACCAGCCGTGGGTTGTTGGGTAGCAAGCTTTCTACTATATCGGCCACCCTCTCTTTCATAAAATCAGGTGTTAACACATCTTCATCACTTGAATACATTTTCAATCAATTTATACTTTTTGTTTGTACAACATACAATATTTAAAATAGCGCCAATTTACTAATGACAGCAAAGAACACAAAGTAGTTTTTATTCTAATGCTAAACTCCTGTTTGAAAATCAAATAGGAGTTTGTATAGCATTGAGATGGATTTCGAATATATTGGTGTGTTCTAAATTCAAACACCAAAACAGTGATTAAAAGTGCTTTTTATTCACTGTTTTCAGTGAATAAAATAAGCTTTTTAGAGGGGGAATGGTATAAATAAATATATTTTGTAGATTTTTTGTTGGTGGTTTGAGTTGATTGGTTCTTTTTGATATAAATGATTAATGTAAGAAATAACACTAAGGGCTGATTTTACCAAAGTCAGATATCTTTTGCCCGTGGAATAAAAATGGCGTCTGACAGTTTTTGTATGGAAAAACTGTCAAAAATTCAAAATTTATTCGCAGGATAAGACTTATACTCGGTATAAAAGTTTGGTGAAATTCGCCCTTAGAAGTTCCTGATGGAAAAGCCTTGGTACATACGTAAGCCAGCAAGAAGCTGGGCAATAGGTCTACTTGTTGCAATTGCGCACTTGTAACTTCATAAAAACATTATTATTGGATATACATATAATACCATACATACAACATGCCGCTACAATGGCGACATATAAAAAAGCGTAGTAACTATACGTTTGGTAAATTGGTCTGTGGATTCGTCTTAGGGGATTAATGTATAGATTATTATGTTTGTATGTGAATAGCTAACAGCTGCTAGCAATTTATAGGTACAAAATGCAAACATACCAAAACTTAGCCTTTTGTAAAATTTCCTAACAATATTCTGAAGTATCACTTGATACTGATACTGTATAGACTACCTTTACTCAATCCAGATTTCTAAGAGTGCTCGATTATAGATAAACTTTTGATACAACAAAGTTGTTTAAATAAGCAAATTTCTTCTCTTAGCGAGTATTTAGAAACGTAAAATAGAATAAATCACATCATAGAATAAAGAAACTCCAGTTAAAATACCTAAAAAACACGTAATTACACAAAAAAATCATAAATAAATATAAATATTTTGGAAACCTAACCTATTACTTGCCACACGATGTAATAACGGAGAATAGTAATGGATCCCCAACCAAATAACTCTTCGCGGTGCCAGCTTGAATGTGGTGAAGCTAATTTATGTTTATTTTCAATTTAATTTAAGAAATTCAGCACTTTGAAATTCATCGAAATTATCGATCGATTTGTAATGTCATCACAGAATGTCAGAAATTCAGAATTGTCAGAGGGTAAGATGGATAAATTGCGTAGCAGGCTAAGGCAGACTTTTCCGGTAACTTCGTTGTGAAATGAAGTCCATTTTTTATTTAGTCGGATTATATTTTTAGCTTTTGTGTCAGCGTTTAGATACACGCAGCATTTGGCGAAACATTTACAACAAAACATGTTGAAATGTCTATTTTTTCTGTCAATGTTCCATACAATTTTTGACACGAACTAGAGATTTCAACATGTTTTTAACCGACTTCTTCAAAAAGGAGGAGGTTCTCAATTCGTCTGTATGTTTTTTTTTTGTTTTGTTTGTTACGCGATTTCTCTGCCAATTATGAATCGATTTTGATGCTTCTTTTTTTGTTTGGTAGGTCATGCTTCAGAGGTGGTCCCATATAAATTTTATTCATTTTGCTTGCGTAGTTTTTGAGTTAGCTTCAATAATTACGTATTTTTCCCACTTTGCGTATGTAGATGATATAATTATTTCACTCTTTCACTGTTATTTCAGGTAGTGGTATTCGAATTTGTGTGGGGTAGGTACCACAACTAAAAAGTGGAAAATAAATACTTTTTATAAAAAAAAAACAACCGACTTCAAATAAATAACACTAAAGTGAAAAATAACTTTAATTTCGGAAGTCAGTGGCAAAAAACGAGAAATTAAAAGCAAAGACACCGACTTCCGAAATCAAAATAATTTTTCACTTTTTTAGTGATATTTTTTTTAAGTCGGTTGTGTCTTAAATGTTTCGCCAGTGCAAACGCACGGCTACATTCTACAGTTTTGCCACCCACTTCCGAAAAAAAGTTATTTTACAGTTTGTAGTGTTTTTTTCCAAACGGTTGTTTTTGTCCTTTTTGGAAGTCGGTTAAAAAGCACAGTCCCCCTCCGCCGCCGCCGCGCCTATCTGTCTATCTGTCTGAACACGATAAGCGGTCAGTGGGTCATCTTAGGGTAGGGTAGGGGGACCGAACGGATTTTCATACGGTTTTCTCCAATGGACGGAGTGATTCATGAGAAAGGTTTAGGTGTATGATTCATGGTTTTGTGTAAATTGGCTGACATTGTCGGAAAAATCATACCGACTGGAAGCTTTACTGGTGTGCATCTCCGCCCGCGGGCGGTGGGACATTGGAAATATACAAAACGAACAAAACCAAAATCAGTCAGCGACTTACTAAAACTATTTTTAACCGACTCCTAAAAGGAGTAGGTTCTCAATTCAACTGAGTTTCTTTTGCGTGTTTGTTACGCGATTTCAATCATCAAAATTAATTCATAATTGGCGGGGGTAGATACATACCACAACAAAAAAGTGAAAAATAAAACCTTTTACAAAAAAAGCACAACTGACTTCCAAAATTAACACAAAAAGTGAAAAATATGTTTAATTTTGGAAGTCGGTGTCTTTACTTTTCAATTTTTTTTGTTGGTTTTATTTTTGACTTTGGTTTTTCACTTTGTAATCCCCTTTTTGGAAGTTCTTTTTTTGTAAAAAGTTTTTATTACCTACGTAAGGTACTCTGTTCTTGGTACTGCTATATTTTGTCAGAAAAGTGACTCCACGTAGACAGAGAATAAGTGCTCGCCCGTCTGTCATCGCCGTGAGCCGCGAGCCGAGAAACCGGCACCACAGACAATTTTTTTTTTTACCGGCACCACTGGCATCTCAACTCAAGCTCAACAACAACAAGTTCAAACTTGTTTTAGTTTCGGATTTCGGAAAGTTGTTTCGTTTTCTTGAATTTCGTCCTACAGTTTTATTTTAGAATAGATCATAGATAGATTACAAAATAAATAACGTAAATATAATAATTACCTACCTAACGGATTACTTCTTATAAATGCTAGTTTTTATAGTTCTCTGAGATGGGACCAAGGAACATCTCACCTACGGCGAGATCTTGAATTTTGAGGGCCGTAGTATTTAGAACCCAGTCAACAAGGCTTGTAGTAAGTTTTTTTGAGTTATTTCAACATTTCTATGTATTGTAGCAAGTTCTTAACCCTTTTTTTATTGTAAGAACTTTTCCCTATGAGATTTGTTCTGGAACAAATCTATCAAAGATGTAGGTATTTAATGATTCTAATGATTACTCAGACCAACAAATTTGTTGACAAACAAATTTGTTGGTCTGAGAATGATTATGATTCTTTAAATACGTATCTGTTAACGTCGCGAATCATAATTTTGTTCAAGATACAACCTGACACTGACCTGCAATTGCAAAAACCGTAAACATAAACACTCGTACAAACTGGCGCGACATCGCGGGCGCGACAGACAGCGCTACCCTTGCTTGTCGCGCCCGCGATATCGCGACCTGTTTGTGGAAGCCTTAGCACAAAATAATTCTATTTACAGAATAAAAAATAATAATTTTAGTATAAAATGGAAAGCTGGAGTGACGTAGTCTCGTCATATCCTGAGACGCCTGAGCCCAAAGATTATGCAAAGGCTATCCATTCAGCAGAAATAATACTTTCAGAAGAATTGGCTCCTTTTGAAACAGGTATGTTCAATTGGCTGGCGGAATGTACCCTATTCATATCAATACTAAGAATTTTTTTATGTATTAAATTAAATCAAACCTCAAATACAATACGGCCGATATAACTTGGCATGGAAGCGAGCACGGCCAACTGTGACATGGCTCACAGGAGTCACAATTTTATATGACTACATTGTGGTAAAATGCTCGAGCCATGTCACAAGGCCGGCGGCTTTGGCAACTTTGGTGCTTGTGCTCTCACTCAAAGTCACCTCATGTCACCATTTGGTTCCTAAAAATGTAACTAAGCCGCTCTCTGCCCGAAGTTCGAACTGCCAAGTTATATCAGCTGTTTCCCCCTTGTCCCTTATATAGTTTCCTATCAATTAATTCCCCTGATTGATCAATCTCTGCTTACCCTTTTGGAGTTGAAATGTATGATGATATTGATGTATGTTTTTTTTTCAGAATGGCTAGCGCAGACCCTACTCTTCAAACCTGTTGGTCTATTTGAGACTATATCATCAAAACGTGCCAGTGAGGACTGGTTGAAAACTATAGCGGATTCTTTTAAGATATTGTCGAAAGTTGTAGAGAAGTGCTGGGATGTTGTGGAGAACTATTATATTAATATCACTGAAGTAAGTATTTATTTTATTTTCCACCTGGAATTCCCTTTCCTTTAAGGGGAAAATATATAAAACAATAGGTGGAGATCAGATACAGTGTTGGATCATTCGGTTCCCTACAAAATGGTTGAGCTGGATGGTACTGATCCACGTGTCATGTTCGTGAAGGGGGCTGTCAGTTGAGACTGGTCATCTCTCATCTGCCAGGGCTTATTTTTAATCTTATATTTTGAATTGTTTTTGATTATTTTTCATTTGACATTGTTCTCACATATGGAAGCACCAAGAATACTGTACCCAGGATTTTGTAATGTCTATATCTATTTTTAAAAGAGTGTCCTTGGAGTTTCTTGCCCGTTCTTCTCCATAGAGATCTACGATTTGGAATGCTTCAACTTTTTGACTAACTGACGAATTCTTTGACAATTCAAAAGTGCCTGTAAATGGTTTAATTGAAATAAATGCTTTGAGTTTGAGTTTGATAGGCAGTCGCACTATAAACTGCGACGAAATTGGATGTAGTGATCGCCGGCTGCTGCCGCGGCACCGCTCGCTTCACGGTCTCGGCTCGCGTGCGGTTTGGTTCTAACCTTTTTTTGTTGTCGAGGTTTGACATCCTCATGGATGTCCTCTGCCCTGGGGTGGGCACGGGGTCTGTCAGACTCTTACTGACAAAAACCACCCCGATGTTGCCACGTACACTTACGTCGTCGGGGGGCTGCAGGTGCAAATACGTCTTCCACTCCACTGCCCCGGACTAGTGACGGCACGCGCTCTGTGGACCCCGTCCCGTGGGGGAGTGAGGTGTTGAAACTCCCCCCCGTTACTTCTTAGAGGCGTTTGTGGAGCACTACGCGCTGCCATGTCGGGTCCTGTGTGATGGGGAGCGACGGCTGTCCCCGACTCAATCTCCCGTTTAGGGGGGCTAGAAAAGAGCATTCACAGTCCGCAGTTCTAAAGTCACTCATATTGGGGTACCTAGTTAAGTTACTGCAATCAATTACTTTTGAGAAAAGACGAAAGAGGCACCATTGACTAAAAAAAGCGTACATCTTTGATGGTCAATAAGTTTTTTAGAGGATCGGTGAAAGATATTTCCTTTATTATTCTTCCAGCTATGCATGCTACCTTTCGACCCTCAAACTCGGAAGGAAGCCCTCCTATGTCTTATTAGCGTGGCCAAGAATCCGTCTGCTGACCTCAGCGAACAGGTCGTAAGTAGAAACATCAGTGCCTTAGATGAGGCGAAGACATGCAAGGCGCCGCTGGCACTACTTGTTGGTGAGTCTAAACTCAATGGTATTAAACTCATAACATAACATCACGCCTGTAATTTCCGAAGGGTTAGGCTGAGGTGTAGTTATTAGTTGCCAGTTATGTTCAAGCTATATTAAGCTATATTACTTACTATAGTATATTAGGGCGCGAGCCGATTGCCATCAAAAGGGCACAAATTCAGACTCTGTGCTGCTACTGAGAAATTTATGATGGAAAAACATAATAACACTCTGCCTGACGTGGTAAACCCAGGGTCACAATGGAGTAGTGAAATTATGAATAAAATTATTAGGTGGTAAGGAAATGGGGTGGCAAGCTCCCCATATGTGTAATGGGGAGTGCCACCCCTATTTTTTAAGCGACTTCTTCAAAAACCTGGTTACTCCGCCAATTATGAATTGATTTTGACGATTGTTTTTTTGTTTGGTAGGTCATGCTTCAGGGGTGGTAGCATATAAATTTTATTAACTTTGCTTACGGGGTTTTTGAGTTAGCTAGTTCAATATTACATATTTTTGACACTTAGTATGTTTTAAGTTACTCCGTCACTGTTATTTACATAGCAGATAGTGTTATTCGAATTTGTGTGGGGTAAGTACCAAAAGTAAAAAGTGAAAAATAACATCATTTTCAAAAAAAAAAATTTTTTATTTTTTTATTTAAATGTAATTTATTTCGAATCATTCGTAAATGTAAGTTATTTATGTTCGTAACTGTACTGAACATTATTTCAGGTACTATATGCAGGTACCACCCAGAGCTGGTTCAGGACCACTTCACTAGAATCTGGCGCGTTTATTTAAAAATGCTTCAACCGAACAATAAGACGGTAAGATGGCATCCTGGGGAAGGACATAACTACTTTTTGTTTCAAAAATAATCCTATAGGGGTTGATATAGAGGGATACTATACTAATATTATAAATTCGAAAGTAACTCTGTCTGTCTGTATGTTACCTTTTCACGCCTAAACCACTGAACGGATTTCGACGACATTTGGAAAGGAGATAGATGGCATCCTGGGGAAGGACATAGGGTACTTTTTGTTTCAAAAATAATCCTACAGGGAGTGATATAGCGGATGAAAGTTTGTATAGGAAACCCAGCATTTCTTAAGTATCCCGGTAGTACGTTCCCGTGAGACGATATCCGACATCCACGCGGGCGAAGCCACGGGCAAAAGCTAGTATTTGCTAGATAAGCTAGTATAAACGCTAGTATTAGCTTTTATAGTTAGGAAGTTAGGATTAGGATGGCTGTAACACGGCAAATTAAGAGAGTGTGTCAATTTGCTTAAAAAATACTTTCCTTGACTGTATATTGTACCTATTTGTTACAGGACCAGGTAGTGAATTCAGTGTTGCAAGGCATAAACGGTTTATTCGAGCATTTTGGAGATGATATTGAAATTGAACAGATTAACGGATTCTATGATACCATGTCCAGGGAATGTATTAAGATATCAAAGTGTTTGGAAGGTAAGCCTCTTTTATTTATTTTTAACCGACTTCTTAAAAAAGGAGGAGGTTCTCAATTCGTCTGAAGGCTTTTTTTTTTTTTTTCTGTTGGGAAATTCCTATGGATACCCTCCTTCTGGGAAGAACGGAGGGTTATGTCGGACTTCTACCGACTAAAAGTACCATAAGTCGGGGTCCCCGGAGCCCCGGGAGATACCTGTACATGCGCCGACTGGTATCAGCCTGCCATGCCTACCAGGCCACATCACCCGCCTGCCAGGTTTGCGGGTTAGTCCGAAAGGGATACCGGGACCTTGGCAACAGGCAACTGAAGGAACACGGGTGGGTTTTATCAGTAAAAGTCTGACACACCCTTCCGCTCCGCCCAGAGCGGGAGAAGTCATTGGATGATTTATCAACCTCAAAAAGAAAAAAAAAAAAGGCCACCTCTCCCAGTGCGGTCAATCCCACGACCGCACGTCCTTGCTCATGGAAACTGCGTGCGCTCTTTAAGCTGGACTATGCGATCGATGACCCCAATTTCGTCGACCGCTGACCTCTCCTTATGGTGCCCGGGATTGTTAAGCGCCCTTCGTCGCCCGGCTGTTCTTCTGGTGAGGGTTGTGTGTGTGGTATGCTCCTTCTCCCTCTGCGTCGCCTTTTCAGTTTAATCTGTAATTTATTAATTGGAGTAGACCAGAGGAGTAATTCAACCTATGTATTTGATACTAGCTGCGCCCTGCGGTTTCGCCCGCGTCTCGTTCCCGTGGGAATATCGGGATAAAAAGTACCCTATGTCTTATTCCAGGTCATGGTCTACCGCTGTGCCAAATTACATCCAAATCCGTTCAGCCGTTTTAGCGTGAAAGCGTAGCAAACAAACAAACCAACTCACTTTCGCATTTATAATATTAGGTAAAGTCCGGTCGCGAAGCAGAAAGAATTTCGTACAATGACCCTTTATTCCTTATCTCTATCGCTCGCGCTCACACATTAGAAGGACCGGCCTTATCGCGAGCGCGACGGCAATACATTTATACCTCCACGCGGTCCTAAGAAGAATAGTCTTGACAGACAAACAAACAGACGGATGGACAACGAAGTGATCCTATAAGGGTAGTACGTTTTTTCCTTTTGAGATACGGAACCCTAAAAATCAAATCATTTGCGGAGTTGTAGTTTCGCTAGCTAATTTTATTTGACCCTGTAGTATGTGTTTTTGTCTCATTCCAGTTCTTCTATCAATATTCAAGCATCACGCCCGCTTATTTAAAGAGCGCTTGGCAAAGGACAGGGCTGTTCGCTTGTACCTGTGGCAGATTGAGACTAAGAACGCAATGGACGCCTTGAGCAATATCTACGCAGTTATCTTACCTGACGTTCAGAATAAAGAGGTAAGTCCCATTTTACAGAAAACCAAAATCATCAAACTATGTTGGGGTCAGCTTCCAGTCTAACCGGATGCAGCTGAATACCAGTAGTTAACATGGTGCGACTGCCTATCTGACCTCTTCGACACAGTAACGTAACAGGATACCCCTTGGTAAGACTATGGTCTGCCTAAATTTTCCCAAAGATGTTGGGATCAGCTTCCAGTCTAACCGGATGCAGCTGAATACCAGTAGTTAACATGGTGCGACTGCCTATCTGACCTCTTCGACACAGTTACGTAACACGATACTCCTTTGTAAAACTGGTGTTCAGATTTTCGAGCTTCTGACAGCCCAAATTGTTGAGTACAAGCACAAATGAATACAGATAGTTCAATCTGCAAAATCATTCAAATAAAAAGGACTCTTGGTACGACACAATAAAGTGGAATTCAGGTCGCAAAGCACTAATTGGCTACAGTTATATTCACCTAGAAGTTGCCTCTCTTTCTATAACGTAACTCTTAAAACTTCCGACTATGTTACGCTCACTGAATTGGCCCGACAAGACGAGCCCGCCGCGTACTTGCTACGTGTGCAAAGTTGTGTACGCGTACAAATTTCATCCAAATCCATGCAGTAGTTTTTACCTGAAAGAGTAACAAACATCCATCCACCCATACTTACAAACTTTCGCGTTTATAATATTATATAATATAATAAACTTTATTTCAGACCAATGTCCATACATAATTACAAAATACACCCCCAAAAAGAAAAAGATTATAAAATTTGAGCACGAATAAATGCTTTCAGGATGTTTGAGTCCTGCTTTTCGGTAATAACCTGTAGGATGCTGTTGGTGCTGCTCCTGACTCTGCTCAGCAATGATGCGAGCCGCTTGCGCATTACCGCATGGAAGCCGTCTACCCTGGCTTCCGCAAACATACCGGAGGCACTGCAAAAACGGGGCAACCCCAACAACATCCTAAATCCGTTGTTATATTGGACACGTAAGGCATTGAGCGTCCTTTGTGTATATCTGAACCACAGGCTGCACGTATAGAAAGTCTGGCAGTAGGCTTTAAATAATGTGACGTTAACTTGTTCACTACAACGCACAAACCTGCGGGCCAGCATATTACTTCTAACCGCCAATGCCCTACGTTCCCTTTCAATGTCAACTTGGTCCCCAAGGTCCTCAGTAACATAATGTCCAAGATATTTGAACTTTTCTACCCGCTTTAGTTCAATGCCGTTGAGCTTTATTGCGGGCACATTTAGGTCCGTATTACAGAAGGAAACTCAAGTATTGATCTCTGTTTAAAACTAGTTTTTTTTAAGTCCGCTTTTAATTTTAGAACGTTGCTCAAGCATAGTTTCATTGATCTTAGTTCAACTGAGTTTGGCTTTATTTTACATCGCTACTCAGTCAATCGAACCCAAGCAGTGATCAAATCTGTAATCACCCAAGTGTGGTCGAGACCGCGCTTGAGCATAGATTGTCATGTCAAATTGTCAATATTTCTTCTGTTCCAATAGTGCAATGTCGAGTTCTGCTGATATTTATACCTACTATCAAAATCATAATCGAAATAATTGAAGAGGTAGATAATTATAATAACTTATTTAACGATAACTCTATTACAAGATTGAACTTTTTCCAAAGTACAAAATCTTCCGTCCTTGTATTTTAAAAGTGTTTAATATGAATAAAATCAGCTAAACAAATAATTAAAATAGACAAACAACAAACGAATGTTTTTCACACTGATGTTTTGACATACTGACATTTTAAATAGCATAATTTACTTATTTAAGGCCACAAATACAAGTCTTTTAAGCTTGACAATTTTGCTTACAAAATTACTATACTTCACTTCAAAGACCTTTACTTCTTCAATAAATAGGTCATTTTACTATTCAGGAATGAAATAATAACGCTGATTTCCTAAATAATTGGGGTTCTATGGTGTATTTTAATATTTCTAATCCAATGAAGATCGGATTAAAGTCGGTTATTATAATAAATCGTAAACGAAAACAGGCTGATGCATAGACAATACACATCTCTGCTTGAGGCTCGATTTGAGTCTCGATTCAGCTGAGTATAGATTGATTGTCGTTCTGGAATAAGACCGATGCTCAAGTACCGATTCTATACTCAAACAGTGATCAACTGATTGCAGATCAAACTGGACTTGAGGAACGTTCTGTAATACGGACCTTAGTGTACATTTACCGGGGGCCTTGAAACCCATGTACTCACTCTTTTTAGCATTGTATATCAAACCATGCTGAATGCTATATTTTTCACATATTGCGAGCAACTGCCTCATTGCAGTTACAGTTGGGGTCGGCAGCACCATGTCGTCCGCGTAACTAAACTTGTTCATACAAACGTTGTCAATCCAGCATCCCACTCGTGTGCTGCTGAGCCCAACTATAAGCTCATTAACGTACAAGTTGAAGAGCTTAGGAGAACTCAAACCACCTTGTCTCACCCCACACTCCAACCTGTACGTGTTTGAGAAGGTGTTTGCCCATCTTACATAATTACTCTGGTTTTGGTACCAGAAATGAAAAATCCGTTGCAACTGTGTAGGCACGCCAGTTTTCTTGAGTAGTTAGATATTTTTTTAGTAGTTAGATATTTGATTAGTTAGATATTTATGTTGTAGTTGTTTATTATCCCTTAATAAATAAAATGCGGAGTGCGCCTTCTGTACTATTCTGTTGTACAGTAGAAAAAATTGAATTCTGACCCACCATAAGCCTATTTTCTTACAGACATTCAAATACAATAAGGTCGACATTCGCGTAAACATACATTTCCTTGGTAACGAGTTTGTCATCTGCCATCTTTGTTATTTTGACGGTTTCAAACGATTTATCGTCAAAGTGGGTCATGATTCACTTAGCCTGACTGTACAAGTGACTTGGCTTCGTTAAGCGTCTTTTTACACAGTATTTTTTTTTTTATATTTGTAGGACATTATACAGTCCGAAGTTCTCCCCCGTCTCGATTCCAGTTCTATAATAAAACATACGGCGTTAAGAATCATGATACAAGCTAAAACGAACCAGTATATGGATGTGCCCACTACATATATCGAGATGGAGTTCCAACTGAGGACCAAGAAACTGTCGTATGAGGACGCTAATACTGTGAGTATAAGGTATTATAAGGTTATACAGTATGCAAGGGTAAACACCGTTGTCACTCAAACCATGGGTAGTTGAATTAAATATAAAAATAAATGACCCAGTAACAACAAATAAAAAACCTTATTTTCATTCAAAGATTTTAAAAAGTAAATATCCGTCACTGTCCCGATACTCATGGATACGCGTTCGAGAGAGCTGCGAAGCAGCTGACGGCCGGTCATGTAACGTACCGCGCGCTCCGCCCGCCCCCGCCAACTGCCGCCCGCCGTGTGGAGACGCAAGTTCGTTGCCCTTGCGTGTAGGGTGAAATATTCTAAAAGTTGTATTTTTCCATTGATTTTACGTTCTATAAATAAAACCAAACCACTGGTTTCAAGGATAACGGTGTTTACACTAACACCCTGTATTATACTAGCTTTTGCCCGCGGCTTCGCCCGCGTGGAAGTCGGGTATCGTCCCACGGTAATGTCTACCTGGATACTTAAGAAATGCTGGGTTTTCTATACAAACTTTCATCCGCTATATCATTCCCTAAAGGATTATTTTTGAAACAAAAACCCTACCCTTCCCCAGTACCCTATGTCCTTCCCCAGGATACCATCTATCTCCTTTCCAAATTTCGTCGAAATCCGTTCAGTGGTTTAGGCGTGAAAAGGTAAAATATAGACAGACAGAGTTACTTTCAAATTTCTAATATTAAGTATGGATTATCATCACGATCAGAGAACAGTGCTGGCCCAGTGATCGCGGGTTCGAACCCTGACAGGCGCTTTACTTTGTGTAAATTATTTCATCACCACTGCTTTCAAAACGGTGAAAACATCGTGAGGGAACCGGCATGTCCTAGAACTAACAATTCGAAGACATTCCCGCGGTTTCACACGCGTAAATCTCGATCCCGTGGGAATATTGGGATAAAAAGTATCCTATGTCCTATTTCAAGCCATGGTCTACCCATCTGCCAAATTTCATATAAATCCGTTCAGCCGTTTTAGCGTGAAAGCGTAACTAACAAACAAGAAATAAGAATTGTTAGGATTTTTTTAAAGAAGTTTCACTTCTGTCACTTGTATGGTGATACCCCTGTCGTGTGAAGTTTCGCTTGCTAATTTAATCCGACCCTATATACACGCCTGCCTACCTTCAGATAATACAGCCGTGATGTTGTATGGGATACAACATAACGGCTGTATTATCATACAATGTATGCTTTAATTTCAGGTATCATTGTGCATAGGAGCCAGTGTTTCTAATAGCGAGACTATGTTACTGACTGCTATAATGTTCTACGATAATTTACCGACTTCGAAGAAGAGGGATATTGTTGTTAACGGCGTTTTGAAAGCTTCTGATGATGTTAGAAAGGTAAGGCATGGAGTAGTTTTATTTTATTTTTATGAATGGGTGTACATAATATAGAACGAATGAACTCCACCTTTTATTGTGCTACGGTGTAGCGAGCTATTTGCTACGGCCGCAGATATAATATTACAACGCTACGGCGTACTGGGCTATGTGCTACGTCGTAGCGCGCATGAGCTACGGCGTAGAACCACAGTTTCTCCGGCATGCAATAGTCATGTCCTGCGCCTGTACTACGACGTATTAATGCCACCATTTTTCCAGTGTTAGTGAGAGACGGAGCTATACAAGGCCGCTAGCACCATCCTATTTTCGCAGTGGAATAATGATGGCATTCATACTTCATAGTCAGCCCCCAGGGGGCCAAGAAGTGTCAGTGGTCTCGCAATGATGAGTTTTTGACAGATTTTGTATGGCATATCTGTCAAAAACGGATAATTGTGAGACCACTGACACGTCTGTAAAATTGTAGACTTGGCCCCCTGCACAGTAGTAACATGGGGTGGAGGATTCATCATCTGCCTAGCCTGTTCCCAACTATGTTAGGGTCGGCTTCCAGTCTAACCGGATGCAGCTAAATACCAGTATTTTATATGAAGCGACTACCTATCTGACCTCCACAACCCAGTAACTGGGTGATACCCCCTTGATTACCCCTTGGCAAGACTCGTTGTCAGACTTTAAGGCTTCTGACGACCCGTAACGACTGTCAAAGATCCACGAATGACAGCCGGAACCAACGGCTTAACGTGCTTTCCGAGACACGGAGAAGTCTCGGTATGTAAAGATGGTAACCATTCCACGTTCCAACCCCGGCAAGCGTAGCTTAACCTGATGGATCGACCCGTGCGGCTGTTATTACTTAGCCACGAGCTCCCCCTTCGTGAGGTGGAGGAGAAAAGCTGATTCTGACTTTTTTCTCATTTCAGGCGGCCCTAGTTCTATTACTGAAACTTTGCCTCCAAGATAACTTGGACACATACATAGACATTTGGAGAGACCTACTGGACAATACTACTGGGCCAGACCTGCGTAAAGCCGTGGTCATCTTTGAGGATGCTCTCCAGCATATCCTGGAAATTTTAGCGTCTTTTACTGGTGATTCGAAGGTAAGTTTTTTTTTATACTTTTGTCAAACAGTTCTGAAATAATACATAATTGAAGTTAAATGATTTCGTCCTCCCCCTTTTTACATACTTGTACATATTATTAGTATTGTATAGTATAATAATGTATATTATTAAAGTTATCAATGTATACAAAGTAATACTAATGTCTTTTTTTTTTGTTCAAAAAAATCCAAAACTGTAAACAAAAATGGCCGCTCGAAAATTGTCCGTGTAATAAATACTTACACTCGCGACAATCTAAGAAGTCCGTTTTGACGTTTCGTTTTCGTACTTGTAATAAAACGTTATGCCTTGAGAATCAGTTTTAAGCGATGTAGGTAAGTCGTCGATTACAAACTCTCTAAGAATGAACAATCGATATGTCTCGAGAATCAGTTTATAAGAAACCAATTTCTTTTTTCATCGCTACACAGAGCATTTTTATAGCTGTCAAAACGGACTTCTTAGATTGTCGCGAGTCTAATCATTTTTATTTTATTCATTTACGGATTTATATACAAACGTTGCTTAAAGTTAAGTTGTGTTCAAACGTCAAAAATGTATGGTTAAACAGTTGCTAATAATTACTTAACTTTAAGCAATGTTTATAAATAATCCCTTAAATTTTACATAATACTTACCTATGCTTTTTTTACACAGGTATATGAAGAAGTAAAGCCGATTCTATCCCTGATGGCGGTTCTTCTGAGCTTACATAAAACTGAGTTTAACACTGACAGTTGGTGCCAGTCTTTGAAACCGACTGTCATCCATCTAGCCAAACTGTTTGGTGTTGATACAGTGAAAATGATTAGTGAAACTAATGAAAATGAGGTTAGTGTACTATCTACTAGCGACCCGCTCCTAACTCGCACTGTTTTTACGACTTGACAAAACATCCAGATTTCTTAGTTATATTTTACTTTAATAGGAGGAGCTCGTGGCTAAGTAATAACAGCCGCTCGGGTCGATCCATCAGGTTAAGCTACGCTTGCCGGGGTTGGTCCGTGGATGGGTGACCATTTTCACATATCGAGACTCCTCCGTGCCTCGGAAAGCACGTTAAGCCGTTGGTCCCGGTTGTTATTTGTGGATCTTTGACAGTCGTTACGAGTCATCAGAAGCACGAAAGTCTGACAACCAGTCTAACCAATGTTACTGGGTTGTGGAGGTCAGATAGGCAGTCGCTCCATGTAAAATACTGGTATTCAGCTGCATCCGGTTAGACTGGAAACCGACCCCAACATAGTTGGGAAAAGGTTAGGCAGATTGATTTTACTTTAATATTTATGTATTAAACATAATAACCTTCCGGTATAAATTATCTAACTAAATGATGGTGAAAACCTCATGAAAATCTGTTGCGTGGCTTAGAAGAACAAACATACAGACAAACACGATAGGCGACTTTAATTTATAAAATGTATAGATTCGCTTTTACTATGTATAATCTATCTTAGATTGTACATTGTAACAGCGAATCAATTATCACGTCTCCCCCATATGACCCCATATCAAATATGTTTTCGGGCGTCGCGTAGTTTTTAATTCCGAGATATTTTGAATATTTTTCATCTGCGTGGGTGATGTTCATTAGTATACACAAACATGCGGTCCGGCGCCGGTGCGGTTCTGGCGTCGTGTACAGAGGGCCTAGACAAGTGACAATCGCTTCGAAAGCGTTTCGTATTTCTACAACGACTTTCAACAGGATTGACATAAGCTTTTCGATAGCTTATGTCAGTCCTATAAATTTTTGCCTTTTCCATCATCGTTATCGCTGATAGAATGGCACTTTGTCTAGGGCCTCAGGAAGGTACGGTTAAGGGAGAAGCCTAAAACCAACCAGCATACGCCTTAACCCAACTAAATTGGTGTCAGTTTCCACTCCAACTGGATGCAGCTGAATTCCAGTATTTTACACAGAGAGACTGCCGATCTGACCTCCACAACCCACTTACTGGGTAACACGATACCCCATGGTAAGACTGGTTGTCAGATAATTCTACAAATTAAGTTATCTTACAGATAATATATGTGGAGAAGTTTGAAGAAGACACGGTCCTTAGCAAGTTGTTATCAACCTTGACTTCAACACCAGACGGTTCGCATAATGACACTCTCTCCGCATTTCAAGTAAGTTAGATAAAGTCGGTTTCTTAATCTGGTAGACTAATTTGACAGGTGCAAATGTCAAACTCTTAAATTGAAAAAACAAACCACAATCATATTTTTAAATGTCAAATTAGTCTTCAAGATTAAGAATCAGGCTTTAGTTATTTTAGTTTACATTGTTACAAACAAAATAATGGAAATAATTCTGAAATAAATGTTGATTTACTTATTTTATTTGATTAACCTATCTGCGCTCCGCGGTTTCACCCGGTTAAAGGCTCGAGCAGTGAACTGTATGAGACAGGACAAACCGTTTGCGTAACGACCCTTACGTCTACGCATACGCATCCGGTCTGCTCGAGCCTTAAGTCTCGATACCGCAGGAATATCGGGGTAAAAAATATCCTATGTCCTATTCCAGGTCATGGTCTACCCCTGTGCCAAATTTCATCCCGATACGTTTAGCCGTAATAGGGTGAAGGCGTAACAAACATACAAACTCACTTTGGCATTTATAATATTATATTATACTAGCGGTCGCCCGCGGCTCCGCCCGCGTGGATGTCGGTTACCGCTGCAAAAAGCCTACCCAGGAAAGACACGGTCAGCAAAATGATTCCCAGGTCAAATTCACAGACACCGACAGTAACATCGACGACGCAGTCATTATCCGCAGGCTGCACAGATTGTCTTTCTGTGTATGTTAAAGTTGTTAATGATGAAAATATTTAAATGTAATTAATACTAAGTTTTCACTTCTGCCGGCAGTCCCGGAGCGCAACCCGTTGTTTTAGGATAGATAACTAAAGCGATTATTGTAGAGCTTCTCTATAAACAACATTTGACGTTAAATTATTTTCAGGTAACCAAATATACTGATGGTCGGGAGCCCCGACCCGTGATAGGGCAACGTAAAGTTGCCCATGCGTAAAACATTCTTTTCGTAAATCAATTCCTACTAATTTGAATGTTTGACCCTGAATGTTTGACCCTGGGAGAAAAGAACTGTTGTTTAGCTCCGAGAAGAACTTTTGCGTATGAGCCGCGCGGGTACCTTACTCATAGATCTAAACTCCCCTCCCGCACGCGCACCCCCGCCTTGGTGACGCCCACTTCGCAACGGGCCGTGCAGCAGAAATCGTAATATTTTAATTTCGCCATAACTTCAAAACCAAACGTCCAATTTTAATCATTCAAAGACCAAATATTATCTACATAAACTATACTTAGTGATGAAATAATTTATTTTGATAAGGATTAATATCATGAGTAAAATAAACGCGTTTAAATGTAGTCCAAAAAAAATTCAAGATTTTTAAATAAAAAAACGGTTGTTGTGCCTCACTCGACATAGATAGGTATAGTGTGTCGCGGACTTTTTTGAAGGTATTTATAAGATCTACAATTAATTAGAACATTTTATGGTTCTGTCTTTTATAGTTTAGGCAGCGTACGCAAAATAAGTAACTTTTCTGGTTGATTTTTTACACCTTGTGTCCGAAAAACCCAAATATCTTACGGAACCCTATTTTTTTCCAAAATAAAATATAGCCTATGTTACTCGTGGATAATGTAGCTTTCGAATGGTGAAAGAATTTTTAAAATCGGTCCAGTAGTTTTTGAGCCTATTCATTACAACCAAACAAACAAAGTTTTCCTCTTTATAATATTAGTGTAGATAGTGTAGATAACTAAAGCGATTATTGTAGAGCTTCTCTATAAACAACATTTGACGTTAAATTATTTTCAGGTAACCAAATATACTGATGGTCGGGAGCCCCGACCCGTGATAGGGCAACGTAAAGTTGCCCATGCGTAAAACATTCTTTTCGTAAATCAATTCCTACTAATTTGAATGTTTGACCCTGAATGTTTGACCCTGGGAGAAAAGAACTGTTGTTTAGCTCCGAGAAGAACTTTTGCGTATGAGCCGCGCGGGTACCTTACTCATAGATCTAAACTCCCCTCCCGCACGCGCACCCCCGCCTTGGTGACGCCCACTTCGCAACGGGCCGTGCAGCAGAAATCGTAATATTTTAATTTCGCCATAACTTCAAAACCAAACGTCCAATTTTAATCATTCAAAGACCAAATATTATCTACATAAACTATACTTAGTGATGAAATAATTTATTTTGATAAGGATTAATATCATGAGTAAAATAAACGCGTTTAAATGTAGTCCAAAAAAAATTCAAGATTTTTAAATAAAAAAACGGTTGTTGTGCCTCACTCGACATAGATAGGTATAGTGTGTCGCGGACTTTTTTGAAGGTATTTATAAGATCTACAATTAATTAGAACATTTTATGGTTCTGTCTTTTATAGTTTAGGCAGCGTACGCAAAATAAGTAACTTTTCTGGTTGATTTTTTACACCTTGTGTCCGAAAAACCCAAATATCTTACGGAACCCTATTTTTTTCCAAAATAAAATATAGCCTATGTTACTCGTGGATAATGTAGCTTTCGAATGGTGAAAGAATTTTTAAAATCGGTCCAGTAGTTTTTGAGCCTATTCATTACAACCAAACAAACAAAGTTTTCCTCTTTATAATATTAGTGTAGATTATTATAGGATTAGATCATCGTGAGCCTGTCTTTTTGTTAGCCTGTCTGGTCCCGCGTGGTGGACTACGGCCAACTCCCTTTCACAGAGAGGAGGCCTGTGTCCCAGCAGTGGGAACATTATGGGCTGATTATGAAGCTGTACTTTAGTACGGAGCGGAAAGCAGTGGAGCGCGTCTTCGTAGATGGACACTATCTGATCTATATGTTTATTAACCATTATGTTGTTATTTCAGACAATATTTTCAAGCGAGGATACTGATTTTAAAGTCTTGTCGAAAGCTCTGTCTAAGTTAGAATTTTTGATAGAGAGTGAAAATAATAATTTGGATAAACGACTATTGTTTTTGGTAAGTTATTTAAACTTATGGTCTGTTGCAAAAGTTATTATCATCATTTCAGCCAAAAGACGTCACTTCAACCGGTTCTGTGCTTCTCGCATCCAGCGGGGTCCTGCAGCCTTCACCAGGTCATGGGCCCACCTTGTGGGGGGCCTTCCAACGCTACGTCTACCGGTACACGGTCGCCACTCCAGAACCTTTTGACCCCATCGGCCATCTGTTCTGCGAGCAATATGGTGCCCACTGCCACTTAAAAAAAGAAAACTTTCCTGTTCCAAAAGTATCGATGTAAATGTAAACAAATGAAAAATAACGTCGTAATTTTAACCGAAGACGAAAACAAGTTAAATTAATTAAAATTTTTAAAAAACCCCCGACAAAACCAAAGCATCTAATAAACGATTTTTGTTTTTTGTCATAGATATGAACACTCGATCGAGTCACCTTGCAAACAAAACAAAAAAAATCAAAATCGGTTCAGCCGTTTGGCAGCTACGATGGCGCAAACAGACACAGATACACACGTTAAACTTATAACACCCCTCTTTTTCCGTCGGGGGTTAAAAAGGAGATTTTCACGATGACTTTTTAAAATATTATGAACGTTCTATTTCAGATAATAAATCAGATAGCGAAGTTAAAATCAAAAAATGTAACTGAATCCAAAGATGCAAGAATTTTTCAGAAGGATGCTACTATGTTCTTAGGTAAGCCCTTCATTTGATTTTATATCAATTTGTTTACATTCCCTTGCCATTTTAACTTTCTACTTTAGCGGTATAGTCTTAAGGGTCAGTTCAGACCGAGACGTGAAGCGAAGCGACGCTGCGCGCGCTTTTTAACAATTATCGAACTTATTTTCTTTACGAAAAGGTATAATTTCAGTGCGAGGGTTGACACGTGTCAAAGTAAGTTGAGATGCGCGGTGTTACCAGCGCGTGTACCTTATTGTGTAGTAAATACAACCCGTGCGCATTAACATCACACCTGCCTCGAATGACGTTTGTAACTCCCCTCCCTACCCCGGACGGTGACGGCGGGACGCCGCGCTGGTATGCGGGGCGGTATCGAGTTCCCAGCCAGGTGCCATGTTAAGGCGCACGGGTAATTCGGTATTGTATCGAATCATAAATAAGTGCGCGTCGCGTCTCGATTTTGAGTGATTAATCAATCTGCCTAGCCTTTTACCAACTGTGTTGGGGTCGGCTTCCAGCATAACCGGATCCAGTTGAATATACCAGTATTTTACATGGAGCGACTGCCTATCTGACCCCCACAATTCCGTTACAAACCGGGTAACACGATATGGTAAGACGGGTTGTCTGACTTTTGTGGGCTTCTGACTACCCGTAAGCGTAACGACTGTCAAAGATCAACGAATGATAGCCGGAACGAACAGCTTAACGTGCTTTCCGAGGCACAGATCGGCCTCAATATGTAATGGATGGTCACCCATCCACGAACCGACCTCGGCTGACCTTTGTAATGTAGTACCAATTTTTGTTTTTAGGTAAACATGGACATATGACTGAAGAAAGCAGTTTTTCTGAAGACATCTACGTCTTGAAGTTAAAAAATAAAGTCATTTTGAATATTCCTAATATTGTAGAGGGGACTACTTTTAAGGTAAATTAAATGAGCACGAACATCGAACACTTTGTTCGCATGTGCGTACCACTAACGGACATTGAACACTGTGTTCGTCAAAAATGTTCGTGGCGAATGTCCATGGCTAGTAAAGAGAGCGAGGCGGTTGAGAGCGACCTATGTTCGTATGGGGTTCATGTTCGCTTTGTTAATTTACGTCCACACTTACGAACCAAATGTTCCGTGTTCGATGTTCGTGTTTATGTTCGTTTGTGCGTACACGGCTTTACAGTACTTTTTTTTGGCAAACTTAAATTATTATTCTGTATGCGACAATCAGTAATCAATTATTTTTGATAAATGCAGGTACTGGTAAAGTATGTGCTTCGGGAATCATCGTCTTTCTTCGGAAATACGAACGTGCGATGATGGGATCTAATATAGAGCTATTACAACCATGGAAGTGGTTGCCTATTTTGTATTACCATGATTACTAAATTACAGATTAACAACTCTATGCAATTCCAAAACCCTTTTCAAAACAGAATGACAAATAACGATCTGCGACCGGAATAGCTAACTCGACTGAGAGAAAACTTCATACAAACGCGCAATGATAGGTGCACTACTTAAAAGCGTGGTACAAAACTGAGAAGCATGGCCTCTGTGCGGGGTTAATCTGTGGCGCGCCGTTAGGGCTAATTCTAAAACACGAAAATTACCGAAGCGCATAGTTCTACTGGTTAACCTGTAGCTAAAAATACAGTCTGTATTTTTTTAATAGATTGATCTCCAAAGAGTTTTACAACTCTGTCTGCTGCGGGGAGATACGGAAGCACTATATGCTTTACTAGTCATCTTATCAGCAAGTTGTAAGTAGTATTTATTTTACATAATTGATTCAGGCGTGACTGCGTTAATCCATTATAAAATACAATAGACGTAGATATATTTAGTAACCTATTCCGCTTAACAATTCCTCAAGAGTAAAAAAAAACTCTGTAAGAAATCGACACGTGTTTCACCTCTCAACGAGGCATCCTCAGGATGACGATTGACCAGACGCGAACCAGAGGCCCTAGACAAAGTTATATTCTATCAGCGATAACGATGATGGAAAAGGCAAAAATGTATAGGACTGACATAAGCTATCGAAAAGTTTATGTCAATCCTGTTGAAAGTCGTTGTAGAAATACGAAACGCTTTCGAAGCGATTGTCACTTGTCTAGGCCTTCTGAACACGACCTGTTGCCACACCGAGCACTGGACGCAGAGCCAGCGCGTTGGCTGGAGTCTCTGGAATAGGTTACTAAATATATCTACGTCTATTGTAACTTAGTAGTATTGTAATTTTCTATAGCATCGACCTTCATAACTATTCACAACCATTCAAGAAGCTTCTCAGTCGAAAATGACACAATTTTGGTTAACTAATTGGCCTGATTTGACTGCAATTAGACAGATGTTGCATCTCACGAACGCGCGTGAATCATTCGAATTTTTACCTTATTACAATTATGTAAGACTGCTATCCCACTGGCGTTTTACGAGTGTTGGCGCTTCTCCAACGTCTGCGCAGCGCCAACGTCCCGAGTTTCTAGTGGCAAGCGTTACATCCGCTGAACGCAACGTTAACGTCGCACACATGCACCCGTTGCCAAAAAACGCAAGAAACTCGCGACGTTAGCGCAACGTTGGCGCTTTACCACTAGAAACTCGCCGCGTTAACGTCGTGTCTGCGGAACGTTGGCGCTGCGTAGACGTTGGAGAAGCGCCAACACTCGTAAAACGCCAGTGGGATAGCGGCCTAAGGCGTCGTCCTATTTGGGGAAGATCGCACGATGCGTTCTCGTCGTGCGATGAGATCAAACATACAGATTTCATCAGAGTGTCCTATTTGAACCTCGCAAGTAATCGTGCGAGCACATGAAATGCTTAATAACGATCGTACGATGCGTTTGATCGTGCGATCATGTAAAGCAAAAGATCTCTTTTAAGTGTCCTAATCGGTTACCTACGCGATGCGTCGACGAGCGAGGGTATCACACGATGGACATCGCGCGATCTATTAAGACACCTGTTAGGTCATCGCACAACCACTTTGATCGTGAGATGAAAAACGCATCGCGCCATCGTACGTTCGCTCCCAATTAGGACGCCGCCTAAGAGTCACAGGACGCGCGCTCATGATTTGTACATAACTAGAAGGATCTTTTAGTGCCTGAATGACATTGTTGGTTGGTTTTGAAGTGTATAGAAAAAGACAAGGTGGCTGCATTAGTTCCGATTATGGCCAGAAGAACCTTTTAGCTCTACATAATATTTTCTTTTGTTTAGTGTGTGATCGATCCGACTCGGGGATACAAGAAGCAACTGTTCGGGTCATACATGCGCTCTTCAGAGCTAATATAGGCAGGAACGAGACAGAAATAGCCGTCTACCCTGCTCTGTTGATGTGTAATACTACTGCTTGCGTTCAGACTATTATGAAGGTAAGAACATTTTAATAACTGGCTTTTGCCCTCGGCTTTGACCGCGTGTAGGTCGGAAATTATCACACGGGAACTTACTACAGGAATAAAAATGTATATAAGTGTGTGTGTGTGTGTGCGAGTGTGTGTGAGTTTGTGTGCGTGTGTGTTTGTTAAATTTAATCGAAATGCATTAGTTCTTTTGAGGCGTAAAAAGGTACAGGGATGGATGAATAGACATGGATAAGTGAATAAAATACTGTGTTCAGGTAGTCATTAGATTTCATAACTGCCCCGTTGGTCTCGTAGTCGCAAGCGCGGCTGCTGAGTGTGGGGTCCTGGGTTCGATTCCCGGGTCGGGTAGTGTTATTGGGTTTATCCATTAGGGATTTCTTAGTAATAGCCCGGAGTTTGGAAGTTGGCGGTGTGATATCCCCGTGTCCCGCGCGCACGTGTCGCCTGTGCCTGCGCCTGGTAGAGCGAGAGCGAGTGTCGGGTGCCGTCCCTGAGGACTATGAGAGTGACGGAAGAGAGAGTGCATCTATGTCTGCGCACACACGCCTGCACTATAATATCTCCCACGTCGAAGGCTAGTGTCCGTTGAGAATTGTCGCCGTGGCCGAAATACGGTCTGGAGGACTAGATAGATTTCATAAAAATGCTTTTGGTAATGTGTGGTAGGTTGATCGACAACGGGGCGGAAAATTGGAGCAACGACAGAGAAAGGAAGAACACCAAAAACAGAAGAATCTCAAAACGTGCTTCGTTCAGAGTTCTTTTGAGAGCTGGTTTCCATATTTCTTTGTAAAAAACAGAGTGTCAAAACGTGCTGTGATCAGAGTTGCTGGTTTCCATGTTTCCTGTAATAAACAGAGTGTCAAAACGTGCTGTGCCCAGAGCTCTTTTGAGAGCTGGTTTCCATATTTCTTGTAAAAAACAGAGTGTCAAAACGTGCTGTGCCCAGAGTTCTTTTGAGAGCTGTTTTTCATGTTTCTTGTAAAAAACAGAATGTCAAAAAGTGCTTCGTTCAGAGTTCTTTTAAGAGCTGGTTTCCATATTTCTTGTAAAAAACAGAGTGTCAAAACGTGCTGTGATCAGAGTTGCTGGTTCCCATGTTTCCTGTAATAAACAGAGTGTCAAAACGTGCTGAGCCCAGAGTTCTTTTGAGAGCTGGTTTTCATGTTTCTTGTAAAAAACAGAATGTCAAAACGTGCTTCGTTCAGAGTTCTTTTGAGAGCTAGTTTCCATATTTCTTGTAAAAAACAGAGTGTCAAAACGTGCTGTGATCAGAGTGGCTGGTTTCCATGTTTCCTGTAATAAACAGAGTGTCAAAACGTGCTGAGCCCAGAGTTCTTGTGAGAGCTGGTTTTCAAGTTTCTTGTAAAAAACAAAATTTCTTGTAAATGTCAAAACGTGGTTCGTTCAGAGTTCTTTTGAGAGCTAGTTTCCATATTTCTTGTAAAAAACAGAGTGTCAAAACGTGCTGTGATCAGAGTTGCTGGTTTCCATGTTTCCTGTACTAAACAGAGTGTCAAAACGTGCTGTGACCAGAGTTCTTTTGAGAGCTGGTTTTCATGTTTCTTGTAAAAAACAGAGTGTCAAAACGTGCTGTGATCAGAGTTGCTGGTTTCCATGTTTCCTGTAATAAACAGAGTGTCAAAACGTGCCGTGCCCAGAGCTCTTTTGAGAGCTGGTTTTCATGTTTCTTGTAAAAAACAGAATGTCAAAATGTGCTTTGTTCAGAGTTCTTTTGAGAGCTGGTTTTGACAATGGGGCGGAAAATTGAAGCGAAGACCGGAGAGTGGCGTCGGCAGATCCTGTACTATTTCTTTAACGGATGTTCAGTTCTTTTGAGAGCTGTTGGTTTCCATGTTTCTTGTACAAAAAAAAGAGTGTCAAAACGTGCTTCGTTCAAGAGTTCTTTTGAGAGCTAGTTTCCATATTTCTAGTAAAAAAACAGAATGTCAAAACATGCTTCGTTCAGAGTTCTTTTGAGAGCTGGTTTTCATGTTTCTTTTAAAAAACAGAATGTAAAAACGTGCTTCGCAGAGTTCTTTTGAGAGCTGGTTTCCATATTTCTTGTAAAAAACAGAATATCAAAACGTGCTTCGTTCAGAGTTCTTTTGAGAGCTGGTTTTCATGTTTCTTTTAAAAAACAGAATGTAAAAACGTGCTTCGCAGAGTTCTTTTGAGAGCTGGTTTCCATATTTCTTGTAAAAAACAGAATGTCAAAACGTGCTTCGTTCAGAGTTCTTTTGAGAGCTGGTTTTCATGTTTCTTGTAAAAAACAGAATGTCAAAACGTGCTTCGTTCAGAGTTCTTTTGAGAGCTGGTTTCCATATTTCTTGTAAAAAACAGAATGTCAAAACGTGCTTCGTTCAGAGTTCTTTTGAGAGCTGGTTTCCATATTTCTTGTAAAAAAACAGAATGTCAAAACGTGCTTCGTTCAGAGTTCTTTTAAGAGCTGGTTTTCATATTTCTTTTAAAAAACAGAATGTCAAAACGTGCTGTGATCAGAGTTCTTTTGAGAGCTGGTTTCGACAATGGAGCGGAAAATTGGAGCGAAGACTGGAGTGTGGTGTGAGCAGTTCCTGTACTATTTCTTCAACAGATGTTGAGTTCTTTTGAGAACTGTTGTTTTCCATGTTTCTTAAACAGAATGTCAAAACGTGCTGTGATCAAAGTTCTTTTGAGAGCTGTTGGTTTCCATGTTTCTTAAACAGAATGTCAAAACGTGCTGTGATCAAAGTTCTTTTGAGAGCTGTTGGTTTCCATGTTTCTTAAACAGAATGTCAATAACGTGCTGTGATCAAAGTTCTTTTGAGAGCTGTTGGTTTCCATGTTTCTTAAACAGAATGTCAATAACGTGCTGTGATCAGAATTCTTTTTACCCCACTACGGCGAAGCAAAAAGGAGGGTTATGATTTTGACCGGTATGTATGTACCTATGTATGTTTATGTCACGTGTTGTAAAATCCGGAGTCACACGTAATCTGTTCGATTTATGCCCGACAACGTGTGACTCCGGATTTTTTATTTGTCTGTCTAGTGATATCTTGTTTACATATTTTTAGTTACTTTTTTGTCGTAGTTGGGTTTTAGTTTTTTTTTAGATAAAGCATATATGAATTCACACTTCACTTTTCCTCGATTGCGCGATGACAAAGACAGGGTTGTGTTTTTCATGCATATCTGTGTATCATTTAATCTGAGAATCAGCACTTTTCGAACGTCAAAATTACGTAAAACTGTCCCCCCCACCCCTTTCACCACGACAGCACTAAGTCGTGGTGAAAGGCGAACGTTAGCTGGGAATAAGTGGTTCAATAAGCTCCCCAGCAGCACAGCTGTCTGTTAATTATTGTGTAATGTTCCCAGGGCGTGCGTGTATGACCAGACTGTCTATACCGTTAAAATCGCACCGTTAGAACTTACACTCGCGACAATCTAAGAAGTCCCTTTTGACAGCTATAAAAATGCTTTGTGTAGCGATGAAAAAAAAAACATTCGTTTTTCAACATCTGGTTTTTTAAATTTAAATTCATTTTAGTTATATAGATGCACACCACATTTGTATGTCTCCTGGCATAACATAGCGTTCTGTTCACCAAACTCACGATCTGTATTCTTTACCTGTGTTAACGAATAAAAGTGATTTGATTTGATTCATATTATGTTCAAATATAAACGAAGTTTCTTATAAACTGAGTCATCATCTGCCTAGCCATTTCCCAACTATGTTGGGGTCGGCTTCCAGTCTACCCGGATGCAGCTGAATATCAGTATTTTACATGGAGCGACTGCCTATCTGACCTTCACAACCCAGTAACTGGGTAATACGATACCCCTTGGTAAGACTGGATGTCAGACTTCCGAGCTTCTGTCGACCCGTAACGACTGTCAAAGATCCACAAATGACAGCCGGGACCAACGGATTAACGTGCTTTCCGAGGCACGGAGGAGTCTCGATATGTAAAGATGGTCACCCATCCACGGACCAACCACGGCAAGCGTAGCTTAACCTGATGGCCCGTGCGGCTGTTATTACTTAGCCACGAGCTCCTAAAACTCTCTCGTTCTTATAAACTGAGTCTCGAGACATATCGATTGAACATACTTAGAGAGTTTGTAATCGAAGTCTTATCTACATTGCTTAAAACTGATTCTCAAGGTTTAACGTTTTATAATATGAAGGAGAACGAAACGTCAAAACGGACTTCTTAGATTGTCGCGAGTTTAGATGAAGTGAGCTGTCATTTCACCTGGTGTTAGGGATTGCCAGTTGACAGCTCATTTCAGGCTCACTTCACCTAAGTTTTAACGGTGAAATTTTTACAGAATAATACAGGGTGTTTGGTGCATCGTTTGCCAAATGAAAATGGTGGATACGATGGCTACCTCCTCGGGCCCAAAAAAAAAATTATTGGCGCCACGGGATTTTTTATTATTATTTTTGAAAAATCCTCAAAGTTAGCCTTTGGACTTAAGTACAAAAAAAGGTATTGGTATAACCTCCAATTTTATAGATTAATGCGTCATGTTGTACGATTCTATCAAATTCTAAATTACTTGCAAACTAGATTTTTTTAGAGGCCTGAGAATTGTGACCCCTCCTATCCGCCATTTTCATTTGGCATACGTTGCACCAAACATCCTGTATATCGGCAGATGTATGAACGTAAACGAAGCAAAAGTAGTATCTACGGGTCTTAACTGATGGCTTTCTATAGTTTCTGCCAAACCCCATGGGAAGAAGTTGTGAGTTTATGTATGTATGTTCCCAGGGTATAGCAGAAGAGCTGACTCCTACCGTCAGAAGGAAACTATCGGAGAGTCTTCAGGTGCTATTGACATATGAGCCGGGCTCTGAGGCGACGGGAGCACTGCTGCAGATTGTGGCGGAACAGACTGCTTTTATTATTAGCAGGGATGAATGTGAGTTGTAATCAATGTTGTAATGATGTAACCAATTTTTTGTATCTATTTTTTTAAATTCGTTTTTTTAAATTCTAATCATGTTTGCGGGGCTAACATGGCCAGAAATCGCACAAAATAGAGAGCTTTGGAAGGAAAAAGGGGAGGCCTTTGCCCAGCAGTGGGAAACACAACAGGCTAAGAAAAAAAAAATTAAAAGACTGTCCGTGGAGTTTCTTGCCCGTTCTTCTCCATAGGTACCTACCACACTTGTAGGAATGGGCAACTAGCCTCATATTTCTGACTGACCCACTCATTGACAATTTAAAAGTGCCTGTAAATGGTTTAATTGAAATAAATGCTTTGAGTTTGAATCAAATTAAATAGTTTATATTTTCATTTCATTAATGTTGTGTCGTGGCTCAGTCGGCCTAGCCTCTCGTGCCCGAGGTTGTGGGTTCACATCCAAGTATCAATATGACTTTTTTCAATTAATATGTACTGTAAACATGTCTGAGAGATGTTTCTCGACGGCTTGTGAAGCCAAGTTAGGGGCCCACTGCGGGAAAGTCCGAAAGGGATACCGGGGCCCTTTGCAACAGGTAACTGAAGGAACACGGGTGGGTTTTAGTCAGTAAAAGTCTGACACGCCCTTCCGCTCCGCCCAGAGCGGGAGAAGGCATCTGATGATTTCCCAGCACCAAAAAAAAAAAAGAGGCCCATGGGCGGCTTGAAAACTCTGACACCAGCTTATGGCCGATTCCTATAATTTACGGACCATTATTGGTTAAAATTAAGACTCCTTGTATCTTTACCAATAATGAAGCAAAGGCCTCATAGCTCTGCATAGTAGACCTTCCCCTATAGAAGAAGCTATCACAGGAAGGCTAGCTTGCGAATCTATTTATATGCCCACTTTGGAGATAAAAAATGCTACTATTGGTAAGCAAAACGATTCGTTTTCATTAATCGTTAACATTAACCACATAAAAAGAAGAAAATGATGTACTATCTTATTTTATCTTCCAGCTGCCGCAGTCGTTCCAGGCTTGCACATTATAAGAGCATTCCTGTCAGCAATTACAGATAACAATTCCGGTATCATCGACTATCTACCAAACATCTTAACATACACATCCAACATCCAAGATGAAGCCTTAGATATATTCGAAATATCATCCAATTTATTCATCGAAAAAATAGACCTTTTCACCGATTCGCAAGTAAAGGAAACCGTTCGAAAAATTTTAGAAAAATACGCAACAAATATTGTAAACACTGAATCGAATTTGAATAAAATACTGGGATTCATTAAAAGAGTGGTAGAAATAAAAAAATATGACGCAATAATTTTGGTAGAAATTACACTTGACATGTGTCAAAAATTGACAGTAGTGTCCCCACAATTTTTGAATCTGGTAACACTTTTAGCGTACTTAAATGTTACTTTTGATTTGGATAATGAAATACGTAGAAAAGTAGTGTTATTTAGAAATGGTTTGGTGCTGGAACAGTTGTTAGAGATACAATTTGATGAGGGAGATGTCAAAATCAATGCCGCGATAGTATTTTTAAAGGAATATGCTGAAGAATTGATTGAAATGGACGCTGAGGTAAGAAAACTACTTTTTACTATTATTTATGTGAAACAAGCTATGAGTCCCTCATGGGATTTCCCATCGGCATAAATTATTGCCAACAGATGTGAAAATAAAAAGTTAGAAGCAAGACGTCACAGACAGATAAATTAAAAATCTGGAGTCACACGTTGTTATGGCATAAATCAAATAGATACATGTGACTCCGGATTTTTTTAGGGTGTAATTTGTCTGTCTGTGATGTCTTGTTTATACCTTTTTAGTTGACTTTTTCATCGTAGTTGGGTTTCAGTTTAACAACTTTTATTTTTATTTATTTCAGAAAACTCTTCAATGTCTTGGAAATATAATTGAAAACATACCACCAAGCTCAGTTTTGTCATTAAAAAGTAATTTAGCAGCTGGTCTGTCCATCTACAAAACAGACCAACGTTATTTATCTACCATTCAAACTAGCTACGAAAAATGGTACAAGAAATTAGATCTGCAAAATATAACAGAATGCATAGAAGAAAAGATATTATTCCCCGAATTTTCGTACAGTATTTCCGATATTATACACGCTTTGAAAGTAATGTCGGAAATAGTCGAAATTCCGACTATTTTGGCAAAGGATTGGACGAAACTGTTACTCGAAAATGTGACAAAAGTAGAAATGAAATGGGGTCGAATTTTTCTGTCAGATTTGCTTTCGGTGTCCGAAAAAGTATTGACAGATTACGAAATTGAAGAAATTTTAGAAAGTAATTTTGAGTTTGTCAAGAGTTATATCAATGTTTACTTTCAAAGGTTCATTTGTAAGCCTTTTGTATTAAAATCTGAAAAATCCAGCTTGCTTGTTGATATTGTTGAATATTTCGCAAAAACTTATAACGAGGAGAAGTTTCAAAATGTCTTGGATGTAGTTGAACAAGTAAGTACTGATATCTTAGTAAATATTTTTTTATTGATCTGTAACATCTTTCCTCTCGCTTTTCTGCAGTCTGTAGGAGTGATTTCGTGAAAAGGGACGGAAGTGTGTAACAGGAAGCCTGGGGAAGCGCGCGCTATTTAATTTGACCAATGACGCGCGTGGTGCTAGAGTTGGCCGTCAGAAGGTACCAACCTATTTTCCGAGAGGTTTTAAACAGGATGATGATGATGATGAAGATGTTTATATCGATGATGCCCGCGGCTTCACCCGCGTGGATGTCGGTTATCTATCTATACATATAATAAATATACATATAATAAATCTGTAGACGAGGCGTTTCTGTACAATGAAAAAAAAAAAAAAAAAGTTGATGGGGTGTCCAAGAATAAGCAACAGATTCCATTTCTACCATTTTTGGAATTTTTGTCTGTTTGTCTGTCTGTTTGTATGTTCTTAAGTTTGATTGTTCCACTATCACGTAAAAAGTACGAAATCAATAAGGTTAACTTTTAAACTCAAATATTGTGTGTAACTCGTTGTTTCATTTAGTTTTTGTTTCATCGCAATCGCTCCAAAATATCAAAAGATATATGAATTTAAAGTGTTCAAGAAGGAATTTTCATTACGTAATGTACATACATGTAACGACATCTATTGACGCGAAATGATACTTACTACTTAATTACTAGGTTTGTGAGATCGTGTGTTGTTATATGATCGCCATTTTCTTTGCGCGGAAACTTAACGCGATACATTGTGTATAGAATATTATAGGTAACTCTAAAGTTAGGTTAATTAAAATTTTCCAGATGCGTTGTTTATTTTTTAGTTTAGTATTAGTGCGATAGGTGGCGCTACCTATCTTTCAAATCATGATATTCATGAAAGAATAGTGACAAATGTTAATTTCTTATAAAATATAGGTATTTATTCTTTAATTTTACACTTTTCTACATAGCTTATTTAGCTTACAGAGTGTTCGAACGTTTTCCCATATATTTTGACAGTATCACTTCGTGCTCGATAGATGGCGTTGTTCATTTAATGTCATTTTCTGAATCGCGGTGTTATGAGTCTCCGTCGAAGAATCACCTTCGCCCAGATATTCCAAGTAGTTTTTGGAGTAGGTAACTTTGTTTTTGACTTCTTGAGTGTCGATAAGATAAGAAAAGAAATAAGAAATAAATAATAAATTCTTGGTTGGGTTGTCATTCGTTGAAAGTATTGTTCTGATTGGTTTTGATTTGGTATTTTGGTTGGTTTCGTTCATTTGGTTCAAATTAAGAAGTCAAGAAACGAGTCGTTACAGATCGATTCAAACTTAATGGCGGCTCGGAAGTTAGCTTTTAGCTGCGCAGTACCCCACGCCTCACCCCCGCTGTCACATGAAATTGTTACTGCGCAGCGACTCGCCTCATGTTCCGAGCCGCCATTAAGTTTGAATCGAACTGTACTTTACTTCGTAATTTGTTCGTATGATTCGTGACCGCCGCTCATCCGATCCGATCGTTGTTGGCGTGTGTTATAGTTGATTTGATTCGTTCGACTATCGGACAGCAATAAATACACAAATATTGGCACATGTTTCTGGGGAAAGTCAACAATATACATCAATAAATACGGTTGCCGAAGAAGAAGATGCCACACACTTTCCAGTAGAGTTCTTAGAATCCCTTAACACACCCGGTCTTTCAGCACACAAAATTTGTTTAAAAGTCGGAGTGCCAATAATTCTTCTCAGAAATGTAAGTCCTCCCAAACTTTGCAACGGCACTCGGCTCATAGTCACCAATCTCCAACAAAACGTCATCGAAGCCGAAATCTTAACAGGTTGCGGCGCCGGTGATGTTGTTTTTATTCCAAGAATTCCTCTCATTCCCAATAATTTCCCGTTTAGTTTTAAGCGTGTGCAATTCCCCGTCAGCCTATGTTACGCCATGACCATTAACAAAGCTCAGGGCCAGACATTATCCGTTGCGGGGGTGGATCTTAGTATTGGTTGCTTTCCCACGGCCAACTTTATGTAGCTCTTTCGCGTGTGAGCAACCCTAGCAACTTTTTTGTGTACGCTCCAGGTGGTTCCATCGCTAATATTGTATATAGAGAAGCATTTTCCTAAATAAAAACACAAGTTTTTTGGCAGTTTCTTACTAGGAAAAATCACCAGGCCTGGTCGAAAGATTCCCCCTTTTTAAATGAAGGTACAACTTTTCTAAGCGACATATTATTGTTTTCCGACATCCATGCGAACGAAGTCGCGGGCACAGCTAGTTATATACTAAAACCTTCCTCGAGAATCACTCTATCCATTGGTGAAAACAGGATGAAAATCGGTACAGTAGTTTTTGAGTTTATCGCGAACAGGACGACAGACAGACGCGGCGGAAGACTTTGTTTTATAATATGTAAGGATACGTCAGCAAATATGTCAGATGTTACACTTCATATGCGACTACTGTAAGGGTCGATCGTTTTTTATGGCATCTCGCAGGTCAACCAAGGAGGTTGTCTCCTTAACCGGACTATCCTGTAGATGCCTTAATACATTAAGGCCAGCAAGGGACAGCCTGGATCGGATTAATCTTGATTAAAGTCTAAGCTTGCTGAATAAATTTTGACCTTATAAAGAAAAACATGCTTTTTTGCAGTTATGGCCGTCATTTCTCAACCTCACTACATTAGATGACAAGTTATCCGTACTTCTAAATCTTCTACGTTTACCTAAGAGTGTGGGCTTGGATTGCCCAGCTGTGAACTGGGCAACCACTTTGCTGACGTCAGAGGGAACGAGTCAAGAGGATAGGATCAAATTGATAAGTGCCTTACCAGCCGGAGACGAATATAGGTAAGTAGAAAGAATCTTAAACAGACGTAAAAGCCGTCTTATACAGGATGTAACAAGACCCACACATACATAACATCACGCCTGTTTTCCCCGAAGGGTTATACAGGGAAATACCTACAGGGTGTTAGGGTAAACACCGTTATCCTTGAAACCAGTGGCTGGGAGCCATTTATAGAACGTAAAATCAATGGAAAATTAAAACTTAGTTAAAATTTTCACAGATGATGTATTTCTGTTGCCGCTATAACAACAAATACTAAAAAACAGAATAAAATAAGTATTTAAGGGGGCTCCTATACAACAAACGAGATTTTTTTGCCGTTTTTATAGATAATGGTACGGAACCCTTCGTGCGCGAGTCCGACTCGCATTTGGCCGGTTTTTTATTTTATTTTAACCTTATAATATCGTCATTGTTCCCAGCGTCTACTACCGTTCCTTCGCTTCCGGCCTACCCGTTCGCCTCTCAGAGATGCAGGGCCGATTCATACCGCCATTCAGAGCTCTGCTTGACACCCTAGCGACTAACGGGGACATGACTCTACTTGATATAGTCATCACTCTAGCGTCAGGTAAGTACAGTCATCATCTACCTAGCTTTTTCGGACACTAATCTGTGTCCGAAAATACAGATAGTTCTCTCCGCAAAATCATTTGAATTACTTTACTACTGAGTTTCCCAGGTCGGACAGTGTTTTTGGGTTCTTTCATCTGGAATTGACTTGCATGTGCCCTGGCGGCTGGGAATGTCATGCTCACTCAATAGTGTCGCTGATGGTGGCGCGTGTGTTGGATCATTTAGCTCCCTTCAAAATGGTTGAGCTGAATGGTGCTGATCCATGCGTCATGTTCGTGAACGGGCGCCGTCAGTTGTGACTGGTCATCTCTTAGCTGCCATGGCTTATTTTAATTTTTGATTTGTTTTTATGTTATAATTGCGGGCGCTTTTAACGTGCTTTCTACATTGTTCTCACATGTATAATTTCAACATGAATGATGTAACCAATATTTTGATTTAAAAGAGTGTCCGTGGAGTTTCTTGCCCGTTCTTCTCCATAGGTACCTACTACGCTTTGGAATGGGCAACTAGCTTCATATTTCTGACTGACCGACTCCTTGACAATTCAAAAGTGCCTGTAAATGGTTTAATTGAAATAAATGCTTTGAGTTTGAGTTTGAGTTTGGAATTTCTTAGTAGCAGCCGGTTGATGGCTATAGGCTCGCCCCCTATTACATGGGAATTAAACATAACTGGCAAAATGTGGGTGTACTACCGGGTGTCAGGGTAAACACCGTTGTCACTCAAACCATGGGTAGTTGACTTAAATATAAAAATAAATGACCGAGTAACAACAAAAAAAAAACGTTATTTCTATCCGAAATCCGTTTTAAAAAGTTTCTATCCGACACCGTGCTCACTAGCGAAACAGCTGACTGACTGAGGGAGGGGTCGCGCTTGCGGCCGGTCCGGTCACGTCCCCCACCTGTGTTGAGACGCGAGTTCGTTGTCCTAGCGCAGAGGGTGAAAGAGTGAAATTCTCATGTAGTAAAATGTAATTTAAAAAAGAAGGTAATTTTCCATTGATTTTACGTTCTGTAAATGACACCAAACCACTGGTTTCAAGAATAACGGTGTTTACCCCAACACCCTGTATAGGTAAATCTCTGCCTAACCCTTCGGGGAATACAGGATTGATGTTATGTTATGATTTCTATTGTACCTTCTCAGGGGATGACACAAAAGGATGGTGGGATCATGCGATTGACGCTTGTATGACGGCCTTAGCAGCTAAGGAAGATATCAATGTCTTTGACAAAGCGTACAAAAGAGCTAAAACTGGCGTCAATTTGGGCGTTTGCAATCGCATCTTCTTGCCTTTACTTAGGTTAGTACATATTTCTTTCTAATGTCAGTACCATGATAAGCTCTGATTAACTTATCTTTCAGATAACCAGTCTGTTGAAATCAAGAGGAGAGAGAGGAGCTCGTGGCTAAGTAATAACAGCCACTCGGGTCGATCCATCAGGTTAAGCTACGCTTGCCGGGGTTGGTCCGTGGATGGGTGACCATTTTCACATATCGAGACTCCTCCGTGCCTCGGAAAGCACGTTAAGCCGTTGGTCCCGGCTGACATTTGTGGATCTTTGGCAGTCGTTACGAGTCGTCAGAAGCACGAAAGTCTGACAACCAGTCTAACCAAAGGGTATCGTATTACCCAGTTACTGGGTTGTGGAGGTCAGATAGGCAGTCGCTCCATGTAAAATACTGGTATTCAGCTGCATCCGGTTAGACTGGAAGCCGACCCCAACATAGTTGGGAAAAGGCTAGGCAGAAGAAGAGTCTGTTGAAATCAAATTAATTTATTTGAATTTTTTTTTCGTTCCATTTCTTTTCATCTGAGACTGAAACGGTTTATTATTTATTTATTAGGCTCAATATTTTTTTGGACTTCGACTTTGTTTTAGTTTTCGCAAGTGCCATTGCTGAGCATGAGGTCCTGGGTTAGATTCCCGGAACGGGTGGAGTGTTATTGGGGATTTCTATTTGGAATTTCTCAGTACCAGCCCGGAAGTCTGCATTTATGCCCGGTTGATGGCAATAGGCTCGCCCCACACATGGCACTCGGCCTGCATGGACTTAAACATAACTGGCGAACTGTGGGTGTATAGTTACACCTCTGCGTAACCCTTCGGGGAATACAGGCGTGCTGTTTTGTTATGTTTATTTATTTATTTCTTTCTTTCTTTCTTTCTTTCTTTCTTTCTTTCTTTCTTTCTTTCTTTCAGACATTCATCTCGCAAATTCTGTGAGAGATACATATCCACTATAGTGACGGATTTGTTCAACATTCTCCGCGTGGGTTTCAAAGAAGCTACTAATAATGAGACCTACAGAAAACGAGTCGTTTCTTATGCCATCGCTTTTAACATCCTGAAGGTTGCGTTTGAAAAAGTAAGTATCTTAATCATAGAGATATATTACCCGACTACGGCGAAGAAAAAAGGAGGGTTATGATTTTGACCGGTATGTATGTATGTATGTATGTTCATCTGTTCCCTCCTATCTTCCAAACCACTTATCACAATTTGACAAATGAGGTATCGTTAGAAGGGTCGTGATTGTCCGCTGGTTATAGGCTATGTGAAGTCACATTAAAAATGGCGCCCTCTAGAGGACATAAAGTGAGGAACTTAAAAAAAATATGGTTTAATCGTACCATGTTGGGTATCAAATGAAAGGGCTTAATGAGCAAATTTCAAAAATATATATATTATAACCCCAAAAGAATATAAAAAAAAAATCAAGTAATAAAATCTAAAACCCAACTACGACTTAAAAGGTATAAACAAGACACCACAGACAGACAAATTAAAAATCCGGAGTCACACGTAATCTGTTCGATTTATGCCCTAACACGTGTGACTCCGGATTTTTAATTTGTCTGTCTGTGGTGTCTTGTTTATACCTTTAAGTCGTAGTTGGGTTTTAGTTTTTATTACTTGGTTTTTTTATTTTTTCTAAATTGTCTTATACATGTTGAATAAGACAGAAGACTCGTACATTTCCATACATGGTATCATTGTAATATTATAATAAAAATACCTAATTTGTAACTCAGGGGGTTTCGGCGTTGAGGGCTGAAATACAGGTTATGCCTAGTTCGGCCCCAAATGCTAATACTTTTGTGTACTCTAAGTTTAGATTAAGCACTCTACTTGTAAAAAATGTACATTTTTATCTGAATAAACTTTACTATTAGTATAGAGTGCGCGCAACCAACTATGAACAGTAGACACGGGTTTGAAGAACACGACGTTCCTCACCACACTCACACACTTGTCAGTTCGAGATTCATTCATTTGTATGTCACAGTGAAGCGGTACAAAATGTTATTTTGAGGTGTTCGGACATTCAATCATTTTGTATGGGACATTTGAAGTGCCTCTTGTATGTCCTACCCAACACTAATCTATAGCTCACTTGTCTACGATGCGCACTAAGCGATTTGTGCAATACATGCACTCTATGTAATATTATATCTCTATGATCTTAATAGACGTACATTTTATGACCCAAGCTAAACCTAGCACGATAAGTCGTCGGTCCCGGCTGTCATCTTTGACATTTTGACAAACGTTACGGGCTGTTAGAAGCGCGAGAATGTGACAAACAGCCTTGATTTTTTTCTTCAATATTCAAAATAATATAGGCCACGCATGTTAAGTACGATATACTTGCGCAAAATTGGACTTGCACAAGTTTAAAGGGTGACTGGTAATTAGACACATAAACACGTGACTTTACTCATTGTTATGAACAACTTTATTTAAAAAAAAGAAATCGCGAACAAAATCTGCTGTTGCTGTTCCCTACATATTTGACGAGTTCTCTCTCATCTTCGTCGTTTTCTCAATGCTGAGGATCGCGACCACATATTTATCGCGATCCTCAGCATTGAGACGCGTCGCATATGACGCGTCTCCAAGACGAGACGAACGACGACGACGCATTTGACGAGTTATGTGAAATACAATAGACGCAGATATATTTAGTAACCTTTTCCGCTGTTACCACACCGAGCGCTGGTGTGGTAACACGTCGCGTCCTGGTTTGCAATTGGTCAATCGTCATCCTGAAGATGCCTCGTTGAGAGGTGAAACACGTGTTGATTTCTTACAGGGTTTTTTATGACTCTTGAAGATAGTCAAGCGGAATAGGTTACTAAATATATCTGCGTCTATTGTATTTTATAATGGATTTCCGCAAAGTCACAACTAAATCAATTAACTATCTGAGTTATGTGAACATAAATGTAGGGAACAGCTGATGAATTAGGACAAGTATCCGACCCATTCGCTGTCACACAGACTTGTGAGTCTAAACTTGCGCAAGTATATCGTTACTTGTGTCATTACCATATGCCACAGGTTATTATATTTGCGTGTATTATTTTGCAGATAACAACCGACAGTTTAGAAAACGGCGTTATAAACGAGAGTGCGGGCTCGCAGAAACCGTGGTACTTTCTAGAGCAGACGTGCAAGTACTGTGTCACTATAAGTACCAATGTCAAGTGTCCGAGTGGAGCGAGCGACGATTTGAAGGATACTTGCCTGTAAGTGTTTTAGCTTGAGATTATAGTACCGGCTTTCATGTCTAGGGCAGGTGTGCAAGTACTGTGTCACTTTACAGTCCTACCAACTTATCTGTGAACTGAAAGAGGACGCCGCCGTCGATTCAGTGTTGCTAATTGATTGATTATACAAATTAATTCTAACATTCTAACATCAGAATGAATGAATTCATCTACATTCTAATACTCTACTGACAATCGTATGACTTTCAACATGACGGCCGTAGTTCCAATTTTCGCCATTTCACAGATAAGTTGGTAGGAGTGTAAGTGCCATTGGTATGTGCCGTTGGGAAATCCTCATGGATGTTATGCCGGACTCCTACCGACTAAAACCCCACTGTTCCTACTTCTACCATGAGTCGGGGGCCCGGGAGATACTTGTAATGCGCCGCACCCCCGACTGGTATCAGCCCGCCATGCCTAGCCTCATCACAAAGTGCGGCCGATCCCACGACCGCACGACCTCCTATAAAGGCACGCATGATGTTTTGCGTGCCACCTAAACTCCCCGATCCAGCCTGTCCCGACTTGCTGCCCTCCCTCCAGCGACGCCCTAAGCCGAGGTCCGTACCCCACAGGGGGTGCCCTTAGCGAGCAGTCGCTTAGTTTAAGTTAGTTTTTAGTTTTTATGCCTCTGGCTGGAGGCTTTAAGTTAGTAGCTTAGAGCATCTCCGCAGGAAAGTCCGGTTGAGTAGCAAATACCCCTAGTGGTAACCATACGAGAATCCATTAAAAAAAAAAAAAAAAAATTGCGTGCCGCCTCTTTGGACCTGACTGTTCGGGCGACGACACAGCCCCCAATTTCGCCGCCCGCAGGCCCCTCCTTATGGATCCTCTGACCCTGACATCAAGCAATAGACAACATTTTAAAAACTTTTTTAAAACTTATTTGATGAATACGAGGCTTTTGGCTAATTTAAACTTAGAACAGAATGTCATTCTTTTTTTTGTAATGTGCGTTTAGTTTGTGTAGCATAAACATTTTTTCTTTCTTTTTTCTAAGTCAAGGCCGTTACTACTGGGCCACCACAGCTCGCCACTGTGCCACAACAGCTCTAGTGTGTGTATTGTTTGTGCAGAATAAACATTTAAACAATTTTTTCTTCTTTCTAATCCATACTAAATTACTAATATTATAAATTTTCTCTGTCTGTCTGTCGGTATGTTGCCTTTTCACGCCTAAACTACTGAACGAATTTCGACAAAATTTAGCAAGGAGATAGATGGCATCCCGGGGAAGGACATACGTCTACTTGTAATCAACATACCGCGCGGGCGAAGCCGCGGCCGGGAGCTAGTCTTCCATATATTCACTGGTAAAACAGTTGGTTACAGTGCTCGTCATACAACTGCCTCACTACCGCCATCTGTCGTCGCAAACTGAACAAGAACCTGTCTGCTCGGATATTCAACGTTCAGGCGTGGAGTACTGTAGTGGACAGAGATGCCGTGTACCCGTTTGAGTTGCAAGCGCATGCTAGGTATCGGGTATGTATCTACTTAATAATATAAATTCTAAAGTAACTCTTGTCTGTCTGTCTGTCTGTATGTTACCTTTTCACGCCTAAACCACTGAACGGATTTCGACAAAATTTGGCAAGGAGATAGATGGTATCCTGGGGAAGGACATAGGCTACTTTTTATCGACATACCAGGCGTGCGAAGCCGCGGGCGGAAGCTAGATACTGGATAAGGATATTGTATGTAATTGAAGATTTTTTATTTTTCAAATTTGGAAATGGAGCCATACTGCCGCCATATTGATTTTAAACGAAATTTTTTTCTAACGATACCTCATACATCCAAATCCGTTCAGGCATTTTAAAGTTATTGGGGGATAAAGAAACTCACGTATACTGCGTTCGCAATTTATTTGCCAAACATGTAAACAAACACGAGTTTTAGGAAAAGCAACTGTAATAACCTACACATACGATTCAGTTTGCGCTGCTACAACTTTATATTTTTTATGACTTTTTCAACAGTACTAGTCAGTCTAAAATTAACTTTGTTTACACTTTCATAAAGTTGATGTTTGTTTAAGTGATAATAACATCAATTGGAAACAAGGATTTAAATGGACCTTACATACAAACATACATACATGCACCCTGAAATCATTACACTCCTTTTTGGGCAGTCGTGTAAAAACTGCGATGTATGAAATTAACAGGAGAGTGTCTACGGAGTTTAGCTAGGTAATTTAATTACTTTTCTCTTCTCTTCCAGGGCAGTAAACCAGCCAAGAGGTCAGTGGACGCTATAGCAACATCATCGTCATTCACGGGCACAGTTCGAAGCAGACTGTTCCTAACAACGTTGTCTGAAAACCCACTGCAGTATGACATGATTCCTGAAGACGAAGATGATGAAGTAAGTACCGTTATAATCATCTGCCTGTCTGTCTGCTTGTTCCGGGTAATCTCCGAAATGGTCAGTCCGATTTTGACGGGACTTTCACTGGCAGATAGCTGATGTTATAAGCCATAAGAAGTAACTTAGACTACTTTTATTTTAGAAAAAGAATTAGGGGCCACGCGGGCGAAGCCGCGAGCAGCAGCTATTATACATTATCGCAGCCATCTGGTTAAAATAGCAAGTTAAGTGGACGCCTAGGTAGTACATTGCAAAATGTTATTATTCAATTAATGATTATTTAAATGAAAGATGACTGAGTTTATCTAAATGTCACCACAAATGTATTGATTATTTTATTATAATTAGGTATTGAAATTTGATTTGGCTCGTGTATTTCGTATTTTGACATTTCTATTTTTAATGTATGTAAGTTAATTTAAAAGCTATTTTGTAAATTTAATTGCGAATAGTACCTAATTTATTAATTTGCACACCTCATTAAGTTATAATACAATGTACCTTTTATACCTGTAACATCTTTTTAACATTTATTATGCAAATAAATTATTTGAATTAAACGCAGGCATTCAAATAAATAGCTGACGGACAACTAGCAAGTCATTGAGCGCAAAGTTTAACCTGATGGCTGAATGTCGTGTAGTCATTTATTAAAATTTATGATGATTGGTTACTAGGTTAGGTTATACCCGTGACCAACCGCGAGCCGAGCGAGCGCTATTTCCAAGTTGCTCGCAGATTTTTTTAACCATTTGAATTACTTGGCTGAGACTTGGTCAGTCATCTTTAATAGGCCAAGTTGTTGAACGTTGAATTATTCTAGGTTAATTAACTATCGGCTTAGGCATCCAATTGGATTGGCGTTTAATGAACGGCCTAGGCGTCCAATTAGCTGGCTTATTTAACCAGATGGCTGCGACATATATATTTTAAGTAAAAATATTGTATTTGCTATGATTCTACTTTGTACAAAAATAAACATAATTACAGGAAGAAGAAGACGACACTTCCATAGAATTTGAAGACAGCGTGCTCAATGCTTACGGCTGCTTGTCCACGCTCACGTCTCTACTCGAGCACGCGAGCACGCTCGAGCATACCGACTGGAAGACCACTGTAACAGCCGCTTTAACTTCGGATATGACTGTTAATGCTAAATGGCTGTTGGCACAGGTAAACTGAACATTATATAAGGTGATCTTAAAACTTACCGAGTAAAATTTTAAAACTCCCTGTATAATCTTACCGATTCATCCATACTAATATTATAAATTCAAAAGTAACTCTGTCTGTCTGTATGTTACCTTTTCACGCCTAAACCACTGAACGGATTTCGATAAAATTTGGCAAGGAGATAGATGGCATCCCGGGGAAGGACATAGGCTACTTTTTATCGACATAGTGCTATATAATTTAAAAACCTGTATAATCTAAAAAAATCACACGCCAGTGACCGTTCCACAGACTCAGTGTCTCTCAAACAACATCTCACATTAAACTTCTTCTGAATAAGTTTGAAGGATTCTGAATAAGTTTGTCCCAAATAAAATATTTTTCTTTCTTCTTTCTTTCTTTCTAGGGATCACACGTCAACATCCCACTGTTTATACAGATTTTTTACTTCGCACGTTTATATAGTTAAAAACAAAGGCAGTAAGAAACTGCTACGTGATCTCAAAATTATACAGCCTGAAAAGATTCTTTTGGCGAGTGGTCAAAATTGGAACTAACGCCGCCACATTGTTTTTTTTTTTTCAATACGTTTCATAAATGTTTACCAACAGCGCGCTCTGTGAACGTCATTCGAACGCCAAAAGAGTAGCAGTGTAAATTAATATCGTACTGTACCGTGTGAACCTAGGCTACCGGCCGTTGAGAAAATGCGTTGCTGACACCTTTCAGTTGGACAGTTTCTAGTAGTAATAAGGATCAAATTCGCAACACACATCTATTCGTTAGTATGAAACTGTCAAGAACGCATTCTCTCGACTGTAAATTCTGATATTTCAATATTATTACAGGCTATATGCAATGCGGTAGAAGAACTAAAACCGCACAGCAGCGCCCTCTGTCCCGCCCTATTACAACTAATAGCAGACACACCCACTACTGACAATGGAAAACCCGTACTGAACAACCTACATATTGATATTGTAAGTATTCTTAATCATATCTTTAATAGAGAATATGCATGTATTTTTTAAATATTTTTATTCGATAGTTTACATCGTCAAAATAGTAAAAAAAAAATTTTTTTTTTTATATTAACCTATCCGTGCTAAAAGCCCTTCATTTGGCGCGGTTGGTGTGGTGACGTCACAGACCGTGAAAACAGACAAGCAATTGTCAGGTCAACGTCAAACGCTCCTTTTTGTAGGAGCGTTTGACGTTGACTTGACACTTGTTGATTGACTTGACATTGACATTTTGATTGTTGTCCCGGATTGTTACGCCACATCCGCTCTTAGCTTTTCAAGTATTTGAATTACCCACAGTTTTATGGGACTTTAAAAAAAAAAATTTCTCGCTCAAAAAGAAATTTTATACAAAAATATTGATGGAGGCATAAACCTGAAGTAATATAGTTTATTAAAAAAAAATATTTGACCCATATTTGAATCACATGCATATTCCCTATTGGTTAATGCGAAACGCCAGGGTAACCCGCGAAATTAAAATGACCTTAAGTTTTTTTTTTATTTGCATGTAAATATCAGGTTGTATGTTCATCAAAATATGATTCGCGACCGTAAAAAAAATGTATTTACAGAATTATAATCAATACAACTTGTTTTTCATTTGACCATTGACTCTCATTTTATATTTTCCCGATTACTATGTTGGTCCTATGGAGAGAGTTTTTCAGTTTGCTGGTACAGACCACATCTTTAAATCTAGCCACACCTTTTTGATACGTGCTTCTCCTTGCAATATGTATTAAAATATTTGTACCATTTTTTTTTTCTTTTTCAGATAACAACAATAACAAAATGGAATATAACAAAATTATCTCATGATCCTAATATGAATACTGTTGTAGAATATTTAATAAATACTTGTATTGTATACAAGCATCAACTTAATATCCATAAACGACTTTTAAATACTATGACTGATTTGTTACAATTGTATGGGAACATCGTCACAGTTAAATGGAGTGTGTTTCAAGATTATTGTACAGGTGAGATATTTTTTGACTTATGTTATTCACTTATAGCAACTTTACAATACTCAGTGTTGCCAGCGACCCAAAAAAAAAAACAGTTAAGCCAGAAAAGCTGTGCTTCGGTAATGTTCGTGTTTCCGAATTAGCGCGAGTGTCGCGGCATCGACAACATTTCAGCCGTGAATCGCCCACTACTGGACAAAGGCCTCCCCTATTTCCGCCATACTTCGGTCGGTTCCGTGCGTCCCTCATCCAGGAGTTTCCTACGACTTTGACGATATCATCAACCCAACGTACTTTTGGACGACTCAGAGGCCCTAGACAAAGTGACATTCTATCAGCGATAACGATGATGGAAAAGACAAAAATGTATAGGACTGACATAAGCTATCGCAAAGCTTATGTCAATCCTGTTGAAAGTCGTTGTAGAAATACGAAACGCTTTCGATGCGATTGTCACTTGTCTAGGCACTCTGGTTTCTTTGGCATAACCTTAGCCACCATTCGGTCATAGCTTTACTCCATCGGCCATCTCCGCGTCTAGTAGACAGAACATTTTAGAGTTGAAGTTGATGCTTTACATTTATTCATTTGTGACGTCACGAAGTTTATGACTCGTCCCCCTCCTTTTCACACTTTGTTGCCCTCCCGTCCCCGTAACGTGTGACGTAATTTATTGATGTCATCCTTCGAGACATGCAGACGTGATTGTTCGGTACACTATCCAAATATTAAAGTCAATGCACATCCAAAATGCAAGTATGCAGAAAATGCAAAGAATGTCAATGAATGCTCAACGAGTTTGAATCTAAATAAAAGTTGTCCGACTCAAATAATGTTTAATTGAACACTTACTAAAAATGCATCACCTAGGCTCCGCCTTATGACAATGCACTTCCAAATGTAGGTCGCGATCAAAGTGCAAATACGCGACCCTACTAACCAACTTATTGCATCCATACTCCATACTAATATTATAAATTCGAAAGTAACTCTGTCTGTCTGTCTGTATGAAACCTTTTCACGCCTAAACCACTGAACGGATTTCGATAAAATTTGGCAAGGAGATAGATGGCATCCCGGGGAACGGAAGCTAGTCAAACATAAATATTTTCAAACCATGTGCGTACACCGTACAGTGATAATCTATATTTCTTCCATTACAGATCTACCAAAAGACTTACTCCCTCTACTACAAATATTCGAACGCTTACTAAAAAACAGCGTCGCACTGCCAGAACTTTTAACCGCTATATTTGCGAACCCCGATGCCAGAAACTGGACTGGCAACTCGAAACTGGCAGAAGTATGCGGTCTAGCATTCTCTCTGGCAGATTCTGGCACTAGAAATCGGTATCTGGCAAAATTCTGGCAAATTTTAAATGCTGTGAGGGGTAGTAGTGTTAATAGTTATGTGAAGATGCTGTTTTATGCTCAGAAAGGTTGTAAAGAGTGCTGCGATTTTAATCATCTGAAGTAAGTAATTTACACTATTCTAATAAATCTGAAGGGTTTGTTTGTTTGAACGCGCAATCTCTAGAACTACTGGTTGGGTTTGATAAATTTGCCATCGTGTTTCCAGCGAAGCGATTTGTGAACGTGCTCTCCGTGTGGGCGAAGCGAGATAACCGCGACTACGCGACGCATACGCCGCGTTTCCACAATATTATGCACTCTCTTGTCTCGCCCTCTCTTGTACACTCACGTCAATCGCCCCCGTTAAGCAAACGCGTCGAACACGTTGCGCACACGTAGCGTGCTCTCCACGCACACGCAGCGAGCGCGTTCAACTATCGCCTCGCTGATAAGGCTTGTATCATTTAGCCACATGCACATATATATATACGAGTACTATCGCGGTCTAAAAATGTTTGCAGTAAAGTTAAAACGCTGTGTGCAGAAAGTCTAAAATCACCTAAACCTCACATAAAGTTGACACATTACCATAATGGCATTAACAAAGAAAATAGGTTTTGAATTTCGAATCATCGACCTTGTGACATAGATGTGTGCATGCGATTATAAGCCTTAAGGTGGTAAACATTCTCCCGCCGACCGCGTCCGTACATGGGACAACATAAATAGCTGCACATTGGTGCCGATTCTCTTGTTCACACATTCACAAATTCTCTAAACTAAACTAAAAATCACTAAAATTTAGTTTATTCCTGTCAAACGACGATTTCCTATTCTGAAAATAGACTAAAGTGACACAACTTAACTATAATTTAGTTTGACAGCACTAAGAATGCACTGAGTTTTAATTTAGTGAAAATGCTATTCTGAATTTGACGTTTTAACCAAAATTTTTGTTCTATATCTAAAATACTTTAACTAACTCTGACTATTTTTAATCACGATTAAAAATGTGTGGAATAAAATTAGATGTCATGAACTAAAATTCAAACCAACACCTCGCAATTCAGTTGCAAAACGGTACTGTATCTTTTTTTTATTTTCTTTTGCTTATATCTCGAAAACGGTGTGTCCTATCGCAAAAATAATGAAAATTTTGACTCCCTTTGCAACCCGCAAACCCGTAATACTCGACATGTTGGTAATTTAATTTTTTTGTTTTCGTCCATAAAGTGAAAAATTCCATATAAAAATACGTCGAGACGGCCACAATGCGCGCCATACCGGCTCAAAAAAAATCACGTGGTAGGCAAACAAGTAGGTACCGTAGTGGAGTCGCGATTGTCAAATTCGATTTTAGTTCTGTCAAAATAATTTTTAAATTTAGAGATATTTTTGGCAAAATAGCTCTAAGATTCTCATAGTAAAAAGTAAGGAATTTTAGTGATAGTTTAGTTAGTTTAGTTCGGTGTACAAGAGAATCGGCACCAATGTGTGTCCTCTCCCTACCTATTTTAATTAAATTCATCCAATTTTCAGAATTATAACAGATCTAGCCCCAAAAGTAGAAAAATCAAAATGCCTCACAATAATATCTACATATTTGGAAAATTCAACGGAATTTGACGATTATTATGCTGATATGTTTCAAATTATATCGCTGAGCGAGCTATTTGATAGCGAACAAAGAGTTGAGGCTATGAAAATAGCCCGGAATAGCCTGAAACTGATGGATGGAGCAATGAAGAGCGATATTTTGCATGGAGTCGAACAAAATTGTAGGAGTTCATCTGTGCGAGTGAGAAAAGAAGCCTTTGGTGTGTTTTTGACAGCGTTTCAAGGTATGTGGGCCGCTTTCATGATTTCATTATTTTTATTTATTAATTACTAGCTGCGCCCCCGCGGTTTCTCCCGCGTTAGTCTCGATCCCGTGGTAATATCGGGATAAAAAGTATCCTATGTGTTAATCCAGATTATAAACTATCTGTTTGCCAAATTTCATTCAAATCCATGCAGTAGTTTTTACGTGAAAGAGTAACAAACATCCATCCATCCATCCATACTAACAAACTTTCGCGTTTATAATATTAGTATGGAAGTAAGGACTAGCTGATGCCCGCGGCTTCAACCTTCCTCGAGACCCATTCACTCCATTGGTGAAAACAGCATGAAATTCGGTGCAGTAGTTTTTGAGTTTATCGCGAACAGACAGACAGACGCGGTGGACGACTTTGTTTTATAATATTTAGTGATGTCATTTACATTACCCTATTACATGGGACTTACGCCGTTAAGCCGTTGTTGTTGGGCGTTAAGCCGTTGGTCCCGGCTGTCATTTGTGGATCTTTGGCAGTCGTTACGAGTCGTCAGAAGCACGAAAGTCTGACAACCAGTCTAACCAAAGGGTATCGTATTACCCAGTTACTGGGTTGTGGAGGTCAGATAGGCAGTCGCTCCATGTAAAATACTGGTATTCAGCTGCATCCGGTTAGACTGGAAGCCGACCCCAACATAGTCGGGAAAAGGCTAGGCAGAAGAAGATTACATGGGACTTACAACATAACCAATTCATTACCACTGATTGCCCAAATACATACAACAGTCCAAAACGGGTACGGTATGTTGTTAAATTGCATATTTGTTTTTATAATTATCTTAAATTAGAACATTTGAACGGGCCCTTACTGTAACAACCTTACAATTTCAGATCTATTCAAACGCGAGAATCATAATCCTTTTAAAAGAAAGGCGGTAGACAGTAGTCCTATCCTAGACAACATTGAATCACAAAGTCCTTATGAAAAGCTCGTTGTAAAGAAAATATTCGAAGGTATGTTTGATCTTGACGAGGCGGTCTCCAAAATGGTGACAGATGGTATTGAGGATTGTCTTTCCAAGGATTTTAATATGAGGTAAGCATAATCAGCCTATAATGTTCCCACTGCTGGGACACGAGCCTCCTCTCTGAGAGAATGGGCCGTAGTCCACCATGAGAAATAAATACATTTCATTTCATCATATATTAGGTCTCCACCTATGAAATTGGTGTTTTGTATGGGGAATTTTAAAGAAGTTGCATTTTTCATACTAACATTTCCTTAATTTATTTATCAACCACCAGCGGTCGCCCGCGGCTCCGCCCGCGTGGATGTCGGTTACCGCTGCAAAAAGCCTACCCAGGAAAGACACGGTCAGCAAAATGATTCCCAGGTCAATTCACAGACACCGACAGTAACATCGACGACGCAGTCATTATCCGCAGGCTGCTCAGATTGTCTTTCTGTGTATGTTAAAGTTGTTAATGATGAAAATATTTAAATGTAATTAATACTAAGTTTTCACTTCTGCCGGCAGTCCCGGAGCGCAACCCGTTGTTTTAGGATAGATAACTAAAGCGATTATTGTAGAGCTTCTCTATAAACAACATTTGACGTTAAATTATTTTCAGGTAACAAAATATACTGATGGTCGGGAGCCCCGACCCGTGATAGGGCAACGTAAAGTTGCCCATGCGTAAAACATTCTTTTCGTAAATCAATTCCTACTAATTTGAATGTTTGGCCCTGGGATTTGTTTATCGTTAGTGCGAAAGAAATTTTTACTGAAAATTGGAGCCTTTTGAAGGGTATAGGCAAATCAGTAGGGATCATGGGTATTCTTGGTATATGAGCTAATTCACCAGCTGCAGGGCCGGTGATAATCTTCGCTACTATTAAATTATCTTTTAGCTCCTTTATAAGAAGTCTCGTGCCATTACACATGTTGGGGGGGCTTAAATTTCTGAGAAGCATTATCGGCGTGCCAACTTTTAACGACAGTTCATCATGGTGGTAGCCCAGCGGGGTTCAGAGAATTTAAAAATTCCTGGGGGTAGTGCACAGCGTCTATGGATTTATAGCACATAACTTCACCCGGTACTTTCTGCATAATTAAATTGTTTATTTCGTTGACTGTTTCATTCCTGGGAGAAACTATTGCTCTACAACACAGCCAACGAAAATCATTACTCATAGATCTAAACTCCCCTCCCGTACGCACACCCCCGCCTTGGTGACGCCCACTTCGCAACGGGCCGTGCAGCAGAAATAGTAATATTTTAATTTCGCCATAACTTCAAAACCAAACGTCCAATTTTAATCATTCAAAGACCAAATATTATCTACATAAACTGTACTTAGTGATGAAATAATTTATTTTGATAAGGATTAATAGCATGAGTAAAATAAACGCGTTTAAATGTAGTCCAAAAAAAATCAAGATTTTTAAATAAAAAAACCGTTGTTGTGCCTCACTCGACATAGATAGGTATAGTGTGTCTCGGACTTTTTTGTAGATATTTATAAGATCTACAATTAATTAGAACATTTTATGGTTCTGTCTTTTATAGTTTAGGCAGCGTACGCAAAATAAGTAACATTTCTGGTTGATTTTTTACACCTTGTGTCCGAAAAACCCAAATATCTTACGGAACCCTATTTTTTCCCAAAATAAAATATAGCCTATGTTACTCGTGGATAATGTAGCTATCGAATGGTGAATTTAAGAATTTTTAAAATCGGTCCAGTAGTTTTTGAGCCTATTCATTACAACCAAACAAACAAAGTTTTCCTCTTTATAATATTAGTGTAGATAATACCAAGCAATTAATGAATATTTTTAAATCATATAAGTGACGAGGTTCTCTTTTAGTGAGAAAAAAACACTAATTTCATAGATGGGGACCCAATATTTTATTTCATCATCATCGTTTTATTTCATTTCGACGTTCTATGTTTATAGATTCGCGGAACTATTCTATATAATAGTATACCAATGCAGTCTATCCACAAATAATAACTTCGAGTTATCGAACTGTGGTTCAAAGTTATTAGAGTTACTATTCAGTGATTTGAGAAGTCAGGACGCGTTCAAAGTTATTCAATTAAGAGATGAAGGCTTGCCGCAAAGGTTAGTATAGTTATTATACTAAGACTGTCCTATAGAAAAATTGTACCTATTTTACTTTTTTGCATCAACGTAAGACATTTTTGCAACCATTTTCTATTGTGATTTATGCATTTAACATTTTTAAAAAGGTCGCCTTCACTTTAATATAATTTCAGAAAATTTTACCCTGTCAACAAAAATAATAATAATAATATTATTTTCCAGTGTCCTAAGAGCTTATGAAAGCATTTCTGTGAGAACTAAAACAATGGCAAGAACGATTCTGAGATCTGGTGTGACATACAGACAGAGAATTAATAAAGGTGAGAAAAAAACAATATAATCGTGTGTAAGTACAAGATATCCCAAAAAAAAAGTATGTGCTTCGGGAACAATCGTCTGTCTTCGGAAAAACGAACGCGCGATGATGAGATCTTAATATGGAGCTGTTAAAGCCATGAAAATACTTGCCTATTTTGTATTACTTTGATTAAATAATGATAGATTAACAACTCTATGCAATCCATAAAAACTTATCATTACTTTGAATGACAGATCTGAGACCGGAGTAAGTAATCCAACAGAGAGAAAACTTCATACCAACGCGCAATAATTGCACACTACAAGGACGCACGCGGCATTACGAAAATTAGAAGCTTTGCCTCCGTGGCGCTATGCTCGTGCTTATTCGGAACACAAATATTACCGAAGCGCATACATTTTTTAGTGAAACTGAATACACTTTTGAAATATTAAAATGTATTAATTGTTCGATTCATATAATTAGCAGTATAGTAAAAATGCAAAATTAATTCATTAGCCGCCTTTACACGACACGCGCTTTCACTCGCGATCGGAATGTGCACGATTGAGTGCGGGAAAGCTTGCACGCGCAATCGAAAGTGTTTTTTTTTTTTTTGAATGGCATCTCGTAGGGTTACCACTAGGGGTATTTGCTACTCAACCGGACTTTCCTGCGGAGATGCTCTAAGCTACTAACTTAAAGCCTCCAGCCAGGGGCATAAAAACTAAAAACTAACTAAGGCCCAAAACACACAGAGCGGGTCGGGCGCGGGAGTACGGCGGGTATAATAATTTGTAATTCAAGGAATTATATGGATGTCAACACACAGAACGCGGGCGCGGGTCGGGCGCGGAGCGGGAGCCGCGCCCGCCGCCCGCCGACACAACAGCGCGGGGCGGGAGCGGGTCGGGCGCGGGAGTACGGCGGGTGTCATAAATTGTAATTCAAGGAATTATATGAAATGAAATGAAATGAAATTGTTTATTCTGTAAATAGGATATTGGAATCACTTTTACACGTCATATTAAAAAGTTGTAAAAATAAGCTAGATGAGGTCGGCGTTTCCTATCTGACTACTCTGAGAAGAAAGGCCGAAACAAACTCAGAGGTCACCGTCTCCTTTAAAGTCCAGACATAATCTTGGTCAGGCCATATGAGGACCATGTAGATAAGAGTCTGAAATGGTCTTTTGAGGAAAGAACCACACAGATATGGATGTCACACACAGAACGCGGGCGCGAGTCGGGCGCGGAGCGGGAGCCGCGCCCGCTGACACAACAGCGCGGGACGGGAGCGGGTCGGGAGCGGTTGTGCTATTCTGTAAAAATGTCTCCGTGAAAACTAAGTGTAGTAAAATATCAAAGTGAGCTTGGAGTGAACTGTCACTGCCTTAGCATGAGTAGGTATCGATGACAATGACTCACTCCACTCTCACTTCACCTAAGTTTTCAAGGTAAGATGGTTACAGAATAGCAATGTGGGTGTAGCGGCGTTACATTCGTTGCAATACACGTATCGATCATATTCTCCATATTGATGTTTTTTTTTATTAATGTCAAGAACCTACAACTTTTTCCATTTTCGCGTTCTTCTCTTTAAAATAAGTTAAAAAAAAAATTCTTCGTCCGTGTCAGAATCACCCAACATTTTCACACTGCAACCGCTGCCGTCTGTCAAAGTACAACCGCGCCCAACCCGCTGCCGTCCCGCGCCCGACCCGCTGCCGCCCCGCGCCCGCGCTCTGTGTGAATACGATGAACCGCGCGACTCACGCGATGAAAACGACTCGACCCGCTCCCGCCCCGCACCCGCTCTGTGTGTGTTTTGGGCTTAAAACTAAGCGACTGCTCGCTAAGGACCCCCCTGTGGGGTACGGACCTCTGCTTAGGGCGTCGCTGGGGGGAGGGCAGCAAGTCGGGACAGGCTGGATCGGGGAGTGATCGAAAGTGATTGTTTCACAGACTTGAACGCATGAAAGCGCGAGCGGGCGGCGCGCGCGTGCTTTCCCGTTCTCATTTTCTATCTTTACACGCGCGTTCGTTCCTGCTAGACCTGGGTATTATCTCGAGACCTTGAATTTGTTTTTGCTAATTGTAATGAAATATTTTATTTACTTGTGTTTTAGCTCCAGCGCGTCGGGAAATTGATGTACAAACGGCTATAACAGACATTTTAAACGTATTTCTACAACTTTCTAAGGTAAGATTATCATACTTCCAGCTTATTCAGCTTTGAAGGCGTGAAACAGACAGACAACAAATTGCGTCCTTTACGCGGGCGAAGCCACGCGCAAAGCTAGTACACACGGCTACACATCAAGCTATACATTTATTTATTAAAACTTTATGCACAAGTAAAAACTACTGTACAAAGGCGGACTTAATGCCTGAGGCATTTTCTACCAGTCAACCTTAGGGTGATGCAGAGACAGACATGGCAGGTGCAACATAAGATAATACATATAACTTGAAAATAATGAATAATAATTGAATAAACATACATAGAAACATACATAAACATAATAAACATACATATGAACAAAATAAACTTAGTTGGGAGAAATAACGACAGGTAGGGGAGAAAACGAATCCAGCAAATTAACGCTGGAATGATTCTGCCAACATTTCCAGTTTACGCTGATCTAGCATTGTATAGGATGTCCGTACAATGCGAGCTCAGCTTATATGTATGTACAATAAATAATACTAGCCTATTACTGTCCCACTACTGGGCAAACGCCTCTTCTCATACAGAGAACGCACGAGCATCACCACCCTTGCTGAAGATGGGTTGGTGGTTTCAGACTTATATCCTAACTAATATTATAAACTAGCTTCCGCCCGCGGTGGCGCCCGCGTGGTATGTCGATAAATAGCCTATGTCCTTCCCCGGGATGCCATCTATCTCCTTGCCAAATTTTATTGAAATCCGTTCAGTGGTTTAGGCGTGAAAAGGTAACATACAGACGGATAGACAGAGTTGCTTTCGAATTTATAATATTATTATATGAATTTAAATCATTTGAATTCTTTTTTTTTTTTTCAGAATAATTCTTCAGTATGCCAAGAGCTCTGCGTTCAAATGATGAAATGCTTGCAAGGCACGGGTCGTCGGTTCGACCTGGACTCGGTCATAGCTAAACAGCTGTTTGACATCATTAGGAGGGAGCCGTTCTGCCTGACTCCCTTAGTGTTAGATGCTTGCAGGATTTTTGTTAAGGATATAAGCAGAATTGTACGGTAAGTAAGTGGTTGTGTCCCATTAGACTGGAAGCCGACCCCAACTTAATTCGGAAAAGGCTAGGCAGATTGATTGATTTATTAAATAGTAACCGTGCACCTAACTTCTGACGTTTCATAAGTGCCCATGTAGGTTTATGACAAATAAAATATTTTGAATATGTGCTGCCATTTTTTTTCCATTTCAGTTTTAACGAATCTGTGAAAGAATTAAAGAAAGCTATATCCAACAGTGAAGGGTACATGTATACTAATATATTATATGAAGACCTACAGCTTAGGAGTGGGGATAGGAACCAATTTATATTTAGGTAAGTCCTCATTTATTTGTTTACTAGCTGCCCGCTCCGGCTTCGCACGGGTAGCACCATGTACTTATCTACGGCGCACCTACCTACCTACCCTACCCTACCTACCTACCTACCTACCTACCTACCTACCTACCTACCTACCCTACCTAGATACCTTACGTACAAACTTTGTCCTGAGAATAACGAACACAACAAAAAAGTATTATCTAAATCGGTCCAGCCGTTCTCGGGTTTTAGCGAGACTAACGAACAGCAATAAATTATATATATATGTATATAGATAGATAGATAGATCGATCGGGTCGATCCATCAGGATAAGCTACGCTTGCCGGGGTTAGTCCGTGGATGGGTGACCATTTTCACATATCGAGACTCCTCCGAGCCTCGGAAAGCACATTAAGCCGTTGGTCCCGGCTGTCATTTGTGGATCTTTGGCAGTCGTTACGAGTCGTCAGAAGCACGAAAGTCTGACAACCAGTCTAACCAAAGGGTATCGTATTACTGGGTTGTGGAGGTCAGATAGGCAGTCGCTCCATGTAAAATACTGGTATTCAGCTGCATCCGGTTATACTGGAAGCCGACCCCAACATAGTTGGGAAAAGGCTAGGCAGAAGAAGATAGATAGATAGATTTGGGATGAAGAAGCACAACATTACCGACATAGAATAATCAGCCTATAATGTTCCCACTGCTGGGACACAGGCCTCCTCTCTATGAGAGGGAGTGGGTCGTAGTCCACCACGCGGGCTCAGTGCGGGTTGGTAGATGTCACATGTCTTCGAATTTTAGGTTCTAGGACATGCCGGTTTCTTCACGATGTTTTCCTTCACCGTTTTGAGAGCAGTGGTGATGAAATAAATTACATCAAGTAAAGTCCTGGGTTCGAACCCACGACCTATTAAGTCCTTTTTCATATCATCATCATCTGGAAGACGTCCACTGCTGGACAGTGGACATAGGTCTTTTCCAAACATCGCCTACACACCCGACTCTCCGCGGCCTTATTCATTTATTTATGTTTACTTAACCATAAAACGGCAATCTACCAATTACATTAAACCCAACTGCGTTGGGGTCAGCTTCCAGTCTAATCAGATGCCGCTGACTACCAGTATTTCACATGGAGCAACTGCCTATCCTGCCTGACCTCCACAACCCAACCCAGTAACTGGGTAATACCCCTTGGTAAGACTGGTGGTCAGTGAGTGACTGCCTTTCTGACCTCCACAACAAAGTTCCTCACGCAAACCTTTGGGACAGTTCGTTTCAAACTTAATGGCGGCTCGGAAGTTTGCTTTTCGCTGCGCAGTACCCCACCCCTCACCCCCGGTGACACACGAAATTGTTACTGTGCAGCGCCTCGCCTCATGTTCCGAGCCGCCATTAAGTTTGAATCGAACTGTAAGACTGGTTGTCAGACTTTCGGACTTCTGACTGACTCTTCTGATTGTGTACTTGTTATTGTTACAGTATGTTTAAAGAAGATTCGGATGCAGCGATGAGAGATGAAGAATTTACATTACAAGGTAATCTTGAATTAACTTAGGCGAATATAAGTCGAGCGAATAAATTGTGATTTTTTGTGTGAGCGAATAAGTTTTTCGTGTTTGTACACTTGCGTTACCACAAGAAAAACGCGCGCGGTTTCGTGAGATAAAGTAATTATTTATTTTCTCACCGCAATATCCTTATAAAATAGTAATAAAGAATCAGATTGTAAAGAAGTAAATTGTCTCGTCACGGGCTCAAAGAAAAATACTGTGGGAGACTGGTGCCGAAGCTTGTATTTCAGGCCACCAGATTTTCCGCCCCAAGTACATACATAATTATGGTAAAAGTACTATACCTGTGTGACATTCGCTTTTAAAGCTCGACATGTCATATTAACAGAGGGCCAATTCTCTTACATAGAAAACATTCACATTCAAGTCGCAATCTGTCGAACTTGTCAAAAATGTTGGTAAATTGATGGTTTTTTTTGACAGATTGCGAATGAGATGCGAATGTAAACGTTCGTAAAAGTTAGGGAATTACCCCGCAGGTACCGGACAACGTTACAAACTTGGCCAAAATGACCAACGCTGCCATCTTGTTTTTCCAATAAAATGTCTATGACAATTTCACAAATTACCAACAGCGCCATCCTGTCAATGTCATTCAGGCGCCAAAATATCCTTGTAGCACTGTAACTTCTCATATTTCAGGGTTAATTAATGTATTTGGATCGTTATCAAACTGGGATGATTTGAGGCTTCAAGATAAAAGACAAATAGAGGAGAGTTTACCTCCTTTGTGGACAAAAAATGAAGATTTCACCATTTCCTTAAGAGAATATTTCGATGGAGCAAATAAAAAACTTGGTAAGTCATCTTTTTTGCTTTTTTTTTACCGACGAAAAAGGAGGAGAAAAAAACATCGTCAACTCGCGGTCATAAAATGTGCAAGTAGCACGGCAAATAGTTAGGACTTCAAAAACTTTATATCGAGTCTCATATCGTGTCGCTCTCACATTTTACGACCGCGCCTAGTGAAAAAGAGAATGTAGTAAACGTCAATTCGACGTCATAAAGTGTGAAAGTAGGACGGTAAATAGGACTTCAACAAAAACTTTATAAAGAGTCTCATGTCGTCTCGCTCTCACTTTTTACGACCGCGTTTTTAACTTTGGCGTTTACTATAGTTCAAAATAACTCCAACAGATTACGGACTTTGGTTCAACAAAATGATAGCGTCATACTATCCTGAAGAAGTTACTCAGAACAGAATAAGTTGGTTGAAACAAACTGAAAAGTGGCCGAAAAGAGACTTTATTACATCTGCTGTAAGTATGTTATTCATTTGAAGCGATTTAATTCAGTTGCTTTTATAATTAACACAATAAAGTGCAATACAGGTCGCACAGCGCTAATTACCTACAGGTATATTCACCAAGGAGTTGCCTCTCTTTCTATCGCGTAACTCTTATATCTTCTGAGGGCCTAGACAAGTGACAATCGCTTCGAAAGCGTTCCGTATTTCTACAACGACTTTCAACAGAATTGACATAAGCTTTTCGATAGCTTACTTGCGTACTTGTAGGTTCATACCTAAAACTTATTATTGTATACAGGGTGTTAGGGTAAACACCGTTATCCTTGCAACCAGTGGTTTGGTTTCATTTATAGAACGTAAAATCAATGGAAAATTACAACTTTTTTTTAATTTTTTTTAGATCTCAATTTTACCACAAGAGACGCAAGTTCGTTGCCCTATGCGCTAGGGCAACGAACATGCGTCTCAACACGGGCGGGGGGTACGGGATGTGACCTGACCGGCAGCGAGCGCGATCCCTCCCTTAGTCAGTCAGCTGTTTCGCTAGCAAGCACGGTGTCAGATAGAAACTTTTAAAAATCTTTATGAAAATAACGTTTTTTTTTTGTTGTGTTCGGTCATTTATTTTTATATTTAAGTCAACTACCCATGGTTTGAATGACAAGAGTGTTTACCTTTACATCCTGTATTTATTTTATAACGTGCGTCATACTTTTGCAGAATTTTTCTTTAATTCTTTACTTTCTAAATATTCCAGTTGACTACCTTGTTGGTCTAGTGGTCGCAAGCGCTACAGCTGAGGCCATTTTTATTTTTTTTGTGTGTGTGAAATTATCAAATGACTTCTCCCGCTCTATGCGGAGCGGGAGGGCGTGTCAGACTTTTACTGACTAAAACCCACACGTGTTCCTTCAGTTGCCTATTGCCAAGGTCCCGGTATCCCTTTCGGACTTTCCCGCAACCCTGCCAGGCATCGGTCCTAACGGACCCCGTCAAGTGTGCTGACATCTCTTTAAGGCGTGGAACACGACGCGCCGTCGACCCGGGCCTGGTCCTCATCGGACGGCGAGCTACCCATTGCTCGCCGTCCGCAAGCCCGCGCCTACGGTGGCCGGGAATCCGCCTGGGATTCCCGACGACCAGGGCGTCTCCTGCGGCACAGCTGGTCCTGGGTTCAATTCCCAGGTGGGGCAAAATGTTATCGGGTTTATCCATCTGAAATTTCTCAGTAGCTGCCACGGATTCGTGCCCGGTTGATGGCAATATGCTCGTCCCCTATTACATGGGACTTAAACATCACTGATGAAGTATAGTACTATAAGTACCTCTGCCCAACCCTTCGGGGATTTTAGGCTTGATGTTATGTTATGTATTCCAGGTGATAGAAGCAATACAATGGCATCAGAATGAGGCAAAACTATTTGGAAGTATAAATTCAACTGACTGTCTCACGGAGTGGGCGGCTCGGCTTATGATTAGGTATTTACAAAATTTATAATATCATCATCTGTCTAGCCTTTTCCCAACTATGTTCGGAATATCGGTCGGCTTCTAGTCTAACCGGATTCAGCTGAATACCAGTATTTTACATGGAGCAACTGCCTATCTGACCTCCACAACCCGACCCAGTAACTGGGTAATACGATACCCCTAGGTAAAACTGGTGGTCAGACTTTCGGACTTCTGTAGACATGTAGCGACTGTTAAAGATCCACGAATGGCAGCCGGGTCCAATGGCTTAACGTGCTTAATATAAAATTAAAAAAGCAGTATGTAAAGCCAGCCATCCGCGGCAAGCGTAGCTTAACCTATTTACAATTTCATACATCATCATTCATATGGGTGCATGCATACATGGGTGAAGGAAAAGCAGCCCCGCGGTTTCACCCGCGTAAGTCTCGATCCCGTGGGAATATCGGTATAAAAAGTATTCATGTCCTATTCCAGGTCATGGTCTACCCGTGTGCCATATTTCATTCAAATCCGTTCAGCTGTTTTAGCGTGAAAGCGTAACAAACAAACTTACTTTCGAATTTATAATATTAGTATGGACTAATATTATAAATGCCAACTTAACTTGTAACTCTGACTGTCGGTTTGTCTGTCTGTCTGTATGTTACCTTTTCACGCCTAAACTACTAAATGGCTTTCGACAAAATTTGGCAAGGACATAGATCATCCTGGGCACAGATATTATAATACTACGTACAGATACCCAATCCCATACAAAGAAATGACACCACCCTAAGTCTGGCAATTGAGCTGGCTATTTTTCTTCCCCATTTTTTTAACAGATGGCAGCATCATCGACTCACTAATTGCCAGAGACCGTAGTTTTAAAACGCCATCTAGGAGTCTTGCCTAGGTACAAGGCAAGACTCCAGGATTTTTTGTTCCTTTTTTACGTTTTTTTCTTCCTAGGCGTTCAATTCTTATATTTCTACGTAAAGTACTAGATAAAAAAAAATGTTGTTTGATTTTCCTTAATGAAACGACTAAACGTTTCAAGTTTAAAGTGACCTGTCATCACTTTAGTAAAACGCCATCTATTGCAAAGAGCTCTCAACCAAATGATTATAGATAGCTACTTTATCATTCTAAGGATTCGAATTGAAGTAAAAGGCTTAATTTAAGTTTTTTGTTGAAAATACGAGATTTATGAGTGTAAATACATAAATCAGCATTAACCAAAGATGTTTTGATTTTTACTAATATTACTATAGCCAAAATTTGCCGTAATAACGCTTTTTAGTGATTGTTAATTTCATAATTGTTACATTATGCTGCCATCTATGATTTTTTTTCAAGACTAATTATAATTTGTTCGAGTTGGGACCCCATGTCCTGGGGAAGAACAAAGGGTACTTTTTATCGACATACCACGCGGGCGAAGCCGCGGGTGGAAGCTAGTAGATTATGTTTTGTTGTATTTGAGAGCGAAATAAATGTATTTATTATTATTTCAGATCAGCATACTTTAGCCAACAATCGGACTCAGACAGTCAAGAACGCGTGTCTTTCACTAAAGACGAGCTGTTGTGGTGTCAACAAGCTAATGAGAAGAAGCTGCCGGCTTTAGCTCTGCAGTGCATCGACCGGAATAAAGAGTAAGTCGTACTAGAACAGCCATACTCTAAGTGTGATCCGCGGAGCCCTGGGCCTCTGTGGGGCTCCACAAAAATACAGCCTATGGCCTATGTCCAACTGTAGACAACACTGCTTTGTGGTATTTTAGCTGCTTCCGAATCATCCTAATCTAGTACGAATAATTTCTATTTTTTATTATTACAACTGTTTTTATTTTCGCCATAATATTAAAATCCAACAGGCCCAACCCTAGTGGGAAAATTTTCTCTGAGTTTATGCGAGTGTTATTTCCCCACCAAAATCAATTAGTGGACCACTGTGACAATGACAATTCACTTTGTTCCACTGATGGGACAGATTAGTGGAGCAAAGTGGAATTCTATGAAACGCAGTTTTTTTATTATTTTAGGGCTCCGTCAAATATTTCCATTTCCAAAATGGGTCCATGGCCAAAATTTGTTGCGCCACTTCTTTTTCCCAGCTAAAGCACTAGGAAGTGGTGAAGGGTGGGCGTTTTGGGGGACTGTCTTACGTAATTTTGACGTTCGAAAAGTGCTGATTCTCAGCCTAGTTTGAATAAATGACTTTTAATTTTGATTTTGAGAACCGCTGTACTAGAATATAATAGAAATCATATGTTACATATGCGGGTCGGTAGATGTCACATATCATCGACGTTTTTGGTTCTAAGACATGCCGGTTTCCTCACGATGTTTTCCTTCACTGTTTTGAGAGCCGTACTGATGAAATAATTTACACAAAGTAAAGCGCCTGTCAAGGTTCGAACCTACTACTTATAACTCGGTAAGTCGCGGCCGTTTTCACTGGGCCACCATTGCTCTAACATTTTGCACAATTGTTGTAATTTCCAGGTGTTTACTAGATGTCGAGATCCTGCCCTGGGTCCAAGAGAGAGTGAAGGCATACAGGACTATAGGGCTCAAGGAAAGTAACTTCAATTCACTACAGCAGGCGTTGCAAGCAGCAGGTAAGGTATTTAGTTTCTAGAGAGTTGTTGAGCTCCTTAAGTTCTGAGTTGAGCTCCACTATTACTGACAAATGCTTCCACTGACTGGACAGGTCCACTCAAATCTGTGTGGTGCTTTCCTCATAAGACCATTTCAGACTCTAATCTACATGGTCCTCATATGGCCTGATCAAGATTATGTCTGGACTTTAAAAGAGACTGTGACCTCTGAGTTTGTTCCGGCCTTTCTTCTCAGAGTAGTCAGATAGGAAACGCCGACCTCATCTAGCTTATTTTTACATTTTTTTAATATGAGGTGTAAAATGATTCCAATATCCTATTTACAGAATAAACAATTTCATTTCATTTCATTTAGAGGTATGAGGAACAGGGTGTAAAGTTCGCTGACGGACAACTGCCAAACGATTGATGTTGGAAACTTGTATATACAACATGTAACAGAATAAGCGCAAGACCTGAAAGTAGTTTGCTCAGAATCGGCTTCTGAATCGATTTCCATCATTATTTATATGTGTTAATTTTTCATGAAAAATATCTTTTCTTTAACTGAAATTAGAACCACCGCGTCTTACCAAGGTAATAAGATATTTTATTTAAGGAAATTTAAGCCTTATCTCAAAGGAATAAAGCCTATTCAAATGCATAAACAAATTTGTAATACGCTCATAGCTATCCTATGTTTCATGTTTAGTCAAAAAGTCTATTTTGTAAAAAAATACTAGGTGTCGTTTAATTAAATTAAATTACAGATATTATTTTAGTCTTATAATTTAATATTCTAATTGGGGTGTATGAGCTCTTGCGTTTATTCCGTTACAGGTTGTATGTCCATCGCACTGTAAACTCTGCGCGATGCAGGATTTAAAGTAACGTCAAGTCTTTTATACGTAGTTCGCATGTGGCGATGTAGATGTCGCCACAAGGTAATGAACTCCGTTCCCTCTGCGTACTACCTCGTTGGTGTTTTGGTCCAAAGCGCTACTGCTGATAATGAGGTCCTGGGTTCTATTCCCGGGTCGGGCAGTGTTATCGGATTTTTCCGTCTGGAATTTCTCAGTACCAGCCCAGTGGATTTGTGCCCGGTTTATGGCAATCGGCCCCTATTACATGGGGTACAAGTACTATAGGTGCACCGCTGCCTATTTCTTCGGGGATTACAGACGTGATGTAATGTAATATTAATTCTTGTTATTCGTATAATTGTTCCAGAAAAAGTAACAATTCGTTGCGCCTCGCAGTCGTCATTCGATACTTATATTTCAATGCAAAAATTGATTCTGCATTTACATCACGATTTGGAATGTAAGTACACACTTTTATAAACAAAACACGACACCTTCAACTTTCCAAAGAAATCATACGCTTCGGGAATCATCGACTATCATCGGAAATACGAACGCGCGACGATGAGATCTAATATAACTGTTATAACCATGCATGTACAGTCAGGCTAAGTGAATAAAACGATAAATCGTTTGTAACCGTCAAAATAACAAAGATGGCAGATGACAAATTCGTTACCAAGGAAATGTATGTTTACGCGAATGTCGACCTAATTGTATTTGAATGTCTGTAAGAAAATAAGCTTATGGTGGGTCAGAATTCAATTTTTTCGACTGTACTTGCCTATTTTGTATTACCATGATAACAAAATTATAGATGGGTTTTTTGTTAGCCAGGAGTCTGGATTTGTGCCCGGTTGATGGCAATAGGTCCGCCCCCTATTACATGGGACGCGCCCAGATCCGACAAAATTCGTGGCTAGATCTGACAAAATTCTTGTTGTGTACGGTCGCGGTCTGAGAATGTTTACCACCTTAAGGCTTATAATTGCATACAAACGTCTATATCACAAGGTCGATGATTCAAAATTCAAAATACAAACCTATGTTCTTTGTTAAATGTCATACTGGTAATTTGTCAACTTTAAAATTAAGATATAGCATTTTAGACTTTACCGCACACGGTGTGGTAAACAATATAATTAGAAAACTGATAAACATTTTTTGGCCACGATAGTATATGATGAATTGGTCCTATCTGCAGCAGACACGGTGAAACTTCTCAGCGTGTACAAGCCGCCTGATATTATACTAATAATTAACCTTCATTTTCAGCGATAACAAAAACTAAATTGGACGATGTTATGCAAGCAGTAAGCACGAAAATAATCCGTGAAAAGGAACGGACGATATCATCCAACAATGCACAAGTTTTGAAATCTATATACGAAACGGCAATGTTATATTATGACGAACTATGGGTGGAAAATGGTAAACATATGTCTAAATTGTTAAATACAGCGTAGCCATATTAGGGGTAAAAATAAAGTCTGCACGGGTTGCGGGAAAGTCCGAAAAGGATACCAGGACATTGGCAACAGGCAACTGAAGTAACACGGGTGGGTTTTAGTCAGTAAAAATCTGACACGCCATCCCGCTCCGCTCAGAGCCGGGGAAGTCATTTTATAATTAACCACCCTCAATAAAATAAAAAATAACAAAACTTCAATACCTTACCATCATTCTTCTCACTTATTATATTCCAATTTATTTATGGTCGGCGCAACATGTCCCTTTCTTCCATACTTCTCTATTAGCCGTCATCTCGGTAGTCACCCCCTTTCTAGCCATATCATCTTTCACACAGTCCATCCATCGTTTCTCTGGTCTTCCCCTACTCTTATAGCCATCGACATTCATACTCAAAACTTTGCTCACGACATTTTCCTCATTCTTCCGCATCACGTGCCCATACCATGACAACCGATTTCCACACATCTTTACAGTCACTGGTGCCACTTTCAGACTTCCTCTTATGTACTCATTTCTTATTCTATCCATTCGCGTAATATCTCACATCCCTCTTGCTCCAGCTGCATGCAATTGCATCTCATTCATCCCTTTTGTGGCTCAGAATGTTGGGCCCAAAGAGCTAAGTAATAACAGCCGCACGGGTCGATCCATCAGGTTAAGCTACGCTTTCCGCGGTTGGTCAGTGGATGGGTCCATCTTTACATACTGAAACTCCTCTTTGGCTTGGAAAGCATGTTAAACCGTGTGTCCCCGCTGACATTTGTAGATCTTTGACAGTCGTTACTGGTTGTCAGAAGTCCGAAAGTCTGAGAACCAGTATTACCAAGTATTACCTAGTTACTGGGTTGTGGAGGTCAGATAGGCAGTCGCTCCATGTAAAATACTGGTATTCAGCTGCATCCGGTTAGACTGGAAGCCGACCAAAACATAGTTGGGAAAAGGCTCAACAAATAAGACAGCAAGGTATAACCCTGATACCAAAACTTCTTCTCGTTGCAAATGTATGGAACAGCTGATTATTTTTTCGCGATATCGTTGTTGGTCCCATGGAGGTATGTTCAGTTTGATGGTCTGTACCATATCCTTAAATATGACCACACATTACTATATGCTGTGTACATAATCAGCCTATAATGTTCCCACCGCTGGGACACAGGCCTCCTCTCTGTGAGAGGGAGTGGACCGTAATCCACCACACGGGCCCAGTGCGGGTTGGTAGATGTCACTTGTCTTCGAATTTTTGTTTCTAGGACATGCCGGTTTCCTCGCGATGTTTTCCTTCACCGTTTTGAGAGCAGTGGTGATGAAATTAAATAAATACACAAAGTAAAGTACCTGTCTGGGTTCGAACTCGCGACTTACAGCTCGTAAGTCGAGGCCGATATATGACTGCTCATATATTTATTTATTTTATTTCAAGGCACCAAGTCCCAATATACAAATTATTATGAACTAATTAAAATTACAATTAAAATAAATACATATATGACGAGATGACATTTTCACACTTATGTTTTCAGATGGATCAACACAAAATGATATTGTTCTGCGAATGACGGAGATCATTGATAAAGTTTTGGACCATAATTTAGCAACAGACTGTAACTTGTTGATTTCTGTTTTGTTGAATAGACTCGCCTACTTTGAAACTACTATAAGTGATGAAACAGCTAGGAGTTTACTTGAACAGGTATTTATAATTATAACTATTATTAATTACTAGCTTCCGCCCGCGGCTTTTCATGTGATATGGCGATAAAAAGCAGCCTATGTCCTTCTCCAGGGTTCAGAGTATCCCCGTACCAAATTTCATCCAAATCCAATCAGCCGTTTTGGCGTGAAAGCGTAACAAACAAACAAACTCATTTTCGCGTTTATAATATTAGTTAGTATATATTCGTTCGCGTCGGGGTCAGCAAATATGTCACGGGAACGTACTACTGGTATAAGAAGTATCGTATGTCCTATTCCAGGTCATGGTCTACCCATGTGCCAAAATTTCACCCAAATCCGTTCAGCCGTTTTAGCGTGAAAGCGTAACAAACAAACAGACTCACTTTCGCATTCAATTCAATTCAAAAACATTTATTTTTCTCTTCACAATGGTTGCCTTCAAATTAATATCAGTTGAGACAAAAGTGTTACCGTAATCCACCAATGTAAGAGACTGGTGTCTGAAATAGGTTTTTGTAGAAAAACCTGTGATACAGGTCTCCAGGACCTCCCCTAAAATATATAATATTAGTGGAGTGTAATATTGGTGTATATTAGTGGTGGGGCATTTATAATATTAGTTATGGTTTAGGAAACTTGGGCTACCAAACGAGGTGAGGTGAACCGCAACAGTGCCTGCGAAGTGTGAGGTCCTGGGTTCGGTTCCCGGGTCGAGCAAAGTCTTATTGGGTTATTGGCCCGATTGATGGCAATAGGGTGGCCGCCTATTACATGGAACTTTAACATAACTGGTGAAATCTAAGTGTACTATAGGTACCTACTCCTCTGCTTAACCCTTCGGAGAAAAAAGCCTTGATGTTTCATAAATTTCTTTCAGATATATCGCGTCTTCCCTCGCCTAGACTTCTGCAGTATTGCCATACTCAAAAAAGTGCTAGCAGTGTTGCCAGTAAACGTTTTAAATGAGAACTATTTGAATAAGCTGCAGGATTCAGACTTAGATGTCTGTAAGGAGTATTTTCAGTTAATCTGTGACGCTAACTATTCCTTGCTGCAGTATTGTAGTGAATTACGGAGAAATAGTAAGTAAACATAACATAACTTTACATACCGAGACTTCTCCGTGCTTCGGAAAGCACGTTAAGCCGTTGGTCCCGGCTGTCATTCGTAGATCTTTGACAGTCGTTACGGGTCGTCAGAAGCCCGAAAGTCTGACAACCAGTCTTACCAAGGTTTATCGTATTACCTAGTTACTGGATTGTGGAGGTCAGATAGGCAGTGGCTCCATGTAAAATACTGGTATTTAGCTGCATCTGGTTAGACTGGAAGCCGACCCCAAAATAGTTGGGAAAAGGCTAGGCAGATGATGAGTAAGTAAACATGAGCGTAATCAGCCTAGAACGTACTCACTGTTCGGACATTATATGGGGTTAAAGTAAATTATCTAGCGAAACGCTGGTCGTGATGGGCATCGATATCTAAACACGATAAAACAAAAGCTGCCCCGTTGGTCTCGTGGTCGCGATTGCTGAGCGTGGAGTCCGTGGTTCGACTATGAGTGTGAGGGAAGAGAGAGTACACCTATGTCTACGCACACCCGTCTGCACTATAATATGCAACCCAGTTACTGGGTAACACGATACCCCTTGGTGCAACTTCTTCATAGCGATATGATATTATCCTAATACTTTAAAATATTCAGTTCTAGATGAAACACAATGGAACACAATATTCAACAGGATGAAATCCAGGCTCTTCGAAACTAATCACGGAGGAACCGACTATCAATCGTTAAATACAATGAAAAATAAACTGTATGCGTTGGAAGATATGACTGAAATTGGTATGTATTATACAGGGTGTTAGGATAAACGCCGTTATCCTTGAAACCAGTGGTTTGGTGTCATTTATAGAACGTAAATCAATGGAAAATTACGACTTTTTAATTTTTTATTACATTTTACCGCTAGAATATTTCACCCTTTCACCTATGCGCACCTATGCGCGAAGACGCAAGTACGTTGCCCTAGCAACGTACTTGCATCTCAACACGGGTAGGGGGCGCGGGACGTGACCAGACCGGCCGCGAGCGCGACCCCTCCCTCAGTCAGTCAGCTGTTTCGCTAGCGAGCACGGTGTCGGATATAAACTTTTTAAAATCTTTTAATGAAAATATTGTTTTTTTTGTTGTTACTCGATCATTTATTTTTATATTTAATGCAACTACCCATGGTTTTTAAACTATTTTTAAAGAAAAAATTAAATAATTAACACGTAATCTGTTCGATTTATGCCCTAACACGTGAGACTACGGATTTTTAATGACTGTCTGTGGTGTCTTGTTTTTACCTTTTTAGTCGTAGTTGGGTTCTAGTTTTTTATTACTTTTTTTTTTTCTTGTCAAAAATTGTATGTGTGAATGTTTCGCCAGTGCAAACGCACACTTACATCCTATATTTTTAGTAACATTTTTTTTAATTCAAATTAAATTTGTTTTAGATGCAAAAGCGACTGAATTAAAACTGATAATAGAGGAACTACGTTTGAAACCACAGAGAACAACACTAAGATTATCGCAGCTCTGTCCAGACATGTGTTCCGCCGCCATCTTGGATCGCAAGAGGGTTTACTTGCAGAGGTTACTGCGACTACCCCCCAACGTGTACGTCGTGAAGTTTGTGGAGCAAGTAAGTTGTAGAATCAATCTGCCTGCCTTTTCCCAACTATGTTGGGGTCGGCTTCCAGTCTAACCGGATGCAGCTGAATACCGGTATTTTACATGAAGCGACTGCCTATTTGACCTCCACTTCACAACCTAGTTACTGGGTAATACGACACCTTGGTAAGACTGGTTGTCAGATTTTCGTGCTTCTGACGACCCGTAACGACTGTCAAAGATCTACGAATGACAGCCGGGACTACAGATATTATAGCCAGGACCAACGGCTTATCGTGCTTTCCGAGTCACGGAAGAGTCTCGGTATGTAAAGATGGTCACCCATCCACGGGCCAACCACGGCGAGCATAGCTTAATCTGATGGATCGAACCGTGCGGCTGTTATTACTTAGCCACGAGGTCGTCCTGTATTCGTTTGCACAGCAGTTCAAAATTTGCAAAAAACAATACAATCTCGGGTATCTTGAAATATTGAAATATATGTTTTATAAGATAAATAATATTCATATTTTAAAGCTTTTTGTTAGAGTTGAAGTTACGAGTTATACTTTAGATTTGACGTCACAAAGCCTATATCATCCCCTCCCTTGTCAGAGGTTGTCAAACTTTGTTGACCCCTTACCTTATTTATGGATGACCCCTATACAGAAATTTATCTCTGATTACCCCTCCCTCCGGACACTACAAGCGTGATATTATATTCCAGATATCGGTATTCACGGACTCCATCCGCCGACCGTGCGTGTTAAAAGCATTACTATCGAACGGCGTTACACGTCGGTTCATATGCAAGAGCGGGGAGCCGATGTACCGCGACGCGTCGGTTCAGAGGGTGGCGGCCATCTTGCCGAGTATCAACCGGGAGTTACGAGTTAGGAGCTATAACGTAAGTATTATTTATTATACCATTTATTCACACACGTATAAATACAGAAAAGAAGAAAGGAACAGAAAAATAAAAGTAAGTAGTTTAAGTATTATAAAATCAAAAGTCATTTATTCAATCTATTCTGAGAATTTGCACTTTTCAAACGTCAAAATTACTTATGACAGTTCCCCAAAACGCTCACCCTTCACCACTTCGTAGTGTCACTAACTCGCCGAATTCGAGGGAGTGGCAGCGGAATCCTAAGGCTGATTGCAGACACAGCAGTATCGCCAGCTGTGGGAAGGCTCATCAGGCTGCACGTTTCCTGATATATACCTACAACCCGTGCGCATTAACATGGCAGCTGGCTCAATGACGTGTGTAGCTCCCCCCGCTACCCCGCACGGCGACGGCGGGGCGCGGCGCGGGTAGCGGGGGGAGTATTGAGTTCCGAGCCAGGTGACATGTTAATGCGCACGGGTTGTACCTATTTTTCAATTTAATTGTAATTTTAATGAATTTTCAATTATTTGTTTCAATTTTATTATAATTCTAATTAAGAATCAATCATTTATTTCGTCATGACTAACATAAGTTTTAAGATAATGTATCTATTACCTGTGCTATTATTAACAAAATATGGACACATATTATTAGTCTGAAATAAACAATTATTTTTTTGTACTCCCTGACCCGACAGACGTTGTCCTGTCCTTATTTTTCTAATTTTCCGCGCAATTTTCTTAATTTTTTCTTGCATAAGAACCTTCTCCTGAAGAATTAGCGAAATCGGTCTAGCCGTTCACGCGTGATGGCGTGACCAAGGGAAATAGGGATTCATTTTTATAAATATAGATAGTCTACCCCTATGCCAAATTTAATCCAAATCCGTTCAGCCGTTTTAGCGTGAAAGCGTAATAAATAAACAAACAAACTCACTTTCGCATTTATAATATTAGTTAGGATTAAGATGTAAGTCTGTAATCGCTAACCGATCTTGAGCAAGCGTGGTGATCAATCCTCGCGCCTTCTCTGCATGAGAAGAGGCATTAATTTGCCCTGCAGTGGGCCAGTTATAGGCCAAAAAAAATCACCCGAACACGTTATTATTATTATTATTTATTTTCTTTCTTTCTTTCTTTTCTTTTCTTTATGTTCGGGTTCGGGACTGGTCAATCGTCATCCTGAGGATGCCTCGTTGAGAGGTGACGATTTCTTACAGGGTATTTTATGACTCTTGAGGAATAGAAAAATTGTTGATTGATTGTTTTCTTGTAAATTTGACTGTCCACAACTGCTCAGCAGAATACACTTTAACGTCCCACCCAGACGTACCAGACATACCTCTTTGTTATCAGTACCATCGGCCTCCACTAATTACCTAAAGATGTCACCATTCTTGCGTCTACCTGCATTATATAATGACAAATTCTCAACATTGGACCCCTTCAATACCACACGAAACAGTTTTAAAACGGAGATTATCCAAATCCTCCATCAAACACCGGATACTCAGCTAGCCTAGCTTAGTAGTGCTCAGCAGTGCCAGTTTAGTCATACGTATATAAACATACACACATCACACACACTTACAGCACCTACACCGCACAGATACACACACGCACACACTATAGATATTAAGAATATGTCACTCTCTGTATTTTCTATTTTTCTGTGTACTTCGTAATTGGCGTAATGTTTTGATTAATATTAATGTTGTACTTACTGTCAGCTGTGAAGCTACCTTTTACTAAATAAATAAATAAATAAATAGTTAAGCGGAATAGGTTACGAAATATATCTACGTCTATTGTATCTTATAATGGATTTTCCCACGCTAGGCTAGTTTTTATAATGATTGTAATTTCACAGGTAACTCCATTGAGCGATGATTCAGCCATTATTGAATATTTAGAAGACCATATTAGGTTGAGGGATCTGATGGAAGAAAAACATGATATCAATGGTAAGTATTTTTATTATTTGATAAGCGATTAGGTATAGTGTTACCCAGTAACTGGGTTGTGGAGGTCAGATAAGCAGTCGCTCCATGTTAAATACTGGTATTCAGCTGCAAGCCGACCCCAACATAGGAAAAGGCTAGGCAGATTGACAGTTTTCTGTCACCAGCTGTGTCCTACATTTTATTTTTTTGAAGTTAATACTTCTTTAGGCGCGTTGAGCACTTTTTGGGTGAACAAAAATCATGGAACTCGCGTCATCGTCACGCTTGAAGAAATGTTTTTAGCGCCATCTACCGTCTACCGTTTGAATTACGTTTAGCTTACGCATTGTTGCTAAGTTTTCACTTCTATCGGCGTATCTGCAGCCCCTTGCTGACCGACTGACCCGTTTTTTTTTTTTTTTTAATTTCAGTTGCAGTAAACAAAACTGGCTATGAAAAGCTGATACTAGCGCCTTCTCTAGCTATGGAGCAATATAATGCAATGTGTGATAAAGTTACGCCCTATATACTGAGGTAAGTATGTACTAATTTTTCACTCGTACGGTCGTATCATCATAAGGCCAATATACAGGGTGATTTTTTTGGGTTCCTAACCGAAATAATGTCAAACGGAACCCTATTACTGAGCCTCCACTGTCCTTCCGTCTGTCTGTTTGTCAGCGGGCTTTATCTCATGAACAGTAATAAGTGGTCAGTTGAAATTTTCACAGATTGTGTATTTCTATTGCCGCTATAACAAAACATAATTAAAAAATAACATTAATGTGTTTTAGTACTAACATTTGCCTAAAAGTAGTGCAGTAACCTAAGATTTAAAACTGTTTATAGAATAATCCTTAAAACCATGAGGTATTTTATTATAAACTGGCTACGCCCCGCGGTTTTACAAAAAGTATCATAAGTGTTAATCCAGGTTATAAACTATCTGTTAGCCAAATTTCAACCAATTCCGTTCAGCCGTTTTTGCGTGATTGAGTAACAAACATCCAAACACACAAACTTTTACATCCTTACTAATATTATAAACGCGAAAGTTTGTAAGTATGGATGGATGGATGTTTGTTACTCTTTCACGTAAAAACTACTGAATGGATTTGGATGAAATTTGGCATACAGATAGTTTATAACCTAGATTAACACATAGGATACTTTTTATCTCGATATTCCCACGGGATCGAGACCTACGCGGGTGAAACCGCGGGGCGCAGCTAGTTTATAATATTAGTAGGATGACAGGTGCCATTGTCATAATACTTTCCCTTAACAGTGCTGTTTTGTAAGGAAATGTACTTTTTTGCAATTTTCTTTTATTATAACATTCAAGCTTATAATAATATTTCAGATCTTCAATAGAAAACAACTGTTCGTGTGTAAAAGAGTTCATAACTAAGAAACGAACATTTGAGGATACTTTGGGTTCGATGACGGTGCTAAATTGGCTTTTTGGTAAGTTAATGCCCAGTTGGTTCTAAACAAATTGTTCGACAGCAACTGCACAATTAACTTTGCTGCACATACATAACATACATAATCAGCCCATAATGTTCCCACTTCTGGGACACAGGCCTCCTCTACCGTGGCCGTAATCCACCACGTGCGGGTTGGTAGATGTCACATGTCTTCGAATTTTTGGTTCTAAGACATGCTGGTTTCCTCACGATGTTTTCCTTCACCGTTTTGAGAGCAGTGGTGATGAAATTATTTACACAAAGTAAAGCGCCTGTCAGGGTTCGAACCTACGCGTAAGTCGCGGCCGTTACCACTGGGCCACCACTGGTCTTTTCTGCACAATTTTTACAAAATATCTCTAGTTGTCTGCCTCGTTGGTCTAGTGGTCGCAAGTGCTACTGCTGAGCATGAAGTCCTGGGTACGATTCCCAGGTGAGGCAAAGTGTTATTGGATTTTTCTCTTGGTATTTTAAAATTTTTACCCGACTACCCCAGAAGGAGGGTATATTTTTTATATATATTATTTAATCTACAAACACAAAAAAGACAGACAGAGGGGAAACTTAAAAAAAAATATATTACAACAATATTCGTATCAAATAAAAGCTAGTAATGAGTTAATTCCAAATATATATACTAAAAAGTTGAAACAAAACAAATTATTTAAAAACAAAAACCCGACTGCAAAAACCTATAAACGAAAAGATAAAAACAAGCATTGAACTTTGTTATTTTCCTAATTTTAGGCGTAGGCGACCGTCACCTTCAGAACATAATGTACAGCGTTCGGGACGGCGGCGTGTGCGGCGTCGACTGGGCGTCCATCTTCCAGTATGGATCCCAGGAGTTACCGCCCGCTCGACTCACGGCTAATGTCCTGGCTGTGTGCGATGTTAAAGGTAATATCACTTCTCACTTATAAACAGTATCTCTCTCCTTCACACGTTCCGGGACACTTGACTATTTGCAAATGTCATTATGACACTACAAAATCCCATACATTTTAACATACCGTCTACAGCCGTACTACCGGCCATACATACCCGGCGGCGCACATGCCGTGACATGAAATATCAACATCAATGTACTTGTATGGCTCAGTCTACGACTGTCGGCGGTGTGAATGTGTCATAAAAGCACTGCAAGAAAAATTACTTGAAAAGAGATTGCCGTGACACCTACGAACGAATTAAGTCGCGTGATGTGACACTAGATCATGTGCTTCCTAGGAATGTTATGGGCAAGCAACGGCTATCGACGGTTTGCCAAATTACATGAAATAAAATTGACCGCCCTTTGCCGTTCTGTCACGTAACGATATACCGAGATAACGTCGAGAGGCGGTCTGTCCCGGAATGTGTTAAACATCATTTTATGGCTTTTGTTCTTGTTTCACGATCTAAGGTTACGCTTGCCGCGGTTAGTTCGTGTATGGGTGACCATCCATTACATTATTGAGATAGATATAGAATTAGGCCGGCGCACAACTGGCGAAGTGCAGCGCTGCCAAACAAATATCGACCTTACTCTAGTTGAAATAAAGTTGAAAATTGATAAACTTCCAATAGCTCGAGAGCGCGTTTGCGTAAAGAGGCGCGCGACTCAGGTTATATACTCAACGTTATTTTTAGGCACACAACGACGATAATTGTTTGACAGTGAAAAATGCTCTGGGCCATATCCGGCCCATAGATCTTTGACAGTTGTTACGGGTCGTCAGAAGCCCGAAAGTCTGACAACCAGTCTAACCATGAGGTACCTTTTTCCCCTGTAACTTCGCCAAAAAATCACAAATAAGGGCGCTTTCAATTTATGCGTTTCTTGACGGCCTGCTAAGGTGCCGAAGCGGTGCGTTAGTCGTACTGCGTACGGACGATCCTTTTTTTTCACACAAAACGCGCGGTGCGGCAACAGTGCGGCGCCGGTACCACGAACGCTCGACAACAGGACGGCAACGTCGCAAGCATCACGTGTTCATTTCTTCGTCAGAGTCCATGGCTTGACTGATGTCACATCACTGGGATAAAAACGCACGGCAGTAAAATACGCTTTCAATTTAGGCGTTCGGTGCCGGACTGCTACCGTACTGCAGCGGCCCGACAGCGAGATATAACCTGCGGCACGGTAAGCGTGCGGCAGCGGTCCGACACGAAACGCATAAATTGAAAGCGCCCTAAGGACGGCGGAGGCGATGAAAAGTGAAGTTTCTACAACGTTTAAAGCGCGTTGTTGGGGAAACACGATGACACAATCTGAAATCTAATAATGGGAAACATGTAAATACATACATGGGTTCGAACCCTATGTAGGAGCCGTGTAAGGGGCACAATGTGCCTCATAAAGTAGAGTTAATAAAAAGTAAAATCACTTAAAGTGCTATGTATAAACCTTATATGCAAAATATATAGAGGTTAAATTAAATAAAGATGACTTTAGCTTTATATACTTATCAGTGAACCTCGTACAATTAATAATCCGATTTGGAAAAATGAGAAAAGTATGTAAAACCTCTATATATCAACAAAAATGTGAATAACTTTTTATATAGAGCAGGTACATAATTGTAATTACTGACAATCAACTAGTTTGATTAAAATACATCGACCTAGTCAATTTACATAAAGAAAATGGGGCGCGATGTACGGTTTGCGAACAATTCTATTGTTTCCTTATGTAACGCAAACGTAAACACTGTTAGGTAAAGATAAGGAATCCCTTTACCGACATACCCCTTGCCTCTCCTTCACCCTTGGCCGACAAAATTGAGCCGTACCCCGCAGACACCCGATCCCCTTCAACACCCCCTGCCTGATCGAGGTGCCCAGATTTATTGGATAGGCAATTAAAATTGATACGTGACTCACACGCTACTTGTACCTATGTAACTAGTTTACAAATATTTCAATCTTCACTAGATTGAGTTAGTCGTCTCAGAATCTCCAACGTAGCAGCACCTTTGTCGCGTTCCGTGTTTCTGCTGCTTCGTATCGCGCTCAGCCATTAGGACATCTAGTTTCCCTAGATCTAGTTCTATTTAATAGTTTTGCTTCTTATATTTCTATTTTCTCTGTAAAGTCGTGTTTTAAATCGTAGTTTGTTATTATATTAGTAGTAATTATAGTGTTAAGTTTTTCATGTACACTTTTGTGACATAATTGTGATTATCGTGTAACGTGTGATGCAATATACATATTAAGCTGACAAGTGGTTTTTTTGGTGAATAAAGCCTTCCGACACCCCCGCCTAACAGACTGAGCTCTCGGCTGTTACATTTTGGTCCTTCAGTCGCCGGATAAGGTCGTAGTAACCATGAGTCAGAAGAGCAGCATCACGACTAGAAGCAAACTACGGAGGTTGGCAGAGGAACAAAGTGCTCGTCGACGTGAAGAAATTGTGTCGGACTCCGGTATGCATTCTGAACGAGTGCCGGGTTCGCCATCCGTCGCGCCGACTATGGCGTCGACGTCTGCCCTCAATATCCCTCTGACGGGTGGTCGAGTGATCGACTACAGTGCTAGAAGTACGTCAGAGGGACCCCTGGGAGGACAGGCGCCTGGAAGAGGTCGCCATACGTCGCCACGGAGCAGAGCGTCTTCAAAGAATAGCCGCAAGAGCGTCGAGCACATTAAGAAGCGCATCGAGTACGAAGCTGAGCGTGAGCTAGTACAGCTCAAGGAAAACCTCTTGAAGAAGAGGATGGAAGCTGACATCGCTGAGATTGAAGCAGCTGCTGAGAGTGACGACTCAGCCTCGGACGTGGGTACAGCACAACGAGTGGAGCAGTGGATCGACACGACGCCTCAAGCTGGCAATAAGGAAACAGTGCGTGTGTCTAGCCCGGTGTTGTGCGATAAGGATGCAGTGCCCAGTGATAAGGATGCAGTGTTGTGTACCCCGTCCGTGGGGCGCGGGCCTATTGAAGCGGCCGCGCCTCGCAACATAGCTGGGAATCGCCACAATGTGAGTACGCTTACCGATTACCGTAATAATATTGTGTCGCATGTGTTAGGGACGCCTGTGTCGGGGCCGTTTTCGAATGTAACGGTACCTATGTCACAGGCGCGCACGCCAGTCGGTGAAAGAGTTTCATTCCGTCTGCCTGCCACGTACCCAGTGACTACCACGCCGGCCGCAGGTGCACCTTCCGGTTCGACCCGGGAGTCGGATGCACGGCGGACTACATACGGTGCGGATGAAAGAGAGTCACGAAGGGGGGCGTCTGGCGACAGAGACAGTAAGATAGACCGACTGGCGGATGCAATTACAAGCATGGCTCGACCACGGCCGGTACCTAGACAGGCGTACGAATTACCTAATTTTAATGGTGACCCAGCTGATTGGATATCTTATAAGAATATGTATTGGGACACGACTGAGATGTATAATTTTAGACCTTTTGAAAATCTAGCCCGGCTTAAAACCTCGTTGCATGGAGAGGCTAAGATATCGGTGGAGGATCTATTGCGGTCGGGTACGGATCCCAATGAAATAATGCGTGCTTTAGAGGAGGAATACGGTCATCCGACTTTGATATTACAAGGCGCATTAAAGAAAATACGGGAACTACCGCGTGTTACGGAAAACGGCCGCGAATTAAGAAAGTTTGCATCAACGGTCAGGAACGTTGTGTCCCTATTTAAAAATATTAGAGCCGACGGATATTTAAATAACCCGCAAATTGTTAGCGAGATATTGCAAAAGCTAACTTCAATACAGCGGGCACAGTACGGTGACTTTGCAATGGGGTTAGAAAGCGCGCAGGGGGTGGACTTAAGGGTATCTCCAGACTTACATATCATATCGCAATTCCTAAATCACTTGACACGAGCAACGTCGTATTACGTGCAAGCTAGTATGTTTGAACCCGGTCTTTCTAAGCCTCCTGTAAGGCAAGAGAAAGCGGTCGCGCGCCCCGTTAATAGTAGAGCACCGCCGGCTCAAAAAGTCAACATACAGAGTGACGAATCAATGGTACCGGCCGAATGTGTAGTATGCAATAAAGAGCATGCTATAGAAAACTGCGACACATTCGGTAAACTTAGCGTTCAAGATAGATGGGCTACGATTAAAGCCAAGAACACGTGTTTCAAATGTCTAATAAGAAAACACCCTAAGAGGTTTTGCCGCGCAAAACGTTGCGACAAGTGTGGATATAGCCACCACTCGTTGTTGCATGTTGCATCGGGCTCAAACAATAGTAGCAAGCCGGTCAAAGAAAAGACCGAAAGCGTCACTAATATAGGTGAATGGAGAGCGACGGCTCTCCTGAAAATCGTGCCAGTAACAATAACTGATGACAAACAAATTGAAAGTAATTGTTACGCATTACTAGACGACGGCGCGACAGTCTCACTTATAGACAGCTCAATCGCTGCTAACTTAGAAGGCCCGCGCATCCCGCTCACTTTAAAGACGGCGGGTGGCTACGGGGTCAGCGACCTCAAAGGCCGTAGAGGTCAGCATTAGAGGGCCGAACGGACTGCAACATAAAATCAAATGCCGAACGATGTATAATATGAACCTACCTACACAAACGGTGTCCGCTGCCATGCTGAGCGACAATGCCCACCTTCGCGACTTGGGTTGCGTAGAGATGACGGGCGCTAAGCCGCTGCTGCTACTGGGGCAGGACAACTGGCAGCTGTTGGTCAGCCAGGACATCCGCCAAGGGCGATCCGGTAAGCCGGTTGCCTCACTGACCAAATTAGGTTGGGTGGTTCATGGGCCATTTGATAATAGTAATAATGATAATGGTGAACAATCCATTAATTGTATGGCAGTCTCCCTCCCTGACCTGCATGATCTAGTCAAAGCGCAATTTGAACTAGAAGCGATCGGTATATCGCAGAATGCTCGCAAACACAAAAATAGCGAAAGAGCACTTAAGGTATTAGATGACACCAGTAAACGTGTGTCAAACGGTAGTCAATGGGAAGTTGGGTTGCTATGGAAGCACGACCAAGTAGAGCTACCTGATAACTACCATCAGGCCCGGCAACGGTTACACGGTATTGAGAGGCGCATGCGGAAGGATGCCGGTTACGCGGAAGCTTACTCAAAGCAAATAGACCGGCTCCTTGAGGAAGGCTATGCGAGGAAGTTAGAAGGGGAAGTGGATCAAACACCAATTTGGTACTTGCCACACTTTGGTGTGGTAAACCCAAACAAACCCGGTAAACTTCGCCTAGTCTTCGACGCGGCCGCTGCGTCTCACGGTACATGTCTCAATGACAATTTGTTAACCGGACCGGACCTTTTAAACTCACTTCCAGGCATTCTAATTAGATTCCGAATAGGTCCAATAGGATTCACAGGGGACATTGCGGACATGTTTATGCGAATTAGAATAAGGGCCGAGGATCAAGGCGCACAATTATTCTTATGGAGAGGCGCGGATCAGACCCGAGAGCCGAGCGTGTTCGCAATGAACTCGATGATTTTTGGAGCAACCTCATCTCCGACAACGGCAATTTACATATTGAACAAGAATGCCAGTGAGTTCGAGGATAAGTTTCCAGAGGCCGTAGAGGCCATCAAAACCAAACACTATATGGACGATTATTTAGATAGTGCTTGGACAGAGCAGCAAGCTAATAAGCTCATAGAGGAAGTGACCCATATTCACGCGTCCGGTGGATTTAATATACGGGGGTGGGTCACCAACTCATCAGAACTGATGAATAAGCTCAAAGTAGACATGCCAGAAAAGGTGGCCCTCGAGAAGGGTCTAGGCATTATGGAAAGAACGCTAGTTTTAATTTGGGCACCTAGAGAGGATGAGTTAGGATTTGATTTATCCTTTAAAAGACTACCCGAAGAGATAAAGAATGGTAGCATAGTGCCCACTAAACGGCAATTCTTAAGCTTTATTATGTCGATATATGACCCCTTAGGTTTCTTATATCCGTGTGTAATCCAGTCAAGGATACTAATGCAGGCTATTTGGAAGTCAGGCATCCAATGGGACGAGCCACTGAAAGATAAGGAAGCCAAGGTGTGGTTCGCCTGGCTTAATAACTTGGAAAAGCTTAATGAGGTAAAGATACCACGGTGGTATGGGCTCAACCTCATTGACCTTGAATTGCATGTGTTCGGTGACGCTAGCGAACTAGCCTACGCTGCCGTAGCATATTTAGTAGGGTATGACGCCATCGGGAATAGGGAGGTTGTCATGCTAGCCGGAAAAGCCCGGGTTGCACCACAAAAAGTGGTGTCAATCCCACGTCTCGAGTTGCAAGCGGCCTTGTTGGCCTGCCGACTTGCAAACACGGTGGAGACAGAACTAGGGCTACCAATCAAATTAAAAACTTACTGGACTGACAGTAAGACGGTTCTAAAATGGATAAATTCCGATGCCCAAGAATTCCAACGGTTTGTGTCTCATAGATTAGCGGAGATCGATAAACTATCGGACCGAGGCAATTAGCGCTGGGTGCCTTCGGAGGAGAACTCCGCAGACGTAGCGACCCGATTGTCTTGGCCCGATAACCACGCAGCTTGGCTGCGTGGCCCCTTGTTTCTTCGTGATCCACAGGAGCGGTGGCCGGTGTGTCGCGAAGCAGAAGCAGCGGAGGCGGACCTCGAGCGCATTCAACGGGTCCACGCTACAGCAGAGCCAGCGGCACCACTCCTCCAGTACGAGCGCTACTCGTCGTGGGTGCGCGTGAAGCGCGTCATGATTCGAGTTCTCATCTTCATCGGCCTGTGTCGCAAGCGTCGGTCCTCTCCGGAGATACAGCGGCGCGACCATGAAGAAGCGCATGGCCACTTAATGCGGTTGTGCCAAGAAGACAGCTTTAAAGGCGAACGGGCCGCCATCCTTAAAGGCCTGCCTGTTCCCAAAGATAGCAGTATTAAAGCTTTAGATCCAATGATAACAGACGACGGGCTGCTACGAGTCAGGGGACGCCTGAGTGTCTGCGAGGTGCTCTCTTTCGATGAGAGGCACCCAATTATTTTAGATGGACGACACCCTCTGACCCGAAAACTCATAGCCTTCTATCATGGGACGGCCCTACACGCCAACCATGAGACCGTCGTTAATAATCTCAGAGAGAAGTACTGGGTAATAAAAGCAAGGACCTCCGTTAAAACAGTTGTATCTAATTGCCAATTATGTAAAAATTGCAGAGCGAAACCATCACCACCCAAAATGGGTGACCTACCACTCGCAAGGGTGACCACGTCCAGGCGAGCCTTCGTCCGAGTGGGCGTGGACTACTTCGGCCCAATGGAGGTGTCGATCGGGCGGCGTCGCGAGAAGAGGTGGGGTGCACTGTTCACCTGCCTCACGACGCGAGCCGTTCACCTCGAGCTGGCTGCCTCGCTGAGCGCCGACTCAGCGATACTCGCCCTGCGGCGCCTCATTGCGCGCCGCGGGCAGCCGGCGCACATGTACTCAGACCAGGGTACGAACTTCATCGGGGCAAATTCCGAACTACGTGCGGCCCTGAAAGACCTAAATCAGGGTCAAGTCAGGGCCGAAGCCATCAATCGCGGCATCGAGTGGCACTTCAATCCCCCGGCGGCCCCACACATGTGTGGCTGCTGGGAAAGACTCGTGCGCTCGGTTAAGAACGCCCTACGCAGCACGCTCAAGGAGCGTGCACCTCGTGAGGAGGTCCTCTACACCCTCCTCGCAGAGGCCGAGCTAATCATCAACAGCCGGCCTCTAAGTTACGTCCACGACGACCACGACCAGCCCATGGTCCTGACGCCCAATCATCTGCTCCTGGGCACTGCGTCCGGGAGCACTCCGTTCGCACCAGCAGACAGCGAGGACGTCGATTCCCGGCGGCAGTGGCGGCGCGTGAGCGCGCTAGCCGACATGTTCTGGCGGCGCTGGCTGCGGGAATATCTCCCGACTCTGCAACGACGAGAAAAGTGGGCCAATAACGTGCCAAATGTGCGGGTTGGTGATGTTGTTGTGATCGCGGACAACAACAAAGAACGTAGTGCGTGGACAAAAGGTGTTATAAAAGCAGTGTACGCCGGCAACGATGGCATCATCCGTGTCGTCGACGTAAAGACACTAAGTGGGGTCCTGCGTCGGCCCGTAGCTAAGATTGTCGTGCTTCCCACAGACCAAGATGTAATGCGGTGGAACCCTGTTACAGGGGGTGGAATGTTGGGGAAACACGATGACACAATCTAAAATCTAATAATGGGAAACATGTAAATACATACATGGGTTCGAACCCTATGTAGGAGCCGTGTAAGGGGCACAATGTGCCTCATAAAGTAGAGTTAATAAAAAGTAAAATCACTTAAAGTGCTATGTATAAACCTTATATGCAAAATATATAGAGGTTAAATTAAATAAAGATGACTTTAGCTTTATATACTTATCAGTGAACCTCGTACAATTAATAATCCGATTTGGAAAAATGAGAAAAGTATGTAAAACCTCTATATATCAACAAAAATGTGAATAACTTTTTATATAGAGCAGGTACATAATTGTAATTACTGACAATCAACTAGTTTGATTAAAATACATCGACCTAGTCAATTTACATAAAGAAAATGGGGCGCGATGTACGGTTTGCGAACAATTCTATTGTTTCCTTATGTAACGCAAACGTAAACACTGTTAGGTAAAGATAAGGAATCCCTTTACCGACATACCCCTTGCCTCTCCTTCACCCTTGGCCGACAAAATTGAGCCGTACCCCGCAGACACCCGATCCCCTTCAACACCCCCTGCCTGATCGAGGTGCCCAGATTTATTGGATAGGCAATTAAAATTGATACGTGACTCACACGCTACTTGTACCTATGTAACTAGTTTACAAATATTTCAATCTTCACTAGATTGAGTTAGTCGTCTCAGAATCTCCAACGTAGCAGCACCTTTGTCGCGTTCCGTGTTTCTGCTGCTTCGTATCGCGCTCAGCCATTAGGACATCTAGTTTCCCTAGATCTAGTTCTATTTAATAGTTTTGCTTCTTATATTTCTATTTTCTCTGTAAAGTCGTGTTTTAAATCGTAGTTTGTTATTATATTAGTAGTAATTATAGTGTTAAGTTTTTCATGTAAACTTTTGTGACATAACTGTGATTATCGTGTAACGTGTGATGCAATATACATATTAAGCTGACAAGTGGTTTTTTTGGTGAATAAAGCCTTCCGACACCCCCGCCTAACAGACTGAGCTCTCGGCTGTTACACGCGTTTCAGTTATTTTATTATTTTTATTTCAGTACTGGAAAGCCGTCTACAAAATATGTTGTTATTTTTGAGAGATTCACAAAAACTGTTCCAAGCATTTATAAGGACATCATTCTATTGGTGCGGCCCGGAATTTAAAGAGGTATGAAATTACTATATTGTAGTATTTGTAAGGAGGAGCTCATGGCTAAGTAATAACAGGCGCACGGGTCGATCCACCAGGTTAAGCTACGCTTGCCGGGGTTGTCCGTGGATGGGTGACCATCTTTACATATCGAGACTCCTCCGTGCCTCGTTGGTCCCGGCTGTCATTCGTGGATCTTTGACAGTCGTTACGGGTCGTCAGTATCCCGAAAGTCTGACAACCAGTCTTACCAAGGGGTATCGTATTACCCAGTTATTGGGTTGTGGAGGTCAGATAGGCAGTTCCTCCATATAAAATACTGGTATTCGGCTGCATCCGGTTAGACTGGAAGCCGACCCCAACATAGTTGAGAAAAGGCCAGGCAGATTAATTTTAGTATTTGTATATAGTAACATAACATAACAACACGCCTGTATTCCCCGATGGGGTAAGCTGAGGTGTTTGGTAGACTCGCATTTCGCCAGTCTTATTTAAGTCCCATGGTATATGGGACGAGACTTCAGGTTGCTGCTGAGAAAGACCTGATAAAAAACCCTTCTACTCTTCGTGTTGTTAGTGACTAACCTGGTGTCGAGAGTTTTAAAGCCGCCCATGGGCCTCTGACTTGGCTTCACATGCTATCGAGAAACATCTGAGACATACCGGTTCCCTCACGATGTATTCCTTCACCGTTTGAAGCAAGTGATAATTATGCAATACGCACATGAATCCGAAAATGTCCTTTCTTTGGTATTGTTCGTCGAGTCGTTGAGCTCCTTAAGTTCTGAGTTGAGCTCCACTATTACTGACAAATGCTTGCACTGACTGGACAGGTCCATTGAAATCTGTGTGGTTCTTTCCTCAAAAGACCATTTCAGACTCTAATCTACATGGTCTTCATATGGCCTGACCAAGATTATGTCTGGACTTTAAAGGAGACGGTGACCTCTGAGTTTGTTTCGGCCTTTCTTCTCAGAGTAGTCAGATAGGAAACGCCGACTTCATCTAGCTTATTTTTACAACTTTTTAATATGACGTGTAAAAGTGATTCCAATATCCTATTTACAGAATAAACAATTTCATTTCATTTCAAAAGTTAGAGGTGCGGCTTACCATAAAAAACCATGTCCATGGAGTTTCTTGCCCGTTCTACTCCATAGGAACCTATACTACGCTGCGAGAAGCTTTAGGGGTATGTGGAACAGGGTGTAAAGTTCACTCATCCACCATAGAAAAGGGAGGATCCTCAGACCAGACGGGTTTTGTGTCTGGCAGGCAACTGCCCAACAATTGATGTCGGAATCTTGTATACATGTCCATCGCGCGGTAAACTCTAATTGCGCGATGCAGGATTTATGTGACGTCAGATCTTTGATGCGTAGGTCGCATGTAATGCAAGTAAATAAATGTTATTTAATTTTCAGTTGAAATACGTCAAGAATATTTTGCAAGGAAAGGCAGTATCTTATGAAATAACGAGGGAGTGTATTGATCAATCTGAAAAGAAATATAGAAATGAATACATGAGATTACTTGATCAAGTCTTCGAGAATTTCGTACCAAAAGATGTATATAGTGTTGAAGAACAGGTAAGAATTTTTAGGGTTCCGTACCCAAAGGGTAAAACGGGACCCTATTACTAAGACTCTGTTGTCCGTCCGTCTGTCACCAGGCTGTATCTCCTGAACCGTGATAGTTAAAGTTGAAATTTTCACAGATGATGTATTTCTATTGTCGCTATAACAACAAATAGTAGTAATAATAGTAAAAAACAGAATAAAATAAATATTTAAGGGGGCTCCAATACAACAAACGTGATTTTTTTGCCATTTTTATAGATAATGGTACGGAACCCTTCGTGCGCGAGTCCGACTCGCGATTGGCCGGTTTGTAACATTAACATTGTTTCTCCACAGGTATCGTGTCTCTTGCAACATAGTACAGAGCCTAGAATTCTGTCTGTGACCAACCCGGGTTGGGAAGCGTGGTTATAATAAACTAGTTGAACTGAAGACCAACAATTCATACCAATCTATTGTTCCACGGCTGGGCAAAGGCCTCTTGTCATACAGAGAAGGCATTGACCACCACGCTTGCTGAAGACGGGTTGGCGATTTCGGACTTATATTGACTTTATGCCAAATGTACCTACGATTTTTCCTACACCGATGTCAGTTATGTATGTCCAACAAAATCGTCAATGCTTACACAAAGTTTTCATGCAGGTAGTCAAAAAGGCGTTAAGTACAATATTTCTTATTGAATGTATTATTTAAAAAAGGTTTTAACCGACTTTCATTGTATACCCATTGTTAGTATTTTTTTTACTTATACCTAAGATTTTGTGTGAAATAAATATTTTTAATTTTTTTACATTGTTTTTTCATTTTTTTTCCTTTTAGAAAGAAAGAAAATACGTTTATTTGTGGTAAACATGACGCTAAAAAAGAAAACAAACAAAGAAAAAATAAGTCCAATTTACCTGATTGAAACCCAAAAGATGATGAAGATGTGTTATTAATTGTAACCATTTCCGGTAGTCCACCAAGATCACAGATTACTCCAGATGGTTCACTCCGCAAGATCATTTTAACCCTTCGTATCTTCGTTCTCTTCGTATCGTATGGACGTAGATCCACGCAAGACAATGGATTTTTTATTGTGTCTGTAATAAAGCGACTCTTGATACGACACAATAAAGTGCAATTCTGGTCGCACAGCGCTTATTACTTAGTTATATTTATGTAGAAATTGCCTCTATATCGCGTAACTCGTATATCTTCTGACTACATTACGCTCCACTGAATAAGACAAGCCCGCCGCGTACTTGTAGCTTCATACCTAAAAATGCGGAATGCGCCTTCTGTACTATTGTGCCAAGCCAAGACAAGATTCAAACTCTAGTTAACAGGAAATAAATAAAAATAGGGATAATAAAAACAACACAATAAAATGAATTTCAAATGAAACCGTTTATTTGAAAATAAGTGAATAATCTACATACGTTTTGCTAAACAACTTAGTTTTATAATATTATATCGCTTACAATATAAATGGGGTAAACTTAATTGAAAATATAATCACAATATAACAGCCTAATTTTGTACACAAAGGTAAAAATAATAATGTTGATAAAAAAAAACTGATTTATTTTAATTTTTAGTGGAGTAAAAGGTAATGTTTCACCCTTGGCGCGTTTTTTCCAAGATGGCGTCTTTTTTTCGGCAAATGTCAATACTTTTATGTGACCTAATTAACCGATAATTATTCAAAATATACAAAATGCGAGGGCTTTTTTTGTATTTTCTATCCTTTGCCTAGCAGTGATGTTTATTTTTTACACTAAAAAGATACTTTGAACGCCTAATAAGCCCATGTAAGATAATAAAGAGTGAAACAGATGTAATATCTATAATAAAACTATATTTTTCTGCCTCGCTAAACTTAGGCGGTCTTCTGCAGGTATTCGTCGAAGAGATACAGGGACAGAGACAAGTCTTGTCCGTGGTTGGAAGTGATGAACTTCTTGAGGTCGGTGGTGTGACCGGCGAGCTCTCTGATCTTCTTGGATTGGTCTTCAATGAATTCTTCCTCAAGGTACTGGGCGACCTAAGTACAAAGATTTAACGGATAAATATCAATGTCAATATACAGGGTGCAAGGGTAAACACCGTTGTCACTCAAACCATGGGTAGTTGACATAAATATAAAAATAAATGACAATCACAACAAAAAAAAACATTTAAACATTTAAAAAAGTTTTTATCTGACACCGTCTGAAAATTCATGGATATGCGCCCGAGGTCCCCTCCTACCTACCTACACAACACATGAATAAATACACAATAGGGGTCGTGCTCGCGGCTAGTCAGGTCACATCCCGCGCCCCCCGCCCGTGTTGAGCCGTAAGTTTGTTGCCCTGGCGCGTATGGTGAAATACTCTTGAGGTAAACTGTTTTTTTTTTTTTTAAGTTGTAATTCCATTGATTGTACGTTCTATAAATGAAACCAAACCACTAGTTTCAAGGATAACGGTGTTTACCCTAACACCCTGTAGTTGGTCTAGTAGACACAAGCACTACTACTGAGCATGAGGTCCTGGGTTCGATCCTCAGGTCGGACAGTGTTATTGGGTATTTCTATTAAGAATTACTTAGGAATTCTCCCCCTATTAGTCCTTTCACCGTTGATATTAATTCATTGTCAAAATCCTAGTAATCTTAATTTTCGTTACAATAAGGTTGCTGGTGGCAAAAATGAAATGAAATGAAATTGGTTATTTTGTAAATAGGATATGGGAATCACTTTTACACGTCGTATATATATATTTTTTTAATAAGCTAGATGAGGTCAGACAGGCAGTGCAGCTCCATGTAAAATACTGGTATTCAGCTGCATCCGGTTAGACTGGAAGCCGACCCCAACATAGTCGGGAAAAGGCTAGGCAGATTGATTGAAGCTAGATGAGGTCGGCGTTTCCTATCTGACTACTCAGAGAAGAAAGGCCGAAACAAACTCAGAGGACCTGTGACAGGCGAATACGGGGTATGGGTAATCTTTCAGGTTATGCCTACCTCAGGGTCGTGCAGATGCTGGCTATTCCTGGTAGCTTCCCTGTGGATGTAGAACGCGCGTTCTGCGATCTCCTTCTGCGTGTCCAGGGCCTTGGCGAGCGCTTCCAACTCATGGAGTTCCACCGTGTAGTTCTTGCGTTCTACCTTCATTGTGCTGCGCTGGTCGAAGTTCATTTCGTCACCTGTTACGAGTGTTATTATCAATAAGGTTTTTAAGGTTCGTGTTACCTAGTGTGGTGTTAGCTGGGCTGTGGAGGTCAGATAGGCAGCTGCTTCATGTAAAATACTGGTATTCAACTGCATCCGATTAGACTGGAAACCGAACCAACATAGTTGGGAAAAGGCTAGGCAGATTTATTGTTTTATTTATTCATAATTATATACGCTTCTTATACTGCAACCACAATATCACTACGATAAGTAAATCTGTGGAGTAATTGCGTACCACACATACATTGACAACTAGCTGCGCCCCGCGGTTTCACCCGCATAAATCTCGATCCCGTGGGAATATTGGGATAATATCGGACCATGACGCGGCGAATTATGAATAAATAAAACAATAAATCTGCCTAGCCTTTTCCCAACTATGTTGGTTCGGTTTCCAGTCTAATCGGATGCAGCTGAATACCAGCTGAATACCATTATAAGTTAGAATTGATCACAATGCCTTTAATTTTGACAGTTCAATCACGTTCATTGCGTTATTTACGTTGTTGAGCACACTAATATTTCAAACCTACAAAACAATGGTTTAGGACTTAAGGGATTTCATGGAAATTAGAATTCTTGACTAGAACTTACCTCTCATAGTAACATGCTTGATGATATCAATGGTCTTCTCCCAAGCCTCATCCGAAAGCTTCTTGAACAGTTTGCTGAACCCAATCCTGTTTGTCTGGTAGTTGTTGAAGTACGCAGCAGATAGTAAATACTCGTAGGAACGTTCCAGATGCAAGTTGGCATACGCCTGCATCTCTGTCGCGACGTTGCCGTGCCGACCGTACTCGCCGTAGACGGCGTTACACCTCGGAAGCGCTGTTGCCAGATTTATTTACTAAACATGGAGTAGGTAACAAATGGAGTGCGCGGGTGCGGGGCGACTGAGCTTGTAACGACAGTTGTATTGTGCTTGTGGGCTAACGATTGAAGAGGTTTAAGTAAGCATTCATTTTGTTACCTACATTTCCACTGTTTTAAAGGCTTTATAGCAAAGTATGTTATAGCAGTGCACACTGTTAATAAATAGATTTTTCTATGCTTTGAACCACTGTCAAGTGGGGTCTTAAGTTTCGAAAAACCGGATTTAGTGAAAGACAACGACTTGAATTCACAAATCAAACAAGAAAAGCGATGTGTCATCATTTTATTTTATACATGCGCTTTTGAGATCTCCGACAATTCGTCAATGACGACCGGAGTTTCCGTAAGGTTTATTCCGTGGTGATGTCGTTGGGTTGTTGCTATAGCTGTACAAGGATCTTTTGGCGAATGTCCAAAATTGGAACAAACGCCGCCATCTTTTTTATTTCAATACAAATTGGCAACAGCGCCAGCCTTTCAACGTCAGTCAAGCGCCAAAAGATCCTTATAGCACTGTATCTATCAACTAAGCTTAACAGACATGACATTTGACAATAAACCGGTCTATTCTGTAAAAATCTCACCTTGAAAACTTAGGTGAAGTGAGCTGTCACTCCATCTGATGCTAGGAATTGACAGCTTACTTCAAGCTCAAGTCATGGTGACGGTTAGATTTTTACAGAATAAATCGGCTGATTTACTACTGATTAGAGTAAACAAAGTGGAGGTTATTTAAATAAATGAAATGTGAAGACACATCAATACATGGACTTTGAATTGGATGCAGCCATCATGCGATGAACAATACAGGTTTTTTTTTTACTATTATGCTCATTCACTACAAAACAAAGAGAAAATAGTTCACTCACAGCTTAATTCTCAAACGCAACTCAATTTCAAGAGCGTGCATTCTGAAAGTTGACAGAAGATGTCAAATATTTACCTGTTTTGATTAATTTGGCAATATTACTATAAGAAAATATGGCTAAGTAAAATATTGGTTATGAAAACAGCTAGGTACAACATCTAATTCAGTGTTATAATTGCAATTCATTATTCCAGTTCACTAGTTAGCAATACTTCATATTTCCATGCAGTAATACTGCCAAATTAATCAAAACAGGTAAATATTTGGTAAGCGGCGTTGCCAACTTTTAGAATAAACGCTCGTAAGTGATCGTTAAATCTCGTAGCGACGGAAATACTTTCAAGGCTTAAAGTTGAGTCTCGTTTCAGAATTCGAAGGCAAGAGTATCTAAAAGAGATTTGGTCACGGAGTAGCAAACAAAATGGAGTGCTATCAACATTATCGCAACGCGACGAGAAAAAATGAAACGCGCGTTGGACAATCGCAACGCCATAAACAGCAGTCGAATGACTTAGGCGGGTTCACTGTCTAGAGCGACGCGACTTGCGTCAAGCGATACCCGCGCGCGTCACTTGTTTCCGTCCGTCTCCCCACAAGTCGCGTCGCAGTGACTCCGACGCCGACGTGGCATGCTCTAGCAACTTCTTTCATAACTTGAATTGTTTACTAGTCCGTCAGTAAATTAAAAACAGAAAGTTCAAATCTTGACTATTTTTCACACAGGATGAGTTATATAGTTTTTATTTCGTAAATCAAGGTTTTTTTCTGTTCCTTTTCCTGTAGGAATTACTAGAACGTCCTAGAACTCTTCCTACGTAACAAATAGTTTTAAAAAAGCAGCTACTTTTTATAACAAATTACAGAGCATTATTATTGATTTATAGTACTTACATAATTCTGCAAATTCAAAGTGTATTTATTAATTTATTTGTTTGAATGAAAATCGACTTAGATTACATAACGTGGTAACAACACAATGTATTATAGTATCCGATGGTAAAATGGTACACCGGCCAGTGTTTCTTTAACCCCACAAAAGAAGTGAAGAATAGTAGAATAATAAAGATGAGAAGAATTAGTGAAATGAGATTGAAAATAATGATGAACGCGTAAGTTTTTGTTACAAATAAACTTTCTAGTACCCTTTTGTATAGTGGTTGCAAGCGACTGCTGAGCGAGGTTCTGGATTCGATTCAGACTGGGTTAGTTCACAAAAAAAGGTTACAACGGCTTGCTCTCTATTACGTGGGGAATAATAATTGTACCCCTACCTACCCTTTTGAGAAATATTGTGATTGGGTTACCATCCGTCCGGATTTGTCCGGCTTTTTGGCGCCGTCTTACTTGTTATTACTTCGGACTTTTCAAATAAAGGGATTTTTTGGAAAAAAAAAAATTGGGAGCACAGAAAAAAAAGTAAAATGTCCGGACTTTTTTGCAAATGACCAACTTTTTGGTAGGATTTTATAAAATTCAAAATGGTAGTCCTAGGTATGATGATATATTTCTAATTTGTATTAACAACCCAGAGCAGATTAGAATCGCAAAATTAACAAGTGATTATGTTTCCAAGTTAGCATACATAATGAATGATACATAAATTGGTTATAATGCGCCCCTATTTTCTTTCTTTTACTTACAGTTTCGTCTAAAAGCTGAAAGAAATATAAAGCGATGTGTAAGAAGAAAATATATACATACATAAATGAACAGAGTAGGTAAATAAGAGTGCTACAAGGATCGAAAAAAGGGTTTGAAAGGAATTTTAACCTAGACACCAGAATCAATATAAAATTGGCAAAACTAGAAAGATTTGTGGATTAAAAACACTAGCCGGTATATTATTATGAACAACTCATCTACAAAACCGAACATTTGGGTCAAAGATTACATAATACACAGAGAGTGAACGTTACCTACATCAAATCAAAAATACGCTGTAAACAAAAACATTTTCAGCAATTTAATATGATTCATTTAAGTTGGTAGATATCACATGTCTTCGAATTTTTGTTTCTAGGACATGCCGGTTTCTTCATGACTTTTTCCTTCACCGTTTTGAGAGCAGTGGTGATGAAATAAATAACATAAAGTAAAGCGCCTGTCTGGGTTCGAAAACATGACCAACAACTCGTGGGTCGGGGCCATTACCACTGGGCTACCACTGATCTTCTGTATCTGCCAATTATTATTTACGAGTGTTGATGTGCATCATAGAAAAAAACGTACTAAAGTGAATGATTGTTGAAGACTGTGATTTGAAGAGCTATATGTAAATTCGAGACTCTCCATGTTTTATGTAATCTGTGACCAAATTCATACATTCCTATCATCATTTAGTCCAGGTTCAAAATCGGCCGTTGCGAACCTCAATATACAAGCTTTGAACATGAAAATCAATTTTTAGTCAAAAAAAAAAATGCTGTTTCTAAGAACCATAATTACTTATTATTTTGTATAATTCCGTTTTTCAAGATACAGCATGTGCCAATATTGATGTTCATTCGTTCAAGCTAGTTATTTATTTGTTTCTAAGTGGTATCTACTTACCAAGTGTGTTAGATGCCTGTCCGCAGTCCAGGGACACGTCTTGGTAGCATGTGTCAGCGGCGTAGGCGCCGGAGAGGGCCAGGAGGCAGGTGACCGCTAAGATTATGACCTTCATGATTCTGATTCTACAGGGAACAATAAAAAAGAGTTAATTTAGTTTTTTTTTCAAGCATGAACCTAAATTTCTATGTTCAATGTTAAATCTAAATAATCAATGTTGTATTAAAAAAAATACCAAATAATAATAAAAAAATAATATTATAAAAAGGTACAGCTTTGTTATTCTGTAACCATCTCACCGTGAAAACTTAGGTGAAGTGAGTGTGGAGTGAGCTGTCATTGTCATCAATACCTACTGATGTCTCTCCTTCTTACTTTAATCCATCCAAAGGTTGTCTGTAGAAGATCGCTTTTAGCGATAAGACCGCCCATTGTGTCACCCTATGTAAAATTTCTAATTTATGTCTGTAATTTTTATGGTGTACATAATAAAGAGTATTCTATCTATCTATCTATCTATCTGATGCTAAGGCAGTTACAGTTCACTTCAAGCTCACTTCACCTAAGTTTTCACAGTGAGATAGTTACAGAATAGCAATGCAGTTTGTAGGTTTGGATGTAGGAGGTGAGCGAACTACTGATAAGCAGAAATTCACACTTTTGCCAAGTGCCATTGGGTATGTATTATAATGTAGTTTAAACTATAAACTTTATGGTATAGTTAACTACCACACAGGCAAAGCCATGGACAGATAACAAAAAATTACATAAAGTTGAATTTTTATTATTCTTTGTCCTTTCTTAAATGTAAGCTAGTCTTGTTGATTCATCATGACAACTTGTCAATAATATGATGAAAATATCATGATATTGATAAGGAATTGGAAAATAAACTTTTCCATAATCACTAGAGGCTATAGCAAAACAGTGAATTTGTTACACGTTACCAGAGATAGAAATGGTTTAGAAAAGCTGCGATTATTAACATTAATTTGAATAAAGGGTCAGTGGGTCGTCTTAGGGGCGGAGTTTTAGGAGTTGGAGTATACGCTTAGGGGCACTACGAGTATGAACAGCAAAGAAAACAATTTTTTTTTTTGGGACACCTCTTGATTTTCGACTAGAGCAACAAATTCTTTCCAGAAAAGATTTTCATCAGAGTTAACATTTTGGAAATATAGAGCATATTTAAAAAAAGTAAAAATATTCAAAAGCTCCTATCTCGGAAACGGTGCGTCGTAGGACCATGCTTCTAGGGACCTAAATGGTTTCTATGGTCAAGGTTAACCCGATACTGCAATAAAATTTGAAGATTTCCGAAAACAAAAATATCAACGAAAAGTCCCAAAAAAAATTCGCTCCATTGCGCACCTAAAGCTACACTCCAACCCAATAAAGTCCTGTTCAGTATTTGGATAAGTAATTTTTACCCAATAAATAAAAATATAGAAATCAGAATTTGTGAGATGTGATGAAACTATCTGCCAGATAAGTTAATCTGGTCTTATCTTGAGGTAGTAAAACAGGCCATAAGAATAGGACTCAGCTCTAATTCGGATATTAATAGATAATTGTTAGTAAAATCCAAATAATAATCAGCTGATAGCTATCTAACTAATATTATAAACGCGTAAGTATGGATGGATGGATGGATGGATGTTTGTTACTCTTTCACGTAAAAACGGCTGAATGGATTTGGATGAAATGGCAAACAGATAGTTTATAACCTGGATTAACACATAGGATACTTTTTATCCCAATATTCCCACGGGATCCAGACTTACGCGGGTGAAACCGCGGGGCGCAGCTAGTACTTAATAATATTGCAAGTTTTTAATTGACCCAGATAATTAATTGCTAAAACACCTATTTTGACTGAGCAGTGCAGTGCACAGGTCTTACACCAACATATTGATTTCTGTATTATATATATGTTTTTAATTCACACATACATTCAAATGACAAAAATGCATGGTTAAACAGTTGCTATTCATTACTTATAAATAAACTCCAAAGCTTCCGGAATAAATTCTCTAATTCTCTAAATGATGGTGAAAAACGCATCAAAATCTGTTGTATAGTTTAGAAGAACAACAGGGTCACACAAACAGATATGAAAAGCAACTTCAATACTGTGTATAGTTAGATAGATTATTTTCTACACTATCTTGTCAGACATTACATACATACCTACAAATAACTATCTTGAAATGATTAGTGTATCTAAAAGCAATAGATCCAAACAAATTATGATAAATACTGATTTCGATTTGATATAATCCTATAATCGGCAATATTTTCATTATTAAGATTGTAGCTAATTATGATAATAAAAAAGCATTGATTAAAAAAAACGATTAAAAAAATATATACTGCCTACCTACAGATAAAATAAACAAAGTACCTAGTAGGTAATGGATGTTCATGTGTAGAACTTTTCGGAAACGTTGTTCTTTTACTTATATTATTTAGAAAGAGTCGTTTGTCATTGAGTTTTCGTTTGCAATGATATATTTTGATAAACAAAATGACAGAGGCGTAGTTACCTACTTTGCACATGTTAAATAAAAATGTTGGTAATTTTATGATTAACCGCGTATTTGTTTCTTTTAAATGTTGAGGATATCGTTCTATTATTTACGTAAATAGATAATCACCGAAATAGACAAAGAAAAAATGACAATGTTTTTCAATCAAACCCGTACCACCGAATCAAAACAAAATGTATTCTAAATTCGAATTTTAAATTCTGGATTTAAAATATAAACAAAAGAGCATAGAGAAAACTAAAACACAAACAATAATAAATAAGTCGTAGTTATAAGTAAAAGGAACTCACCAAATTATTGTGAGACGAATAAAGTTAAATTAATTCTGCAGCAACGAAGATTGTTCCGTCGAAAGTGCCTTTACACACACTGGCGCAGAAGGCGACTTCCAACAATGAATATTAAACTGATAAAGCTCCGTCGGACGGAGAGTACACGTAATTAAAATTTATACAAACGCAATACGATTGATAGCGAACGACAAAATGATAATAAAATAGAAAAATGTTCATCTGTCACGTGAAGTTGGCTGCACTTCAGTATCGGGTGGGTAAGTAGAAAAAATAAATTACCTTTATTTCGAGAACAATCGTAGAAAAACTCGAAAAATAAGCAAAAACCAATATTGAAAATACAAATTACACGCTTTATTTAATATATAAATAATACAAATTAAAATAGAATCGAATAAAACACGTTCCTTTCGCTTTTCATTTTACATTGAAAATTGCAAGTGTGCAATGCTGGTATTACTGTTTCCTCGTCCCTCTCTACGCTAACCCCCCGCAATACGAACCCATGAATGACGTAGTAGCCCTGTCATGGCTGTCATACTGAGAATGTTGAGGTTTTGCGTTTCCAGATATTTCTTCCTCTTTCTATTTTTCACTCTATTTACACAATTTTACCCTCATAAGCTGCCTTAAAATATGATATTTAATAATTTTACAGGTATTAAAATTATAAAAAGTAGGCCTTTATAGCTAATATGCAGAAATAGGTCGGAAAATATTCCATGAGTGGGCTCGGAACACGAAACCTCTTCAGGGATTTTTTGTTGTGCAACGGCCGATGGTATCTTGCATCTCGCTCTAACGTGTCATTCTCCAAGCACTTGTCAACACTAGATGGTTCTGTTATCGCTGCGCAGTTCATTATTTTCATATAATCAGAGGCATCAACCTGAATAGTTCTTGTTTTCCAATTTTGTTGCGTTCTGATAAGTCGCCTTCTACGCCAGTGTGTGTAAAGGCTAGACTTTCGCGAGTACTCGTACGTTACGGAACTGTTTGCCATAACATAATTTGTCAAAGTATCTGTGATTTTAATTAAATAAAAAAATAAAAGATGAAGGCTATTCTCCTTGCTGTCGTCGGACTCCTGGCTGTATGCCTCCCTGCTTCTGCTACACAATGTGAGTAGACTTTATTCTTTGTTTGTGGTGTTTTATTTATGTTTCAGGTTAGAATAGCTTCCGTTCTATCTAATTTTGAATTAATTTAGTCAAGTAAGTAACGACTAGTGACGACTAGGTATATTCTTTGTCAGGTCTTTTACAAAGATGTAGGTAAAAAGAGGTAGTGTATAAAATTTACGTAGTTTGTCATACATAACCTTTGCTATGAATGCTACAAACAAGCTATTCTACATAAACTAAATCAAACGCAATTTCTTTTGTTATTTATAACACTTGAAAACAGTCAGATGATCATCAGATGTTTTTTGTTTTACTACTACCGCCACCTAGTTTGGTACTACAAAAATTAAGCTACAATGATAAATTATCATAAAGGTCATGTTCTTTATAAAGTAACTATAAACAATATAAACAAAATAACCTATTGGTCATTTTTATCTGGGGAATCACAGTTACATCAAAATATTTTAAATTGACTGTTTATATAACTTCCTTTGCATTTTCAATTTTTAACTTTGACTCTTCCTTATTATTGAGGGTAGATATTATTTTTGTTTTTGTAGATACTATAGGTACATTCAACTGTGCCTAACCCTCCGGGGTAACCCTCCTAATTATTATTTGCTAAATAAAAAATACTTAAATTTTATTTAGCACAGGCTACAATGCACTCAGCAATATTATTATGCATAATAAATATAAAATAAAAAGAATAATAATAAGGACTTAATATCTTGATTTAGCACACGAGGTTGTCAACATGTGGGACATGGACTCTGCAATCATTGTACCGATAATCGTTACGGTCAATGGCCTAATAGCGAAGAGCCTCGACCAACATCTCAGGAGGCTCTCATTGCACGGCTGGGTCAAGGGCTTGATTCAGAAAGCAGTACTCCTGGACACGGCACGCATAGTGAGGAGGTTTCTTTCTCTAGAGCCCTGACCACCGGCAGCTTGGACCCTGATCCTGATGCCGATGGGCTACTATTTTTTATATTTTTAAATGTTTTGTTTTCATGTTTTTTATAAAAAATATTTAAAAATGTAACAAATATGTATTTAAAAAGAAATAAATAGGACTTAAAGCTGTTTCTTCATTAATAAAGTACTTAATAAAGTTTGCTGACTTGATTATGAACATAAAATAACATCACACCTGTATTCCTCAAAGGGTTAGGTACACTTATAGTACACCCATATTTCGCCAGTTATGTTAAGTCTCATGTAATAGGGGGGAGCCTATTGACATCAACCAGGCACAAATTGATTTAAAAGTAAACAAAAAAAGCAACATTATCAATATATTTTGCATATAGAGTTCCCTTTTTCAATAATAATACGCATCATCTTAAATGAAACCACACCACTGTCAGATTTTCAACAAAACTTTAAATAACTTCTTTGTATTTGTTTTTAATGTGCAAATGACACAGTTATCTATTGTATGCAGTGATAGTCACCTGTGTTTGAGTAACAGTCTCCAATAATCACACAGATTGAGTAAAACCTTTAAAACATCTCTCTCTGCCTAGCCACCAACTGCACTGATTAAATATAATCAAGACTGATGGATGGCTGTACTAACTAACAAATTTGTAAACAAACGATGTATCTGCTAACTTATTAAACAGGCATATCTCTGCCATTTAATTAATTAACTTCCTTGCACTGTTGATAACAAATTGATCGCACTATATAAGTATAAATAGTTTTATTTATACTTAGGACTCCTTTTTAGTTATATCAGTACTTCCATATTAACATTCCAGGGCACTGAATAAAACACAATGGAGGTTTTATTGTTATAACACATACTATGAGCAATTAGTGTCCCTCAACATTTTAAGAACTATTTTAGCTGTTGTTTATTTCGCTTAAGGAAAACTACTTCAAGTAGTCAGGGAGATTAATTGTGTGGCAGATTGACACACAGACACACTGCATCAATAATAATTTGCCATGATCAATGAAAATGGGTATGTTTAAAAGATTTTGTAATTTTAATTTATGAACTACCCGACATTGACATAAAAGTATTTTTTTCTCCCAGCCATACATTATTATTGCAATGGATGATGGAAGCATCTGCCCTGCTGCTACCAATCCATAGTAGAGCTTTAATTTACAACACCCTGCCAAAACCTTCCGTATTATTCTAGGTACTAAACCATTGCTTGGCATAATTCCAGAAATTTCCATAGGAACTAAAGATAATACGTATGTATGTAATGTAAGTATTTATGCCTTCTGGATATGATTTTAGTTCATCAATTTTCAAAGCAGATTGCATAATCTAGGAATCAAAAAGCAAAATGCAAAAGGAAATAATATTTGATTTGAAAAAAATGCAGCTTTGGCCTAAAGTCTAGCCTAAAGTCTAGTCATAGTCGCTAGGAGTAACAACGCTCACGGAGTCACGGCCAATGGTCAATGCAGTGGCGCTAGTGTTTTAGTACCGTACGTACCATAGACTATAGACTAAAGTATAGAATCAGGACACACTGCGCGTACGCGGTATCTGTCAGTAATATATTCTATTTATGAGTTACCTTGCAATGGTTTAAAGTTCAAGCTTGCAAAGTGATCATTCTCTTTGATATTAAATTGCAGATTCATGAAATAATGAGTCAGATGGCAGCACCGGCGTACTAATAAAAATATCCTTTCTTTTATCGTACCTACCTATCATAAATGTTGTTACACTGTCTTGTATGGAGACGCACCCCATATCGTCACGATTGTAGTCTCCGAAGTTCCCCACATTTCGCCAGTTATGTTTAAGTCCTATTGCGGGGGCGAGCCTATTGCCATCAACCCAACCGGGCACAAATAAAGACATCTGGGTACTACTGAGAAATTCCTGTTGGAAAAACCCAATAATTTAACACTTTGCCCGACCTGGGAATCGAACTCAAGAGCTCATGCTCAGCAGTAGCGTAAAATGTAGACTCATAAAAAACTTAACATGTTGCAAAAATGCCAGTTTCGCAAGTACCGCAAAAAGTTGTGAGATCTAATGTAAAACCAAGTCGGTTCATTTCAGTACCTATATAAGGGAGCATCTACAATTTTGTCATAAATTGTGACCTAGTTATAGTGACCGTATCAATATTAGTTATATGTCTTTATTTATTTAATAAATAGAATGACTTGGCAATCGCACATAGCAATAGAATCTACATTTATAACAAAATTTACCTAAAATTAGCGCTCTGAGTGCTTTATTTATGTTTGTGTATGCATAAATTTGGCCCGCTAGTGCTATATGCAATTGGGACTATTTAAAATAGTATCTAGATTATTCTTTTAATTAACGAAACATTATAAATTATGAACTTGAAAAGCAACTTTATAATAGTATTATCTAGAAAACGGGACTGAAATTGCCGTATGTTTTAGTCTCCTTGCTTTATAGAATAAACACTATTGTAGTTTGTATTTCTGCTAAAAGTAGGTACCTTAGAATGTAACTCACTCTCACTCACTCACTCACCGATCATGACATCGGTGTGTGAGTAAGTGAGTGAATGTCACCAGATGCAAATGTGTATAGCGCAGTAAACTGTCAAATGACTAATATTCTAATTTGCATGAAAATCTCCCTTAATGTACTGAAATGACCCGTAAAATTCTTGTGTAACGTACATCAAGTACCTAACTAGTACTAACTGCCTACCTACATATTTCATCATAATATTATGCCATCGATTATTTCCGCACATGCTCACTAGTGGCCAGTTTCAATGAAAACTGATATGTATTGACGTTGTCGTTATGTACTGTGAAAATTTTCCAGTCATGCATATTATTATGTATTCAACATTTATATAAATAGTCATTCACTATTGTGTATTTTGTCGTACAATTTCGTAACACTTTTTGAGAACCACGTGGTAGATGACTAACAAAGAAATTGATACATAAAATGCTTCATTGTCTTAGTGTGGCGTTGGCAATCTAAATAGAGTTGGCACAGGAATTAGCTAACTAGATAAGGGGTCCATCAGTTCCTATAGCGTACAGGGAACACGCCCGCAGAACATGATATCCATCAAGTGTTCCAGCGTTTCCGAAATACTAGGGAAAGTATTTATTTTCTTTTTATTATCAGTGGTCGACCGAGCTCTGCTTGGGTGAAAATAGATAATCATATCGTCCAGGTATACCAACGTTATGTTGTGTAAGACATCCCCGAGGTGAAAATATTTCTCTATTTTCACCTAGGAATTTTCCCGACCTAGCAAGATCGATTTTTCGCCCCCGTCAACCCCTATATTGCAACTTTCATCGAAATTGCAAGAGCCGTTTTCGAGAACGTGATTCTGATTACACATAATATCGCTCATGTGTATAGGATTAATCTGCTGCTTCACTTCACGGTAAAGGAAGGATTCTCTTCCCTCTTTCCACTTCTCCAGTCTAACCTTTCAACAGAAGGAGTCCAGCCCATCACGCCATTTCTTTCTCGGCCAGCAGCATGATCGTATCTGTCTTCATTTCTAAATTGCCCTAAATACGAGGCAATACCGCTTCGGGAGGTTAAATATCACTGAGATTTTGGTACTTAGCAGGTAAAATTATTCTGATATTTTCGACTTCAGAAATAAATATTAGGAGTTGCCGATAATATGTGATAAATGTGATAAATGTGATAATACATAATTGTAAGACTTGCTCCTAATATTTTCCGCAAACCTCCATGAATAAAGATGTTTCTTAGCCTTATCAATTCTGGGATATCAGAGAATGTGTCATTAAATGAACAATATAATTGAGTTATTAGGCTAATTATGTTGTAATTCTGATGATATCATTATAATTTTTATGACTTTCGGATGACCCTCGGGGTTGAGCGTTGAAGGCAAATTCGTATTTTTGAAAAATGGTATAAATAACAATTATCTACATTTTGTCCGACTTGGGAATCAAATCTAAAACCGCACGCAAGTTCAGCAGCAACGTTTGCGACTAGACCAACGAGGAAGTCAAAGAATACATTAAAAAAAATAGGCTCGCCCTCATGGGACAATGTGGGTGTACTATAGGTACATCTCTGCCTAACCGTTCGGGAATTACAAGCGTCATGTTATGATGATGATGACATAAGTGTCCCATAAGCCCATAACAAGTACCTGTCTAAACAAGATGGCTCAGATGCCGGCAAAGATGAAAGCGACTCACTTCACTACTAATCCCACTAAAGTGCTTCAAAAATTGTCTCTTCCGCTTGAAACTGTCACATTTTTCTTCTCACGTAGTCATTTGCATTGTCTAACGTTTCTCACGCACGTTAGATCGCTCGATAATCGGGCTTAACTTCTAAGTGCTTTCCAATACATTTAAAGTAGGTATTGTCCTTCAATCTAGACAAAGAAAATTAGTGTACCTACATCTCGATATTTCTATATATTTTCTCGTGGTATCTTGGATGTCGAAACATTCCACCGGTACCTATCGGTCGTATACGATGACAATTTAGTATCGGACATGTCAAACTTGAGATAATGTCATAAATACTTACAATTTCTGTTGGGTATTTTAAAATAAACGATTTTATCGTACAAAATTAGAAATGCGCCGTTGTATTTATGAGTATGACGTCATAAACATGCAATTTTTCGACGCCATCTTTGATGAACATAGACAATATTATTATTTTTTTGTTGGCACTTGGCAACGGCAGAATGAATTAATTAATGATTATAGATCGATGCATGCAAAGTTTGACAACCAGTGTTACCAAGCAAGGGGTATAGTGTTAACCAGTAACTGGGTTGTGGAGGTCAGATAGGCAGTCACTTCATGTAAAATACTTATATTCAGCTGCATCCGGTTAGGCTAGGCAGATTGATTGAATGGATCGATGCATGCGAATCTTGCTATAAAAACTATGTAGTAATAATTAATAATCGATTCATAATTTCGCAACTTGAAATGCAAAACCTCCATGGAAATAATAGTTGATTTGATAACTTTATTGACAGCGGTTTCAAAGTTCAAGAAACTATTTACGTACACCTAATACGTACGTCAACGATTTCTTGGACTCGGAGATATGGAGGATATTTATTGTTAATACTATCAAAATTCAATTTCATTGTTCTCTACTAATTGTTCATTGAAACCATGAGTAATTAAATAATCTTAATGTTATGAATTTATTAGATAATTTTTACTGACAGCAAAATACCGTGTAAATCCTAATAGATTTATTGAGTTTTAACTTTTTATATTCATTTGTCTTGACACTCTATCGCAAGTAGCGTACGTACCTACATAATTAACTTTTATAATTAAAATTAAGTAAATGGCAACCACAAGCCATACACTTTAATATTTTTTTGTTATACAAAATAAAAAATTACATCATCACTTGCCTAGTCTTCAAATATAATTATCAATACCATCTTGATGGGGACAACAAAGATCGGATGCATAATCAACCTAAGAAAGGATGGCAAAATGCAAAACATGTGTATTCTAATTCAAACACATAACATAATTATCACGCCTGTAATCACCGAAGAGTTAAGCAGAGGTGGTCCTATAGTACAACCACATTTCGCCAGTTATTTTTACAAACCCGTGCCACATATAACGATTTTGTAGATATTTGTAACTCTGCTCTGAAGCTACGTCAGCAGGCGTAGCATGACGCTTTCTATCTCTACGAAGAAAAGACATAGCTTTTTCTATACAAAGTGACAGTTCGTTTCTTCATTTTTGACATCCACCGTAGAAATCTTTCTACAATCTGTCATTTTGTCTTTCATTTGTAACGATCTTTGTCTAGGTCTTTTTGTAGGTAGACTATTTCGGAAGAAAGTTTTCTATTCTTACTGTCAAAATCACACTGACAACCGATAAATCCTATGACAAAACAAAGAATTCTGAGTCGAATTATGTAAAAGAGTGAATTTCGTAAAAAGTGCAGTTGACTCTTTCTACTTTGCTGCCGTCTCGTACTATCTACTGTCTACAGGAAACGTCATTTTTGTCTACTCTTCCGTCGTCAAAACGGTGTTCATGCTACGCCTGCTGGCGGTGGGGTTAAAGACAAAGGAGAAACACTGTCAGTCAATAGCACGTACTATAGATATAAAATCAAGTGTCATTGGCTTGAGTGATAGGCTTCCATAGATCACGTTTGGTCTATAAATTACAACGTGATGGATTCTATGGGTAGCCATTACATCTAATGACTAAAGTGGGCGTTAGAACATTCTCGTTCAACATTCTAGTGGGCGTTAGACAAATCCCTTCCATTTTCTGGAACCCTACATTCATCAATAACAAATGACACTGCAATTAAAAATAAGAGTAAAAATAAAAACCTTTATTAGGAAAACCTTTATACTCCATACAAAGAGTTATGAGGTGAAAGAGTAACAAACATCCATCCATCTATCCATCCATACTTACAAACTTTCGCGTTTATAATATTAGTTAGACTAGTAAGCTAAGTACTAATTGTTTCGGAGATTAGCCGGAACAAACAGACACACAGTTTTTTTTTTTGTCATAATTTAGTACCTTAAACTTTCCTACTATGCATTTAGTAAAAAGCTGTTATTTTGACATTACAAACAGACTCTTCAATTTTATTTATTTGTCTTCTTTTTTTTTTCAATACAATTTGTGTGTGACAATTTCACAAATGTTTACCGACTCCGTCAATGTCACATTCCTGTCAATGTAATTCTGGCGCCAAAACATCCTTGAAGCACTGTATGTATAATCCAAGCATTATCATACAAGTTGCATTGTAATTCTGACAAAGTAAGCCCTCTTTCGCGTTTTCTAGAATAGACAGTTATACTTTACCCTCAAGAAAGTCTTAAAATATACAAACAGTTGCGTCACTTCAGTCTACACCTAATCCGCTGCATCTAATAACAAGTGTCACTTATGAGACCTGAGTGTCAGATAAAACGGACGTGTCTTGAAACATACACAAGTTATCTGAAGGAGATTAGATATCTAAACAACTGTTATTGCAACTATGTTAAGAGTTTAAATACTTAGAGATCATGTTACCCACCTACGTGTCTATGAAAGCATCTTGCCACGGTTTTGAAAGCCTATTGAACTTAAGGCTCTTACATACTGGCGCGATTCGCCGCGCGACGCGAATTTTAACAAAACAATTTCTGAGAAAACTTCACGGCAAACAATGCGGCGGCGGCGTCGCGTCGCGCGGCGAATCGCGCCAGTATGTAAGAGTCTTTAATCTCACCGTGATAACTTAGTACCAACATATAAACTTTCACCTAAGTTAATACAACATGCCTCGATTGACCTTATTGTCAATCCCTAGCTGGTGGAATGACAAAGTTCACTGCACGTTGAGATTTTTACAGAATAGACCATCACAGCAGGTAGAATACGTTTTATTACATTTTTGTGTGTTCCATGAAACTGGGTGGAGAAAGAAATTCCTCTAAACCAAACTTAAGAATCCCTTAAGCCCTTAAGCCTTTAATTCCGACCCAAATACATTGTTTTTTTTTCTACATTTGAGTCTTCTAATAAAAATTGAATTGATATCTTCAGAAATAAAAATAAATGTATCATACAAAATAGATCAGTCATTCATTAAACATTTGTGGGCAGGCGAGGCTCAGGGAAATACCGTTACATAAAAATACCAAGCAATTAATGCTATTGATTATAAGGAAAATTATAAATTAGGTACAAGGAAAACTATAAATTAAATATGCATTACTATAATAATTATTTTTAATACATTTATGAGGAATACTACAATATAAATAAAAGCGGACGCGTAAATATTGGAACCCAAAACATAAGCCATTTACAATCCACGTGGTTATCAGAAAACAAATATGCTATTTACCCTATTTGTGATTGTCAAACAGATGACTAACTACTGGAATTATAGTTAATTACTATATTGTTACGAAAATAAATCACTAAGTAAATACCTACCTAAAATAAATTCGCGCCTTTGCCTCATAGTTTTATAAAAAAGTCCTCCTAATCTATGGTTCTGGGGGCATATATTAAAAGTGTGACCAGTATATTTTACGGGTGGCGAAATAGGGAACTTGTTTTTTCTATTTTTTTTATTTGGCTGTAGCCTTTTAGCCCACACAGTGATGAAAAAACTTCGATCACTTGAATTTGACCCTCACGCAAGTACAAACTCCTGTCAGTCTCGCCTCATAGTTGTAATACAAAAGCAACTGAGCATTAAAATATTCTCATTGGATTAACTCCGCCAGTTTCATATTTGTTCCTGTTATCTTTTTGTAGTAATAAAACATAACAACTAGTTTGTAATGTCATTAGTAGGTATTCTGTTTATAAATAAACAGAAAACGGCATGTCATTCCCTTTTGAAATGGTGCCAGAAATATAATACATCAGAAATATCTACTGCTTACAAAGTTTCAAAAAGATATTTCGCACTACTTTTGAAAGTAGATCCCCTCTATGGGTTTATGTATGGTGACCGTACTGGCTGACATGAGTGGAATGCCGTAAACTTATAGTAACTTATTTCTGGCTCGCCTGCTTGACAGGTGCGAAAAATTTCGCAATTCCTCTAGATAACTATTAACTACAGGACTCTGATGATTTACGAATCTGGCATCTCAGTGCCTTGTAGCACCGTAACTAAACACTGGCTTGGGATAACCGAGACTTTCCACGTCTACTACTTATGTACTTGGTTCTCCTGGATGTTCTTTATAGGATAGATCAGGTTTTCTCTTTCTATCAGGCAATAAACGTGGGTTATTACCTACTGAATAAATGTCAGAGTAACCGTGCGTTTGCACTGGCGAAACATTCACGACAAAACATGTTGAAATCTCTATTTTCTGTCAATATTCCATACAATTTTTGACAGGAACTAGAGATTTCAACATGTTTTGTTGTGAATGTTTTGCCAGTGCAAACGCACTGTTACTCGTATTTTCACACGCTTTGTTTTCATTTTGTACTTCGCCTGTTTACACTCGGTGCGGTGTAAATATTTCACACGTAGATATCCGGGTACACATAGTTAAATGAATGGCAGGTGGAAATTGCTTTTTTTTTGTGTGAAAAAGCAGTCTGAAAATAGCATCGGTTTGGAATATTTTTTAGTTCTTAAAATAGGTTATTGAACTACTCGTAACTAACTTTTTGCCTCAAAAACGTCCATTATGTTTTTTCCTAATAATGCCGGTATATTGACGAAATTTTTATTTAGATCCTTGGCTATTGATACAAATGACGTTTCATTAACTATTGTTTTTTAAATCGCTATAATTGTTATTGAGTCTACACTAAAATAAGATATGGCGACGATGCTAGCATGTTTTGATTACTTACATGTAAGTATTGCGGTGCGTTTGCACTGGCGAAACATTCAAGCTATAACATCTTGAAATCTCTATTTTCTGTCAATGCTCCATACAATTTTTGACAGGAACTAGAGATTTCAACATGTTTTGTCTGGTCATGGTTGCAGTCATCAATGGTTGCAGGCAAATAATGCAAATTAAAGTCAAGAAACTTACAACGCTACAAGATTATTTTGTCATTCAGACGCTATTCTAGCACTACTTATCGACTCCTTTTTCCTTTTGCCGCCATTTTGAAACTATGAGGGATTGTCGTATTGACCTTTGTTCTGAATAAATAGATGACGAAGGAAACTCATTGTTGTGCCTCTTTTTACCTATGTCGCAGTTAAAAAATTGCATTTTAATAAGCTTCCTGAATCTCCTTTGTTAATTCCTTCCTGCCTAAAAATAAATAATGATGCAAGAAGCAAATAAGAAACATTTATTTCAAGGGATTTTAAAACATTTTACAATAAAACTTTACAGGCACTTTTGAGTTAGAAAGATGAAGCTAGTTGCCCATTCCAAAGAGTAAAGAATCTCTCTATATTTATTCCAAAGAGTAAAGAATCTATGGAGAAGAACGAGCAAGAAACTCCACGGACCCTCTTACTTACTTTTACTATGGGTCCTTACACCTCTGCCTTATGCTAACCCTTTGGGGTTCTGTTATAATTTTATTAAATAATGTTTCCCTGTCCACCAGGCCACGTGAACCCCGTCAACATTCCCCGGGAATGGGTGACCATGCACCGGAACTGCCGCATGTCTATGAGGCAACAGATCCAGATGGAGGTGGCTGCATCACTGCAGTACCTGGCCATGGGGGCTCACTTCTCTAAGGATGTGGTACGTAATCATACTAATCCTAACTTCCTAACTATTAACATAAATGCGAAAGTGAGTTTGTTTGTTACGCTTTCACGCAAAAACGGCTGAACGCATTTGGATGAAATTTTGCACGTGGGTAGAGCATAACCTGAAATAGGACATAGGATACTTTTTATCCCGATATTCCCACGGGATCGAGACTTATGCGGGTGAAACCGCGGGGCGCAGCTGTTTTGGCACGTAAGCAAGGCATTGATTTTGGTGTTGATGTAATAGTGAACCTAAATGGGTTGTACAGACAAGTTCAGTCAAGTTCGTCGTCCGATTTCAAATTCTTTCCTTTATCAAGTGAGGACACATATTACATTTTGAAGCTACGGCTAGAGATGGGTTGTAACAGGTGAAACACGATATCTGTGATCACTGTGACTGTGACAAAAAAATAACAGATCCAAATATCTGTTATTAAATCACAGCCTGTGATTTTTTATCAATACGTATCTCAATCGAATATCATCTTTATTTCTTTTGCTTTAAAGTCGAAAATCGTATCTATCTGTTATAAAATCATAGCCTGTGATTTTTGTACAGACGATAAATACGTATTGACTCAATTGAATATCTTCTTTATTTCTTTTCGTTAAAGTCGATAATCGTATCCGAAGTTTTAACAGTAACAGTCTTGAGGATCTGTGATTTTAAGTAACAGATATTTTTTATCGTTAGGAGCAATTGCTATCTGCTATTTTATAAAATCTGTGATTTCCATCTGTGACGATAAATACGCCTCACTCCTAGCTACGGCACTGAGCAGACTATTAGAAAACTAGAAGTCTGTTTTTTAATCTCCTAGACTAATTTGACTTAACAAGTGATTGTCGTTTGATTTTTCAATTTGGTGTTTGACATTTGCACCTGTCAAATTATTCTACTAGAGGCACATTGCACAATGCAATGAGCGGAAAAATAAAAATTAAATACCGGCCAAGTGCGAGTTGGACTTGCGCACGAAATACATCGCGAAAGAAATACATCATCTGTGAAAATTTCAACTGTCTAACTATTACGGTTCATGAGATACAGCCTGGTGACAGACGGACAGACATACAGACAGACAGCGGAGCCTTAGTAATAGGGTCCCGTTTTACCCTTTGGGTACGGAACCCTAACTAGCCCTAAAGGTGACGCTCATATTTTGGCTGTGACTGTACGAATCTAAAAGTTCAAGAGTCCAAGTATAAAAATGGCATGTTCTATGTTCCTAAGCAAGAATAAAGTAACTTGCGTTATACATTTTAGCTTCCTATTTCGCTATTTGAGGTCAATGTACAATAGCTTGGACCTTGCACTCTCCATTTTGTTAGTCATTGCTACCAACATAATAAATATTCACAACAATCAATAACGCTACGGGAGCGTTCATCCGAATTATTCTTAAAAAAACCATAGCTCCAAGAGGTTTCACTTTTTTTTCCAACCAGTAACCCTGGTACCATTTAGAATTCGCGCCGTCCTTTTAAGGATCTTTTGGCGATTGAATGACGTTTACGCGCTGTTTAGGCGCTGTTTTACCAACAGCGCAAATGCAGCGAAATGTATTGAAAGAGCATGATGACGACGTTAGTTCCGATTTTGGCCACGCGCCAAAAGATCCGTGTACAGCTTTAGCTGTAAGTTCGCACCGATCGATAGTAGGTACCTACTTACCTTCGAACGAGAGACATAAAAGTCTTATAACCGTTTTCGGCGAAATGTAGATTGACAACCCCAAAATTGTTTTAAAATCTTAGAACACGCTAAGGAAGTCTGCGAAATTCATTTCATCAAATTTTTTTTTTAGAGTTTTTTGCAATTTTCATGTCAGTATCAGGTTATTATATTGGAGAGTTGATGGTTTAATAATTATAATTCTGTAAATACTTACGTATTTGTTACGGTCGCGAATCGTATTTCAACATACAACTTGAGACTGTCCTGCGAATTGCAGAAAACGTAAGAAAATTATAATTTCGCCTTGCGCTTTCTACTTAAGGCACAATACACTTCTGCATTTTCATTTAAACTTCTTATTTGTGTCTCCAGGTCAACCGTCCAGGTTTTGCGAAGATGTTCTTCGAAGCCGCATCTGAAGAGCGCGAGCATGCGATGAAGCTGATCGAGTACCTACTGATGAGAGGAGAACTTACTACTGACGTCACTACCTTGTTACAAGTCAGGGTGAGTAAGGGAGACTTAATTGTATTTAAACATATTATTCGCACTAACATCTCTACTGGTGCCTCCTGACTGCCTCGTACGTAGGTCTAGTGGTCGAAAGTGCTACTGCGAAGCATGAGGTTCTAGGTTTGATTCCCAGATCGGGCACAGCGTTATTGGATTTTTGTTTGTGGAATTGCTCAGTAGCAACTTGCTTTTCTTTTCAGGAAATAAACCTTTGTTAAATCATTAAAATCTGATTGGCACAATCTCACAGTCCTGTCTTAAGAAACCTGCAAGAAATTGTGTCTAACACTCCTCACTGCTGCTTTATAGCAGTCATAATCATCTGCCTAGCCTTTTCCCAACAATGTTGGGGTCGGCTACCAGTCTAACCGGATGCAGCTGAATACCAGTATTTTATATGGAGCGACTGCCTATCTGACCTCCACAACCCAGTAACTGGGTAATACGATACCCCTTGGTAAGACTGGTTGTCAGAATTTCGGGCTTCTGACGACCCATAACGACTGTCAAAGATCCACAAATGACAGCCGGGACCAACGGCTTAATGTGCTTTCCGAGGCACGGAGGAGTCTCGGTATGTAAAGGCAAACGTAGCTTAACCTGATAGATCGACCCGTGCGGCTGTTATTACGTAGCCACGAGCTCCTCCATTTCAAACCAGTACCACCTTTATAGCAGTCATAATCACCATCTCAAACCACCTTACTGAACCTCGTCGTATCTCCACAGGCTCCTGAACGTAAGACCTGGGAGGGTGGAGTGGAAGCCTTAGAGCACGCGCTTCGTATGGAGAGTGAAGTCACCAAGAGCATCAGAAACGTCATCAAGTCATGCGAAGATGACAGCGAGTTCAACGATTACCATGTAAGTGACGTTTTTTGAATAGCTTTTTAGATTATGTATAAAAGTAGATAGTAGATGTGGTTTTTGGATGTGATATTATTAATCATCTTCAAGATAGTTGAAGATTCCGAAGTATTTTGAGAATAATACTGGAAAAACTAGTTTGGTATAGCACAAACCCAACATGACCCAGCATGACATTCATTAGCCCATTAAATTCGAAGTTCAGTGTTAGCTTGGGTTTTCCAGTAATGGTCATATGAATGGTTACTAACAGTCCTCTCACTTACTCACTTATTTTAATATACAATATTTATTTCTTTCATATCTGGTCATATAAAACTACGAATACACCATACACCTTTCTAATCATCCAATATTATTCACAGCTGGTTGACTACCTTACTGGTGACTTCTTGGAGGAGCAATACAAGGGACAACGCGACATTGCGGGCAAGACCTCCACGCTCAAGAAACTCCTCGACCGCCACGCCGCGCTTGGAGAGTTCATCTTCGACAAGAAACTCCTTGGCATCGATATCTAAATCCTTCGCCATTATGTAGAGTTAAAAAAAAACATCTTGTCTAGTATCTTTTTTAATCTGTTGCTATGCAATTCAAACTTTTTGGCTTCTTCAAGCTTTTAGATTTTTTTCGGAAATACCCTACCTTCAAGACGTAAATTGTTTTCTGCTTTTAAATTAATTATTAATGTTACCTATCTAAACATCGAAGTAAAATATGGCATATTAAAATTTGCGTAATTTATGATGTTCAAAAAATTCATTTATTAGCTACCCCGTAGGTATTATTGTACAAAATATTAGTCTAAGAATAATAATTTCTATATTTAAAATCATGTACTCCACTTTAGATTGTATTCAGTCAATTATTACGAACGCGACATTTTTACGTGTGGTAGCCCTGCATCAAAATGGCGCGTTTTCCTTAATTTTATTTTAGTATATCTTTTACACTACTTTTTGGTGACAAAAAGTGTGTAATCTACAAAAATATGGCTGTTTAATATTTTTTCGTTTAATTATTTCGTAAAATAAAGTTGATCCACAATAAATTAAGATTTTTATTTTTAAAATTATAAAAACTAGCGGACCCGGCAGACGTTGTCCTGCCCGAACAGTGCCACCTACCGGATTCAATTGTATTTTCAAACTATCCAGGGACCCACTCAAACACACAAAATTTCATCCAAATCCGTCCATCCGTTTAGGAGGAGTTAGATTATATTTATAAAGAAGATAAATTTAAAAGTGTATCTGTGGGACCATGTTGTTCTTCTAAACAACGCAACGGATATTGATATGGTTTTCGCCAGACACAACACCCGTCTGGTCGGAGGATCCTCCTTTTCTATGGTGGATGAGTGAACTTTACACCCTGTTCCTCATACAGACTCATACTCCTAAATTGGTGACCCTGACGTGATAATATTTAGTAGGTATACTTTAAAATCAGACAACATTATTAGCTTAAAATATTTATTTGTAAGAAACCACAAATAAGCAATGTTTAAATTTAAAACTATAAAATACATACATAGCTAGGTACCACCATATATCTAGAGTGATACAAGGATCTTTTGGCGTGGCGCCTGAATGACTTGGACAGATGGGCGTTGTCAAACATTTGTGGCGCTAAGGTAGCCCGCAAAATTCAAATTTTCTCTCGTTTTTACGGTTCCGTACCCGGTGGGTGCCAAACGGAACCCGATTACTTATCCCTCTGCTGCGTATAATAAGAATAATTTATATTAAAAAAAAAAAAAAACTAAGTATGTCTGGCCACGGGCTGTATCTCATGAACTGTGAATAAGTAGACCTAGACAGTTTCAAAATAGTTTAGTTCTATTCCCATTAAGTATAACAACAAATAAGAATACGTGATTTTTTCGGCGTTTATTGCTAAATATTTTACGGATGAATGAATGAATGAATATTTATTTGTTAACATAGGTACATACATTTGGTCTTATAAAAATTCAGTTGACTCTCTATGTTGTGCCAGTTGCGTACAAATATCATGATTACAGGTGAATAAAATAATATTAAAGTTAATTTCAGAAACATTATAAATGATTAATTCATTACAAATTCAATCATTATTACAAATAAAAGAACAAAATTATACATAAACATTCATTACGTAGTCACATTATATTAATATTATCGTCATTAAGAAATTAGGAAGGTAGGACTTCGTGTGCCAGCCCGACTCGCACTTGAACGGTTTTTTTTAGATTTATAACTTTGTAGGTCAGTGTCTGCCGTGTCAGGTCGTATGTTCATTGAGAAAATGATAGGCAGATTGATTCTTGTGTGCGTTCTTTTGATCCTTGGCCTATCCGTGCGTACTGTAATAAAATATTGGTGCCGATTCTGTTGTTCACAAACTAAACTAAATTTAAGTTCAGTGCATCTTTTTCTTTCTATTTCATTAAGAAAAGGACAGAAAATAAATTATAGTTTAGTCCTGTCAAATTAATCAGCGCCTGTCACTACTCCATACAAGTTTAGACGATATTAAAAACTTGCCTACTAAAATTACGTCAATTTACGTCAGGCGCTGATTAATTTGACAGGATTTAAACTAAAGTTTATCTTCTGTCCTTTTCTTAATGAAATAGATAGAAAAAGATGCACTTAACTTAAATTTAGTTTAGTTTGTGAACAACAGAATCGGCACCATTACCTTTCTTGAAGTGAGCCAATTGGAATTTTCCATTTAGGTACCTATTTTCTTACTACTTGACCAGCCCTGCAATATGATCCGCGACCGTAACAAATATGGCTAAACAGAATTTTACTATAATCATTAGAATCAGTAATACAACTCCTTGTGTAAGAATTGGCCGCAAACATCATGATTTTATGTACCTAATTGTCTTTCAATAGGATAATATGAACTTAGTTGTACCTATTGATAAGGAAGAAGGTGTCTCTGATATGCAGACTGCGTGGCAGCCGCAATGAAATTTTGAAGACTAGCGGATCGGGTCTCATCCCCGCTTTGGAGGTCACTCATTAAGGCAGTCCATTATTTTTTTTTTATGCTAAACCCGAAACCCCCTTTCGGATTTAGCATAAACAAAAAATAATGTTGTAGTCATTAGACTTTCAAAACATTTTGCTTGTATTTTAAATAATTGAATACTAACATCGTTTTAAGAGTAGGTACTAACATAAATATGGATCACTGTGTCTGATATAAAAAAATAAAATAAAATTGATACTTAATTTTTAGGATTAAAATTCTTTAAATAAATATTTGATACTGTCGCGGATCATAATTAGATCAACCTAAGTACAAAAAATATACATACAACCTGACACTAATCTGCAAATTGCAAATAACTTAAGAAAATTTTAATTTCGCGGGCTACCCTGACACTTTCCCCATAATGATAAAACAAGATGGCGGCCTTAATTCCGATTTTGGCCACGTGCCAAAAGATCCTTGTGTACAAATATACCTAGTTACTTAAAAATAATCCAATAAATTAATAAAAATGTAAAGATTTAACTGCGACGACATAGCTACTATTATACGCCCAACAACTGCTTAGTTTTTGGGGAATATAATTATTCAACCATATTGTGACAGGTTAGGATAGGGGGCCACACACTTCTTCGACTCAGCATGATTCGCTCAGCCTAGCGGTAGGTAATAATGTCTTTGGGGTAAGCCGCTTGGCTTAGCTTGAATTGTACCGACCCGACCCGAAAATTGACAGCAAAGATAGATGCCGAACGTAGTTTGCCGAATGGAATGAAAGCTGATTAGTGTAGGTAGTAATCGCTTCGGGTCCACTTCGTTATTCAAGTAATGCCGAACTGAATGACCGATCCGTCCACCAAGTGTAAGTAGGTACATATAGTCTGTTTTTTTTTATCTACTAATTTGACAGGTGCAAATGTCAAACTCCAAATTGAAAAAACCATCGCTGATGTACCTACTTGTACCAGGGTCAGTCTGGCCCCAGGGCATACCGGGACTTTTCCTGGTGGGCCGGTCCCTCCGTGGGCCGGTCCGGTCCATTTTCCCTTCATTTTATTTAGAGCAAAGCCGTGATTAGTGAGATAATTATTATTTTATTTCGAACCTCAAAAAATCCCGGTAGTTTTTTGGGTCCCAGACCGACGCTGACTTGTATCGTATTTTTTGGTTTACGCGTGTGCAATGTGCAACCCGGTCTCTTGGAGGTTAAAAAACAGACTTTAGTACCTACCAGTCACCCCTTGGACAAAAATACCAACAATTCAGAATAGCTTTCACAACCATTCGACAGGCTATCGTGTTGAAGTCGAAAGTTATACATTTCGCTAACCTGATTCCTTTCAAGAATAGCCATGTAATTGGGTTTCGGATTCGTGAAGACCGTTTGAAAAACTCCTTCAATAACATTGATTGATGTTCGATTCGGCACGGAATCTTATACAAAATGGACGTGAATAGCTACGCAGCACGCGCGCGTAGCACGACAACCATAGAGACGAGATTTCTACAGGATACGGGAACAGACAAAATGAGAGATTGTGATTGTTTATCTGTCATTTTGTCTATTCTTCCGTCGACAAAACCCGTTTCTATTGTGGTCATGTTAACTGTGCGTTTGGACTGGCGAAATATTCACTTGGAAACCTGTTGAAATCTCTATTTTCTGTCAAACATTGTTTGGAACATTGACAGAAAATAGAGATTACACACAGTAGGTACTTAAGCGTACAAAATAAAATAACAGAAAACATAATACGATACCTAATTATAATTATGTTTTATCTTTTATTTCCTTTTGGATTTCATTTGTAGTCTTAGGATTAATCTTTACTTTAGCTTTAGGCTTTGACACGCCTCGTTTCATCATCATGTCTTGCGGTATGGGCATCTGGCCACGGAAGTCGACCCCCGGTCCTACGCGCAACTTAAAAGGAAATTCTTTAGTTCTATGAATACTATTCTCCGGTAGGAGTCTTAACATGCCATTGTAGAAGTGGAAATCTCTGAAATATGATGAAAATACTAAAATAAAATCACTAACATAATCAGCCTATAACGTACCCCTTGCTGCGACACAGGCCTCCTCTCTGTGAGAGGGAGTGGGGATTAAGAGTTATCCACTACGCGAGCCCAGCGCGGGTTGGTAGATGTCACCATGTCTTCGAATTTTTTGGTTCTATAACATGCCGGTTTTCCTTCACCGTTTTTAGAGCAGCACGCGTAGCATGACCACCGTACAAACCGGTTTTGTCGACGGAAAAATAGACAAAATTACAGATTGTGATTGTTTATTTGTCATTTTTTCTATTCTTCCGTCGAAAAAACCCGTTTCTACGGTGGTCATGCTACGCGTGCAGTGGTGATGAAATTATTTACACAAAGTAAAGCGCCTGTCTGGGTTCGACCCACGACCTACGACTCGTAAGTCGGGGCCGTTACCACAGAGCCACCACTGCTCAAATAACTATTAATGTCAAATGGTCCCGTCAGACTGCTATATATTGGTCTGAAGCTCTGCCTACTACCCCCATGGGAAGAAGGCGTGAGTGTATGTAGTTTGTTTTCGGTATTAGTAATGTTATTGCGGTACCTAGGCGCCCGCTTTCGGATCGAAAAAGGTTTTTTTGCATGCTGTAGATTCTTTGTAGTTTTGGTAGAACTTGTGTGTGAAGTGTCATTGGGGTAGACTTAAACATTTGGTTGGATACACAAACCCTTACGACTGTCGAAGATTTAAAAATTACAGCCAGCACCAACGATTTACCTACCTGATATCAACGAAAGTAAACGGCGCGAACTCGCGCTCATCATAATATTTCACGTAAGACCGCCAACGACAATGCAGTAACTTGTTTGTTTCCAATGAGTAGTATTTTCTGTATTTGTATTCAAAAAGAAACTTCTCGAACAAAGGCAGTACTCTGAAGTCTTTGCCGACTTTCTCACCAAGTTCTGAAAATAACAAAAGTAGTTTATCTGATGCTACAACTACAATACGGCCGATGAATTATGGCATGGCCGGTCCGAACTTTGTGCAAACAAAATTTTTTAGGAACCAAATGGAGATCAGGCGAGTGTAACTGTACGTTTGCACTGGCGAAACGTTGAAATCTCTATTTCCTGTTAAACATTGTAAGGAACATTGACAGAAAATAGAGATTTCAACATGTTTTGTTGTGAATGTTTTGTCAGTGCAAACGCATTGAGAGAACATGCGCGAAAGTACGGAGACCCTATACTGTACCTTATAGTACCGATGTACCTACCTATCGTGTAGTGCAAGAATTTGTCGTAGGTGTATGGTGTAGGTAACCGTGCGTTTGCACTGGCGAAACATTCGAGACAAAACATATTGAAATCTCTAGTTCCTGTAAAAAATTGTATGGAACATTGACAGAAGATAGAGATTTCAACATGTTTTGTTGCAAATGTTTCGCCAGTGCAAACGCACGGTTACACACGTTGTAACAGTGCCTGGACTCTGGACGTCAAATGCTCCGACGTGATGCGTCCGTACGCGTGCATCGTGCATATACCTACTATGGACTCATCCAATAAATGTGTGCATGCTTCACTGTATTGTTAGCAGCGCTCTGACTTGGTTTTTTATTTGGTTTGAGGCAGTAGGCAGTTTTACGGGGCGGCGTACCTTGGCCAACGAAGATATATTTAGTTATGTAGGTACTTTAATGTTTTACCTTTGTCTAAATTGATCGGGACAGGAGGTTCTCTTGGTATTGGACAATCAGGATATGTCGGTAGTCCAGTCATGGTCTCTACTAAACCAATCTAAAAAAAAAACGGAATAAATGAGCCAGAGTCACTGTTTTGGGATATAAAAATGTACTCTGTGGTTGTTGTTGTGTTGTTGTCTCGTCGTAGGTGAGTATATGTTCCCTATGGTTATACTGAAAATAAAGACAAGACATATTAATCATAATGGCATTAATTTTTCTTCATTTTTCTGCCTTGCTGGCCGCTTCACGGACATAGGGTGCTGGCTGGTTACCGTGACGAATACAGCCACGTTCACACTCGCTGACGCCATTCAGCACCCCTAAGGCCTCGTTTACGGAGGCGCGGGGCATGCGGCGGCGCGTGCAACGTGGCGTTCCGCGGCGGCGCGTAAAGCGGCACTTACCATCGCACGCGTAAACACAAATATATGGCAATGTACGATGTTGTTCATAGAAATGCGAGGCGGGAAGAGTTGTGGTGCCCACCGCTGCGCCCGCCGCGAAACGTCAAGCGTGTAGCGAAGCACGTGGCGGGCAACGCTGCGGCGCACGCGGGGTACTCAAGTCTGTTTTTAACCGGCTTCTAAAAAGAGGAGGTTATCAATTTTTAACATAGAATTTTCTTCTAAAAAAAAGTCTATCATACTCCATTGCGACGGTGACTACCTATCTGCGTTGTGCGATTTCCAAATAAGACTGGCAGAAGGTTCCGCCGCGGGCACCGCTGCGTGCGCCGCCGCGTTAAACGCCGCGTGTGACGCGGCACTTACCATCGCACGCGTAAACACAAATATATGGCAATGTACGATGTTGTTCATAGAAATGCGAGGCGGGAAGAGTTGTGGTGCCCACCGCTGCGCCCGCCGCGAAACGTCAAGCGTGTAGCGAAGCACGTGGCGGGCAACGCTGCGGCGCACGCGGGGTACTCAAGTCTGTTTTTAACCGGCTTCTAAAAAGAGGAGGTTATCAATTTTTAACATAGAATTTTCTTCTAAAAAAAAGTCGATCATACTCCATTGCGACGGTGACTACCTATCTGCGTTGTGCGATTTCCAAATTTAATAAGACTGGCAGAAGGTTCCGCCGCGGGCACCGCTGCGTGCGCCGCCGCGTTAAACGCCGCGTGTGACGCGGCGGTGCCATCCACGGGCCCCGCCGCGTAAAACGCCCCATTTCAAGCAAACGCGTGAAAAAACTCTTCTCCGTAAACGCACTCATACAACGCCATATTTATGTTTGAATTCAGTCCGAGCCGTGCCGCCCAACGCCACGCTCGACGCCCCGCGTCTCCGTATACGAGGCCTAAGACGACCCACTGGCCCGCACGGAGCCCATTCGACTATCGGAGCCCCATTATTTTATCAGTAAATGTCGTTCATTTAACGCAGCCTCCCTGTGAACATTTATTAGCTGTTGCCAATAGTATAATGTACTCTTTGGCTGTCGCTGTCATTTTGAAGTGTCAACACTGTCAACCTGCCGTCCGTCACTGTCCTCCTGTCAGTTTTTAAACTTGCAATTTTAGAAGTGCTCGATCGATGGAATGGAATCCAAAACCAAGAAATAAACAGTTTTATCAAATAAGTAATACCTAAAAACAAAAGAAGAAAGTGTAAAGCATAGATTTGTTTAATTCAAAATGAATAAAAGGCCAAATAGTGCCGTTGATTTAACACGATCAAACATTTGCCGATGTTGCTTGAAGGCCGGTTGTTTTAAAAATATTTCTGAGGCATATTACTGTTCAGGACAAAAAGAAGTTTATGGGGAAATGCTGAGGTCTACATTTGATATTCAAGTAAGATTCCAATCTGGGTTTAATTTCGAATTCGTACTATAATGTAGTTTTGACAATTGTTATTATTTATGTCCATACAACGTTATCGTCCCTTTGTTGATTGGCCAACCTGTACATAATACATCGTCATAAGAAAAGAAACTTAAGTAAGATAGATATCAGAACCAAATTCAATATTTATCAAACTCAGGTACCTAAGTAATAGGTAATACGGACAGACTGATGTTTGCAACTCTACGTCAATGCGCGTATTATACGTACGGGTGGGAAAAACGATTATTTGATCCACCCCAGCTCCAAGGAAGGCCAGCAACGCCTTGGTGTTACTGACGATCTCACAGAGGATACCTTGGTTACCGAAGTACTCTGGTGGTCACCACTTTGCCTTTTAAGTGGACAGTGTAGAAGCACATGAACTGCTGTCTCGTCCTCCACCATGCAGGCCCTGGATGGTGCAGTGGGCTGTCTGCGACTCCTATGACAACGAGGTGTTTATAAAAATGAACCGTGACCAGTTATAGCTGCTGTAACTGTATGCAGCTGTTGTTTAGTAAGTCGAGAATTTGTTTCTTGAGGTGGCCATGTTTACTCAACTCAGGTATTTACTAATATCCTTACATATTATTAAACAAAGTCCTTGACCGCGTCTGTCTGTAGTCCTGATCGCGATAAACTCTTTTCATGCTGTTTTCACCAATGGATAGAGTGGTTCTCGAGGAAGGTTTTAGTATTTAATAACCAACATCCACACAGGCGAAGCAGCGGGCATCAGCTAGTTATACTATATACCTATACTTCTTATATTATCTTATTCTAGGTATCCCATGAAGGAATGACCCAAATTACTTATGTCATCTGTGAGGCCTGCATTGCCAAGCTGCGAGAAGCAACCACATTTAAACAGATGGTGTTACAGAATGAACAACATTATCTTCAGATTATTGAGACCCTGAAGTTTGACCAAGAAAGAGGTGAGCACTTTATTGAGTTTTCAATTTATGTGATTTCCGATAATCAAGTTTAAGGCCTTGGCCACAGATTAATATAGATGGTCCACTCTGCAAAATCATTTAAATAATAAAAACTTTACAAAAAAAAACAACCAACTTTTTGGAAGTTGGTCTTTCAATTCTTCTTTCAATTTCTTTTGCCACTGACTTCCGAAATTAAAATTATTTTTAAATTTTTGTGTTTTTTTTGTGGAAAAAAGTGTTTATTTTTCAATTTTTAGTTGTGGTACCTACCCCACGTACCACAACTAAAAATGACGGGAGTCAAATAGACTAAGTGGGAAAAATACGTAATTATTGAAGCTAACTCAAAAACTACGCAAACAAATTTAATAAAATTTTTATGGGACCACCTCTGAAACATGACCTACCAAACAAAAAAAGAATCATCAAAATCGACTCATAATTGGCGGAGTAATCGCGTAACATACATACAAATAACAAAAATAAACAAATCAAAACATGCAGATGAATTGAGAACCTCCTCCTTTTTGAAGAAGTCGGTTAAAAAGCCACTCTTGCTACGACACAATCAATCAATTAACTGAGCCTTTCGAAATCCACTACTGGACATAGGCCTCTCCTAGACACTACTACGACACAATAAAGTGCAATTCAAGTCGCACAGCGCTAATTACCCACAGTTTTATTCACCTAGAAGTTGACTCTCTTTCTATAACATAACTCTTATATCTGACTACGTTACGTCCACTCAATTGGCCCGACAACACGAGCCCGCCGCGTACTTGTAGCTTCATACCTAAAATGCGGAGTGCGCCTTCTGTATTAACATTATTCTGTGCCTTGACTGAGTTTAGTTTCAGCTGCAAATACAATATTTTTTATTATAGTCTTTTGCCCTGCATTGGGACAACACAAGCTTAAGTTATATGATTTCAGAAACAAAACTGCCAGATGGTGAAGTAAAATTGGAAGAGATAAAGTGTGAATCACCAAATGTGATGGAGTTTGGTGATAACAGCTATGATGAAGACGATGACGGTAGGTATCTTAGAACTTTCTTGTTAGTCGCCAGCGGCTTCGCCTGCGTGCAGCTCGGAAATGATCACACAGGAAACGATAAAAAGTAACCTATAATACGGCCGTTATAACTTGGCAGGTCTGGGTGCCTACCACCACCGCTTACAGCAGTATTGTTCTAATCTTACTTCGTGGGGGAAAGAGGTGGAGATATACGTCCTGTAGAGCTTCATCTCTTTCCTACACAAGTAATATTAAAATAATACTGCTGTAAGCGGTGGTGGTAGGCCCCCTTACACACAACAACACAGACCGCAACACACACACAACGCACAACACGTGACAGAACATGCACATTTCGCGCATGTTCTGTGACTCACTCTCGCATCATGTCCAAATGATCCATTTGGTTCCTAAAAAAATGTTACTACGCAGCCCTCTGCGCGAAGTTCCGAACTGCCAAGTTCTCTACTAAGTCCTGGGGGTCATGACCCCCCCACAAAATCATTCAAGCTGTCGAGAGACTGAATTAGACTTGTTCTTGCTCGGTCAGTGAATGGAGCGCTCCGATCTAGTACGATCTTTGAAATGAACTAGTTCGGTCTTCTAGTACTATTAGTACAATTGTACTATTCGTTCTGAATGAAGAGTTTAACGAGTGCTTTTGGATTGTATCACATCACAGGTACAGGTACGTTAGTACATATAATATGCCAGTTAGTTTTTGTGTTCTTTTACAACTTCTACAAAGTCGCTGGCATATAAATAATGACATTTTAATATAAGTGAAAAGTGAATGGCAGCATTTATACTCATTTTGATTTTTCTTCGTTACTTTGCGGGCTTAGGACCGTGATTCTAATACCCGTTCATTAATTTATTTAAGTACAAAACGTTATGAACGTGCATTGTGTAAAGAATAATGTTCTTACAATATAATTCACGAGCGATTCGTGAAAATAGAACTGAAATCTAAGTAAGTACTTAGTCTGTGGATCCAAGTGCGAGCGACCGATCGGACGGAACGTGATCGAAACGAAGTACTAAATGACCGAAGTACTATTAAGCTTACGGAATAGTTCATTCTAGTGCAGTGTCATGTAGAGATGGGTTGTAACAGGTGAAACACGATATCTGTGATCACTGTGACTGTGACAAAAAAATAACAGATCCAAATATCTGTTATTAAATCACAGCCTGTGATTTTTGATAAATACGTATCTCAATCGAATATCATCTTTATTTCTTTTGATTTAAAGTCGAAAATTGTATCTATCTGTTATAAAATCACAGCCTGTGATTTTTGTACAGACGATAAATACGTATTGACTCAATTGAATATCTTCTTTATTTCTTTTCGTTAAAGTCGAAAATCGTATCCGAAGTTTTAACAGTAACAGTCTTGAGGATCTGTGATTTTAAGTAACAGATATTTTTTATCGTTAGGAGCAATTGCTATCTACTATTTTATAATATCTGTGATTTCTATCTGTGACGATAAATACGCCTCACTCCTAGTGTCATGAATTAATTCTTATTAGTACATAGTACATGTACTACACAAGCCTAGACTGAATGATTTACGTGCTTTACTAACCAAAAACTGTAGGTACTTGAGCCAGTTGAGTGACCCCGATAGGCATAAACAAAAAAAAGTTTTTAGAGTACTTATCAATTAAGTAACCATTTCCCTAAAAATATTCCTCGGCACCAATGGTGACCCCCCCCCCCCCAAAATGTTGGGCTGCAACCGCGCCTTGTTTTATCGGCCGTATTGTACGTCCTAACCCAGGTCATGCTCTACCCATGTGCCGAATATCATCCAAATCCGAACGGATTCAGCTGTTTTACCATGATAGAGTAAAAAACAAAAAAAAATGCTTTCGCATCTATAATATTAGTTAGGATAAACCAATTACGGGCACATTTGAATTGCCAAGGAATCAAAGATGAAGCTAGTTACCCATTCCAAAGCGTAGTAGGTTCCTATGGAGAAGAATGGGCAAGCAACTCCATGGACACTCTTTTAAATCAACATAATTATGGTTACAAAATATTGTTTTCCTCATTCATGTTGAAATTATACATGCGGAATATTAAAAGCGTTCATACATTTCTGCCTCTTTTTTTTTTTTTTTGAGGCTGGGAAATCATCCAATTACTTCTCCCGCTCTGGGCGGAGCGGAAGGGCGTGTCAGACTTTTACTGACTAAAACCCACCCGTGTTCCTTCAGTTGCCTGTTGCCAAGGTCCCGGTATCCCTTTCGGACTAACCCGCAACCCTGGCAGGGTACATTTCTGCCTGCTAATTGAATTCGAATAATTTATTTTTATTATTTCACAGAAATCTTGGCAAATCTTAAAATGGAACTGCAGAACGACGCCATATTGGATTCTGTACAGAGAAAGCACTATGTGCACGAGAGAAAGACCAGATTAAAGAAATGTAAAATGAAAACTGACATAGGTAAGCTAATTTTGTCAGACCAAGATTATGTACAATCTGCCTAATTTTTTACACAAGGGGTCGGCTTCCAATCTAACCTGATGCAGCTGAATATTTCGATGATATTTCGATCAGTATTTTATATGGAGCGACTATCTATTTAAGATAGAACGCAGTTGCTGGGAAACACCTTCCCGGGTTCTTTTTGGGTTCCCATTGGTAAGATTGGTTGTCAGACTTATGGGCTTTGGGGAAGTATACTTTTTTTTTTTGTTTTTTTTTTTTTAAATCGTTTTTTAAACGTATTTACAGATATTTATATCATTTATCAATTAACGATAAAAAAATTGTCACATAATCTTTATATATAATTCTTCTGTGTGTGTGTCACTGAACTCCTAAACGGCTGGACTGATTTTTATGAAATTATTTGTGTGTTTGAGTGGGTCCTTGGATGGTTTAGATTCACATTTGGACCAGGACAACGTCTTTACTTTTATTTATTTAAACTTTTCGCACTAAAAAAGGTACAAAGGCGGACTTAATGCCTGAGGCATTCTCTACCAGTCAATCACGGGTGGTGAAGTGATATAGTTTGCTTATTTTGGATTTCAGTCGTACAATATTTTTTTTTTTTATTACAGGTATCAAATCTCAAAAGGACTCGTCTAAAATAGCAGAAAGGCGCGGCAACGGTCCGATTTTACGAGAAAATTCACTAAAACTTCTCGCAAACTCAACAATATTCGTATTCCAATGGAATAAGAGCCGCTACCGATGCTTCTGCTGCAAGGAGCCGTTTTCTGATATCAATCTTTTAAGAGACCATACTAACAAAACACATACACTGAAATATATAGAAAAGAAAATAATTGACCAGCAGAACAGACTTGTGAAGGTCGAGATTTCTGTCTTACAGTGTAAAATATGCGACCAATCACTACAAAGTTTAAGTACACTCCGGGAGCATTTAATAGACTCACACAATTTTATATTCGAACTAAAAGAAGACTTGTTAGTACCGTTCAAAATTGGCGGAGACTTGTCCTGCCAGCTTTGTACCGAAAAATTTTCAGTATTTCGTCTTTTAAACATACATATGAATAAACATTTTCAAAAGCAAGTCTGTCATGTTTGTGGCGCAGGATTTTCAAATTTAGTTTTTTTAAATTTACACAAGACAAGATCTCATAAGGCTATGAAATGTCGGCAGTGCGATTTAACTTTTAATAATAAAGTTGATAAAAGAAACCATGAGATTACAATACATAATATCAAATATGAAAGGAAGTTGCGTTTCCCATGTCCATACTGCAACGAACGATTTTTCCAAGAGAATTTTCGAGTTCAACATTTAGTAGAAAATCATGGTTTAAAAAAACCAGAATTTAAATGTAATATTTGTTCAAAGGTTTTTATAACTAAAAGTTTGTGTAATAATCATTTGAAAAGTGTACATTTGAAGGAGAAATGTCACGAATGTGACATCTGTCATAATTTTTTCTATACGAAGTCTGATGTGTTGAGGCATATGGTAACTCATACTGGGGAGAAGAAGTTCTCGTGTGCGTTGTGTAACAATCCGTTTGCTAGCAAAGACTCTTTGAGGCGTCATATGAAGCGAACGCATGGTGTTAGTTCCGTCTCACCCGCAAGAGGGCGTGAGCCGCGACCTCTTGGCCCCTGCCCTGTATTCGCATAGTACTGAAAACTTAAAGGCAGTAATTAAGGGCGTTCGCTACGTTAAGCGTGCGCACGCGGCGGGTGCACGGAGCGGGCGCCCGCAAAAAGTACAAACCCGTCGCACGCGTCCGCGTCAGAGCGCGCTGCTCATATTATCTTTCAATATAAACATGCGAGGCCGGCACCCGCCGCGTGCGCACGCTTAATAACATAACGTAAGGCATAACATCACGTCTGTATACCACGAAGGGTTAGCACAGGTGTACTTATAGTTCACTAACATATCGCCAGTTATGTTTAAGTCCCATGGAATAGGGGGCGAGCGTATTGCCACCAAACGGGCACTAATCCAAGCTCCGGGCTTCTAGTGAGAAATTCCGGATGGAAAAACCTCAATAACACTTTGCCCGACCCGGGAATCGAACTCAGGACCTCATGCTCAGCAGTAGTGCTTGCTACCATTAGACCAATGAGGCCGCTCAGGGGGCCTACAACCACCGCTTACAGCAGTATTATTCTAATCTTACTTCGTGGGGGAAAGAGATGGAGCTATACGTCCTGTAGAGCTTCATCTCTTTCCTACACTGAAGTAATATTGAAATAGAGTCTGGCAAACGAAAGTTGAACCTGAAAACACGCGCGAAATTAAAAAAAACAAGACTGTTTATCCCTGTACATAGTGCGATATGACGTGTTGATACTAGAATTTTTATTTCATTTAAATGAAATTAAGTTTCAATTATGAACACGTGTTCTTGCACTATGTGCAGGGATAAACAGTCTTGTTTTTTTAAATTTCGCGCGTGTTTTCAGGTTCAACTTTCGTTTGCCAGACTCTAATACTGCTGTAAGCGGCAGAAATTTGTCTCCAATTAAAAGAAACATGTACTGAACAAAATTTTCTGCGGAACCTTGATAAGTAAAATAAATTATTTATATCACATTTAATTGTTTTCTTCCCGCCATCTTTGATTCTTTACCAACCTCTGTCGTTAAAACCTTTCAATGACATTCGAAGTAAGCGTTTCGTACGAATATGAACCTTATTATTTTGTCTATAATGTTCATATTTGTATACACGAATGGGAGTAAGCGTTTCTTATTCGATTAAAAATAAGGTTCATATTCGTTTGAAACGCTAACTTTTCTTTACAAAGTAAAGTATGATCCTGCCCTCAGCCTTCATGTTATGGTAGGTATGACCGTTTCTCATTTAGTACAAGGGTTAGGACCGATGTCCGGTGGAGTAAACGGAGTCCTGGAGTGGAGACCGCGTATAGGCAAGCGTAGTGTGGGACGCCCCCCAGCGGCGATGGACCGACGACCTTAAGAAAGTGTCTGGGACAGACTGGATGCGGAAGGCGGAGGACAGGGTGTTATGGCGCAGCCTGGGAGAGGCCTATGTCCAGCAGTGGACTGCGATAGGCTGACTTTATGGTTGAAACAGGCTATTTTATATACAAGCATAAAATATTTATATTTCCACTACACTACCAGAGTCGTGGCCCAGTGGTAACGGGTCAGACTTACGAGTTTTAGGTCGTGGGTTCGAACCCAGACAAGCGCTTTACTTTGTGTAACTTTTTTCATCACCACTGCTATCAAAACGGTGAAGGAGAACATCGAGAGGAAACCGGCATGTCCTAGCACCAAAAATTCGAAGACATGTGACATCTACCAATTTATTTATCATAATTATGAATCAATAGGAACATAAAACAATATAACGTTATACGTTTTAAAAGCGTTTCTTATTCGCGCTCGCTTTTTCAGCCTGTTGATTTAATTTTTCTGTTATAATGAAGATTTACTCCGTGGCTTTCAAGCCCTCAGGACCTGCAAACATAAAACATAGGTAAGTAATTAAGTAAATAAAAAAATAATACCGGTTCTGTGTATTGGTAAATAGCTAAAAAAATCAAGTAATAAAAAAAAAAAAAGTAATAAAAACTAAAACCCAACTACGACTTAAAAGGTATCAAACAAGACACCACAGACAGACAAATTAAAAGTCCGGAGTCACACGTGTTATGGCATAAATCGAACAATTTACGTGTGACTCCGGATTTTAGGTTAGGTTTTTAGCGGAAAGGTGTGTCACCTACAGGGGACGCGACGGCGGAGGCCGGTGCGACATGTCGTGCGGTGTTCCACAGGGTTCGGTCGTTGGCTCACCCCTGTGGAACATCGGGTACGACTACGTACTAGACAGCTGTTATCTGGCATGGATAGACAGTACTAACAGTGTTTGAGCTTAGCCGCGGACAGAGAAAAATACTTCAGATGCACGTAGCTCGGTTCCTCCGGGACAGATTTTAATGGTGTCATAGTAAAAAATGTTCAGTGTTATCTGCCCTTTTATGTAATTCACAAGTGGTGGCTGGCCGTGCTGGGACCACTCTCGCCCACTCAGATAGCACTTAAAAGCTTAATATTTCGTAAACGGATCCCTGAATCCGAAAATGGTTTTCACAGACTCACAATATTTTCAAACGGCCTTTCCAACGCCACCCCACACCATGGGTTAGAGAAGAAAAAAAAACACCATCCCCACTTTACTTTTAGGGGAGGTACCCTAAAAAAAGATTTTTTTTTCGATTTTATATTACCGCTCTGTCAACGTGATAAATATGTCTATCCATACCAGATAACAGCTGTCTAGTACTAACAGTGTTTGAGCTACGCCGCGGACAGAGAAAATACTTTAGATGCACGTAGCTCGGTTCCTCCGGGACAGATTTTGATGGTGTCATAATAAAAAATGTTCAGTTTTATCTGTTCTTTTAAGTAATTCACACGTAGTGGCTGGCCGTGCTGGGACCACTCTCGCCCACTCAGATAGCACTTAAAAGCTTAATATTTCGTCAACGGATCCTTGAATCCGAAAATGGTTTTCACAGACTCACAATATTTTCAAACGGCCTTTCCAACGACACCGCACACCATGGGATAGAGAAGAAAAAAAAACACCATCCCCACTTTACTTTTAGGGGAGGTACCCTAAAAAAAGATATTTTTTTCGATTTTATATTACCGCTTTGTCAGCGTGATTAATATGTCTATCCATGCCAGATAACAGCTGTCTAGTACTAACAGTGTTTGAGCTTAGCCGCGCACATAGAAAAATACTTTAGATGCACGTAGCTCGGTTCCACCGGGACAGATTTTGATGGTGTCGTAATAAAAAATGTTCAGTTTAATCTGCTCTTTTAAGAATGCACACGTACTGGCTGGCCGTGCTGAATAAGTTAGGTTAGGTTAGGTGAGATATTAATGATATGAAAAATACTTCAGATGCACGTAGCTCGGTTCCTCCGGGACAGATTTTAATGGTGTCATAGTAAAAAATGTTCAGTGTTATCTGCCCTTTTATGTAATTCACAAGTGGTGGCTGGCCGTGCTGGGACCACTCTCGCCCACTCAGATAGCACTTAAAAGCTTAATATTTCGTAAACGGATCCCTGAATCCGAAAATGGTTTTCACAGACTCACAATATTTTCAAACGGCCTTTCCAACGACACCGCACACCATGGGTTAGAGAAGAAAAAAAAACACCATCCCCACTTTACTTTTAGGGGAGGTACCCTAAAAAAAGATATTTTTTTCGATTTTATATTACCGCTTTGTCAGCGTGATTAATATGTCTATCCATGCCAGATAACAGCTGTCTAGTACTAACAGTGTTTGAGCTAAGCCGCGGACAGAGAAAATACTTTAGATGCACGTAGCTCGGTTCCTCCGGGACAGATTTTGATGGTGTCATAATAAAAAATGTTCAGTTTTATCTGTTCTTTTAAGTAATTCACACGTAGTGGCTGGCCGTGCTGGGACCACTCTCGCCCACTCAGATAGCACTTAAAAGCTTAATATTTCGTCAACGGATCCTTGAATCCGAAAATGGTTTTCACAGACTCACAATATTTTCAAACGGCCTTTCCAACGACACCCCACACCATGGGTTAGAGAAGAAAAAAAAACACCATCCCCACTTTACTTTTAGGGGAGGTACCCTAAAAAAAGATATTTTTTTCGATTTTATATTACCGCTCTGTCAACGTGATAAATATGTCTATCCATGCCAGATAACAGCTGTCTAGTACTAACAGTGTTTGAGCTAAGCCGCGGACAGAGAAAATACTTTAGATGCACGTAGCTCGGTTCCTCCGGGACAGATTTTGATGGTGTCATAATAAAAAATGTTCAGTTTTATCTGTTCTTTTAAGTAATTCACACGTAGTGGCTGGCCGTGCTGGGACCACTCTCGCCCACTCAGATAGCACTTAAAAGCTTAATATTTCGTCAACGGATCCTTGAATCCGAAAATGGTTTTCACAGACTCACAATATTTTCAAACGGCCTTTCCAACGACACCGCACACCATGGGATAGAGAAGAAAAAAAAACACCATCCCCACTTTACTTTTAGGGGAGGTACCCTAAAAAAAGATATTTTTTTCGATTTTATATTACCGCTTTGTCAGCGTGATTAATATGTCTATCCATGCCAGATAACAGCTGTCTAGTACTAACAGTGTTTGAGCTAAGCCGCAGACAGAGAAAATACTTTAGATGCACGTAGCTCGGTTCCTCCGGGACAGATTTTAATGGTGTCATAGTAAAAAATGTTCAGTGTTATCTGCTCTTTTATTTAATTCACAAGTGGTGGCTGGCCGTGCTGGGACCACTCTCGCCCACTCAGGTAGCACTTAAAAGCTTAATATTTCGTAAACGGATCCCTGAATCCGAAAATGGTTTTCACAGACTCACAATATTTTCAAACGGCCTTTCCAACGACACCCCACACCATGGGTTAGAGAAGAAAAAAAAACACCATCCCCACTTTACTTTTAGGGGAGGTACCCTAAAAAAAGATATTTTTTTCGATTTTATATTACCGCTTTGTCGGCGTGATTAATATGTCTATCCATGCCAGATAACAGCTGTCTAGTACTAACAGTGTTTGAGCTTAGCCGCGCACATAGAAAAATACTTTAGATGCACGTAGCTCGGTTCCACCGGGACAGATTTTGATGGTGTCGTAATAAAAAACGTTCAGTTTAATCTGCTCTTTTAAGAATGCACACGTACTGGCTGGCCGTGCTGAATAAGTTAGGTTAGGTTAGGTGAGATATTAATGATATGAAAAATACTTCAGATGCACGTAGCTCGGTTCCTCCGGGACAGATTTTAATGGTGTCATAGTAAAAAATGTTCAGTGTTATCTGCTCTTTTATTTAATTCACACGTGGTGGCTGGCCGTGCTGGGACCACTCTCGCCCACTCAGATAGCACTTAAAAGCTTAATATTTCGTCAACGGATCCCTGAATCCGAAAATGGTTTTCACAGACTCACAATATTTTCAAACGGCCTTTCCAACGATACCCCACACCATGGGATAGAGAAGAAAAAAAAACACCATCCCCACTTTACTTGTAGGGGAGGTACCCTAAAAAAAGATGATTTTCGTGATTTTATATTACTGCTTTGTTGGCGTGATTAATATGTCTATCCATGCAAGATAACAGCTGTCAAGTACTAACAGTGTTTGAGCTAAGCCGCGGACAGAGGAAACTACTTTAGATGCCCGTAGCTCGGTTCCTCCGGGACAGATTTTGATGGTGTCATAATAAAAAATGTTCAGTGTTATCTGTTCTTTTATGATATTCACACTTGGTGGCTGGCCGTGCTGGGACCACTCTCGCCCACTCAGATAGCACTTAAAAGCTTAATATTTTGTAATCGGATCCCTGAATCCGTAAATGGTTTTTACAGACTCACAATATTTTCAAACGACCTTTCCAACGACACCCCACACCATGGGATAGAGGAGAAAAAAAAACACCATCCCCCCTTTACTTGTATGGGAGGTACACTAAAAAAAGATGATTTTCTCGATTTTATATTACCGCTTTGTCGGCGTGATTAATATGTCTATCCATGCCAGATAACAGCTGTCTAGTACTAACAGTGTTTGAGCTAAGCCGCGGACAGAGAAAAATACTTTAGATGCACGTAGCTCGGTTCCTCCGGGACAGATTTTGATGGTGTCATAATAAAAAATGTTCAGTTTTATCTGCTCTTTTAAGTAATTCACACGTAGTGGCTGGCCGTGCTGGGACCACTCTCGCCCACCATCCTTTCAAATTACGAATTATTTTATTTTATTATTTATAATTTTTATGATAACTTTTTATTGTAGCGGCACGGGTACAGGGTCAAATAAAATTAACCAGCTAAACTCCGCCGGCGTGATGGGTATCGATATTGTAAATACGCTAAAACGACAAAAAACCGGCCAAGTGCATGTCGAACCACGCACAATGAAGGGTTCCGTAGTTGGGATGAATTTATCCAACAAACTTAACATTGTAGTTGATAAACTTGAGAATGTATGGGAGAACATGTTTTTGCAACTGTAAATTTAAGTTGGTCGATTAGTACTCGGTAACTTGTTGAGCCTACGTAGCGGTGATAGTTTTCCTTTTAATTTCGTTATTAGGTATATACTACTGCCGTGAATTTTTTCACATACTCAAAATCAACCTGTTAGCCTGGCAGGCACACACGACTCTAAGAAAAATTATCACTTTAAAGCTTAATATTTCGCAAACGGATCCCTGAATCCAAAAATGGATTTTGAAAAACTCACATTGTTTTTAAACGACCTTTCCAACGATACCCCACCCCACAACATGGAAATGACGAGAAAAAAAAACATCCCAACTTTAGGTGAAGGGGAGGTACCTACCCTAAAAAAAATATGTTTTACGATTTTTGTCTACCACTTTGTCAGCGTGATTTATATGTATACCCATACAAAATTACAGCTTTCTAGTACCAACAGTGTCTGATCTAAGCCGCGGACGGACGGACGGACAGACAGACAGACGGACATAGCCTTAGTAATAGGGTTCCCCTTTGGGTACGGAACCCTAAAAAGAAAAAAAATACACATACTAACGAACATAATGACCTCCTCTTTTTGAAGTCGGTTCATAAAATAAGCTTGGACCACTTATGACTTAGTTAAGCAGGTAAGCAAAAAAAAAAAAACTTATCCAGCGTTACAGCGACGAAAACCATCAAAATGGTTGCCATGAAAATTCTATAATGCATGCTTGAATACACGTTGTGTTTACTAGGGATAACCCAGCGACTGAAATAGCAGGTTATGAGTATGACACAGTGTCTTATGTACTATCTAAATAGGTGAAGCAGACACCTACTCAGTGGCGTAGAGGGCCCCTGTATTAAACAATTTTGGGGACCCTGCTTACCTGATTAGTTGTAAGGAGGCTATTTAAAAAAAAATAAGTGTTGAAGCATTTTGACCCAAAAGTTTAAGCTGGAATTGTGATATTTCACAGTTCCACACACTTCCGACTTCGCCATTATCTCGGACGGTATTACCGATACCGAAACCTCATGCGCTTATGCTTATGCGCCAGACATAGCAGCAATATTTGATCACAATACGTGCTCTCGCAGCAACAATCGGGGCAGACCGCTCCTTGCCGGCCTATTTTTTTCTTGTTAAAATTCTATTATACAAAAACGATTATAATGTAGCCAAAACCGGGGCTAACACCGGATTCCGGTTTTGGGCCTTGAAAACCGAAATTTAAAACCGGTTTTGAAGACCTTCCGGTTTTGCACGCCCTAGTCACGAACTAATATTTAAACCAACAGACTCAGTTCACTCAGTCGACTTCATTTGCAAAACAGTACTGTATCTTTTTTTTATTTTCTTTTGCTTATATCTCGAAAACGGTGTGTCCTATCGCAAAAATAATGAAAATTGCGTGGATGTTCACAGCGTGTTTGGTACACATTGATGACCTTGACAACAAGTTAAGCGGGCTGGAAGGCTGTTATCATGATTTTACTATGAGAAATGAGAATGCAAGAGCTTGAGAACTAGATCGCAGCTGTAGCTTGAAGCCTTCGTAAGCCTTATCAAATTACGTTATTTTTCATTAATTTTCATCAAGTATTTATGAATACCGGATCTTTTATTAATAAGAATTTGAGGTTGTGCAAAACATTTTACGAATTTTCGTTCGGGGGCCCCACTAGCCACGGGGGCTCCGTATGATTGATACGGTGCGGCGGCGGCGGTAGCTACGTCCCTGTAACCTACACACGACGACACATCAAGCGATACATTTCCAATAGATATTTAACTGACCTCTGATTGTATCGGCTTTTCGTACAATAAGAGGTCAGCTTAAACTGGACATAAATAGTTTTTATTTTTAAACCTACTCAGGTAGATACTGTATGTCAATATTAAACACGACCTTGTGATAATTTATTCTTTTGATATTTATGAGAATACAATACTGATATTATTGAGTAAGAATTTTCTAAAGCTCAGGCCACACTTGTAACGAAGCTGCGTATATGGAATCTATACCTTCACACAACGCTCATGACGTCAGAGACCATGTTGTCGTTGGGTATGTTTTCAAATCCAGAAATCGATAATTAATTCATTAAAGCGTACCTTTACCTAACATTTGTGACGTCTCTGGCCGAGTTGACATTGGGTATACTTTCGGATTTAGGATTTTGCGCGTAGGTATTTTAAAATATACCCGACCGCAACGAAGCAATCGTTCGGTATTCTAAGTCTAGATGATAGATCTTATTTTGGTTTATTTATTCATTGCATTTTGAATGAATTCATTTTAATTGTATTGAACTGTTAATTGTTATCTGATAATTGTGTTTAGTGATCTTATTGTTTGTTATAGCATCGATCGTACCTACTCACTCATTTAAATTTTGCATGTCGAATCTTGGGCAGAATTTATGGCTCAACTTTATTTCTTCACGACCTTATTTGTATACCTACATTCCAGCAAATAAATAATTTGATTTGATTTAGGAAAGAATATTAAAATGAATGTCCATAACGCGCGAAACATTCTTATTTTTAATTTGACTAATTCATGCCAATTGTATTTTATAGTAAAAACATTTCCCTTTCTAATAAACGTTGTTTTATCCTCATTTCTTCTAGTATACTTTATCTCAAACCTAACATACAAAATTAAACGTCCCTTTGTCTGTCTATGTATTAGCGTAATTATAAGTGGGTAGACAGTGAAACGGGTATACATTACAGTATAGCAGAATGGAGTGTCCTACATGAAAGTATACCCCAGAAAAATGTTGCGGGCGGGTATATTTTCAAATCCCTAACACGGGCGTATATATTTTTATTGTATACCTGAACTCAACACTATAGAGCGTTGTGTGAAGGTATAGATTCCAAATACACAACGAAGCTAGGTATAGCTTCGTTACCAGTGTGTTCGAACTTATAAGTTCGTTTAACTTCGCTAATGTACGTAGCTACCGCGTCTTGTCTTTTTAGGTACGCTAGGTAGTACGCGAAAACTTTATGAGCTCTCGGAAGTTGCACGCGAGTGGCTGCTCAATAATCAATTTATAAGCATTTACCATTACCTACCTACTAATACGAGTAGGTAGGTAATGGTAAATGCTTATAAATGCAATAATAATGATTGTGCTCTCAACTGTAATCGTACTCGGCTATCTAATGAATAGCTTCTTGCCCAGTGTGGCCTGCGCTTTACGCACGACCCGTACTTTTGTTATTGTAAAGGCTCCCAGTCCCATAGACAGGCGCGATACGATTCTGGTAAAAGAATTTCTATGAGAACTTCACGGAAATTGTTCTGCTGATGTCGCGTCGCGCCTATCTGCGGGAGCCTGAAAGCTCACACACGGAACACAGACCAGAGCTAACACTGTAGCATTGTCACCACTTTCCATACAAACCAAGTGGACCGTAACCAATATTTTGTTTTTGTATATTTTGCGCTGTCACATGCTCACGTGAGGACCTAATGTGTGCGTCAGCAAACGATATTAGCGTTGCTGAATCGAATTTTCGGCCAAAAGATATAATATTTTATGTGTTATTTAGTTTTGTTGCCTTCGACACGCTAGAAAGAATATTTTGTAACTGTAGTGGTATGTAACGCACACATGCAGACAAACTTGTGTGAACTCAAGTACGTATGACGTCCCACGATTCATACGTCCGCGTTTGAAATCAGAAATCGCCAGGCGGTCACTAGCCGCCAGTCCATCCCGCATTTTATAATCATCCTAATCTTAGTTATTGTTTGCAAACCGTGTTTAGTTATAGTACCTAACTGTATTACTCATTGTGTGAACATTTAATTTCATTACACTATAGAACCTGTAATCACATCCTAACAAAAGTTCTATAGGCATACAATATTGTGTCCGTGGAGTTTCTTGCCTGTTCTTCTCTATTGGAACCTATTAAGCTTTGGAATGAGCTAACTAGCTTCATCTTTCTGACAGATTCCTTGACAATTCAAAAGTTCCTACCTAAATGTATAATTGAAATAAATGCTTTGAGTTTGTCCACCCACGATTCGACGGGTATCAAACCCAGGAGACAGAATGCAAGAGCGAGCGAAGTGAGCTCGAAATTTTTAGCATCCATCTTCTAATAAGTTAGGTTTTCTTTCTCTTACCGTTCTGAATACGGAAATAGAAGTTAGTGGATCGACTTATGCAGAAAAGAGGATGCAAGAGAGAGCGAAGCGAGCTCGAAAATTTTAGCTCTCCGCCTTGGATAGGTTAGAGCATGCTGAATTCATTCAATACAAATTCAGAGTCGATAAAAAATACAGTAACCGCCTTACTAATAAACGTTGTATAGCGCCTGTATAGTTACACAACGCTTTGTCTTCTTCTTTCAAAAGTAATTTGACTTTTGAGTATAAGTGTAGGTGTAGTTTAACCGCTTTACTAATAAACGTTGTATAGCGCCTGTATAGTTACACAACGCTTTGTTTTCTTCTTTCAAAAGTCAAATTACTTTTGAAAGAAGAAGACAAAGCGTTGTGTAACTATACAAGCCCCATACAACGTTTATTAGTAAGGCGGTAAGAGTTTAAGTGTAGGTATTCTTACTGCGTTTAAAGATCTGAATAAGAGTATGGAGGCACCCTAGGGGAGTCGATCTCTGGATTGAGATTCTGGTTTCTCACATTTCGGGGGATTGAATCCCCAAACACCCCCTGTTAAGAAGCACAGCGATTTTGCATATAATAAAGCACATAAAGTGCCATTTTAGTTAAGATACATAAGGAAACTAGGAAAATCAGCCTAGTCAAGTACTCTAGTACGATTCTTATAAGAGATTGTAACTCATTATGTCTTTAACAAGTCATGTAGTACTTGAAATACCTTAAATACTTAAGAAATAGCTTATATACTTACGAAAAGGTAAATAACTTCTAAACCCCTCGAGGTACATACATATAAATTGTGTAATAATGTTAGTTAAACATGAATACATTAGGGAACATTATGTATATAACGAAAACATAACGCTATGTACGGTTTTGAAAGAATTCCATTGTATTATTATGTAACAGAAATGTAAACAGTTACAATACAGATAAGGAATCCCTTGGCCGACAAGCCCCTCGCCCCTCCTTTACCCTTGACCGACACAACTGCGCAATACCCCGCAGACACCCGAACCCCTGCATCACCTCCTCACTGATACAAGTGTCCAGATTAGTTGGACGATAGTTTTAGGTTTGTACGCGCGGTATGCGCAACTTGTGTATATGTGTAAAACGTATAAGTATATCTCGATGTAAAATCAGTAAAAAAGTTTCCATCTAAAGTCTTCATCAGTCAGACAAAAGTCTTCCTGTGAGCAACATCTCCGTCGCGAAATAGTGTGTCCGCCTCGTGTTGCTCATAGCTCGCGCTCCGCCCTTATTAACTTAGTATAGATTAGCATAGATTAGCCAGTAGTGTTTACAGTATTTTTATAGTAGTCTAGTTATGTTTTTCAATTGACATTTCGTATCAAGTTATAAGTGCTAAGACTGATTATTGTGTTTCGTGTAAAGTGTTTTCGCAAGAAATATACCCTGCTTTCACTCAACCGTTTGTTTCGTTTGCTACCTGTACTGCTTCCCTACACACCCGTGCGCCTGATATCCTACAATTGTGCGCCTGATATCCTACACCCCCTGTCTATGGGCCTGACCACCATGCTTATTTTTGCCGCCAAGCCGAGTGACTGTATTCTGGGGTATGTGTACCTACAGGAGCGGATCTAACCCTCTTAAACCGTTGTCACGTTGGATTAGGAGTCGCTCGCGATCGATACATGAAATATCAAATCCATATTGCTATAAATCCCTATACCACTTTTGCCCAGTCTCCTTTTGGTAAGGTTATAATGTTCGCATAAAATTTGTGTGTTCTGTGTACACACGGGTACACATCAAGCTATACACTTTCCAGTATAAGCTGTGACCTCGCATTGTACGGAAATCCTATACAATGCGAGATCATATACGGGAAATGTATAGCCTATTGACCTCAATTATGGTTCTGGGCATAGTGGGCATGTCCACCGTGCCCACAACGGTGGATCCGCGCTTGTATGTGTGTCGGTGCAATGTTGGCCCGTAGATTCTCTCGTTGTGGGGACCAAGTCAAAGTCACCTTGTTCAAGGCGTTTTGTCAAGGTCTGTATGCGGGGGGTCTATGGGTCAGTTACACCAAAAGATCGCTAGATGTCTTACGCATCCAATACAATAATGTTTTTAGGATGCTGTTGAAACTGCCCCGTTTCTGTAGCGTATCAGAGATGTTTGCTCAGTACCGAACCGACGGATTCCATGCAGTAATTCGCAAAAAAGTCGCATCACTGATGCGTAGAACGCGGGTCAGTGACAATAGCATCCTGAAAACAGTGGTGGAGAGCCCTTACTCCCCTTTTCTGAGGCACTATGTGGGGAGAATGGTCAGGTAGCATATTCCTTGCTTTATCGTTCTCTGCACATTTTTCCGCAATCATCAGTTTTTCTTGTCCATGTTTTTGTGTACTACTAACACTAGTGATAAGGTATTTTACTAACAAATTGGACCATATTGTTGTCTGAACTTGATAAAAAAAAAAAAAAATTACCGACGGTAATTATTTGTAAAAATACCAAGCTAGTACCTAATTACAAGGAAAACTATAATTTATATATTATTATATAACTTTTTATACATATATGAGGGCTATACGTACTAGGAAAAAAAAACAAATATTAAATAAAACATTATGTAAGTATTTTAATATTAATAATATCGGTATAATTAAAAATAAAACATTGGATTTACATAAATAATAATAATAACTTTACTATACAATTTTAGGACGATTTTCTTATATTGCACATTATTTTTACAACCTTAACGCCGATTTTTAATCAACTTTTTAAGGTCCACCTGCACTAGAATATGTACTAAATCCGTTTAGGGCTAAACGAATTTAAGACATCATTCGGTTTCTGTCAATCGTTTGAGGATGACACAGAACGATGTTTTAAATAATGTTTAGCGCTAAACGTACATAAACTCCGTTTGGAATAACATTAGACATTTGAATAAACGTTTTTAACAATCCGTTCAAACGATTTTGACTTCTATTGCGTTGGTAGCATGAAAAATGGCAGCTGCAGTAAACAGTTGGTATTGTAACCACTTTTTTGCTTTTAATGCCATCCTTATCTATCCTTATCCTTATCCGGTACACGGTATAGAAGTCAAAATCCGTTGAACGGTCTGTAAAAAAGGTTTATTCAAATATCTTATTTCACATCGAGTATAGTGATTTGTGATGTAAGTCAGACTATACAGGGTCAAATTAATTTAGCTAGCGAAACTCAACAGACGTGATGGATATCTAAACACGATAAAATAAAAAGCGATCAGTGACAACGTGTATGTTGATTAAAAACCGGCTTCTTTTACAAAGTGTGGCACTCTGAAATATTTTAGTTCTTAGATCACTCCTAGTTGTCAAAACTGACCTTACTGGAGACAGGACCCGGCCGTGAATATGACACATGAATTTTAAGAATAACTTCGGCTTGTCTATGATTGTACTCTCGCCTTGTCTATGATTGTACTCTCGCCTTCTTCACATGGGGATAGGCGAACGCCACCTGTTACGATCCTTACTTAGTCCTTTTCCATCGTACGTTCATACATCATAAACGTTTTATTGTATGTACACCTCATCATCTGCCATCTGCCTGGCCTTTTCCCAACTATGTTGGGGTCGGCTTCCAGTCTAACCGGATGCAGCTGAATACCAGTATTTTACGTGGAGCGACTGCTTATCTGACCTCCACAACCCAGTAACTGGGTAATACGATACCCCTTGGTAAGACTGGTTGTCAGTCTTTCGGGCTTCTGACGACCCGTAACGACTGTCAAAGATCCACGAATGGGACCGGACCAACGGCTTAACGTGCTTTCGAAGCACGGAGGAGTCTCGGTATGTAAAGATGATCACCTATCCACGGACCAACCCTGGCAAGCGTAGCTTAAAATGATGGATCGACCCGTGCAGCTGTTATTACGTAGCCACGAGCTCCTCATGTACTGATGTACCCATATTCTAGCAAATAAATGATTTGATTTGACGTTCTTCATTCGGATTTTTAAGGCGTTTAGTAAACGCATTTATTTCATTCGTCTGTTCAACAACATATTATGTAAATAACTCAATGAAAGAAGCGCGTTTACAAAACGCGCGACATCATCGCTACAAAAAGTCGCCGTGGGCGAGGGGCATAAAGCGGCGTAGAAAATATTGCGGCGGGATTTTATCGCACACCCGAATTTTCAACTCTCGGTGTTGAGCCGAGCATTGAGAATCCAATAGAGTGCATCCCAGCACGTCAAAAAAACACACGGTTCGATTTTCAACCCTCGGCGCTAAGCAAGTGCGTTGAAAATCCAGGGCGCGAAAAAAAATCGCCGCGGGAGAATTCCTTAAAACCTGGGCTTAAACTCGATGTGTCATATCAACGCCCGAGTATATAATAAGAGTGGTCGTATTTAACATTATTTAAAGTTAACAATATTATTTATTATTTTACATTTTTTTAATAATAATGTTTAATAATCATTAACTTACTTATTTCAGGCCCACTTGCACTACAAATCACTAAATGCGTTTAGCGCTAAAATAATTATTGACACATAATTCTGTCTCTGTCATGTTTAAACGATTGACAGAAACAGAACGATGTTTTAAATATATTACATTACGTTAAGCCTATACTACCTCAGCTCAAATTCACTTTTTATCTCGCTCGCACCATACTAGTCGTGGACTGAATGAGAGCGAGACGGAGTGGGGTGCTAGCGGCTCCAAGACTCGAATAGTTTAGATAAATTGCTTTTTACGATGAAAATAATGGTAATATAAAAAAAAAAAAAAAAATATACAACCTGTTTTATAGTTAGTCCAGTTATTATGCAAGGTTGAATGATCTAATTTGAAGTATTTTTTTAATACCAGCGGTTTAGAGGTAACTTTGGAGCGGGAAAAATACGTATTATTGAAGCGAAGACAAAAAGTACCCGAGCAAAGTAAAATTTCAAAATCAGTCCACAATAATATGCATGTGATTCAAATATGGGTCAAATATTTTTTTTTTATTAACTATATTACTTCAGAATTATGCCTCCATCAATATTTTTGAATAAAATTTATTTTTGAGCGAGAAATAAATTTTTTTAAAGTCCCAAAAACTGTGGGTATTTCAAATACTTGAAAAACTAAGAGCGGATGTGATGTAACAATCCGGGATAACAATCAAAATGTCAATTTCAAGTCAATCAACAAGTGTCAAGTCAATGTCAAACGCTCCTACAAAAAGGAGTGTTTGACGTTGACTTGACAGTTGCTTGTTTGTTTTCATGATCTGTGACGTCACCACACCAAGCGCGCCAAATGGAATGGCGTTTAAATAGCCCGGATCGGTTGGACATTAAAAAAAAAAATTAAATACTTTAAATTGCTTTTTTGCCGTCGATTTTTTTAACTATTATTTGACGATGTAAACTATCGAATAAAAATATTAAAAAAATACATGCATATTCCCTATTGACGAAAATATCGATGAACACAGAGTAGAAGATAGAACCTCCTCCTTTTTGGAAATCGATTAAAAATGAACATTTACTCGAGTGAAGCGCCTGATATCGGCTTTACCACTTTAGGGCTGATTTCATCAAAGTCAGATATCTTTTATCCGTGGAATAAAATTGTCGTCTGACAGTTTTTGTATGGCAAAACTGTCAAAAATTCAAAAAAAAAATCCCAGTGTAGGAGTTATACTCGGTATAAAACTATGGTGAAATTCGCCCTAAATGTATTTAGTGGGTCTATGGTGCAAGAGGGCCTTAGAATATAACATAGGTATTTAAATACAATTCTCACCCCGTTTCACGTGGATTTGATATAACATACAACCTGGTTTATCGCTAATTATAGTGAGTTTATGCATAAATAATATGAATATGAAACTTTTACATATTTACAGTGTTGTTGAGCAGTTGTGGCCCAGTGGAAACGGCCGCGACTTACGAGTTGTTGGTCGTAGGTTCCAACCCAGGCAGGCGTGTAAATTATTTCATTACTACTGCTCTCAAAACGGTGTACAACATTTGTTTCCTATAAGAGGCTATAGATTTTAGGAAGCAACGTATACTGCGTAAGTAATTTAGTTTCTAAACATGTAAACATATTCAGGGTGTTAGGGTAAACACCGTTATCCTTGCAACCAGTGGTTTGGTTTCATTTATAGAACGTAAAATTAATGGAAAATTACAACCTTTTTTTTTCTTTTTTTTTAATTCTACATTTTACCTCAAGAGACGCAAGTTCGTTGTCCTTTGCGCTAGGGCAACGAACTTGAGTCTCAACACGTGCGGGGGGTGCGGGATGTGACCTGACTGGCCGCGAGCGCGACCCCTCCCTCAGTCAGTCAGCTGTTTCGCTAGAGAGCACGGTGTCGGATAGAAACTTTTTTAAATCTCTTAATGAAAATGCCGTTTTTTTTTGTTGTGTTCGGTCATTTATTTTTATATTTAAGTCAACTACCCATGGTTTGAATGACAAGACTGTTTACCCTTACAGCCTGTAAGTGTTGTTGTAAAAATAACCTTAATTCCCAGACATGTTTAGTTTGCACTACAACTTCAAAAAAACTGCATTGTTTGTAAACACGGCACTCGCGAATCGCGATCTCGTTAATAAAATTGTTGATGTTTAATTGTAAATACAATAATTATCATGTTTAACAAAATAAAAAAAGTATCATATATCAGCATAACAGCCTATTATGTTCCCACTGCTGGGACACAGGCCTCCTCCGTGAAAGGGATTGGGCCGTAGTTCACCACGTGGGCCCAGTGCGGGCTGGCAAATTCATTATGTCTTTGAATTTTTTGGTTCTAGGACATGCTGGTTTCCTCACGATATTTTCCTTCACCGTTATGAGAGCAGTACAGTTGAAATAAATAACAGAAAATGCCTGCAGTGCTGTTTCGAGTACACGACCTACGAAAAGTTGGGTTGTTACCGAGTCATTGACTCGAACCCCGACGACCGCTTTACTTTATAAAATGTCGTCACCTCCAACCGAAAGTGACATGTCCTGGAACAAAAAATCCGAAGACATGTGTCATCCACCAACCCGCACTGGGCCCGCGTGGTGGACTATGGCCCAGTCATTCTCACAGAGAGGATGAGTCCCAGCAGTGGTTACGTTTAGGCTGAGCATAACTATGTGAGGCGACCTGCACCCACTGTTCTTTCTATTTTTACCACATTAATCTAAATCGAATGTAAAGGCTGCACCACACGGTCATCAATATCCGGTTTCCGCTCATGGACCTTCAAATGACCTTTAAGAGTACACTTCTGTGTAAAGGCCCTCCCACACACAGGACAAACGAATCTTTTATCGTTATTATGTATCCGTAAATGCTCTCTTAATGTCTTCTTTCTTTGATAAGACTTCTGACAAACAGGACAAGTATGTATTCTTTCACCATCATGCTTTATCATATGCATTTTCAGAGCATTTTTTGTGTAAAACGCAAGATCGCATTTATCACATTTGTGGTTGCGTTCGTTCAAATGGTCCCGTCTAACATGGCTGGACAAATGACCTGGTGTAATGTAACTCTGGGGACATGCCTTACACTTATATCTCTTCAATTCTTCATTGTGAACTTCAGCTAAATGTTTTTGTCGTGCGTAAAATGATGTGAGAGAGATATTACATCGTTTGCACGCGTATCTAATCCCGGATTTGTGTTCTTTCGAAACATGGTTTTCTCTCTTGGTTACTCTGTCGAATGTTGCGTTGCAATACCGACAAGGAAAGTTACCGACTTCATGGGTCCTCATGTGACCCCTAAGCCTTGCCTTTGACGCGAAAGCTTTGCCACAGTTCTCACAGATATAATTAGGGTAATGCACATTCATATGAGTATTTAAACTAACGTAGTTCAAAAAGGTTTTCTTGCAAACTGGGCAGTCTAATTGGTCTTTTTCGAGTTTGAAAGGTAAATTATTCCATTTGCGATTGGAGAATTTTAGTCTGGTACAATTTTCTACATGTAGTCTCAATTCCTCGTACGTTGCAACGTCTGTGGTACAAATCTTGCATCTTAATTTCGTTCCTGATTTGTAAAACCGTTGCGAGTTCGAAAATATCATTTTTTTAAATGCCATATGTAAGTTAGTTTTGTTGTGGTCGACTATATGAACTTTGATATCGTCTAAATTCGTGGATTTTTCCGGACATATGGAACAAGAGAAAGTTCTGTTTTTCCGTATTTTGAACGGGAATAATCCCGTTTTTAACATGGTCTCCGTTTCGCTGAAATCGTGGAACTTTTTCACGGGACACTTTGTTAATTTTTTCACCGTTCTACTCCTAGTTTTTCTTGTGCATTCTTCCGGTTCCGTTTTTATTAAAGGTTTTATTTCTGGAAATAAATGTTTTCTGTTTAAGTATCATTAATAATCTATACTAATATTATCAATCAACTGAGCCTATTGCAGTCCACTGCTGGACATAAGCCTCTCCCAGGCTGCGCCACAACACCCTGTCCTCCGCCTTCCGCATCCAGTCTGTCCCAGCCAACTTTTCAAGGTCGTCGGTCCATCTACATGGGGGCGTGTCACACAACGCTTGCCGATACGCGGTCTCCACTCTAGGACTCGTCTGCTCCACCGGCAGTGGTATATTTACCCTAGGGCCAAAAGGGCCATGGCCCGGGGCGGTAGGCTGCGAGAGGCGGCGTAGGCCGCTCGCGCTCAGCTTTGTAAGCCTTTCTTTTTGAAGAAATTTAAAATAAGCATACTTAACGAAAATTAAAGCTCATTTGATAGATATCAAGACGGGGGACTATCCCGGGGGTATAAGGGCCGAGTCACACAGGAATGGTAGCAGCCGGCAGCGACGCGGCGAGCACTTTCAGTGTGAAATAATTTTAAACTTTATCTACATACTTAAAAGACCAGTACCGCTTGAAAAGCTTTAAAGGCGAGGCCGCTTGCGGCAGCGCGGGCGGCCACGTGCCGAATGTAGAAACTAAACTTGTCAAGAGGAGACTACGCGCGTGGGGTCTGGAGGTCACGCGAGGCCGCCAGCGGCGACACCTGGGGCCGCTGCTGGCCGCTGCCATTCCGGTGTGACTCGGCCCTTACTGACCGGCGGCGTGTCTGTCGGTTGGACTCCATAGCGACTCGGGACAAGTTTCGTTGCTTTTTTTTTCCTTTAATTTATGGAGCGGCAAACCTTTCAGGCCCAGGGCGCTGAATCTTAAAATACGCCTCTGTCCACCGGCCATCGGTCCTTCGACCATCATGGCCAGCCCACTGCCACTTCAGCTTGCTTATCCAGCAAGCGATGTCGGTAACTAATATTATAAATAGGTAAAATATGTATGTATGTGAGTTTGTATGTAGGGGGTAATCTTCGGAACTACTGATCTGATTTCGCTGTTATGGAAACAACGAAAGCCGGTTTATCGTTTTGTTAAAGTTAGGGTCAGTTCACACCGAGACGCGCACTCTTTTATGATTCGATACAATATCGAATTTATTGACTACACAATAAGGTACACGCGCTGCGCAACACCGCGCAACTCAGCGTACTTTGACTCGTGTCAACTCTCGCCCTGAAATTATGCCTTTTAGTGAAGAAAATAAGTTTCCATAATTTCACGTCGCGGTATAAACTGACCCTTATCGAGCCGTAATTACAACGCATAACGGATGGTAGGGTTAATAACCCTCCTGCCAGGGTTGCAGGAAAGTCCGAAAGGGTTACCGGGACCTTGGCAATAGGCAACTGAAGGAACACGAGTGGGTTTTAGTCAGTAAAAGTCTGACACGCCCCTCCGCTCCGCCCAGAGCGGGAGAAGTCATTTAATGATTTCCCACCCTAAAAAAAAACCTTAATAAACCTGCGTTAATTGGACATACCTGGATCGTCTTCATCTTCGTCATCTTCATCAACATCGTGCTGGTAGTCATCATCAAAATCTACATTCAGAGTTATCTCTCTTTTGATGCCATCATTCTCATGTTTTTCTCCCTCTGAAAATAAATTATTTGCAAACATAAAATCGCGCTCTTTTGCCCAGAGGTCCCTAAGAAAGCAGGTAAAGCCGTTGGTCCTGCGCCCGGGGGCCTACCACCACCGCTTACAGCAGTATTATTCTAATCTTACTTCGTGGGGGAAAGAGATGGAGCTATACGTCCTGTAGAGCTTCATCTCTTTCCTACACTGAAGTAATATAGGCCCCCTGAGGCCTTAGTGCGAGTTTCTTTTAACTATCTTTACTTTACGCATCGACCGCGTTTGGCGCTCCAATTGGCCCTTCACTGGCCTTCACTGGTGAAGAGCCAATCAGAGCGCCGAACGCGGTCGATGAGTAAATTGAAGATAGTTAAAAGAAACTCCTAAGGCTTCCGATCTCTGTCCAGACGTGTTCGATTGCCGTCCCATGGATTATAGGAATTAGGAGAAAGGGATATATCCGTTGAGATTGGCCGCTGTGACCGGAATTCGGTCGGGAGGATGTTACTTATATTACAAGGGATTAGTCAAATTGGGTTAACTCCGATGTAGCCTCTGCCTTATCCCGTCCTATTAAAACCGATCGCCGTGCGAATACGCGATCGTCGCGTACTTAAGAGTCTACCTCAGCTTAAATTAATTTTATATCTCGCTCGCGGACTGAGTGACTGCGGGATGGAGTGGGGTGCTGGCGGCTCCAAGGCTCGGAAAAGTTTAGGTAATTGCGTTTTACAGTGAAAATAATGGTTATTAGTTTTTGAATACCAGCAGTTTATAGTTCGGTTTAGAGGTAACTTGGGATTTTTTTTCTATTGAGAAAGTTTTATGTAATCGCATTTTCGTCAACAGGATCTAGCATCAATCCTCAACTTTAAAATAACATATTTATTTCAAAATTAATGCTGTAGTATTTTCGGCATAATGTAGGATCATGCTAAGCAATTTGAGGTAGGGTAGGCACTTAACAGTGTCAACTTACTGTGCAACTTAAACGTAGCTTCAAGCCTATTAAATGACAACTCCACTTGTTCCCTAAACAGCATGCAGTCCTGTAGCCTACTGATGCACAGCTCACATATAAGGCGCTTTGTATCACCCAATTGGAGTAACGATACCTGTAATACAAATAGTTTATTTTCAATAATGTATTTATACGCTTGAAACGACAGAATATTATGTACTTCACAAACTATGTAACATCTCTATGTAACAATATTCTCACAAATAAATGGACTATTACTATAATAACAAGCTTTGTGCTATTTATCTAGTGATTAGAAGTGTTCTTTTAAGCAAATAAATGCCTGTATCAAGACACTCCACTCTTCCGCAACTTAAAACGTAATGTGCATACAAGAATTATTCCAGCATTTATTATTTATAATTTATATATATAATTTCGAGCTTGTGGCTCAGTAATAACCGCACAGAATGATGCTACGCTTGCCGGGGTTGGTCTGTGGATGGGTGACGATCTTTACATATCGAGACTTCTCCGTGCCTCGGAAAGCACGTTAAGCCGCTGATCCCGGCTGTAATTTGTGGATCTTTGACAGTCGTTATGGGTCATCTGAAGCCCGAATTGTTTTGGGCAAAAACTTTACTAAGTTGATTAGAATCATTCTCAGAATCATTATGTTATCTTTTAATAATAGTACAATGCACGTTCTAATAGGAATCGAATAGTAAACGGGCGGCACAGCGGCAAAAGTTTCGTCGATGTATAAAAAAAAAGTTTTTTATTTTACAAACGTCAAAAATTCTGGATACTGGTTTGAAGACTTTTTAGATATTACTTACGTCTATTGTAAAACATTTCACCAGCATCTCAGCATACACTTCCGATTTTCCATTGTGCTTATGCCCAATCAACATACTCTTCACCGCACCTTCGTTTAAACACAAATTGCACATCCCCAGCAAAGGCAACGCCTCCACCATTATCTCTGTATCCATCTTTGATTCCTTAAGACTACTTTTATGATTAAATAATTAGTTTCTCATTGTATTTCAATTTATTATCCACGATTTTGTGATGTTCTAAATCGCATAATTTGACAAACATAAAAACATTTGACATTGTGACGGCGCGGCGTTCCAGTTTGCTTATGTCATTAGGCTATGGGTTTCCTGTCTCTGTCTCTCTCAGAGGCAACATGCTTTGCTTTCTCTTTCAAACTCTTTAGGCTTTTTCGCTTCTCCCGTCACTTTGACAGCGGTTACGTTTAGTTAGTTCTAAAACTCTAATTTATCAATGACAAATACGTCGCCTTAAAAGTTAAAGTATTAGTTTATTTTAAAAATAAACTTGTTGTCAGGCAGTGAGTGTGTCAATATTTTTCCGATTATTTATTTATGTAGGTAGGTGGTAGGTAATTATAAGGGATTATTCTTTATAATGTAATAAGTAATCATGGATCGCCGTGATTATCTTACTTGTAGGCATTTAAAGCGACCTACACTTACTCTTACTGTAGATAAAGGTATGACCATTACTTTACGCGTGCGGACGAACTTCTGTTCATATTCTACTGTTGGAAGTAAACTATCGGATGTCTGTCCGCGCAAAGCAGACAGCCTTTCATATAAAAGACAGTACAGCACCCATAATAACAATCACAATTGGAATCGGTTCGAAACAAAATGTCTAATCCATTGCCATTGCTTCATAAGTTCATGTAACGTTGTTGAGACTAAGGCAGATTTTTTTTTGAACTTATGAAGCAATGGACACATTTGTTTCAAACCGATTTCAATTCTGACCGATCTTGCATTACGCAATTAGGGTGCCTATTTCAATGTCGTAACGTCGTGCGTATGCGTCGAACCCTGGCAGAACTGTTATATGAACTGCCTGTCGATTTTATCGCAATGCGAGTCGCGTGTTGCGTTACAAATCTGTATCAGCCTTTATTTTTCATAGGTTTTTTAGAGACCATAACGCAGGAGGCAAGAGTTCTTCCTCTTTTTGAAGAGAAGATTCACAATTATAAATATACGAAAGGCTATTCTTTACACAATAATGAAATGCTCAAGTGCCGGTGGGGTGAATTCGTGAATATAAGGAAGCCGGTAATACCGTTCAACTTCCCTTGTGTCAAGTAAGTATTTATTTATGGGGAGAGGAGCTCGTGGCTAAGTAATAACAGCCGATCCATCAGGTTAAGCTACGCTTGCCGGGGCTGGTCCGTGGATGGGTGACCATCTTTACATACCGTGACTCCTCCGTGCCTCGTTAGTCCCGCCCGGCTGTCATTCGTGGATCTTTGACAGTCGTTATGGGTCGTCAGAAGCCCGAAAGGCGGACAACCAGTCTGGGTATCGTATTATACCCATTTACCTACTGGGTTGTGGAGTGGAGGTCAGATAGGCACTCGCTCCATGTAAAATATAGGTATTCAGCTGCATCCGGTTAGACAGGAAGCCGACCCCAACATAGTTGGGAAAAGGCTAGGCAGATTGTTGCTAAAGTTATGTGCGTTCAAAGGTTCACACAGCTGCGTTTTTATCGTCCGATATTTCTAACAACTGCGTGTAAACTACTCTCTGGCTCTCCGCCCGTACTACACTGTACTAGAGTTATTAATGCAGTTGGTGGGCGAAGAACGGCAAGAAGCTATAATATGCAGCCTATCACATCCCTAAATGACCAAGCATGAAAGACCGTGTACGAGACGAAGCCACATAGAGTGCTTTTATAGGCTAGACTATTAAATAAAACTTATTTGTTCCAGGGACATGCACTTCTTCCAGAACGTAGTGATGCTCGAGCCAAAAGAAACCGTAAATAATCGAGTAAATCATCGGTTTCATTTGCGGAGCGGTCCCGGTATTGACAGGTTTGGACAGTTACCCATCCCTGATGGTTTGCAAATACTTCGCAAGACTGTCTACTATGAACCCAGAGACAAAACGACCAACAAGAATGTAGTAGGCAGACTAGGCAAACCAGGAAAATAGGAGTAAAATACTTAGTTTGAAAATGGTGCCGGCTGCGACATAGTAGCAGTTGGTTGGAGAAGTCGTTTAGTTTCGAATTTTAAAACTTATTTTCTTAGATGTCATTGCTCTCACATTATGCACAAGGGTATTTACACATTATTAACATAATTTGCACAACTCTTCGGCAAAAAGCGAAACCTGTCGAAAGCATGCATCGTTGCGTCGTTTGCAAAAATACTCTCTCACATTTTGAGTTTGAGAACTTTGCGCACGAGTGACCGGTAGTTTAGAGATGTACATTATATTTTAAACAAAAAGATTTCATGTGGAAGTAACACACTTTATTTCTTTAGATTTATGAAATAAAGGACTAAGGTGATTGCTTCGATAAAATGTAAGACAGCTTAGGTTTTGCGTTTTTATATAGGTTTGATTGAGTTATTATTAGTAGTAGGTACTTACCGACTTAAAAAGTACTGTCAAGTTTAATTTATTAACATCGAAGCAATCATCAAAAGTAGGTAACCTTTGTAAGTGACGCGATATCGTCACGTTAATGTCGTCATCTGAGAATTCTGAGTTGATAGACTAGAAAAACGCGCCTACAACATTTTTACGTTCGCTTTTTGACGCTACAAAACGCGCCGCGTCGCGACGCGACTCGTTTCTCAGTTTTTTAGCTGCAAATGGCGACATATATTTTAGTGCTTAAGTATATGTTTTTTAATTATTTTATATTGTTTGCTTGTATTTTTGTTACGTAGGCAGCTAAGCTTAGGCACTAAAATAAGAAAAATATCTATAAATAAGTTTTTTTTTAATTTTAAGTTCATAAGTAAGCAATTGTTTTTTTTTTGTAAGGTTTGGCAAATTTTATATTATTAAATATGTACCTTACTTGGAAATAAATGCGACAGAATGTAAGTGTTTTTTATTTAAAAACTACTGTATTTTTATCCGACTTCAAAAAGGAGGAGGTACTTAATTCGTATGTAGTTATTTTGTGTTACTTATGCGATTACTCCGCCAATGAATTGATTTAGATCATTATTTTTTTGTAGGTTATTCTTCAGAGGAGGTCCCATATATTTTTTTTTTAACTTTGCTTGCCTTTTTTTATTTTTTCCCACTTGCCATAAATGGATGATGTTTTAAGTTCCTGTCACTGTTGTTTACTTACTTATTTTACTGGTAGTGTTATTCGAATTTGTGTGGGGTAGAAACCACAACTAAAAAGTGCAAAAAAAAAACACTACAAAGTAGAGCATATTCAAGTATGTTCCTACCTACCCTGTGCTACACCACTCGGCCTCATTGTGCGCTTTTATTTCTAACGTGAACATATTATCGTGGACGATCATGTAACACAGGGGACTAAAAGGTATAGAAATATATACAGTAAGTATATTAACTAACAAAGGGCGTTCCCGTTAACCCGCAATAGTATAGCGTCCATACATGCAAAAAAAAAAAGTTTTAAATGTAGTGAAATATTCACAAAATATTTTACTATATAAAAAATAAAATTGCGTTTGCACTGGCGAAACATTCAAGACAAAACATGTTGAAATATCTAGTTCATTGACAGAAAATAGAGATTTCAACATGTTTCGTGAATGTACCCACAGTATGTCACCTAACCGTGCGTTTGCCCAGTGCAAAAGTGCGTTATCGGGGACGGAAAATGAATACTCTTTTCAAATTCCGTCCCTGATAACGATAGAACATGCACGTATTTCCATACATTTTATGGACGTGGACGTTATCAGATTAAAATCTCTTTTCTTACTCTTATCTTCTGTATTGAACCAGCAGACTACAGATTAATTAGTCTGTGAGACTACCACAGACTACTCTCTCCCAAAGAGTAGAAGTCTCCTAAAAAAACAAAATGTCATTTTAGAAAATAAACAATGAAAGTTTTTTTACACTCCATGATTACTGTTTGCTGTTAATTTTATTTTATTTTACATAATATTTACGTTCTATCTTTCAAAATTTTAAAATACCATAGGTAGCTTATAATGGAAGGCAGAGGCGGACATGAAACTTATCCTGAATGTAAAGAGATCCCGAGATCATTTCCCCAGGATATCGCAGAGGGTATGAGTGCACAGCACTATCTGTATTAGTAATATTCTCCCGACCGAATTTCTGTCACGGCGGCCAGTATCCACAGAGACTAGCCAAGTACCTACGCAGGAGATATTATAGTGCACAAGTGTGTGCGCAGACACAGGTGCACTCTCTATTTGTTTACTGTTATAAACCGATTGAGAAATGAATTGAAAATGAAAAAAAAAATCCACCCTACGGTGGATACTCGCTGCCAGGGTTGCGGGTTAGTCCGAAAGGGATACTGGGACCTTGGCAACAGGCTACTGAAGGAACACGGGTGGGTTTTAGTCAGTAAAAGTCTGGCACGCCCTTCCGTTCCGCCCAGAGCGGGAGAAGTCATTGGATGATTTACCACCATCAAAAAAAAAAAAAAAAAAAAGGTGGGTACTCGGAAACGGTATGTCCGAGAATCCACTCTAAGCCTATAAATTCCGTTTATCTAACTTGGGCTGCTGGGGCGGATTCTTGGTCTCCCATACATTCCGCATGGAAGAATATTTATTTTCCATCTATAATTTTTTCTTGGGATAATTTCATCCAAAGTTCTGCGGAACCCTTAATTCTGCGTGGTGCGACTCGCACTTGGCCGGTTTTTTATTTGTGTTTTGCTTTTACAATTTAAAAAAAAATCTAATATTCGAAACTAACAGATTATCCGAAATAATTTTATATCCGTCCCTATCCGAATTCTTTCTTATTATTTCTTTTTTCTATAGCCGTGTCCAGATCCTAAATTTCATATCCATAACATAACATAGGGATGTTATGGATATGAAATTCCGGAAGAACTGTTTTTAATTTTTAGAACAAGCCCTTGGACTGCCCACAAGGGAAAATGAAGAAGAAAGTATATTGCCTCTATTTGAGCGGAAAATTAGCGACTACAAACGAATAAGACTTTGCTCGTTGCAAACGAATGAGATGCTCAAATGTCGATGGAATTCGCACGTTAAAAATATTGAAGGGATGAAGCGTTACCCGTTCAAATTCCCAAACCTTGGGTATGTGTGAGATTATTCCGTTTTTTGACGTGACAACGCTAATAAATCGATGCACGGCTGCACGCACGAAAAAGGGTGACTCATTGTCCCGTTACGAGCAGTGTCCCGTTACGCTCATTGTAACGTTACGATCGGAACGAGAGCGCTACACGAGCGAGCGAAAGGCACTTGTTTGTTATGACGTTGTCACGTTAAACTGTCGTCCTCCCTAAACCGACTTTACAGACAACCAATTTTTTCGTATTCATGTAGGTAGGTATCAATATCTATACCTACAGGCTAAAAATCACAAGAACGCCAAATCCGTTCAGTCTGGTTTAGGATAACTCTTTTAACGTTTTATCCGGGTAGAATGTTCCCGTGGGATAACTCCTGGGGGCCTACCTCCACCGCTTGCAGCAGTATTATTTTAATCTTACTGTTACTTCAGTGGGGGAAAGAGATGGAGCTATACGTCATGTAGAGCTTCATCTCTTTCCTACACTGAAGTAATGTTAAAATAATAGTGCTGTAAGCGGTGGGGGTAGGCCCTCTGACCTCCACGAGGACAAAAGCCTAAGCTAAAAGTTGCGTTCCTCGATCCGTGTTGTGTGGCTTGTTGAAGTAGGTAGGAACCTAACTGTGCGTTTGCACTGGCGAAACATGCACAACAAAACATGTTGAAATCTCTAGTTCCTGTCAAAAATTGTATGGAACATTGACAGGAAATTAAGATTTCATCATGTTTTGTTGTAAATGTTTCGCCAGTCCAAACGCACAGTTAGGTCTGTTCAAAAAATATCTGGTGCAAGTGTAAACAAGCCTCAGGCTAAATTCTTACGCAATCACTCCCTAAAAAGGGAATTAGTACCTAAAATATTATATTAATTTTAGTGTCTTTAAATACGTACCAGAGACAGGTCGCTTCGGTAATCGTAGTTTTTCCGAATTTGCACGAACGGCGTGCCACAGAGCCAAAGCTTCTATTCTAAGGTTTATACTGCCGCGCTTTTGTAGTGCACCTTTCATTGCGCCTTTGTATAAAGTTTTAGACGACGATTCCCGAAGCGCATGCTTTTAGGGAAATCTACCTAACTTTAAGTAGTTAGGATAAAAAAAATACTTAAAAAACACATTTTTTTTACAGTGATTTACACTTCCATAACTGTGAAATAAAGTTCATGCCGTCGCTGACACCCAAAAATCGCCTAACTCTCCGAATGCAGATGGGTCTAGGTCCAGGAGTCGATACATATGGACAGATGCCCATCCCCAATGATATGCACGTATCCAAATCCAAAGTAACTAAAATAACACCCATTAATAAGGCTAAAAAACATTAGCTTTGTAACGTCCACGCTCAAGCGACCCGCGTCTTGCGATAGCGCCTGCGGAGAAAAGAAATGAAACAGGTGACGCGCGCGTTTGGTGCTTGACACAAGTTGCGTTGCAACCAACTTTATTCTATGGTCACAACGCAAGTCGCATCACTCAAGGTCGTGAACGAGGCCTAAATAAAGTTACATGCCCTGTGGACAGAACGCACGAGTGTTTTGTTACCTATTGCTACAACTACGCGCGTCCGATTCGCCTATTCTGTTACAAGTCTGTTCGCGTCATAAATATCTAATTATTTTAACCCTGGGTTTCTCGATGTATGATAAACTTTTAGTTACAACTGTTTATTTTGTACTAGCTTATAAATTTTATAATGTTTTCTATAAAGGTACAGAATGATAGTTTTAAGATTGAACTTTTTTCATAAAACACGTTGGGCCGACGTAGGTAATGTACGCGCGTGTAAACTTTTATCAGAACATTAAACTACCGTCATTTTCGTAAACGTATCGTTTTAGGTAACCGTGCGTTTGCACTGGCGAAACATTCAAGACAAAACATGTTGAAATCTCTAGTTCCTGTCAAAACTTGTATGGAACATTGACAGAAAATAGAGATTACAATATGTTTTGTCGTAAATGTTTCGCCAGTACAAACACACAGACATTCTGTGGCTAATATTGGCGCATGTATGGCCAACGTGTAGAGGGAGCTTGCATCGGTTTCGGATTTTCGCTTTGACTGTTCTATCTGAAAATCATCCTGTAAATAGGGGTACCTACTATTTTTTAATACACATATTTATTTTACTAGTAGTTTTTAAAAGGCACTTATTGTTTATTAATCCTATTGTTGCTTTAATTTATTTTATCTTTTAGAACGGTTTAGTTTTATATTATGCTATAAATATAGACAAGAGTAAATAGGTACTATTTTCGTCCAAAATTCATGAAATTCATTATGAACAGCGCGAGAATGTCGAAAAAAATGAACGTTTGTTGGCGCCCAACTGGGCCAAATTTTGAGAAATAGGGACTATTTGTAACTGAATGTTTGTGAAAAGAGAAAATAATTTAAATGGTTTTGGTCAAATAAAAACACAATTTAAGACAACATATTATGGTTTTTATTTGAATACTGTAACTTGTATATCTAACAAGACGTCGCCTCCCCAAACACATGTCCATGCTGCCGCTTCAAATGCCGTCTCCAAGAGTCCTTAGACTTGAACTTAGCATCGCAATAACTACAACAGAATGACCTCACATCCTCATGGGTTCTTTCATGCCTTTTCTGATCACATGTAGTAAAAAACCGCATTCCGCACTTGGTGCAAGGATAATTTCGCTCCTTAATATGAACGGAACGCACATGAGTTTTCAAATTAAACGGCGATAAAAAGGTTTTCCCGCATTCAACGCATTTAGATTCAGCTGGTCTTTTGACTCCGTGTTCTAGAATTTTGTGTTCATCTAGCATGTAAGTATATTTGAAGGTTTTGTTGCAAATATTGCAATATCGCTTTGTATTCCTTATCCCATGCACTTGTCTCAAATGTTTACTTTTTGCGGAGACTGTCAAGAAAATGGCGGGACAACGCGAACATTTTTTTTCTTTATGCTGAGATTGGACGTGGGTCCGCAAGCCTATTCGATTTATAAAAGATATTCCACACGATTCACAAACATTGTTCGTGTAATGCGAGTTCATGTGAACCGATAATCGCAAAAAACTGTTGAATTTTAATTCGCACAACACGCATTGGTAGCCATCTTGTAATTTGTATGGCACTAGATAATGCTCTGTTCCATGGAATGAAATTTCGTGTTCCTTTTTCAAATGGTCCGTGAGATTTTGTAGGTCTGAGCAGTTTTCGGAGCATAGATTACATTTTAGATTAGTGATTTCTGCGTTTTTGTATGAGAGGCCCCTTAATCGTTTTATATGTAACATGGCTGGGTTCTTATGAGTAAAATAGTGTTCCCTTAACAGAGTGAATTCCGGAAATTTCGATGGACAATAATGACAACCGAATTTATTTCGGAGAGAACGAAAGAGGCATAGATCTGAATTTTGAACGAGTTTTAGTGTGTTATCGCTTTTAAATTTTAAACTTAATTCTGTCTGAGAGATTTCTCGTCGTTTGGATTGGGTTTTGCTCACTTTCCCCTTGTTTTGTTTCGCTGGAAAATAATTATCAGATTGTTAATAGTTAATTAACGTGGCAGCATTAATAAATATTTTGTGATGTGGCAACACTTATGTGAACCGTCGGTTCTTCCCAGTGTTGTCCTAAGTTGTTGTTATTTTTTAAACTATAGTTATGTATTATAGAGCTGAAGACCTGTGTCTATAGTCCGTTTCTATTGTATCTGATAAAAGTGTAATCAAACTCTGTTCAGGTTAAATTCTTATACAACGCTCAGTACAACGAATTAGTAACACGTTCATCTGTATTTAGAAAGATTCAACTTTAAATCTCAAACTTTTTCTAACAATTATTGTTTGAATAATATTATTAAATTGTTAATGAGAAATCACCGACGAAAATTGAGGTTCAAAGCACTCAATTTGTAAGTGGCACTACAAGTTCGCATCAACACTGTTGTTGATTCAACAGTTATTTTCAAATCCATTTGTTTACATTTTCATCGGATGCTTTTGGAACAGACCATAATATCTAAACTGGTTCAGTAGTTTAGCAGTTAAAATGTAACTACTAAACAGACAGACAATTAATAATGATTATGGGTAAGCAAAGAGTTTTATACTATACCAGCTTTAGTTTTCATAATCCTCTTTGCAGTTGTCCTTTTAGTAACATTCTTTGAGTTTTTAGCTATTTTATATTCTTCTTCAGAATCCAAACCCTCTATAACCATATCATCACTGTCATCTCCATTTGTGTCAAAAGTATTGAACTTTTCTTCCCTGTTAATTAGTATTTCATCAATAACGTTTTCAACTTCATCTTTTTTATTGCTACGAAGTGTATTTGAGTTTTTAGGTTTTTTTTTTTCTATGACACCAATTGTACTTGAGTTTATCACTTTATGTTTTGATTTGGCGCCAAGTGTGCTTGATTTTTTGTCAGTACTCTCATCTCGTTCAATTTCTATTTCATAAGATTCGGTTTTTTTAAACTTCGAAATAGTTTTATGTTTATTTTGAGTTTCGCCATTTGATTCTAATGTTAAAACAAAGACTTGTCCTGAAAATATAATTTAGAACATTGCACTCCTGTATTGGCATACATTTAGGTGACGCTTAGGCCCCTCGCCCACGGCGATTTTTTGTAGCGATGCTGTCGCGCGTTTTGTAAACGCGCTTCTTTCATTGCGTTATTTACATTCGTTTGTTCAACAAAATTTATGTAAATAACGCAATGAAAGAAGCGCGCTTCAAAAACGCGCGACAGCATCGCTACAAAAAGTCGCCGTGGGCGAGGGGTCTTAGGGTCAGTTCACACCGATTCGCGACGCGATGCGCACTTTTTTATGATCCGATAGAATATCGAATTTATTTTCTACACAATAAGGTACACGCGCTGCGCAGCACCGCGCATCTCAGCGTACTTTGACACGACGTGTCAACCCTCGCACTGAAATTATACCTTTTCGTGAAGAAAATAAATTCGATAATTGTTAAAAGGTGCGCGCTGCGTTTCGCTTCACGACGCGGTCTGAATTGACCAGTAATGTTAGTAAGAAAAACATTACCCTCCTTCTGGGGCAGTCGGGTAAAAATGGGCAATAATCTGATTTAAAATCGTACACCCTCCACTGCATGGTCTTTATATAAAATATATCAATCTGCATAGCCTTTTCTCAACTATTTCCGAGTCGGTTTTCTAGTCCGGATGCAGCTTAATACCAGTATTTAACATGGAGCTACTGCCTATCTGACCTCCACAGCCCAGTTACTGGGTAAGACAATAAATACCCCTTGGTAAGACTGGTTGTCAAACTATTGGGCTTCTGACTACCCCTAACGGCTTAACGTGCTTTCCGAGTAAGGTATATGTAATGGAAGGTCACCCATCCACAAACCGACCGCGGCAACTGTAGCTTTACCTTCAATCGATGCGTGTGAGGCTGTGTGGCTGTTGTCATTTAGCCAGATGCCCCTAGATGTCTATAAATAATAGCTTATTTATTACCTTTTTGGGAGCCATCTTTAGTGAAATTTTCCCATAAAAAATGTTTATCACTGACATTATCGTCAAAGTCATCAAAATAATCAGTCTCTTCATCTTCACTCTTTGAATCTGTAATTATTAAAATATTATTTTGTTCGCGAAAATGTTATGAGGAAAGTTGAATGTGGATAAGAGTTTGGGAAGACCAAAGCAACGACAGATGTAATGTGTGAAAGATGATAATATACTATGGCTAGAAAGAGAGTGTGAATACTGAAATGATTACTGATAGAAATGTAAAGAAGATATTATGCTGTAAGTACTATTCACAAATAAATTGCGATCAAAGCACAAGGATGATGATAAACTTCCAACTGTCACTAACGAGACAATAGAATTTTAATTGTTATTGGCCTTCTAAAGGCCAATCAACAGTGGAGCGGATATGTTATTCAAGTGTTTAAAAACAAATGTTACCATAAATAAAAACTTAGAAGAAATGTAAATGTTGGTATGAATTAATAATTTGATCAACGTATCTAATGCACAGTCGGTAATCATAGTCTAGCAGTGTAGGTAGGTATCTACCGATTATAGTCGGGTCTGATTTTCCTAGAAGCAAACCTGTCCTGTTTAGTTGTGTTGAGTTACCTACTCACCTATTTCTGTGCCATTAGTATCCCAGCAAATGTTGTTTTTTATCAATTCTTTAATATCCAAGACCTTTTTCTTGAAGGCTGCTGCATCCCGAAGCTTTGAGACACATTCCTCACAAATAAGACATCTTTCAGAATCATCGTTTATTATCTGAATGCAAAAAACAATATATTTTGTTTTAGTTATTCGCAATTCGCAACAATACAGTTGGAACTGTATATCAAAACAAAATAGAAGGGTTTATTTCGAGCAAATATTACCTACCGAATTTATCAAGAAATCAATTCCACAGAACATACTTACTCTAGGGAGATCAACTCACATTAATATTAAAAATATTTAACAACATATCAAAGTAGTTTTCTGTTTTACTCCCAATATAATAAGTGTTAGCCATGTCTTTGTAACACTCTTCTGATAAACAACATCTGCAAAAATGTTTCTCTTTCATGATTTCAGTTAAAGTTCTCATAAATTACTATTTATAAAAAGGAACAGCGAGGTTGCTGTTGCCAACATAGACTACTATTATTATGGTTGCCAATATATTTTGACGTTTTTGAGTTTTGTAATTTTTTTTTTTTTTTGTTTTCTTTGCAGATTCCTTCGTTCAGAAATTGTGAAAAGCTAGTGCTGTTTACCGATGTAGTATATTTTTTTTTTCGAGGAATATTTTCAACAAACCTAATTGCCTAACTTGGCAACACACACAGTATTTGTCAAATCAAATCAAAGTGTCGAATTGTCGATTTTTGTTGTACAGTGAATATAAAAAAGGCTTAATTTGTTGATTTCTAAATTAAAACAATAATAAATATTACGATTTATGACCTTTTGAATGTTAACTGTGGTCTAAACAGTGTGAATTAAAACCCCCGGTACAGAAAATAGTAAAAAATGGCTACGAAAAGGGGTAAAGGTCCAGTATTCGATTCGGGATTGTGTCGATGTTGTGGAAATATGAAAAAGTGTCGTGTTTTGAACATTGAATATGAGAGTTTGGGACAAAAAGAGATTTATTCGGATATGATAATGGATTGCTTCAGTTTACTGGTAAGATAATAAACCTACACATCCTTATAAATTGTATCCTGATCCTCTCAACTACGGTTGGTTTTCGGGTCATGTATTTGCTTCAAATTAGCCTCAGTATCGTTTTAAAGCTACTATCGAATAAGTAACTTCTGTCTGCCATCAGAACCTGGAGCGAGCTACCCAGCTACCAAAGTCACTCATTTAATTTGACAAAATTAAAACCTTTTTTTAGCCAACTGCGGCGAATCCAATAAAGGAGGGTTATGTGTTTTGTTTAACTCTTTCTATTTTATCTCCTCAGCTATCTCACCTAGATGGCGTACCATCAGAGCGGTTGATTTGTGCAACGTGTGTCACCCGGATACGTGATGCACTAAGCTTCAGGAGGCAAGTGCTACGGTGTGAGGAGGCGTTCTTACAAATGAAGATCTATGACGCTAGGAGCGACGGTTAGTTGTAGTTGAAAAATTGCCATGATCTATCTGCTGTTCAGTTGTTTTTGTGAATATTATGCAAAAGTAAGTTTGTTTGTTTGTTTGTTACGCTTTCACACAAAAATGGCTGAACGGATTTGGATGAAATTTGGCACATGGGTAGACCATGACCTGGAGAAGGACATAGGATACCTTTTATCTCGATATTCCCATGGGATCGAGACTTATGCGGGTGAAGCGCGGTGCCACTAGTTTATATTATTGGTTGTATTTAAAAAGATCTTACTTATGTTGGTATTAATGTAATTTCTGGGCTTATGCAGTCTTATTATACAGTTAGAAAATTAAATTTAGAATCTTTACAGACCCAAAAATGGAAAGCCAGTGGCATTCCAAGGTTAACGTTGACATCATTGTGAAGGACGAACCAGGAACACTACAACCGGAGAGTGACGATGAACATTGCGCAGACGCATTGGCTGATGCACCAGGTAAGAAATAAAAATCAATACAGGTTTTGACGATAAGTAAAATTCTATTTGACCGAATAAACAAAACACTTCTGTTTTACAATTTACAATCATAATTGAACACAAATAGGAAGAAGTAAGAAATAAAATAATATGAAGACAATTAATTGATTTTAGTGTTATATGAATAATATAGGGGTATGAGGAACAGGGTGTAAAGTTCATCCTCCATTGAAAAGGCAGGATCCTCCAACTATCTACTTTAAACTGAAAAATTTTTTTAAACAAAAATGTATGTTCTTAATAATTTCTAAACCCATTTCAGATGACGACCTAAAACCTGACAAAATGGAAGAAGATCCTGACGACTTACCTCTGAAGCACCACGTCACACAAAAGAAGATTGAAACTAGAAGATTAATAGAGTCAGCAGAGAGAGAGCTGGTCAAACAGGAACAGAAAATACCTAAACCAATGGTGGCGCCCCCACCAATGCCTAAACCAAGTAAGTACAAACAGACAGAAAGAGATAGTGTATACGTTTATAGCGAGAGTGAATATAGTACAACTACAGCTTCGGGAATCATCTAGAGATGGGTAGCACAGCTTTTTAAAATGAGGATCGTGTGAGGCACTCTTTTTACAAAATGTGCTACCACGAATAAGGCGAGGCTGCGGTGGCTTGTGAGCACGAAGGTCGTGTGAGTGAGTCATTGAGTCGCGTGACTCGCCGACTCACCGAGTCGCCGCGCGAGTCGCGAGTGTGCTGTGTGGTGTGTAGTGAGTAGTGAAGACAACACGACACGACACGGCACAGATATGCAATAGAGTAGGCACACGTGCGGTATGCATTACCAGTCGACAGTGATGCGGCGGAATTTTCGACGCCATATTTTAATTTGTGAGTAAAGCGGTGAGACGCGGAAGGTAGACAAAGGCCAAGATTACTCAGTCTGCCAATTTTGTCAATGGCGCCCTCACCCGTTACATTGGGTTGCCCCAACGCTAATTTCACCAATCGGATAAAAAAATGAAAATTAATTTGTATTTTTCTTTGTCCGCAGAACTCCCAATGTCAAAAGTCCAGCAACTGATGCGGGAAAGAGATTCAACATACATGACCGAGACAAACATACTAACTATAGTTGAATACTCCTTCGTTTGCCCTTTTAAGTGCAGACACAACCACCTCCTATGCTACTACTGCGGCGAACTGTACTCCGACCCTGCGTTATTAAGGCACCACACGACTGAGATGCATCACCCGAAGAAGTTCAAAGTAACGGAACACAAAAAAATGGTCAAAATCGATTTGACAAGAATCGATTGTCGATTATGTGGTGTGAAAATCAATGATTTAGACGAGTTTAAAAGACATATAACTAGTGAACATAAGAAGAAATATTATTTTAATTATAAAGATTCAGTTTTGCCATTCCGGTTAACGAGAGATGAGCTGAAATGTGCTATTTGTGATGTGCTGTTCCCTTATTTCCATGCTCTGAATAAGCATATGAATGAGCATTTCAGTAATTATGTTTGTGAGACTTGTGGATTGGGTGAGTTGTTTATTATTTATGTGTAACATCTTTCCTCTCGCTTTTCTGCAAAGGGACGGAAGTGTGAAACAGGAAGCCGGAGAAACGCGCGCTATTTGATTTGACCAATGAGCGCGCGGTGTTAGAGTTGGCCGTCAGATGGTACCAACCTATTTTCCGAGAGGTTGTAAACAGGATGATGATGATGGTGATGTTTGTTACGCTTTCACGCTGAACCGGCTGAACGAATTTGGATGAAATTTGGCACATAGGTAGACCATGACCTGGAGGAGGACATAGGATATCTTTTATCCCGATATTCCCAAAGGATTGAGACTTAATGCGGGTGAAGCCGTGGGGCGCAGCTAGTTTAAATATAAACATACATTATGAGAATATACTACTACTATATGTATAAGGTGTATCTTTCCATACTCGAAATCTCTTAAGGGGTCATTGTACTCATCATTATGAACAACTTTCATTATGGGTTACAAAGCTTGCCCACTCCCCTATTCTATTTGATCCATACTTCCAGGGCACCCAGTATAAGTATATTTTTCTTTCCAGGTTTCGTCGACAAAGGCCGCTTCATGATGCATCAACAACGCCATGAGGAAGGGGACTTCCCGTGTCCGGACTGCGGGAAAGTGTTCAAGGCGCAGTACAACAGGGACCTGCATATAGACCGCGTGCATCGGAAGAAGGGGCGTGTGTACTGCCCCAAGTGTGACGTCAAACTGATGTCCTACCCGCAGAAGTTGAAACATTTGGTTGAGGTGAGATTTGTAAACTGTACCCGTTTTAGGGTTACGTAAAGCCAAAAACAAGGGTTACGTAAAGCCAATCTGCCTAGCCTTTTCCCAACTATGTTGGGGTCGGCTTCCAGTCTAACCGGATGCAGCTGCATCCGGTTAGACTGGAAGCCGACCAGAAGAAGCCGACCGAATACCAGTATTTTACATGAAGCGACTGCCTATCTGACCTCCACAACTCAGCAACTGCGTAATACGATACCCCTTGGTTAGACTCGTGCTTCTGACGACTCGTAACGAAAATCAAACATCCACAAATGACAGCCGGGAGCAACGGCTTAACGTGCTTTCCGAGGCACGGAGGAGTGTCGATATGTGAAAATGGTCACCCATCCACGGACCAACCCCGGCAAGCGTAGCTTAATCTGATGGATCGACCCGGGCGGCTGTTATTACTTAGCCACGAGCTCCTCACCTTGAACACTTTGAAGACTTCTCATAATTTATTTATGTTATTTTTTACCAGGTGCATGGTGAAGAGCCTCTAAGTTTCCCCTGTACGATGTGCGAGCGAATATTTGACACAAGAAGAACGCTCACCATTCATAGACGGAAAGACCATCTGAAGGACTTCAGGTAAAAAACAAGCATCAAAATTAACTCATTCGTTTTTGAGAAAATCGCGGACATACACACACATACATACGGGTCGAATACCGAACTTCCTTATTTGTAGATAAATATGGATCACTGTCTGAAGTAAATAAATAATAACTATTAAAAAAAAAAACATGTGGGGCAGTCTTTGGGGACTGCCGGCAACAATGCGTAACCTCAACGTAATTCAAACGGTAGACGGTAGATGGCGCTAAAAAAACAAATCACTTCAAGCGTGACGATGACGCGAGTTCCATGATTTTTGTTCACCCAAAAAATCCTCAACGCGCCGTAAGAAATTTGCACTTCAAAATTAACCATTTCTTGTCTCTAACCACAGGTACGAATGCCAGTGCTGCGGCCAAAAGTTCTTCACACGGTTCGCCCTAAACAACCACATGCCTACTCACACCGGCGAACGTAACTTTAAATGTAAAGTTTGTGAGAAATGCTATCCCAGACTAAAAACCTTGAAAGACCACATGAGAATACATACGAATGATCGCAGGTACCGGTGTCATGTGTGTGGACAGGCCTTTATACAGAACTGTAGTCTGAAAGGGCATATGAAGAGCCAGCATCCTGAGTATGAGATGAGGATGTAGATGCCTGTCTGTATAAAGTGTATAGAATGAGCATAATCAGCCTATAATGTTCCCACTGCTGGGACACAGGCCTCCTCTCTGTGAGAGGGAGTGGGCGTCCACCATGCGGGCCCAGTGCGGGTTGGTAGATGTAAAAGTGATGGCACACCCACATTTTTGTCAGTTATTTTGAAGTTCCATGTCAGGCTGCCATCAGACGGACTGCATCGCAGCAACCGCGCGCACTCGATATATTCAACTGCATGCAGCTGTACGTTCGACTTCGCTCAGTCATGATATGAACTTCACGCGGTCAGCTGCAGCCGTGTGAAGTTAACTGCATACATTCGTGACTTTACGCGCATCTCAGCGTACTTTGACACGTGTCAACCCTCACACTGAAAAAAAGTGCGCAAAGCGTCGCGTCGCTTCACGTCGCGGTCTGTACTGACCCTTAGACTGATTTGATGGATCTTTAAAAAAAAAACTTGACTCATTTTATGTTATCATATCTTAGAAAGGTATTAATGGACATTTGTACAATTTAATGAAATAATTATGCAATTTTAAAATAGAACATAACATCACGGCTGTTTCCTCGAAAGGCTAGGCAGAGGTGTACCTAGTATAGTACACCCACATTCCGCCAGTTATGTTATGTAAAATATTTCTGTATTATATTATTTATTCAGGGTGTTAGGGTAAACACCGTTATCCTTGCAACCAGTGGCTTGGTTTCATTTATAGAACGTAAAATCAATGGAAAATTACAACTTTTTTTTTCTTTTTTTTAATTCTACACTTTACCACAAGAGACGCAAGTTCGTTGTCCTATGCGCTAGGGCAACGAACTTGCGTCTCAACACGGGCGGGGGGTGCGGGATGTGACCTGACCGGCCGCGAGCGCGACCCCTCCCTCAGTCAGTCAGCTGTTTTGCTAGAGAGCACGGTGTCGGATAGAAACTTTTTAAAATCTTTTAATGAAAATGACGTTTTTTTTTTGTTGTTTTCGGTCATTTATTTAAATATTTAAGTCAACTACCCATGGTTTGAATGACAAGACTGTTTACCCTTACAGCCTGTATTGTTATAAATTACAATTTATACCCATATTTTGTAAGTAATTACTACTATGTTAATTTTAAAGTATTATATTAATTAATTATCAATCAATTGGTTTATTGTAAATAAGAATATAAAAAAATGATTTTTAAATTTTCAAAAAATGTACATATTATAAAAATATATGCTATATTCAAGTATTATATTAATTAAATATTTATTTATTAGTTATTTAAGAATACGTTACAATACGCAATAGAAAATTGTAAATATTGTAAATGCAAATATAATAAATTGATTTTTCAATTTTCAAACAATGAATTTTATTTATTCCGTTGAATTTGACTTTGTTCCCGTTTAGGAAAAGCAACCATAACCATTTGGACTTCTGACTGCCCGTAACGACTGTCAAAGTTCTACGAATGATTATGTACCTATGACCAAGTGTAAGTGATAAGTGTCAAGTACAAAAACACAGGAAGTTTTTCATAAAATGTATTTATTGCTTTATCATAAAGTAACTACTAGAGTATAACGGGTGTAAAAAGACGCTTAACGAAGCCGAAAGACACTTGTTATTCCCGTCATTGTGATATTTTTTTTGTTTTGGACTGTACCTGGGAACCTTCTGGTTACGGACATATTGAAGGTCAGAGTTCCAACAATAGAGATATAATATTACATACAGTGCGCGTATTGCACAAATCGCTTAGTGCGCATCGTAGACAAATGAGCTATAGATTAGTGATGGGTAGGACATACAAGAGGCACTTCAAATGTCACACCTCAAAATAAAATTTTGTACCACTTCACTGTGACATACAAATGAATGAATCTCGAAATGACAAGATACGTAGTATCTCTAAGTAGTCTGTGCTGACAAGTGAGTGAGTGTGGTGAGGAACGTCGTGTTGTTCAAACCCGTGTCTACTGTTCATAGTTTGTTGCGCGCACTCTATACTATAATTATATCTCTATGGTTCCAACTTTTACAGACATTTTTTTAAAGAAAGCAAGTTTTAAATGTTATATTTTAATTTTAAATACAACAAACAAACCCTTAACCGTTGCATGCACCCACAAACACAATATTTTGCGTGCGTTACCTTGCGCAGTACCATAAACCGCGATTTTTCACATGAAAAATATTTTTACCCAGCAATTATTTTTGTGCAATATGTTACTTAATTTGATGTACAGAATGCGTAGTTGACGGCTATGTGATGGGTCTTTTTACACCCTGTATTTGTTGTATAAATAAATAAATAAAACCGATCCTTTTGTGAACATTTAAGATAACATTATGCTGTGGCAAGTATTGCTATGATATTTTATGGAAGACTTAGAACAAAATTGAGAAAGAGAGAAATCTGATTGTAATTATTGCAAGATGGCCACATTTCGATACAAAAAAAGACAAATGGACAATAATCCAATGAAATTGAGAACTCGAAGATGTTGGGAATTCATGTCAGTCATGATTTTGTCCTCTCATAAAACATTATACTAATATTTTTGTTTGATTTACAAATTAATAAGTACTTCCTATAGTGTATTCAATTAAATAATACATACTTAGAATAACTGTCATAATTTACCATCCAACTTATTTACAAAATATAAATATACACTTAAAATTAACAGTACAATATTTCAGATCATTGCATTGAAATAAAATCGATAATTTTTATCGATTTTTGTGCTCGACATGGCGTCAGGGAGATATCGACGCGAAAACTTACAGTAAAAAAAATTAGCTTTTTATACAAAAGTTTAACACGGTCGAAATTTATGGAACACCAGATTTTTGCCAACGAAAAATATCATGTACTGAATTCATGGTAACAGTTAGCGCGTCGATGTCCCCAACACCCTGTATTTAATTTAGCAAGCACATCACTATGGCGGGTAATTTTCTTAAGATAGGGGTTGCCAGATCCCGAAAAATGAATATTTTAGCATTGCAGCAATTTCGTAGTGTTGTCAGACTCAAAACTAGGGCGATTAATATTTTTACAGATTAACTTTTTCCTATTCAACGATAAATCTAAAGTCGATAAAGTCGATAAATCTAAACTATTTTGCATCGTTTTTATACATTACGGTTTTTCTATACTTTAGTTAAGAGGTAGAAAGACTCATATAGGCCGGTATTGTATTGCTATTGTTAAATAATGAATGTAACATTGCTAGCAACATTCTATAAGATACGTCAAAATGTCAAATGACAGTTGTGTCTATTTCCCCTCTCTGATTTTGCCGCGTTTTACAATAGACATTGATTTTACCACTCAGTTGTTTTATTATAATACATATTCACAACCACAAAACTCTTCAGCTATTATTTCGTATTTCGGCTGGAAACCTTATCATATAACATCACGCCTGTATTTCTCGAAGGAGTAGCCAGAGGTGTATCGTACACACATATCGCTAGTTTGTTTTATGTTACAAGGCGAGCTGTTGCCTATAACGGGCACAAAGCCTTCGAAGTGTTACTGAAAATTCCTAAATTAAAAAAAAAGTTGCATCTTAATAGTTTTCACGAATGTTTACAGGTCAGTATCAGGTTGTGTTGGTCAAAATATGTTTCGCGACCGTATGAATATGTAAGTATTTACCGAATTATTATTTATTTTATAAAATAAATTGTAAATTTTGTTAGTTTTATTTTAAATGCTCCTTTTTACTGGTTGTATTTCCTGAGCGAGTCCCAAATAAAAGATTTATCTTTATTTTTTTCATTCGATGAGTTTTTTTTTGCATTTACAACAGGCATCTCTATATTTTCAAAGATATGTACCTATTCAGGATACCCATCCTCTAAGTCCAAGCTCTGATGTTGCCTTTTCATATGATTTTTCAAATTAATATTTTGCGTAAAAGAAGCGTTACACATAACACAGCGAAACTTTTTCTCGTTGCTATGAGACTGCATATGGACCTTTAAACCCCTTAACCTAGGGTAGCTTTTCCCACAAAACTCACACCGGAAATTCCGCTCTCCCGTATGTGTTGCCATGTGTTCTTTTAAACGAGATGGTAGATAAAACCTTTTATCGCACAGGTCACACTGGTGTTTGAATATTTTTAAATGGTATCTCCTATTATGTTCTCTCAAAGATTTTCGGCTGTCATAAGCCCTGTCACAATGTTCGCAAGGAAACATTCGCTGTTCGCCGTGCGACTCGATCATGTGGCGATACCTTAAGGAATACGAAAAAAATACTTCGTCACACTTGTAACACTGGTACGCTGGCTCTTTTTTATGTAATTTAGCTTCATGTAAGTACCTACTATGTTTGGATTTAAATGTTTTTCCACAGTCCTTACAAGGGAAGGATTCTTCGACTTTTTGATGTGTTTTCTGATGTAAAACTAACATTCTTTCTTCAAAATAGTGTGCGCCACAGACATCACAGATACAAGTACCAAAGTGCTCAGCCATATGTTTTTTTAAAGCATGAAAAAAACTAAAACTACTCCCGCACTCTGTACACGTCAAATTATTAACTGTCAAACGGAATTTTAAAAAGTCATTTGACATTTCGTATAATTCTTTTCCGTGTGTCGTAGTGAGGTGACTTTTTAGTGAGTCGATACTATCGATTGTGATTGAGCATAGTCGACAATCGATTCTGAAAATATCGACTAGGAGTAACTTTTTATTTGCGATATGATCTTTGAAAGTTGTTGGATCGTGTGTTAGTGTGTGTTCCCTGAGTCGGTTGGGGTCTGTGAAGACTTCACGGCAGTAGATACAGTAGTAATCGCTAAAAGAAGTGTCGAAGGGACAGACGAACGAGTTCTCGACTACGGCGATAGTGTTGGCAAAAGATTTCTGTTCGGTATCGATGTGTTTTTTCGGTGTTTGTTGAGGTGGGAGCTCCGGTTCTGAAAGGGAAATAAGTACCAAATTATATCGCTAAACATTGCATCAAGACATCTACATCCTAAGAACGAAATCCGTCGTTTCGGCCAAAGTTACGGGCGGCTCGGGGTGGGTTTCATTCAGAAGTTTCGAACTAGTTTCGGACGGACCCATACGACGGACCTTCACGTCGCGGTCTGAGCTGAGAAACCTCATACATAATTCAGTTAAAATCGAAACTGAACCCAACCACAGAATTAAGGTCTGTTATCCCAAAGTAACATACCTAACTGGCATAAAAAATTAAACACGTATGCCTCTCCTATTCATCATCAACATTTTCACCATAAAGACGTCAACGACTGGACATAGGCCTTCCCCAAGCACCGCCACTTCGACCAGCCTTCCCTATTACATGAGATTTAAACATAACTGGCTAATTATGGGTGCACCTCTGCCTAACCGAATACAGGCGTGATATTATATTATCCTAACTAATATTACAAATGCGAAAGTGAGTTTGTTTGTTACGCTTTCACGCTAAAACGGCTGAACGGATTAGGATGAAATGGCCCATGGGTAGGCCTCGACCTGGAGAAGAACATAGGCTACTTTTCATCCTGGATCGCAGACGAAGTCGCGAGCAACAGCTAGTCCATACTAATATCAAAAATTCGAAAGTCTTGTTCGAAGTTTGTCTGTCTGTATGTTACCTTTTCACGCCTAAACCACTGAACGGAATTCGACAAAATTTGGCAAGGAGATAGATGGCACCCTGCAGGCGTAGCATGGCGCTATCTATCTCTACGAAGAATAGACATAGCTTTTTCTATACAAAGTGACAGTTCGTTTCTTCATTTTTGACATCGCACCGTAGAAATCCTTCTACAATCTGTCATTTTTTTTTTCATTTCTGACAATCTTTGTCTAGGTCTTTTTATATGTAGACTATTTCGGAAGAAAGTTTTCTATCCTTACTGTCAAAATCACACTGACAACCGACATTTGTCTAAGGTAGTGAAGACAAAACAAAGAATTCTGAGTCGAATTATGTAAAAGAGTGATTTTCGTAAAAAGTGCAGTTGACTCTTTCTACTTTGCTGCCGAGGCCTTAGTGCGAGTTTCTTTTCACTATCTTCACTTTACGCATCGACCGCGTTCGGCACTCCGATTGGCCCTTCACTGGCCTTCACTGATGAAGGGCCAATCGGAGTGCCGAACGCGGTCGATGCGTAAAGTGAAGATAGTGAAAAGAAACTCGCACTAAGGCCTCCGTTGCGTCGTACTGTCTACACGAACCGTCATTTTTGTCTACTCTTCCGTCGACAAAACGGTGCTCATGCTACGCCTGCTGGGGAAGGACATAGGCTCCTTTTTATCGACATACCGCGCGGGCGAAGCCACGGGCGGAAGCTAGTGTAATATAAATACCTATTAGTTCCTGTACATCCCAGTACTCCTGACTCCTGGTACGCCGTTTGCTGATCTTCTCCTTAACACACTGGCCGTTGACTGTCTTCTTGTGTTTGGAACTTTTAGCTTTCATTTTGAGCTTCTTGTTCTTCGATGCTTTCTTTACTGGTTTGGGTAGTGGTTCAGTCTTCAGGCTCTCTGCATCTGGAATTATGAAGATAAATTAAACCTAACTACGGCAAAAAAGATGTAAGCAAGACATTACAGACAGACAAATTAAAAATCTGGAATTGCACGTGTTAGGGCATAAATCGAACAGATTTCGTTTTTTTTTTTTTTGGTATTATAATACAGGGTGTTAGTGTAAACACTGTTATCCTTGAAACCAGTGGTTTGGTTTCATATAAAGAACGTAAAATCAATGGAAAAATACAACTTTTATTTTTAAAGGATATAGGATCACTGTTGTCACTCAAACCATGGGTAGTTGACTTAAATATAAAAATAAATGACCAACAGAAAATTATTTTCATTAAAAGATTTTTTAAAGTAAATATCCGTCACCGTCCCGATACTCATGGATACGCGCTCGAGAGAGCTGCGAAACAGCTGACTGAAGAGGGGCCATGAGGGGTCATGTAAAGTCCCGCCCGCCCCCGCCAACCGCCGCCCTTTGTTTTTTTCTATTGATTTTACGTTCTATAAATGAAACCAAACCACTGGTTTCAAGGATAACGGTGTTTACACTAACACCCTGTATTTCTTCAAACTTATTTCTAAACTCACCATCCTCCACAAGATCCACACCATTATCCATGTGGTCGTCCTGCGCCACCTCACCATCTGGTGACTTGTCAGCATCAGCTAGTGATAATGGAGTACACTCCTCAAGTTCCACCTTCACTGCTGTTTCATTCTTGACTTCATCGTCGGGATGTCCTTCTGTAATAATTAATAAATATAGCAAAACATAGACAAGGTCCAATTAAATTAACTACCGAAACTCTTTAGTAAATCCTTATTCTCATTTATGCTTCTAGAAAACATATTGATATATAGAAATATCTATAATCTATATGCATATATAAAACCTTGAAACGCGTGTCGTCTGCACGTTTAAAATACGCCATGTGCTAGGGGCCTTACACTTATACTATATTCAAATATAAATTCAATTGACATTATTTTCACTTTAAGCAAATATCAACTTTATATCTGTTAAAATAAAGTTGTTTTTAGAATGACAAGCCCTTTTGAAAGAGATTTCTAGGATGGATGAAAAAAAAGATTTTTACTCTCTCCCTCTTTTTTTTTACTTATTTTCTATGTTTTATGCCTACACATAGTTTTGGAAACACAAAATATTAGCTCATTTCCTTACCTCCGTGCACCTGTATGTTAGCATGCAACAGTTTCTCTTCACAGAGCAGCACTTGCTGTCGGAAGGCGCGCGCGTCTCTCAGACGTACCACACACGTCGCGCAGATCACGCGCTCAGACTCTTCGCCCTCCAAGTGAGATAGCTGGGAAGAAGAAAGAGGTCTAAATGCAAAACCGCCTCTATTGACTTTTGCAATTTTGAATTAGAGACTGAAACGTTATACTGTCTAATACAGATGCATATTGCACAATCAAAAACCAACTGAATACTGTTGTTTGTTTAAAAGTAAAATTTATCAGTATTTTACAGCATGTGGAACGTAATCTTATTTATTAAAGTTCAAAACATGGATACAGGCAGTTTTGAAAATTGATCAATGGATAGAGGCGCTTCTGTATCTCCGTGGCCTAGCTAGAAGCGCTATTGTAGATGATTATAGGGCATTGGGTACAACTTTCTCAACATCATGCTAAGCTGTCATTGGTTGAGCCTTGACAATGTCGGTTTTGCACCTAAGCAATATTTCAAGCAACTTTTTTTATAGGATAGAGGCGATTTTACTCATTTTTGTTTTGGTCCAATGCAACAAAGAATATTGCCACATAAAAACATCGCATGACGATAATTTACGAAAGTCGGTTTTGTATTTAGACCCCTCAATTAAGAATACTATAATAACGCGTTAGGTATCGCGTTGCCTAGTAAGTGGGTTGAGGAGGTCATATAGGCAGTTGTGAGTTACTGCATGTAAAATACTGGTATTCAGCTGCATCCGGTTGGACTGGAAGCCAAATTAACTAAGGGTATGTAGGTGATGAATATGCTATTAGCTCGTTACTTGAAAGACATAAAAACCATCAGTTCCAATCCCTTTGAAGCCTTCTAGTAAAACGCGAGGAACAGATCCATAGCATATTCTTTACCTTCTTAATCACGGAAATAGCTTAATTAGTACGAAAATTAAGAAAACTCACGAGTAAACCAAAGCAATCCACGAACATATCCGAATAAACTTCCTTTTGACCAAGCCATTCGTATTCCACGTTCAACAGACGACATTTCTTCAAAGCACCACAGCATCTACATAAACCAGGGTCTACGATAGGACCCTGGCGGCTGGTAGTGCTCATTTTAATATCAAATAACAATTTTCTAATAAATATTTACATTTCATAGCATTTTGGTTGGTGACATTTTGACATAATGCCAATGTTCAATGTTTATCGACTTTTGACTTTGACAGGGATGCTTAGTGATGTATTGTATCTTACGGTTATCAAATTTGACGGTTTTTTGATGGTTGTGCTACTCGATAATAGATGGCGCTTGAGCTCATTACATAAACTGGACATTTTACTACCATAAAGTGGGTGATAAACGTGCGTACTTAACGTACGCGGTCTTTAAGTTCGCGACCTTACTCGGCTCGCCGTCGGTGACGCTCGCGCCTCACGGCGATGACAGACGAGCGGGTAAGCTCGGTACTTGCTCGCACGTCTATCACCCGTTTAAATCTCACGGTGCATCTAAGCCTCCAACTATTTGGACAGGGAAAACCGGAGTCACTCATGCATTCATCCGTTCCGTAAGCAGGTGATCTGCCCTAAATGCAGTTTACCCTACAAGATCACATTTTCCGACCATCTGAGTGGCGTAGGCGTAATACTACACTACACTGTACTACACCACCGGGCCATTATGGAGTCAGCACTCAGCAGACCGCTTTCTACGGTGGCTGAAGATGGTGGAGGCTCGAAGGTCGGTGCGTCTACTGCGGCCGGATTAACGGCCTGTTGCTGTTCATGATTTCATTCGTTAATTATAAATATTACATAGATTTGAATAAAAATTCATTTTATTGAAAGTACAAGTAAACATGAAATATTTTTTAAATTGGAATATTTTATTGAGGAGCTCGTGGCTAAGTAATAACAGCCGCTCGGGTCGATCCATCAGGTTAAGCTACGCTTGCCGGGGTTGGTCCGTGGATGGGTGGCCATTTTCACATATCGAGACTCCTCCGTGCCTCGGAAAGCACGTTAAGCCGTTGGTCCCGGCTGTCATTTGTGGATCTTTGACAGTCGTTACGAGTCGTCAGAAGCATGAAAGTCTTACAACCAGTCTAACCAAGGGGTATCGTATTAACCAGTTACTGGGTTGTGGAGGTCAGATAGGCAGTCGCTCCATGTAAAATACTGGTATTCAGCTGCATCCGGTTACACTGGAAGTCGTATTAACCAGTTACTGGGTTGTGGAGGTCAGATAGGCAGTCGCTCCATGTAAAATACTGGTATTCAGCTGCATCCGGTTAGACTGGAAGCCGACCCCAACATAGCTGGGAAAAGGCTAGGCAGATTGATTGGAATCTTTAATTGCTCTAATCTCAATTTATTAGAATCAAGTAGACATATTTTATATTTGCACATCAAATTACGTGAACATCAAACTAACATTTAACTTCCAGTATTTAAGGGTTGAGCGCGCTGATTATTATAAACTACCTACTGATATAGTATATCTATAGCTACTTAGTATATTTATTAGTTTTCGCATATAGCGATTACATATGTAAATCTATTTCTACTCTACTTATTAAAATAAGTAGGTACATCAATAAAATATTTATTTCGTATAAGTACAAATAACTAACAGACTAATAGTCAGTCTAACTACTTAGGTACTGGGAAGCCTGCAATTAAAGGGCTTCCCCTTATGATCTACTAGCTGTTACCCGCGACTTCGTCTGCGATCCAAACGTACACGTTTTAGCGTGAAAGCGTAACAAACAAACATATTCACTTTCACATTTATAATATTAGTTAGGATTACAATAGGACTAAAAGGGGAAAATACGATCACCAGAGAGAGATTATTTTTTACCTACTAATACTGTTATCAGTGGATGCAGATGGTAGAGCCTGTTACAGTAGTACTTAACTACTTTGGTGAAAAGGTGATGCCTTCATGATGTGCCACCGTGATGTTGAGGTTGAACAATACCCGCCTGGCTAGTAACAACTGCAATTTTACTAGATTAGGAACATTTTGATCAGATAATGCACGCTCCAAAACCTATGTCTTATCTGATAAAAATCGGCGGTCAAAATTATTTATAGAAGGAAATAGTTTATAGCCAAATACATCATGTTTTTCATACACCATTCTATAAAAATAGGTAAACATTTTACCTCTCAGCCTTTTACAATTTATACCCTGTGTTGTGTAGCACATCACTTCCAACCCTCAGACAATTTTTTACAATAATTTAGCTTATAATAATCAGATTATAAAAACAATTAGACAGTCATAATGACACTTAATTAGGTACCTACTGTTAAAACTCAGCACTTCTTTTGGGAATCGCTGAAATCGGGTAAAGAAAAGGATAATTGATTCTTTTTCATTGATTCGATCCCAATAAATTATTATGATTTTAATCAATTTCGTGAACCAACGGTAACAGCAACGGCTCTTCATAAGCATTGTGAAACTCCTGATTATCTTCCACTTCCCAGTCTGAATCTTCCGGCGTCTTAGGCTCATAATTCTGATATGTCAAGAACGTTCTTATCAAGAGCTGCCGTCTTTCACCTTCCGAAATTTTGTTGTTACGTATCACATCACCAAGGCCGTCAAAATTGGCCCAAGCAACTGAATTTACAGCAAAAGGATGGACATCGGAAGCGTTGTCAAACATCCTCCACGTTGGTATGCCAATATGCGGGATTACACGAACGACAGGATAAAGACAAGCGTCAATTTTGTAATTAAATAAAGAGTATGTAGTCTCGTACATGTTTTTGTATCGCACGTAATCCAGTTCGTATGTCAGTTCGGGCCACATTTCAACGTAGTTCTCCCTGATTACCATATGGCATTTCTCTATTATTTTCCACTGTCGTTTCAGAATTTTTTGCCAATCTTCCATTGCGTTTGTCTCATGAATGCGGTCTATATTTATACCTTTAATCTCTTCTTCTATGGTAGTGAATCTTAAACGCTGATGGCCAATGAGTATGTCGCGTTGCGATCGTGGAATGTCAGCACAACGTTTCGCTGGGCTATTTTCTTGCGGGACCTCTGTATGGAGAAATTGGCCCAATACAGGCATCACAGACAAATAATCTTCTTTGACTTTATCAAACATTTTGGCGGTAAAATAGTTGTTGTCTTTAACTTGAGCTTCAATCAAAAGATGATTGTTATCTTCGAAATTTTTCCATAATATATGAAGAGCATCAATTGATTTTTGGGTGTACACCTCTCTTAGTTCACTCAACTCCAAATTGCTTTCAATTAGAATAAGCATTTTGTTAAATGTTTCACCGATAAGTAGTTGAGTGGAAATTAGTTCTTCCATCGTGAATTCAAGCAAGCCCCTCATTGTTAACTGTATCGCTTCAGGCAATTATCTTCCCAATTTAATTAGGCAATCTTCTGCTGCTAAACAAAACACCGCCACGACAAATTCGAAATAGCACTTTGCACAATCAATAAATAATTGACTTCAATATTTTAATCGTGACCTTTTTTGTACGGAAGCTATGTTCTAGTTTAGTTTTAGTTTCACATTTTCACACAACAAAATTACTGTAATGGAATGTCTAACTTTTCTCAAACTGCGATTTAACGTTATGAACACTTTGTTCAACAAGAATATGCTAATGCAAGATGGCAAATATGGCTCCAAAGTTATATAATCCTAGTAGTTCCATTCCATCAATATAAATGAAAAATCGATAATCTGAAAAAAAGTATACGATTCGAATGCGCGCGCATACTCGTTGCCCAACACTAGCGGACTACTGCCGTACGCTCGATGGCGTCGCCTTGCGTTATTTTCAAGAAAATAAATAGTTTTAATGTAATTTCGCCTAATAATAAAAGTTAGTTGTTAATAATTAGTATGTTAAATATATTTCCTGCGAAAATAAGTTAAAAACGTGACAATGGAAGCTAAAACTTCGGAATGGCGAGCCGGCCCAAGTGTTTGTCGTTGTTGTTTAACGGAGGGATGCTACAAAGACATTTCTACTGAATATTTCTGGATGGGAAAACGTGAGGTGTATGCTGAAATGCTTTCAGACTCCCTCAATGTTTCAGTAAGTATTAACTTGTCTATATATCGATCCATCTTCGTGAAGACGCCACGGCATCCATTTTCTTGGTTCAGAACAAGTTTTTTATAACCCGACTTATTTGTGGAGTCTTGTGTTTTGTTATGAATTCGTACTCTTTGGTTGGGACTACACTCGTTGGTCGGGTTTTAAAAATCGATATCAAGCAGTTTGAACTTGAAGATGATTTTATTTTTTAGAGACTGATTACTACTAATCTTAGTAATCTTTACCGAAACTGTACAGCTTAACTCTGATCAAATACGGAAGATTCAAGCTTCCCTGGCCCCTTGATCTTGGGCACCTTGGTTTTCGCCAAGGTCCTCAAATCGAAAGAATTGGTGGTATGCCCTTGTATTTTTTTCTTTCTTCATTCATCAAGCTACAACTCTTTATTGACCACTAGCTGATGCGCGCGGTTTCGCCCGCGTGGATGTCTGTTATTATATACTAAAACTTTTCTCGAGAACCACTATCCATTGGTGAAAACAGCATGAAAATCGGTGCAGTAATTTTTGAGTTTATCGCGATCAGACAGACAGACGCGGCGGAGGACTTTGTTTTATAATATGTAAGGATTACTAAGGATACAGTATTTAAGAAACATTAAGAGTGCAAAGTCCATAATAATGAAAATATTTATATAAGGTGTAGGTACCTATCTTTTCATACTCGAAATATTTTAACTTGTGGGCGGGGGGGGGGGTCCGGTACCTGCGCCCATAACTAAGTTTCGATAGCCCGCAGCTTCAGAGGTTAAGGGGTCATTGTTCTCATCATTATCAGCAAAAAAAATCAGCTGTTCCCTACATTTTGACGAGCTATGCGAAAATAAATTAATGTAGGGAACAGCTGATTTCTTTTTCGCGTTTTCTGGATGCGAACAACGCATCTAAGACCTGACTTCACACAAAAATCCTGCATCGCGCAATTAAAGTTTACCGTGCAATGGACATATAGAACCCAATATCAATCGTTGGGCAGTTGCCCACCAGACAACACCCATCTGGTCGGAGGATCCTCCCTTTTCTCTGGTGGATGACTGAACTTTACACCCTATTCCTCATACTTACCCCTAAAGTATAAAATAAATAAATAAATTTATATTTATTTCACCGATAGCCATCACAAAAAACAATTGCCAAAAACTATGAGCAAATAAGGCTTATAATCTAGGTCACAATCATTTTAACACTCTGACTCCTAAACTAGGTGTATGTGCCTGTGTCTTAGGAGTCAGTGATTCTTGGTAACAAACAAGGCCTTATTATACAAAAACAAAAGCAAAAACAAAAATAGGATGTTTAAATATTAGCAAATGGTGTAAAAGAAAACTGGATTTAATTTATATAAAATAAAAAACATAATGAAGAACGTTTAACTTCATGGTGAGGTGCAAAAAGTGGGGTTTGGACACAGATATTATAATACTACGTACAGATACCCAATCCCATACAAAGAAATGACACCACCCTAAGTCTGGCTATTGAGCTGGCTATTTTTCGTTCTCCATTTTTTTAACAGAGGGCAGCATCAGCGACTCACTAATTGCCAGAGACTGTAGTTTTTTTAACGCCATCTAGGAGTCTTGCCTAGATACTACGCAAGACTCCTAGATGTTTGCTTCCTTTTTTACGTTTTTTCTTCCTAGGTGTTCAATTTTTATATTTCTACGTAAAGTATTTCTACGTAAAAAAAATTGTTTTCCTTAATGAAACGACATAAACGCAAGTTTAAAGTGACCCTGTCATCACTTGAGTAAAACGCCATCTATTGCAAAGAGCTCTAAACAAAATGATTAGCAGATGGCTACTTTATCATTGTAAGGGTTCGAATTGAAGTAAACGGCTTAATTTAAGTTTTTTGTTGAAAATCCGAGATTTATGAGTGTAAATACATAAATCAGCACTAAACAAAGATGCTTTGATTTTTACTAATATTACCTCAGCCAAAATTTGTCGTATAACGCTTTTAGTGATTGTTAATTTCATAAACTGTTACTTATGCTGCCATCTATGATTTTTTTCAAGACTAATTATAATTTGTTCGAGTTGAGACCCCATGGTTTGGATGTGTGTTGTGAGTGAGTGTAGGATGTATGTGTGGAATGAGTGTGGTGTGTGCGTATGTGGTGAGTAGGTGTGGGATGTGTGCAGTGATGAAGAATAGGGAGTAACAAGTACATAATTATCCGATTATGGTTGTATTTGTTTAGATTTATATTTATAGTTCATTATCATTGCAAAGTACCCAGCAGAAGATCCTCAGTATTGTCATAGCTTAGTGTTTGGAGATAATCTCTAAGTAAGTTTTTGCATTGATATTTAGGGCACAAATAGATTTTTATCTTTTTATTAAGAAAATTATATATTTTAATGTTTGGAGATAATCTCTAAGTAAGTTTTTGCATTGATATTTAGGGCACAAATAGATTTTTATCTTTTTATTAAGAAAATTATATATTTTAATGCGTATGCGTAATATTTTAACGTAGAATTGGCGCTTGGCAAAAGCAGTTCTATGCCGTTCGCGGGGGAAAACATCATGCTTGAGTCTGCCAGTCGGTTCCTTTGGAGGGCGGGCAGAGTGTTTGCGTAGGGTCACCGGAGCACATAAAGTTGCCTGACTGTGAGTACTTTGCACTCGGAATAGAGCTGTTCAGTGGGGTACCTGCGCGGAAGAGAAAGCGGAGTATCAACAGTTCATTTCGCCCCTAAGACGACCCACTGACCCATTACTGCCTTGTAACTTAAAAACCAGCAACATTTTATTTAAATAATTAAATCTCTTTACTAGATTGCGTACTCCCAATCCGGTGGGCCAAACAGCAACAGTCGTCTTATCTGCGAGCTGTGCATATCTCGGCTGCGGGACGCTTCAGACTTTAAGCGGCAAGTGCTTGAGTGTGAGAAGACTTTCATGCAACACTTGGATGCTAGCAGCTCTACGCTTGCGGAACTAGAAGGTAACATTCTTTATTGAAATAGTCCACATTTTAGAAAAAAAAAATTGCAGGAATACTGCAAATAATTTCATTTATTTATTCATCAACTTATATTTACTTTTACATGATAATACAATGCGATAAATGCGCTTATCTTAATAGATACTACTTAACATCTCTAACTAATTAAACACAATGCATTCAGACTCACTCTAAAATATAAAGGTTGGCAGCACAAATAAGCTGTTAAACAATAAAGAGAGAAATTAGACACTTCTCTTTTGTCATAAACGCACGCTTTCATAAATTTCAACCGTCTTACTATCACGGTTCATGAGATACAGCCTGGTGTCAGACAGACCGACAGCGGAGTCTTAGTAATAGGGTCCCGTTTTAACCTTTGGGTACGTACCCTAAAAAGGATTAAAAAATAACTGGCACTAAATAATATTTTCGTTTTCACAGTTCAAGTGGAATCAACAGACTCTGACGTCAAATTGGAGCGAGTGAAACAAGAGAAGCGACTGAGCGATGATGATGATGACTTTGATGACCGATGCGGCTTTGATGATGACGATGATGATCGTGAGTAGCAAATTCAAATTACTTGATAGAACGCCTGTGTTCTCTCAAGGGATAGACAGTGGAGGTGTAAAGTACAGCAGGCGTAGCATGGCGCTTTCTATCTCTACGAAGAATAGACAGCTTTTTCTATACAAAGTGACAGTTCATTTCATTTTTGACATCCACCGTAGAAATCTTTCTACAATCTGTCATTTTGTCTTTAATTTCTAACGATCTTTGTCTAGGTCTTTTTGTAGGTAGACTATTTCGGAAGAAAGTGTTCTATCCTTACTATCAAAATCACACTGACAACCGATAAATCCTTGTCAAAACAGAATTCTGAGTCGAATTATGTAAAAGAGTGAATTTCGTAAAAAGTGCAGTTGACTCTTTCTACTTTGCTGCCGTCGTACAGTCGTACTGTCTACAGGAAACTTCATTTTTGTCTACTCTTCCGTCCACAAGACGGTGGTCATGCTACGCCTGCGGAAGGCAATTCTCGTGCTTAATAAAATGTTCACATTCAAGTCGCAATCTGTCATACTTGTCAAAAATGTTGGTAAATTGATTGTAGATGCGAATGTTCTTAAACATTATGGGAATTCGCGATCTTTCACCCGTCTTATGAGGCGAACCTATTTCCACATAAACCAAGTCCAGACTTCAGCTGCTACAGAGAATAAGAAATTCTATAATACTGCCCCACCAAGAGGTTGTATTCAAGACCCTATGCTGCAGCCACTTGACCAGCGAGGCAGTTTTGCCAATCCATAGGACGTTTGTCCACTGCCGCCGTCACCGGGACGTCACAGAGAAACGGTGTCGGCAACCGCTTGTTCACCGCGACCGAACTCGACATGATATCCAAAACAACAACTGGACGAACAGCGCGAAGCGACGGCAGTGTGTGGACAAGATCAAACGTGTTTTGTATTGCCGAGACATCGGCCCGTTACAATGTCGGCCCTAGTTCTAGCGCTTGCGCCGGACTCGCAAATTCCGACGGCCGGAACGACGGCACTTGGTAGACGGACGTGTGGTGGACACGCGGTCATACTAAATGTATGTATCGCTACTTCGGCGCCGTCATTACGACCAAATTGATGTCCCGGTGACGGCGGCGGTGGACAAACGCACTTAGTCCTCAACAGTCAGGCTTGCAACAATAAGAGCCAAAAAATCGGATCAATTTCGGCGAGAATTTGTCATGATGCTTTTTTTGTGAAATGTCAGTGAAATACCTTAATGCAGATCCCAGAAAGAATCAACGAATCATGTTTCAAGTCAACTAATGATAGCCCGTCGTCTATGATACACCAAAAGTTCACACCCTCCTTCTAATTTCAGTTGACGACCAACCCCTCACGAAATTAGCAAGTAAAATACCCAAAAAGGAATCTGTAGACTTATTAGACCTCCTGGACAATACTAAAGCAACAGAAAAACGAAAATCTTCCACGAAAACTAAGTCGGTGCCCACAAAAAAAACTAAGACTGTGAAAAAGGAACCCGTGAAAGCTAGTGCTAGCAAAGTGGCCGCTAAAACTGAGAAGAAGAAAAAAGGTAGGCATCTGATCCTTACTCTTAAATTGTTGGAAAGTTGAGTTGCTGAAGATAGGTAGAATAATTGGTATGTAATACAAGCTTTTGCCTGTGATTTCACGTTAATCTTGGTACTTACCCCAGGGGAACGTACTACCAGGGTAAAAGGTATCCTATGTTCTAACCCAGATCAAGGCATATCCGTGCGTCAAATTGCCGTGTGGGTATTCTAGATGTTCATAGGCGCCAACGACGACTTGCTATGAGGTGGGCCATATGCTCGCTTCACAATATGAAGTCCTGGTATAAATATTATGTTAATAACAGCCAGTTTTTACAATTGCGAGGATCTCAAATACATTGTTTTTTTTATAATTTTGAAATATTTTTTTTTAAATATTTATGTCCGAACCATCGATAAAAAAATACAGACAATGGTTCTTTACTCATAGATTACAGGAAAAAGTTTAAGAAGTCTATGGTCTTAATAGAACATGGTAAATCTCTCAATATTGTGCATACAAACTTACATTTACAGTGGGTTTGTATGGGAGAAAATGTTAGTCAACTACAATGTTTAGTTTATTCTTGGAATAAATATCCCAACTACGGAACCCTTGATTGTGCGTGGTCCGACACGGACTTGGCCGGTTTTTTTTTTTGCTTCGTTCATATGTTTCCGGTTATTTAGTTTCCGTATAACTCTTTTTGTCAAGCATTTGTTGGCATCCTATTGAGCTGAAAATTTGCATACTTATGTAACAGTCAATAATCTGGTACCAATAGTCTGATGATGGCGCCCGAAGGTGGCCATACGAACTCCTCAACTAAAGATAGTCCAGTTGTGTTATTGTTAAAATTACGATTGACCATATCATTAGCAACTCTGCTTACCAACCTTCCAATTGACAGGTTAAGTACTGGAATAATGTGACGCAACACATACACGTACACAGATACATCTATTGTTTATACATATAATTATTTATCCTATAATAGCTGAAAAACTAAATTACTGGGCCTAATTCTGATAAAATAAATAATATGTACAACCCGTGCGCATTAACATCTGGCACCCGGCGCGGAACTCAATACTCCCCCCGCTTCCCGCGCCGCCCCCCGCCGTCGCCGTGCGGGGTAGCTACAAACGTCATTGAACCAGGTCCCATGTTAATGCGCACGGGTTGTAGTTGTGAAATTAAATATTTGTTTTTATAATTAGTAAAGTTATACGTATGCATAAGTGTGATACGAATTATTAACTGATTATTTTAAACTTGATGCGGCAAACGGCATTTACTATTTGGCTTCTTGTGAATGAAATACCGAAGCTCTCTTTGGTCAACTTAACCGAACCCAAAACTTTCAAAGAGTGGAATTCTCTTTTAAATCGATTGAAAACTGCGCACACACAGTACCATAAACAATTATAAGTGCGAGCGAAAGTGCGATATCTTATTAATGATAATGCGTAGGTTTTTCCCAATTATGTTGGGGTCGGCTTCCACTCTAACTGGATGCAGCTGAATACCAGAATTTTACATGGAGTGACTGCCTATTTGACCTCCACAACCTAGTTACTGGGTAACACGATTACGACTACACTAACATACACCTCAAATTCACTTAAAATTCAAAATGAAAGTCAAATAAAACAAGCAAATATTAAAATTCTAGTACATAACTTGTGAATACACATTAAGTATCATAATGCATGACTGGTTTTAAGGTAACATATGGATATGTCTCGCAAAGAGTTCGTTTTGCAAAGAAAAGGTGCAATATTAATTAATATGGATGTACTTTTAAATAAATAAACTCAATTTATACCCCCCGCTTTCTGAAAACTTCCAAGTCACGTGATTTCATTGGTTTCTGATAACCAATCACAAACAGTTAACATGCGTCGCGAATTTTCTTTTTTGCCATTCACATTGGTCATTAAGTGACCCTTCATCAATGGGATTCCCGTAAATGACCTAATTCTTTGATATCCTGTGATTTTACCGACTCAATTTGTGAAATGCACCAAAAGCTAACAGCGCCATCTATTATCAACCTGTTGTACTACTAACAAGACGCCATATTGGTTGAACTGTCATCTGATTTTGCAAAACGAATGTATACAGAGCTGTTGTATTATATTTAGTGTAGTTGATCATATTTGTTGTATTTTTGCCGTGTGTCTGTGTTCTTCCTTACAGCATTATTACACTTCATCATACAACAGATTTTCACCCGCCGCCGTATTTATAACTAATGTTTAGGGCCGGCTCATCTGGCGAGGCGCAGCGCAGCGCATTCGTCACTGCCAAACAAATATCGAGCTTGCAACAGTTGAAATAAAGTTGAAAATAAATTAACTTCCATTCGCTCGAGAGCGCGTCTAAGCGGAAAGAGGCGCGCGTCTCAGGTTATTTATTCTCAACTTTATTTTTAGGTACAGTCACGGACTTTAATTGATGAGCCACCTTCCAACTTTTCAATTTTGCAGTTTCAAACATTCACGAGATTACACGATTAAACACGAACTCAAAACGCACGCTCGTAAACAAGATGACAAATAAATTACTTTTAATCGGAAATAGTCTTATCCATAGAGGTTGACTAATAAGTTCTCAATAGTAAAAATAAATACAATCTATTGGATACCGACCTCTTTTAAATCATAGCTCATTAACTCGATAATTCTGATAACTTAACTCAAGACAGTGACAAATAAATTACTTTTAATCGGAAATAGTCTTATCCATACAGGTTGGCTAATAAGTTCTCAATAGTAAAAATAAATACAATCTATATGATACCGACCTCTTTTGAGTCATAGCTCATTAACTCGATAATTCTGAAAACTTAACTGAAGACAGTGACAGTTGAAATATCGATGTCAGAGACGTTACTTTCGAACTTGTCGAAATGACTAATAATATTTCTCCGTACGCTAACGTTACTATCGCCACAGTAACCTCGCAACGATTGTTTATCGTTGCGAGGTTACTGTTGCTAGACCTGCAATAGGGAATATGCATGTGATTCAAATATGGGTCAAATATTTTTTTCTATAAACTATGTTACTTCAGAATTAAGCCTCCATCAATATTTTTGAATAAAATTTCTTATTGAGCGAGAAATTAATTTTTAATTTTTAAAAAGTCCCAAAAAACTGTGGGTAATTCAAATACTTGAAAAGGCTAAGAGCGGATGTGACGTAACAATCCGGGGTAACAATCAAAATGTCAATGTCAAGTCAATCAACAAGTGTCAAGTCAATGTCAAACGCTCATAGAAAAAGCAGTGTTTGACGTTGACTTGACAGTTGCTTGTCTGTTTTCACGAACTGTGACGTCACCACACCAAGCGCGCCAAATGGAGGGCGTTTAAATAGCCCGGATCGGTTGGATATTTTTAAACATTTTTTTAACTACTTTAAATTGCTTTTTTGCCGTCGAATTTTTTTTTACTATTATTTCACGATGTAAACTATCGAATAAAAATATTAAAAAAATACATGCATATTCCCTATTGGTTGACTTTGGGTAGTCACTCAGCTGTCAAGTTTGTAGTTCCACTCTCAGGTTAGCCAACCGGTAAAGATAAGAAATATAATTTTCTTCTTCTAATATGAAGACATATGACTTTGCCGGGAACCGAATAAACCCGATTTGCATTACACGGCTAAAATACGAACAGTGCCAGTTGGCTCATCAATTAAAGTCCGTGACTGTATGTAACGTTGGTATTTGTTTGGCAATGACAACCGCGCCGCACTGCGCCTCGCACACGGCTTGTACGTAAAATGACGTCATTTCAGACTGGACAAGCTATAACAGTGTATACTAGCAAGTTCAACTTTTCTTAGGGCCGTACCCTACCTCAGATTTTATTTTATTTTTTATCTCACTCACACCATACTACTCGCGGCCTGAGTGAGAGCGAGGCGGAGTGCAGTGCTTTTTATCTCGCTCGCACCATACTACTCGCGGCCTGAGTGAGAGCGAGGCGGAGTGCAGTGCTGACTGCTCTCAAGCTTCGAATAGTTTAGGTACTTAAGTGGTTCTTACGGCGAAAAAAATGGTGATTAAAAAAAATACATAAGACCCGCTTTTTAGTATTTTTTTAATACCAGTGGTTTAGAGGTAACTTTGTTTTTTTTTGTCTATAGGGAAAATTTTATGTAATCGTGTTTTCGCCAAACATAGGACCTAGCATCAATCCTCAACATTAACATATATTTATTTCAAAATTAACGCTGCAGTATTTTCTCCATAACGGAGGATCATGCTAAGCAATTTGAGGTAGGGTAGGGCCTGAATGGCTTTTGTGGAAGAGACCACAAATTAAAACAATTCCGAATTCTGTCCGGTTATCCTCCTCCTTCATTGTTTACATTTTGTATTTTACTTTTTGAATAAACTATAGTGAAAATAGCTAGGTCTTCAAAATTATGACAATGTACAGCGCAGCAAGTTTGCAACGGAGATTATTATACCTGGGTTCAAATCCCAGCATAAATTAATTGTTTTCTACCCTTCACGTCGAGAATGCAGGTGAGTTCTTGTTTAAAACCTTATTAATGAACGTTGAAATTAAAAAAATTAAAAAAAATTGTTGGTGAAGTTTGTATAAGTGTCATATTTTTTTTTTCTGAAAGATTTATTAATCAATGAAAGTGTGCTGTTGAATCTCATGTTATAATTTCTTGTTTTTCAACGTTCATAAGTTTGGTTGTAAAGTTTTTTTTTAATATAAATAAGCTCTGATTTTATAGATTTTTTAAATAAATACGGTAATTTTCTGATGATTTTTTTAAATACTTGAGACATATCCATATGTAGGCATTTCTGTCTTAGCATTTGAAAATAGTGTGAAAAAAAAAAAAAAAAGCGTGTTTTTTTAGCATATTTCATATTACTATTATTTTAAAAGTAATATGAAATATTATTTGGACTCTCCTCAATTCTTTCACGCAATTTTCAACGCTTCAAATCTCAAAAATCAATAATAATTTGTTTATTTTTTATTTTAAAAATAATGCTCTTTAAATAAAATTACTATTGATCTTTGACATCTCATACATATTTGCACATAGATTCTAAGTTTATCCTCAAACTCTTTACCGTGAACCATACATATTAAAATTATGTGATATAATATTAATCTCTATGGGATTTATTCCCAGTTATAATAATTAATCTCGGACTTCCTTGCCCGAATCATCTTTCTATAACAAATCTTTACATATGAACTTATAATATCTTAGAACCTTCAATATTTACGATTATTCAATAAACTACGTGATATCTAGTACCTACATAATCTCTAACACTAATAGTGAAAAATATTTTAAGGGGGATGCGCTAATGTACCCCGCGATATTCAAATTTTCTTACGTTTTTCGCAATTTGGAGGACTGTGTCAGGTTGTAGCTTGATTAAAATATGATTCGCGACCTTAACAAATATGGCTTTACAGAATTATTTATTTATTTATATATAATCACTTACAACTATTATTACAGGTACAACCCAATGCAATAGTGAAGCAGACTTAATAATACCAACTTATTTTCTAAAACTTATTTTATACAATGTTATCCTTGTGAATTCACTCAGTGTACAAGCAAAAATGTCGATCTCCTCTGCTACAAGGTTAAGGGTGCGAAGTGCCCGCGTCAGGGGCGCCTCATTTACCATATTAGTGCGGCCACGAGGTACAGCCAGCAGCTGAGGCCGCCGTCGCCGCCATACATATCTGTCCGGCACACTCAAACACACTAACTCTAATATGTTGGCGTTATACATTTTGCCTCTTATTAATTTAAATAAATATGAGACAAGTGCGAATTCACGCCTAACTCTCAGCTCATTGTATCCAACCATGCCTAATATAAACAAGGTTGGATACATAAGCGGGTAAAAAGGATATACTCCATAAAGCCTCAAATATAAAAATCTAATAAATTTATTTTGAATTCGCTCCAACATGAGACTATATTTAGTCTCATGTGGAGCCCAGATGACTGCGTTGCATTCTAATTGGCTTCTCACCAAAGTGATTAGATTCAGCAATACAACTCCTTATGTTAGAATAATCCAAAAATGTTATGATTTCATGAAATAGTCATTCCATAGGATTGTATGAACTTAGAGAGTTGTATTGATGATTTTTATGATTATAATTCTATAAATAAATATTTGTTACGGCCGCCAATCATATTTAGATCAACATACAACCTGATACTGACCTGCAAATTGCAAAAAAACGTAAGAAAAGTTGAATTTCGCGGGCTACTCTGATGCTTTCGCCTTAAGGCATGACTGTTCCCATTGAAAACTTCCGTATCGATAGTACGTTAAGCCGTTAGTCCCGGCTGTCATTCGTGGCTTTTTGAGAGTCGTTACGGGTAGTCAGAAGCCCAAAAGTCTGTCAACGCGTCTCAAGAGGTATCGTGTTACTCAGTAACTGGGTTGTGTAGGTCAGATAGGCAGTCACTTCATGTAAAATACTGGTATTCATCTGCATCCGTTTAGACTGGAAGTCGACCCCAACATAATTGGGAAAAGGCTAGGCAGATTGAGAGAATTGAACTGTTTGTACTGAAGAATATAAATATCTTTCAGTGTGGGACCAAGTATGAAATATTTGGTATGCTTTTCGATATTTCAGGCTTGGTGCCATAGTAAAAGTGATTCATACTTATGAATACTAATCCTCCTTATAATATTAGGCACTATTATTGTTAGTTATCGCGTTATAGCCCGGCAGTAGCGGTTATTGACCCACTTATATTTTCTAGCATTTTTTACTTCGAAAACTGTAATAAAATCCGTTAACGTCCTGAATCAATATCTATCGTGAACTTTAACATGTTCCAATAACGATAAACCATACAATTTCGGTTCCTACGGAGAAATATTGTTCTGAAGGAAAGTGCAATGACTACTATTGCTATGCTAAAACGCGACAACTATAGACGTCAAATACATACATTTAGAAATTCTTAACGTGTTTTAATGAGTGAGGCATAATAATTAATGTAATTGGATTACAAGTCTTTAAAAAGCGTATTCAACACTTAATACTTTTGACATAATAAGTACATAATCTCTTTATTACAACGATAAATTGCTATTATGTCATGTTAAAGATAAAATTGATGCGTTCGGTTTTATGATACATACAAATATTTGACGATACTTTCGTTTCTCTTCGCATTATGTTTCGCCTTTGTCACCCGGAAAATAACCATTTATTCAACAACGCTACAAGAATAAATAAATTTATTCAATTGAAATTGTTTATTGAAATAATTGATTTACAACATAGGACCTTAAACTAGAGGTTAAGGTATATAATAATTGGATTCTCCCTGAACTAGGAATAAACCTGTATCTCAAGTATCCCACTCAAGACAGTGTGTATGATACTATATATGTCTCCTAGAAGATTTACTCACAGCCTCAAGATTCTCAAATATCTAGAAGATAGAAGAAGTTTACAACACTATGGACTACAAAGAAATTTTTCTTTTTTTAGCGGAAAGCTATGATGCGACGCGCGCTAACGCCGAGACAATAATCAGTAGCACAACTGCTTACCCATTCCGAGTGAATGATAAGTCGATACTCTGTGTCTACTGCCAAGAGTTGTTCGAAGACCCTGACGAGTTCCGAAGCCACATGGACGGAGAACACGACTACTTTAGCATCAAAGTCGCGTTTCATCACCTCCCAAAAACGGAATTCATTAAAGCAGATCTCACTAACTTACGCTGTCGGTTATGCAACACCGGTTTTCCGACACTAGAAACGGTTTTGGCTCATTTAGAAACCGAACATGGCAAGAAAACTGATCCTGCTGGCAAATTCGGCGTCATGCCTTATTTACTGCAAAAGGACGTTTATAATTGCGCAGTTTGCGAGAAAAACTTCCCGTCACTTTTTCACCTAAACCGTCATACTATCACTCATTTTCTAAGCTACGTGTGTCATGTTTGTGGAAGCAGTTATGTAGCAACAACTGGCCTCTTAAGACACGTCCGCTCCAAAAATCAGATTTACGAAGTATCCTGTAAAAGATGCAAGAAAGTGTTTCCGACAATGGAAGCGAAGGAAAAGCATAGGCGAACGCAAAAATCCTGCATGCCTTACTGCTGTCCGAAATGCCAAGAAAGATTCCTAGATTACAAGACCAGAAAAAAACACATGGAAGTAGCTCACGGCCAGTCGAAACGGACGTATCGTTGCGTGGACTGCAATATAGAGTTTACGACGGAAAATGCGTATTATGACCATTTTAAACTACATCATTCTGAAGATTGTGCTGTATGCAAGCATTGCGGCCTTAAGTTCTTGTCGGTTTACCGTTTGAAGCGGCATATTGCGAAACATAATGTCTGAGTTACTGAAGCGAATTTATTTTAGAGCTCGATTTACATCTGCAGCGCGATCACGGCAAGTCAGACGTTTTAGTCATATAAAATGTGTGTTTCGAGGCATGTCACAGTAGGTCGTACTCGCCCCGCAGAATTGTATGTGGTAGGCGTAAAAACATGTTGCATTACCTGGCCAGACTATCGCAATCCGATATACTATTTGAAGCTACGGTCTTCTAGAAGAGCGGTGGCCTCCCCATAACGGCCGCAGTGACGGCTGTCATGTAAATATTTGCACCGGGGTTTGACTTTACGGTGTTAAAAAACTCTGTAGGAAAACACACCAACTTACTTTCATAAATAACCTTTCAGTGACGTCATTCGCTGGTAAATTGCAGACGCTACGTGGCGGCCATCACTCTAGGTAACTGCAGCTTTAGTGTCATAGAAATAATTCGAATTCTCGTGATTCGAAAATCAAAAAAGTCTGTCAGGTCCGGTTTCGTAGAATGTGGGTAGTTGATAATTTTTAGATATAACACATTTAATCATGGAATTTGTATTATAATTTATCAAATATTTCACATTAAACTTATTATGAATTACCAATCTTCTCTATTATTTTTAATAACCTTTAACTTTTTCACATACTGAGATGTTTTAAAGACTTGGTAACTTATCGATAATTGCTGCATACACACTTTTATGTGCGAGCGCATCTATGAAAACTTACGACTTTCCTGTAAACTTCTTTTTGCAGGTAGTTTATCCCTTTTATGATATAGCTACCTAACAAAACTCTTCGTTTACTTACCATAGCACAAAATCAATTTTTATTTAAAAGACTGAGTGAACAACACTTATGGGCACTTAAAGTACTCTAAGCAGAAACTGAAACCACTACGCAGCAGTATAGCATCACGCAAGCGCGGCAAAGCGCGTCTCCTGCCAAAATAAATGTGACAAAGGACCATTTCTTTTTGTTCTAGAGTTCGATTCGTTGGTCGAAGCGAGACAAAACGCTAAGCTCATTTTGAGGTACACTACGGCTTATCCATTCAGGATCCCCGCTAATGAAATGGTGTGTGTTTATTGCTGCGACGCCTTTGAAGACCCGGAGGCGTATAGAGAACACATGAAAAACGACCACTACCAACCCAACGTCAAACATGCGTTTGCGCACACCATGGGGACTGAGGAATACCTCAAAGTTGATTGCACAGACTTAGGTTGCAAGCTCTGCGCTAAAAAATTCGACTCCCTAGCTTCTATATCTGAACATCTCGTCTTGGAACACGACAAGCATGTAAATCTTAGCGCGGAGATAGGACTACAGATTTTCAAATTAGGCCCCGAAAGATGGGTGTGCGCCACCTGCTTCCAAAAGTTCCCTTCACTCAGATGTTTATCTCGGCATAACAGCGGACATTACCACAAGTATACTTGCGAGACCTGTGGCAAATCATACATCAGTCGAGACAATCTGAGAAAGCATATCCTCTTCAGCCATTCCGAAGAAAAGATATGTACTAAATGTAGGAAGTCCTTCCCTAACAATGAGGAACGCCGCGCGCATGTTTTGGCGAGCAAACGATGCTGGCCTTACTGCTGCAACGTATGTGGACACAGATTCGTCTCCAAAAAGCTCAGACGCGACCACATGAGCGAAGTTCACAATGTAGAGAACACGAACAAGCTCCACACGTGTCCAGTATGCCAGGAATCGTTCACGGAGTACAGACTATATAGATCACATTACATCATTACCCATACTGACGATAACTTTGTCTGTCAATTCTGCGGTGTGAAATTCGCGAGTAAAAGCCGCTTGGAAGGTCATAAACTGTTGCATACGAGGGAGAAACTCTTCCATTGCACTTCCTGCACCAAATCATTTCTTAGGAAGAAGAATTTGACGCAGCATATGTGGATTCACAGTGAACATAAGAGATTTCACTGTACATTGTGCAATAGGCCTTTTAATCAGAGAGTTAGTTGGAAGACTCATATGAGGTCTTACCATCCGGAGTTGGTTGATTTTTGAGGTGTAGCTAGGAGGAATATAAGATGTTGTACCTATACTTATTGGCTTACAGCCAAAGATATCCATATTTTAAAACAAACATTGAGCGGCATCGTGCGCGGCTGCCGCACGCGGCCTTTTGCGGTTTGTTTGTATGACTGCCGCACGCGAACGCTTCTGTCTACCTGCCGCGCACAAACATTTCTAGCAAACATTCGTCAGTAATAGTGTTTGGACGAATTATAAGCAGAGCTACGACAGACGCAACCGATTTCTTGCCAACTGAAGTGCGCGACTTGTCTCGGATATGCCGCGCAGTACTGCCGCGCAAACATTCGCCGGTTTAGTCCACACTGGAGCGCGGCAGAAATGTGTCTTGCAAACGCCGCGAGTTGCTGCCGCGCGTGTGGCGCACAATGTTTAGGCACACCTAAACTATTTTAAGGCATTCTTCGCGTTAAACGTCCACATGGTTTTGGGCATTACTCTCAGAGCACGGAGTCACGTCAGTGGCCGCTGCAACGCGGCATTGCCAAGCGTGTCTCCGTTTTGTCGCACTACCACACAAATAACGTATAGGAACTGACGGGTTCGAAGGGGGTTCGTGACAAAGTTGTGCGCCAGTACGGCCGTCTCCGGCTAAACGGCGCGGCGATTCCGTGCTCTGTAGTTGAATACGACGATAAACCAGGGCTGTGTAGTTGTCTAAATAAACGAAGTATTCCTGCTATAAATAACTTTGGCGTCCGGTTTCAATTCAACGATATATTTTATTTAATAATGTGTAGTTTTAGAAGATAAGATGTTCTTTTGTTCACAAAATTTCTATGTTTGAGCTGAGCTGAGAAACCCATTTGGCATACTGTAAGTGTGCCAGAAGAGTAACGCTAGAAACTCTAATGATTATAGTGGGTTTATAGTGTAGGTATACTTAAAAGTACCTGGCTAGCTCTCTCTGGTGAAAATAGAGAAAACGTATTTTCCCAAAAATTTGAACTAGCTAGATCGATTTTTCGCCCCCGTAAACCCTTATATTGCAACTTTTATCGAAATCGTTACAGCCGTTTTCGAGAACGTGATTACAAATATAGGTATGCAAATATTGCTCATTTAATAATATAGCAATATAAATATGGATGTAACTTGAATTCCATACTTATATATTTGGTTTTACTTTTTTACATAGATGCATTTCTTACATAACTAAAAAAGTAATTTCTTCATCATCATAATTTCAGCCGAAAGACGTCCACTGCTCAAATCAGTCAAAATAATTTGTCGTGGCCAGTCTTGGTGTTCCATTTTCGATCTTCATTTCGCGTCTTTGAAAAATTCGACCCTATTTGTTTATCTACTACATAACTCAACTCTTTTGTGATTACTCTCAACCTTGAACAGGGATATTATACCTTTTCTAACCATAAAATTAAGTGCCATAATCTTAGAAAGAATCATCAAAACCACAAAAGAAGGAAAACAGCAGGGCGGTTGAATGACTGGGCATTTCTTTTTGTTCTAGAGAAGCAAAATGACCCGAATTTCATCTCAAAACGGAACGCCGAGATTATAGTGAAATATTCCACCGTTTACCCCTTCAAGCTGCCCGAAGACAACATGGTTTGTGTCTACTGTTGCGAGACTTACCCGGATCCTGATGTATTTCGGACACACATGAACGAAGAACACGAAACGTTTAACCCCAAAATGGCTTTCGTCCATTGCTCAGAAGGGTACATCAAAGTTGACTGCACAAATATAAATTGCAGACTCTGCTTCAAACACTACCAGAATTTGGATCAAATCGCTGATCATCTCTACTCCGAACATAAAAAACCTCTTAACTTAACCGTAGCCTTAGGACTACAACCATTCAAGTTAGAGAACAATAAGCTATTCTGCGCTATATGCCACTACAAGGCCGTATGCTTACGGCAACTCAGCAGACATACACAAAGCCATTTTTGGAGATACACGTGCGAAGCCTGCGGTAAATCCTATGCGACTAACACAGCACTGCGCAGTCATACAAGATTCTCTCACATAGGCACCGAAAAGATATGCCGCAAATGTAAACGGACCTTCAGCTCGATAGAAGAGAGGCGAAAGCATTTGCTAGAGTCCCAAAGATGCTGGTCACATTTATGCTGTGTCTGCGGAGAGAGATTCATGTCCTGGCATGCGAAACAACTACATTTGACTGAGAGCCACGGAGTTGAAAAAAAAGTTTACGTGTGCCCGGAATGTGGACACATATTCCAAGAACGTAAGAAGTATCGAACACATTTTAGGCTTAGTCACACTGACGATAATTACGTGTGCTCCTGCTGCGGCATGAAATTCGTTACCAAAAAGAATTTGGAAGAACATAGAGTTTCTCATACAATGGAGAAGCTCTTTCCTTGCACAGTGTGCTCTAAATCTTTTCCGAGGAAGAAGAATTTGATTCAGCATATGTGGATACATATGGAACATAAACGGTTTGAATGTAAACTATGCAATAAAAAGTTTAATCAGAAAGTTAGTTGGAAGACGCATATGAAGTCATACCATCCCGAACTGGAGGATTTTGAGGGGAAAAATGATAATCTTAAAATAATGTTTTCCGTTCTAACCGAATAATGTTGAAACATTTATATTAGTTGTCGTATGATGTCATTAAATAGTTCCAAAGTATATTAAATGAGGGTAGTTTTGGTAACTAGTCGTTGTAATCCAGGGCCAGTCTGTTTTTCCATTTATCTAGCTAGCGTGTGTTTTTATTTTCATGATATTCATAGTGTATAAGTCGATTCATTTCGGATTCAAAATAGTTTTTATTACTGTTTACAAAAGGCATTTATTTTTGACATCAAAATGTGACAACATTAAGAACTTCCTTATGAAATAAGTTTACAATTTGAATTGGTTTTGGATATAGGGGAAAAATATACATAGGTTGATAAGTTCAAAAGCTGCTGCCAATTTTAAATAGCCTTTTTTTTTGGGCGTTGGAAATCATCAAATGACAGACGCTCTGGGCGGAGCTCTGGGAGGGCCTGTCAGACGTTTACTGACTAAAACCCACCCGTGTTCCTTCAGTTGCCTGTTGCCAAGGGCCCCGGTATCCCATTCGGACTTTCCCGCAACCCAGGTAGATTTTAAATAGCCTCAGTTAGGATCTTGCTTGAACGTATTTACAATATTCATTTTATTTCACTTCATTGGTTTAGAAAATGGCAAAGCAAAACACAGTCCATAATTGGGATCATCTTGGGCCGTCTCCAGAAAGCAACTTTTTATTTGATCTTAATCACTAGTAGTAACATGGAGTATTAGCTTAGTACCGTAACGAACATGCCACAACACAGGATAAGTGATGGGACGTTTCTTTTTGTTCTAGAACTAAATCCGATGTTCATCGCGCGACAGAACGCCAAAACGATGATAGAATATACAACAGCTTACCCCTTCAAGCTGCCAGAATCTTCCATGGTTTGCGTGTACTGCTGTGATAGCTTCCCAGACCCTGCGAACTTTAGGGAACACATGAATTTAGAACATCAGGACTTCAAAGTACGAATGGCGTTCGTTCACGTGGCCGAAGCATCCGTTAAAGTCGATTGCACTGACCTTAAATGTAGAATCTGCTTTGAAACTTTATCTAATTTAGAACTAGCTGCAGAACATCTAATCAAAAAACACAATAAAAACCTAAATCCAACACATGATCTAGGCATGCACCCCTTTAAAATTTATAAGGATAAATATTCATGCGCGATTTGTTCGGAGAAATTTTCGACTCTGGCGTTGTTGAGTAAACACACGCATACACACTTCGTGCAATACACTTGCGATGCGTGCGGCAAGTCTTATGCGTCATTGACCTCTCTACACTGCCATCTAAGATACAACTGCGGCACAGAATCAGATAAAAATAACAAAAATAGATGCAGAAAATGTAGAAAAACTTTCATCTCAGCAACTGAACGAATGAACCATTTGGAGAAATCGATGAGATGTCGCCAGCACGTATGTAATATCTGTGGAGAAAGGTTTATTACTTGGAATATGAAACAGAATCATCTAAAGGAGATGCATAACGTGCCGCAAAAGACATATAATTGCCCAGAGTGTCACTTAGTTTTTAGTAAACGGGATAGTCTTCGGTTACATTTCAAAACCACACACACGAATGACTACGTAGAATGCTCTTACTGCGAGAGAAAGTTCGATACTGACAGGAATTTGAAAAAACATATCGTTATTCATACGGGAGAGAGAAATTTTATTTGTCAAGTGTGTTCTAAGGCTTTCCCGAGGAAGTCTACTCTAGGACAGCATATGTGGATACATAGTGAAGTGAAAAAACACGAGTGTAAGATTTGTGATAAGACGTTCAACCAGCGTGTGAGTTGGAGGACTCATATGAAGGCGAGGCATCCTGAAATGCGTGTCTTTTAGAGGGTAGTTCGGAAAGTTTTTTGTTGCATAATGCGGACAAAAATTGACGTTTTTGTCGGAATCTTAGACATAACATAACATGGCTGTAATTCCCAAGAGGTTAGGCAAAGGTGTACCTTTTGCCAGTTAAGTTTCAAGTCCCATGTAATAGGGGGCGAGCCTATTGCCATCAAGCGGACACAATTCTTAACTCCGGGGCTGTTACTAAGAAATTCCCGATGGAAAAACCCAATAACACTTTGTTCAACCTGGGAATCAAACCCAGGATATTATGCTCAGCAGTAGACTCTTCCGGTTTCTATGCTTTTCTTTTGCCTCTTTTATGCATACAAGTAAAAGTTTTTAGCGAAGTACAATGGGACTGTATAATAGTGAAATTAAGTAGCACTAACACAAGAAAGTGACCAATGTCTCTTTTGTTCTAGAAATAAATCCGATGCACATCGCAAAAAGGAACGCCCAGACCGTAATACAATATATCACAGCGTATCCGTTTAGGCTCCCGGAGAGTTCCATCGTATGCGTATACTGCTGCGAAAGCTTTGACGAGCCTTCTCGCTTCAGGAAGCATATGGATGACGACCACGAAGTGGTCAACGCCAGAGTCGCATTCTCACACCTCCACGAAGGATACATTAAGGCTGATTGCACAGACCTTCACTGCAGAATATGCCTTGAAACTTTCAACAAAATCGAAGACGCAGCCATTCATTTAAACAAAGTCCATAATCAAAATATCGACTTAAATCACGATATAGGCCTCCAGCCTTTTAATATACAGAATGACAAGTTATCCTGCGCCGTATGCCACGACAAATCGTCCAACATTAGGAGTTTGAGTCGACATATCCAGAAACACTTCTTCCAATGCACGTGCGAGCTTTGTGGCAAATCTTTCGCATCTTCCACCTCCTTGCAGAAACATCTCGAGTTCTCATGTCCTTTTGTGCCCAAACAGAGAAGATGTAGGAAGTGCAAAGTTGTTTTATACTCAACTGAAGATCAGAAGAGGCACTTTGAAGTGTCTAGACAGTGTCGACAGCACATATGCTCGGTTTGCGGCGACAGATTTAGCACATGGAAGATAAAACGCAGCCACATGGAGCAAGCACACGGTATACCGAAAAAAGTTTACCCTTGTCCCGAATGCGGACTCGTTTTCAAGAAACCAAACAAATTCAGAGCTCATTTTAAAATTGTGCATACGGATGAGCATTTTGACTGTCCGAGTTGCGATAGAAAATTCGATACGAAGTATGTTTTGGATAGGCATATGGTCGTTCATTCCAATGAGAGGTTATTTTCTTGTGATATTTGTTCTAAAACGTTTCCGAGGAAGTCTACGCTTCGACAGCATATGTGGATACATAGTGAGGTGAAACGGTTTGAATGTAAGATGTGCGATAAGCAGTTCAATCAGAAAGTCAGTTTTAAAACTCATATGAAGTCGTACCATCCGGATTTAGGCGATTTTTAGTTTGTATCTGTACAGAAAGCCACCTGCTACGATCCTGACATACTTTCTTTTGCTTCGTCTACTTTCATACATCTGGTTATACACGCAAGCCAGTTGCGAGTATGGTCTATGCGGTAGGGTAGTTTTATTAATCAAATAACCGGTCGGTATTCGTTGCATTATTTGTGTTAGCAAAACGGGTGTGGTAGTAGACTCATAGATGTTTCGATTTCCTATTTTGTTAAGTACTTGGTACTTGTTGACAGGCCTACACTGTCCTTTGATTGGTTTTGGTGCATTACACATTTTACCACAAGAGTATTTCACCATACGCGCTGCGTAAGGGCAACGAACTTACGTCTCAACACGAGCGTGGGGCGCGGAACGTGACCTGACCGGCCGCGAGCGCGACCCCTATTGTGTATTTATTCATGTGTTGTGTAGGTAGGTAGGAGGGGTGGCGACCTCAGGCGCATATCCATGAATTTGTTGACGGTGTCGAATAGATTTTTTTAAAATCTTTCAATGAAAATAATGTTTTTTTTTTGTTGTGACTGTCATTTATTTTTATGTTTAAGTCAACTACCCATGGTTTGAGTGAAAACGGTGTTTACCCTTACACACTGTATTTTTATTTGTAATCACGTTCTCGAAAACGATTTCTGGGGATATTCGTTTTCTCCGTATTTTCACCCGAGCAGAGCTCTGTCGAACAGGTACTAATTGTTAAACCAAGCAATATCTTTTCTTTCTACGGTTATCTAAGCTTTTTTTTTACGGAAAATAAAGTAATTGTAAAATATTTAGCAAGTTTTTTTAAATATAATTTGTGTAACTGGTCCTTATTAAGAGCGTGTTTGGATTTTGATCAGAGTTTCTGGTTTTCTGAAAGAAAATCTGAAAGCTGTATACAGGGTGTAAAAAGACCCATCACATAGCTGTCAACTACGCATTCTGTACATCAAATTAAGTAACATAATTGCTGTTTACGATAGTGCGCAACGTAAAGCATGCAAAGCACTGTGTTTATGGGTGCAAGCAACGGTTCAGGGTATGTGGGATTATTTAAAATTAAGTTATAACATTAAAAAAAAACTTGCTTTCTTTAAAAAACGTCAGATAAAGTTGTAACTTTCACCTTCAATATCTCCGTAACCAGAAGGTTCCTAGGTATGGTCCAGAACAAAAAAAATACCACAATGAAGGGAATCACAAGTGACTTTCAGCTTCGTTAAGTGTCTTTTTACACCCGTTATAATTATTATTCCGTTTGCTGAGAGACCTATTTTCTCTTCAGAATAGCTGAAATGTGTTATTGTTCCAATAAAATTTTAATCAACAGCTTATATTTGGTCATTTTTAAGAGTGTGATACAGTCGATCAAAGAAGAACTTTCTACATTGTACCAACGCCGTAATGCGAATAAAATAATCAACTGCCCAAGACAAAATTTCAATACCTACTCGGCCCAAATGTATGGGACGGCTAGTATAATTTTTAGGGTTCCGTACCCAAAGGGTAAAACGGGACCCTATTACTAAGACTCCGCTGTCTGTCTGTCACCAAGCTGTATCTCATGAACCGTGATAGTTAGACAGTTAAAATTTTCACAGATGATGTATTTCTGTTGCCGCTATAACAACAAATACAAAAAAAAACAGAATAAAAAAAAATATTAAAATATAACAAACGCGATTTTTTTTGCCGTTTTTATAGGTATTTAACCCTTCGTGTGCGAGTCAGACTCACACTTGGCCAGTTTTTTCTCGATTACGATGTTGGTGCAATGGAGAAAATTGTTCAGTTTGTTTTTCTGTACCACACCCTTAAATATGGCCAAACCTTTTTGATACATGCTGAATAAAATCGATCCAACTACGCTCTAAATAAACGATGGTATCCAAAATATAATCTGTTAAATGTTCGTATAGTTTAAATAATTAAAAAGGTTCGTAGGTATATTTCGTTATTTGTTTAAATATGTTGTAGTTAGGTTATAGTATTTAATAAATTGATTACTATTTGTTTTTTTTTTTTTTTTCTTAGTATCCTAACCTCTTCGATTATACCCATGAATAAGTTCGAAATCTCCCGGAAATCCTTAGAATACCTTTGCCGCATAAATTGAAGAAAAAAAAAACTTTCGGCACCTACTCATTCAGTAGTAGACAGGGTCAGCATCTAAGGTATCCTAAAACAAACAAATACGAACAGACACGTTCAAGATCATCATTGTTTACTAAGGCTTTAAAATTTCAATCTCAGCTGAAGGCACGAAAGTTTGCGTTGTGTGCAAACAAAACGATAACATGTTCACATAGTCTAGTTAAGTATTTGTTACGCATCAATAGCATTTACAACGAGCACACCAAAAATATGACCAAAGGCATTTGTCTGTTCTAGACGAGATGCGTCCGTTATCCATCGCGCGACGGAATGCAGAGACTATCGTCCTGAACGCCACGGTATACCCCTTCCGACTGCCGGACACAGCCCTCATGTGCGTATATTGCGGTGACAGCTACACCGACGCCACGCTATTTCGACAGCACATGAAGAAAGAACATTTCTCCTTCAAAGTCCGAACCGCTTTCGCGCACATTGCTTACGAGTGCTACCTCAAAATCGATTGCACAGAAATGGCGTGCAGAATCTGCTTTGAATCCTTCGCAAGAATTGACGATATTGCACGACATTTAAACGAGAGACATGACGCCAAAATCAACTTTGACTTCCAATTGGGACTACATCCCTATAGATTCTTACAAGACAGACTCATGTGCGGGATATGTGATCTAAACTTCCCCTGTATGCGTCAGCTCAGTCGTCACATGTCTTCCCACTTTCAAAACTTCACGTGCGACACTTGTGGCAAGTCTTACACGACGAACAGCTCCTTGCAGCACCATATTCGATTCACGCACATAGCAGCCGAAAGAATATGCAGAAAGTGCAAACAGACGTTCAGTTCTTTAGAAGCTAAGAGAGAGCATACAATCAATTCTCCTGGCTGTTGGATGTATCAGTGTCTTGTGTGCCTGGAGCGATTCATGACATGGCCTGCCAAAGAACGACATTTAGTAATGGCTCATGGGCAATCCAGAAAGTCCTATTCTTGTTCTGAATGCAGTCTAAGTTTTACAACTAGAAATGCCTATAGAGGGCATTTTAATACGACACACGCTGAAGTCAACTTCCCTTGCGCACACTGCGGACGGAAATTCGCCTCCAAAAGATATTTGGAACAGCACATGCTAGTCCACACAGGCATAAAAACGTTTCATTGTAATGTGTGCTCTAAATCTTTTCCGAGAAAGAAGAATCTTGTTCAGCACATGTGGACTCATAGTGATTCTAAGAGGTTTGAGTGCAGTTCTTGTAAAAAGCAGTTCAATCAAAGACATAGTTATAAGGCGCATATGAAGGGACATCATCCTGAGATATCTGAAGATAAATGGGTGTTGTAGGAACTCTTAGCTCGAGGTTAAGCTTGTGACGAATACGCGTACATTAAAGGCTATATGCTGGTTTGAGCGGGTCGCACCGCATTGCAAAAATCCTTACGTACATTTTGTTTGAACCATCGCTCTCTAAAGGCGGCCGGAACTCGCTTATCGTGTACTAGCTTTCGCCCGCGTGGAGGTTAACTAAAACCACAGGCGGGAACGTACTACCGCGATAAAAAAGTATCCAATGTCCTGAACACGCCATGGTCTATGGTCTACCTGTGTGCCAAATTTTATAGAAATCTGTTCCGCTGTTAAGGAGTGACAAGGTAACGGACATACAGACGGACAGAGTTACTTTCGTATTTATTATAATTAAATTAATAATGGTATCGATTGCAATGCAATGCGATGCGGTGCGGAGCGTTGCGGTTGTAATGTGAGCTTAGGTTTATTTGACAGTTCCGTCTATTAACATCAAGATTAAATGGATTCCTCATTTCGTATTCAAGATCTGAAATTAGAAAATCTATTGTTAGAATCAATCAAATTCCAGTCTAAATTAAACCCAGCGGTTTTATTTTGGAGGTACTTGTATTACTTGTCCTTGGAAAAAATAAAACCCTGATAGCTTTGGAGGATCTTATTGTATTAAATCTTTAATTAAATTTTTTTAAGATATTATTTTACTTTTATATAAGTGTTAGATTCTATTACCTACAATTACGTAAGTAATTCCGCGAGTTAAAATTGTTAGCGGACCAATTTAATTTATATGAATATAATCTAAATATGTTTTTGTTAACAATTGAAAGTAATTTTTAGAAAAAAAAAGTTTGTACTGTACTGCATTATGAACAAGTTAAAAATGAACCAGTCCAGAAATCGCGAAAATAATCAGCTGTTCGAGTCATTGTGTCGAGAATTCGAGACACGCGAACATACATCTATGGAGTAGAACTATTTTTTTCGCGATGTCAAGAATGACACATTTTAATAATATCAATCTTCAACTATATTTTGGTTAAGTAAACTGTTGTTTTGTTGTTAAATATTAAACTTGAGTTAGACACAATTTGTTGTTTTTCTAATATCAATAAACTGTCCAATATTTTACAAATTTTCTATATTGAGACACTGTGTAAAGTGAAATAGATACACGTCTAGTACACAAGTAAAAATATTTTATTACCTGGATTGGAAATGTACCTACACAGCATACACATATCAAACCATTATATTTTGACCCGAACTTAACACTACAACGAATACTCCCTAAGTGTCCGTTAAAAGAAAAAAGTGAGCCGACCAGTCACTGCGATATTTTCTTTTTGTTTCTAGAACCACATTTATGGGCGAAAGAGAACGCGGAGATTGTGTTGCAATATTCAACCCTGTACCCATTCAGATTGCGAGGGAAAGCTATCACTTGCGTCTACTGCTGCGAAGGCTATGAGGACCCCACGCATTTCAGAAGACACTTCGACATCCACCACCAAGAGTTCACCATCGGCACGGCATTCCAACACATGAGTAGCTTAAAAGAATACCTCAAAGTCGATATTTGCAACCTAAAATGCAGACTGTGTTTCCAACCTTGTGAGAAAATCGATGATGTCGCTCAGCACTTGAAGGAGTCACATTCAGATGTTGCTAAGAAACTAAACCTCGAATTTGATATAGCTTTGCAACCTTACAAATTAGTGAATAACAATTACTGCTGCTATCACTGCGGCAAGAAAATGCCCACTCTAATCAAGTTGTGTCGTCACACGATCTTGCATTACCAGCGGTTCACTTGCGACACTTGCGGTCGTAACTACCTCTCACACGAGGCTTTAAAGTACCATATTAAATGCATCCATGCAGTTACGAAACACGTGTGTAGGAAGTGCTGGACAGAATATCCCACCCTGGAACAAAAGAAGGCACACGTTAGGGCATCAAAACAATGCTGGACTTTCTGCTGCATAGTCTGCGGCGACAGATTCCAATCCTGGGAACATAAGCAAAAACATCTACAAGCAGAACATGGATACGAAAAGATAGTCTATAACTGTCCTGATTGTGAAGAGAAATTCACGTCGAGAAAGTATTTTTATACACATTATAAGCTCTCACATACTGATGAAGGATTCCAATGCGCTTGCTGTGGACTCAAGTTTAATACACAGAAGCGCCTAGATGACCACTCTCGCGGACATACAGGAGAGAAACAGTTTATGTGCACCATTTGCTCCAAGAGTTTCATGAGGCAGAACAGTTTGACGCAGCATATGTGGATCCACAGTGAAACCAAGAGATTTGTCTGTATTTTGTGTGAAAAGCAGTTTGCACAAAAAGTTAGCTTGAAGACTCACATGAAAACCACACATCCTGATGTTACTATTGATATTTAACGTTGATGCAGATTAACACAAAATTCCTCCTAAATCACTTTCGTACTTACATTTTGTATGAACCATCGACCCTAGTCACTACAGGCGGGCCTTACCGCTTGTTGTAATACGATGAGCTGCATCTCGATGCGGCTATAATGTGCGCCTTTGATGTTTTTGTCATATTTTCGAGTAGAAATAAAACTTTGTATACCAAAAACATGTGTTTTTTTTTTCGCATTCCTGACTACCCGTTAACCCCAGAAAAATTAAGGCGAATCAAAAAGGTACTTATTGTCTTTTTTGTTTTTTGGTCATGTTAGTTCGTTGTTTTTACATTAATTCATAAAGTTTGTCGCTACGTTATGACACTGACCATTTTCTTTTTTGTTTTTAGGGACCACATTGGAAATTCACGGACGTAGTGAGACAAAGAATGAAACAAAAAAGAAAATAGTCCTTGTTTACCAGACGCCGCAAAGGCGCAACGCTGAAATTATACTAACTTATTCATCCGCGTATCCGTTCAAAACTCGTTTTAGTCAAATTCTCTGCTCTTACTGTCACGAAGAATTTAACACACTTACAGATCTCAGATACCACATGAAAACAGAACATATCAATTCAGGTTTCAAAAACGTTTTCTACAGAGCAAGGGACAATTTAATAAAAATCGATATCACTAACCTAGAATGTAAAATATGCGCTGAAGAAATCCAAGATGTTGACGGCCTCATGAGCCATTTATATAGGGAACACAATAAACCTGTGAAATTCAATGCCCGATATGGTGTCCTACCTTATAAGCAGAATTCTGATAACCATTGGACTTGTGTTTACTGTAACAAAGTCTTAATTTCATTCATCGCTTTCAATAGACACATTGTTACCCATTTCATGAATTATAGTTGTGACAAATGTGGCACGACCTTCGTCTCAGATTATGCCTTGAAAGACCATCATAGACAAGTAAAGTGCTTCCGAACGGCTTACAAGGCTAGAAATGGAAGAGTTCTAAAACCTAGATCGAATGCAGAAATTATTCTACAATATTCTACAGCTAGTCCTTTCAGGACATGGAAAAGTAACTTCAATTGCGTCTTCTGTAGAGTCCAAAGTAATGATCCTAGTGGTCTACGTATGCATGTCGTTACAATTCACGCGAATTATGACGTCAAAGCTGCCTTTTATAAGAAATTAGGGAAAGACTTCCTCAACGTTGATATAACAGATCTTCAGTGTAAACTATGCTTCATGCCTATTGACTCCTTTGACAGTTTGATTTACCATCTAAAGAACGATCATCAGCAACCGATAAACACTGACGCACAGATCGGTGTCCTACCTTTTAGACTTAACGATGGCTCAATATGGAAATGCACGATATGTCCGAATGAGTTCAAAGATTTTGTCTCCCTGAAAAAACATACTTCGGAACACTTCCAGAACTACGTTTGTGATACTTGTGGCGAGGGTTTTATCACTGAGTCTGCAATGATAGCTCACACCAAAATACCACACGAGAACAAATATAACTGCAGCCGATGTATCGCCACATTCTCGTCGCTAGATGAAAGGAATCTGCACGTGAAAACACAGCATACATCTTTGCCATACGTCTGTGTATATTGCAAGGATAAACCACGCTTCGCAAACTGGGAGGTTCGCAAAAAACATTTGATGGCAGTTCATAACTATAAAACAGGAGCTGATAAGTACGATTGTACGACTTGCCAAAAGTCTTTCAAGACGAGATCGGGGAAATACAACCATATGGCGAGAGTACATCGAATAAAAAAAGATACGGAACTTAGCTACCCATGCCCAAGTTGCCCAAAGGCTTTTACAACAAAACTGTTCTTGGACAAACATGTGGCCAAAAAGCATTTTGATGTTTGAAGTTTCTGAGGTAGTTGTCTTCATTAACAAACATTTTTATTAACTTATACATAAAAATATTTATAACACTATTTATATTCCCACATAAAGATCTCTAGAAGCATAAAATGACCAATCGATGTAAGCTGGGATGTCATTCTTCCTCCGAAGACAAGAAGCTGTACTAGAACATAATAATGATGAAAATTCTTTTCTTTTTTAGGGTCCACAAAGGAAATTGACGGACTTAATCAGACCGAAAGTAAACCGAAACAAAGATTGTTTGAAAGGTCCGTTGGACAGAACCCGCAAAGGCAAAACGCTGTTCTTGTCCTTAAACATTCGACAGCATTCCCTTTTAAGACGCGTTTTAATAGGATCGTCTGTTCGTACTGCCATGACGAATTTGAGCCAATGGCTGCGTTGAGAGAACATATGAAAGCCGACCATTCCAGTGCTGACTACAACAGCGCTTTCTATAAAGTCTACGATGCCCTAAAAGTTGAAATTACTGATCTAAAATGCACCATGTGTTCCCAAGAAATTCCGAATATAGACAGTTTCATGAACCACATATCTAGAGACCACAAAATCAAAGTTAACTTTGATGTTCCCTTTGGAGTACTGCCTTATAGACAAGGACCTTCGGGAAGATGGACGTGTCTCGAATGTGATAAAACGTTTCCTAAATTCTCACAAATTAACGTCCATTTGAGGACACACATGAAGATTTTTACTTGCGAAAAGTGTGGAGCCACGTTTTTGTCAGATCATGGTCTGAGGCAACACGAGCGTAACTTTAAATGCTACAAGTCTTCCTACAACCCTCGTTTTGGAAAAGCCTTGAAATATAAAAGCAATACTGAGATTATTCTAGAATGTTCAACCGCCTGTCCTTTTAGGACTTGGGGCCAGAATTTCAACTGCGTGTTCTGTCGGGTTCAATCAAATGATCCGATCGGTCTGAGAGCTCATATGGCGTCTCGTCACGCGAATTTCGATATACAGCTAGTCTTCAGTAGGAAAATACGGAAGGAATTTCTGAAGGTTGACATAACGGATCTGCAATGTAAACTTTGTTTTATACCCATCGATACTTTAGATGAGTTGGTGATACATTTGAAGAATGATCATAAACAGCCTCTGAACGCTGATGTCCAACCAGGAGTTCTTCCGTTCAAACTCAACGATGGTTCGAACTGGAAATGTGCTATATGCAAGATACAGTTCTCAGACTTTATTTCACTAAAGAAACATACGGCAGAACACTATCAAAATTACGTTTGCGACACGTGTGGAGAGGGTTTCATAACAGAATCTGCATTGAAAGCCCATACGAAGATACCCCACGACAACAAATACACATGCAGTCGTTGCGTTGCTACATTCACTACTTTAGAAGAACGCAACATTCACATCAAAACCCAGCACACGACACTACCCTACATGTGCGTTTACTGCAAAGAAAAGCCCCGGTTTGCGACCTGGGAGCTCAGAAAGAGACATCTCATGGAGTTCCATAATTACAAACCGGGGGCCGAAATGTATGAATGTACGACTTGCCATATGACTTTCAAGACACGTTCGCAGAAGTACCACCATAATGTAAAAGCTCATAGGACGAAGAAAGAGACAGAATATAGTTATCCCTGTGGTAGTTGTTCTAGAGCGTTTGCTTCTAAGTTGTCTTTGGATAAGCACATCGCGAAAAAGCATTTCCATGTATGATATTACTAGATTGTTCCATTAAGGTTAATTTCAATTTTAATCGAATAGTTTTGACTGATTTTATTATTGAGATTGTTTTATGTCTCCAATCTCCAACGGTTGTATTTTATTTGATGCAATATTTACAATGTATGCAATAAAGAAATGTATTTATCAGAAAGGTTACATGATTTATGTTAAGAAACATTAGCAAATGGCTCATTATATCGATTAATATTTAACTACAATTTTCAGTGTCCAGTAATATGAATTGCTTGTACATAACTAGATACCAGAATTGAATAAACATGTTACTACATTACTATGCTCCCTAGATGTTGCATTTAAAACTACGATAGATGGCGTTAGACTAAAATTTTAATGTCCAGTTTCGAGGGTAGTTTCGGTAACGCAACACGCCATCTGTCGGTAATGTAACTCAAGTTTAGGATCTTATAAAATAGATTGTATTCAAAAATATGAAGAAAAAATACGAACGCAACGAACATGATACCTACTTACGCAAAAGATGCTCTCTAAAATGCAGTATAAAGCTCAAAATAATGAGCTATGCAGAAATATGCTGAAAATGGCTAAGTTTATTGATATAAATTGTTTTGTTCTTTACTACGACGTAGTCATAAAACACTGCCTGTCATCTTGAGACTATTAATAATAGTAATAATTTAGTAATAATAAGAAGAATTCAAAGTAACCAACCTTTCGGTTGGAATTTGAATTTTTGAATGACTTCCATGTTCGGTGCTCGAGTTGAGCAGAGCTTTAATTTACCAAGTTTTAGAAAATATGTTTTTTAAACTCTTTTCTACAGTATAGTTATTACTTAATCATTTATCATGTTCCTCAATAAATGACTTCCAGAAACATTAATTACCTTTACAACAGACATCCGTTTTTGTCAAAAATATTTTAAAGACGGTAGTTCAACAAATCTCAATTTAAAAAAAGAACCATTTTCAGCGTAATTCTGAAATGTATTCTAGATTTACGTAGTGATTACGTATGTAATTTATTTTTTAGTTTAAATATTATACATCTATGAAGTAAAGTATAAGACGTAAGCAATAAGTCCAATAAAGAGATTATAGTTTACATTGATTTTTATTCCAATTTTATAAACATTAGTTATTTTAACAAAGAGAGCCGCAAAGGTCGATCTGAGGTTAACCGCACTGGGTAGACTTTCGTCAAACGCGCGTACGCGTTCATAGCACCATAGGAAATATTTATTGAACGCGCAGGTGCGTTTGCCGCACAGGGTCAATAGCTATTTACTTAGCGTTTGCAAATAATTCGCAAATAATTAAGCAGGCAATGCGTTAAGGTACGATTTCCGCAGTCGGTTGGTGGATGGGTGATCATACATTACATATCGAGCCTCGGAAAGTACGGTAAGCCGTTTGTCCTGTCTGCCATTAGTAGACTTTTGACAGTCGTTACGGGTAGTCCCAAAGGTGACAAACAGTCTTACCAAGATGTATCGTGGTACCCAGTAATTGAATTGTGGAGCTCAGTGGCAGTCGCTACATGTAAAATACTTGTAGATTATAGTTATATTAACAAAAAAAAAATATCTTTCTCGTGTCAGCTCGAGCTTAACATAAATAGCTCTTACAATGGTGAAAAAATCAGTCTCGCTTTTTAATGAACCCCAAAGTTACCATTAACCTTGTGACAAACTGTAATAAAATAGAATGGGAAAATCCAAACCAGAGAAGAACGGAGGAAAGTGGACACGGAAAAATTACGAAGAAATTGACGAACATTTTCTATTTTTAGGACAACCCTGGCAAACGAGCGAACAAAATGAAGGCGATTACGAAATAGAAAAGTTACCCAAGCCGAAAAATACCCGAAGTGCTAGAGCCGAAGCGAGGATTATCACCAAGAGTAACGCTTCAGCCATCCTTGAGTGTTGGTCACTTCTACCTTTCAGATGGAAGAAAAACAGATTCAAATGTGCCTACTGCGAAGATAACTTTACCGAATGCTCCGAGCTTAGAGACCATGTCAGAATCTGCTCCCAAAGTCATAGCATTAAGGATATCTATAGCAAATTCAAAGAAATGCCTCTAATCAACGTTGATATTACTGACGCTGTTTGTTCCTTGTGCGCTCTGCCACTGACTAATGCCACTCAAATAAGAGAACACGTCATTGATCATGGATTCGATTTCGACTCGTACCACCCTGACGGAATATTACCGTTTTGTTTAGACAAACAGTCTTGGCGATGTGTCATATGCCCCGAAAAATTTAACAACTTTTTAAAACTTTACGAGCATATGAACATTCATTACCAACATTATATATGCGCGACTTGTGGCAAAGGATTCATGACAGCACCTCGATTGAGAAAACATTTAGAAGTCCATGTATCTGGGTCGTTTCCTTGCAATAAATGTGGCAGGATTTTTATAATGAGAGCAGCAAGAGACTCCCATAAGGCCTCCGTTCATCCTAAAGCTCCCAGATACGAATGTCCCCACTGCAACATCAGATTCGACAATTATTACGAAAGGATTGGTCATATGAAAAACGCTCACAGCGAGCGGGAAGTTTCCTACAACTGTGCCCACTGCGAGATGTCTTTCAAAACCAGCGGAAAACGCGCCATACATGTCCGGACAGTCCATTTCCCTCCACAATTGAACTACGGTTGCAGTTACTGCGAATGGCAATTCAGGACCAACTATGAGTTGAAAAGACACATGGTTCGCCATACAGGAGAGAAGAACTTCCATTGTGCTGTATGTGGCAAGTCTTTTCCAAGGAATAGGGCGTTGACTACGCATTTGAAGACCCACCAGGATGTGAATGGCAAATGGCGCGGGCCAGTGTTTAAGCAGAGAACGCAAAGGCTACCCTCAATTAACCCGCATGATTTGACTGATTTAGTTCCTACTGATATTAAGATTTAGTATAGACTGTCTTATCTACGTATGTTACTATTTCCAGTATTATTTTTTTGAATAAATTTTTAAATTGTATCAGATATGTATTTTTTATTGTGATTATTTATTTCTGGAGGCAAAGTATTTTACCAAAGATTTTCATCATATATATTTTGTTGTTTCCATGAAACGAAAAAAATCAAGCATAACTATGATTTACTTAGTAGGTACTCTTATAAACCTTTTTTATTTGTAAACAAAACACCACTTGCAGGGCAGAGGTATATTCCAAGAGTTTTTGTAGGTACTAACCTAGCTATTGATCATAAACGAGACTAAATACTTAATAACCGCATCTGCAATTATTTGACCAAAAACTTATGTAGGTTTGCAGGATACTTACCTAAAAAGATTCCAACGAGTACGATAACATATTGTAGCTTTAGCACCAAATGCATGTTCCGGGGAGCTGGTACTTCGAAAAATTAACAAAATAACGTAGTGTTTCTTGCTTTTAGGTTCCGCTTACGGAGCGGAGGGGAATCTAGGCGTTAGACGCATTAGGAAGTTGAAGGAAAACGTTAGCGATCGCCAGATGCGAAGGCGACGACGCGCCAACAACCAGCTCCCCGAAGAATCGGAGAAAAGAATATCCAAAACTATGATGCGTCGAAACGCGATGATCCTTTTAGAATGTTCCACAGCCTGGGCCTTTCGTTGGTTCCATAGCGCTTTTTACTGTTCATACTGCGACGCTAAGTTCGTCGATGTACCTCTACTTCGCTTACATGTCAAAGCTAATCATCTAAACGACTTACCCTCTGACAGAATCTTCTCGAAGTTAAAAGAAAATAATATGGTGAAAGTCGATGTAGCTGAGCTTAGCTGCAGGTTGTGTAGCAGGCTTCTAAATAGTATTGACGCTTTAAAAGATCACCTATTGATACACGGAAAGACTTTGAACGTAGAATACAGTGATGGGGTCTTACCTTTCAAGTTAGACGAAGAAGGCTTCACCTGCCAACTGTGTTTCGCCCCATTCCTGACTTTCGCCAAAATGAACGAGCATATGAACACACACTTTCAAAATTACATTTGCGATTCTTGCGGAAAAGCTTTCGTTTCTAAATCAAGGTTTAGAAAACACGTACAGTCACACGAAAAGGGGAGTTTCCCTTGTGGGGAGTGTGGTGAAGTTTTAGAAACACGAGCGTCTCGGATGTGTCATATAATGCGAATCCATAGAAAAGGCGTTCGCTACGCTTGCCCGAGATGCCCCGAAGTTTTTACAACCTACCACACGAGAGCAAAACATTTAGTAGAAACCCACGCCCAACAGAGAAAAGAATACTACTGTAATGCTTGCGACAAAACTTTTGAAACTAGCTCCAAAAGAGCAGGACATATACGTGTAACTCACGCAAACGTTGAGAAACGACACTTCTGCCCAAACTGTCCTTCAATATTTGTTAGCAAATCAAAGTTGCTGCGACATATAAGAACACATAGAATGAAGTACGACTGACTGTCGAAGATTTTTTTTTTTTTTTTATAGCCTATTGTTTGTCCCACTGCTGGGCAAAGGCCTCCCTTTTTTCCTTCCAAAGCTCTCTATTTTGTGCGATTTCTGGCCATGTTGGCCCCGCAAACATTATTAGATCGTCACACCACCTTGGCCGCGGTCTACCTCGACGGCGATGTCCTCCTTCAGGCGTCCAGTGAGTGACGATCTTTGCCCATCTCTCCGGGTGCATTCGTGCGACGTGGCCGGCCCACTCCCACTTCAGCCTGGCTGTTTTTTCTCCAACATCCGCTACTTGAGTTATGGAGCGCAGGGTGGTGTTCCTAACGCGCTCTGTTCGCTTGACACCTAATATGCTGCGCTCCATTGCCCGCTGGCAAATCTTGAGTTTGGACTTTTGTTGTTCAGTAAGTGACCAACTTTGTGCACCATAGGTTAGGACGGGCAGGATGCACATATCGATGAGTTTTCTTTTCAAGGATATGGGGAGATTTCCTTTCATATGGTATATTTCTATTTTTAGGGGCGATAGATGAAAAAGAAATGGCTGCAGGAAAGTCAACTACAATAATTTGGAAGAGAAAACGCCGAATAAAAGAAGACGCAGCAAATGCAGCTATTATAATAAAAAACTCGAATGCAGTAGTATTCAGATTGCATAGGGGCAAATTCATGTGCGCTTACTGCCCAAAGATATGTTTAAACGTGCCAGAAATTCGAGAACATTCAGTTATTCATGGGAAACTCGAAATATTCGAGAACCCTGCTGTGAGGAACTCGTTTCCTCTTCGGATCGATATCACAGATTTAGCATGTAGTTTATGCGGCGAAAATGTACAAAATATAGACAATTTGAAGACGCATATAGCAGAGAAGCATTCACAGATGATTGACCCGGATTTTTCGGATGGTGTCATGCCATTTGTTTTAACTGGCAAAGAATACAGATGCGTCCATTGCAGCTTACTATGTGAAGGTTTCATGACTTTATTCACGCACATGAACCAACATTACCAAAGTTTTGTTTGCCCTACATGCGGCAAAGGATTTTCGGGACGCAACAAGCTTCGTAGCCACCTCGTCACCCACGAATTTGGACAATTCAATTGCTCAAAATGCAATTCAGTATTCCCTAATCGTGCTACGAAGAACAGGCATTTGGCCACAGCTCATGGTAGAAAAGATAGATATAGGTGTCCAGTTTGTGATCAACATTTTATTCACTACCGTTCAAGACTGAGGCATTTAGATAAGGCGCATGGGCCAGAAAGTGGAGTATAGATTTCGTTTTTCGTCCACTGTGCTCGAGAGCGAGGGAATTGTAATCATAAGTAAGGTTAATTTAAGAATGAATAATACAGCGATATTTTCTTTAATATAAATGGATTGTCTAAATTAACATAAATTAGATAATACACATCTCGTTGTCTGATTACCTGGGAATTTTAGATCGTTGACCACTTTTACAACAAATAATGATTCTAGATACTATATTTCCCCGTTGATTAACAAGTAAGTATAAACTTTGTTAAAGTCTAGGTCAGTCCGTAACTATGTGTTTGCACCAGAAAACATTTAACAATTTTTTTTTTATCTTTATCTTTAACATGTAGATGTTTCGAAACTTGTCACATGAAACAAATCTCATTACTTGTTTTGTTGAACTTGCGTTCGCACTGTACGAAACATGAGTAAGTCTTAAGACAGATCTCAAGATTTGTTGTAAACTGCGTTCGCACTGTCTAGAAACATACACAATATACATGTTTTGTATAGGGATTTTTCACGTTTGCGTTCGCACTGTTGTTTGTTTATGTCACATTATGTCTCGCAACTTGTCTATTGCTTGATGTTTAGTGTTATCCGAGTATGGTGGTAAACATCCCGTGTTTATATCGAAACATAGAGTGGTCCAAAGTAGACACGATGAAGTTTATAGAGCTTTGGCAAGGTTTTCCATGTTTGTGGAATACAAAATGTGTGGACTATAATAACCAACCAAAGTGTCAAAACAAATCTTACAACATGTTACTAGATTCATACAGATACATTTTGATACGAAATTGGTTTGTAAAGACGTGGCGAAACATGTCGAGTGATTTGAAACGTCAAACATGTTTCGCGTCAACAAGTTGCGTGACAATGCGAGCGCGAGTCGAAACATTGACAGAAAACAGAGATTTCAACATGTTTATATGTGAATGTTTCGCCAGTGCAAACGCACGGTAAGCTTAAACTGATAGACGCGTGCCACTTCTCGTCCGATTTCCGGCTATCTCATTTCTTTTCATACATACCTCAGACAAAAAATTCCTCATTAAATGTGACATTATACTGCGCTTCATAGTGATTATTTTCTTTTTTTGTTTTTAGGGCTCGTCGAACTCAAAGTAAAATGGAGGCCGACACGCAAGTATAACGATCACAGAGATAATGCCGCTATCATTCTCGAAAGTTCCAACGCTTGTCCTTTTAGGTGGAGACGAGGGGCCTTCACTTGCGCGTACTGTCCGCTCTCCTTCGGAGATTTCAGTGGTGTAAAGGATCATACCGTAGTACACCCTAACAGGATCGAAGCCCTGCGTAAGGCGCGACCGTTTGCAAACGTCAAAATGGAAGTTACTGAGCTACGATGCGAATTATGTCTCATGCGAATGACGAGCTTAGATCATCTATGCGATCATTTACTCCAAAATCATAACAAACCAGTCATCAATAAACATGGTATAGGAGTCACGCCTTACTATCTTGTAGGCAAAGAATACAAGTGCACTCATTGCGATGAAACATTTGTTCTTTTCTCTAAATTGAACTCACATTTGAACACGCACTATCCAAATTGCATCTGTTTCCAATGCGGTAAAGCATTCTCGTCCGTGAACAGGCTGAAATCCCATTTACTCATCCACGATTCGGCACCCACAACCCAATTTAAATGCACTAAATGCGACCAAGTTTTCGCCACACGTGTCTTGCGGAATAATCATACAACCCAGAAACACGGCCCGGAATTTAGATACAGGTGTCCTTACTGCAAAGATACTTTTAAAAGCTACGCTGACAGAGGAAGGCATTTGAAAGTGGAACACGACAAAAAAATCGAGTATCCCTGCAATTTGTGTCCAGCTATTTTCGCGATGTGTAATCAAAGGACCAAGCATATCAAACAAGTTCATATGGGAATTAAATCATTCGCTTGCACTTTTTGCTCGTACAAATTCGTGACAGCTGCTCAGTTGAGAAGTCATATGATAAAGCATGGAGGGGAGAGGAAGTATCAATGTGAGGTGTGCAAGAAAGCGTATGCTAGGACCAAAACTTTGAGGGAGCATATGAGGATACATAATAATGATAAGAGATTTGTTTGTCAGTACTGTAATACTGCGTATGTTCAGAAATGTAGCTTGCAAAGTCATTTGAGAACACACCATCCTACAGCAGAGCCTCTAAAAAAGATTAAGATTTCTAATCTGTATTAACATAATATGCCAATTTTACGATTGTTAATTCTCCACGGGTAAACATATGAATGAAATAAATAATGTTAAGATGAATTGAAATTCGCGATTCGAATTTTAATTTTTATATCCAATATTTTTTTTTGTAAACCTCTGATTATTTTTATTGTTTTATTCGTATTGTATATATTTTGTTTACAATATTGTAAATACAAAATAAATATTAGTGTAATTAATGTTGTATGAAATTATGTTCTGAAATGATTGAATAAAGATTTATTATTTGAATGGTTTTTGTTTTTGTTGGAGTTACATTCAAAACTTTTAACGTCTACCGCTATCGAATATCCAGAGTTTGAAATCACTTGACTTTATAGGACCTCTATTTCAAATTGAATAATATTATTAGTAAGCATGCTCAACCCAATAACCGATATGATTTATACATAATTAGTAAAACATCAGAATGAGAATATCATCAATATAGCAACAATTGCCTAAGTAGCTGTAGTACGAAATATGTAAAGGATAACAAAATGGAATGAACATGAAGAGATTTTTTCGTTTTATTATCGGTTTTTTCTATTTTTAGGAAGAAAAACCGAAGAAACAGTGATAAAGCAGGAAGTGGAATCTGATACTGAGAATAACAGAGCCCCAATGATCTCTACAGCACGAGAGGGCTACCAGAGACGGGCTATCTTCAGAAATAATATAGCCATCATAATGGAATCGTGCACTGCGTACCCTTTCAAGTATAGAAAAGGAACTTACCTATGTTTCTTCTGTAAAAACACTTTCCTAGAACCAGAGAAGTTGAGAGAACACAACCAACTCCAACACTCCGAAGTGAAACAGTTACTAAAGCCTAGAAAGTACGAACCTCTAAAAATGGATTTTGCTACCACCATTTGCAAAATGTGCGGCACAGAAATTGGGGATTACGCTGAACTTAAAATCCATCTGACTGTAGAACATGGCAAGATTATAGACTGTACTTACGGAGACAGCGTCCTTCCATACAAACTGAGCAAGGAAGAACACAGCTGTCAAATATGTGGGAAGACATACGAAATGTTCCTTAGTCTACACAAACACATGAATGATCATTACGAACATTTTATCTGTGAAACTTGTGGCAAGCGATTCGCGACTTCACAACGTATGGTGAACCATGCTAGGACTCATGAAAGAGGAGACTTCCCTTGCAAAAGATGTACAGAAACTTTCCCATCTTACGCTTCGTTATACGCACACAACGCTAAAGTTCATAGGTCAAATAAGAGATATAAGTGTCCTATATGTGACGAGAAATTCGCCTCATACAAACATAGACTGAAACATTTAAATACTATACACGGAGAAAAGACTGCTGTCTTTCCTTGTCCGTCATGTCCAAGAGTTTTCGACTTATGTAGCCGTAGGACATCGCACATTCGTTTCCAACATTTGCAAGAGCGAAATCATGTATGTTCAATTTGCGGTATGAAGTTTTTTACGAACTACGAGTTGCAGGAGCATTCTATCAAGCATGGAGGGGAGAGGATCTATCAATGTGATGTTTGCAAGAAATCTTACGCGAGACTTAAGACTTTGAGAGAGCATATGCGCATACACAATAATGATCGACGGTTTATTTGCCCAGTATGCGGGCAGTCTTTTATTCAGAACTGCAGCTTAAAGCAACATATGAGAGTACATCATCCTGCTCATTTGAAAGATGTGTTTTAGAATGAATAAATTGTGTATCATATTTCTGGTGTTTTGTTTTTAATTTTGCGTTAAATTTTCTACCTTATACAGTTTTCTTTCCATGAGGATAGCTCGTTCATATAAGCAAGGTTTCTATTATATCTGGATTGATCTGCGTAGCTTGGCCAGCCTTTTCAATGAAACTGCAATAATAGAAAGATCGCCAAAAGCTTTTTTTTACGCACCGACTCGATGACGCCCACTTTCTTTATACAAAAACGGATGCCGGCTTACTGGTTATTCTTAACAATGGTAATATTTACCTACTACGTACTTAATTTAGTTATTAATTAGATATAGCTAATGTACGGTTGCGTGGACTATGAAAAAAGAGTATTCATCTGGTTCAGATTGGTATCTACCGTTGAAATATAAGAATATGCAAATAAATGACACACTTCACAGAAAATTTTATAATAATAGTTAAAGCATGTCCTGGGACTAATAGGTGAAGCATAATTGGAAATAAACAGCATGAAAAACATTACAAAGAAGATAACAAAGCTCATTTCTCATTTTTAGGTGACGAACTATCTGACGAAGATTGCCATGTAGAAAATAGAGCTGAATTCAAGGCACGGATTGCTGAACGAAAGAAAAACTTTACTGATGACATAAAAGCTAGGACAAGACACGCAATCATACTGCTGGAATCAACGAAAATATGCCCCTTCAAATGGATGAAAAATCTATACATTTGCTTTTATTGCCATCAACAGTTCTCTGACCCAGCAACATTGAGGGTACATAACATGGAACACGGTTTCCTGACGACATCGCAAGTCAAATATGCTTTGTCGAAACTGAAAAAATATGAATTAGTCAAAGTAGATATTACTGATGTCGGTTGTAAGCTCTGCGATGAACTGATCCCAGATTTTCCGTCCTTAAAATGGCATCTGCTAGAAAAGCATAAGAAGAATTTAGATCCGAAATCCGGCGATGGTGTCCTTCCGTTCAAAGTTACAGTCAACGACTTCCCATGCGCCCTCTGCTTTGAAAAATACACTGAATTCAAGTCTCTTAACCAGCATATGAACGTACATTTCCAAAATTTCATTTGCGAGCAATGTGGCACTGGTTTCATAACACCAGAACGTTTGAGGACTCACGCGTTCTCGCACGAAACAGGATCGTTTCCTTGCGATAGTTGCGACAAAGTATTTAGGTCTACCAACGCTAAAAACGAACATTACGCTACCGTACATATGAAAGTAAAAAGACATAGGTGTCCACATTGTCCTGAAGCATTCAGAAACTACTTCCAAAGAAATAAACACATTTCCGCGATCCACGGTTTGAAGTTAAAAGAATTCAAATGCACTATGTGTCCCAAAGTGTTCACTATCAGTGGTAAACTAGGAGTGCATGTTAGGACTGTCCATCTAAAATTAAAAAGATTTTCCTGTGATGTTTGCGAGTGGAAGTTTTATTCGAAATCAGAATTGAAAGATCACATGGTGAAGCACGGAGGTGAAAGAAAGTACCAATGCACCGTTTGCAAGAAGGCTTATGCAAGAAAGTACACGCTTCGTGAACATATGAGAATACATGAGAATGATCGTCGTTTCGTGTGTACGATTTGTGGAAGATCTTTTATACAGAATTGTAGTTTGAAGCATCATACGAAGATACATCATCCTAATGCAGGGCAACTTGATAAAGACTCGTTTGCCTCTTGATTTATGTTTTCTTTTTATACCTTTAATGTTTATATTCTTTCTTTTTGACATCGTTTGATGTCTGAAGCAAATCGTTTTTTTGTAGGCACTTACTGTGTCAAGCATAACCATTCATTTGTTTACTAATTTTGAATTAACTGTCAGGCCTTAACGTCATCTATTTATTATTCAATTTTTAGTTACTAAAACTGCAGATTTAAACAAAGCAATCTAATTGAACTGAATAAAATGTGTTTTTTTCTAAACTAAAACTTTTATTTACCCTCAAAGATAACATAGTGGGAAATGGTACGCTAACCTTCACTTAAGCACTAAAAATAACCAACAAGACAGCAAAAAGACTACTACAAATATTATTTCTGTTTTTCTAGGATCGGACTCCGAAATACCTGATACGAAGCGAAGAATCACCCCGTTATTTCAAGTTTCTTACGACAGAAGCTTGTGTAGACCTCTCGGGACATTAATAGACTTCAGTAGATTCCGACAAAAGAGTATTAAAGCCTTCTCTTCACCTCCAACACGAGATTTCTCTCCGTCTCGCAGTCCATCACCTGTCTATCTAGGGAGTGCACCATCGCCTTTTATTGATAGTACGCCGACATTATCCGTCCAAACTGTGAAACCGAAAGTGAAGAAAACTCCAGATATCAGGCAGAATGCTCTGGCTGTATTTGAATTTTCGACAGTCTACCCATTTGTTTATGGGAGCAACAAATTCAAATGTTTCGTCTGCTCGCAACCGTTTCTGGACTTAAATGAATTGAAGCTGCATATGCATTTCTCCCATACTTTCGCTCCTCTTAAGAGACTTGTAAATAATCGAAGAGAGAATGTCTTAAAAGTAGATGTTAGTGATATAACCTGCAAGATATGTTCAGAAAAACCTCCCAACCTGGTTGAACTCAAGCGTCACCTCAAACAAGTACACGAAAAACCAATGGATTTAGAAATACAAGACAATATGATACCGTTTAATCTCGAACTCGTAGACGATGCCTACAAATGCGTTATATGCGAACAGAGTTTCATCAAAGTGCGAATTCTAGTGATACATATGAGTGAACACTTTAATAATTACAGCTGTGAGATTTGTGGATCAGTCTTCATGACTTTACGGCTCCTAAAGAAACATTTAGAAGTCCACGACTCCGGGAACTTTCCTTGCGATCGATGCAATAAAGTTTTTAGCACCCCTTATAAACGGACTTTGCATATCCGAGGCGTGCATCTAAAGCAGTGTCCTAGAAGATGTCCAATGTGTCCAGAAAAGTTTAATTCGAATTACAAAAGGACTATTCATTTACAAGATGTGCATAATCAGGAGACTAGAGTACATAAATGCAAGACTTGCGGTCGAGGATTCAATCTGAAGTATCATTTGGTCTGTCACGTGCGTTCTGTCCATCTCCAAGAGAGGAATCAGCAGTGCGATGTGTGTCACCAAAGGTTTTGTAATAAAGAGTCTTTGAAACGTCATATGGTTATACATACAGGGGAGAAGAATCATAAGTGTGATGTATGTGGAATGGCATTTCTGAGGAGGAAGAATTTGAAGGACCATTTGCGTTTGCACGATATTAGTTAGTTCTAATTCTAATGAAGAGTGATTTTTTAGAGAATGGACGAATATATAATACTCTATTAGAACAGCTAGCTTTGGCAGAGAATTTTAACAGAGTAAATCATTTAAGAATTAGGGCTTAAATACGAGCTCATAAACATAGGGCTAGATTTAATTTTAAGGATATTTTTAAGCCTTAGTTTTCGCCTAATGGTAGCTATGTAACAGTGCCTACAAATTTTGTTAAACTAATTCACGGACACCAAGAAATAAATGCATAGAACGATGATTGTTATAAAAACACGCAAAATAGTTGAATTTATTTTCAATTTGCACTAATTAACATGCAAAATTATTGTTAACGAAGAAACATTTTGTATATTTATTTATATTGAGCAAGAAATGTTAAATTGACTACCTAGTTTATTGGATACATACATTAAAATCATTTTCTAATTTTATTATTGTTTTCTTAAGCCCAATAGAAAAAAAATTGAGGAATAAAAAAGACACGCGATGTCACTGACTGACTTCCAAAACATTATATTTTTTTAATATCTTTTCTTTCGTTTACATAACTACGAAAAACCTACTTTTTTATTTTGTCTTCTGTTCGATTTCTGTAAGTTGAGAACTATCTTCTTTCTTATCTAATTAAAACTTTTAGGTTTTACTTAAGCTACACTTAAAAAAATCATAAATACATTTTTCCCTTTATAGTGAAAATGACAACAATTCATTTTTTTCTTTAAGGTATCATCCAGAAATCAAACTCCACGATCACTCTGAAAGACGAAGATGGAACAGAAATTAAACTCACAGTTCTCAAATATCCAATTCCTTTAGATGCTCTACAATATGAAACTCAAGATATTACCGCCAAACATAACTTTAAAAATAAAAGAAAAAAGAAAATTGGCAAAACGAAAGAAATTAAGAACAACGTCAAGTTAGAAAACATATCTTTGTTGAAAGAACCAGTATCTATAAATAATGTCGATTGGAAAAACCATAATGAGCAAGAAAATTCGGTGACATTCAATGTGAAAACTGTACAAGGATATATCCGTGCATCAACGAGACAACGAAGCGAAAACGTTGACTATGAAACCTGGAAACAGAATGCCTTAATCATCTTTGAAAATTCTTATATCTATCCATTTATACATGCGGGTAACAAATACAAATGCGTCATCTGCTCCAAGCCCTTCCTAGACGCTAATCTATTGAAAGACCATAGTATAAACGAACATACAATCAAAGAAATGAAACGAGCATTAAATAATAGAGTAAGAGACAAAAATCTTAAAGTTGACGTCACATATCTCCAGTGCAAGATCTGTTTACAATCACTACCTGATCTGCAGAACTTGAAAACACATTTAAAGGAGCATGGCAAGAAAATACAGCCGGATTTGCAAGATAATTTAATACCTTTCAAGCTAGGAGGCGAGAATTTCGAATGCCAAGTATGCGGGGAAAAGTATCTTAAACTACGGCTCCTAATTATCCATATGAGTAAACATTTTAACAATTACAGCTGTGAAATATGCGGTTCTGTATTTATATCACTGCAATTACTAAAAAGACATCTACAGATTCACGAATCAGGGAGCTTTCCCTGTAACAAATGCGATAAAGTGTTCACGAACTCTACAAAAAGGTCACTACACTACAAAGGAGTGCATCTAAAGCAATTCCCACGAAGATGCCCGATTTGTCCCGAAAGATTCAACTCAAATTATCAAAGAACTAAACACTTGCGTATAGCACACAATCAATCGAATGGATTGTTTCGGTGCGATACTTGTGGTCGAGAATACGATTTGAAATACCATCTTCTCGTCCACATAAGGTCGGTACATCTTCAAGAGAGGAATCATGAGTGCCCAATGTGTAATTCAAGATTTTTCTCCAAGTACTGTCTTTCGAGGCACATGGTTATACACACAGGGGAGAAGAATTTCAAATGTGAGGTTTGTGGGAAGGCGTATGCGAGGAGTAAGAACCTTCGAGACCATTGTAGGTCCCATGAAGTCGGATTGTGTGCTATTTGTGGTCTTAACTGTGGGGATCATAATAATCTTGTCGCTCATGTTAATACTGTGCATTGAGTGTTGTGAAAGATTATAATATTCTGTATTATTTAATGAAATCAGTGAGCAAATATATTTGGCGTGCCCCAAGGAACATTCATGGCCCAACAATCAAAATAGGAAAGGAGCTTAATAAAAAGTGAAAGAATTTCGCAATCTATTGCTTCATCATCCTATCGACTCCTAGAAAGCTTGAATCGCACGTCATTCAACTTTAAATCAATTCTCTGATTTTGCCACATTCCATTGTAATAGTTATTTTTATTTTATACTCGTTGGTTATACATATATGAAAAATCAAATAAACTTTGCTTTTTTACGAACTGAATTTTTTATTCAATTAAGACAGAGATTCCTAAACCCTTATACCCTTGGAGTCGACGGTGTCTAAACCAAAACAAGCAATTAATTAGGTTCGTATTTAAAATAATGTTGATACTGTAGCTAGTTAGCAGAAGCCATTTTAAAAAGGCCATTATTTTATTTTCCTCAGGACTGACGGCAAGACAACGAACGGGGCCCAGGACGAGTATCTGGCAAATGACCATATCAGAAAGACAAAACGCAGCTACGTTCTTAGAATATACCACCATCAAGCCTTTCTTTTACCAACAAGCGAATTTTAAATGCTTCTATTGCAATGAAGTCTTCCCAGAAATACATTCCGTCTTGCAGCACACTGCTTTCCACGTAACTCCAGAAAGATGCTGTTTACTTAAGCAGTATCTAAGAAAAGGGAAGAGAGTCATCAAAGTAGATATATCAGGTCTCAAATGCAGGCTATGTGAACAAAAATATTCCGATCTCGACGATATTAGAAAGCATTTAACGCTAGCACATAAGAAAGAGTTCAATTCAGCAGGAAATGGACTAATGGCGTATGATTTAAATACGAATAACGGTCAACTGACTTGCCATAAGTGTTCAAAAACATTCAACTCTTTCTTTCTTCTCAACAGACATATGAACGCGCATTTCAGTGTAGTCTGCGAGACCTGTGGCTTAGGATTTATGTCGCACCAACGGTTAATAAACCATCGAATAGTTCATCAGACAGGAGTCCACAAATGCGATAAGTGTCAGGAAGTATTTCCTACAAAGCTTAAACTACGTTACCATGTATTCAAGAAACACGAAGTAACGAACGCTAAGAAGATAAAACCATTAAAATGTCCACATTGTTTAGAAAGATTTGCAGAACACTACAGAAAGATGACTCACTTAAAAGAAGTTCACGGGATCTCGTTCACATTTGAATGCAGCACTTGTAAGGCAGTCTTGCCAACGCGAAGAGCTTTAACAGAACACACAACGAAGTTGCACACGCAAAAAATTCAATGCAAAGTCTGTGGAAAGTGTTTCGGAACGAAATCTTTGCTAAAAATGCATATGAGGGGACATACAGGCGAGAGAAACTTCTTCTGCGCCATTTGCCAGAAGGCGTACATGCATGAACGAACTTTAAGACAACATATGAGAGTACATGGTCCTGTTTGGAAGTTCACGTGTTCGGAATGCGGAAGCGGATTCCATAATAGGAATGATTATAATAAACACATGAAGCAATGGCATCCACAGTGGCAGTTTAAGACTATCGTTAAGAATTTTGGAAGTGAACTTATGAATTGAATATCATCATATTCAATTCATAAGTTCACTTCCAAAATTCTTATTCTAAATATGTGTCTCTGACATTGAGTTCAATATAGACAGTGAATTAACGAGAACTCGATCAAAGATAAAGGAGGTTTTTTTAAAGATGCACTGCTGACAAAACCACGTTTTTATATAAAGTACAAATTCCCGAATACTATAGTTGCACCTTTGGCAGCGTACAGCAGGCCAATTCCCGTAATTAAAAACCTTCTACATCTAGTCGCAATCTCACTTCAGCGACATTCAATGTTAAAAAATGAGGTATTTTTGATAGATTGAGACTGAGATTAAAATACGAATGTTCTCAAAAATACGCGAATTACACCTTAGATATTTTACTGTGTATCTTAGTTTATATTGTATTCAAAAAGTACAGCACTAACTTGTCTTTTGTGACCGCTGAGGAAGATGTACACACGGCTACATATCAAGCTAAACATTTCCAGTATAAGCTGACCTCGCATTGTACGGAAATTGTATACAATGCGAAATCAGCATAAGGAAATGTATAGCTTGATGTGCAGCCGTGTGTACGTGTGTTTGTATTATAATAGCAACTAGTTTACCAACAAACTTTAAACGCTTTAAATTTAGTAAAAACTGTAAAAAAAGGCAGTTGTCAATACTCCAAAAATATTTAGCTTTTAACTATAATGTTTGAGCTAAAGACAGCTACGGGTTTCTAGTCATTATATTTTATTCATTTATCACATTAAGTGCTGCTAAGTTTTAATTTTGGTGTAATATTTAAGTGCCCACATGCCCAGTTAGAGAGAATCATGATTGACCATCGATAAATATTTATCATTAAGGTATCGCAGTTACTATATAAAGATAAATATCACAAAGATAAATAAATAATGCACCGACAAGTAATAAGAACAATACTATAAGTAGACAACCCATTGGTAGCAGCCATACTAGGTTATATTATTGACATGAATTTATTTATAATACTCAAATAAATTCAAAGTGTACCTACATATTTTCAGTAAGTTTGTAAGTTGTGTGTGAGAATGTCAATAAACAGTATTTTATATCGGAATGCCTTCATTTTTTTATTGATATTCCTCGAATCTTGTATGAATGACACAACACTACGCTTTAAATCAACATCAATTCACTTTGACCACATTTTATTATTATAGTTGTTTTTATTACATTGATCTCGTCTAAATAACACACACTCGCTATTGGTGGACAAACAAAGGATCGAACAAAAAGAAAAATAAACATAAACATTTTGTCTCCCCAGGAACCGAAGCGAAGCGACGACAAGGAGCACTGACCAGTATCTGGGAACTCACACTTTCTGAACGACAGAACGCATCGATACTTCTAGAAAGTACCACGGCAACACCATTCGTTTACTGCAGATACTATTTCAAATGCTTCTTCTGCAGAGAACAGTATTCAGAGATAAAAACACTTCTACAACACACGCTGACACATGAGACACCAGAAAATTCTATCATTCTCAAAGAATACCTCCCGAAAGGGAAAAGAACAATTAAAGTAGACATTTCAGTGTTAAAATGCAGAATTTGTGGTCAAAGTTACAAGGACCTCGATGAAACACGAAAGCATTTGGCTGTAGAACATAATAAGTCTTTCACTGAATCAGGAAACGGATTGGTAGCTTACGATCTGTCTTCCAAAAATGGCCAATTTGCCTGCCACATCTGCAACAAAATCTTCCAGACTTTTATACTCCTAAACAGGCACATGAATGTACATTTCAGTAATGCGGTTTGTGAAACTTGTGGAGCAGGATTTATGACTCATCAGCGGTTGATACAGCACAAAGAAATCCACCTACCAGGAGGGTATCCTTGCAATAAATGTAATAAAGTATACACAACGAATTCTAACTTAAAATATCACATAGAAAAGGCGCACGAAGGGACGACGAAGATGAGAATGTTAAGATGTCCTCATTGTCCCGAAAGATTCACTGAACACTTTCGGAAGTTGAAGCATTTGAAAGAAGCACACGGGATTACCTTTACATTTGAATGTGAAGTATGTCATTCGGTGTTTCCAAGCCGCAGGGCGTTGACAATGCACACAAATAAGTTGCATACCGAGAAAACGCAGTGCGAAGTTTGCAAAAAGAGTTTTAGCTGTATCACCTCTTTAAAGAAACACATGGTTTCTCACACAGGAGAAAGGAATTTCATTTGTTCTCTTTGTCAGAAAGCTTACAGACATCAGAAGAGTTTGAAACTGCATATGAGAACGCATGTTCAGGGAGAACAACATATTAAATTCAATTGCTCTGTTTGTGGGAACGGGTTTCCTAATAGGAACGACTTTAATAGACACGTAAAGGAATGGCACCCAAGGACGTTTTTCGATTATTCTGGTCATTAGTAATTTACGTAATAAAGGACATTGTGACCTTTAATTATTATCATAATAATATTTTGTATTGACATCTATATTGGCGCCCAACTGGGCCATGTAAGCCCAATTGTGCGCCACTAACGGCCATGGAGATTTTTTTTTAAATGGTTTATGAATGTTTAAACACATGAATTCCAGTATTATTATATGACAGTTAACTGCTGTGTGACTGATTTAATGGATCTCTTGTAGAACTAAGCTTACTTATAATTTTTATTGAGCATAAAATGAGTACAAGTCTTTAGTTATGGTTTCATTTATTGAAGAGAAGCTCAATTACTCAAAAAACAATCAGTCCCTTTAATAAGCATCTGTTCTAACATTAGTAAGTATTACAATAATGATTAGTGGTTCTTTCAAGTTAAAGTATTATTTTTCTAAAATTACCTATTTCATTTCGCAGGCGACAACCCGGTACTCGAAACAAGTATATGGCAGCTAACGGTTCCAGAAAGAAAAAATGCTTCTACGTTTATTGAATGTACTACTGTTCGACCTTTTATATTTAGGGGATCAAGCTTTAAATGTTTCTTTTGCACGGAACACCATTCAGAACCGGCAGCCTTATTAGAACATACCACAACCCACAAAATCGAAAATAGAGAAATCATCTTCGAAAAATATGTAACCAAAGGCAAAAGATGCTTGCAAGTAGATATTTCGAAACTAAAATGTCGGTTATGTGACGAAAATTGTTCGGATCTCAACACGATTAGAGAGCATCTTAAAAGCAGGCATGGTAAGCATTTCTTTTTATCTAGCAACGGAATGACAGAATATAAATTAGAGCTTATAAATAATAGGTTCGTTTGTCACATTTGTAACGAAGATTTTCATAATTTTAACTTATTAAACTGTCATATGAACAGTCATGTTGGCAAAGTGGTATGTGAAAACTGTGGAGAAGGGTTCTTGTACCAACATCTGCTCATGAAACATAAAGAATCTCATTTGACAAAGCCTTTCACTTGTAAAATATGCGACAAAAGTTTCATCAAGAAAAGTCAGTTGACATACCACACAAATGTCGTGCACAAGGGAAAAGCACGAGCTAACTTGAAAAAATGCCCCAGTTGTCCCCAAACTTTTAAAGAACATTACGCCAAATTACTACATTTGAGGAAAGTCCATGGAATTGCGAAGACTTTCCCTTGCCATATCTGTAAAAACACTTTCACGACCCGAAGAGCGGTAACCGAACATCTAACAAGATTTCACACAGAGAAATACAAATGCGAAGTGTGCTCTAAATGCTTTGGCGTAGAGTCGAGATTAAAACAGCACATGCGAGGACACACCGGAGAAAGAAATTTTATTTGTCCTATTTGTAAAAATGCTTACATGCATACAAGGTCGTTGAATAAACACATGAGGACTCATGAAACTTTAACAGCTTTTAAATATAATTGTACGGACTGCGGCGCGGGGTTCCAAGGAAAAAATGATTTTGATAAGCATATGAAACAGTGGCATCCTTCTTATGGTGAGAGTGAGACGGATTGTCTTCCTTAGTCTAAGTCCTGCCTGTTATCTGTCTCTCGAAGTTAACAAAAGAATAGAATAGAATAGAATAGAATAATTTATTGAATAGAATAGAATAGAATAATTTATTGTTTAAAAAATTACATTCGAATGCGTTGATTCCTGGAACTCACACTAGGATTCCCTGTGTCGTGAGATCCAGGCTCCTTCGTTCCGTTTACATTTTTATTGCTATACATGTAGACGTTACTTACAATAAATTTCTTAATTTGACTCTACTCGTAATCTACAAGAAATGGAATAATTATACAATAAAAACTGATACACAAAGAAACTAATTGTAATACACAATGAAAAACAGTAGACAACCAAGTATGTAAGTATGTTATGTGTGATGAGATGTGATGGTGTTTGTATGAGTGATGCGGTTTGTTTGAGTGGGTGTGTAAGTTAAAATAAAATAAAATAAAATAGTTGTGTTGGTTTGAGTGTGTCTGGAAATTATACCTGAGGATGTATGTTAATGAAAAAAGTACATTCCGTATTACCTAAGAGGAGGGTGATAATAGAACGGTTCGATGGTTTAACAGACGGAGAGGGAAAATAACAAGGCAAAAGTATGAATACCTCAAAAATAACTCCTAATGGATTAGTAAAAGATGGGAAATTAAATTGCCAATGTAAATATTAGGTATTCCTTCATGTAGTCAATCATGAAAATCTATTTATTTCTTTATCTTGAGAAAACATATTTTATACATAACTGACGTCGCAGGTTCTGAGTGTAAGAATAAATAAAACAGTGCAGTAATTTGTATATTACTAATTTATTTACATACTAAAATAACACGAGAATCACAGTTTAAAAATACATAAGCAGTATACGTAGTGCCCATCTTAAATGTAACCAAAAAGCGCCCTGCAGGTACAAAAAAAAGGGTAAACACCGTTATCCTTGCGACCAGTGGTTTGGTTTCATTTATAGACCGTAAAATCAATCGTTAATCATTTTTAATCTGCTTTTTACCACAAGAGTATTTCACCCTTTCAACTTGCGTCTCAACACGGGCGGGGGGTGCGGGACGTGACCTGACCGGCCGCGAGCGCGACCCCTCCCTCAGTCAGTCAGCTGTTTCGCTAGCGAGCATTGTGTCGGATAGAAACTTTTAAAAATCTTTTAATGAAAATAACGTTGTTACTCGGCCATTTATTTTTCTAATTAAATCAACTACCCATGGTTTGAATGACAACGATGTTTACCCTTACACCCTGTATACCATACATAAATGTAATCTCTGGAAGCACCTACTGATCCAATTCTAAAAATGCTTAATATATTTTCTTATAATAGAAAGCTACACTTAATAGCCGATACTTATTTAGTATTAAAACAAGAAATATCACGTAGACGAAGTCACGGGCAGAAACTAGTGTATAATAATTTACCTTACATAACTTACTTTTAATAACCCCGTATTTTCCCACTGCTGGGCAAAGACCTCTCCCAGTTCTCTCTGTCCAAAGCTACCCAGTTGACTGCAAAGTTTGTTGATTGGCTAACGGGGCCGTAGATGGTCGAGTAGCTACAATATAATACGGTTTATTCGCCACTAGCAGACTTCACTACCTCAAAACATAATTTTCCTATAAAATCGTGGCATCTCCGTCAAGGCCACACTACACTCTCAATCCAAGGCACATAGAACTTCACCCGCGTGTATATGCCCGGCTGGCCGGAGTAGCCGCAGTTACGGCCGTAGGAGGTCACTCCTATGACCGTGTGCAGGCACTTGGAGAGGTATGGGTTCGCTTGGAGGGGGCCGCCGCTGTCGCCCTGTGGGAGAAACAAAAGGTTTTGAAAAAAATCTCCTTTTGCGTTAAGAAGATACTAGCCGAACTCAATATCTTAAGGCACTACCCTACCTCAAATTACTTAGCATGAACAGAGCAGATTATTTCTTAATAGACCTGCAGCAGCGACCGTTATGGGTTGTCAGAAGCGCGAAACTCTGACAACCAGTCTTACCAATTCTGGGGTATCGTATTGCCGAGGTACTGGGTTGTGGAGGTCAAATAGGCAGTCGCTCCATGTGAAGTACTGGTATTCAGCTGCATCCGGTTAGACTGGAAGCCGACCCCAATATAGTTGGGAAAAGGCTAGGCAGATTGATATTCTATCTCACATAACCCACCTCACAAGTGTCCTTGCCTCCCATCTCATCTCCGTAGCACATCTGAATGGTGCCGTTGAAGCCGCTCAGCAGGTGTCTATGAGGCGGATAGTGCACTGCGCACGCTTCCTCGTAGAATGATTGGAGAGATACCTGCAATACGACATAAAACCTCGTGCAGATTGGCGTGACACGACAGCGCCGCGACTCTAACAAAACAATTTCTAAAAAAACTTCACGGGTGTCGCATCGCGCCAGTCTGCACAAAGCTTAACGCTCATTTCATGTCTTGAAAGGAATTTTTCAACATTTTTCATATCTACTAAATTGTAAATATTACTAAACTAGTGATTCTGTGTGAGGATCTTCCTCACAATGCGGGCTATGTTTTGAATTATCGCCTTTGGAATTAGGGTCTTGAACCCACTGTTAAGTTTTTCGCTAGGAAAGAGCATAGCATTTGTAAGTCCATTACACAAATAGGTATTGTTAATCTCAAGAGCATTCCTCGTCACACCTCACATCTCAACTTTTCGAATCGACTTCCAATCAGTCCATATTATGGAGAAAGGAAAAAACTAAACATATGTAGGTATGGTTCGATTCAAACTTAATGGCGGCTCGGAAGTTAGCTTTTCGCTGCGCAATACCCTACCCCTCACACCCGCTGACACATGAAATTGTTACTGCGCAGCGACTCGCCTCATGTTCCGAGCCGCCATTAAGTTTGAATCGAACTGTATAAGGTGTATCTTTTCATACACGAAATCTCGATTTATCATTGAACTCATCATTATGAACAACTTTCACGCGAAATCCAAATCAGCTGTTCACTTCATTTTAACGAGCTATGCGAACATAAATGTAGGGAACAGCTGATTTTGATTTTGGGGTTTCCCCGTAGGGAACATCGAGTTGGTCCCATAGTAAAAGTTGTTCAAAATGATGAGTACAATGACCCCTTAAGAGATTTCGTGTATGAATAGATACACCTTATATAATTTATTACTTACAGCTTGAAGCGTATCAGCTAACTGCATATTATGCCCCAGCGCACCCCATCCTGTAGCAGTCACCACTCCTAGGAACTGATCGTCAATATTCAGGCAAGCTGGAAACACATGCAGGTTGAATGTCACCCTGGAAAGACAGACGAGGGAATCGTAAGTATTCATTCTGACAATTTAAGTACCTCTCGAAGAGGCGGACTGTATCCCAGATCTGGGAACATTATAGGCTGATTATGCAAGTACCTTAAGTATTTAAACGGTCTGTGGTCCCGCTCAAATTATCGTCTGCTGAATATGAGTGTTATACATGGAGCGACTGCTTATTTTGGGGCACCTCGGGGTCACCATATCTATTTACTCAAGATACCTAATACAATGGATGTACCTTCATTTTAAGGATCGAAAGGCGCGCTCCAGTACCTAATGCGAGTTCTATGATTTTTGTTCACACAAAAAGTGCTCAACGCGGCTACAGAAGTTTTCACTTCAGAAATGTGGGCTTATGACTTCCACAACTCAATTACTGGGCTGCTTCCCAGATAGCACTTGCGCACACACCATGTCCGGATCTTAAATGACAGCTTAACCTTTGTCGATCAATCCTTTTTCAATCCATCTTACCTGGTGTTAGTCTCAAGCAATGCTATATCGTGGTACTTGGAGGGCGCGTGGTACTCCGGATGCGGCACTATACGTCCCACATGGTACCGATGCCAGCGCTCCGGCGGGTCCGTCCGCTTCAGGATACCCATGGCCACAAAACGAACTTTACCTCTGGAGAAAATGATAAAATGTTACGACGTGTTTCAAGTGGTACCTGTAACTCTATGCCTACTTGGGTTGAAAAGCATTGTTGTCATGACATTTTGAATAGAAAGAAGATTGTTTTACTACTACTTACCTACTGCTAATTACCCGGCTTCAGCTTTCAATTGACCTCCTGTAACATGCTAAGATTTGATGTAAAAATGAACAAACCACTCACAGCACAGCGCTAGAGATGCAATGTCCAGCAGTCAGAATAAACTTGTCACTAATGAGGGAACCGCCACACAGCCAGTCAGCTGTGTCCATGCCCCCTCCGTAGCCTAGCAGCGCCTGGAACATTTCAAGAGAGGGAACCACCAATCTGAGCCACCAATGCCAAAAATACTGTTCTGCGTCGCAGTTTTGGGGACGCCTACCCTATGTCCAGCAGACGTAGCATGAGCACCGTTTTGTCGACGGAAGAGTAGACAAAAATGACGTTTCCGGTAGACAGTAATCAGTACGAGACGGTAGCAAAATAGAAAGAGTCAACTGCACTTTTTACGAAATTCACTCTTTTACATAATTCGACTCAGAATTCTTTGTTTTGTCATAGGATATATCGGTTGTCAATGTGATTTTGACAGTAAGGATAGAAAACTTTCTTCCAAAATAGTCTACCTACAAAATGACCTAGACAAAGATAGTTAGAAATGAAAGACAAAATGACAGATTGTAGAAGGATTTCTACGGTGCGATGTCAAAAATGAAGAAACGAACTGTCACTTTGTATAGAAAAAGCTATGTCTATTCTTCGTAGAGATAGAAAGCGCCATGCTACGCCTGCTGCAGTAGAATACGACACGCTGAGTTGATTCATCATCTGCCCACCCTTTTTTCAATTATGTTGGGGTAAGCTTTTTGTCTAACCGAATGCAGCTGAATGGATTTCTTTCTTTCTTACATACCTAATTAATAAAATACCTAGTACCTAGCACGAAGTACCTAGCCCGACAGGGTCCATAATTGTACCATTAATTTTAAGCCTACCAACTGTTTTAACAACATTATGGAATGCAATAAAGAATTGGGAAAGTCAAAACTGTACATTGAATATTTTCGAAAAAAGGATTGTTGTAAAAAAATAATAGCGGCAATAGAAATACACAATCTGTGAAAATTTCAACTGTCTAGTTGTCTAGCTATTACAGTTCTTGAGATACAGCCCGTTGACAGACGGACGGACAGCGGGGTTTAGTAACCCTTAAAAGGCCAGACCGTTGATCAACATTGTCGACGTACCATATGTGGGAACTGTCCTCTCCTCGCATCATAGCCTATGTGCGCGGCATACACCCCATACGACACGTGAGCACCCCCACGTGAGTACTTGTAGCATTGCTCCTCCTGGTGCCAGCGCTTCACCAGCCCTGAAGTCGGACAGCCCTCGTACGGCAGGTTGGCGAGGTGCTCCAGACATACTGGGGAGAAGATGTGTCTATAGAAAGTAAATCAAGAGAAAAAAGTCATACGAGAATCATTGGCAACGCAAACGACATGGAAAATGGAAACTTAATTACGTAATTTATAAAATCAAGTGTGGTCCCCGCAGTAGATCAGCAGGGCAGGGGAAGGTCGAGCTCCCCTAGCTTCCGCCCGCGGTTTCGCCCGCGTGGTATGTCGATGAAAAGTACCCTATGTCCTTCCCCAGGATGCCATCTATCTCCTTGCCAAATTTTATCGAAATCCGTTCAGTGGTTTGGGCGTGAAAAGGTAACATAGGTACAGACAGACAGACAGAGTTACTTTCGAAAACCCAATGACACTTTTCCTGACCTGGGACTCGAACCCAGTCCACAGTCGCTTGCAACCACTAGACCCAATGACGGAGCCAGACAGACATTGTTAGTTCCCAGACTAGTATCAAACCTATTTATACGCACCATCATAAGCTTTTCTGCCCGTCCTGAAATGTATTGCTCCAGTTTTGTCAACTATAGCTTTACTGAAAAGAAAAAATTAAAATAATTAGATTGGTAATCAGGTAAAGGTAGAGTTAATTTAACTTAAGTTAATTTTCGTAACCTCGCAGGTAAGACAACGTATGTCCATTCGTGGTTTTCGCGTAAAAACTACGTAACTTACCTACTTTATTACCCCAACGGTCATCGGTACCTACTAAGGCTTATAAATATAGCCAACTCACAGAGATGCAACTGCAGGCGTAGCATGGCGCTTTCTATCTCTACGAAGAATAGACATAGCTTTTTCTATACAAAGTGACAGTTCGTTTCTTCATTTTTGACATCGCACCGTAGAAATCCTTCTACAATCTGTCATTTTGTCTTTCATTTCTAACGATCTTTGTCTAGGTCTTTTTGTAGGTAGACTATTTCGGAAGAAAGTTTTCTACCCTTGCTGTCAAAATCACACTGACAACCGATAAATCCTATGACAAAACAAAGAATTCTGAGTCGAATTATGTAAAAGCGTGAATTTCGTAAAAAGTCCAGTTGACTCTTTCTACTTTGCTGCCGTCGTACTGTCTACAGGAAACGGCATTTTTGTCTACTCTTCCGTCGACAAAACGGTGCTGATGCTACGCCTGCTGGTTATTGCTGCTGTGAGTTTTCGACTACAACATAGCTTAACATCACGCCTGTACGAAGGGTTGGGCTGTGGTGTACCTATGGTACCTTTTTTTCTTTTTTGAGGGTCGGAATTCATCAAATGACTTCTTCCGCTCTGGGCGGAGCGGAAGGGCGTGTCAGATTTTTACTGACGAAAACCCACCTGTGTTCCTTCAGTTGCCTGTTGCCAAGGTCCTGGTATCCCTTTCGGACTTTCCCGCAACCCTGGCAGGCATCGGTCCTCCTAGCGGACCGCGCCAGTACCTATAGTACCTACACCCACATTTTGCCAGTTATGTTTAAGTCCCATGTAATAGGGAGCGAGCCTATTGCCATCAACCGGGCACAAATCCAGCCTCCGGGCACTGGGACTGCCTATTGTAGTAATTATAAAAGTGTGAAATACTTACTTACTTTATATGTTTAACTTTTTTGCAGTCGGTACAGCACACGATAGGCGTGTTCCCTTGGAAGGAGCAGATCTGCAACATGTTACGTATAACTTAATTGTAGATTATGAGCCTAAGGGCCTAGACAAGTGACAACCTAGTTGAAATTTTCACAGATGATGTCTTTTTGTTGCCGCTATAACAACAAATACTAAAAAAACGGAATAAAATTAATATTTAAGGGGGCTCCCATACAACAAACGTGATTTTTTCCCTTTTTTATAGATAATGGTACGGAACCCTTCGTGCGCGAGTCCGACTCGCTAGAAGCCGGTTTTTTTTAAGGTGGGAAATTATCACCCACCCGTTTTCCTTCAGTAGCCTGTATGTTGCCAAAGGCCACGGTATCCCTTTCGGACTTTCCCGCGACCCCGGCAGGCATCGACCCTAGTTGACCCTGTCAGTTGTGCTGACATCTCTTTGAGGCGCGCGTTCAGCACACCCTGGGCAGACGGCCTGTCTACCTAGCTGAATGGCTAATCTTTACACCACGACATGATTTATTCCAATAGGTAAATCTCGAGCCAAAACCAAGGAAGGGAAGAAATAAAAGACTAGTTGTGATTGACCTGAGGATACTCCTTTTTCTTGACATCTCCAATCATAGACAGACACTGGCATGCGTTGACGCAGGTTCCGTTCTTGCCTCGCCCGTCGTAGCACTGCGATCCTGGGACGGTATAATAAAATATGTAGGTATTCCCCGAAAGGACCCAATAAAATCTGTAGGTATTCCCCGAAAGGGTATCATATGGAACCTTATATCGCCAGTTATGACTTTGTAATAGTTCCTAATATAAGGTAAATGGTATCCAGCCAAGGACCACAAACAAAGCACCACTTTTTCTACGTACCTTCCTCAACATCAAAATCACACTTTGAAGAATACAAATTGAGAATAAACACGTTCAAAATAATGATAAAATATTTGTTTTTCATTTTTAAATAAATTAATATGAAGTAACACACTATCTACACGATCGCGGACGGGCATCGCCACAAATGTTTTTAACGAAACTAATTCTTTTCTTGCTATAATTATGGATTCCGAAATTATTATTTTGATTAGGATTTAACGATAAAAAATGCCTATAAAAAGCGCCAAGCTGAAGTACTTGAGCCGTTTTTTCGGTATTCTTATGTATTAATAGCTAGTCCAATCGTCCTGTGTGCTAGGTCATCATTTTAACTTGACGTAGGAATTGGATTTACTCAATTCATAGCAAAACCCAAGGTTTCGTGGTTTTTTTTTTTTTTGTTATTATTATTGAATATGCTCGTCCAGGGCCGGATTTAAAGGTGTGGAGGCCCTTGGGCAACCAAGAAGTGAAGGCCCCTAAAAATTTATGGAAAAGACGAAAAAAAAAAAATATTCGGCTATCGGTATCAAAGTAATTCAACGCAGGTATCATTTTTAAGACCACCAATCCAGGACATAAAAAGAAAATTAAAAAGGGTCCTTGTGAATTACTATTACTGTACTGTTTTTTTTTTTTTTTTTAATCATATTGTGGAGGCCCCTGTTTTGTCGAGGCCCGGGGCCATGGCCCCTGTTGCCCTGCCTTAAATCCGGCCTCTATGCTCGTCCCCCACGATGGAAAAGATTCCATCTGCCTAGCCTTTTGCCAATTATGTTGGGATCGGCTTTCGTTCTAACCGGATGCAGCTGAATACCTACTAGTATTTTTTTAATGGACCGACTGCCTATCTGACCTCCACAACCTCTGACGTTACAGCAATGGTTTCACGATACCTCTCGGTAAGACTGTATTAGTGCCTATTACTCTGCAAATACCTAAGATAGGATGCAAACAGGCGTATTTTTTTTTATATACTTGTTATTGTGTACTCTGATTAAAAAAATACATTAGATACTATTTATGGACTCTACAAGCACAATCATTTTTTGTTCAATCTGTAACCACGAACTTGGCTGACCTCTGGTAAAACTAATTAAGATTTGCCTCATTGTATTCGCGCTAAGTATCGCACGGAATCCATTAATCGACCTTCAAGAATAGTTTTGATATGACAACAAACAGGTCTTGTTTAAATTTCACAGATTCGTAAAGGACTTCGCCCACGTGTATTTTCTTGTTGTAAGGTTGTAACTCAAACTCAAAGCATTTATTTTCAACTAGCTTACGAATCGAACCTGACTGATGGAATCGAGACTGATGAGGGTGACACCGCGGGGTGGGCCCCGCGGTGTCACCCTCATCAGTCTCGATTCCGTGGGAATATTGGGATAAAAGGTATCCTATGTCCTTTACCAGGTCATGGTCTACCCATGTGCCAAATTTCATCTAAATCTGTTCAGCCGTTTTAGCGTGAAAGCGAAAAATAAACAAACTCACTTTCACCTTTAAGATCCTACTAATATTATAAATGTGAAAGTGTTTGGATTTTTGTTACTCAATCACGCAAAAACGGCTGAATGGATTTGGATAAAATTTGGCAAACAGATAGTTTATAACCTGGATTACCATAGGATACTTTTTATCCCGATATTCCCACGAGATGGAGGAGGTATTAGATAAGATTAGTTTAGATTTAGAAGATTGTTGCCCATCCCAGGAAGATCCGGTCAGGTGACTGGTATTTATTTAAATAATCAATAATCCACGTTGGCAAACCTTGACCTTGCTAATCGATTTGATATTGTGGTTTCTATCCATTAAATAATAATAATATGATACGTACCTAAATGCGAAAGTATGTGCTCTGTCTGTCTGTTACCTTTTTACGCCTAAAATACTGAATAGATGTGTAAGTTTGACGGATAGATTAATAGTCCTCCAGTCAGTATTCCGGCCACGGCGGCCATCAATCTCAACGGAGACTAGCCTTCGGCGCGAGAGATATTACCTTTAGTGCACAAGTGTGTGCGCAGACACAGGTGCACTCTCTCTTCCCTCACTCTCATAGTGTGATGGGACGGCAATCCGACACGACTGGAGAGAGATCTGGCGCAGGACCAACGGCTTAACGTGCTTCCCGAAGCACGGAGGTATCACACCTACAACTTCCAAACTCCGGGCTTCCAAACTAAGAAATTCTTAATGGAAAAACCCAATAAGTAACACTTTGCCCGACCCGGGAATCGAACCCAGCACGCTCAGCAGTCGCGCTTGCGACCACGAGACCAACGGGATAGATACCGTGGCTGGCAAAGAAAAACCGCTCAACTGTTGATGGCTTTGAGAAGGTCGAGTACCTCCAACTGTCACTAACGAGACACAATAGAATTTTAATTGTTATCCGGCTTCTAATGGCCAATCGACAGTTGAGCGGGGCAGCCGTTGGCCCCGGCTGTCATTTGTGGATCTTTGACAGTCGTTACGGGTCGTCAGAAGCCCGAAAGCCTGACAACCAGTCTTACCAATGGGTATCGCACATAATACCCTGTTACTGTGTTGCGGAGGTCAGATAGACAGTCGCTTCATGTAAAATACTAGTATTCAGCTGCATCCAGTTAGACTGGAAGCCGACCCCAAAATAGTTGGGAAAAGGCTAGGCAGATTGATTGGATAGATACCCTGGAGCTGGAACCTAGAAAGGACATAGACAACTCCTCATCCTGAATATTTTTATTAAAAAATAGACGCAGACGAACTCCCGGGCAACAGGTAGTTTTATTTATGACGATGAACCTTTGTGTACGGGGCAGTCCCTGTGTCATTCACCAGTGTTTTATACTACACTACGTATACCAGACCAGTGTTTTATAATATACTCATGCGTTTTTCCATCAGGAATTTCACAGTAACAGCCCGGATTTTGGATTTGTGCTCTGTTAATTGCACTAGGCTAGCCGCTAGCTAGCCCCCTACTACATATCTGGTGATATAATTGTGATGTTATGTCATTCAACACTTTTTATGTGGCCTCACCACTCATTTAATATACATAAGTACTCGTCCTCCAACACTGGATGGATGAAATGGCGGCAGGTCACGGGAACAATCTGCGACTCCCGCATTCCCCTTAAACTTAAGGGGAAGATATATAAAACAATAGTTAGACCTGCTGTCTTGTATGGATCAGAATGTTGGGCCACAAAAGGGATGAATGAAAGGCAATTGCATGCAGCTGAGATGAGAATGTTAAGAGGGATGTGTGGTGTTACACGAATGGATAGAATAAGAAATGAGTACATAAGAGGAAGTCTGAAAGTGGTACCGGTGACTGAAAAATTGTGCGGAAATCGGTTGTCATGGTATGGGCACGTGATGCGAAGGAATGAGGAAAATGTTGTGAGGAAAGTTTTGGGTATGAATGTCGATGGCTATAAGAGTAGGGGAAGACCAAAGAAACGATGGATGGACTGCGTGAAAGATGATTTATGGCTAGAAAGGGGGTGACTATCGAGATGACGGCTAATAGAGAAGTATGGAAGAAAGGGACATGTTGCGCCGACCCCAAATAAATTGGGATAAGGGCAGGAGAATGAATGACTCGTCCTCTCAACATTTTTTACGTCACCTACCTTTTCAATCATTTTGGATCCGCCTTCTACTGGCTCACTTGACTACTTTTGAGTAATATTATTCGAGTCAGATTAATTAATTTTTCTCCTATAAGCTGATTTATTTTGAGAAACAAATCAACGTTAATTAATTCATATTATAATGGGTATCAACTAAGGTATCTGCTCTCCCTTTCATCAACATTGCTTTAAAGCCCAAAACACACACAGAGCGGGTGCGGGGCAGGAGCGGGTCGGGCGCGGGAGTACGGCGGGTATAATAATTTGTAATTCAAGGAATTATATGGATGTCAACACACAGAACGCGGGCGCGGGTCGGGCGCGGAGCGGGAGCCGCGCCCGCCGCCCGCCGACACAACAGCGCGGGACGGGAGCGGGTCGGGAGCGGATGTGCTATTCTGTAAAAATATCTCCGTGAAAACTAAGTGTAGAAAAATATCAAAGTAAGCTTGGAGTGAACTGTCACTTGCCTTAGCATCAGTAGGTATCGATGACAATGGCTCACTCCACGCTCACTTCACCTAAGTTTTCAAGGTTAGATGATTACAGAATAGCAATGCGGGTGAAGCGTCGTTACATTCCTTGCAATACACGTATCGATGATATTCTCCATATTGATGTCTTTTTTTATTAATGTCATGAACCTACAACCTATTCCATTTCCGCGTTCTTCTTTTTAAAATAAGTAAAAATAATAATTCTTCGTCCGTGTCAGAATCTCCCGACATTTTCACACTGCAACCGCTGCCGCCTGTCAAAGTACAACCGCGCCCGACCCGCTGCCGTCCCGCGCCCGACACGCGCCCGACTCGCTGCCGCCACGCGCCCGCGCTCTGTGTGAACACGATGAACCGCGCGACTCACGCGATGAAAACGACCCGACCCGCACCCGCTCTGATGTCATCTATGGTTAATTCTCTAAACTATTTGTTTTCCCACACTAGATGGCAGTTTCAAATAAACGATAAAGCTGAATAATATTTGTGATATCGATCGGCAGCGAGATGGGAAAGGGACTGACGACATTTTTATCATCGCGAGTGATCCCTGGAAGATATTACCGCAGGTGGAGGCCGGCTTGGCACAGAGACCTCGGGCTGTGGATTATGAAAAAAACAGAACGCAACTTTGCCATTATCTGTGGCAAATTGTTGTCAAACAATGAACTGTCAATCTGTCAAGTGTCAGTGTTAAAGGTCAAGAAAGACGTCAAGTCAAACAAATCAATGGGAAATATTGGAATGGGTGTCGTTTGAAGTGGAAAAAGCTATTTATTAATAATATTCCTATGTGAATAACCCTTTATAATGAGCATGAATAACCGCAAGGGTCCGATCGTGGACCCTGGCGTGTGCAGATGCTGTGGTGCAGTCAAAAAGTGTCGTTTATTGAACGTGGAATACGAGTGGTCTGGTCACCGAGAAGTTTATGCCGATATGTTTGTCGACTGTTTTGGACTTGTGGTCAGTTTGAATGTCTTGTAATACTTTTTACATACAAATTAGGATCGGGGTTATTGCTGAGGCCGCTTTTCCGAAGGACGTAGTTATGCCTATTATAAGTAATCGGTCGATTTCAGTATCGTTCCGATTAAACAGCTTATTCACTAAAAAACTTCACATAAAAAGCGATTTCTGGGTGATGTCTCTGGTACTTAGGCATCGTTCATCTATCTCTAATTTCTAATAGCACTCCTTGTTTTTTTTTTTTAAATCTTTGTGCACAATAAAGGTACAAAGTGGACAATAATGTCTTTGGCATTCTCTACCATTCAACCTGCATGAATTATTAGCAGAATAGAATTAATCTTAGTCTTAGTAGAATTAAAATAATTATTTGCAATAGGCGGTCCTCCTACTCCTATTGTGGGATCACTCACTCAGCTAGTCAACAGTCACAGTTGTAAACGCAAGACCTACTAACTTCTGTTGTTGTATTTAACTTTTATTGTACCCCTGTTCTGCACAGCTATCTCACTTGGACGGCGAGGAGTCTGAGCGCGTGATCTGCGCGACGTGTGTGGTACGTCTGAGAGAAGCGCGCGCCTTCCGACAGCAAGTGCTGCTCTGTGAAGAGAAACTGCTCAGTGCTACGGTGCATATACATGATGGTAAGAAGACAATTAGGCTTCCCAGCATGCGTAGCATGACCATCGTAGAAATGGGTTTTGTTGACGGAAGAATAGACAAAATGAAAGATTGTGATTGAGCATCTGTCATTTTGTCTATTCTTCCGTCGACAAAACCTGTTTCTACAGTGGTCTTGCTATGCGTGCTGATGTATTTGTAGCAGAAGAATGTTGGAGAGTACAAGTTTAATTTTTGTATCTGTTTTTTATTGTTTTTGTTTGAATTTAAATATTTTTGGTGTGTTCTGACTTTTCTATTTACTAACAATTGCATTGTGGAAGGGGTACTGGCCAAGCAATGCATGACTTGGGCTCTGAAGTCATATTTTAATAACCCATGTGTGTGTATCAATCAATCTGCCTAACATTTTCAGAACTATGTTGGGGTCGGCTTCCAGTCTAACCGGATGCAGCTGAATAATATTTTACATGTGTGTGTACATCATGCAATTTTAATAATAATTATGTTTCTATTTTTAATCCAGATGAAAACAATTTCAAAATGGAAGTAGAAGTGAAACAAGAGCTTGACAGCATACCATTAAAAGCAGCCAATGATTCTGACAATGACGATGATGATCATGTAACTGACCCCATTGACGACACAACGGAACAGGAAACAGAGACTGCCACAGCAACAAGTATGTACCTACGTATTACCATAGACTAAGAAAAACAACTCGCCTCCTTTTTCGACGGGACTCCAACTTAAAAAAATAAAATAAAATAAATCTTTGAGTAGAAGTAAGGCTGCGAATGCGTTTAAATACGCTAGTTAATTGATTCAGGCTTTGCGGAAATCCATTATAAAATACAATAGACGTAGATATATTTAGTAACCTATTCCGCTTAGCTATTCCTCAAGAGTCATACAAACCCTGTAAGAAATCGAAACGTGTTTCACCTCTCAACGAGGCATCCTCAGGATGACGATTGACCAATTGCAAACCAGAACAGGACGTGTTATAGGGTGCTATTCCGACGTCGTTTGTATTTTTTTAAAGAGTATTTAAAAAAATAGCTTCATTATACATATATATACAGCATGTATATATATGTATAATGAAGCTAGATCGAGGACTGACGACCTTACGAAAGTGTCTGGGAAGAATGGATGCGGAAGGCGGAGGACAGGGTGTTGTGGCGCAGGTTGGGAGAGGCTCAGTTGATTGGACTGAAACATACCTAGCAGAATAATGTACTAACTCTGCTATGCAATTCTTTCTATCCATTCTGGGAATGTAAGGGTGATATTATAAATCTCTCCCATCATCATCTCCCAGTCAAAAAGGCTAATCAAACAATGACCTCTCAATTCCAGTGTCAATACAAGTAAAAGTAGAAGAGTTGCAAGAGAGCTCAGTTGAGCAGTTGTCGCCGCGACGTGAGGGCGCCACTGTCGACCCGGCCCAGACGGACATGTTGGATCAACTCAACAGTATGAAGAGAAAACTTGACCAGATGCAACATATTAATGGTAAGCCAATTTAATAATGTTTTGGATTAGCCTACACGAGCGTATTTTTTTTTTACGTATGCTTTACTTACCTTGGAGAAAATGTCGAAATGGAGCTTTAACTAAGCACATATACAGGTTGTCAGGGTAAACGCCGTTGTCACTCAAACCATGGGTAGTTGACTTAAATATAAAAACAAATGACCGAGTAACAACAAAAAAAACGTTATTTTCATTAAAATATTTTAAAAAGTTTCTATCCGACACCGTGCTCGCTAGCGAAACAGCTGACTAACTGAGGGAAGGGTCGCGGCCGGTCAGGCCACGTCTTGCACCCCCCGCCCGTGTTGAGACGCAAGTTCGTTGCTCTAGCGCATAGAGCAACGAACTTGCGTCTTTTGTGGTAAAAAGTAGTTTTTAAAAAAAAAAGAAAAAAAAGATGTCATTTTCCATTGATTTTACGTTCTATAAATGACACCAAACTACTGGTTTCAAGGATAACGGTTTTCATCCTAACATCCTGTATAATGCATAACTTATTCTTTTCAGAAACCCGCCGTGCCGACTCCCCTCTCTACAGGCGACCAGTAACAGTCGACAAGGACCTCCACATACTAAGGAACGCAGTGAAAATCGTCGAAAACTCTTACGTTTGTCCGTTTATCACCGTTTTTAGCGACTACCATTGCATATACTGCCGAGAAATGTTCCTAGACCCGAACCAATTACGAGAACACACGATGACTCACGACCCAAAGACGTATAAAGATGTACTGGACACCAAGAAATTAATTCAAGTCGATATCGAAAGAATTGACTGTAGACTGTGCGACGAAAAAATCGACAGTGTCGATAGTTTTAAAGACCACATCACTACGGTCCATGGACTAAAGTTATTCAAAGATGTACAGAACGAATTTATGCCTTTCAAACTCAAAATTGGAACGCTTACTTGTGTTGAATGTGGGAAAAATGTAGGTTTTTTTCATGCGTTAAAAAAACATATGGCCGAACACTTTGGTACTTTTATTTGTGATGTTTGCGGCGCGCATTATTTCGAAGAAAGACATTTGACTTTTCATAAAAACTCGCACAATACGAAAAAAGATGTACAAATGTTTCCCTGCAATGAATGTGACAAAACATTTCGCTCGAAAAACAGTAGGAGTTTTCATATTTCGCGAATACATAAAAACGAGCCAGCTTACCCTTGTAATAAATGCGACGAGATTTTTATTTCCTACCATATGAGATATCGACACAAAATGAATGTCCACGGCGAAAAACGAATGTTTCCTTGCGAAGGCTGTGACAAAATCTTCGACAGTCGAAAAACTCTTCGAGAACACAACCAAAGAACTCACCTACAGTTATTCCGACACGAATGCACACTTTGCGACAAAAAATTCTATCTACCCTCCGCTTTAAGAGACCATATGACGTCACACACTGGAGAACGAAATTTCAGATGCGAGTTTTGTGGGAAAAACTACCCTAGGTCTAAAGCGTTAAAGGTGCATTTGCAGTCGCACAGTGCCGAGAAAAAGTACAAATGCACACTTTGTCCATCTGCTTATACGCAAGTGACGAATTTTAAGAATCATATGAAGACGAAACATCCTATGCCGGAGGGGGTAGAGGGGTATCGTTGAATGAACTATATTTCATCGTAAGGTATATTTAACATGTCGTCATGTAGATATTAGGACGTATATCCACCACTGTTGTGGCTAAGTAATAACAGCCGCACGGGTTAAGCTAGGCTTGCCGGGGTGACTACCGAGACTCCTCCGTGCCTCGGAAAGCACGTTATCGTGTATCGTCATTCGTGGATCTTTGACAGTCGTTACAGGTCGTCAGAAGCCCGAAAGTCTGACAACCAGTCTTACCACGGGGTATCGTATTACCCAGTTACTGGGTTGTGGAGGTCAGATAGGCAGTCGTTCCATGTAAAATACTGGTATTCAGCTGCAGCCGGTTAGACTGGAAGCCGACCCCTAGTTGGGAAAAGGCTAGGCAGATTAATATTGATCCACCACTGTCGTCACCGGGACGTCACCCAGAAACGAGATTATTCGAACCGAACGTATCGTCCCGGTGACGACAATCTCGTGCCCACAGCGACTGAACTCGGCATAATAGACAAAACAGAAACCTAGCGAACGGCGTGGTGTGACGGCTGTGTATGGACAAGATCAAATGTGTTTCGTATTGCCGGCACATCGACCCGTCACAAACTCGGGCCAAATGTGCCGTCCCGGTGACGGCACTAATATTATAAACGCGAAAGTGTAGATAGCAGGAATGCAGATATTTATTTTTATAATAACGTTATGCACAAGTAAAATAATACTGTACAAAGGCGGACATCAATCAATGTTATAACATCAATGGAACATCAATCAATGTTATACAAATCAAAAACCCGTTTTTTTTTTAAAAATAGGAGTCTTCTAAACGCTGCGCGCTGTTCACAAATCCAAAAAGTTTTTTTTTTTTTTGTTTAAATTATATAGACGAACGCTATTCTTCCGACCGCCATTTGCTGTCCCCGGCTAGGCAAATTAGGTAATAGAAAATGTATAATTTTCGACTCGGCAGCCTGTAAATGTGAATGTTTGTGAATAGCTATGCTGTTAAACGAAAACCAGCCTTACTGCTACCCAATAAAGGTGCAGCCAATCAAAGTGAATCGCTTACCTTGGACTTACGATTGATTTGAAGTAGCCAAGAAGGATCAGCAGCTTAAATAAAGTATTATTTTGTAATGTCGACAGCTCGCTGTAAACATAATTATTTATAAAAGATATTTTATTAATATAAGGTTAAATAAATATAATTATGAACTTCATATATGTTTGAGTAATTTTATTTGTGTAAATTTGCCCTTTAGATTTGATCATTTTTTGCAACGCGACGGTTGTGCACTACCTATAGGGCAATTGGGAATGGCCCCTGCCCCTCACAGTGACGATTCAGGGTAACATTTACAGTACAGACCCTAGTTAATTGATTCAGGCGTGACTTTGCGGAAATCCATTATAAAATACAATAGACGCTGATATATTTAGTAACCTATTCCGCTACGCGTATTTAGTACAGACCCTGATTTTACTTTGCGTAAGCGTTTACAACGAACACATTTAGAAAAGTGTAAGTGCGCTCTGTGAATCTCGCCGTAGCCGATACCAGACGCTTTCACTCTCAAGTGAAACGCTCGAACACAAAATGATTAAACAAGTGAAAAATGGATTCATTAGTTAACGATCCAACGATATTGGAATTCGACTGCATCTTTCACTCGAAGGATCGGAAAAATTACATGAACGGAGCGGATGAACGTTCATTCTTATAAAATTTTGTCGTTGTCGTGTCGTATGAACGTGGAATAAAACAAAAATTAACCCTTCACTCAAGCTAAGAGTCTGATATCGGCTTTAAGGCCGGCGCAGGGCAACGCATTCTTCACGGACAAAAAATATTAGCAGTACTACCTACAGTTAGACTATTCAGACTGTCCCGCTGTCCAGTGCTGTCAAGCGCGTTGGGTCCTTATGAGTCCTAGATCGGGCAGTTCTTCTGGTTTTTTCCATTATGAACGTTTTGTAGAAAAATAGGACTACATTTTGACGGTATGATGAGAGGTTGGTATTATTGGGTCGACCGCGGTGGTCCCAGGACTAGTCTAGTACTAGTGATGTAACGATACCAGCTTGTGGTTTCGGCCGAAACCATGTCATGCATGGATCAAATGCATAACGTTCATCTGCTTTCGAATTTGCCGTTTAGATTTCGGCCTAAACCGAAATTCAGTTATGGCCATGTTTGTGTTAGTTACTAGAAAAAAAATACAGGAAGAAGAAAATAAATACACATTTAATTCAATTAATTTCATACACATTTAATACTGACAAAAATACAATAAAAATAAATTATAAACAAAACAATACATTCAACTATAATTGGGATCCAAATCGTATCCTTGATGATGTGATTTCATATGATTTTTTAAGCTACCATTTTGCGTAAAAGTAGAATTACAGATATCACATTTGTATCTTCTTTCGTTGCTATGCGACCGGATATGTTCTTGTAAGGATTGTAAACGGGGATAGCTTTTATCACAGAATTCGCACCGGAAGTTCCTTTCACCAGTATGTGTTGCCATGTGTTCTTTCAACCTCGAAGGAAGGTAGAATCGTTGGTCACATAAGTCGCACTGATGTCTGTAGACTTTTAAATGATTTCGGCGATTATGTTCCATCAATGTTTTTCGCCTGTTATAGACCTTATCGCATAGTTTGCAAGCGAACGTCCGCTTATCCCCATGCACCTCAATTAAATGACGATTTCGTAAAGCGTAAGATAAGAAACTGGCTTCGCATTTGTAACAATTGACCGTCGGCTTTTTCTCGTGAACCGTAGCAACATGCAAATATCTACTGTACTTAGATTTCAAGTTTTTCCCACAAATCTCGCATGGAAAACTCTCTTCGACTTTACTGTGAGATTTGATGTGAGTTCGTAGTGAATTACGTTCCAGGAAGCAAGCGCCACAGACATCGCATATATAAGTACCGAAGTGATCAATCATATGCTTTTTAAGTACATCGAAATACGGGAACGCGCCATTACATTCTGTGCAAATTAAATTATCCATAGACAATTTAAATTTCAGGAACTCATTAGAGACGGGATATAGCATTTTTCCGTGGATGTTAGTGATGTGCTTTTTGAACATTTCCAAATCATCGATTTTTTCGTTACACAGTCTACAATCGACTCTAGTGATGTCTATTTTCGGTATTTTCCGGTTTTCCATGGTACTTTGGAAGAGTTCTACAGGGTCGTGGGACAGGGTATGTTCTCTCAATTCGTTAGGGTTTGTGAACTGGTCTCGGCAGTAGAAACAGTAGTATATACTGATTCTGTTTTGAAAGGGACAGACAAAGGAGTTCTTGACTATGGTGACGGCGTTCGTGTAAACCATAAAATCATGGTCTACTTCATGTTTTTTTATCTTGATCTTCTGTGTTTCTTTCTTTACTGGGACTTCAACTGAAACTGATATAATAAAAATAAAAAAAATTATAAGTTAGTATTCCTAGTTTCCAAACAAGTAAACAAAATATATGAGTTTGTGGAAAAAAAAAGTTCAGTTTGCACTGTAACTTCAAATATTTTTATGACTTTTTAAATTTCGAAACGACGATCTTCTCAAAGATCATCTACCCTAACGGTCATCGGTTCTACGCTATTTATAATACATAACTTTGTAAAACGTACCAGGTTTCTCCAACATGTCATCGAGTTTAGCGCGTAACTTCTTCATTTTGATGGTGATCTCTCTCTTAATTGTTCTCTCGCCTTTCTCTCGTTTGGCGCGCGTTCGCCCTGACACCGGCGCTTCGTCTGATGGTTTGACATCTTTTATATCGTCTAATTTAGTGTCTAAGGCGTCTGAAAAAATATAATGATTACAAATTATCGTATCCATTCTGATAAATACAATTGAATTGACTAAAAAAGGGAAAAAAATACTAATTAATTATTTAATTTGATGTTTTGTTGATATTTGTGTTGGCCCGAAATAAGGTTTCACAATCGATACCGAAACTGATACCAATTTGACTTTTGAAACCACTAAAAAACGGCTACCTGCTCGAATTTTCAAGATCTTTTCCATTTGAGTTTTCATAAATCTAATCATGAGTCATTGAATGATTGAATGGGCGGAAAAACGGTTTCAAAATCGATACCAAACGACTTCCGGTATCGGCCGAAACCGAAAGCAAGAGTCACTATTTGTAAATAGTGTTCAGTTTTACTTTCACTATTGTGACAAACATATAACATGTAACTTATAACTTATGCTGGAAGAGATTTGTTTAGAAATAAGCATTGCCTTTGTACGTATTTTTCTGTTACTTTTTTCTTGTCTGTATAATTATGTGTGTGCATTTATGGCTTATGGGGTAAATAAATAAAAAAATAATAAAAAAATATAAATAAAATCTTTATTTTCCAAAAATGTAAAAAATCGTGTATACTGTATACACGATTTTTTACATTTTTAGGAACATGGCTAAGTGGGCCAGAGCAAAACGACTCTGACTTCTAAACTAGGGATAACCTGTTTCTTAGAAGTCAGTGTGCCTTCGAAATTATGTGCGCATAAGCCAATAACAATTATAATATTACCTGGATAAGACACTAAGTATACAAAAAAATTAAAAGTAATTATTTCAGAACAATGTAAGCCAATCCAGGGCGAAAGATTATTGATAAAATAACATAAAAAAGGAGAACAAAAAAAAAACAAAGATGTTTTTTAATTGGTTTTGAGTGATAGGTGTGTGTGTGTGTGTGTATGTGTGTGAGAGAGTATGGGTGGTTGGTTTTTGTATACAGTATGTTAACTAACAAAGGGCGTTCCCGTTTCAATAGTATACCGTCTATACATGCTAAAAAAAATATTACCAAAAAAAAAAAATTTTTTTTGTTTTTGATAGTAAAATATTCACAAAAAATATTAAATTGTTACGGAAAATAAACTCTCTGTACACGCCCACTTGTCACACTTGTTTTTCTAAGTTGAAATACAAGTGTGCGCGTACAGAGTGTTTCTTTAACGTTTAAATTTAATCGTTTTGTGAACATTTCACGACACAAATAATTTTTTTTTTTTTTTTGGCTGGTAATATTTTTTTTAGCATGTATAGACGCTATACTATTGCAGGTTAACGGGAACGCCCTTTGTTAGTTAACATACTGTATAAGAATGAGTGTGAGCGAAATATTTATTAACTTATGGGTGTTTAATTTATACTTGTTCATATGGAATTTAGGTTGGAATAGCTTCCCATCAGAAGAACTAACTAACTTAAATAACTTGAATAACTTGTGTTTACCTGTCATATCGTCATCCCCCAGATCATCCCTGTCATCCATCGCATCAGAATCGTCACAGAGTGGTTCCGCTTTTATTTCTACTTCCACTTTACCAGAGCCATCTGTAATTGAAAATATTATCACTTCTAATATCATCTCACTGACTGTCTCCTTGGTCTAGTGGCCGTAAGCGCTACAGCTGAGCATGAGATCGTGGGTTGGATTCCCGGGTCATTTTGGTATTTACCAAGACGCTTGAGTTTCACCAGCCACCACATTATACAGCATGTATTAAAAATGTGTGGTCGTATAGGATATGGTAAAAACTATCAAGCTGAGCAAGTTTCTGCAAGGGACCAACATCGTAAAAAAATTATCAACTATCCAATCATAATCATCAGCCTATAAATGTTGCCACTGCTGGGACACAGGCCTCCTCTCTGTGAGAGGGATTGGGCCGTAATCCACCACACGGGCCCAGTGCGGATTGGTAGATGTCACAAATCCTCGAATTTTTTGGTTCTAGGACAAGCCGGTTTTCTCATGATGTCAACTGTCCCATACAAAACTTCAATACTTGCTCCACTCAAATGTATGGAACGGCGGATTATTATGATTAGTATGGAACGGCGCAGCTCTAAAATAATATTAGGCCCCACCTATGAAATCAGCGTTTTGTATGGGGAATTTTAAAGAAGTTGCATTTTTCATACTAACATTTTCTAAATTTATATAACAATCATGAACACTAATGTTTTAAAACTTTTATGCACTAGTGTTTAAAAACTAGGATAACGTATGCCACTTAGATTATGCGACAAAAATAAGCTCTGGCTAAGTTAAAAAATAAAAATGTGGTCATTTCTGCTAACAAAATGAGGAGTAATTTTTAAGGTATTTTTTATGTTTAGAAAACTATAAGTAATAAGGTTTTTTTACTATTAGTAGTTGTCTATGATGGTCATTATTCGATATAATTGATTATAAATATTCATCAATTGCTTGGTAGCAATTGATGAATATTTTAAATCATAGAAGTGACGAGGTTCTCTATTTGTGAGAAAAAAAACGCCAATTTCATAGGTGGGGACCCAATATTAGTAAAAACACTCCTTCCAATATGCTATACATACATACATATATGTATATGTAATTGTTTTCAAGAGAGAACCAATTATTTAAGTGTTTCTTATCTCCCTACCAAACATGAGCAATAAAATAAATATAATTATAGAAAAGGATAATAAACGTATAATTGAAATATTTAGCTTGTTGCTAAGTAATAACAGCCGCACGGGTCGATTCATTGGTCCGTGGATGGGTGACCATCTGAGACTCCTCCGTGCCTCGGAAAGCACGTTAAGCCGTTGGTCCCGGCTGTCATTCGTGGATCTTTGACAGTCGTTACGGGTGGTCAGAAGACCGAAAGTCTGACAACCAGTCTTACCAAGGGGTATCGTATTACCCAGTTACTGGGTTGTGGAGGTCAGATAGGCAGTCGCTCCATGTAAAATACTGGAATTCAGCTTCATCCTGTTAGACTGGAAGCCGACCCCAACATAGTTGGGAAAAGGCTAGGTAGATTGATTGATTGAAATATTTAGAACGGCCTTTCCTTTGGTGACCCCATTTAACCCTGACTTGACCAAACCTTTCTAATACATGCTGTATGACAGACTGATTAAGTAATGTTAAGTTGCAAATATACCTTCTTTAAGTTGCAGCTTCGTGCTAAGGAAGGCCTCTTGAGACTGTAGCACTTGCTGTCTAAATGCACACGCATCACGCAGACGTACCACGCATGTAGCACATACGCAGCAGTCCTTAATATCCCCATCTAAGTGCGACAACTGAAAATTTAAGTTAAAAATGTTTTAAAGCGGCTTCAAAATAGTCTATGGCTAATGAATATTATGAGGTTTTAAAAGTGGTTTCTTTATAGACTGGGGTCTATGGCATGACAGAATCTGAGGGTGATAAAATATGCAACAAGACTAGAGTGTCTTTCATCATATAGTTCCTATGCCATAGTGTTGGCACTTTAACAATAACAGACCTATTAGGTAGCACCGTAACATACAAATGTATGTCCTACAACAGTGAAGCCATCACATAGGATATTTGATGAAACGCACTATAATTACATTTTATTTTGAATATTACTTGAATTTTCTGCATTATGTATGTGCAAGTATCATGGTCATAAGTCAGGGTCTATAGGTCATTTATGAATGAGATTTTTCTGTCAGTTAATGCTCCTATGAAACTCGCCATAAGTAACATGTTTTATTGTGTTTAAAATTTAGTTATTTTAAATAAATAACAAAACATACATCGAAAATGAGAGAAAAAATTAAATTTAATTTGCACTTTTTAAGTTTTGAACATAGGCTCTTTGTATGCTAGCATATCCAGTAGTTATTTTCTTAGGAATGTTCTGATTAGCTAAATAAAACACAACTGTATGTAATATAGTTTATTTAGCCTCTCCCAAGTTGCACCATAAGATTCGTTTTTAAACCGTCTGCATTTAGACTTCTTGAGAAAAGCAAAGGCTATCAGTAGACTACAGTAAACTGACTATACGATAATGATAGTAAAACACTTACAAGAAGGCCAAAACAATCCATAAACATTTCAGAATAGACTTCTTTCTTCCCCATCCATTCATATTCGGTTGTTAGAAGTCGACATTTCTTAATAGATCTGCAGCAGCGGCACAATGCAGGGTCTACGATGGGGCCTTTGCCCTTCGCAGCAGCCGCCGGAGTCTCCATTTCACAACAATTATGTTATCTTTCCATTTAAAAATACTATTTTCTGCATGCGATTACAAAATCGTAAAATCGAAACATTTCGTTTTGACGTTTGCGTTGCGGTTTCCAAGTTTGTCAAATGTCAGTTTTCGGAGCATTTCAGATGCTTTTTTTTGTCTCTTTCGTAATCGAGCAAAAAGAACGAAACAAAGTATGAAACAATCAAACCTTCAAACCATATTCGTTTAGAAACAATAAAACGAAAATAAATCGATCGATTGTGTTCTAAAACCGGTCAAGACTAATATTGATAAAATTGACCTAAAGTGCCTTCTTATTGTAATTCTTATTTTTGCAGAATAAACATTTTTTTTCTTTCTTTAGTTCACCAGATTAAGATGTAGGTACAGCTTGGCAAAAAAGAGTTTGGAAAAAATGAGGGCGCCACTACCGCATATATATAGGTCACTTCAAATGGGAAATGAGTAAAAGAATTTAAACAAATAGTTAAAAACGCTACTTGTACTGACTCAAAAACCTACTAGCACTTGTCGGCAAAGTAGTGCCAACATCATAGGTCTGCAATACCTAAGTAAAATATTTAGTTTCATCTGTCACCGCATCATACTCTTTTTTGCCAAGCTGTACAGTACAGTAGACAAGACGCAAGTATACCTACAGGCAACTAACAAGTAACTTGCAAACTGGCTAATCCATGTTGAAGTTCTTTTAGAGGTTTTTTCTTACAATACTTAAACCTGACGCTTTTGTTGACGGTACTCATTCAGTGGAGCTCTATAGGTACCGAGCGCAAAAACAACTTTGCGGACGCTGCACTCCACACAATGGCCGCTGACTGAAGAAGATAATTATGACGGATCTAGACACATTTATGTTCGCATAAGCGACTAAAATGTACAATTATAGGGTAGAAGCTATCGAAGCTACGCCGACGCATCTTCCGTCAGATGTGCGGTCGCCTAAAGTTGTAATGGTTTTTTTTTTGATGGGGGTTTTTCATCAAATGACTTCTTCCGCTCTGGGCGGAGGCGGAGAGGAAAAGTCTGACACGCCCTCCCGAGGGCGTGTCAGACTTTTACTAACTAAAACCCACCCGTGTTCCTTCAGTTGCCTGTTGCCAAGGTCCCGGTATGTCTTTCCCGCAACCCTCCCAGGCATCGGCCCTAGCGGACCCCGCCAATTGTGCTGACATCTCCCCTGACCTGTCCCCACTGCTGGATATAATCCTCTTCCAGGCTGCGCCATAACGGGTCACCGTAAGCAGTACATAAGCAGAGTTGAAAGTGGTAATAAATCAAACAAAATATCATTGTCATCATTAATGTATTTATAAAACTTAATAAATAATAGATACTTAATTACTGTGATAATTATTATGCATCTACTTAATTCTACACTTATTTTTACTTACAATAAATATGCTTATTAAGTAATTATGTACTTAAGTTTGATTTAAAATGATTATTATTTGTGATAATTAATACAGTCAATCTTTTCATATTTTTTATTCAATATGTAGCGCATCAACATTGATTTAAAGCCTTCTTTAAATTTTTCAACCTCTCATCAGTGGTAGGTAACATTTGATAAAGAAAGGGCCTTATGTAGTAGCAATGAGGGCGATTTTCGTAGTGCAAATGCTACCACTGATGTGCTCTTGTCGTTCAATGGCTGTTGCAAAAAAGAGATGATGCTATTGGTATTTTATAGCTCCATCTCTTTCTCGCACTCCTTCTAAAGCATCAAACACGGATCCAAGTAATTGTACAAAAGTATCCTAATCGCTTGTATGTCATTTTAACGTAAAACCTGATTGGTGAATGTTACAATGACATGCAAGCTTTAACATTGCACCTAGCTCGGAACTCAATACTCCCCCGCTACCCGCTACCCGCGCCGCTCCCCGCCGTCGCCGTGTGGGGAAGCGAGGGGAGCTACAAACGTCATTGAGCCAGGTGCCATGTTAATGCGCACGGGTTGTACTTACATACAGTTTTCCAAAGAAAAGTATGCACTTCGGAAATCATCGTCTATCTTCGCAAATACGAACGCACGATGATTAAATCTTATAGAGCTGTTACAACCATGGAAGAACTTGATTATTTTGTATTACCATGTTTACAAAATTATTGATTAACCACTCTATGTAATTTCAAAAACACTCTTCAAAACGTTTGAGTGATAAATGACGATCTGAGACCGGAGTAGGTAACCCGACAGAGGGAAAACTTCATACAAACGTGCAATGATAGGTTAGAAGCCTCTGTGTACTTGTGGCGAGGTTCGTGCTAATTCGGGTACACGAAGATCACCGAAGCCAATACTTTTCTTTTGAAAGCCGTACTTCTGTAGTTACAGGCATGTGTATTGCGTGCTTCAAACATCATAATAATATGGCCACAGTGTGTATATTTTCTTGGCTCTTTTTAAATTAATAAATTAACATTGATTAAAAAAATACTGAATTCGAGATTCCATTCTAAACAGGCAGTGACAAAAATTAAAAATTTGAGATCATTGTAACACTTACATATTTTTAATTTGTGATAGCAATTAAAATTTTCTTCAAATCCTTAAATCTAATTAATACATTTATTTACATCATTCTACGCTATAGGTAGGTACATTTTTATTCATAAGTTCCGTTTATTCGCATAAATATCACTGTTCTGAAATTGCTTGTTTTTTTTATTAAACATCTTTTTAGTAGAGTACGAGACATACTAACTATTATATGAAGAAAAAAAAACATGAATAATCAATTCTTCTAACTACTAAATTGATTGTTCACACGCTTCGAGTTACTAAACCACGCACTCTACTTAAGACTAGGCACTAGTAAATGAGCCAATACACAGAGTAGTAAACGAATGGAGTGCTAACTGCATTTGTAAAAACATTGTTCGTTAATGTCAAACGCACATTACAGCCGCAACGTGCCGCAGCACAACCCGTCTATAGTGTGCGCTGGATCATAGAAAATACATTTATGAGATGAAGGAGGATTTATGCAATACGTTGCGTTGCGCATCCCACCCCAATCTTCGCTAGCCTTAATTCTGTAAAGTCTTTTTTTCGACCCGACTGCGGGTGTTTACAGATAAGATAAAATGGGAAAAATCAAGTAATAAAAACTAAAACCCAACTACGACTTAAAAGGTATAAACAAGACACCACAGACAGACAAATTAAAAATCCGGAGTCACACGTGTTAGGGTATAAATCGAACAGATTACGTGTGACTCCGGATTTTTAATTTGTCTGTCTGTGGTGTCTTGTTTATACCTTTTAAGTCGTAGTTGGGTTTTAGTTTTTATTACTTGTTTTTTTTTTTAAATTCTTTTGGGGTTATAATATATATATTTTTGAAATGTGCTCATTAAGCCCTTTCATTTGATACCCAACATGGTACGATTAAACCATATTTTTTTTTAAGTTCCTCACTTTATGTCCTCTAGAGGGCGCCATTTTTAATTTAATGTGACTTCACATAGCCGATACCTCATTTGTCAAATTGTGATAAGTGGTTTGGAAGATAGGAGGGAACAGATGAACATTCATACATACATACATACATACATTACATACATACATACCGGTCAAAATCATAACCCTCCTTTTTTTCTTCGCCGTAGTCGGGTAATAAATGAAGGTAGTTCTGACAGTGTAAGGGAAGCACAGTAGTGCGAGCTGATATTAGTTATAATTAGCTAGCTAAAAAAGGTACTTTATAGAATAACAGCTCATAATTAATGTGATTCCAGTAAAGCTGTTGAATAATAAATTGTGTAAAACTGCCTCGAGTTTTTAATGGCTGAATTAAGCCTTCAACACCCACGCCTACATTACTGAGTTCTCGATACTCTACATTTTGGTCCTTCGAGCCGGATAAAGTTAAATAACCATGAGTCAGAGGAGTAGCGTTACGACACGAAGCAAGCTACGAATGTTGGCGGAGGAGCAAAGCGCCCGCCGCAAGGAGGACTTAGTGTCAGACTTCAGTATGCAGTCGCAACGAGCGCCGGGTTCGCTGTTCATCGCGCTCACTATGGTGTCGACGTCTGCCCTCAACACCCCTCTGACGTCAGAGGGACCCCTGGGAGGACAGGCGCCTGGAAGAGGTCGACATACGTCGTCACGGAGCAAAGCGTCTTCGAAGAATAGCTGCAAGAGCGTCGAGCACATTAAGAAGCGCATTGAGTACGAAGCTGAGCGTGAGCTAGTACAGCTCAAGGAAAACCTCCTAAAGAAGAGGATGGAAGCTGACATCGCGGAGATAGGAGCAGCTGCTGAGAGTGATGATTCAGCATCGGACGTGGGTACAGCACAACGAGTGGAACAATGGATCGACACGACGCCTCAAGCTGGCAACAAGGAAACAGTGCGTGTGTCTAGCCCGGTGTTGTTTGATAAGGATGCAGTGCCTAGTGATAAGGATGCAGTGTTGTGTACCCCGCGCCGTATAGCTGGGAATCGCCAAAATGTGAGTACACTTACCGATTACCGTAATAATATTGTGTCGCATGTGTTAGGGATGCATGTGCCGGTACCGTTTTCGAATGTAACGGTACCAATGACACAGGCGCGCACGCCAGTCGGTGAAAGAGTTTCATTCCGTCTGGCCGCGACGTACCCAGTACCTCTGCCCACGACATACCCAGTGACTACCACGCCGGCCGCAGGTGCACCTCCCGGTTCGACCCGGGAGTCGGATGCACGGCGGACTACATACGGGGTGGGTGAAAGAGTCACGATGGGAGAAAAGAGAGAGAAATAGAAATATAAAGAGGCTTCCGACTATAATATCTTCATTGTAAATGAATTTCCCAATATCAATATCCCAAACACAGCGTAGTGCAATATAAGATACACACTTCTTATTTGTTTGGCCCATGTGCCCCTCCCAGAAATAATTCCTGGATCAGCCCTAGAACCCAGTGACACTAAGTGACGACAACGGTCAACACTCGGTGCTGCGCGTTATTAAACGATCGCTGGCCACCAACCTAGCGGGACCGCGTTCACCTCTGACTCGTAAAGACCGCGGGTGGCTACAGAGTGACGGACCTAGCCACGCGAGCGGTTCAAGTGCGCGAGAAAGGACCTAATGGACAGTGTCACAACATTATAGTACGGTACAATGGTAAACATGAACTTACAACGCAAGCAGTGTCCACCTTAATGACGATATTTTTATTTATTATTTTTTAACTGGCGTTCTAGCATGTTTTACACAACACTTGAAAAAAAAAAAACATACATTTTGACTGCACAAGCCTCCATATTTGAAGTCAGTAAAATATTTACGTTTGAAAACACCACACAAATTCGGTCAGTGAAGTTTCCTGCAGTTCCGTGTGAGCACTCCATTTGTTACATACTCCTTAAAAGCAGCCTTTTTTTTCACTTACAGTAAAAAAAAACAGATAGGAATACAGGTTAACTTCAATTTTTTTTTTTTAAATATTTTCTTTATTTAGTAAAAAAATGTTTATTTTTGCCTGTATACCTACCTATCTCTTTAACTGACTGTAGATAATACAGCATGTATCAGTAGTCATATTAAAGGTGTGGTATAGACAATCAAAATGAACAACTTTCTCCAAGGAACCAAAATCGTAATCGAGAAAAAATATTCAGCCGTACATTTGGGTGGAGTAGTTATTAAAGAAGCGGTGGTGGCAGGCGCGGTCCGAGGGGGGTGTCCTAGGAGTCATGAGACCCCCCCCAAAATCGTTCAAGCTGTCGAGAGACTGAACTTATCAATCAACCATTGCCCTACAAATATTCCTCGGCACCAGTGGTGACCCTTGGCCAAATCTTGGGCTGCGACCGCGCCTTACACCCTTAAATATGACCACACATTTTTAATACATGCTGTATAATCAAATTATTTGTTTTGTATAAATAAATATGTAATAGCATATAAAACAATAAACTGTGATGTTTTGATGCTAATATTTAAATAATTAATGAACAATACTCCTTTAAAAAATACTTCAGACTATTTTCGATATCTAGTAATCTCTGAAAATTGATTATTAAGCTGGTGGCGTAAACTTTTGAAGTTAAAACTTCTTTGGGCGCCATTAGCGACTTTTGGTAGGGAATAAGCTTATGGATTCGCGTCACCGACATGCTCGCGCCGTAGTATTGGGTCCCTACCTATGAAATAGGCGTTTTTTTTCTCACAAATAGAGAACCTCGTCACTTCTATGATTTAAAATATTCATCAATTGCTTGGTATTATATCGAATAATGACCATCATAGACAACTACCAAAAGTAAAAAAATCTTACTACCTATAGTTTTCTAAACTAAAATAATACCTTAAAAATGACTCCTCATTTTGTTAGCAGAAATGACCACAATTTTATTTATAACTTAGCCAAAAGTTATTTTTGTCGCTAAATCTAAGTGGCATACGCTATCTTAGTTTTAAAACATTAGTGCATAATAGTTTTAAAACATTAGTGTTCATGATTGTTATATAAATTAAGAAAATGTTAGTATGAAAAATGCAACTTCTTTAAAATTCTCCATACAAAACGCTGATTTCATAGGTGGGGACCTAATACCATGGCAATCCATACTAATATTGTAAATGCGAAAGTGAGTTTGTTTGTTACGCTTTCACGCTAAAACGGCTGAACAGATTTGGATGACATTTGGCACATGGGTAGACCATGACCTGGAGAAGGACATAGGCTACTTTTCATCCTGGACCGCAGACGAAGTCGCGGGCTTCAGCTAGTAAATTATAATACTCATCTCTCTACACGACTTTTCTTTTACACCACCAAATTAATAATAAAAAGCCTAAACAAATTAAAAATAACATCCTTCAATATCACACTCCGGATGATGGCTCTTTATATGTGACTTCATACTAGCGTTCTGTATAAAGGCCTGCCCACATATGTGACACCGATACCTCCTGTCATTCGTATGAGTCCGTATATGGTACTGCAAAGACTTTAACCTAGGATAACTTTTTTCACAATACTCACAGCGGAAGTTCCTCTCACCAGTATGTGTTGCCATATGTTCTTTTAACCGGGAAGGGAGGTAGAACCTTTGGTCACAATATTCACACTGATGTTTCAATACTTTTTGGTGATTCCTCCGTTGATGTTCAGTTAATGTCTTCTGTCTGTTGTATACTTTATCGCATAAATTGCAAGGGTAAGTCCGTTTTTGTCCGTGAGCCTCTGTCAAATGCTTGTTTTTGAGAGCGTAGGACATGAAACATTCATCACATCTCGGACATCGAATTATAGCCTTTTTCTTATGCACTATGTCTACATGCATGTCCTTATAATGGTTGGATTTGAAGACTTTGCCGCAGACTTCGCAAGTATGTCGTTCATCGTCTTTATGTCGTTTCAAATGGGCGTCTAAGCGAGGTTTTTCAAGGAAGCATACACCACAGATATCACAAGTAAAGTTACTGAAATGTTCCACCATATGGGTGTTGAGTGTGTTAAAATCTTCGAAGACATCATTGCACATAACGCATACCAAATCATTCCAAGTTAGTTTGTACAGTAACATTTTGTCAGGGGCTTCAAAATATATCTTTTTACCGTGCACTTGGTCTATGTGTTGCTTGAAAACTGTCAAATCGTCGATTTTTGTCGGACATAGTCTACAGTCTATCCTTGTAATGTCAATTTTGATCATTTTCTTATACCCCATTAATAGTTGGAACGGTTTTGTGTCATGTGATACGGTGTGTTCTCTCAAATCTTCAGGTTTTGGGTAGTAATCCTTGCAGTAAAAACAGTAGTAGTTGTTTCTTCTATTTTTGAAGGGGCAAACGTATGAATACTGTATGATAGTAAGGAGGTTCTCCTCAGACATACAGTCCAAATCCCGGTCGTAGTTATTTTTCTTCTCAACAGGCGGTTTCTTTACAGTTTTCTGTGATTTCTTTGTTGAAGTTGCTGGAAGGAGAGTTAAATTTATTTTAACTTGTCTTTGACAAAGATAATACACTAACACACATGGGTAGGCTAGACAGGTAGGCACGAAGCAGTAATGCTCACGATGGAGGAGGCGGAACGCGTGAGGGAGAGGCAAGGTTTGCGCCCTCACGACCCTAACCACCGCCGCTGGAGACGCCCTGGGCGTCGGGAATCCCAGGCGGATTCCCGGCCACTATAGGCGCGGGCTTGCGGACGGCGAGCAATGGGTAGCTCGCCGTCCGATAAGGACCAGGCCCAGATCGACGGAGCGTCGAGTTCCACGCGCGTCTCAAAGAGATGTTAGCACAATTGGCGGGGTCCGCTAGGACCGATGCCTGCGGGAAAGTCCGAAAGGGATACCGGGACCTTGGCAACAGGCAACTGAAGGAACACGGGTGGGTTTTAGTCAGTAAAGTAGTAGATGCGTGCTAACACGAAACAGTCTTCAGTTTTAACGATTTTTTACAAAAAGTGATCGCTCCGACCGCTGTATTTCACAAACAGTGCCGCTTTTTTAAAAGATAACACGTAACTGAAGGTTGACCTGTATGTACTCTAATTGGGCAACACACTTTCAATCACAATCCAAGGGTTTTTAAGGAAATTCCTAAGCCATTGCTTCAAAGGTTTCAAAAACTCAAAGCCATGCCACTGTCCTAACTTATTAACTAATTATTTTATTAATATTATAAATGCGAAAGTGAGTTTATCTATTTGTTTGTTACGCTTTCACGCTACACCGGCTGAACGGATTTCGATGAAATTGGCACAGGTGTAGACTATGACCTGGAATAGAACATAGGATACTTTTTATCCCGATATTCCTGCGGGATTGAGTCTTACGCGGGTGAAACCGCGGGAAAAATGAAATGAGGCAGGTAGGTTGACAGGCGAAACTTGGATGAACTATAGGAACACTTCAGCAGCCTTCGGGGATTCCAGGATTGCTGCTTTGTGTGTGTGTGTGTGTCTGTATGACAGAAGGGCAAAGTACTTCGGTAACCCAGGTACCCTACGTGAGATGGTCAGTAACACCAAGGCATTGCTGGCCTTCTTGGAGGAGCTGGGGTGGATCGAAAAAGATCATACTTCTGACTTTGTTCATTCTTCTTTTCATATTCAGTCCATTCTTCCTTGGAATGCGCTTCCTCTTGATATCAGGACGGCCACCAGTCGTTATGCATTTAAGCGGAAATTGCGGAGTTTTTTCTCAAAATAAATAGAGTAGAGTCATGTCATCACCTCTCATCCTTGAATTTGTATTTTATATATATATATATTATAGTATTTATTATAGTAAATATATGTGTAAGTATATGTATCATATGTTTATAGCTTATTTATGTACTGTACTGCTTTATCTATAATGCAATATGATATATTATTATTATTATTTTTTTCTCTTCGTTCCTCTCAATTAGAGCACCTGCCATCTAATCTCTTCACCACCCTTGGTTGACTGGTAGAGAATGCCTCAGGCATTAAGTCCGCCTTTGTACCTTATTTTAGTGCGAAAAGTTTAAATAAATAAATAAAAAGCGATTTCCCACCCTTACGCAAAATACGCGACTTGACGTGGAGTTGCGGATACCAGCCCGTATTACCTATTACCTGGTTACTTGTATGACAGAATTTAAACTTACCAGCTTTCTGCTTCTTAGCGGTAACTTTCTTCTTCTTTCCTGCTCCATTAGTCTTGCCTTTCTTCTTCGCCTTCTTCTTGATGGGCTTATCAGAGTCTGATGAAGAAGCCGACCAGTCGCTCTCATCATCATCATCATCTTCTAGCTTCAAGTCTTCATCCAGAGGCAATTCTGGTTTTTCCAGAGACTCTTCTTCTTTAGGAGGCTTCGATTCTGCTTCATCTACAGGGTGATCTGGAAGATAAGATATATTTAAACTTGATTTCGGAATCTTAGATTAAATTCGTGTTTTGGGAACACAATATTACGGAGCACAACTGTCGGGAGTCTGGGTTTGTGCATTTATTATTTATCTATGACAATTTCCAGGGGGCCTAAAACTCCTGGCAGAGTTGCGTGAAAGTCCAAAAGGGATACCGGGGCCCTTGGCAACAGGCAACCGAAGGAACACGGGTGGGTTTTAGTCAGTAAAAGTCTGACACGCCCTCCCGCTCCGCCCAGAGCGGGAGAAGTTATTTGATGATTACCCACCATAAAAAAGGGGGCCTAAAAGGGCCACATTAGTTTTCATTATTCCCAGCTGTCATTAGCAATTCCTGTAATTTGACAGAAAAGCAATTCATATTTGTGGACAATTTTACGAATCTCCATAGAAAACTGTCATGAATTATTTCGTAAAATGAATTGCACGCAGATCATATTATGAATTGTCAGTTTTTGACATTTTACCTTCCTTACCTTCAACAGCTTCTGTAATGGGGTAACCCAGGGACACATTATCATCGACATGGTCGGCGCCACCCGAGTTGACCCGAGATATCGCTGCAGTCGTCTTTAGGCTCAATCTAAGACTAACTAACCCTTCCGTGAATACAAGTATGAGGCTTAAATTACCTTCAAAGGCTTCTGTAATGGGGTAATCCAGGGACATATTATCGTCGTCATGGTCGGCCCCGCCGGAGATATCGCTGCAGTCGTCTTTAGGCTCAATCTAACACTAACTAACCCTTCCGTGAATACAAGTATGATGCTAAATTACCTTCAACGGCTTCTGTAATGGGGTAATCCAGGGACATATTATCGTCGTCATGGTCGGCCCCGCCGGAGATATCGCTGCAGTCGTCTTTAGACTTAAATCTAACACTAACTAACCCTTCCGTGAATACAAGTATGAGGCTTAAATTACCTTCAACGGCTTCTGTAATGGGGTAATCCAGGGACATATTATCGTCGTCATGGTCGGCCCCGCCGGAGATATCGCTGCAGTCGTCTTTAGACTTAAATCTAACACTAACTAACCCTTCCGTGAATACAAGTATGAGGTTTAAATTACCTTCAACGGCTTCTGTAATGGGGTAATCCAGGGACATATTATCGTCGTCATGGTCGGCCCCGCCGGAGATATCGCTGCAGTCGTCTTTAGACTTAAATCTAACACTAACTAACCCTTCCGTGAATACAAGTATGAGGTTTAAATTACCTTCAACGGCTTCTGTAATGGGGTAATCCAGGGACATATTATCGTCGTCATGGTCAGCGCCTCCCGAGATATCGCTGCAGTCATCTTTAGGCTCAATCTTTAACTCTATGTCCATTTGTGGCTTGTGTATTTTCGGTTCTGTAAATTCTGTAATATTTTACCAGGTTTTAGACATGGAGTAAAATATAGAAAAAGAAAAAAGAAAGAAAGAAAGAAAAAAGCGTTTATTATTTATAAAAACAGAAAACAGTCATTACAATGCCAAAAGGGCTTCAGCTCAGCATATTGTCAGATGGCAACACACAGTGTGCCTTCCGCAAATGATCACGTTTTTTCCGTCATTTTGACGACAGATATTAAGGATCATAAAGTCAGATATTATTGCCAAGCTGTCCAAAGTAATATATTTATGCTTGTGACTGTACATACATTGCTATCAGATATTGTACCTGCTAAAGCATCCTTGTCTTCAAGCTTAGCGCTAAGGAACAGCTCTTCACACTGAAGCACTTGCTGCCTGAACGCACATGCGTCCCGTAGACGTACCACACACGTCGCGCAGACACCACAGTCTTTCTCATTATCATCGACATGTGACAGCTGGAACAAGAAGGATTTATTAACGACTAAAGTCCGGTCACGAAGCAGAAAGAATTTCGTACAATGACCCTTCATTACTTATCTGGACTACACATTACACATTAGAGGGACCGCCCTCTTCGTGAGCGCGTCGGCAATATACATTTGAGCGCGAGCCATAGAGATAAGTAATGAAGGGTCATACGAAATTCTTTCTGCTTCGCGACTGGACTTTAGCTGCCTAGCCTAGCCGATTCATAGAAAAATCTCAGAGAAAAAAACATTTTAGAAGTAGTATATGATTGATCGTGTGTTGACGCAATTATGATTTAGGAATCAAAGTCAGTTTGAAAAGGCTGAACCAACTTTTATCATTTTTTTTTGTAACATTTTAGTTTTTTTTTCTGACGAATCCGGTGCTTAACTTATAATTATTATGGTTTCCACATCATATAAGTGAATTATGTTTATTTTTTTTGAGTCAAATCAAGTATCTTAATTTGTTTTTCCTCATTGTACAATCTTAACACTTCAGATTTTTTTTTTTTTGGTGTATTTTCTTGCAATCTGTTCCTTGTGAACATTCAGCATAAGGTTATGAATGTATCAGTTGCCCTTCAGGGCAGTCAGTCCAGTGATGTGTGCCCTTTACGTATTGTATTCCCTATAAATCTCTAGGGGAATTTTGTTTTAGCCTTTTGAATGTTGATTAATTAAGTGTGTAACCAGTAAGTTTGGATGATATTATGGGAAAACATTAGAACTAACACAGGACTAACACTATTGGAAAGAAAATATTACTAGCAATATTAACAGTATATTTTGATTTGTACACAAAATATGGATTAAAAAAGCTTCATTAGTTATTCTTAATGACTACTTACAGGTTTTCCTTATAAATAATTGAGTTTAAAGCTCATTAAAAAAAAGTTAAATATAAATCTGTTGAGTGTATTTTATACTCTGAAAGGATATTTGGTGTGTGGACTTCAACAAACAAGACAGCAACAAAAAATATTTGGTAGTCAAACAGTTTATGCAAGTAAGTAAGCAAACCGGTTAGCAACAATTATTTTACATTATAACCAGATTCAAACACGAAAACAAATGGGATATATAAATACAAATAACAAAAAAATCAAGTAATAAAAACTAAAACCCAACTACAACTTAAAAGGTATAAACAAGACACCACAGACAGACAAATTAAAAATCCGGAGTCACACGTGTTAGGACATAAATCGAACAGATTACGTGTGACTCCGGATTTTTAATTTGTCTGTCTGTGGTGTCTTGTTTATACCTTTTAAGTCGTAGTTGGGTTTTAGTTTTTATTACTTGATTTTTTTTTTAATTCTTTTGGGGTTATAATATATATATTTTTGAAATGTGCTCATTAAGCCCTTTCATTTGATACCCAACATGGTAGGAATAAACCATATTTTTTTTTTAAGTTCGTCACTTTATGTCCTCTAGAGGGCGCCATTTTTAATTTAATGTGACTTCACATAGCCTATAACCAGCGGACAATTACGACGCTTCTAACGATACCTCATCTGTCAAATTGTGATAAGTGGTTTGGAAGATAGGAGGGAACAGATGAACATACATACATACATACATACATACATACATACATACATACATACATACCGGTCAAAATCATAACCCTCCTTTTTTCTTCGCCGTAGTCGGGTAAAAACTAGGGTCAGTGGGTCGTCTTTAGTTACTTACCTACTACAACTAAAAACTACAAAAAACTAGTTGGCAAATAAAAATGTTACAAGTATTATTTTACTGACCAGTATTCCGAAGCAGTCCATAACCATATCAGCGTAATTTTCTTTTTTCTCCATCCAAGTATACTCCGCTGTGAGCACTCGACATTTTTTTATGGCCCTACAACATCGACATAATGCTGGGTCTATAATCGGCCCGTTGTTCTTAACTGTAGCCATTTTTAAGTATTATTGTCCCCAAAAATAATAACTAACACAACTTCTTCATGATATACATTCAGTATTTATCATAATTTAGACTTTCTACGTGACTTTTTTGCGAAAGAAAGCTGTTCTTAAAAAATCCTTCACGCCAAGTCGCCTTGTCAATAAACCAATCAGAGACAAACTACTACAGAGTATATTACTTTTTATTTAGTATACGCACAGAGTAAATAACTGTTTACGTTGCGTCTTGCATATTGCGTTTAGCATGTAATTAGTAAGTACTATATAGTACAACTGGAATGCTTGCAAGCTCGGAAAAGTCGGTCTCTTGAAAGAGAAAACTGTTCTGTCTGGTACAGATGTACTGACAATATGGTCCTCGTTTGATTACACAATTATGGCCTAATAACATTGTATTTAAGCACCTTGGCGTTTAGTCAATTGTAGAAGTCCGTCTGCCTAGCCTTTTCCTAACTATGTTGGGTTAGCTTCCCGGGTGGGCTTTAGTTTTACCGAATACCGAATGCGGCTGAATATCAGTATTCTAAATGAAGTGGCTGCTTCTATAAAGTTGGTGATAGACGTGCGTACTTAAAGTACGCGGTTTTTAAGTTCGCGACCCTACTTGACTCGCCATCAGTGACACGTGAAACTTGCTCAAAGCATTGTTGGATCGCCGACAAACTTACTCAGCGGTTTTAAAGTCCACGTACTTAGCATGATACACGGGCGAGTAAGCTCGCCGAGCCATAAATACGCGTACTTGCTCGCACGTTTATCACCCCTTTAATTAGTCAACTGCAGAAGTGTAAACGAAATATTCTATTTGCCACGGCAAATGTTTGTAAACAATGCCCATAACGACAACTAATAAGATTTCTTACTGTGTAACTTATTTGAGCCAGTTTAACACGTCTTTTATTTTTTAAACCAATGGAAGCATAAAAAACGAATTCTACGATGTGTACTATGTGTTTGAAGCATTGACTTATAAATCATTGAAGTTATGTCATAGAAGTTAGAACCGCCATAGATAATGAAGTTATCGAAAGGGCGCGCGCCGCGCGGCCGTGGCGGCATTTTTTAGTCTATGCTATAAAATGGTGGTGTCTTTGAGATAGTTTTGTGTAAAATCGCAATCATGTCGACGTCGGTGGAAAAAACTGAGATAGAGACGTTTTTCGGTAGATGTAGGTGTTGTCTCTCCTATGGCTACTTAAAAAACATGTGGACAGAACATCAATTTGAAGGAGAAGCAGAAATCTACGGCGAGATGCTTGTCCAATGTTTTGCACTAACTGTGAGTATTCTTTCTTGGGTTTTAATTATGAGCATGAGCCTATTGGCCCAATATTCGTGGTTGATGACTTTGTTTCAAACTTGAGATTTCGGAAAATTGTTTTGGCGCAAAGACCTGGGATTTAAAAATTCAAATAAATTAGATTTATTTAATATTTCTACAATTACAACGAAACTGCGGAGTCCAAAGCTTGCCACGCCATGGTACGCATACAACGTCACAATTAATTCACGTATAATTTTCAGAGCAAAGCTAAATAATTCTTTGTAAGGAAGTCACTTGTAATGATTTAAGTATTAGAATTCATTGATGAACGTTTAAATATTTTTTTAAACGTTTTTGTAATTACCTAACACATCATTTGTAAGCACTAGAATCTGTCACACACTTCATTACATGCACTTTATTTGACAATAAATAAAACTTATTATTCAATACCATTCCTTTACTAAACTCTCCTTTGTTTTCATAGCGTTGTGAATAAACACTACCTCATCTTGTTGAAACTTTGAAAGAGTACGATTTTAATATATTATTTCTTTAGAATGTTCAACATAATATTTATCTATGTCCCAACAGTGGGATCATTCGGAGGACTCAATGGAGCAGGATCAGATTTGCGAGCAGTGCATCTATCGATTGCGAGATGCTAATGACTTTAAGAGAGTGGTCTTGGACTCGCAAGAGGAGCTGTTCCAACAGATAGACGCTGGTAATCTTTGTTTATCTTTTAGCTATAGACACAATCAAAATGCACTGAGAGTTTTTAAGAACTTCCTAAACTGCTGGATCCTTCGGAAGAATGAAGAATCTTCTATACAACTTTTTTATCAGAATAGAACAGCTTCTGTTTAGCCACTGCCGGCATTGGCCTCTACCCTAATCAAAACCACCCGGGCCTGTCCCTTACTTCTCTTAGTTGATTTTAGACAAATAAAAAACTATGAATTCAGTTTTGATAAGCATGAGAAAAGTCTATACATCCTCATACCAAACTATTGGCATAGCTGCCATAGTACTCCTCTTTCAAAAACTCACCCTGTATATTAAAAACTTATTTGTATTTCCACCAGAAAATGATAATAGCATCAAAGAAGAAAGACTAGATGAAGACTTCCTCATGAAGTACAAACATTTTGAGAGCGAGGACACTGCGGACACTATGTACGCTGACCCAGAATACACTATGGACAATGCTGAAACTGTAACAAGTGTCAAAGATGAGACAGAGTATGAGGAGATTGAGTATTTGGAAGATGAAGATGCTGGTGGAGCGAATGATGCCCTTGATACTGGTGAGTTTCTATTACACTCACAGGCACAATTAACCGCCCACCCTTATCGTTCGTCACTCTGTTTGTTTACGTTAACTATGGCTTATCCATTGTTTTTATTTTTTGTCAAGTGGGTACTTTAGCAATAAATTAACCACTTATACCCTTATTTCGTTTCCTAAATTTGTGTCACCGACGGGTTTTCGGAATTTAGTCGTTGTTTAACATTGTTGCCGTTGCGTTACCGTGTTAACAATTCCTGTTATTTTCTGCCATAGTGTGTGAATATTGCTTAATTTGAGTTTTTAGTGTTTGCTAATTGTTTGTGACTGTAAAAAATGCCACTCGATGCGACTGGTGCCGCTAGGGCAGTGGCTTTAGCTGACGCTGGGTACAGCCAACGTCGCATCGCTCGTACACTCGGTGTACCTCGAACCACGGTACGGGATGCCATCAGACGATTTCGGGAGACAGGCTCATACACCCGCAGGCCAGGTCAAGGCCGCCATCGATGCACTTCAACGCGAGATGACCGCTTCGTTGTCAGCAATGTGTTGAGAAATCGCTTTTGCACCGCTACTGAAGCTCGTACGCGTCTTTTTGAGGTGAGAAATGTCAGTGTTAGTGAACGTACCATAAGAAGAAGACTGGCAGAAAGGAATCTGAGGGCGTTTCGTCCAGCTCGCGCCCCACAACTGCTCCCACAACACCGTAGAGCTAGACTTGCTTTTGCACGAGAATATGCTGACTGGACTATGGAGGAATGGAAGAACGTACTGTTCTCAGATGAGAGCAGAATAGCCTTAAGAGGTCCAGATGGACGTCAGCGTGTCTACAGGCGCCAAAATGAAAGGTTCGCTCCATGCGCTATAACAGAAACAGTGGGTTACCAGGGAGGGTCCATAATGGTTTGGGGAGGTATTTCTTACGAAGCTCGTACCGATCTTGTTGTGTTCGATAGAGGCAGTGTGAACGCTCAAAGATACGTGGAGGAAGTTATCGAAGACCATGTCATCCCTTTCGCACCATTCATTGGTGAGAACTTTAGATTAATGCATGACAATGCACGTTGCCATACCGCAAGATCTGTCACCGAGTACCTTAATGAGGTCGGGATTCAAGTTTTACCATGGCCGGCACGCAGTCCCGATCTTAACCCTATTGAGCACATTTGGGACAACCTCAAAAGACGTGTCCGAGCAAGAGTACCAGCCCCTACGACCTTACGAGAGCTCAAGACAGCTGTGGTAGAGGAGTGGCACAATATCCCCCAATCAGATATCCAAGATATCATGGATGGATTGCCAAACCGGCTCCAAGAAGTCATTAGAGCCCGAGGCGGCAACACCCATTATTAATTTTATTTTTTTTGTTTAGTTCGACAACTTTTTTCGAAATTAAAATTTTCTAAATTTTCATCAAAAATTTTCACAAAATCAATTTTTAGTATAAATGCTTCAATAAACGACTTTTTTTCAAGGCTTTTGTTTTTTTTTACCTTTAAAGGTAGCTTTCAACGTACCTCCCATCAAAAGTGGTCTAAATTTGACGATTTCTGCAGATTGAAAGAAATACAAGGTGGGCGGTTAATTGTGCCTGTGAGTGTATATATGATGGCATCAGCGATGGCTGAGCGATAGTGTTGTCACCATCTCAATTCGATGGTACGGAATCCATAGTGCAGGTTTACAATATAACACAATGATACAGCAAATCAGTTAGTATTTCACTATCAGAATAATCATCACAGTAGGTACAATACTAATCATGTTCATGCACTTTTTACGTTCAAGCAAACTGACAGTTTCGCATAGGAGCAGTGGAGGTCTGCATCCATTTGTTGCACTCACAAGACTGACTCGTCGTCGCTCAGTCACTTCCCTTAACACGACTGTCCATGTGCCGCCCACTCAAGCGAGCGCGTAACGGCGTTTACCCTCACCTTAGTAATACAATAATCAAATCAACAAATTTATTCATGGGTGGGAAACTGCGACATATGCCACCAGAGGCATGGCAAACATGTTGCCATCTCTGAGACAACCATGAAATGTCTCATGTGCCTATAATTACACTGGCCCATACTCAACAAACCAGTTGCCAACAAAGGCATAATGGCAGCTTTCCCATGATTTTCAGTGTGGTCATAATTATTTATTTTATATGTAGGCAACCCCTTCCAAGTATCCTTGTTCCTTGCCTGTCTAATTGCATGTCTTTCTAGCCGTCCTCAACAAGTCATCCTGCCATCTTTTCGAAGGTTTCTCTTGCTTCTCTCTCCCTACTAACACGCGGTTCACATTCGATTTTCACATGGAGAAATATTTTTTTTTTGTTCAACTGATTAAAGACCAATTATGTGTATTTAAACACATTTTTAGTTCATTAACTTACTATTTCCAGACTCATCACAACTAACAGATCAGCCAAGACCAGCAAAACGTCTAAAGCAACCTCGTAAACAAAACACAGATGATGAGGAAACACCGAAACGAAAATGGCCCAAAAAGCTGCCCAAATCAGAGCGGCACAGAACTTACAAACAATACTCCGAGGTTGATCTACGGAAATGTCTGGAAGAAGTCAGGAACAATATACTGACGCCTGGTGAAGCAGCTTTGAAGTATGATATACCGAAGAAGACTATTTCTGCCAAGATTAAAATGGATCCGAACGGTGAGTGTCATCAAAATCAGTATTTTTTTATGTGCATTCAAGGTGTGATATCTTTTTGTTTTCTGCTTCTTTTGGCATAAAGTATACAACAAAAGGATTGCTCTTTTTTAAATATATATATGCAATAAATTTAATGAAACATTCAAAATACATTTATACAAAATATAATCAAATTCTTATTATTATTTATTCTGATCGGTTTTTTATATTTTTGTTTACTTGGCGTTGATTTACTGTCGCTTAATGTGTCACCAAGGTTGCCATTTTAGTCACATAAAAACATGGACATGTGTTAGAGTTGAGTGATGTTCTCACTTTTTCTTTTTGTTCTAAATTCGTCCACAATATGGGAAAAGGCTAGGCTATAATAATTATGTCTTATAATAATTATGTATACTGTGATGAAATGAAAAACAACTCTTCTTACGCTTTAATATAGATGCATCAGTTCCTTCATAGGCTGGGCATATAAATAGATTCGTAAGCTAATTTTACTTTTGATAACAACTTCCATACGAGAGAGTCTACTATGCAAAGCTATGAGGTCTTTGCTTCAGTATTAGTAAAGATAAAAGAGTCATCTTAACAATAACGGTCCGTAAATTATAAAAATGGGACGTCTGAGTTATCAGCAGAGTCACTAACTCACGACTTTAAGTTGAGTGGTCTGAAAGGGCCTATCATATTGCCTTGAGGCACCCCAAACTGCGCAGTATCGAATATTCTGTAGTGTTTCTAAAAAAAAACTTGTTTCGTATGTTGATTATATAGATTTGCGCTTGTAACGTACTGAGTGGTAAAATATATAGCATTAATCGTTATTTTCCCAGTAAAAACTGGTGGATAACAGTGTCGAAAGCTTGTGTTGGATCGACAAACATATTTCATTAAATTGATCACATAGTCTCGTTATGTTTTGGTTACACAGTCGCCTCCAGTACGTTGTTCTGCTTTCTGATTCCTAACATGAATATACATAATTTATTTAGGTGCATTTAGCACAACATAGCCATTAATATTGACTTACATATAAATATTGTACCCCCATGGGTATGTTACAGTGATACTACTAATAATACTTATTGTAAGAACTGTCTTTTCACCTGTGACAATAAATATATGATTATGAATGAACATCTTAAATACGGAAACTATACAAAAGTCCAAACATGAAACTTATATCAACAAATCGATTCCATAGTACTGACTGTTATCCTTAATGGTAATTGTCTCTTCAAAAGTCAGAAAACGCCAATCCAAGTATAAATATAAATAAAGCAAATGTATTGTTTGTAGATGTCGGGACAGACATCCAGAACTCTATAAACAACACAACTACCCCCGAAACTGGGACAACGAGAGAAACAGAGGTACCCAAACACGAAGAGGCAAAAGAGACAGACTCGGACACAGAAAGCCAGGAAGTACCAAACAAGTACCAAATGCTGAAACACAAGAATAATCTCAAAATGATCCTTAAATACTCTAACGCAACATTAATCAAAGCAAATTCAGCCGCTGGTTACTCCTGCTGGTTTTGCGACAAGCATTTTAATCCAGCAAAACTAAAAAAGCATAATTTTAAACACGGAGACGTGTACGATGATGCTATAAAAGTGAAATACGTTTCGGAATTAATAATTAAACTTGATGTTACTGGACTTAAATGTAGGCTTTGTGGAGAAGAAATCAATAGTCTTGAAGCATTGATGGGTCATTTCCAAGAAGATCATAACAAAACTATTTATACGGACATAGACAATCATTTTATACCTTTTAAGTTTGATACCGACGAGTTAAAATGCGTAGTTTGTGCAGCAGAGTTCAAACATTTCAAATTACTCTCAGAACATATGTGTGAACATTATAGTAACTACAGTTGTCCGGAATGCGACCGTGTGTTTATAAACAGACAATCAATGCGAACACATATATACAGACATAAGAGAGGAGAATACAAATGTTCACAATGTCCAAAACTGTTCGACGGCCCCATGAAATTACGTGAACATGAATACGTAACTCACAAACTATCGAATAAGAAGAGAAAATGTGGGTTCTGCGATGAAAAATTCTCGTCAGCAGACCTAGTAAAGAATCATGAAGTTAAAAAACATGGCGCCACGCGTTCGCAGCTTACCTGTGAAGCTTGCAACAAGTCTTTCGCTAATCAGAAAGGTCTCGCAACACATAAGAAAAGGCACCATCTATTAATGCGTCCTATTGAATGTAAAACTTGTGGCAGAGGGTTTTATACGCGACAAGAACTCAACTGGCACGCCGTCACCCATACAAAGACCAAGGAATTTCATTGCAAACTATGTGATAACTCGTTTGGCACAAAACCTGCGCTAAGTCAACATTTAAGGGCCCATAGAGGTTATAGGAAATATAAGTGTGAATATTGTGATGTGGCGTTTGTTCATATGAGTACTTGGAAAAGGCATGTCCTTCTACTACATAAGCAAAAAGCTGGGAGTACCAGAAATAGATTTAAGTAATTCTTGATAAAATACAATGAACGTAGATATATTTAGTAACCTATTCCGCTTATCTATTCTTCAAGAGTCATAAAAACCCTGTAAGAAATGGACACGTGTTTCACATCTCGACGAGGCATCCTCAGGATGACGATTGACCAATTGCAAACCAGAACACGACGTGTTACCACACCGAGCGCTCGATTTCTTACAGGGTTTTATAACTCTTGACGAATAGTTAAGCGGAATAGGTTACTAAATATATCTACGTCTCGTCTATTGTATTTTAAGTAGCATTAAGCAAAAATTATTGCTGAGTAACGACTTTTAGCATTGGTGTGAATTATCGCTTTTTGATGTAGCGTGCAATGATTACGTACGCAAAACATTGTGCAAACAGGGGCATGCAACATTATGGAAGTCATGGGGTATTAAAAGTTAAGTTAAAACATTTAAAACTGGTTTTCGTGAAAAAAAGTTGGAACTTTTTTAACCTTTAATATCTCCGTGAACAGAAGGCCAAGACCATACCTGGGAAAGGTATGGCCCAGTACAAACAAATATTACAATGACGGGGTGTACAAATGACTCGGCTATGTTAAGCATCTTTTCACAGTCGTTATTTATACGTCCCGATTTATCAATAAATTTAGGCCTACTGAAATCATTTATCCAAATTATTCAATTTAATTTAAACTTTTATTCCTCGTATAATCATTATTTTTTCTTAATACATTGACTAAAAGTCGCGTTGGTGATGTGATCCCACTATGTTGTTATTAAAATTACACATTTTTTACCAACACACAGACACCAATGTTTGATTTTATTGTTGTAGATGTCCAGATTGACAATACAACGAAATCCAATAATATAAAGAATCTAAGGAAAAGACCTGCTACTGAAATCGAATCGACCAAAGATATAGAAAAAAAAAAAGATCGCAAGTCGAGCCAAGCGAACTTAAACGAAGGTCAAGAAAGAATCGAAAATAAAAAAGAACACTCGAAACCAGATGATCAACGTTTTATGTACAAACACAAAGCTAATATAAAGTCTATATTACACAATTCTAACGCGACACTCATAAAATCATACGGGAGAGACGGATTTTCATGCAATTTCTGCCAGTTTCAGGCCAAAAAACCGTTTGCACTAAAGCAGCATAATTTGAAACAACACATTGACACAGGAGACGAAGCTATCAAAACAAAATATGTATCAGATTTAATCTTAAAGTTAGATACAACAGATTTCAAATGCAAGTTATGCAAAGAACCAATGGACACTCTAGAAGAGTTCATGAGACATTTAGGTAAAGCACACGCCAAACTTATTTTTACTGACGTCAAAAATTACATCATTCCTTTCAAATTCGACTCCGAAGAATTCCGATGCTTCATGTGTGATAAAAATTTCAAATATTTCAAGCTTCTCTCTGAACATATGACTGAACATTACCGAAACTTCGACTGTCCTGTTTGCGATCGTAGTTTTATCAATAAACAATCAATGCAGACCCACACTTACAGACATAACAGCGGGGTTTTCAAATGCTCATATTGCTCCAAAGAGTTTGATTCTCGGCCTAAAAGAACGGACCATGAAAGAGCTGTGCATATGGCCGGCCAGCATAGGAAATGTGCGCATTGCGTACAACGATTCCCGACATGGGAGGCCGTAATTGACCATGAGTTTAAGGCACACGGGGTGGCGAAACCAACACACACATGCGAAGACTGTGGAAAGGTTTATACCAAACAAAGTAATTTAACAATGCATAAAAATCGCTTGCACCTCTTTAAGAAACCTCACAAGTGTTCCTCTTGCGAGATGGCTTTCTGCACGAAAGGGGAGTTAAACAATCATTTTGTAACTCACACGAAAACGAGGAATCATAGTTGTGAGATTTGTAATAAGGCTTTCGGTACGCCGATGAATTTAGCCCAGCATAAGCGGACTCATGATAGGGTTAAAAATTTTCATTGTGATTATTGTGACCGCCGGTTCTTACACAGAACAACTTTTAGAAGGCATATGAGAGAGACACATGGAGAAATTGTATGATTTTGAAAAAGGAATATTGGAGGGGCAATTCTTTTTTTTTTAAGAACTTTCGCATTCTAATCTCAGTTTATAAAAAATACCCCTATTTTACCTACATTTTTGACAAGTTTTTGTCTATGATTCTCGCTGAGGTGAAATTATCACAAGATTTTGATTACTTTCTTAAACGGGAATTGGCCTTCAAATATCTGTCACTAGCCCTCGAGTCGAATCGAATGGAGCGCGTTATAAGTATAGCGCGGTGCGCGGCTATCTGGATTGTTGATGTAAAGTCGACCTCGTTATGAGAGTTTTCTGAAATGACGTTCATTAAGTGGCAGCACTGAGACGTCAGGTCCGTGCACCTGTCAAAGCGCCTATATTTTTTTCAGTCGTGACTGAATGATGAACGAACGTCATCATATATTTTATATTCATTTTCGAAATGGAAGACCTCTTGTCAAAGTGGCGCCAACTGGTGGCGTGAATTTTCATGAAAACACTTGTTGCTTTATCACTTGACGACAATTCCCCGTAAATTGAAAGTTTACTATGGTTGGAACTATAACATAGACAAATGGACCTTAGTGTGATAAGTCAGTAACGAGGTTGACTATACATACTAATACATTGTCTTCTCTATGGTTACAATTATTTGATTTTTGTAGGCTGTTACAGCGTAGGTTTTATGGATCGTATGTTGGGAGTTGTACCTTTATTTTGGGCCGATATCTATGAACGTTCCTGAGTACTTACTTGGTCTAACCGTTATTCCTGTCACTGTCGCACGACTCTTAATTAAACTACAAATGCAAGACAGACAGGAACATGTCTAAGTTAAAGCACGTACTAAGTAACGTTTACAGATCTCTGCCTCAATGTCAGATTTTGGTGCTACCCATAATCATGGCAATAATTTGGCAAAATTTGTTGTTTACTTTTTAATTTTGTTCGTGAATGTTACTTGCATTTTAATCACGTGGTCAAGACGTGTTCACATATCTTATGTTTTGCTAGTATTGTAAGTTTTTTGAGGTAATAATAAAAAATACTATATTCACAAAGTATTTTCTTTTAAAGTCGTCCTTTTTGGTTTCTGTAAGTTGAGGCAAAATTTTGTGCAGTTAATAATCGTCCTTAAAAGTCTGTTAATAACCATGCTAAGATTTTTTTTTACTGTACAGGATATTTTCTTTTCAAAAATTATTTGGCTGTGATTTCATTGAAGCTTTTGACTTCATTGAACATGAAACAGGTCAAAGATAAAATCACCAGCGATCTAAAAAGCTCCTTTGGGTTATCCGCAATTTCTAATTTGACCATACGACCCTAAGTATGCCCGTTATCGAAAAATAAGTCGCATAGAGAATGAGAACTCCTTTAGTTGTGAAAGGGTTCCTCAGGGCTCAATACTCGGCTTGGACCTATCTGTACTAAAGGTTTATCGTTTAATGAATTAATTAATCTAATTCCGTCAATTTAAACTTTTAACGAATCTAACCAACATAAATTATCAAAACGGTATGAACGTTGAATAAAATGATATGTTTATTAATATGAATTGTGGATTCTAATATAATAATACAATATACCGACGCAGTTCCTTGCTCATTAGTATTTCAGAAAAGAACATCATGGATCTTTTATTTTACCATAAAAAAATTAACAACATCTTAAATCTATAAGCGAACGGAGAAGAGATTAAAATAATACTGCAATTTTTATCATAAGTGTGATCAAGATATGGAAATGAATGTATGAATTTCTTGTTGTAGATGTCCTGATTGACAATACAACGAAATCCAAATTGGAACGATCTAAAAAGAAACTGAGGACAATGCCCACCATGTTTAAAACCAAAGCATCGTTTTTGGATGAAAAAACTAAAAAACTTATCGAGCTGAATAAATTAAAAGCAAAAAACTTAACGAAACCGGTCATTACCACAGTAAAAGACAATGAATTGAATATTACCGAATCAAAAGTAATAGCCATAGAGATTAATATGGAGCCTAAGTTAGAAGAAATGGATGTACCTGTAAACGCCGACCAAGTCCGAACGCGATACAAGACTATAGTCAACGACAAATTCAAGAAAGAAAATAAAGAGCCCGAGAAATTTGAAATCAACGAAATGAATAAACATAAAGACAATATAAGGACTATATTACAAAATTCTAACGCGACAATTGTCAAAGGATTTTGGGGAACTGGTTATTCTTGTAATTTTTGCGATGAACAGAGAGAAATTCCTTCAGAATTAAAGCTGCATAATTTAGAAGATCATAGCAATGTAGGAGACGCAATCAAAGTAAAATATGTATCAGATTTAGTTATAAGGCTAGACATTACCGATCTCAAATGCAAACTATGCAACGCAAGTATAAATTCTTTAGAAGACTTCACGGCACATTTAGCTAAAATACATTCGAAATTGTTACACACGGATATTAAAAACCACATCATTCCTTTTAAATTTAACACAGATAATCTACAATGCTGTATGTGTAAGAAAGAATTTAAGTATTTCAAGCTGCTTTCAGAGCACATGAGCGAACATTATAGGAACTACGAATGCTCGGTTTGCGAGCGTGCGTTCATAAACAAGCAATCAATGCAGACCCACAGTTACAGGCACAAAAAAGGCGTCTTCAAATGCTCACACTGCCCGAAAGTATTCGACTCTAGGCCTAAAAGAAGTGTGCATGAAAGAGTAGTACACGCTTTGTCTAACAAGACGCGAAAATGTTCGCTGTGTAGCGAAAGATTCGCGACGAAAGACTTGGTCCAAAGCCATGAGGTCAAAGCCCATGGGGTTAAACCAACAGTTTTCTCCTGCCAAGCTTGTAACAAGTCTTACCATAGCCAGAGCTCGCTGACGACCCATAGAAAGCGCTACCATTTAATGTTACGACCGCACAAATGTTCGTATTGCGACATGGCGTTTTTCTCCAAAATCGAGCTGCGTTCCCATACGGTTACTCATACAAAATCAAGGGATTTTAAGTGCGATATGTGTACAAAGTCTTTTGGGACTCGGTGTAGTCTTAATCAACATGTTAGGGGGCATTTAGATGATAGGAGATTTAAATGTGATAGCTGTGAGCGAACGTTCGTTCATAGGACCGCTTGGAAAGTTCATATGAGGAGTAAACATAGTAGAATCGTCTAGAGACGAGAATCTCTTCATTGTATGACATACTAGCGTCCCGCCCTCTCCACGGTTGCAATGGCGACATAGCGATTTCTGTGCTATATCTAAGTTAAATATAGGTACATTTAAAATAATGTTCTCCAATAAATGCTCTTAATGATGGTGAAACCGTATCAAAATCCATTGTGCAGTTTAGAAGATCTAAGCGGTGACACGGACAGACGAAAAGCTACTTTATTTTAAATACAAAGAATCTTGTTAAGGTCTGTCCAGAAATTGAGCGCCAAGAGCGTGTCAGTAACACACGGCGTTTGCAGGACACACTTCTGCCGCGCTCTAGTTAGATAAAAATGTTTGTGCGGGACAGGTAGACAGAAGCGTTCGCGCGCGGCAGTCGTCCAATAAAAGCGCGCATGTCCGCGCACATTTGCCGCTTTATGTTTGGACCCACACACCTTTTTAGACCACTCAGCAATATTTATTAAGTGAATCTATAGGTATCGAACAGATGAACTTCTATAAAATAGTAGTTTTGATCGCTTCAACTAACCGTGAGCAGGAATTAGGTTCTTTTATTTGTAAGCTCGTAGGTATGGTACTTATTACTTAATGTAATTATGTAGTTATATATTAAGCAATGCTACGAGAAAAGACAATAGTTGATATTGTAATATTGTATAGATTCAGCACTTTCGAAAATAATTATAGCTATCTAAAAATGTCTAATCATCCTATAGCAGGTTTCTGGGGTGAGAGTAGTGGTGGCCCAGTGGTAACGGCCATGACTTACGAGTTGTAGGTCGTAGGTTCGAACCCTGACAGGCGCTTTACTTTGTGTAAATTATTTCATCGCCACTGCTCTCAAAACGGTGAAGGAAAAACATAGTGAGGAAACCGGCATGTCCTAGAACCAAAAATTCGAAGACATGTGACATCTACCAACCCGCACTGGACCCGCGTGGTGGATTACGGCTCGTTCCCTCTTACAGAGAGGAGGCCTGTGTCCCAGCAGTGGGAACATTATAGGCTGAATATGCATGATTATGCAATCGTACATCGCCTTATTCTCAGCCTCTTCCACACCGTCCTCTGCATATACCGATTGCTTTATTCTACCATGACTTTGCCCATACAAAGCAAACAAATAATGAATTATATTTTTATAATTGTGTTCTCAATAAAACCTGAAATGAATTTGATAAATAAATCATTTGGATCGCAAACAACCTTTTTTTTATCGCGCCTCTTTCTACCTTTAGATACCTGAAATATTAAGTAAGTCTTTTGTAGTAGAAGACGTAAAAATATGTATAAAATTAGTATGACTAATTAGTTCTCATAGTGATTAAAAACATCGTTACGGAACCGCCATGTCCTAAAACCAAAAATTCGAAGACATGTGACATCTGCCAACCCGCATTGGGCCCGCGTGGACTACAGCCACTCTCACAGATAGGAGGCCTGTGTCCCAGCAGTAGGAATATTATTCGCTGAGTGTGCTAAACTGTATTCAAATCCTTGTTTCTAATTGATGTTATTTTCCACTTAAACGGTTATCAAATTTCAGACAACGCACAAGATGTGCAAGACGCTAAAATTCATTTCAATAAGTAGATTTAAATTAAGTCGATTTCAGAATGACAAGCACTGTCGAAAATATCTGTTAAATGTTTAAAGTTGTAGGTAGCGCAAACTGAACTTTATGTGTGGATATTAAAGCTTTGTTTACCAAAACGATATTTGTATATGTTTGGATACTAAATCGCGAAAGTATAGCCCTACTGCAAGAAACAGAACTATTGTCATGCCAAGAAGAAACGAGTTTTGATGACCACTTTTGCTTGTGCTGAAGTCAATATATCTGTTATTGTATGAAACAGAACTGAATATGAAGTGCAATAATTAAAGAAGCAACTCTTGTTGTAGATGCCCATTGGAATAAAAAGGCTACAGAGAATCAAAATGACAAAACTAAGAGCAAAGTACAGAAAAACAAAGCGCAGGGGAATAAAAACACTACACAGGATGAAGATGAAAAAGATATGAAACGCATACAGAAAAACAGGAACCTTATTTCAAATTTCAAAGAGAGCGTACGTTCTGTCCTAAGATGCACAAACGCTACGCCAGTCCGAGGTTACTGGGGCATCGGATATGCCTGCATCTACTGCAAATATCAAACCCCTGTAATATCAGCGCTGAAAAACCACACACTGACAACACATTCCGGAAATGTTGATGAACTTGACAACGTGAAATACGTTCCTGATATGATCATTAAACTAGACATAACAGACCTCAAATGCGAGATTTGTGACCGGAAAATAGAAACCCTTGAGGAAATCATGAACCATATAAAATTCATTCATAGACAACCCATCCATTTTAACACTACCAATCATATCATTCCATTTAAATTCGGAATGAAGGATTTATCATGCGCTCTTTGCGCTAAACAGTTTAATAATTTCAAGCATTTATCTGAACATATGAATGAGCACTTCCCTAACTATAAGTGTAAGGAATGCAATCGGTATTTCATCAACCTACGCTCTTTACGAACTCACGCGATCAGACATCAAACTGGCACGTTTGTCTGCGCGTTTTGCTCTAAAATCTTCGACACCCGAATAAAAATAAAGGAACACGAAAGAGTCTTACACCAAAAAGGTTCTAAAACTCGTAAATGTGGGTATTGTGACGAGAGATTTATGGATGCTGTGAGGAAGACAGAGCATGAGGTGAAGGAGCATGGCGCTCCAGTTCGTAAATTCCCCTGCAAAGACTGCGGAAAACTTTTTGACAGTCAACGTTCTGTAAAGAATCATATAAACCATCTTCATTTGCAGCTAAGACCGCACAAGTGTCCGGAATGTGACAAGGGATTTTATAGTAAAAATTTGTTGAAACGCCATAGAGTAAAACATACTAAGATCAAGGAGTTTCAATGCTCGGTTTGCACAAAATACTACTGTTCTAGGTCTTCCCTTCGGGCGCATATGAAAATACATGATATTGAGAAGACGTATACTTGTGAGAGGTGCGGTGAAACGTTTATACAGAAGAATATTTGGGTGAATCATATGACGAACCATGCGCAAGCGCAAGCGTGAGAACGCGGAAATTAAGAAAAAGTCAAGAAAGCGCTTTAGATGCTTAGTTAGCATTAAAAATAACTGTTTTGTATGATGTCACCGAGGTTACTAACTGACTTAGCCCAACCAAAACCTTTGGACCTAGGTAGCCTATCCAAAGCTGAAATGTTGCACAGTGGTTCCCTTTATGTACGGAACTCATCGTGCGCGAGTCCGACTCTGAGTTGGCCGGTTTTTTTATTAATATGATAAACATAATATTTTTTATTATCTGACTGACGGACTAAATAGTTTTACTTTTTTTTACCCAGTCAACATCCCTATTGGGTTAAAACACTTTTTTTGTATTTAAAGCTAAAACAGTGCTGAAAATGTTTAGTTTAACTCATTCAATAATATAATAATAACTCACTCAACACGTGTGCGATTTGAAATAAATGTGTATGAGATTTGCATAAATCTACCTCTTTGATTTTTCCCCGACGTTGTTGTCCAATACATTTGTTAGTAGGAAAATTATTAAATATGAGTTATGTATAAATAACTTTAAAATCAACACATAATTATGTAAAGTTAAATTGTCAATTAAATGTTTTTTTTATTCTGTTAATAGGATATCGGAATCATTTTTACACTACAAATAAGCTAGGTGAGGTCGGCGTTTCCTATCTGACTACTCTGAGAAGAAAGGCCGAAACAAACTCAGAGGTCGCAATCTCTTTTAAATTCCAGACATAATCTTGGTCAGGCCATATTAGGACCATGTACATTAGCGTAATAGTACTAGACATTCTAAAATCAACTGTATTTACACTAACATAAGGTTGATATTTGTGTAAGTGAAAATAACATCAATAGGAAACAAGAATTTGAATACACCTCCCAGCCTCAATATATCTTAGTTAACTCATCATCTGCCCAGCCTTTTCCCAACTGTGTTGAAGTCAATTTCCAAGCTAACCGGATGCAGCTGAATACCAGTATTTTCCATCGAGCGACTGCTAATCTGACGTCCACAACCCAGTTACTGGGTAACACGATACCCCTTGGTAAGACTGGTTATTAGACATTCAGGCTACTTACTGAGTAACCGTAACGACTGTCAAAGATCATAGTTTCATACGAATATTAACATTATTCGGTTATGTCAGGGTTCATAATCGAGTGAAACGATTACTTAGTAAAGTCTTAGTACACAGTAAACTAAAAAATTAACCCAAAAAACAAATTCCTTTCAGGCGGCGAAGTGGATCCAAACCGGGAGAAGATGTACCAACTCATAAAAGAAATCAAAGCAATTCTAACATTCACAAACGCGACCCCTTATAAGTCAAAGAACGTTCGCTACTTCTGCGCGTATTGCTCCACGGACGGACCTCATTTCGAGGACCCCGACGACCTCCGAACCCACACAAGAACCGAACACGTCGGCCACCGAACCGAGAAAATAGAATACGCCATGCGACCTTATTGGATGAACGAGGTAATCAAACTTGATATAGAGAACCTCCTTTGTACTGTCTGCTGCGTAGTCATAAACAATTGGAACGATATGTTCAAACATTTGAAAGATAAACATAATGTAGTGTTAGATCAAGCTTATACTAGAGTAATTCCGTATGTTTTGAAGTCAGATCTTCAATGCGCGTTGTGCAAAGAATCTTTTTCTAACTACCTTCATTTAGACGGTCATATGAACGCTCATTACAATAACTATGTGTGTGATGACTGCGGAGACACTTTTCTAGCCCACAACCGTTTAAAACAGCACGTTCAAATACATAACATTGGCAAATTCGAGTGTAGGTTTTGCGAAAAAGTTTTTACTCTCCAAAAATATAGGCGGAAACATGAAGACTTGGTGCATCAGCAACTATCTAAATTCAAATGTCTGTACTGCCCCGAGAGGTTCACAGGTGAGTACCTCAGACACTTACATTGCCTAGAAAAGCACCCGGAAAAAATTAAAACCATAACCTGCGAATACTGTGGAGATAGTTTTACATGGAAACAGTACTATACGAATCATATTAGGAAGAAACATGAGCATAAGAAGCCGTATGAATGTAGCAAGTGCGATAAGAAGTTCTATGGTACTTATGAGTTGAAGGAACATTTGCTAAGACATGTTGGGGCTAAGAACTTTGAATGTCAAATTTGCCATAAGAAGTATGTGTCAATGAATTCGTTGAAGCAGCATGGGAAACAGCATCAGAAGAAGAATGAAGCGTGAACGTTTTGACAATTTTCTATACAAGGCTCCAGAGTAATCAAGGAAGAGCGTAGAGCAGTTTATGATATTGAATAATACACTTTATTATCATAGGCATAACGTAGCTAATGCTCCCGAGGAGCCGTTCAGACTGCCGATGCTCCCGTTTAGACGCTTAAATTTCGACGGCGTCGATAATTGTACAAATTTATACTTTATGAGACTATAAATTAAGTGGATTATTCCATGTCAAAAAGGATGGATTGTCTCGGTCGGGTGCCGAGTTGACCTCTTGTAACTCTGGTCATATAATATGGCTCGAACAATCTTGATTATTCAAAGTTTTCACGTATGTTATTTTGTTAATCGTGTCTAGCAATGGAGATATGTATAATATTTTCCATAATAATATATTATGTAGTTATGTGGCATGGCTTGTGGCTAAGTAATAACAGCAGCATGGGTCGATCCAACAGGTTAACTTACGCTTGCCGGGGTTGGTCCGTGGATGGGTGACCATCTTTACATACCGAGACTCCTCCGTGTCTCGGAAAGCACGTTAAGCCGTTGGTCCCGGCTGTCATTCGTGGATCTTTGGCAGTCGTTACGGGTCGTCAGAAGCCCGAAAGTTTGACAACCAGTCTTACCAAAGGGTATCGTATTACTCAGTTACTGGGTTGTGGAGGTCAGTTAGGCAGTCGCTCTATGTAAAATACTGGTATTCAGCTGCAACCGGTTAGACTGGAAGTCGACCCCAACATAGTTGGGAAAAGGCTAGGCAGATTGAGACCCTAATTAATTCTTTTTTTTTTTGGCTTAGCTAAGCCTTTCCTACTGCCTACTCAAAACAAGTAATGTGGGTAGTTTTTATCTTGTAAATAATCTAGATAGATTGTCAAATTAGCAAATACTATTATGTAAACAAACAAAATGTAAAAATAATAAGATCAACATTTTATTTTTAATTATTATTGTTTTACACGATTTAAGAAAATAAAAAGATTAAAATCATAAGGAAATCATAAGTTACTTTGGCTGTTTAAAATAAAATAATGTTTCACTTTATTTCTCTACGAAGTAATTATTAGAGTATGTAGGTTGTTTGTAATTATAATTACCTATCGTAAAACTATTTTTTCCTGAGGCCTTAGTGCGAGTTTCTTTTAACTAACTTCACTTTACGCATCGACCGCGTTCGGCGCTCCGATTGGCTCTTCATCAGTGAAGGCCAGTGAAGGGCCAATCGGAGCGCCGAACGCGGTCGATGCGAAGGCCTCTGTTCACAAACTCAAGTACACGTATCACACACTCGTATGCATCCGAAAGCTGAATGGATGCGTACGCGTCTCCATACAAAATCGTTGTTTTCTATGGGCATAAGCTGAATAAGTGTGAGTAGTCCCTAAGGGTGATGCGCTAACGCAGCCCTCGAAATTCAATTTTTCCTATGTTTTTGCAATTTGCTGGTCAGTGTGTCGTGTATTGATGATTCGTTAGGATGGACTGTTTGAAAGATCATATGGCTAGAAAGCTAGTCTGATTTTTTATTTGCTAGACTAAGGGCCGGCGCACATTTGGCAAGGCGCAGCGCAGCGCATTCGTCACTGCCAAACAAATATCTACCTTGTATCACTTGAAATAAAGTTGATAATAAATAAACTTCCATCAGCTCGAGAGCGCGCCGTAAGCGGCAAGAGGCGCGCGTCTCAGGTTATCTATTCTCAACTTTTTTTTTAGGTACGCAACGTTGATATTCGTTTAACAATGACAACCACGCCGCGCTGCGCCTAACCAGGTGTGCGCCGGCCCTTAAATGACAGTTGGTGTCGACATAAAAATAACCTAGTAAATAATCTAGTTACCGAGTGACTCTCACAAAGGACTACTGAATCATTCTCTGCAATCCAGGATGAAAAGTAGCCTATGACCTTCTCCAGGTCAAGGTCTACCCATATGCCAAATTTCATCCAAATCTGTTCAGCCGTTTTAGTGTGAAAGCATAACAAATAAACTAACTCACTTTCGCATTTATAATATTAGTTAGGATGCTGCAGACAGCATGCAACCAAAAATTTTTTGGTTCTAGGATATGCCGGTTCCCTCTCGATGTTTTCCTTCACCGTTTTGAGAGCAATGGTGATGAAATAATTTACACAAAGTAAAGTGCCTGCTTGGGCTCGGACCCACGACCTTTAACACGTAAGTCGCGACCGTTACCACTGGGTATTAGCGGTATTAGCGTGAAAGCGTAACAAACAAACTCACTTTCGCATTAATATTAGTTAGGATTCAGAAAAAGGTCGACCGCAGCGGTCGTTTTATTTATTTATTAAACCTTATGCACAAGTAAACTACTGTACAAAGGTGGACTTAATGCCTGAGGCATTTTCTACCAGTCAACCTTAGGGTGATGCAGAGACAGACATGGCAGGTGCAACATAAGACAATACATGTAATCTGAATAAAAATGAATACTAATTAATACATACATATGTATATACATACATAATTATAACCAAAAAATACTTAGTCAGCAGAAATAACGACAGGTAGAGGAGAAAACGAATCCAGCACATTAGCATTAGTCATTTTGGTCTAGCAAATAAAAAATCTGAATTTAGATAACAACAAAGTTAAATTTCAATTCAGTAGGAATTTTTGTCAGATTAAGTTAACAGTTTAATAGACAATTTTTATAAGAACACTGTACCAAAGTAACATAAGGTCATAGTTCATAGTCCAAAGTTAGTGTTATGTAAATATGGAAATAAATATACAAACGCTTGTTTATAATGTTGTTTTATTTATATTATACTGGTACATAGTATGACCTGTATTGGATTGTATTAATACGACAAAATATATACACCATAGTGTTAAAAAAATAACTTTTCAAACGTTAAAAGGTGCTTTAGAACATCGAACTAATTAACTATTACTTTTAGACCAACTTTTACTATTTTTCGCGGTTTCAAAGTTGGTCCCACAGTAAAAGTTATTCAGTTCGATGGATTTAAGCACCTCTAAAGTATGTAAAGTTCATTTTTGATCACTTTATATAAGTAAATAGTTTATTTTGTACATACATTGTGGAGGGGACAATAAATGAAAACACTGGCAATACTTACTACAGCATTATCTAGAAGCATTTTGAAACTCAAATAATTATAACAACGTGAATTAAAAAAGTGATTTGTTCAAACAAACTACTATAAATAGTGGTAAAGGGCCAACTATAGGTTTTTCCAACCATTGACTAGCTACAGTGACTAAACTGTTGGATATATTTGGTTGAATTTTTGTATGCAGACAGACTGGGACCGTCATTAGATATATGAAGTTTAATTTATTGTCGTCTCCACCAGATGGACAGCATAGACACTGATTTCCGATTTTCCAATTCTAATCAATTAATTATTAAAATTTTGATGAAACCAAACGCCTTGGTAAGTGACGATGGTTAGGCCCTTCCAAGTCGTGTGGGACGCAACCTGTGACACCCTTGCGCCATGCCATCTCATGTTCCCAGCACGGCGGGCTGTGCTGGCGCCGCAGCTGCGGCTGCCGAGACCCTCAAGCGGCGCAAATACTGTAACCTTGGGTATAGTGAAGAATAAGAATAAGAATCATTTATTCGCATGAAATATGGTATGGTAGACATGAGGTGTTATACAGCAGCAAGTACATGACATATTTCACCCTCTATGAGGGTATGCAAAGATAATATTTAAAATTTAAGTACATCAAATTTCAATTATTTGCATTGTAAAATTATTAATCTAAATTACAATTATTTGAGTAACATTTCTTTGCGTAGCCATTATTAGAATTAACATCCTTGAAATTATGATTATTTGGATAACATTTATTAGAATTAGAATTATTTTAATTACATAAGAAATAAATATGAAGAGCTAGATCTCAGCGTGCACCAATTTTACAAGTGCTTTTGTTAAAAAAGTCTTTGGTTGTATAAAAACTCTCCTGGATTAACCATTTTCGCAAGGCACAGCAGAACTTTTTATATGGCAGATCAGTCATTCCTTTTGGCAATGAGTTATATATCAGAGGTGCCATATAGGCACAGCTTTTCCGAAATAGTTCTAGCTTTGGAACAGGCATTTTTAAGGGCAGGTGGTTAACTTTGCGTTTAAATGTGTTGTCGTTGGCGGTGAAGAGATGTCTGTGATATTTAACAAATTTAGCAACTTCGTAGATGTATATGCAGGGAACCGTTAAAAGATTTTTAGATTTAAAGATGGGCTTACATGATTCGGACCATTCCATGCCATAAAGCGCTCGAATGCATTTTTTCTGGGCTATGAACACCCTCGTGATGTCAGTAGAATTTCCCCAAACCACTATGCCATATCGTATAATGGAGCATATGTAGGCATGGTACACCATAATAGAGGTTTGTCTGCAACTAACGTCTTTTACTTTTCGGAGTGCAAAAACAAACTTGTTTATTTTTATACATAAGTTATTAATGTGTTCTTTCCATGAAAGATGTGTATCAAGTGTAATACCTAAAAATTTTGCGCTATGTATCTGATGTATAATTGAATTTTTGTAATTAATATTTAATTGGATGTTTTTACTCTTATATGTTTTAAAATTAATAAGTTTTGTTTTTTCTATGTTTATTTTTAGTTTGTTCATGTCTAGCCATTGAATGACATCTTCTAGCGTTTTATATATTTCCACCTCATATGTAGCAATATTGTTGCAGTCTAGAATAATGGTCGTGTCGTCTGCGAAAAGGACACAATCATGTGTAAGTGCGCGTGGAAGGTCATTGATGTAGATAAGAAATAAAAGGGGGCCCAGGATACTGCCCTGAGGCACCCCAAAATAATTTGTCCTGAGTTCCGAGTCAAAATTAATTATGTCATTTGTTCCAGTATCAAATTTTGTAATCCTAGTGAATTGTGTTCTGTTCTGCAAGTACGACTGAAACCACGACAAGGCAGATCCCCTTATTCCACATTTGTCAAGTTTTGAAATGAGCATAGAGTGATCCACGAAATCAAATGCTTTACTGAGGTCTAACAGTAGAGCCGAGGTCGGGATTTTATTATTGAGGTTCTTTATGATGCTATTTATTAAGGTGAACGTAGCTAATTGCGTTGACCTAGATTTCCTGAAACCAAATTGTTCCGGTGCTAAGATGTCATATTTATCAAGGAAGTTTACAGTTCTTTTAAGCATTATTTTTTCAAAGATCTTTGATAGGACCGGAGTTAAAGCAATAGGCCTATAATTATTTTTGTCTGCTTTTGACCCTTTCTTGTGAAGTGGTTTGATTATGGATAACTTAAGTTTCTTAGGAAAACATCCTTGTTCAAGTGACAGATTTATGATGTGGGTCAAGGGTTCCGATATGAATAGGGCAATTCGTTTCAATAAGTCTGAATTAATTTCGTCATATCCTGCCGACTTAGAGTTTTTCAATGAAATGATCTGTTGGAAGACTTCATTTGCGTCAGTTGGTTTTACGAAAAAACTGGAGTCGTTACTTTTTAAATTAGATGTGAGACGCTCTGATTCTTTATTGATGGAAGCAGGAATGGTAGTTTTTTGAACTACATCGATGAAAAAGTTATTAAATATGTTTGCAATGTCAGATCCAGATGAAACTGTAATTCCGTTGTCGACAATATCATCAATGAATTGACTAGCCATAGGTACAGTACCGTTAACATAACGTTTCACTACATCCCATGTGGCTTTACCTTTGTTGTTAGAGTTCGCTATGTACCGTTGATTACAGAGCGACTGGGTGCCATTAATACATTTCCTTAATAATTTGGAATATTTTGAATAAGCAACTTTATTGTTATGGCTTCTATTTAAGTAGTAGTTGTATCTTAAAGTTCTTTTGGTTCTACAACTGTTTTTAAGACCTTTTGTTATCCAAGACAGTCTGCCGGCTCCAAAACTATTTCTTCGTCTTATTGTGGGAAAACAAAGTTTGTAGAACAATATTAGTTCATCGTGAAATTCATTAAAAGCCTCATTTGTATCTAACTTATTATATATATCAGAGAAACTTATACAACTAATGCACTCTATAAACTTATTTACGTTATTTTTACTGTGATCACGTGTAGTTGTGAAGTAATGTTTAGGTGTTTTTTCTATTTGTTTGGCTTCAAATTCAATTGTTTGTGCTGTGTTGTGATCCGAGAGACAAAAATTGTGCGTTCTACCTATTGCTGTTGGAATGTTACTAAGGATGTTGTCAATACATTTATTTATTCGTGTCGGTTCCTGAATATGGCACTGGAGTCCGTAATTTGATAACAGCTCCAGGAATTGAGTACTAACGGTATTGTGAGCCAGTATGTTGATATTAAAATCACCGCAAATAATTAATTTACGCTGTTTGTGGCGTAGTTTACTCAGCGTTTCATTCATTTTATCAAAGAATAGATTTATATTGGAGTTAGGAGTTCTATAAATACATATAATAATAAGTTTTAATTGGGGAATTTCTAGGCCACAGATTTCAAAGTGTTTTTCTATACACAGTTTATTTATGTCATGTAGTTCAATGCCTTTGAGGTCATTTCGCAATAAAATACAAGAACCTCCTCTCCGTTGCAATTTCCGGGAAAAAATGGCTGTTACATGAAAATTATTTAGTTTAAAAAACTGTTCTTCACCATTAATTATGAAGTGTTCGGTGAGACATACGGCGATTACACGTTTATTCGATTCATGCAATTCATTGAGGGCTAAATCTAGATCGTTCATTTTACTTAGTGCGCCTGCAATATTTTGGTGCATAATACTGCACAGTGAGGTACTATTGCGTTTACTTACGAAAAAACTGATCTTTGTCCTTATTGGTTAATATGGAAGAATTATTAACAGAATAATTATTATTATTATTTGTGGTTGTGACCGCTGAGAAATAAAAAGGTATCGTGCCTTTACGAGGTTTAGGTTTAGATGCCAGAATAGTTATGGAAAGACTCTTAGAGTCTTGGAAAATGTGGTCCTTTAAGTCTTTAAATATATTTTCCATGCCATGTCTGTTTAGTACTCCACTTCGCTTATAAAACATTGTGTCGTCATATCTTAAATTTAAATTGGAATCGAATATAATTGCATAATTATATTTACACATGTCTTGGTACAATAAAGTATTAAAAGTTTCGACTCTTGAGTTAAAAATGTTGCTACAACCATTAAATTTATAGGTAGGTAAACACAGTATAAGGTTAGTGTAATTAATTGACATTAAAGATTCGCGTATACTTATAACTAGATCGTAATAGTTCACAGATTTCTCAAAATCATGTTCTCCTACAAAAATCAAACAGTAGTCTTGTTTATTGAAGTTAGCAAGCTTATTGCTTACATTATTGAGTAGCTGATTTATTCCACAGTTTGTAAAAACATAATGGCAAACATCATAACACGGAAACGTACCTTGCGCTAAAGATAGAATATTATTTACTTTATTGCTACTAATAATACAAAGCTTTTGACGTGAGCAAGTTAAGCCGGATACATCGGGATTAAATGAGCAGTGTAAGGATTCGTCTGGTTGCAGTACATTTTCTGTAGTTTCGGCCTTATTACATGAGGACGAAGGTGAGCCACGATTTCCATTAATTTCTTGATCCCGATTATTTCCAAACAACGGACCAGTAGCGCCATCTGTTGACGGGTGGCTGGTCAACGTAGTTTGCCCAAGATCAATAAAACTCGCGTCCTCATCATCATCGAATGTCAGCCGCAGGTTTCTTGACATTTTTCTCCTAGGGGTTGGGGTTGTTGCTTTCGTTCTGGGCTCTAAACAGATTCTATGAAGTGTTTTTGATTTTTGTTTTTGTTTAATTAGAGCCTCTTTTAACGAAATGTTCTCTTCATTGAGCTTAACTATTTCCAAATGTGCGCTTTCAAGATCTCTTCTAAGTTGTAATAATTCTTTCTTCAAATCCTCTTTATCGCTATCATATCCAGTAGACAGGTCCGGTAGACTAAGTCTTCTTATATCCGAATTTGTAGATTCAAAAGAGAGATCAAGAGACTCGTTCAGCAATGTTTTATGCCGACGACGTATTGTGATATTTTCGTCTCCCATTGCAGATATTTATTTGTTTACGTGTGAGGTGACAGTAACGCCCTCTATCATTTACTCGAAACAGTTTTTAGTAGAGTGATTATGTTTCAATCGCTATTCGACGATAAATGTTCTATTCTTAAAAGGTCCTTATTTGAAAGAAATAATACAAAAAGACAAATATTGTTACGAGATTTGAACTTGAGACGCCTCTTCACATATAAGAGTTCTGGTGATGTTTAACCTCAACGCCACCGTGTATTTATTAGGAGCTTCGAAATTAGGGAATAGCTCCTCAGTTTTCTTTAATGACCGTTACTGACCACTCTGTTTGAATTTTGTAATCAATTGACATGCACGATGTTATTATCACAAAATTTTACAATTCTTGCAATAAATTTATACACTGTTTTGTTCTGTTAAATATTTTCACGATATTAACGACGTATTTGATGTAGTTCACTTATAGGTTGAGTTATTTTTAGGTTTATTTATGTATTCGTGCACTGAGTTAATAAAACCTTTTTAAGTCACTTATTCTTGATATTTAGCGTAGATAACACTTGTACACCTGAGTTAGCACTTGAACTTCCTATTTTAATATGAATTACGACTTAATATGAAAGAAAACTAAATTTAATTATTTTAAATGAGTGGAGCACTTGTTTGCGTGGCTAGTAGCGCCATCTATCCTGTGGCCGTTTGGGCTGTGAGCCGTTTGGGGTCGAAACGCTCGGGTCATGGGGTCCGAGTGCGCAGCTCTTTTTTAAGGAAATTTCTAGCCGACTGGTCGACACTGTGACCTGAGGGCTGGCTCGTTCTTTGGCCAAAAATTTAAACTAAGCATAATTGTAGCGAATTCTGGACGACCCATCCACGAAAATGGTCCACGTTTAGCATTGCAATTAAGTGGCAATTTTATTTTTTATTTATTTATCAAGTTCAGACAACAATATGGTCCAATTTGTTAGTAAAATATCTTATCACTAGTGTTAGTAGTACACAAAAACATGGACAAGAAAAACTGATGATTGCGGCAAAATGTGCAGAGAACGATAAAGCAAGGAATATGCTACCTGACCATTCTCCCCACATAGTGCCTCAGAAAAGGGGAGTAAGGGCTCTCCACCACTGTTTGGCAATGCTGCCAGTCTCTGGGTACGTATCCGAATGACAGCGGTGCGGACGAGTAAGTACTGTGTCCTCTTGTTTTTGTATTTATTTGTATAGTCAGGTAAGTTTAATTTAGGACCTAGTGTAAATAGTTATTTACAGTTAATATTGTAAAAAAAAAACAATGTTCCATACAAATAAATTGTCTACCTACAAATTTATTTGTATGGAACATTGAATTTTTGATGACCATAAATATATCGGTCGGACAGTCAGCGAGAACAAACTGATTTACTTCGATTTAAAGCACAGACCTTGGGAATCGCAGGCAGCGTCTAGAGATGGCAGTACTAACAAAATTAGTGGCGCCGGCGCCGAAAGTACAGTCGCCAGCACATCAAGCTACTACAATCTGTCAAATTTCTTTAATAGATTTTAAACTTTATCGCTAAAGCATTAGGTTCAAGGTTGATTGGGAATGTTTCGATAGTTTCGGGTAGCTTGATGTGCTGGCGTCTGTACGTTGAGCGGACAACTTCTTTCGCGCCCGCCATTCATGCCGTCAGTTTCCATACGTATCATAGTGCAATTGACGGTTATACACTCGGTTTGTATGGACAAATGTTGACACTGCCGCCCCTAGCAGCGGTCGCCAAGGCGTTTCCGTGCTCTGTGATATAAAGGTTAGGTAGATAGACATTTAATTATTCCCTTTTATGCTAGCACGGTTCATGAAAGGCAAAAGTGAACCGTGTATTTTACCTTATTGGGTAACCCATTCTCACCCATAAAAAGAAGCTGTCTGCGTTCTGCCTAAGCGTCAGCGCACACCAAGAGCAGAGAGCATTTTCTGAAACTACTGAAAAATGAATTTTACGACAATTCCATACATTGCAAAATTTAATACACGTTGAGCGTCCAACTTGATGCTCTTCCATGCTCAAGCTTGCGTGTTCGTTTATTTTAGGGGCCGGCGGAGCATCAGTCGCAAAAAACTAAATAAATAAATAAATCCGAATATCAACATAATATTTATTTATTTATTTAATTAATTTCTCATCACAAATGTTGATTTGTACAGGCTATATGGTGGAAATATACTCAAATTGCAAATGATTTAGGTATTACGTTTGTATGGAAAATTCATCTATCGCCGCATTCCTAACTTTGGAATGTATGGAATAGTCATAAGATTCATTTCTCATTCGTCTCAGAAAATGCTCTGCTCTTGGTGTGCGCTGACCCTAACAAACAACCAGAATTCAGAATTCTAGAAGCTTACCAAGTTTTGGGAACACGAACTCGATCTCATACATGACAAAGTTCAAATTCCATTACTTACAAACATCGAGATATAAGTACTAACGTACTAGAGAAGACACCGTAAATTCTTACTTTGTCTCGTTCAACTGCGGCGATCGCGCCGCAGTTTGTCGAAGAAAACGCGTAAGTGCCGTGATTTACATGGCGCTTAAGACCTTTTTGCCGAGAATAAATACACTTCCGCAGCAAATCTAGCACTGTGGTAAATTAGGTACGGTTTAGACGAATTGTTATTATTTTAGCGCTGCAGCGAACTAAAGATTCAATACGAAGAATAGGACAATTCAGTTATTTGACGTAGCTTCTCTAGTACGTTAGTACTTATATCTCGATGCTTACAAACTGTTTTTTTTTTTAGACACTTTTTTACATCAATATAACTAGACTTAATTCTATCAGCGCAGTCTCACTGTCTCAGTGCCAAATCTACGCGTTAATATAACGTTTAGATAGATTAGCAATACATGTACAGATATACAAAGAAAACATATGCGCTTCGGGAATCATCGTCTATCTTCGGACATACGAATGCGCGATAATAAGATCTAATATAGAGCTGTTATTACAACCATGGAAGTACCTGCATTTGTATTAACATGATTACAAAATTCGAGATCAACAACTCTATGCAACAGTAAAATACTATCCTAAACTTTTGAATGACTGATGACGATCTGCGACCGGAGTAGTCCTTTCACAGTTATTTTGCCGCTGCTTTAGTATCACTCTCAAAATCACAGTGATCTTTATTGTCGTTACAATAAGGTTGCTATTGGGTTGCTGCTGCAGATGTAATATAATTGCGAAAGGACAATAAAGAGAAAACTTCATACAAACGCCAATGATAGGTGCACTACTACAAAGCGCTACAATACAAAACTTAGAAGCTTTCTGTGGGGGGTTACTCTGTAGCATGAGATTCGTGCATTCAGAAACACGAAGATTACCGAAGCGTATAACTTTTCTGGTTTAACTGTAGTTGCCTTTACATATAGGGCTCGTTGACCTCGCGTTTGCGCAGCGTATACTTTCAACCAACACTCAGATGCGATAATTTGTTTAACAAAAAAATTGGTTAACCCTATTGACTAGTATAAACTTTGATGAGTAGTTAAGCCGATGTCAGACGTTTCACTTTTTGTTAATTTTTTCCTTTCATACGGCATCTTTCCCTCGTGTGATATCGGCTTCAGTGCCAGTCAATGATATATAAAACTATAGATACGTTGTCCGCACTCTAAAATGACAACATGAAATGAAGCCAATTGGCCACATCGCGCTTAGTTACGCACCAACCTGTCGCGCGACACTACGTTTGTTTTTAATTTAGATATACGAAATTACGTACTAAGATGTATATTTATCTCCCTCTAGCAACAGGCATCCCGCCGTACGGTGTCATATTTTCTTTCCCTTTCTTCATGCGTATAAGTAGCTATCTAGTATTTTTGCCGTTTTTAAGCGCCGTGATGTTGGTTTATGACGTGTCTATATAATAATACGTCATTGGTGCCAGTGGCATATTAACTAGAGTATGACACCCCTCCTGCACCGCGTATCTACCTCAGGAACGGACTCAGTTAAGTGGTCGGACTATACGATTCACCGTTGTTTTATACACCATTGCATACCCTGAGGCTAGCCATAGGGGCTTAATCCCATATTTCGCCACATATAATATACTAATGGCGACCAGGCACAAATCCAGACTTCAGGCAGCCACTGAATAATTCCTTATGGAAATATACAATTACACTGCCCGATCTGCACCCCATTTGCGTAACACACTTTCAATCACAATGCAAAGGATTTTGCAATTCCTAACCCTCCATGTTTGAAAAATTCGTCTGCTCGACAACGTAAATAACGCAATGAATTTTCAAAATGAATTACCATTACAACTCTACAAGGTTCTTTTGGCGCGTGACCAAAATCGGAACTAACGCCGCCATCTTGTTTTGTCAACTCAATTTGTGTGAAAATTTCACAAATCTTTAAAACCAACCACGCTCCCCTGTTAAAGTCATTCAGGCGCCAACAGCTCCTTGTAGCACTCTCTCAATTATCCCACTGGGATTCGAATTCAGTACTCAGCAGTCCAGCCTGTGTCCACTAGACCAACAAGGCTTTCTAACTCTTATCATTTTTGTGTATCTTTATATGCATCGCCAGGGACCTGTTCCTCCCGTACGTCTTCTTGCAAATTGGACATTCAAATTTCTGCGGACTCTGATGTTTGATCATATGATCTTTCAATTCACTCTTAGTATAACAAGCGTATGCGCACTCCTGACATTTTATATTTTTCTCGTCCATATGACAACGTTTCACATGTGAAGACAAGCTAAATCTCCTATTAAACCCTTTGTCGCAGACATTACATTTGTACAACAAAGGGGCTTCAGAATGCACATCTACCAAATGTTTTTGTCTAGTAAAGTAATCGATGAATTTCTCCGGACATTTTGTGCATTTGAATTTTTTCATATTCTTGTGAACTCCTTCGTAATGCAGACGATACTTCATTTGTGTTCGAAAGCTCTTCTTGCACACTTCGCAAATAACTTGTTCGTCTTTATGTTGGGTGTAATTATGTACTGCTAATCTGTGTTTTGTGATAAAACCAGCCCCGCATGCTTCACACATGAAACTCCCAAAATGAGTATTCATATGTTTCTCAACGGCGCCAAAAGTTTCGAATTTTCTTCCACATGATTGACATTCGAAGTCTGTTTCTTTCAATTTAAAAGGGATTACTCTGTCCGCACTTGCGAATATTTTCCTTCCGTGTTTCTCACTCAAATGAGTCCTCAAATCGTTGAGATTTTTTACCTTCTTTTTACAAATTGTGCATTTTAAGTCTGTGATATCGGCATAGACAACAAATTCATCTGCATTGTATTTGGTGAGCAACTTGTAGATGCTTCCCTTTGGGTGTTTCTTTTGATGTTCTTGCAATTTGTCAAACTTGCATACTTCTCGACAGTAAAAGCAAGGATATCCGTTCCTCATTTTAGTTTTGAAGGCAGATGCGTTGCTGTATTCAAAGATTGTGGTCGCATTTACGGCCAGGACTTGTTTGTCTGACATTAATGTCTCTTTTATATCGGGATTCTTGAAATACCATTCTAACGATTTTGGTTCGACTATTTTATCTGAAATAGATGGTACGTATAGTGTTATTGCGTGTTAAGAAGTTCCATCCATACTAATACAATCTATAATATAAAAATGAATCGCAAAATGTGTTGGTAAGCGCATAACTCAACAACGCCTGGACCAATTTGGCCAATTCTTTTTTTGTTGTTTCGTTATCCTCAAGGGAAGGTTTAAACGTAAAGTAGGTGTAGGTAGGGTAGGTAGGTATGTAGGTAGGTAGGGTAGGTAGGGTAGGTAGGGTAGGTAGGGTAGGTAGGGTAGGTAGGGTAGGTAGGGTAGGTAGGGTAGGTAGGGTAGGTAGGGCAGGTAGGGCAGGTAGGGCAGGTAGGGCAGGTAGGACAGGTAGGGCAGGTAGGGTAGGTAGGGCAGGTAGGGCAGGTAGGGTAGGTAGGGTAGGTAGGGTAGGGGTGGGGTAGGTACTTAGTGCTACCCGTGCGAAGCCGGAGCGAGGCAGCTAGTAATATTATAAATTCGAAAGTCTGTCTGTCTGTATGTTACCTTTTCACGCCTAAACCACTAAACGGATTTCGATAAAATTTGGCTAGGAGATAGATAGCATCCCGGGGATGGATATAGGCTACTTTTTATCGACATATTACGCAGGCGAAGCCGCGGGCGGAAGCTAGTATTTACATAAAATAACACCACGCCTGTATTCCCCGATAGGTTAGGCAGAGGTGTATCTATAGCACACCTCTGCCTAACCTATCACCTAAACATTTATGCCTAAACATTTCGCAAGTCATGTTTAAGTCCCATGGAATAGGGGGCGAGCCTATTGCCATCAACTGGGCACATGTCCAGACTCCGGGCTGCTACTGAGAAATTCCGGATGGAAAATGTCAATAACACTTTGCCCAACCCGGGAATCGAACCCAGAACCTCATGCTTAGCAGTAGCGCTTGCGACCACTAAAGCAAAGAGGCAGTTCCAAGATCCACATTTTTATAAAGAGTTAATCGCATATGTCAGTTCATTGATGGATTATTTAAGATATTATTATCCATTGCAGTACATTAAGGCAGACGCCGCAACCTGGCGCGGTTAACGCTGCCAACTCAGACCAACACCTTTTTTTGTTGGTCTGAGGCTGCCAAACAAATATCAAAATTGCGTCTTAAAGAATAAAGTCGAAAATAAATAACCTTATCCACATACGTCTGCCTGCTATGATGCTCTGTCTGACTAATGAGAATTTAGTTATTTTCAAACTTATTTAAAGAGACGCAACGTTGAAATTTGTTTACCAGGTATTTGAAATATTTAAATGATAAGTACTAATTACGATTTTTCATTAAACTACCTACATTTTATTCCGTAGTGTCTAAACAAAAATTAAAGATTAAATAAAGTCAGAAGTCAGTCTCTTTAAAGTCCTAGACATAATCTTCATCTGGTCATAAGAGGACCATGTAGATTAGTGTCTGAAATGGTTTTTTGAGGAAAGAACCACACAGATTTGAGTGGATCTGTCCAGTCGGTGGAAGCATTTGTCAGTACCAGTGTAGCTCAACTCAGAAGTTTAGGAGCTCAATGATTTAGATATGAACACCCATCACGTCTGTGAAGCTTGAAGCTTCAAAACTTATGTACAGCTCAAATAAACCAGTGACGCTTCAAGCTTCACTGGTTAATTTTGGCTTTGTGACTTACCTTCAAGTTTTTTCAAATGCTCATCATAAACGGGGCATATTCTCGTCAGTTCCGTCCGTTTAGGCAGCGGCTGCGGAGCGGATGTAAGGAAGCGAGCCAACAGTTTTGACTCTCCTTCTATTATTTCACACGGCTCGTCATCCACAGCACTAGTGGTACTCATTGTTATAGAGCTGTAGGTACTTTCTGAAATACAATATTATATGTATTACTAGCTGATGCCCGCGGCTTCGCCCGTTTGACAAATTATATACTAAAACCTTCCTCGAAAACCACTCTATCCATTGGTGAAAACGGTTATTTAATTTTTATTATTTTGTTGTTATACTCGCAAGAGAAATACACAATCTGTGAAAATTTCAACTATTATGGTTCATGAGATACAGCCCGCTGACAGACAGACGGACGGACAGGCTTAGTAATAGGGTTCTGTTTGGCACTCACCAGGTACGGAACCCTAAAAATAAATGGCAAGAGATACTTACCACAATCATCAACACCAACACCATCAATATCCTCATCAGTAGCAAAATCTTCGGAGTCTGTGTATCCATTTTCTCTTGTCTCATCAATCACAAGCTCATTTTCACTTGACCCACTGGACCAATCATCGTCTTCATTCATTCGTGCCTCAATCATCTGTTCATAACTCGTTCGTTCACCATCAGTCATTCGTTCATTATCTTTAAAGCCGTCCAAGCTGTCTTGTAAAATATCCGGCTCGATGTCAATATCTGCTTCACTTTCTATTTTGATTTCAGTTGTAAAGTTTTGTGGACCTGTAACTGGACAAATTGTTATTGTTTTAATTCAATTAATAAAAAAAAAATTCATTTATTTCAGGTAAATATCACCCATCGCCAGAAAACAATAAAAATCTCAGTAAAACAAATTAAATAAAATTAAATTAAAAACATCAAATTAAATTAAATCAAATTAAACGATCAAATCAAATTAAATTAAATTAATAACGTATTTTGAAATTGGTACCTCGCACGGGTCGATCTTACCCTATCTCAGATTTTATCTTGCTCGCAGCAGACTACTCTCGGCCTGAGTGAGAGCGAGACGGAGTGGGGTGCTGGCGGCTCTCAAGCCTCGAATAGTTTATAGTAATTGCTTTTTACGGTTAAAATAATAGTAGGTAATCAAAATAAAATAAAAAACTTAGGCCCTGCTTTATAGTTAGTTCAGTTAGCTTGCAAAGTTTAATTGGTTTCGCACACAGGCGCTGCCGAGTGTCGGCGCGACCCTGAGTAAACCTAAATATTGTTGCATCAGTGCTACCTGTTTGAATGTAAAAATATGAACAAAAAAAAATTGTTTTTACGCCATAATTCGACCTCGTTTCGCATATTCTGTCTCATTTAAATAAAATGAAGAAAACCATGAACAAACATACCATCAACAAATTCAGTATCATTGTCTGGATCACTCTTAAAAATGACAGCATTGAGTAACTGCTCCTCAGTGGCAGCCACCATCATACGGAAACTGGTCGCATCACGGAGGCGATGCACGCAGTTCTCACATATCAGGGGACTTATAAGATTGTGTGGAGTTAACTGAAAGAGAAGAGGTACCTACTAAATATAGCCTGTCAAATCGAGAATTGAACAGAGCAGTGCAGTGGTGGCCCAGTGGTAACGGTCGCGACTTACGAGTTAAAGGTCGTGGGTCCGAACCCAAGCAGGCACTTTGTGTAAATTATTTCATCACCACTGCTCTCAAAACGGTGAAGGAAAACATCGAGAGGGAACCGGCATATCCTAGAACCAAAAAATTTTTGGTTGCATGCTGTCTGCAGCATCCTAACTAATATTATAAATACGAAAGTGAGTTAGTTTGTTTGTTATGCTTTCACACTAAAACGGCTGAACATATTTGGATGAAACTTGGCACATGGGTAGACCATGACCTGGGTTAGGACATAGGATACGTTTTCTCCCGATATTCCCACGGGAACGAGACCTATGCGGATGAAACCGCGGTAGTAATAATATAATAAAACTGTTGAATTCGTTTTTTGTTTGAGTGCGCTCATCTCTGGAACTACCAGTCGGATTTGAAAGATTATTTTTCCTTTTAATAGCGCAATTCTTGAGGAAGGCTATAAGCTACTTAACATCGCGATCAGACTCTTAGAGAGAAGAAGAAGAAGCAGAGCAAAAAAAAAATAATCGGGGAGAATGCTAAGCAAAGTAATGGGGCACTGCTATAGGATATATTTTAGGTTTATGTATGGTAAAATAAGAAATTTCACGCAGACGAAGTCCCGGGCAGAAGCTAGTTTTAAAATATATAACATAGCGCCATGACTACATTTTAATTCTTGCGACTAATATTTTAAGTATTTTGTAATTTTTTTGCACTAACAAAATGATTGTGTCGCAAGCAACTGTAGTGCACTGCCATCATCTAAATCCAAAACACAAGAGACTGTAGTTCTTCGAACTTACTGATAAATTAAAACATTCCAGGAAAATATCTTTGTAAATTTCTTTTATATTGTTGTAATAGTATTCTTTCGTCACATTTCTGTGCTGTCCATTGGCCATACAACAGCGGCATTGTCCATACATTGTTTCATCAATTTCTTCAACTTCCGAGTTATTATTTGTAGAAAACATTTTTGAATATAAAAAAGTAAACAGTGCGAAAGGCGAAAATCGATTTTTAATTGACGGGAAAACTGACAGCTGTTCTGTTTTAACAGCAGTGACTAGTGATGTGCTTTCTCGAAATAGTCGATCAATAAAATGCAGTCTTATCAGAAAAACCGTAAAGAAATGAGTAAATCTACTCGTCGCTAGATGGCAGTGGTTTCAAATTCTGTAGTAGTCTCTGCTAGTTTACGTTCAATCACTGCGGGATAGGTAGCTGTATCCACCCTGTGTATGTTGATGGTATTTTGTTAGCGGTCCAGTTTATATTAGATTCGTCTGTTAACTTATTTTTAATATATAATATAGCGCCATGACTACATTTTAATTCTTGCGACTAATATTTGAAGTATTTGTATTTTTTTTGTACTAAGAAAGGATTGTATCGCAAGCAACTGTGGCGCACTGCCATCATCTAAATCCAATACACAAGAGAACTGTAGGTTCTTCGAATACTTACTGATAAATTAAAACATTCCAGGAAAATATCTTTGTAAATTTCTTTTATATTGTTGTAATAGTATTCTTTCGTCACATCCCTGTGTTGTCCATTGGCCATACAACAGCGGCATTGTCCATACATTGTTTCATCAATTTCTTCAACTTCCAAGTTATTATTTGTAGAAAACATTTTTGAATATAAAAAAGTAAACAGTGCGAAAGGCGAAAATGGATTTTTATTTTGACGGGAAAACTGACAGCTGTTCTGTTTTGATTTGACAACAGCGGTGACTAGTGTTGTGCTTTCTCGAAATAGTCGATCGATAAAATGCAGTGCACGTAGAAAACCGTAAAGAAATGAGTACATCTACTCGTCGCTAGATGACGTTAATTTCAAATTCAGTAGTAGTCTAGTTTGCGTTCAACCACTGCGGGATGGGCAGCAGTATCCACTCTGTGTATGTTGATGGTATTTTGGTAGCGGTCCAGTTCATATTAGATTCGTGTATAGAGTCTAAAATAAGCTGGGCTGGCACTTTCTCTGACAACTGTTGCCTCGAACGGATAATGTTCAATTTTACATCTCTATTTCATTCCAACCTTCACAAACATTTAGGGCTCGTACACAAAACTGCGAATCGGCGCGATGCGAATTCGCACGCAGAAGCTTAGAAAATCTTAGGGGTACCGTCGTTAATTTTTGCGATGCGACGTTGCTACGCTGTTTTGTGTACAAGCCCAAAATCTATGAATGAAACACCATATGTACACCACTATTTTATTTAATAAATAATCTACTGTAAACTAAACTCTAAATGATGCGTCTTCAAATGCCCCTTCAAGCTACATTTCTGAACAAAGGCCTGCCCACACACCGCACAAGCGAACCGGCGATCATTATTATGTATCCTCATATGTTCCTTTAACGTTTTCTTCCTGGCATACGATTTCTTACATACCAAACACTCGAATATTCTTTCTCCATTATGTTTTATCATGTGGACTCTCAATTCATTTTTAGTAAAACATTTATAAGAACAAGTTTCGCACTGATAGTCGCGTTCTTCTAAATGGTCGCGTTTCATATGACGAGATAATGTGTAGCGTCTGTCGAAGCTTTTATCACAGACATTACATTTGTATTTTAAGGGGGCAACTCCATGTACTTGAACCAAATGCTTCTGTCTTCTAAAGTACTCGGCAAAGCGTTCAGGACACTTAGTACATTTGAACCGTTTTAACAACTTATGAACCGCATTGACGTGGTTCGTAATTTTCTGTTGTGTAGTAAAAACTTTCCCGCATTGCTCGCATGGGAAGTTTCCCATATTGTGCATGCTTTTAGCGTGAACTTTTAGACGGTATTTCGTTGCGAAACCTGTGCCGCATTCTTTGCAAACGTAGTTTCGGAAGTGTACGTTCATATGACGTTCTATGGAGCCAAATGTTTCGAAGTTAAACCCACAGATTTGACACTCGTAAACACCATTCTGAACCAGTTTGAAGGGGATCACTCTGTCAGTATATTCTAGATACAATTTCTTTTTATGCACATTTATTAGATGACTTTTCAACTCGTTAACACTCGGTATATTTTTCTCACACAAAGTGCAGTTCAGATCTGTTACGTCGACATATACCACCAAACATTCTGCGCCGTAAGTCTTTAGAATATTTTTAATTTCTGATTTCTTATGCTGGTTCGTATGCTCGCGGAGTTTGTCAAGGTTCTCGAAGATGTTTCGGCAGTAGAAGCAAGGGAAGCCGGTGCGACTTCTGCCCCTGAACGGAGTCACGTTGGAACATTCTAGAATGGTGCCCGCGTTTGTTATGTGCGCTTGCTTCTCTGAAATGATTACTCGGCGCGGATTGGTCGATATTCGGCGGCTGTCGTGATCTTCTATCAGTTTTAGGATGGTTTTTGGTAGTACTTTTATGTCTGGAACATGAGAAAAATATATTTAAAATATTTATATGCCTATTTTTTCTTTTACTTAGGCCAAATTGAAGGCCTATTTCTGGCAGTTTTACACTTGAGGTTTGGTTTTGAGGTATTTTTAACTACAGTTCGATTCAAACTTAATGGCGGCTCGGAAAATGAGGCGAGTCGCTGCGCAGTAAGAATTTCATGTGTCAGTGGGGGTGAGGGGTGGGGGTACTGCGCAGCGAGTAGCTAACTTCCGAGTCGCCATTAAGTTTGAATCGAACTATAGTCTGTACCTTCAGTTCATTTATCAGATAGTGTTATTGGTTCAATATAACTTGCCACATTCCGGTTTTGAACACTAAGATAAGAAAAAGCTTCATAATATAATTACTATCTTAACAAGTATTTAGTAGTACATACACACCTTCCCTGCACACTAACTATACTCATCATAATATACCTACACACTCCTCGTACACAACCACAAATCTTCCACTCCATCTGCTAACATTGTAATCAAAACAATTGTGTTAACATTGTAATCAAACTGAAAAGTCACGGTTGTATTATATAAACGGTAACGGTTGTCTTCTGGAGAAATGAATGCATTGGATGGGTAACTATTAAATTGTAACACTGATGACGAACTTATTGTAATCTATATTCTTAGTATTGTTCTCAAGTAAGCGACTTATGTCTTTATTGGGAATAAAGTTTCTTTAAACCGAAACTGAAGCCGCAAAATCTCCGACTCCTAAGATACAGGTCTGCGTACCTAGTTTAGGAGCCCGAAAAGCTGACAATTATTTTAAAACTTGGTAGTACAACCCACTGTTTATATATGCTATGTACTGTGTTGTTGTTTTTATTTACTAATAATAAATAAATAAGTAGGCATGTTTAAGTCTTGTGCCGGAACGTAGATCCACGCGAGACACAATGGCTTTTTAATTGTGTCTGTAATTACGGCATACAAAAGGTTAAGGTGTAAAAAAAGAAGCGTCTAAATGATTTTTTTTTTATAACTCACTAGCGACTCGCCCCTGCTCCGCGCGGTTTTTACGATTTCTTTATTACTTCGAGACTTCTTTATTATGTGTAAGTTTAATATTAATGTGTTATGTTGGTGGAGACAACAATACGACAAAAAATACAACAGCTAATATCTAATGACGTTCTCGGTCTACATACAAAAAATTAATCAAATATATCCAATAGTTTAGTTACGATAGCTAGTCAAAGATCGGCAAACCCCATAGTCGGCCCATCACTACTATTTAGTTTGTTTGAAAAAATGCATTTTTTAACTTCGATGTTAGGATTTATTTGATAGTTCCAAAATACTCTTATGCATTAGTATTGCCAGTGTTTTCATTTACTGTTGTATTGTCGTCTCCACATTGTATACCTTCCAGAATAAATTCTCTAAATAATGGTGAAAACCGCATCAAAATCCGTTGCGTAATTTAGAAGGACAACGCAGTCATACACACACCCCACGATTTAAGTAAAATAATAACCGAATCGTCTGAATGGACTGGCCTGAGGCCCTAGAGAAAGTGACATTCTATCAGTGATAACGATGATGGAAAAGGAAAAAATGTATAGGACTGACATAAGCTATCGAAAAGCTTATGTCAATCCTGTTGAAAGTCGTTGTAGAAATACGAAACGCTTTCGAAGCGATTGTCACTTGTCTAGGCCCTCTGAACTGAATGCATATCTATTTAGTCAAGACTTTGCTTCAATGATGAACGCTGAAAAAGTAGGCTACTATATCTTCATTGAAAAATAATGAATCCCAAACACAGCATAGTGCAATACAAGATATGGGAGACACTTCATAACTGTCTGGCCCATGTGCCCCTCCCAGAAATAAATCCTGGATGGTCCCTTGCAGCCATTGTTTCTTAGGGCTTCCCCTGCTTCTATATAGTAATATTGACAGCTTTAGTAATCAATCAATCTGCCTTGTCTTTTACCAACTATGTTGGGGTCGACTTCCAGTCTAACGTGGTGCAGCTGAATACCACTATGGAGCGACTTCCTATCAGACCTCTACAACCCAGTAACTGGGTACTAACCATACTCCTTGGTAAGACTGGTTGTCAGACTTTCGGGCTTCTGACGATCCGTAACGACTGTCAAAGATCCACGAATGACAGCTGGGACCAACGACTTATGAGCAGAAAGTAGGCAACGTCGAAAATAGATGTCAAATATTTCGCTGTTTTGATGAATTTGGCAATATGGAAATATGAAATATGGCTAGACAACTGTCTAAAACATTGATTATGAAATGCAATAAATAATATAGTAATATTTAGTTTTAGGTGTAAAAAAGGCAATTGGAAAACTTCCAAATCTTTTTTCATGCCTATTTTCATGTCCATCAATCAAAACTAGTAATTTCTTTTTTAGTAATAAAACAGCGAAATATTTCGACAGCTATTTGCGAAGTTGCCAACTTTCTGCAGGCGTAGCATGAGCACCGTTTTATCGGCGGAAGAGTAGACAAAAATGACGTTTCCTATAGACAGTAGACAGAACGAGACGGCAGCAAAGTAGAAAGAGTCAACGGCACTTTTTACGAAATTCACTCTTTTACATAATTCGACTCAGAATTCTTTGTTTTATCATAGGATTTATCGGTTGTCACTTTGATTTTGACAGTAAGGATAGAAAACTTTCTTCCGAAATAGTCTACATATAAAAAGACCTAGACAAAGATCGTTAGAAATGAAAGACAAAATGACAGATTGTAGAAAGATTTCTACGGTGGATGTCAAAAATGAAGAAACGAACTGTCACTTTGTATAGAAAAAGCTATGTCTATTCTTCGTAGAGATAGAAAGCGCCATGCTACGCGTGCTGAGGGCAAGACTTCATGAAGTAATTGGTACATGAAGTAATTGGTATTTAGTTGTTTTATGTTAAATTTGAAAACAATACTCCTTGGACCAAACAGGCGTGTTATGCTCTGTTACTTACCTTGCAACATATCGAGTTGTCGGCAATACTCGGGACATATCTCTGGCAATAACTGTCGCGTAGGCAGAGGGGGCAGTTTGACGCGAGCGAAACGCCCCAGCAACGCTGCCTCGCGGTCTACCAAGTCTGAAGGATCATCTGCCACGTAATCTGGAAAAGACATAAGGACTTTTGTAATATCATTGAGTGGTTTACAACCCGTCGGTTCCGGCTGTCATGCGTGTAACTTTTACAGTCGTTACGGGTCGTCAGAAGCCCGAAAGTCTGGCAACCAGTCTTGCCAAGGGGTATCGTATTACCCGGTAATTGGGTTGTGGAGGTCAGATAGGCAGTCGCTCCATGTAAAATAGTGATATACAGCTGCATCCGGCTAGACTGGAAGCTGACCCCAAACTTAGTTGGGAAAAGGCTAGGCAGAAGATGATGATATGAAATTCTCATTAGAGCTTTTTCTAAGAATCGATTAGAGCAGTGGTGGCCCAGTGGCAACGGCCGCGACTTACCAGTTGTAGGTCGTAGCTGCGATCCCAGCCAGGCGCTTTGTGTAAATTATTTCATCACCACTGCTCTCAAAACGGTGAAGGAAAATTCCGTGAGGAAACGATGTCCAAGAACCAAAAAATTCGTTGGTGACATCTACCGAGCCACACTGGGCCCGCGTTGGGGATTACGGCCCGCGTGGTGGATTATGGCCCGCGTGGTGGATTATGGCCCGCGTGGTGGATTACGGCCCGCGTGGTGGATTACGGCCCGCGTGGTGGATTATGGCCCGCGTGGTGGATTACGGCCCGCGTGGTGGATTTCGGCCCACTTTCTCACACTGAGAGGAAGTGGGCCGTAATATTGGGTTTTCCCGTTCGTCCTGGCGAAATTTGGTTGTACTATAAGTGTACACCTCTGCCTAGAAGTATCGGCGTTATGTATATTATATTGTTATGTGTGTTCATTTGTTTAGATAAGGTATCAGAACGTTTCTTACCACTCGGCATGTAGTCAGACTCATAATCTACGACATCTAGGTCTTCATTAAATTCTATTTTCACTTCCGTTTGTTTCTCTACCTTCACGTCTATTTGGCTGTCCAAAGTGTTCTCTTCTACGTTCACTGAAATTATAAAAACACAGAATTAATTTCTATTTCTTCATATAAACAACTAGCTTCCGCCCGCGTGTTATATCGATACATAGTAGCCTATGTCCTTCCCCAGGATGCCATCTATCTCCTTGCCCAATTTTATCGAAATCCGTTCAGTGGTTTAGGCGTGAAAAGGTAACAGACAGACATATACTGCGTTCGCAATTCATTTGCCAAACATGTAAACAAACACGTGTTTTAGGAAAAAAGGTTCGGTTTGAGCTACAACTTCATATTTTTTTATGACTTTTTCAACGGTACTAGTCAGTCTAAAATCAACTTTATTTATAACATCATAAAGTATATATTTCTTAATATACTTTCGTATTTATAATATTAGTATAGTTAAACAACAGCTGATTATGTTCATCAGTATCATCCAGAACCCAGCTTCACATACTGCTGGGCAAAGGGCTATGCTTGCTAACTCAAACTCAAACTCAAAGCATTTATTTCAAATAAACCAATTACAGGCACTTTTGAATTGTCAAAGGGTCGGTCAGTCAGAAAATATGAAGCTAGTTGCGCCTATTTCCATGCTCATGTTACTAATATTATAAATGTGAAAGTAAATCTGGTTGTCTGTCTGTCGCGCTTTCACAAAAAAGCCTGTCTAGAGCCTGAGAAAGGACATAGGCTACTTTTTATCGACATACAACGCGAGCGAAGACGCGGGCGGATGTTAGTATAAAATATTTATGCACACACTATAAAACTGATTTACGTCCGTAAGACAACCTTGTAACATAAGGATCATTTGAAAACCAGAGTCAGGCACCAGTTGTCGGGCATTTATGCTGAACTGGGCCTATTTGGCGCAGCCATGATGCACAAAATACTGCTATAACTAAGTATTTCTGTTTTTTTTTGTGTGTGTATATTGAATGCCTTAGCTTGGGTTAAATATCCTTTTCTTTCTTTCTATCATTAAGTAATTAAAACATTATTGTCCATACCATTAACAAACACTGTATCCTTATCATCTCCAGCAATGGCTTGTAGCAGCTGCCTCTCCGTACTGACCACCATCATACGGAAGCTGGTCGCGTCGCGGAGACGTTGTACGCATGTTGAACATATTAGTGTTGTCAACACAGCATTTGTTGATAACTGTAACAGATTTCAATGAAGGTTTAAATAAATAGTTAAATGATTCTTAAATAAATAGTTTTTACGGGGGTGGAATCCAGTGGCATTGATGAATTTCTATTCTAATTAGTATTAATAAGATGGGCAGGTGTCCGCAACAACTCCACATCAGAGAGAGTATTTATTCGAAGGGTGGGGTAATCGATTATCCACCCCAGCTCCTCAAGGAAGGCCAGCAATGCCTTGGTGCTACTGATAATCTCATGGAGAATGAATTACATACCGTTCAAACATCATATCATATCTGCTGTAGTTGGGTAGTAAAAAGGCTATAGCTGACGACTGGTCATTATTTGATGGGTAAGATCATTATTTGATTATTATTTGGGGCATAAGGTTTAGGTAAGGATACTGAATGAGAACAGATAGACAAATTCATAACTACATTATATTATTAGTTCATCTAACAGTAAGTACAGATATCAATGAAGATATATGGGTCATTGGGTCGTCTTAGGGGATATGCATTGATAGGCTAACTTAATAAATGGAACTTGACAAATAAGATTAAAGAACAATCCATTCGCTTACACAAGAGTATATCTAACCTACTTTATTGATACCAATACACAAATTCCGTACAGCCAATGCAAATCATTATTTCACTTGGAAACCTAAATAATGCGGAACAGAACTCCTTACAGTAATTTTATACAACGAATAATTAACAAATTCAACGGTTTAAACCTAAAACTTACATATAAATTTAAGCTTTCCATAAAAATATCAAAGTAAACTTCGCGTATGCCATTAAAATAGTGTTCCTTCATTAAATCTCTGTGTTGGCCCTTTGCTAAGCAACAGCGGCACTCCCCATATATCGTATTACTTTTCTTTTTCTCCATTGCTAATTATTTTATTCAGTTATATTGAAAATAAACAAACATTTTAAGGAAATGGGGACGCAACTTTATAGCATTGATAATTGATTGACGCATTGACTTGACTGGAGTTGACGTTTGGTTTGACAACTTTACTCTATGGTTTGACATTTCACTTTGTTTAGTAATGGAAAAGCCAGGTTTGACGGTTTTAAGCGCGGAATTTACGATTTTCACATTTTTATTTGTTTTCCAATGCATGAGCATATCATTTTATAAATTCAATATATTGGAAGTTAACGGCAGCTTTTGATAAGAACACGTAGTTCACCATTATTTCACTTTACCTTGACGTCTCTTCAATCGTACCTATTTTCTAGTTTTTAAAATAAGATAGATTACTGCATAGAGTAAAGTAATATATAGGGTAGATTACTGGTTATTACAAAACTGCGCGCAAGATAAGTCTACGTACGGCTAAATTCGGAACTAACCGTATGCCGTTGTCGTTCATGCCAGACTAGTTATAGAACTAACGGTTCATGCATAAATATTTCATTAATTGATTTCATAAATTATTAATATACTTGGATTAATATTTTAAATATTACAATAGAGACACGCCAGCGAGTAACGAGCGCATTCGTGTAACGAGAAACAGCTGTAATTTTTGTGACCGTTGTTCTGTTACTTGTGTACCTATAGATTCTTTTTCTATAATTTCTGGGTCCATGCGATAAAAGTTGGCTCTAGTAGCAGCCCTGCAAATTGTTACAATACACGTGCAGTTGACTACCTTATCTACAATAGCTTTCTTTGTTATTTACCTAGGTTTTTACCACAAATAAGCTATCTCTATCGAGTAGAATACGGAATTTCGACGCACAAAATATCGATAAATGCTAATACGATGCTACAAAATTGCGATGCACGTTACTGCGAAAGACCGTCTCTGCGAAGCCACTACACTTCGATGCACGTTACCGCGATAGATATTCACTGCGATACTACTTGACTTCGATGCACGTTACCGCGAAAGATTTTCACTGCGATGCAACTTGAATTCGATACACGTCACCGCGAAAAATCTACTAAACCTAATAAACGGCTTATTCCGATCGGATCCCATATTGTGGGATCCATTAGGAACGTGGAAAAAAATTGTTGAATGAGGATTATACTTAACATCCGAACGAAATGATCTTCCTTTTAGGGTTAGTATCGCGGTGCACTTCTTCTTTTTATAATTCATACATCGCCACATTCGCCACGTACTGGTTTCTTTAGTTTGTCTTTTTTTTGTGTATTGATGCCTAGCACGTAACAGAACTAGACCACCATTTCTGTGTATAAATTTTCAGATTGAGCGTGTATAATTGCGACAGTAGCGAACGCCGCGCCGATGCGAGCAATTTTCAATTTGGCCGCATGCGCCACCTGCGAATGTTCGTGCAATATTAATACTGGAGCGATGTGCACTGCGATGTGTAGTCCCGGAGTCAGGGTTGTTGTGTTTTAGGAGATTCACACGGTTTTGATATTTGGACAATTGTGTTGTTATCATCCCTAATTGCTTATCACTTTCAATCAAATCCGAAGGATTTTGAAGGAAATTGCTAATTCACTGTTTCATAATTATGTTTTAAAACTTCGTCTGCACAACAACGTACCGTACATAAATAACGCAATGAAAGTTGTTGATTCTTCTTCTTTTCGTGTGGTTAGCGACTAACCATGTCAGAGTTTTAAAGCCGCCCATGGGCCTCTGACTTGGCTTCACATACCGCCGAGAAATATTTCTCAGGCATGCATGTGGTTTCCTCACGATGTTTATTTGTTTGTTTGAATGTTGTTGATTGTAAGGGCGTTACACAATCACCCCATCGTTTGTACCTTTTTGAGAAAAATGTGCTTCGATGCTCCGTCATATGTCTTCAAACTCCAAAGCATTGATGAGCATTAAAAAGCGTTGGATACCTACCTACGAGCTTCGTAAGACCGGTCGTTGTTGCGAGCTTTGGAGGGCTCTATGTCCAGAGGAGAGCGTCTTACGGCTGAAATGATGATGCATGACGAAGTTACTTCAAGACTTGTGATTTAAAATTCTCTTATATCTGAAAGAGGCCTATTTGAGGCGAGTAGAATACGGAATTTCGACGCACAAAATATCGCTAAATGCTAATACGATGTAGAATCCATCGGGGTCCTCATATAAAGAAATAAATTTATACACAGAAATGGTGGTCTAGTTCTATTACGTGCTAGGCATCAATACACAAAAAAAAGACAAACTAAAGAAACCAGTACGTGGCGAATGTGGCGATGTATGAATTATAAAAAGAAGAAGTGCACCGCGATACTAACCCTAAAAGGAAGATCATTTCGTTCGGATGTTAAGTATAATCCTCATTCAACAATTTTTTTCCACGTTCCTAATGGATCCCACAATATGGGATCCGATCGGAATAAGCCGTTTATTAGGTTTAGTAGATTTTTCGCGGTGACGTGTATCGAATTCAAGTTGCATCGCAGTGAAAATCTTTCGCGGTAACGTGCATCGAAGTCAAGTAGTATCGCAGTGAAGATCTATCGCGGTAACGTGCATCGAAGTGTAGTGGCTTCGCAGAGACGGTCTTTCGCAGTAACGTGCATCGCAATTTTGTAGCATCGTATTAGCATTTATCGATATTTTGTGCGTCGAAATTCCGTATTCTACTCATCTCTATCTAAGTACCTACTTCTAACATTATGTACAGACGCCAGCACATCAAGCTACTACAATCTGTCAAATTTCTTTAATAGATTTTCAACTTTATCGCTAAAGCATTAAGGTTCAAGGTTGATTGGGAAAATCTGACAGTTTCGGGTAGCTTGACCTGCTGGCGTCTGTACAAAGGGAAAAAATAAAATTACAAACGAAGAACACTCATATGGCGTCAAAAATTCTTCCGCACCTACCTACTTACTTTAGGAATCCTAACTAATATTATAAATGCGAAAGAGTTTGTTTGTTGCTTTCACGCTAAAATAGCTGAACGCGGGACGCAGCTAGTAATATTTTAAATGCGAAAGTGAGTTTGTTTATTTGTTAGATAGATAGATAAAACGTTTATTTGGTGCACAAAAAAGAGGGCACAACATACAAAAACACGGTTAAATAATAACGAATTACATAAATAAATAGCTACAAATTGTTACGCTTTCACGCTAAAACGGCTGAACGTATTTGGATGAAATTTGGCACATGGGTAGACCATGACATGGATTAGGATATACAATACTTTTTATCCCGATATTCCCACGGGATCGACACTTATGCGGGTAAAACCGCGGGGCGCAGCATAATGAATAAAAATAAAACTAATAAGAAATCTTTATTTCAAACGAAATTTTGGAATAATTCTCTCAAATTATTCTACATCACAGTCATTCATATTATGGGACTGTTCCAGAACACAACAAAATTAATTAAGAATTTTAATATACAAGCCAGTTCAAATTAAAAAAAACAAAAATAACAACTTTCCCTGGACACTAAAAATACACAGCACAAACTGTTAGCATTCTTATTTTTTTTGTTATCTGTATTTGGAAGCCCAGAAAATAGGACGCTCTTTACATTCAAATAATGAATAGTGTTAAAAAAAGCTCAATTAGTTTTTTTATTCAACAGGTCAACATAGGCACAGTCAATAAGATCTTCATCCTTTACTCCAAGTTTGGTTTGTAAGTCTCGGGCAATGGTCTGGCCTTCTTCCAGGGTCTGTTCAGGTTGGAGTACCACTTCAAGCTCCATGTAGTGTCCAAGATCTTGGACAGTGTCTATGTGGATACGGGTCTGGTCTACCATAAATAATTTACTGAAAAAAATAAGAAAAATTATTTGTCCACTGCTTGTTAACTAACTTCCTATGCTGATTTTTGTAGGTAGATTAAAATACATTTTTTTAATAAAAAAGAGTCAACTCACCGTTCCTTTACAACTCGGCCACGAATACCCAAACATTTCTTCAGCATTTCATCTAATAATTTAGCTTTTACACTTTCGTTGACGGAGAAATCCAATAATTCGTAGTTGCTAAGCTTAGGGCCTCCTTCGTCCGCTCTATCGTACCTCACCAGCGTAGCTGACGCATCCGCGTAAATCCTCATCTTCAACCGACCTTCATGGACTTTGTAGAACGTATCATCCTGATTTATTATTGTTGGGGGACCACCGCTCAACTCTTCTGCCACTTTACAAATGTTATCATAGTCAGTGATTTTAGCTTTGATTTCTACGTTACGCATGGCTATTTGATATCAAAAGTCCTCTCTACTTAGCAGTAATCTGAGAAATAGAAGTCACAACAACAATCAATGAGAATACAGCACTAAAAAACAACAAAAAGTAGATTTTTTCCCGCCGTGCACCCGGTGTTTTGTTTTCGTTTTGTTGTTGTGTCAGGTGTCAACTGTGTCAAGTCAACTGTCAGTGATCATCAGTAATCAGTCCAACAAAAATCCAAATGCCTTTTCGTTCGGAAAAATGTTTTGGATTTTCTTCTGGGTTACTGAAATTCTAATGTTAAATTCATGGCGAATAGGGTTATGGATTATTATTTTATTTTAACTAATAAGTTCGGCGTTAGTTTGGCACATTTAAAAGTTTTTCAACATTATGACATGAACGTCGAACGGCATATATTGATTTAGGCCGTTCAGAAACAAATTTAAGCATTTACTAATGTGTGATGTTATTGTCAGTCCAGTCAGTTGTCAAACTGACAAAACAAGACATGTATGTTTCGCAAAAACTATCACGATTTTTAATGTTTATTAATTAAAACAATGGATGTGGAGAACGTTGAGAGCTGGGCGTCGCAGCCCGATGTGTGCCGCTGCTGTCTATCTGCAAGCGGGACTTGGGATGTCACAGCATCTTATATTACGGAGGCCGGAAGCAAAGAGGTTTATTCCGAAATGTTGCAAGAGTGCTATGGGATTTCGGTATGTTAACTTAAATACTTAAAGGCAGAAAGCTTACATATTAGTAATTTACCATACTCAAGGAAAATAACACTTTTGCCTGAATTTCATATTAAATCTTGCAATGATTCCTACATTTCTAACAGGTAGTTGCAGTCAACCATAAAAAAAAGTAACAAGTAGGTAATTTTTTTCTTAGCTTTTCTCCTATTTTTTTAATTGTGACAATCTACTAAACAATACATTTTCCTGGCTGGACTGTCATCAGTCAATACTTATCATTCAAATCTATTTAATCTGTTCCCTTACAGCTGTCGTATCTCATGGAGTGGGGTCCAAGTAGAATGGTGTGTGCCCTCTGTGTGGGCCACCTGAGGGCCGCGCGCAGCTTCCGCAAACAAGTGCAAGAGGCAGAGAGACACTTTGTAACTTATTGTGGTAGTAAAAAAGGTACTATACTTTACTAAACGTGGCTAAGCCGAGTCCAAATTTCAATCCACAGAAAAAAAAGAAATTTTTGTTTTTTAAAAATTTTCTGGGCAAGCAATTTTCCCTTTCCTTATAACCAAACCTAGAGGAAGGATTAAAATAAACTGTATGTAAATAACAACTTATAACTTACTAGCTACTGCCCGAGGCTTCGCCCGCGTGGTATGTTGATAAAAAGTAGCATACGTCCTTCCGTGGGATGCCATCTATCTCATTGCCAATTTTTTGGTTTAGGCATGAAAACGTAACATACAGACAGACAGATAGACAGACAGACGGATAGAGTTACTTTCGAATTTTTAATATTAGTATGGATTTATTTATACAATATCCTAATCGGACTAATAAATACAATAATTTATAATGGAAAAATAAAACAAATCGGTCCGCCTTTCTCAAATGATGGTCATGCCAACAAATAGCATTTCATTTTATTTATATAGATTTGTTGTAAGTCACACAGAATGACATGGATCCTATTTTAATCTTTGGTCAAATATTGCATGTGAAGGAACTTTGGATAAAAATTATTATGATTTATTTTTTGTTAAGTATCTATTTTTGTGGTGAACAACAGTGAAGTAGGTCTTATTTACTTTATAAATAAGACCTACTTCACTGAATAGCCTGTAAATAGCATTTAATAAGACACGGTCCATTAAAAAAAATCTATCACTAAATAAAAATAATGATTTATTCAAACAAATCGACATGTGTTGTCGACATGTGGGATGTAGACTCTGCGATCATTGTGCCGATAGTCGTATCAGCCAATGGCTTAATTGCCAAGAGCCTCGACCAACACTTGAGGAGGCTCTCGTTGGGCAGCTGGACATAGGGCTTGATTCAGAAAGCGGTACTCCTGTACACGGCTCGCATTGTTAGGAGGTTCCTCTCTCTGGAGCCCTGACCGCCGGTAGCTTGGACCCTGTTCCCGATACCGGTGGGCTACTATTTTTTATATTTTTAAATGTTTTTTTATTCTAATATTTAAAAATATAATTTATGTGTATAGAAAATGAAATAAAGAATATGATTTATTAAATAAACCTCGTCTTTTAGTGTTATTTTCATTGCAATAAACTTTGATTGTATTTGTTTTTCAGATATGTTCCACCCAGAAACAATAAAGGCTGAATTAGATCAAATACCAGATAATGTAGATAGTCCACAAAATTTTATGAATATTGGAGACAATAGTGAAGGTAGATACGATTCAAACTAGCTGTACAGTATGGCTATTGAATCATGACCAATCTGAACATAGGCACACTCATCTCATGTCCCCATTTGGTTCCTAAAAATGTATTGCGCAGCTTTCCGCGCAAATTTCGGACCGGCCATGATTCATCGGCCGTACTACGTACACTAGCTGTAAAGTTTAAAAAATTAAGTGTTAACATTAAAATACTGCAATAATAATAATAATACTTACTTAAATTCTTTTCAGATGACAATAAAGATATTTTAAAAGCAGACTCAAGAATATTAGAAACAAAAAAAATATTGTTAAAAAAATCAAAATTAAACAAAATCCGTTCTACAACCAAGAGAAAGAGACAGAAGATAATTCTAAAAGGGAAAAGAAAGAGAAGCCTTGATTTGAAAGAAGACATGGATTCAGATACTCCTATAGCCGAGTTCTCAAAGAAAAATGTGCCTAAAGCAGTAGAGAGTAAGGAAGAGAATGAAATAACAGACAGTTTGCTCGAAAAAGGTCTTGACACCTCAGTTGTTGAAATAGGTATATAAATTAGTAATTATAAATACCATGGTAAGCAGTAAGCCATCAAGACTTTTTTTTTGTAGTTTCGTGAAAGTATTCGGCTCAGTAAACAACCATCTCCCTATTATTTTTAATCATAGCCTAGAAAGGCCAAAGAACTCAAATATATTTTTGTTTTAAGGTTTCCAACACACACGAGTGCAGAACGGAGTGAAACAAGTCTCCGAGCGCAAACGTGTCATGCTGACGTGTGACACCGTCCTTAGAGAGACCACCGCTTGCCCCTTCAGGCACCACAAGAGCTGGTTCCAATGCTTCTTCTGCCAACAAGACTTCATGGAAATAAACCTCCTCAGAGATCACATGCTAAAAACCCACGCCGACATAGACGTAGAAATTAAAAAAATAAAACGCTACCCGCGCTCCCTGCAAATTGAAATTTCGAATTTAGAATGCCGCCAGTGCAATTTGAATTTGACAGATGTCATTTCGATGTGCCGCCATTTTGTTGATGTGCACAAGAAGGTTATATACAACGAGTGCATTGCAGATTATAAAGTTGATGCTAGTCCCTACTCTTGCCACTTATGCGGTCAAGAGTTTCATGTTTTTAGGACACTTACGACACATTTGAACGAGCACTACGCGAACTGTATCTGTGATGTATGTGGCAAATCATTTTTGAACTCAAAACGTTTAAAAGTCCACAAACGGACTCATGAAAATGGTAACTTTCCTTGCGCGGAATGCGGAAAAATACTCAAAACTAAAACTTCTAAAGCGAATCATATGGAAAGCGCTCATTCGAAACGCGTTATCAAGTGTCAAATATGTTTCAAGCCCATGAAACATTATAATGACAGAATAAAGCATATGTCAGAGGCTCATAACATAACTCATAAATTCAAGTGTCCTATTTGTGGGCGGGAATATAATATAAAACATTATTTAGCTACACACATACGTCAGACACACGGACAAAAGAATAAAAATTGTTCCGAGTGTGGTATGGCGTTTATAACTAACCACGGTTTGAAAAAACATATGTTAAAACATAGTGGTTTGAAGCCTTTTAGCTGTAATGTATGTTGTAAGTCGTACGCCAGGAGCTACACTTTGAGGGAGCACATGAGAGCTCATGATAGTGAGAAACGGTTTATAGAAACTGAGTAGGGATTCAAGCGCCAGAGTTTACCGATGGGGCAACTATACAATTTTGAAGAAGTCTTAAGCGCAGGACATACACAAGTGGCGAGTGGCGACGGTGTGGCGCGGGCGTTGCGCCAGTCCTTTCATACAAAATCTATCGGAGCGACGAGGCGCGGAACAAACGAGGGGGCCGGGGCGCAGGCCACAGAGTACATTCTGATATAATATAACTGTAACTAATATGTAACTTATGAAATAAAATTCTTATATACTGAAAGCGCAGGCGAAGTATCAAAGGAGCGGCGCAACGCTCGCACCGCGCTGTCGCCTGGCCCGCGCCACGCCTCTTGTGTATGCCCCGCGCCTTGGGTAACAACTGAAGTCTGCGCGCCTGAGTATGAGGGGAATGTTATTTTTGAAGAAGTAAAAAGTATGTCCGAAGAAGGCAACTCACAGGAGCGGAATGCTGTGGGGGTAGACGTTTGCCCAACCGGTAGGACAATATAGGGTGAAAAAAAAAAAAATAAGATGTCGAACGTTTTATTTTGAAATTAATTTGACAAGATTACTAGTTTATTTGTTTGATAAAAACTTATGATCTCCGTGAATAAATAATACCAGCATCTTTGATTTATTTACTAGTCACGTCATGTGACCAGCATATTGTGTCACTGCTGGCATGGCAACACACAGGCGACTGAGGGAACACTCGGCGTCGGCGTCGACGCGCATCCTTCCGACTGTCGAAAAGTCTTCTATGATATATAACGGCGCCGCCGGCGCCGCGCCGTCTCGCTGCACCCACTTCTAATCTGTTCTATTATTATATATATCTAAGCTATTGGAATCGATTTTATTTATTATGTTCCATTATGTTGGAAGTATTTGTATAAATACTAACTTGAATACTGTAGGCATGATGTTTAATAAAAATGTTAAATAAGAGCAGCATTTTTGTTTTTTTTTTACCCCTCAATGTTAATAGGCATTTCATATAAAAAAGGCCTGTTGCACACGTTCTAGTCGGCTCGATTCGGCACACCCGGTCTGCAAAATATACATTCGGTTTTTCCTGAACCAATCCACACATTCAGAACGTGAATACATGACGTGAACTGACAAAATAATGTGTGCGTCAAATACCTATTTTACTTCTTTGTTTACAAAAAAGTTCTGTCTGTACTTACTGAGCCTTAGCCTGGCCCAGTATTATTATAGTGCTCTTTGGCCTGGCCTAGTTTCAATCTCGAGGCGTATAACGTCATGCGTTTGCGTAATGTCGTTCAACTTAAACCAGCAGTCTGGATGAGCGCAATAGGGTTAGGTTTCATCACAGACTACTTAGAGATACCACAGACTACTTAGAGATACTACGTATGGTTTCATCTGCGTTATAATCGCGCGATAAAAACGCGCCAGGTGGGGGAGCGGCTTAGGGCTCTTTCAAAGGTGCGTGTCGGTCTGTGTGGATCTTTTGTCATTCCAAAATGCAAGATGAAAGAGAACTGATCGCTGCAGCTGCGGCTCGTGTAGTATTATTTAGTAATAATCATATTATGTGCTCTAGTAAAAAGAAAGTGAACGAAACCGGCCAACTGCGAGTCGGACCCGTCCACGAAGGGTTCCGTACTTCCGTACCATTATCTAAAAAAACGGGAAAAATATCACGTTTGTTGTATGGGAGCGGGAGCCCCCTTGGCTAAGCTTTACTTTAACATCCATCGAGTTGGGAGTCCATATTTTTTTTACAGAAAGATCATGTTATTAGAAGCCTCCACGTAAAGTTTTAAGTTGCGGAGATAAATAGTTTACGAGAAAAAAATAAAACAAAATCGTAAAATTAGAGCAATATTTTGACACTTTTGACATTTTGTCTCGCCTTGAACGTTTCGTTTTAAGGAAGGTCAACGCATTAAAATGTTTTACTTCATATTAATTATGAAATAAATACGTATAATTAGTGATTTAGATACTTTTGATGCATATTTCATTATATGATATTTATTTCACTGATTTAGATTAGTGCTATTAAATTAACACTTATACTAATTTACCGACTATTGGCGATATCAAACTCAAACTCAAACTCAAAGCATTTATTTCAATTAAACCATTTACAGGCACTTTTGAATTGTCAAGGAGTCGGTCAGTCAGAAATATAAAGCTAGTTGCCCATTCCAAAGCGTAGTAGGTACCTATGGAGAAGAACGGGCAAGAAACTCCACGGACACTCTTTTAAATCAAAATATTGTTACAAAATATTGCTTACATCATTTATGTTGAAATTATACATGTGAGAACAATGTAGAAAGCACGTTAATATGTGAAACCAAACGTAAAACGAAACCATTTTGTGTTGTCATTGTCAGTAAAGTCAGGTATTGTCACTTCACATAGCCACTCAGGCGCACAGAACATTAATACTGCTCAGGCGCAGGCGCCCAGGCTTCAGTTGTTACATAAGACTTCTTCAAAATTGTATGATTGGGTATAATATAAATATATTATCCTTTATCCTTCTAGGGTGGATCTGATATAGTAGGTTAGGTTAGAAGGCTATTCTTTGACAGTTTTTTTGTAGTTGGAGCGAGCGAAGCGAGCGAACAGACCCCGCCATCCCCATCGAACCTAACCTGTCCGAGTCGGGGTGCCCCAAGTCTCGACACACCTCGACTTATTTAAAAAGGCAATAAGAACTTATGATGCAAGAGCGAGCGAAGCGAGCTCGGGACTTGGGGCACCCCGACTCGGACAGGTTAGGTTAGAAGAGGATGGCGGGGTCTGAAAGACCCCGCCATCCTCTTCGTGGTTATTTTTTTTATAAACCACCCAGAAGTAGGAGCCCCGCGAAGCGGGGCTCCGTCGACTACGCCACATAGTACAGTGCTTCCCTTGAAACTCCTTTTGGGGTGAATCCGACATGGTAAGTTTAGGTTGTTATTTTTATTTAAATCTTGAAAATTCTTTAAATCGTATTCAAGGGAGGGGGAGGGGGCTGGGGGAGGGGCTGCTACTTCCCCTTTCATTTTATTAGTCACCTCGTACCTATTCCGACCTTTAAATCGATGTCAATACAAGAAAATTCGAAAGTTAGGTTAGAATATTAAAAAAATCATATCTCAAAAAGGGGGGGGCTCCGCAACTTTTCCTTCACAGGGGGTGTTGTACACCCCCCCCCCTCCCTCCCCCCCCCCCCACTCCCACCCCTTAAATCGATGGATGTTAAAGTAAAGTCCTACCGCCCCCTTAAATATTTATTTTATGGTTTTTTAGTATTTGTTGTTATAGCGGCAACAGAAATACATCATCTGTGAAAATGTCAACTGTCTAGCTAGACAATTGACATTTTCGTCCGATGTTACATTGTTCTAGACAATTGACATTTTCGTTTCGTCCGATGTTACATTGTTTAAGTTCATAATGTTCTGCCGTTTCCGGCGTACAAATACATTTTCAGGGTTTTGGTTAGATCACACATTGAATTGAATTGACATTCTTGTTTTTTTTGTTTATTTAGCCTACACTGTCACTGTTCTACTACTGAGCAAATGCCTCCCCCAAATCCTTCCCAGCATACTTTTCCAGAATTGACAATGAAATCTATAGCCTACTTAGAAATCTCAAAAAGATTAAATTACCTATGTAAAGAGATTCTATGTTGAGAATACTTACTGTAGAATTCTGTTGATCCCGTATTTAAGCTGATTATATCACTACACTGGCTCATCACCACGACCCAGCCTCTCGTGCAGGTACGCTGTCTCTTCCACCATTTCCCGCCATTCCCAATGTATTACTATACTCTATACCGCCATTCGTAGTGAACTGACAGTTGACATTAGTGACAGCGACCTCACTGCTGGCGTGCATGAGATAGTGTTTACATATCTATTAAATAGATACACTACACTTACAATTATAATTATTTCCTAATATTTATGTCCATTATCCATAGAAATATAAAAATCCGGCCAAGTGCGAGTCGGAGACTCGCATCGCACACAAAGGGTTCAAAAAAGGCCGAAAAAAAAAAAAACACGTTTCTTATGCACTCCCCTTTAATTATTAATTTTTTTTTATTATTTGTTGTTCTGGGTAGGCCCCCAGATAAATAAAATAAAAATAACTTATTACCACTTAGGTACCCATTATAATTTATACCTACATACCATTTTAATTTATTACCACTGCTTTATTATTTTAATCTTGGGGGAAAGAGATGGAGCTATACGTCCTGTAGAGCTTCATCTCTTTCCTACACTGAATTAAATGAAAGACTCATGCATGTTAAATAACTTGGGGTATTTTTACCCGTACATATTGTACCGTGACATTATGAAAACATTTCACAATCTTTTATCGATGTTATTTTAAAGAAGTATCGATAAGGGCTGCTCTAGTAACCGCCATTTTATCCTCTCAGTAGAGCGTAGGTATACATGTTTTTCTTGTAGGTATGCCAAGTCCATAGGATTTATTAGTGATTGATACCTACTGATGCTAAGGCAGTGACAGTTCACTTCACGCTCACTTCACTTAAGTATTCACGTTGAGATTTTTACAGAATAGCACAACGTTGTATTACCGTGCGTTTGCACTGGCGAAACATGAAACATGTTGAAATCTCTATCTTCTGTCAATGTTCCATACAATTTTTGACAGGAACTAGAGATTTAAACATGTTTTGTTGTAATGTTTCGCCAGTGCAAACGCACGGTTGCATACATACCTCGATGAAACAAGAAGAATTTAAAATAAGAAAAATGCGCCATCTATCTGTAAGTATAGTCGGTCCTAACAGAAAAACAAAAATGTGTGCATCATGGCATGGCCAGCAAGACCCTATTTTGTCGAATTTATTAAGTATCTTCATTTACTTATTTTTTATATTATTATGTATTTCCTAACTAATTTTTTGTTATCATTTTAGATTGCCTGTTCAAGCAGATGTTAGGAATGCATGGATACGTTTTATAAATAAACCTAACAACTGGACCCCAACAAAGTATTCCAAAATCTGTTCACTTCATTTCGATGAAAATGACTTCGTTATAACAAACAGCGGTATTAAGAGATTACACAAAGGAGCTTTACCGAAATTCTTTAATAAACAGGTACCTAATGATGTTGATAAATGTTTAAAATAAAATTATAACTTAATATACATAATAAATACATCAGGTGAGTGAGATAGTGATGAAACGCGAGCCTACCTACCTACCCTATGCCCTATACAGCCGATACCCCACATGAACTTAATAAATACATCAGCACGGGTAGCATGACTACCTTAGAAACGGATTTTGTCGACGGAAGAAAATGACAGATTGTTATTGTTTATCTGTCATTTTGTCTATTCTTCCGTCGAAAATCTACCTACCTGCCTACCCTATGCCTTATACAGATGATACCACACATGACACTATGCAAAAAAAAAATCAATATGAAACAGGAAACACATTACCCATCTTTTGGGCTTCGCCAACAGTTGGGTATTTTTAAACAATAATGTGTTCCCGCCATACTAACGCACATAGAATGTTCTAGAAACAAACTGCTATGCTTTGTTACGCCATAGTGGCCAAAAGACGAACTAAAATGAAACATTGCTAGCTCAGTTTCACTGTAATAATTCTTTTCACCGCTAGAAGAATTAAAAAAAAAAAAACGAGCGAACCATACAGTAGGTAGTCGGCTGGCAGCCACCAACCTCTCGGAAAATAGGTTGGTTTGGCACCAGCTGACGGCAAACTCTAGCGCCGCGAGTGCTCATCGTAAACAGTGTAAACATCTTCACTAGCGTTTAACTACTAGCATTTAAGTAATATTTTATATGATTCTACAGCGGCACTACTTACAATCTTAAGGTCATCTGGAGTCTTAACCTGGACGGTTGATTTATTCGGTTTAAAAAATTCTTCACGCCTTTGCTGGCTGACGATTGATGTCCATTCTCCACATCGTATTGGGTCACGAGGAAAACTAAAATATATTTTTAAAAAAATATGAAAGTAAAACAACTCGTACGTTTATAGAAACGTACGAGTTGTTTTACTTTCATATTTTAGTTTATAGACTATAGAATCACCCAAGTCATTTATACGAGATATCTACCTAAAATCGAAATCAACATTATTATAAAATGAATAAATGGAATCATTCAAAGAAAAACTCAAGTTAATACTATAACCCCTTCCTCCCCACTTTGGAATGCAGACAAAATTCGTTGTTATCAAAGATTTGCAATTATTGTTCTATGAAGAGTTCCGTTATGTAGCTCTTATGTTCATCATCAGGTCATAATTTGAGGTAGTGTGCGCCCTTAACTCCAATGACTCGTCTTGACTGCCCATACTCGACTCAGGCTCACGACACAAATGAAATTGCACTTATTATGTAGATGACACGCGAGTAGCCATTTTAGTTTTGTCCAGTTATTGGATCTCTGCACACGTGCTTTCTTGTAACCGTTTAAAACATAATAAAACCAATTATGAGTTTCTGCTCAGTTAAATGGTGTGGGAATTCGTCTAGAAAATCCAGCTATAAAAAAGATGGCATTACTTTTCATCGGTAAGTAAAATATATTTTTATTTTAGTCATAATATGAATAATTGCAGGGCTCAAGTTAAACTGGTTGTTTATGTAAAATGGCATACAACGCGTTGATGTCTTTTTGAAAAGTCCCTTTCTCTCACTAGGGTATTGCCAATACTTCTGTCCCTTTCTATCTGTACTAATGCTGTAGTGTTGTGACAACTTCAAAACAAAGTCTATATTATTGACGATAAAAATTATGGTGTTTCCTAATTGTAAAAAAAGTAACATTAAAGTTTACATTTTAGATTTCCTAATATTCCGGAAATGAAAGAAAAGTGGATTAATGCAGCTCACAGGGAAAATTGGTTTCCAGGAACATATAGCGTTGTTTGTTCAAGGCATTTCACACCAGATTGCTTTGAAACTTTGAAGAACCGACGCCGTTTATGTAGTTCAGCAACACCGACCCTGTTTTTGCCTGTTTTGGTATGTTTTATTATATACATAATTAGTTCAGTTTCATATTTTTAATTTTTAGAAAAAAAATGAATTACCTACATGGGAAATAAAAACTTTATAATTTACAGTTGTTTGTTTTCATTCGCGAATGTCGCAACAACAGTAATGTTTAACCCTGCGTTTGCAAATGCACAGTCTTCCGTCCCTGTCCAATCATCCAATGAGCAGAACTGTCAAATTTTTACTGGCTTTTGGCTAATTTGAATGTGTATTTTGTCTTTTTATTTTTGTAATGTACGTTTTATTTGTGCAGCATAAAAAAAAACTTTATTTCTTTCTTTCTACAGGCTTCACCGAATAATGCAGCAGATCTATATGTACATGCTTCGAATTTACCTGGGCCTTCCCATTCACAAGTAAGTCAATTTATTCTAACGACGTAATTCGTGATCCTTGGCCGCATTGTTACAATATTTGTAATGCCTGATGTATAATTACAGGATTTATTTTCAAAAGGACAAACTAAGGATCTAGTACCTTCTCAGAAATGCAAATTTGATGATCATAACGTATCTGGAACCTCCTATGTTAATGTCTCCGTCGTGAGTAAATTTTCATTTGTTTATTTAACTGTTATATCAATAGTGGTCTTATCAGAAGTCGGATTTAGACCATCTTATATTTTCACTTAAAACAAGAAAAACATTAAAAGGCTTTAAGACAGAAATGTACTGCTTTACCAAAAAAGTGGCCAATCTTCAAGAAAATTATATTTTTAAAACTACTGAGAACGAAGATATTTTAAGCAGAATAGGTGTTCAAAATAGAGAAATAACTGAACGCCAAATTCTAAAATCTAGACGTCAATTTTATCGATATCGATAAATTATCGCTGCAAAACTGACTTGTGCATCACTATGTTTGGAACTTTCGTCTTGACATTGTTGCATCGGCCAATCACAACCGCTGTATTTTCTTCGAACTGATAGACCGATTCGTCTACGCCCTAAACGAATCGGGCTATCAGCTCTCAAGTGGTTTAATTCTCTTTGGGTTATTCTGATTGGGTTGTACCTGTTCTTTTTACCCGACTCCCCGCGAACGAGTTTGCTGACGGTGTCGGATAAAGCTTTTTAAAATCTTTAAAGAAAACATCGAGATATAAGTACTAACGTACTTATATCTCGATGAAAGAAAATAACGTTTTTTTTTATTGTTACTCGGTCATTTATTTTTTTATTTAAGTCGACTACATATGGTTGAATGACAACGGTGTTTACCCTTAAGTGCGAACAAGTACGCGTACTTATGGCTCGGCGAGCTTACTCGCCCGTCTGTCATCGCCGCGGGCCACGAGGCATGAAATTTTGAGCAAGCCTCACGTGTGTCACCGACGACGGCGATGGCGCCGACTTACTTTAACATACGCACGTCTATCAACCACTTGACATCCTGTGTATTCTGACAGTGAAAGTGTAAACTGTAAATTTTGTATTTAAAATACGACATAGGTAGGTAAGTATTTTGTTTTTTAAAATTAAATATATGTATTATTTACTCAAACTGCTGTCTACTGGGTTATTAGTAATTCGGTGCTGTAACTCTTGACGCTAATTTTATACTTTATTTTATACTTTTCTGATAGCATAGACAATCCATTCATTATTCCTAAAAAAAACCCCATAGACTTCTCCCCTATATCCTGTTCGAAATACGACCGAACGAAGGTTCCCATTGATATTTTTATTTCCTTTCCAAACAAACAGAGGAGGAACAGATCCAAACATCTGTTATTAAATAACAGTCTGTTATTTTTGTACGGACGATAAATACGTATTTAAATCTCAATTGAATAACTTCTTTATTTCTCTTGTTTTAAATTCGAATGTCGTATGTATCTGTTATTAAATAACAACCTGTTATTTTTGTAAGGACGATAAATACGTATTTAAATCTCAATTGAGTATCTTCTTTTAATTTTTCGTTTAAAGTCGAAAATCGTATACGAAGTTTTAACAGTAATAGCGACGGTAACAGTCTTGGGAACCTGTTATTTTAAGTAACATGTATGTTTTATTGTTAGGAACAATTGTTATTTATCTATTATTTGTATCTGTTACGATAAATACGCCTCACTCCTAGTGACAATAACAATAACTATACAAGTACCGTACGCGGTGGGCGAGCTCGTCTTCGACTTGTCGGGTCGGAGTGTCGTACCAACAATTCAGTTGGCTGCCGCGCGCCGGCCGGGTCGCACGTGTCGCGATGTTCGATATTCGCACGCCGCGCTGCCCCAAAACAAAGATAAAAGCATATTGCATTGCAACCGGCTGTTATAATAATAACAGGAATAAGAACCTAACATTTTTCTCACTTCCAACGGACATCGAAAGGTAAAGAAATTCACGTTTACCTACCAAATGTTTACATTACCTAGTTGTTCTATGATAATAAGTATGCTCACGTAACTTGTAACCTGTCCGATCCGAAAGAGGGCGCCTAGGTTCCGCAATAGCAGTACTAAAAAAGTACCAAATTAAACATTATTTCCGTATAACGGGACCCTATTACTAAGGCTCCGCTGTCTGTCTGTCTGTCCGTCTGTCACCAGGCTGTATCTCATGAACCGTGATAGCTAGTCTGTGGCCGCTATAGCAACAAATACTAAAAAACAGAATAAAATAAAGATTTAAGAGGGCTCCGATACAACAAACGTGATTTTTTTGCTCGATATTGAAAACGACAACAGGTGGACGCTTGCGTCTACCTGTTGTCGTTTTCAATATCGAGTTTCAATATCGAGTTTCAATATCGAGATGCAACTAAATATTCACTTTAAAAATAAATAATTTAATTAAAATAAAACAAATATTTAAGGGGGGGCTCCCATACAAAAAACGTGATTTTTTTGCCGTTTTTATAGATATTGGTACGGATCCCTTCGTGCGCGAGCTCGACTCGCACTTGGCCGGTTTTTTAAAACATTTCAATCGCGAGTATTATTTTTATATTGCAGGCGCCGCAAATGGTTGACATTAATCGATAGAAAAGATCTATTACCCAGAACAGATTTGAAGAGGAGCAGCTTTTTAGTTTGTTCTGCACATTTCGAAACTTCTTCATTTAAAATACTGAGACATCTTCAGGAAAATGCTCTTCCATCGAAGTTTTTAGCCAACCAACTTCAAGAAGGCTCAGATTTTTTAGAAGCACAGCCATCCGCACGAGTCGATTTCATGTTGAAGGTAGGTACACACTAAATTGACCATTTATTTTTTTATCGGATTCATACATATTCATAATCAGCCTATAATGTCCCCACTGCTGGGACACAGACCTCCTCTCTGTGAGAGGGAGTGGGCCGTAATCTACCATGCGGGCCCAGTGCGGGTTGGTAGATGTCACATGTCTTTGAATTTTTGGTTCTAGGACATGCCGGTTTCCTCACGATGTTTTCCTTCACCGTTTTGAGAGCAGTGGCGATGAAATAATTTACACAAAGTAAAGCGCCTGTCAGGGTTCGAACCTACGACCTACAACTCGTAAGTCGTGGCCGTTACCACTGGGCCACCACTGCTCTATCGGATTTTATCGGATTATTTATATTAATTTTATTAGTAGGGCCGATTCATAATGCGAACTTAATTTTCAGAATAATTACCAGTCTAGGTTAAAACAGTTCGACAAACAGTCGACTTCGCTTTACCTACTTCAAAAATTTCATGTTTACCATAATAACATTTTTTTTCATTTGACCTTGACCTCCGAGACGTTCGAGATTGACCTTGAACGGCTTGAAAATTGTCTCCTGTGAACTGGTGGGTGGGGGATGATTGCATTTTCTAATTTTTATAATTTTGCTGAGTGAAACTTCTGTACTTGTACTATTATGTATTCTGTGGCTGAACTGTACCTTATGGACAGGGGGCGGGCGTGAGAAGCTTCAACTTTTTTCTCCATTTAGAACGCTTTTACAAAAAGTAAAAAATATTGTATAGCCTCCGAGTGACCTCTGAGTTTGTTTCGGCCTTTCTTCTCAGAGTAGTCAGATAGGAAACGCCGACCTCATCTAGCTTATTTTTACAACTTTTTAATATGACGTGTAAAAGTGATTCCAATATCCTATTTACAGAATAAACAATTTCATTTCATTTCATTTCATCTCATAAAATATTTTCACACAAATACGTTTTCACCATCACAAACAAGGCCAAAAAGGAATCCACTGCTTATTTAAACTTAAAAATTATAAGAAAGTGTTGCACATAATAGTCCTCTGTACGAATAACTAAGTATTTTGTAGGCAAATTAATAACTTTTTCATTTATTTATGAGAAAAATAAGAAACGCTCTCATTTTCCGATACTTCCGGACTCCGGTTCGTCGTTCCGCGTAGGGATGCAAGAAGTGTAAAAAAGTATCGACATATATCGTATCGATATTTAAAAAATATATCAATATCGATTTCGATATATCGAAAAAAAATTATCGATATATCGGTGAAATTTAAAAAAAAAATTTTACTTAACTAAAGTTCAAGTTTTATTATAATCATTTAAATACCAAACTAGGAAAAAAAGTACTAATAATTTTTACGGCTCTGAATTCCAGCGATTTTAGTCAGCGGCGATAACGGTGTTGCTATTGAAAATATATCGCTTGAGATACATTTTCGATACTTGATATTTTATATCGATACATCGATACCTATATCGAAATAATAAATTTCGCCTGAAAATATCGGTATATCGAACAAGAAATATCGATATATCGAACAAAAAATATCGATATATCGATATTTTTTCTGCAAGCCTAATCCCGCGCTCAAACGCGCTCGTCAAAGCACGGGTGTATCGCATTCTCGCAAAAAAAAATTAAGTAGGTACGTAAAAAGTGAGTGCCGTGTTGTATACTGTGGTTGAACGAAGTTGATACGTTTTCGGACCGAAATAAAAGTAAGTACGATTATTTGAATTTGTTTCAGAAATAATTACCTACATAGTTGTCATTTTTTGTGGGTGTAGATTACGGATAAACATTGTCTAAATAATAATAAGTATTATTAATTATATCAAATTAAAATGGCGAAAACAATTATTATTTTTTTAAACTTTAGATACAATTGTCGATTTTGGGGTATTTGTGGGTAGTGATTACGAATATTTCATCTATTTTTGGGTTCCGTACCCGAAGGGTAAAACGGAACCCTATTACTAAGGCTCCGCTGTCTGTATGTCTGTCTGCCACCAGGCTGTATCTCATGAACCGTGATAGCACAGATATTATAATACTACGTACAGATACCCAATCCCATACAAAGAAATGATACCACCCTAAGTCTGGCTATTCAGCTGGCTATTTTTCGTTCTCCATTTTTTTAACAGATGGCAGCATCAGCGACTCACTAATTGCCAGAGACTGTAGTTTTTTTAACGCCATCTAGGAGTCTTGCCTAGATACTACGCAAGACTCCTACATGTTTTTCTTCCTTTTTTACGTTTTTTCTTCCTAGGTGTTCAATTTTTATATTTCTACGTAAAGTACTAGATTTAAAAAAAAAATTGTTTGATTTTCCTTAATGAAACGACATAAATGCAAGTTTAAAGTGACCCTGTCATCACTTGAGTAAAACGCCATCTATTGCAAAGAGCTCTCAACAAACAGATTTACAGATTGCTACTTTATCATTCTAAGGGTTCGAATTAAAGTAAACGGCTTAATTTAAGTTTTTTGTTGAAAATCCGAGATTTATGAGTGTAAATACATAAATCAGCATTAAACAAAGATGTTTTGATTTTTACTAATATTACCTCATCCAAAATTTGTCGTATAACGCTTTTTAGTGATTGTTAATTTCATAAATTGTTACTTATGCTGCCATCTATGATTTTTTTTCAAGACTAATTATAATTTGTTCGAGTTGAGACCCCATGGTGATAGCTAGACAGTTGAAATTTTCACAGATGATGTATTTCTGTTGCCGCTATAACAACAAATACTAAAAACCAGAATAAAATAAATATTTAAGGGGGCTCCCGTACAACAAACGTGATGTTTTTGCTCGTTTTCGCTCGATATTGAAAACGACAACAGGTAGACGCTTGAAATATTCACTGAATATTTAGTTACATATTCACTTTATTAATAAATAATTAAATTAAAATAAAACAAACATTTAAGAGGGGTTACCATACAACAAACGTGTTTTTTTTGCCGTTTTTATAGATAATGGTACGGAACCCATCGTGCGTGACTCCGACTCGCACTGGGCCGGTTTTTATATTCAATGTATCATATTCAATGGCGGGGTTATTTTTTTAAATAATAAATCGATATCGTTATTAATTGTGGAGGCCTTATGAATATACCATTCAATTTTTGATTCAAGATGGCGGGTGTATTTGTTTTTAATAAAAGATCGACTTAGTTCCAATTTATAAATCCAGAATAGTATATTTAGTAATAGGTTACAGAAAATAGTTTGGCAGTATTAATTTCTAATTACATGGATGTAGCCACTGCAACCGAACTAGGCAATGCCTGTATTTCGGTTTTCAGCGCCTTTTTCCCTCGATATTTTTTATATAGCGTTTGAAAATCAAACAGGCGCATGGGTAGAACTTTCGACAACATTTATGTGACCAAGTTCTTATATGCATTGTTAAAATATTTATATTTATTTATTTACAGATGCCAAGAGTTCGGAAATTCGGACAAAAAAGGAGAAAAAAAAACCGCACGCGTAGCAGTGAATAAAAGTAATGAGACTTTGTAAGTATTTTCATTCAGAAATCACAAATCTTCTCTCGAATTTTGTTTTGTCTTGTATTAGAAAATCATCATCTGCCTAGCCTTTTCCCAACTATGTTGGGGTCGGCTTCCAGTCTAACCGGATGCAGCTGAATACCAGTATTTTACATGGAGCGACTGCCTATCGGACCTCCACAACCCAGTAACTGGGTAATACGATACCCCTTGGTTAGACTGGTTGTCAGACTTTCGTGCTTCTGACGACTCGTAACGACTGTCAAAGATCCACAAATGACAGCCGGGACCAACGGCTTAACGTGCTTTCCGAGGCACGGAGGAGTCTCGATATGTGAAAATGGTCACCCATCCACGGACCAACCCCGGCAAGCGTAGCTTAACTGATGGATGGACCCGAGCGGCTGTTATTACATAGCCACGAGCTCCTCCTTGTCTTGTATTAGAAAATATAGTAGATTTTTTGTTTAACAGGGTCAGCAGCTTAGACGTCTCCGTAGACGACCATCATCGTTTTTATCACCGTTTTTATCAACCCCTATTGGTAATTTGTTAGATTTATCTTAGGTTCTTTCTTATTCGTGTGGTAAGTTACTTTAGGTCAGTACTTCAGCTCACCTTTAAGTCGATAATCGCATAGCACGGCTCACAACTCGATCGCCCAATGCATGCATTTTGACCATAATATGTATGAATTAGGGATAATCGTAGGTGTTCCTTGTAACAGTAAAATGTCAAGGTCGATATTTTCCGTAAGAATATGGTATGGTACCAGCGCTGGGATACCTACGTAATGTACATAATGACTGATGAACTTCAAAAATACTAAAAACACGAATATATCACGCAGACTTAACATTACAACTAATTTTACTTAATCAATAACAGTAAAATTAAAAAAAAAAAAATACCTTCGAGTACCAAGATTAGTTAAGTTACGTATAAAATCGAACGGACAGCGATTTTAATGTGTGCGTGCGCGTAATGCTGTTGTGTTACGATTCAGGTACCTAAACTTGAGCGAGTTCAAAATGTGATAGCGTCCTTAAGGGTTTACTAATGTTTTCCATAATTTCATATGCCATAATTTCATTAGAAATAACGCTTCAGTTGCCATAATCGTCAAATGACATTAAATCATTTTCCCTAATTTCATTGGTCATGATCGATCAAGTGTCATAATATTTATTTGCTATATTTTTCATTTTCAATAATGTAATTTTCCATACCATTTATTCATCGTAATATTAATTTGCCCACATTAGCACTAGCACAACAATGCTAGTTCAGTACAAGCGCCTGCAATTTTGATGGTATGTTAAACTGAATAATTTTGCTATTAATATATTCATAGAAAAATGGTTTATGCTGCACGAACAAAGGGCAAAAAAAGAAACGCAGCAGGCATGGTTTCTGTCACGGCTCCGGCGCTGCGGGGCTCCGGCGGTCCCACGCGAGCTTATCGTCGTAGATGGTTTAACGCTCACCACCGCAGCTTCGTCTTGCTTCGCCGGCGAAGCCGGCCAGCCTCAGCTGCAGCGGCGAGCGTTACATCCACCTGCTCTTGAACTGGCGGGCCGCCTTGCCCCTCCGCGCCTACGCGATTTTAAATTACACTCTAGGTGTAGGGCATACAAGACTACGTGGAGTCGGATTTACAGCGATGCGTTTCTGTCACTAAAACCTAATTTTTAGCAATTTTTTAGGACTAACAATCTATACATAGCTAGGGCTATACAAAAAATAGGTACTCCATACCAATTTTTTGTACAAAACAATAAACGCTTCTAAATTAAATTAAATGTTCCTTATGTCAAGTATCGATTATGTTATGTGTTACTTATAGAAAGTAATGATTATGACACATGTTATTATGGCAACTAATTTTATGGCAAATGAAAGTTATGACTAATAAGTTGATATGACAAAAGTTATTAGTATAAATGCTAATAGGGCAAGTAAATATTATGACTTTATGACTGAGGACGATTATGGAAAAGAATATTATGGCAAATTAAATTCTGTTAAAGTAAAAAAATGTTGTGAAAAGCTTTTAAAAGAAAAAGACGAAAAAGTAAAAAAAATAATGGAATGTTTGGGCAAGTAAACGGTATTGCATCTCTGTTTTTATTTTCGGTATTTGACAATTCCTGCAAACGTTTGCTAAATCTAAAAACAAATAGATGCACTCTATTCTGATAGCAATAGAATAAATATTTGAATGCGCCTAGAGCAAGCGTCCTTGGTCGAAACAACCATCGCTGCATCGCGTCTTTCGCCCCGCTAATGACTAAATCACAGAGCACTATATAATTGGACTAAATAAATTAAAGTGGCTGCTACGCTGTCGCCAACCTGGGGCCCTACCATCAACTTTTAAAATACTTGCCAAGTTCATGACAGGTCAACTTAGCAGGCTAACCTGACAGGTTTTCTATTTGTACCATGAGCATTTCCGTCTGACCTGCAATGTATCAACTTCAGACCTGCTACGTGACCGTTGACCGGTACGCCATATTATAAACAAACGTTCGGAAATACTTTTTCGCAATGTTATCGGTTTTACGGTTTTAAAGAACTAGATTAAATTAATTTAATAACAGTTTATAATGATCAAGAGAATTATTACAAAAACTATGTTTCGTAACAAAATATCTTATTTAACACGAATACGACATTGGAGACCCTTTTAGATACTTATGAAAATAATCTTAAAAGTTACCAAAGTTATTGCTATTTTCGAACGACTATCCTAGCCATTAAGTATAAAAAAATATAGTTTTTGATTGCTTGTCAGTTTGACTCTAGTGATGTTACTAAGTTACTAACGGTCAGGCACTCGATTGTTCCGATTATGTAATTCAAGTACTCAATTCAAGTTGAATCTAAGGTAGTTACTAGAGGGAGGCTTCCAACAGCTTCGCTTGTTTGAAACGCACACAAAAAAACAGAGAAAAGAATCATAGCCCGATCCAAAATACAGCAACCGTTCCATATTGGTATATTGGGGTTTAAGTCAGTGACATTCGGGTAAGATTTTTCGGCTTTGTTCGACTTTGTAAAAAGCGCTTTCTCCACATTCCACTCTCAATCTGATAATCAATGATGATACGATGATGATTTTAATGACAAATTACAAGTTATCAACATCATTCATCATCATCAAAATCATTTACCCACAGTACATATACTTTCACTCATCTTATTAAAACTCTTTGACTCTACACAACATAGTATTTTGGTACCTTGAGAGAAAATGAAATCGAGTTTTTATTTTATACAATAGGTACAGTATCGAGTTAAACAAAATTTAGCCGCATCACTATCTGACACTGTCAGAAAGACAAGTCAAGTCAAGGGACAATAACACTTCATTATTTAAATTTTTCAGTTTCTTTCGAATTGCATCAATTTCATATATTTCTTTTTTTCCTGTGTGTTATTGAAGGATTATAATTAGTATGGAATCTTCAAGATGGTACAGCATTTACTCCAGATGGATGTTGTGTTATTTCTTCTGTGAGATTCCAACGCAATGTGCGAAGACATAGTCCGAAGCTACAGATGTGCGGTGAACGCTTTTGTATCAAATGCACGTCGTATAAAGCTGAGAGTTAGAGCCTGATGGAGCAACCTGCATCTTTATTAGATGAAATATTATCTACTTCTAAGTCGTCCGACGTTGAAATTGATACTTACAGTAATAAAAATGCTTTGTTTACATAATGTGATTTTTGCTTTCAATAACCGTTTAAAACACCCTACGTTCCTACTATACATTCCTACGTTCATACATTCCCACGTTCCTAGGTTCCTACTAAACATTACGGAACAGTGCACTATTTTACTAAACTACAATACCGATGAAGTGTAGGTTGGCCTACTCACTAAACAATTTTTTAAGTTATGATCGTATTTCTCAGTAACCTCGTTAGACGAAGTATAATCATTAAGTACTACCACTGTAATCTAGAGATCATTATCAGAGTACATATTCACAAATGAACATGTACTTACGTAGATATTTATTTTAAATTAAAGAAAACAGTTCACTAAAAGTAAGTTTTACGCGCCTGCTTAATATGACTGCATGGCAGTTCAGCAGTCGAGTGTTTACATGTCCAAAATGACTTGATGGTACAGCTTAAGGGCAGGTATTCCCAATTTTACATCACTTTGATTTAATAATAAACAAAGAAATCGTGATTTTTTAAAGCAAAAAAAAAAACTTAATGAAGTTTACTTCATGTACTTTGACAATTTGTGGTTCGAAACACGATATCGAAAACTTCACTCGATCAAAAAAAAATCCGAAGAACAGCCAAATTCGATATTTTTTTAATGTTTTTCTGGTTTTTCTCGAAGCTTATAAAAGTTTTACTACTAAAAACCACATCTTAAAAAAAGATAATAACATAAAGAAAAATAATTAGTGGTTACATTTTGAAAAATAGCTTAATTCTTTTAATAATAAATTATTTATAACACAGCGGCTCGCGTTCGTCACTTCAGTCGCCCGCCAGGCCTTGTCGAGGTACGACCTATGTCCCTTTTTCCAGCGCGCGGCTATCACGTACAGTGTAACTAAAAGAAATCACTTATTTGTTTTTGTTAGTGAACAGAAGTGGGTACCTATGGGGAATAAAAATAAATACAAGAAAGTGGCCAGGTGTAAAGTGCGGAAGGTTAGACAAGAAACCAGGTAAGTTTGTTTACAATTTTATTTATTTACATATTATCAACCTATTATGTCTTTTGATTTTTCAATCCGCCCTACGGTCACCTAAGCTCGATTTATATACCTAATAGTTTCCTATTTTGAATCAGTATAAACGAAGTAACTTTTTTGTAAGGTAAATTCACGCCACCAAATATTACGTAAGTTGAAAACATGGTTTTTTGTTTGTGTAGATATTTTGTTGTTTTTAGTGTCATTTGATAGGTTTAGGTCTAAAATGGATACGACAAAATAAATTGTGCAAATAGGGTAATCTGTTTAGACGTTATTAGGGATTATCGATAGTGCAAATTGACGAATGTAAAATTTTGACAAATACAATCATACACACTTTCGCATTTATAGTATTATTAGTAGGGACACAAAATACAGAGAGTACAGAAGGAAATCACATGTATGTAGGTACCTACTTCACTTTTCATATCTACGCTCGGCGGTCGCGCTAGGGTTGTGAACTTTGGCTTATGCACAAAAAACTATCGTGGTAGTGGCCATCGTATCCAGTTGTTTGATTCATTGTTGAGAATGAAACCGGAAGAAAGGAAATATGAACCAATAATATCTCTGTTCTATTCTACGGATATAGGTACCTACCTATCGATTTCCGAGTATAATCGCCGGCACGGACATTGAAGTCTCAAAGATGCATTGGGCGCACATGCGTGCAGAAGTAAAATAGACCCTATGTCTATCAGCATTCATACCATACGCAAAGCAATCCCCACTTCGTCCTTGAGACTTCAATATCGGTGCCGGTAAGTATACAACGTATATTCAAAGTATTGTCTAATTCTAATCGATTTATGTAATCAATGTTTACAAACAATATCTATGAAGTGCAATATATTACACATTTTATTTTACCAAAACCTACATATTACATAGTAGAATCATAACAGTAGAATAACTTGATAATGTTTTACTTGAACATTTTTTTATTGTTGCAGTGCATCAAATCCACGATGCAAAGGAATGTATGCGTCCAAAAAAAACACAAATATAAAGTAAGTATGATGATTATTCTACACTAGCTGCCCGCCCCGGCTTCGCACGGGTAGAACTAAGTACTTATCTACGACGCACCTACCTTGTACCTCTTGTACACCGAACTAAACTAACTAAACTATCACTAAAATTCCTTACTTTTTACTATGAGAATCTTAGAGCTATTCTGCCAACAAAAATCTCTAAATTTAAAAATTATTTTGACAGAACTAAAATCGAATTTGACAATCGCGACTGCACTTGGTACCTACTTGTTTGCCTACCACGTGATTTTTTTTGAGCCGGAGAGGCGCGCAATGTGGCCGTCTCGACGTATTTTTATATGGAATTTTTCACTTTTTGGAAGAAAACAAAAAAATTAAATTACCAACATGTTAAGTATTACGGGTTTGCGGGTTACAAAGGGGGTCAAAATTTTCATTATTTTTGCGATAGGACACACCGTTTTCGAGATACAAGCAAAAGAAAATAAAAAAAAGATACAGTACCGTTTTGCAACTGAATTCGAGGTGTTGGTTTGAATTTTAGTTCATGACATCTAATTTTATTCCACACATTTTTAATCGTGATTAAAAATAGTCAGAGTTAGTTAGAGGATTTTAGATATAGAACAAAAATTTTGGTTAAAACGTCAAATTCAGAATAGCATTTTCACTAAATTAAGACTCACTAAACTCAGTACCATCTTAATGCTGTCAAACTAAATTATAGTTAAGTTGTGTCACTTTAGTCACAGATATTATAATACTACGGCACGGGTTATACTCACACTGCGGGCTGGCAACGCCGCGCGTTTCTCATACTATCAGTACAGAATAATTTTGTCTTGTGCTATCAGCCCGCGTCAGCGTTGCCAACTGCACCGTAATTACGGTAGAAACACCGTATTCAGCATTGATTCACCGTCTACCGTAGTAATTTCATTACGGTGTCAAAAAACACCGTAATTGGGCAGATGGAATATTGCATGTATTTTTGTTGAAAATAGCAGTGAACTAGGGGGAATTTCTCAACCATAGACAATAGTTTGAACCAATAGTAACCTTTTTTATTACCAACTTTCTTTATTCAGATGTACTTTGTGTAATTGTGTTATAATTATATCTGCGTTGAAAGGCAATCTGTTTTGCAAATAAATTAAAATGGAAAGTGATCATATTGAATCTGATGGTGGAAAAAATTTCTGCCGTCAGAAGACATGGTTAGGAGACAAAAATACTGACTTATTTTGTCAAATTCCGCAGTTTTTTTTTTTTCAAACAACTATGTTATTTTGCACGACTTTTTAAAATCTACCGTAATTTTTTGAAATCTACCGTAATTTTAAACTGGAAACACCGTAATCCATTATTTGGAGTTGGTAACGCTGGCCCGCGTACTCAATGACTAATAAATCCTATGGACTTGGCATACCTACAAGAAAAACGTGTATACCTACGCTCTACTGAGAGGATAAAATGGCGGTTACTAGAGCAGCCCTTATCGATACTTCTTTAAAATAACATCGATAAAAGATTGTGAGAATGTTTTCATAATGTCACGGTACAATATGTACGGGTAAAAATACCCCAATTAATTTTATGCTCTTGGAATATATGCTTTTAGCTATTACAAGAAATGAAAAGCAGTAAGTACAAGTCGTGCCATTAAATTGAGATTTGACCGCGCCTCCCGCCGGCGGCGGCGAAAAGAGCGGCGGGCCGCCGCTCCTTTCGCCATCCCGATGACAACCTGATAATACAGGTGCGTCAAGTCTCGACTTTTAATGGCACGACTTGTACCTACTTATATCGAATAATTTTTTTATCCACTTTCTTGCTGGCTTGCCATCCCCACGGGTTCTTTTTACTGTAAGCTTATGGTGGTTCCGTCAATGGCACGCAGATGGTAATTTTTAAATGAAATAAATTTATATATTTATTACATACACATACACCCTAATACAGAGCTGCAATTGGCAAAAAACATATGAAAATTTGAATTTCACGGATAACCAGTGAAGTACTTTTTTTTTAATGGTTTTATTCACCATAATTTATATTTTTGATGCTAAGTTTGTAAAAGGCAAATGATCGAGGGTTAATTATTTAATTAAAAATCAACAATAATTATAATAAAGTTATAGTAAAGAAATCAATTTTATTCATTTCCGAACAATACAATTTAGTTTGGGTAATTTCTATGGGATATTCTCTCAGTAGATTTCTTCCCATAATATTTGTATCTCAAATTCATGTTTACCCCTATTACATTTTAAATGAATAAATATTATTATATCCTTTAAAATCTTTGATAATATTACTAAAATGAGCAATTTCTTTCGTCTGTCTTCTAACTTTCTCAGTATCTTCTTGGACTGTTTTTGACATATTTGTCCTTTAATTTCTTTATCATTTTAAATGTGTGTACCTGAAATCAAATAAAATTAAGCTTTATAGATATTGAAGACAAGAAGCGAGAGATATCTCCCAACCAGTCTCAATTCAATCAATAAGATTTTATCAGTTAGATGAAAAAAAACCGAACTGGTCATACCGGTAAATCTAGCTTAGCGGAGGTGCTAGCAGCTAAATCTGGCGCAACGGAGGTGCTAGCAGCTAAATGTGGCGCAGCGGAGGTGCTAGTGACTAAATCTAGTGTAGCGGATGTCCTAGGGGCTAAATCTATGCCACTCCTCTTTGAAATCTCTCCAGGTTGATTTTGAGTGGTAGGCACACAAACAGCTTAGACCTGAAAACCACTCTTTATCATTAACATAAATATAAATTGAATAGTAAACACTTAAAAAAAAATTATGACTTTTCAAAACAGTAATGATCCTACTGTTTATAATTACAACAATCAATTACCGTATTAGGAGCACCACATCCAGATATTGATTGTGAGTTTGTTTGATTTTGATAATTCTCCATTAAAATGCCAGATATATTTGTTCGAATCTTAGGCTGTAAACAAGCAATAAAATGATTAGTGTTCTTGATCTTTCTTGATTTTATTAATAGGATTTTTAATTAATATTAAGTCTTCTAACACATTAATTACATCACTCTTTGTGTCCATTAGACAACTGTTGCAATTGAGGACATCATCATTTATCAGCCACTACACAATCATGTTGGAAAAAATTATAACATGCAATGTTACTTACAAATAAGGTTCGTGAAGGTAAAGCATCATCACGTAATGTTACTTTATTCAGTGTCCAAAACATGATTCTTCAAAGTGAAGAGAACAAAATATGTGATTTGTTTTTGTTGACATCTTTAAATTTTCAACACCGATTGTTTCCAGCCAAATTTTCTTTTTACGTTCATCAGGAGCCTTGAAAATAAAACATAAAACCAATAAAGAATCATAAAAAAGCATTATCGATAAATATAAAATGTCTAAATGCACTACTCTATCCCTTCAATAACAAGAAAATCATTTCATGTTGAAAAACTGATAAAAATAAAGGCAAAAGGGAAAATAAGAATGCTTTACTGTTAAAGCTCTTCAACAAATGCAGAATCTTTTGTTTATCATATAAATCTAACGATATTTCAGCTGAAAATTATGTACGTACCGGTGCAAAGTTATGTTCGGGAGATTTCCGCTTCTTTTGATGCCACATCCGATTAAATTACAATTGGGCATCTTGCTATTGACGATTTCCACTATAGGACCGAGTTTAAACGCAATAACACTGCAAATTACTCCAAAATTTACAATTATAACCACAGCTCAAGAGCATTTGACAGTTGACGTACTCAAGTTTGGTACCAAACAGCGAGAGGATAAAATGGCGACTCGGCCGCAAATAGGTATTCAATGACTCTAGAAATGTAGAGTTGCCAATAAAGTAACTGTCAAAAACACTATTGTCCTTTTTCACTTACGCAAAATTATGAAAGTTAAAAAGAGATGGCCATATTTTTATGATTTTGGCGTCGATATGCTTCATATTTGTATAACTGTTTTTTCTATAGTCAAACATTTCAAGTCCATATGATTTATAAGTCAATGCGCGTACTCCACTCTGACGCGCCCCACTGCCCCTACCGCATTTACGCACACAAGCACAAATATGGACGTAATACACATAAAAAACCATTGTAGTTTGTCATTCAGACTCAGACAGACTCTGTCTGCTCCTTATTTAGCCTTGTGCAGCTGTTGTGCTATCAGCCCGTGTACACTCCACTCCGCGCTGCGGTCTGGCAACGCGCACTGAAATGACGCGCCCCACTCCCACTACCGCATTTACGCACACAAGCAAATTTCAAATATCGTCATTTCGTTTCAAACATTTACAATACACATAAAAAACCATCGTAGTGCCTCGTTGGTCATTCAGTTGCAGTTGCCTTGCCGGTTAGACTCCAACTTTGGAGCACGCTTCGTTCGATCGCAAAAGTACCGTCAGCATGTCGACCAAAAAACATTTGCAGAGTCAGGTAAATAAAATCTTATTACTTACTGTTCTTTTTGTTCCTTGTTGTGTGATTTGAAAAAAAAACAACCTTAGCCACATTTTTTCAGATGACTTAGATGCATTTATTTATAACTAGCTGCCCCACTCCGGCTTCGCACGGGTAGCACTAAGTACCTACCCTACCCCTACCCTACCTACCCTACCCCTACCCTACCTACCCTACCCCTACCCTACCTACCCTACCTACCTACCCTACCTACCCTACCCTACCTACCCTACCCTACCTACCTTACCTACCCTACCTACCCTACCTACCCTACCTACCTACCCTACCTACCCTACCCTACCTACCCTACCCTACCTACCTTACCTACCCTACCTACCCTACCTACCGTACCTACCATACCTACCCACCTACCCTACCTACTCTACCTACCCTACCTACCCTACCTACCTACATACCTACCCTACCTACCTACATACCTACCCTACCTACCTACATACCTACCCAACCTACCTACATACCTACCTACATACCTACTCACCTAAATACCTACCTACCTACCTACCCTACCTACACCTACTTTACGTTTAAACCTTCCCTTGAGGATAACGAACACAACAAAAAAAGAATTGGCCAAATTGGTCCAGGCGTTGTTGAGTTATGCGCTTATCAACACATTTTGCGATTCATTTTTATATTATAGATACAAAATAGTTATTTATGCAACTGTTATATAATACAATACCTAAATATTTACAGTTGCATACAAGACTTTATCTACACCCATGATATGAATCTTCTATAAAAGTTTCTTTGCAATACCAATATCGAACAAAAATGGCGCGGTACGACGTGAATTCCAATTTTTCGAATTCGAATGTGTTTTGTTTTTAAATTACGGTGCTTTGTCAGTGAAACGCGAATGATAATGTTCTTTTTTTGAAATGAGTTGCATTATGAAATTCAGTACAACATTATAACAGCCGTCAGCCGTAACTGTTTCAGAAACTTTTAGAGAAGATTTATAGCATGGGTGTAGATAAAAGTATTTTTCTATTTTTTTTTTTCAGACAAAAGAAGTTATTGCTAAGGTTTACCACCGAATGAAATATGAAGCGGAAAATGGAGTTGAAAAACTAACTGATGCAAGATGGCGGACCGCCCAAGCCGTTGGTGTTAGTGAGTCCACAATTACGCGAATTTTGAGAGAAGAAAGACAAGCTAGTACATCAAAGGATACGTCACAGAATTATTTTAAATCGCCTTCAAAATCTAAAAATCCAGCCAAGTGCGTGCCGGACCCCGCACAATGAAGGGTTCCGTAGTTGGTTTGTTTAATTTTCCAATTTGCTCCCGAAAAGTGACCCCCATATTCATTTATTTACGTTACACGTCAGTGTTTGGGTCACAGAAGTTCATATGTGTACCAGTGTACTTACCAAATTTCTAATAAATTGGTCCAGTAGATTCGGAGCAAATTGGCTATGAGTCATGAGTACTGTGAGAAACGAACAGACAGCCGGCCACACGGTGATCCTATAAGGGTTCCGTTTTTTCCTGTTGAGGTACGGAACCCTTATTAGAAGTCGGTTAAAAAGGATGTGTAATTGTGTACTAAGTCCAATCTGGACGATTTTGATGTGGATGTGCTTCGAAGAATGATAGTGACATTACATACAGAATTACCAACATTAAGGAAACATGGATATTGCCAGAAATAATTTATTTTAATAGCTGTGGATAGAAACTGCATACAATTTTGAAGGAATCGGGCTACGAGTGGTCGGAAATAAATGACAACTGTAAAGCTTTAGTTGAAAAGCACGATTTACAAATGTTGCGCTTTCAATTAAGAAAATGAGGGCCGATATATATCGCATTCACAGATACTTACACAACACATATTCAAAACAAGAGCTGGAAACCAGTGAAAGGATTATTACCACTATAAAAAAAAAACTGGCCACGCACTTGGCCAGTTTTTTTTTATAGTTGGACTCGCGCACGAAGGGTTCCGTACCATTATCTATAAAAACGGCAAAACGTCACGTTTGTTGTATGCCCAATCTCCCGGAAAACGATATAATCGTTATGAGACGAGAGATCTTCTATCTCCATGCCATGAAAGGAAAACAAGGCTTGCTATAAAAAACCGTTTAACGAAACAATGAAAAAAATTGAACTGTATGATCTAATTTAAAAAAAAAAGATAGATTCAAAAGTTTCGTTATCGACGAACTGATTCGCTCAAGAGGGTTTGAAATCCTACGATTATCCCCTTACCACCCAGAATTAAGTAATTAAACCCCATTGAAAAGGTATGGGGGATGTTAGAGTTACGTGGCTGATAAACATTCACAAAAACATCGATTTTGGCACTTATTAGTTAAGTGAACGACTCAAAATGATTAGTCGAAAAAATGTGGGTAAATAAAATACATGTCCGGCATGTTGAAGACAGAAAAACAATCAATGTTTTAACATGGAATATGAATTCATTCAAGTACGATTCTCACTCAGATGAAAGCGATTCAATTGAGATGAGTGGATAGTGATACTTAACATAAATTAATGAAATGAAATGAAATGAAATTGTTTATTCTGTAAATAGGATATTGGAATCACTTTTACACGTCATATTAAAAAGTTGTAAAAATAAGCTAGATGAGGTCGGCGTTTCCTATCTGACTACTCTGAGAAGAAAGGCCGAAACAAACTCAGAGGTCACCGTCTCCTTTAAAGTCCAGACATAATCTTGGTCAGGCCATATGAGGACCATGTAGATAAGAGTCTGAAATGGTCTTTTGAGGAAAGAACCACACAGATTTGAAATTTTTGACTTCTATCATAATTGTAATACTATATTTTTAATTTTAAAATAAATACCGATTTCGGAAAAATATCAGTTTTATTTTATTTAGATATACACATATAAAACACTTTGTATTAAATAGAGTATGTAAAAAAAATCTTTTATTTCAGACATACTCAACCAAAACCTCATTAAATAAAAAAAAATACTTATTCAATTATTTAAATTTCTTTGTAAACCGTAGTTACTAAGCGGTTGTTATCGGATTTGTTGTCCAACTAGTCGCATTAGTCATAATAATAATTGTTTTGAACGCGCGCGCGCGAGAGAGCGGACGTCTTGTTCCATATTATTATGATGAGCCGGGCCAAGTCTACTACTTATAAACGTGTCAGTGGTCTCACAATGATGAGTTTTTAACAGATTTTGTATGGCATATCTGTCAAAAACTGATCATTGTGAGACCACTGACACGTTTGTAAATAAGTAGACTTGGCCCCCTGAGAGCGTTGTCGGATTTATCACGCGACTAGTTGACCGCGTATAGATCGACTGTTCAGTTCACGGAACAGTTGAGGCAGATGGTAAATATTTGCACTCACACATCTAAATCAACTGGTTATGTAAATACTGGGGCGCGTCATTCCATAGCGGACAGACTCCTTTTCTCTTTCAAAACTACTATCGCTACAAAAATCATAGAAAACCATAATAGAATGAATATAAACTACATTTTATTGTCAAGCCCTGCGTAGCCCCGTTGATACGTGCTTAGTATCGTTATCGCTTGTCAAGTATGAATGAACTGCGTGTGTGTGTGTGTGTGGGCTTGTCGAGGGCAACGACCTCTGTCAGACGCTCAAGGTCGCGCGGTCGATAAAATTATGTTGACTTCAGTCTGCACAACAAACTCGCCGACCCGCCGAAACAGCCGGCTTTATAGTCGGCGAGTTAAGGGAGCACCCTACCTCAAATTGCTTAGCATGATCGTCCGTTATGCCGAAAATACTGCAGAATTAATTTTGAAATAAATATATGTTAAAGTTGTGGATTGATGCTAGGTCCTATGTTTAACGAAAACACGATTACATCAAATTTTATCTATAGAAAAAAAATCCAAAGTTACCTCTAAACCGCTGGTATTCAAAAAATACTTCAAATTAGATCATGAAACTTTGCATGATAATAACTGAACTAACTATAAAGCAGATCTTATGTTTTTTTACTGTGGCACCTATCATTAATATAAAGCGCCCACTTACTACTTTAGCTATTTTGGGGAAAAGTCTAATTTTTCTTGTATTTGAGCGTTTAAATTGAATTTGATAAACAGAAAAAAATATTGTTTATTATGCACTAACAGAACGCACACAGATGTGTGACTATACTGACTATGGCTTAGATATAGCCCCAAAATTAAAAAAATATATATTCCCGGGAAAGTTTGATTATTTATCTTGGCACTTTTTTGTTTACATAAATCAGTTAATTTTGATTGAGGCGTGATTGCGGAAATCCATTATAACTTTATATGATACAATAGACGTAGGTTTATGCTAAACCCGAAAAGGGGTCATTGTACTCATCATTTTGAACAACTTTTTCTATGGGACCAACCTTGAAATCGCGAAAAAAAATCAGCTGTTCTATACATTTTGTCGAACACAAATGTATGGAACAGCTAATTTTTTTTTCGCGGTTTAGCATAAACATAAAATAATGTTGTATGTATACGTTGTCTCTGCGTCCAGTGCTCAGTGTAGCAACACGTCGTGTTCTGGTTCGCGACTGGTCAATCGTCATCCTGAGGATGCCTCGTTGAGAGGTGAAACACGTGTCGATTTCTTACAGGGGTTTTATGAATCTTAAGGAAAAGTTAAGCGGAATAGGTTACTAACTACATCTACGTCTATTGTATCTTACATAAATCAGTAAAATCCTTGTCTTTGCAAAGGATGCTTCAGTTTGGGCATCTTTGATGCTTTGTTACATCGAAGATATAATAATTTAATAATTTATAAAAATGTCCATGGTACAACTGTATCTTGGAATTTGGAATGCTCAATTCAATTTATTATGTTTCGTTCAGTAATACACCAAAAATAATTCCATAAAACAAACCCTACTGATATTTTTTTTCGTCTGAAATTATATTTTTTATCTATGAATATATAAATATATTCCAAAAAACCAAAAGTATTTAATAACTAAGGTTAGTAGGTGTGTTACCTTGCATAAAAAAAAGTATTTTTTAAAGTAAAATAATACTTTTAAACAGTAGGGCAGTTGACTGGGTAAAAAAAAAATGTTTATTCAAACTCAAACTCAAAGCATTTATTTCAATTAAACCATTTACAGGCACTTTTGAATTGTCAAAGAATCGGTCAGTTAGTCAAAAAGTTGAAGCTAGTTGCCCATTCCAAATCGTAGATCTCTATGGAGAAGAACGGGCAAGAAACTCCAAGGACACTCTTTTAAAAATGGATATAGATATTACAACATCCTGGGTACAGTATTCTTGGTGCTTCTATATGTGAGAACAATGTCAAATGAAAAATAATCAAAAACAATTCAAAATTTACACGTGGTGACACGTGGTATTTAACATCCCTAATAATGTGCAATGCTATAAATCAATATGAATATACCTATAGCCTATAAATCAATATAAATCTCGGGACGCGCTTACTCTGTGCTTTAGCTTTCTGCTTTCAGCTTTAGTAGGGATGCAAGAAATGTAAAAAAGTATCGATATATATAGTATCGATATTTTAAAAAAAAAACGATATCGAATTCGATATATCGAAAAAAAAAAATCGATATATCGGTGGAATTTTCAAAAAAAAAAAATTTTTATGTAGTTCAAGTTTTATAATCATTTAAATACCAAACTAGGAAAAATAGTACTAATAATTTTTACGGCTCTAAATTCCAGCGGTTTTAGTCAACGGCGACAACGGTGTTGCTATTGAATTTATATCGTTTTTGATACATTTTCGATACTTGATATTTTATATCGATACATCGATATATCGAAATAATAAATATCGCCTGAAAATATCGATATATCGAACAAAAAATATCGATATATCGATATTTTTCTGCAAGCCTAAGCTTTAGTCCGCGCCAAGCGCTTCCTGGGGTAGGACGTATCGTTCGCTGTTGTGCGTCACGTAATCTCACCAATTCGGTAAGAATATAGCGCAACCAACACTTCGAAAGTGAGTTTCTTTAAAATTAGTTATGATAATTATGATTGTAATGTAAATATAATAAGTATTTTCCTCTAATACTCTAATGTGAATCTCCAACTTAAATTCAATTAATTATTTTCAGACACAGTTCATAATAATGGGCCGAAGGGAAAAAAATAAAACATACGGTGCTGTCAAACGAAATAAAAAGGTTTTGGCCAATAGTTTGAAACGCGCAAGAGAAGCTTATCGGTATGAATTTTGTATTTTTATTTAACATTTGAAATGTTTTCTTTACATGTTTATTTGTTTATCTACACCCATGCTATAAATCCTCTATAAAAGTATCTGAAACAGTTAGCTTATAGCCAACATTAAAACATCCGGTGTTCGCCTTCGGCTCACGCGAAAATACCGCCTCGACCGTAATATCCAAAAGAGCACAGATAGATAATATTATTATGTATAAATAACAAAACAGAATGTATGTGATCATAACGAAAATTTTGCTAATATAGATTGAGATTTTATGTTCCAAACGTTTATACAGGGTGTTAGGGTGAACACCGTTATCCTTGCAACCAGTGATTTGGTTTCATTTATAGAACGTAAAATCAATGGAAAATTACAACATCTTTTTTCTTTTTTTTAAATCTACCTTTTACCACAAGAGACGAAAGTTCGTTGCCCTATGCGCTAGGGCAATGAACTTGCGTCTCAACACGGGCGGGGGGTGCGGGATGTGACCTGACCGGCCGCGAGCGCGATCTCTCCCTCAGTCAGTCAGCTGTTTCGCTAGAGAGCACGGTGTCGGATAGAAACTTTTAAAAATCTTTTAACGAAAATAACGTTTTTTTTTTGTTTGTGTTCGGTCATTTATTTTTATATTTAAGTCAACTACCCATGGTTTGAATGACAAGAGTGTTTACCCTTACAGCCTGTATTGTTTTTAAATTTATTATCGACTTACACCTACCCTACCTATCTACCACATACCTACCTACACCTACCTACCTACCTACGTCGCGTAAAGTCGCTTCTGAGTTCTGAACTCGTAACCTGATTATCTGAATCCATACCACTAGACCACCCGAAACGACCACGAATATGAATTTACGCTATTAGTTGTACCAAATAGGTTGTACCAAATTTTTGTTCGTGTACAGCTTTTTGTCAATATTACATATAATATTAATAAAAAATGTACTTACTCTACTACATAAATTACATAATACAAGATGGTTTTGTGTTTGTTAGTTTATAGGCGCTTTTTTGTTAGCCTTTTTCACAGATATATTATCACAGTTTAGAACTATATTTACAAGTTATATCCTGTGTCTTTACGTATCAATATTTTTGCAACATAATGTTTGTAGTCTTAGTAACAAAATAAAATTAGTTATTTATGCAACTGTTATTTCGCCTCGTGTGATAATAGTATCACATGAGTGTTTTAATACCTAATTATATACAGTTGCATACAAGATTTTATATACACCCATGATATGAATCTTCTATAAAAGTTTCTTTGCCATACCAATATCGAACAAAAATGGCGCGGTCATCGAGATATAAGTACTAACGTACTAGAGAAGCTACGTCAAATAACTGAATTGTCCTATTCTTCGTATTGAATCTTTAGTTCGCTGCAGCGCTAAAATAATAACAATTCGTCTAAACCGTACCTAATTTACCACAGTGCTAGATTTGCTGCGGAAGTGTATTTATTCTCGGCAAAAAGGTCTTGAGCGCCATGTAAATCACGGCACTTACGCGTTTTCTTCGACAAACTGCGGCGCGATCGCCGCAGTTGAACGAGACAAAGTAGGAATTTACGGTGTCTTCTCTAGTACGTTAGTACTTATATCTCGATGGGCGCGGTACGACGTGAATTCGAATTTTTCGAATTCGAATGTGTTTTGTTTTTAAATTACGGTGCTTTGTTAGAATGTGCTCATGAATGACAATGTTCTTTTTTTTAAATGAGTTGCGTAAGTAATGAAATTCAGTACAACATTATAACACCCGTTTGGATGATATTATGGTTACTATGACACTGGATGTTTTAATGTTGGCTATAAGCTAACTGTTTCCGATACTTTTATAGAGGATTAATAGCATGGGTGTAGATAAAAATATGTAAAACGATAGGTCACGTCGTAAGAATATTATATTTCTGAAGCGTGGTTTATGATGAAAGCGTGGTAGGCTACAAATAAAAATTCCTTATCTGAGTTACAAATTACAATGAACGATGCACTCGTTTCCATTTACTTCTACTAGTAACTCGGAGAAATATATCTGGAGTACGGTTCCTAGTGAAAATAGCACAATCAAGGATTGAATGTCCCGAACTTCTCTCCAAGCTGTCTCTGAATGTTCCTCCTCGACACTCTCGTCTGAGAAATCTTCTTCATGCTCCTTACACGCGCACAGTTTACCGTAGCAATTCTTACATGATTCGCTCGGTCAGAGTATTTAACCAAATTGTTATGAATAAACTCCCCTAAATCGATTTGTTTGCAAGCAGCTTAGCGTCCATTACTACTGTTCTATCTAAACACTGTATTGTTTCTGATCACAGATATATAAATACAGTATATTGTGTGTGTGTTTAAGTGTATTTATATATCTGTGGTTTCTGATGCATTCTAATAGCGGTTGTGCATGTGAATTCATAATCAATTTCGAAAAGTACAACAATAATCTATTGCTAATTGTGGAGGCTTGTAAATGGCTTGTTGTCAATTACCTCATTCTTAACTCTTGTGTTGATAGCTGTAAGCCAACCAAAGATGTAGGTCATGCTTCAGAGGTGGTCCCATATAAATTTTATTAACTTTGCTTGAGTAGTTTTTGAGTTAGGTTCAATATTACGTATTTTGCCCACTCACACGTAGACGACGTTTTAAGTGACTCCGTCTCTGTTATTTACATAGCAGGCAGAGGTATTCGAATTTTTTGTGGGGTTGGTACACACGGCTACACATCAAGCTATACATTTCCAGTATAAGCTGACCTCGCATTGTACGAAAATCCTACACAATGCGAGATCAGCATAAACTGGAAATGTATAGCTTGATGTGTAGCCGTGTGTACCACAACTAAAAAGTGAAAAACAAAAACTATTTACAAAAAAAAAACAACTTCCTTCTTTTTGGAAGTCGTTCGAATATTTTAAAAGTTTAGTAAATAAAACATACCTACATTTGAAAATCAACTTGATTTTATATTTTTAATATTTTGGAAGAGACATCATACTCGGCTAACCTAATGATAGGTGTAACACCAAGAATTTCTCGGTTTAAAAACAGAAAATTCATTTTTTTTCGGCGCTTTCTCAATATCCTTAAGATATCTGGTTTTTTTTTTTAATGCAAAGTTATTCATCATCTATTTAGCTAGTAAGTCTTCAAATAAAAAAATTGATAACTATAATCAACATAAAATTACGAAAAATAAAAATCTAATCCATGTTTTTACTTAAGCGCGAAGCACCTGTTTTTTTTTCGGTAGCAAATATCAATCTGAGAAAAAACGTAAATACTGGGCACATAGTATAGGTTTTTTTAAGTTTATTGAATTAGCACTTTAAAACATATGTGATCCACGCTAAAAAAAGTCAATAAATCATGTGCAAAATCATCGTCTTCGCGAAAGAATTTATTGAAAACTAGCTTCTGCCCGCGGCTTCGCCCTGTGGTATGTCGATTAAAAGTTGCAGTATGTCCTTCCCCGGGATGCCATCTATTTCCTTGCCAAATTTTATCGAAATCCGTTCAGTAGTTTAGGCGTGAAAAGGTAGGTAACATACAGACAGACAGCCAGACAGAAAGACAGACAGAGTTACTTTCAATATTAGTATGGATAACAATAGGTAAGTGTTAAATATTTTAAAATTTGAGATATTTATCTACCAAACTCTATTTTTATATTTTGTTTTTGACTACTAATTTAATTCTTATAAACGATCTAAATAATGCCATAAACACCGATGCGCTCGCTCGAGGCAATCAGTCGCGCCCACAGATTAAATAGGGTCGAACGTAGTCGCAGTCGCGCCCGAGGGCTTCTCGACGACGGACCTGTGTCGCCGGTGACGTTTGCCGCTCCAGTCGTAATTCGCGAATCGCGCGTACTGCACTAGACCTAACCAGTTTTGAGACTGCCAGTATATTTAAGCATGGTGTGACACTTTGTGATAAGCTAATGTTATTCATACTTATAATATATTAATGTTTTCTATTGTACTTAGAAAATAGTGTTAAATTTTTACAAAATGGGTCGTAAAAGTGAACTTTATTATCACGGAAGAATCAGGGGTACTAAAAAGAAAAAAGTTGAAAAAACACAGAAGGCACGTGAGATTCTTAGGTAAATAATAATTGTATCCATCATCTTAATTAATTAAGAAAAATGTTGTAATCTATCATCTATATTCTACAGGGCGTCCCACGGATATACCACATGGAGGGAAAGTACCTTGAATATTGTAGATGGAACATTTTAATGAAAGAAGACATTACATTATTTGAATTTAAACGGCATTCATAGATATTTAAATAATTAAATGGTTGAACCGGGAATCGAACCCGTTACATAAGAAAAATAATCACCCTGTAGCTTTTTCATACCGATCCAAAGGCTTTATCATAAGGATTATTTTCTGCTAAATAACATAGTGTCACAAATAAAAGGAAGACCAAGAATTTTATAATATATATTCGTGTTGTCGTCATAATCACAGAACAGATATTATCTGTTCTGTGGTCATAATCGTGTTGTCCATAAATGTGCAGTAACGGTTTGGTCACCATGTTACTAGATTAATAACTTAAAATGTAAGTATATTTAAACACGAGGTGTCATAATGTTACGTCATTGTTACTGAACAATTTATTGGTAAAATGTGCATAAAAAAGTCATCATAACACAGTTTCTCAAACTGTTTCGACAAGTGAACAAATGATTGCAGTTGAAAATGAGTAAAAAACCGTAACGATTCCGTCTCACATCGAATTTCTACAGAAAAGAAAATAATAATTATTGGTTCCACAAAATCCATCTCCAATTATGTAGGTACATATTTAAAAAAAAAATTAACATGTTTATATTATTTCATCGGCTTATTGCAGAAAGTTATTAACTACAATAAGTCATTATCATTAATCCGTTAAACACACCATCGTATTTAGCTTGAGAATCGAAAATCATTATTTTGCCATCTTAAAATAGGGTGTAAGGGTAAACACCGTTATCGTTGAAACCAGTGGTTTGGTTTCATTTATAGAACGTCAAATCAATGGAAAATTACAACTTTTTTAAAAGAAAATCTACATTTTAACACAAGAATATTTCACCCTATGCGCTAGGGCAACGAACTTGCGTCTCACTCAACACGTACGGGCGCGACCGCGGCCCCCTCTCCTACCTCACTCCAGTGTCTCCCTCCACTCAGTCAGCCAGCTGTCTCGCTAGCGAGTTCACGTAACGCCGCGTCGTAGCACCGCTCATTTCTCGCGCATAAACAATAATAATTGTAGTTTGTGGTTAGAGTTCTTTACACGTAAGCATGTCTACTTACACGAATCAACAGTGGACCGAAATGGTACGGCTTTACGCCATCGCGGGTAACAACGCGAACGAGGCTCGTAGGATGTACGCCGAACTATTCCCTACACAACGTGTACCAAGCCGTGAAACAATGTTGGCGGCTACACAGAGAATGCGTGAGTACGGCCAGTTCGCCGTGCCATCCCACGCTCAGGCTCGTGGCAACCAGCAACTGCGAATTGGTGTGCAAGAACGTATCCTGAAATTCTTCGCGGAGCACCCAGAGGAAACTACAAGGAAGGCGGCACGTCTTTTCAATGTGTCCCACTGGACAGTGTGGAGAATTCGACAGGATCTTCATATCAATCGTCAACATCTGTATCATTTTCACCCGCTCCAAGAATTAAATGACACCGATTACATACCGCGGATAGTATTTTCCCAGTGGCTTATTGATAACTTCGATAACATTTCCATTTTGTTTACGGACGAAGCAATGTTTACGAGGGAGGGCATTTACAATGTTCATAATGAACATTCCTGGAGCCAAGTAAATGAAGACCGGTTATCGCAGAATCATTTTGAGGATCGTTTTTCCGTAAACGTGTGGGCGGGCATTCTGGATGGTAATCTACTTGGACCCTATTTTATTGACAGCCATTTAAATGCACAGCCGTACGACGTAATTTTTCGACATATAATCGACAAGATGTTGGAGAATGTGCCTATTCGTTCCGTTAAAAACCTGTACTACCAACATGACGGTGCCCCTGCAGAATCTCAGCTGCAAGTCAGTGGTATGCTAGATGAGGAGTTCCCTGGGCAATGGATTGGTCGGGAAGGGCCAGTAGCGTGGCCAGCGCGCTCGCCAGACCTTACCCCACTGGATTTTTATCTTTGGGGGGAAATGAAGCGCCGTGTGTATGCCACTGAGTTCCGTAATAGGTCGGAACTCAAAAAGCGGATTCGCAGTGCGTTCAAAGACTTAAGAAATGACACTGTTGGGCTTTCTCGAGTGCAAAACAACCTTAGACAACGTGCGGTGGCGTGCGTGGCCGTAAACGGATCCCGTTTTGAACAGATGTTGAAGTAAGTGTCAATCATTAAACTGTACACAAATGTGATAAACTTTTTAAATACGCCAAAAATACCTACCCAATGTTTTGTTTTTTTTTTTGTTTATTGTCGAATCAGATTTAAATTAACATTTAGACTCGTCACGCAACACGGTAGGTATTTTTGCCTGTCCAGCCAGGAAAAGTACCTTTGAATAAAGTAGGTATGAGCGGGCGGGGCGGCGATCGTTACATTGATTACGTAATAATAGGTACGTTACGTACACACTCGGGCGTATTTTAAATCCTTGAATTTGCGGACGGTGTCGGATAAAAATCTTTTTAAGAAAATAACTTTTATTTTTACTCTGTCATTTGTTTTTATTTAAGTAAGTCAAGTACCCATGGTTTGAGTGACAACGGTGTTTACCCTTACACGCTAGTTTTGGTGATAGAAATACTACGAAATAAAATCAACAATTTTTCTTGTTTGTTGATGAATAAATTCATATAACTATTTTATATTTGATATTTTGGGTTCCTGATTTGACAAAAGTTATTAACATAACAAGTAACTAGGTAAGTACTTACTTTTGTAGTTAAAAAGCAAAAAAAACGTATTGGTTAAAATTTAAATCGTTTTAATGACTCATGACGAAATACGAAACGTGTAGGTACTGCAATGGATTTTAAACGAACTAAGTCAATAAATTAGTTACAAAATTCTCAAAATTGCAATATTTTGATTTAGTTTTCATGAGTTATAATTATTAAACTTACTTAATTATATAGAGCGGATCTGCGGATTACAATATCGTCCAAATATGCATTAAGCATGATAACCATATTTTATTGTCGTGTATAATTTTTGTTCTCAAAATACTTTAATTAGTGCTATTCAAATATAACTAATAGTGACACAAATATAGAACTTAAACTGCAAAATCAATTAATTTCTAAATAAGCCATTTCGTCACTGTGTCCTGCGCCTCAAGAGCGATAGACAAGCCACAGACGTACCCCCGCGAGCGTACCTCACCTCCGCGTGAGTAGAACAGTTGCTATTTTTTAACTCGCTCGCACAGTGACGCGGCACGCCCGTCCGGGCCCGCGGTGATCTGTGTACGGCGCGGTGCTCCAACCAAGTAAATCGCTTATTTATAAGTAAGTTTAGTACAACTACACGTGCCCTCGTGCCCTCAATATTGAACTTGAGCTTGCATTGAATAATGTCGTCGCACTAATATGTATCTCTCTGAAACATAGTTCGTTGTATTCCACATAGATTGCGTCACACCATCTATAACGCCTTAGTGAAACTACACCTACAATATCGGCACTCTAGCAAAGCAAGTCTCCAAGTTGCACAAAACAAAATAATAAAACCGGCCACGTGCGTGTCGAACCACGCACAAGGAAGGGTTCCGTAGTTGGGATGAATTTATCAAACAAACGTAGTTGAAAACTTGTACAGTTGTACGTGTTATACGGAATGTATGAGAAAACATGTTTTTGCAACTGCAAATTTAAGTTGGTCGATTTTTACTCCGTAACTTGTAGAACCTACTTAGCTGTGATAGTTTTCCTTTTAATTTCGTTATAATGTATATATATACTACTGGCGTGTATTTTTTCACATATCCAAAACCAACCATTTAGCTGGCAGGGGGGGGGGACACTTGACACTAACAAAAATGAGCTTTTTAAAGCCTAATATTTCGCAAACGGATCCTTGAATCCAAAAATGGTTTTCACAAACTCGCAATATTTTTGATCGACCTTTCCAACGATACCCCACACGAAGGGATTGACGACAAAAAAAAAACATACCCACTTTACGTGTAGGGAGGGGAGGCACCCAAAAAAAAAATATTTGATTTTATTTTAATGATTTGTCGGCGTGATTAAGATGTATACCCATACCAAATTGCAGCTTTCTAGCAGTAAGAGTCTCTGAGCTAAGCCGCGGACAGGCGGACATGGCGAAACTATAAGGGTTACTTGTTCACTACGGAACCCTAAAAACGAATAGGTAAACGAACGAATGATTTCTAAGAAGTGGTTGCAGACTAAGAACAACTTTACCATACAGCAACGTAACTTTAAAACTAAATGTTACTGTGTCGACTGTTCCCTATTTTTAACCGACTTCTTCAAAAAAGAGGAGGTTCTCAATTCGTCTGTTTTTTTTTTATTTATTTTTTTATGTGTATGTTTCGCGATTACTCCGCCAATTATGAATCGATTTTGATGATTCTTTTTTTGTTTGGTAGGTCAAGGTCATGCTTCAGAGGTGGTCCCATATAAATTTTATTAATTTTGTTTGCGTAGTTTTTGAGTTAGCTTCAATAATTACGTAATTTTCCCACTTTGCGTATGTAGACGATATAATTATTTCACTCTTTCACTGTTATTTACATAGCAGGTAGCGGTATTCGAATTTGTGTGGGGTAGGTACCACAACTAAAAAGTGGAAAATAAAAAAAGTTTTTTGTCGTAGCGACGCGACGGAACTAAGTCGACTGACCGACCAAAACATCAGTGACGATGCGATTGTGTCGAAGTGTTTCGTAACGGCTACCAAAAAGCGCTGTCCAGTTGAGCTGCGCGCTGCCGAGGTAACGGTACGACATAAATGCGCCGCGAGCGGGCTCATAAGTCATAAACTACGTTTACTAGTGTAAACCAGTGCTTAACTCTTGTATTATATTCATTACAGGTAAGTACTTTTACAATTTACAAAGAGCATGTAAAATATAACACATTTGTGTTATAAAATGGTATTTTTAACAGTGTTGTCACAAACTTACAGTGATTTCAAGTTTTCTATATTAATTTAACAATACTTACGCTTTATTATTTCTTGACTTGATTATTTATTAAAAAATGCATTAGAATCGGTCATCTCATTGATCGATCTCGCTCGCGATCGCGCTGTGCCTCGACCACACCGCTCGACCGCGACGTCTCGCTGCAGGCTTAGCATGACATTTTCTATTTTTACGAAGAATAGGCACAGCTCTTACTATACAAAGTGACATTTCTTTTCTCTATTGTAGCCCCAACAATATGACGCACAATCACATATTACCAAACTATACATTATACGCTATGTTTTCAATTGAATTCATGTATTACAAAAACATCATAAAGCCCATTATATTTTATGAGTAAAGTAAAATATATGTAGGTACCTACTACCTAGGTAATAAATAAAAATAACAATTTACAGATAACACATAAATCGTGGATGGAATCAATAGAAAAAATCCAACTGTAAAGTCAATTGGAGAAGATTTCTTAAAGAATTCTGATTTTGAAATGATGGAAGATAGTGATTATATTACGAACAAAAGAACAATGAATGAGAATGACTCAAATAAATATTTGAACAATGATAGTAACAGTTATAAGGCTATTTATGATACCGAAGCGATTGCAGAGTCCAGTGGGTTACAAGCCGAAAACAAAATTCTCAAAGAATCAATTCTGAAGTTCCATAATCGTAAGTTATTATTGTATAGGTAAAGTCAGGCTACGTGAGTCATGACCCACTTTGACGATAAATCGTTTGAAACCGTCAAAATAACAAAGATGGCAGGTGACAAGTTCGTTACCAAGGAAATGTATGTTTACGCGAATGTCGACCTAATTGTATTTGAATGTCTGTACGAAAATAAGCTTATGGTAGGTCAGAATTAAATTTTTTCGACTGTACCTAGTTGAAATTGGGATCGTTTTTTATTTGTTGGTGCGTTTTGCAAATAATATTATGGGAGGAGGTCGTGGCCTCGTGGCTAAGTAATAACAGCCGCACGGGCCCATCCATGAGGTAAAGCCACGCTTGCCGGGGTTGGTCCGAAGATGGGTTACCAATGTTACCATCTTTACATACCGAGACTCCTCCGTAACTCGAAAAACACGTTAAGCCGTTGGTCCCGGCTGTCATTCGTGGATCTTTGACAGTCGTTACGGGTCGTCAGAAGCCCGAAAGTCTGACAACCAGTCTTACCAAGGGGTATCGTATTACCCAGTTACTGGGTTGTGGAGGTCAGATAGGCAGTCGCTCCATGTAAAATACTGGTATTCTGCTGCATCTGGTTAGACTGGGAGCTGACCCCAACATAGTTGGGAAAAGGCTAGGTAGATTTAGACTCAATCCACTAAGCCTATCGCAGTCCACTGCTGGACATAGGCCTCTCCCAGGCTGCGCCACAACACCCTGTCCTCCGCCTTCCGCATCCATTCTGTCCCAGCCAACTTTTTAAGGTCGCTGGTCCATCGTCGCTGGGGTACGTCCCACACTACGCTTGCCGATACGCGGTCTCCACTCTAGGACTCGTCTGCTCCACCGGCCATCGGTCCTTCGACAAACATGGCCAGCCTACTTCAGCTTGCTTACTCTGCAGGCTATGTCGTGTATATTGCGTACTAGCTTCCGACCGCGGCTTCGCCCGTGTGGTATGTCGATAAAAACTAGCCTATGTCCTTTCTCAGGCTCTAGACTATCTGTGTACCAAATTTCATTTAAATCGGTTCAGTAGTTTTGGCATGAAAGCGCGACAGACAGAGTTACTAGCGCATTTATTATATTAGTATTAGTAATTAGTAAGGATGACTAGACTAAAAATATTAGTATGTTTTCTAGTTAAAGAAGAAACTGAGAGAGGCTTTAAAGCAATACAAGAACAACTGGACAAATTATATGATATTCTGAATCGTAAAACATCTGATATTAAGACCGTAACTGCTGCTGGTACTTCCGTATCTATAAAGTCTGATGATGAGGAAATAGCTCAGAGGAATATTGAATTTCCAATTAATTCTATAAAAAAATTAAAATTATTAGAAGATCAACTTATTGACAAGGAATTCGAAAAAGTTTTAGTAAGTATGAATATTGTTTTTATTGTATTTTTGTATACTTACTTTAAATTCTTCATCATGGTTGTTTTTTCTGTTTTTGTATATACGGTATATCTTTTCATACACGAAATCTCTTAAGGGGTCATTGTACTCATCATTATGAACAACTTTCATTATGGGACGAAACCTGAAATCGCGAAAAAATAACAGCTGTTCCCAAAGTCAAAGTCAAAGTCAAAGTCCCTACTTTTATGTTCGCATCGCATAGCTCGTGAAAATGTCAAAACTCTGACAACCAGTCTTACCAAGGGGTATCGTATTACCCAGTTACTGGGTTGTGGAGGTCAGATAGGCAGTCGCTCCATGTAAAATACTGGTATTCAGCTGCATCCGGTTAGACTGGAAGCCGACCCCAACATAGTTGGGAAAAGGCTAGGTAGATGATGAGCTCGTGGAAATATAGGGAACAGAACGGCTGATTTTTTTAAAGCTTTTAGTGGATTTAAACGACTCAAATTTGACTCTGTATAAACATTTAGGATTAAGTATTGTATTAATTTTATTTTTTCGTGTATTTGTCCCTTCTTTGCGTTATGTTTGCCGTAAATAAACATATTTTCTTTTTTTCTTTTATTTTTTTATTATATTTCAGGTCAACAAATTTTCTAGAATATGCGGTACAAGTGGAACGTTAAAAATATCAAAGATTGGATTACAGTTGACGAGATCTTTATTCACAGACGAACTCCTATACCAGTTAACTTGGAAAGGCATTAAAGGCTGTCCTAAAGTCCCCTTTATAAACTATATCAAAATAAGAAAGCTGTTTTTTTTAATTATACATTTGGCTGACAGCTGTTGCTCTGCTATGGATTCTGATGCATTTTTGCAAAACAGTGCGATAAAACATAGTGGCCAGCGCATCAAACGAAAGTCGTAAGTGCGAACAACTATACAACATTATTTTTGTTTATGCTAAACCCGAAAAGGGGTGTACTCATAATTTTGAACAAATTTTTCTATGGGACCAACCTTGATATCGCGAAAAAAAAATCTGCTGTTCCATACATTTTGTCGATACAAATGTATGGAACAGTAGATTTTTTTTTCGCGATGTATGTTGTATAGGTACTTATTTTCAACTATGTCGCTACCGTTACAAATTACATCACATTGTGAAAATATTGCATAAAACGGGTCCCAGAACTAATCCCTGTGGAACTCTAGCATTTAAGCAATTATCAATGACGTAACATTACGACACCTCGTGTTTTAAGTTATTATCCTAGTAACATGGTGACCACATAGCTACTACACATGTTTTAATAAGTCTACACAAAGATAACGAAACGTGTGAACACAAATACTACATATTATTTAAATACTCGTAGTTACTTACTGAAAGTTAAGCACAGAATTAACACTGGATGGATGAAATGGCGGCAGGTCACGGGAACAATCTGCGACTCCCGCATTCCCCTTAAACTTAAGGGGAAGATATATAAAACAATAGTTAGACCTGCTGTCTTGTATGGATCAGAATGTTGGGCCACAAAAGGGATGAATGAAAGGCAATTGCATGCAGCTGAGATGAGAATGTGTTACACGAATGGATAGAATAAGAAATGAGTACTTATGAGGAAGTCAGAAAGTGGCACCGGTGACTGAAAAATTGTCCGGAAATCGGTTGTCATGGTTCATGGTATGGGCACGTGATGCGAAGGAATGAGGAAAATGTTGTGAGGAAGTTTTGTTTCATTAATCTCCTTCCAAAGAAACCATAAAAATGAGAAATAATGATTGATAACATGCATCTCCTCGTCAAGTAAACATTATTTATTTTTTCTACTGACACTAATGGATAGACAATTTAATAATGAACATTTTGTAACATTTATTTTTTCAAAATTCCAAAATTTGATTTTTATAAACATTTTATTCTAAAATCTGAGCGTATTCACGTGCGCCCCGTACCGGGATTCAGTGTGCCACAAGGCTTCGAGGGTGAAACACGTATCATTTGTCACCGCTCGGTCACGTGACACGTCACCTTAAAAGTAGATAATAATATTTGTTTTACCAATACGTAAACTTACATTCTCTGTGCCAATACGTCAAACGACCTTGACGTTTGTTTTTGGTTATAGTTTTTTGTTAGTTATTTATTGTGTTATTTACTGCGAAAGGACGGTTTGTGTGTGTATTTAGAACTAATAAGTTTTGCGCAAGGACGACGCTACTGTTTTGTATTTAGAACTATTGAGTTTTGCGAAAGAACGCTACTGTTGTGTAAACAGTTAAAATGCCAAAGTTCAAGAAATTTGTGCGAGCAGGACGTGCAAAAATAGCAAAGATGAATGAAGCTCGGTAAGCTGTCTGTCTCTGTCGCCAGATGGCGCTAGTAATGTTTTACGAAGTATTGTCGAGGTGGGGTGCGGCAAAGGGGGAACGAATGCTCAAGGTTGTTTGCTCAGGGTACCGCCTGTGCTCATTTTTGTTAGAGTCTAATGTCCCCTCACCCCTTTGTTTGGTTTTGGATATGTGAAAAAATTCACGGCATACACACATCAAAAAAGTCTAAGCAACACGCATCTTTAATAAGAGCGTTTACGCAGTCCGGAGCGCTGTTTGGCTCAAAAACAGTACTTTTCGGCCTCGTTGATATCCATCATACATTATTTTACAAAGATATTTTAGGAAATATTGTTGTCTCAAGAGAGGTTTTCTTCTATCGTCCATCAATGCCTGGTTGTGGCTAAGGCTTGTATAGTACTTTTCTCAAACAATGCGCGAATTTCCAAAACTAAGTAAATAAATTATAATTTCCAGAATCAATGACGAACAACGATAATTTTTCACGCGTCAGTATGTTCATTTGTTTCTTCTTTATTTTAAACAGCTGTATTTGCAAGCCAAATCGAAATTCAAATAAACACTTTGATGCGTTGAAGTAAAAAGTTCGTTCCATTTTTAAATAACACAACGGATATGAGTTTTCATAGTAATTTATTTGGCCGCTACACACGACAGATATGGATTTTCATAGTTACTTTGCCGGCCGCATTGTCATTTGTTTTTGACCAGTCCTTTTTTGTTGGTCTGAGTGACCAGTACAGCAATTTCGATTTATCTCGAAGAAGGTTGTCAAAATAATGCTCGAATTTCCAAGCCTCTTTGAGAAATAGTACATTACTGTCGCGGCCAGCAATAAGGGGATTGATGGACGTTCGTGAAAATGTGGGCCGAGGCGAAACCGAGGCACACATAGTGAGTCCATGAATTCCTGATTGCGGCCAAGACTTGTATAGTACTTTTTTCAAATAATGCGCGGAAATTCAAACTCAGTAAATTAAAAAAAAAAAACCAGAATCCATGACGAACAACTACAATTTTTCATACGCCATTATTTTCGTTTGTTTCTAACAATTCTATTTGCAAGCCAAATCGAAATTTAAATAAAATCTTTGATAAGTTACCTCTTTGGATGCCATGTGTTGAAGGGAAGAGTTCGTTTCATTTTTAAATAACACGACAGTTATGGGTTTTCATAGTTATTTATTTGGCCGCTAAACACGGCAGATATGGATTTTCTTTCATAGTAACTTTGCTGGCCGCATCGTCACTTTTCAAGGATGTTTGAAAAAAAACATGTTTCTATGTGATTGTTTCGCCAGTGCAAACGCACAGTTATGCCATTCAAAATAGAATAATAAAATAAAAGAAACTTGGCTTGAAATGTTTACGTCTGTTTTTAATGTTTTAGAGCACTGCAGTTGCAGGCCAAGCGCGGTGTGCAAGCCACGGATACGGTGCAAGCACAAAATATTCATGAAGATATGCCAGGCAACAACTCTGGTTCAGCTAAAGTGATTACGAAGCAAGAAGCAGGACCTTCCAGGTACGTTGCACCCGAACTACGACACAGTGCAATAGACAATCGTATTCTTTTTTTAAATTTATGTTTATCTATATTTTCGCCAATAGGGAATATGCATGTATTTTTTTAATATTTTTATTTGATAGTTTACATAAAAAAAATCGATCGAAGCCAAAAAATCAATTTAAAGTACTAAAAAAAATGTTAAAAATATCCAACCGACCCGGGCTATTTAAACGCCCTTCTGGGGACGTGACAGTCTATGACAACAAACAAACATTGTGTCAAGTCAATGTCAAACACTCCAACAAAACACATTGACATTTTGATTGTTGTCATAGATTGTTACGTCACATCCGCTCTGACCGATAGCGTCGCTTTTCAAGTATTTGCATTTCCCACAGTTCTTGGCACTTTAAAAAAAAAGATTTTCTCGCTCAAAAAAAAATATTATTTAAAAAAAATTGATGGAGGCATAATTCTGAAGTAGGTGTAGTTCTATTGTACTTTGATTGTAAATGGTTGTTGCGTGTGAGTGTGTAAGCACAGAGCGGAGGTGTAGTTTTGGCATGCTTCACTGTATTGTTCGCAGTGCTCTGTCTTGGTTTCTTATTTGGTCTGAGACAATGAGAATAACAAAAGAAAAAGGATTTTCAAAACCGGTTCAAAATAGGGAATATGCATGTGATTCAAATTCAAGTATTATTTTTAACAACCTATATTTTCTGTTAGTAACGGGTCTAATTTTTTCTATTTGTTTCAGGGTTGCATTTGCCGAAATCCAAGTTAGTATTACTTTACGTTTAGTTTAAATGGTGGACGAGTACGTGGTTATAAATACACGTATATTTTATACTTGGCACCGAGTGTTAAGAGGAAATAGGGTCGGTCCCCTCTCTATACAAACGCTCTCGCTTGTTTTCTCTCTGGTTTATGACCTTAGAGCAATGATTTTTACAGTAAAATATGTATCAACTAGTTCTATGCCCCTGTTTTCCGTTTTGATGATACATTATCTGTAGAAGCATTAGAACCCTCAGACAAACTAGATTGCCTGTTTGGCACAGTAAATATACTTTTTATTCAATTTATAAAATATCTTTCAAATCAGTCTAATATTGGAGGAGGAAATAGACGAGAGGCGAACCTTGGATTATGACTTTTTGTATGGAGAAGAAACCGGCCCTATTTTCTCTAAATAAAGCACGTCTATATTTAATACCTATCCATTTAATTATCCAAGTTTCTATGTTAATCACTTACATTTTGACCGATGACCCGTCGAAAAAAAGATTTTCCATAAACATTAACGAGACGTTTTCTTTATTTATTCTATTGAAAAAGTTACACTAGACCATGATTTACAATTCACAAACAGTTAAAAAAAGTTTTTATTTTTCACTTTTTAGTTGTGGTACCTACCCCACACAAATTCGTATACCGTTATCTGCTATGTAAATGATGATTAAGATATCGTCTACATACGCAATGTGGGAAAAATACGTAATTATTGAAGCTAACTCAAAAACTACGCAAGCAAAATTAATACAATTTATATGGGACCACCTCTGAAGCTTGACCTACCAAACAAAAAAGAATCATCAAAATCGATTCATAATTTGCGGAGTAATCGAGCAACATACATACAAAAAAAAAACATACAGACGTATTGAGAACCTCCTCCTTTTTGAAGAAGTCGGTTAAAACCGTGTTTATCAGTTGTTTAGCCTAAATACCTTTTAAAAATGACATTTCTGTATGGAGTTTGACATAAAACTGACATTAGACACGCGTTGAACAAGTGTCTATGTTTTTGTGATAAGGCCCTTTGTGTTTTAATACTTTGCTGAATGTCGGTTCCGTTGGGTTATACTTATAAGTTAGCTTATTTTTATGCCCACTTGCCCATTTTCGATACCTACTTACCTACATTTTATATCGATATAATAAATATCGAACAAAAAATATCGATACCGATATTTTTTCTACAAGCCTAAGCCTCCCTATTTTGGCAGTTAGCTGTCGTCGCTTGCAGAGAGACGTCGTGTGTTGTGTCTCTCGAATAATTCGGTCAATAAAATTTATTACCTATTCATTTAACATTGACGTAAACATGGATGCAGACTGTGATTTAATAATAGCTGCTTGTGGAGTTATTATCGCTGGATGCCACGAGGTTAGTTTATGTTTATTGAGGCACCGCCGTTACTTCGTTACACTCACTCTTCGATCAATAATTATTGATCGAAGCACTCACTAGTTAAAGTTTTATTAAAATCCCTTCATTTAACTATTTAAATTAAATTAATTTCAATAATAAGTCTAGACTTATTATCGATATTAACATCACTCTAAATTAGAAGAAATTACGATGCGTAAACGGGCACCGCCACCGCTTAACCGTTTAGTTAGTAAATAATTGAAAATGACCGTTTGTTGCATGAAGGAATGTCATAACACTTCGGGAAAACAAAAAAAAGCTGATCAAATTACATATCACCAGTAAGTACTTACATTTTATCATCGAGATATAAGTACTAACGTACTAGAGAAGCTACGTCAAATAACTAAATTGTCCTATTCTTCGTATTGAATCTTTAGTTCGCTGCAGCGCTAAAATAATAACAATTCGTCTAAACCGTACCTAATTTACCACAGTGCTAGATTAGCTGCGGAAGTGTATTTATTTTCGGTAAAAAGGTCTTAAGCGCCATGTAAATCACGGCACTACGCGTTTTCTTCGACAAACTGCGGCGCGATCGCCGCAGTTGAACGAGACAAAGTAGGAATTTACGGTGTCTTCTCTAGTACGTTAGTACTTATATCTCGATGCATTTTATACATTACTTTTTCGTAAATCGATCATCAAATAAAAATTCTAATAATCTATCACAATACAGTGTTGCTATTTGTGGGGAAAAAAATACCCACATTGCTTTCAATTTTGTTCTTATTTTTGTTTAGCAAAAAAAAATAGTTTTTCATGTACCTACTACATGCGCTATTGAATACGATATAACATTTTGCCAGTTGCTACACATTTATTGGGTAACTTATTATAGCTACTTAAATTAACAAAAAAACTAAAACTAAAAGGACTAACTATAAATATAAAAAAAACAAACTTGGCATTAGATATTTTATTATATATTATTCTTTGTAAATAGGATACTGGTGGCTATTCTGTGTGTGACAAACTAAACTTATTGTTTACAGCTACCTACATTGTTTTTAAACTAAAAGTTAATGAGTAAATTACTGTAGTTAAATAAAACCGGACCAATTAACTTAGTTTGTGATTATTTTCCTGTAATTGTTTTATTATGTAAATAAACCAAGTGTATTAATTATATTATGGTGTGCCTAATTGCCTATTCTGATTCTGTACGTAACTACTTGAGCATTCCAATTACTTGATTTTTTTTTGGCTTTCCTGTCTATTCTTTGATAGCCAATCTTTGGATACTAATAATTCGAAGAAGTCGCAAAGAGAATTCATGGAAACCAACTAAAAATACAAGGATATGCTCAATGCATTTCCGCGAGGTATGCGAAGAATACGCCGTGGTGCTGTGCCAGCAAAGGTAATGTACATAATTAAATGCATTTGGTTATGTTTAAACAAGTATAGCCAACTAAGTCTGCCTGGCTGTTTGCTCATAATTTGAGTTCTACTAGATTGATATGGGCGCACCCTACCTCAAATTGCTTCACATGATCTTCCGTTATGCCGAAAATACTACAGCATTAATTTTGAAACAAATATATAATATAACTGATCTAACTATAAAGCAGGTCTTGTTTTTTTTTTCTTGACCTGACAACGTCTAATAAATCGATGAACGCCGGCTGCACGCACGAAAAAGGGTGACTCATTTTCCCACAGATATAGATAGACATAGATAACGCAAGAGCAACTACTTCGCGTGCCCAGCTTACGTACAAAAATCGTAAGCCGCCACTTTCGCGCTCAGTCCCCTCGTTTCGTGAGGAACGACATAATACACCGGGACCTCGGGATTGAGAGCCTGGACGATTTTGTAGGGCGCCTGGCGAAGGGAATGTTTGCGCGCGCCGACGCGTCTGCCTGGCCCCATGTCAGGCAAATAGCGCCATTGCACGCGCGCCCCCCCGACGCTAGACCCCTCCCGCGCGACCTGGCCGCGGACATTGCCCCCTCCACACCGGACTGACGCCTCGAGTGACCCGCAATCAGGTTACACGCGGGTCACTCGATACACAGACTTCACATATGTATACATACATATGTTGCGTAGCGTATAGGCATGCTACGTAACTAACACAGACATCCATCACTATACAGACGCCTATACACAACGCGTGCGGGCGCGAAGCGGGCCGCGACGCACGCAACGGCGGCGGTACATTACACTACAAGCCGCTCATACACACACAACAGTTTCTCCCTCAAACCGCGAACGGCTAGATCTGTGACCGGGGCGAGGGAAAACTACACCTTTACTCTGTAGGAGCGTCGAGTCGGCATCTCCGTCGCTGGTCGTCACCCGCTGGGCCTCCCCCAGGAAACTGGGGGTCTCACCTGGCGGTGACAGACCGCCGAGATGCCGTGAAGAAAGCGGCGCTATAGACATAGCGTCGTGGCGCGCCTACAGAAACACTCAGAGCAACCATTTACACGGACGCGTTATAACTAACGCGTCCGAAAATACTACTAGCCGATCAGGCACATAAAGTGACGGGCCCGCAGTTACGGGCCACGGTAAAGCATCCGCGGGCAAGGGGCGGAGCCCCGACCCCGCACGCCACGTCCCCTTACGGGGACGTAGCGACATCCCGCAGGTTCGCGCTCAGTCTGCATCGGTAAGCCACGCTAGTAGGACGTCAGTTAAAAAATTAAAAATGGTGAATTGCTCCGTTACAAATTGTAAAAACTGTACAAATGAGAGGAGAAAAAATAAAGGAAATGTTTCCTTCCATCGGTAAGTCATTTGGTGATTAATATTATGCGTATTTAATACTTAAATCAATTATTTTTAATCTAATACCCTCTGTAATACCAAATTTGAGAAAAACATAGGTCATCAAACGTAAACTGCATATTCGTATTACATTGCGGCTTTTACTTGAAGCGGTTGATGCGACGTTTTGTTTTAACAAGTGATGAATATCGAAGCAAATGATACTATCGTATATCGCATCGGTTTCGTAGTACAGGCGCTTTTATCATTTTTCTGTCAATTTTAGCGATTAGTGCTGTTCATCTTATGCAACATAAATCGATTCTCAAGAATCGATTTCGGAAACAGAGGAATGATATTTTATAGGTACTAATTATGTAGACAATTTTAATAAACAATCGTAACGTTAAGTGTTTTTTTTTTAGTTTCCCACATGAACCCAATTTAAAAGAAAAATGGATTGAGGCGACGGGACATAAAGATTGGTTCCCAACAAAGCATAGCACTATTTGTTCAATACATTTTGAGGAAGCATGCTTTGTTGAAGGGAAAAAACAACGAATTTTAACAAAAGCAGCATATCCGACTATTGATGTACTGAAGATCACAACTGATGAAGTTAGTTAATTGATAAGTCTATGTACTTTCGAGCTTTTTATTACAAGTGTGAAAAATTCGAAATCTTTTCCGACGTCCGATGATGAGACATTATATTCCCAATTTGACGTAGTTCGACCGGATCCAAACAGTTTTTTCAGATCAAAATTAACTTTGACATCTGAAAGTATTGTCACTTTGGGTTCTCTTCTGTTTTTTATTATGCTGTTATTTGACTTCGCAGTACATGACAGCTCTAAAGGGTCCGTATCCGTATCATTTTCAAAATTGTGGTGGTCAGTAATCATGACATTATTGTCATTAACATTGACATGGAGGGCTTTTTTCTGATTCTGCCTACGTCTATAGTAAGCTCTAGAATTTTCGCGCCATTTATCTCGCATCTTTTTCTGTTCTTCTATGCTCTTATCCTTGATACCTACTGTACAACACGCTTGTCTTACTTTTTTTTCAAGTAATTTTCTTAATCTTTTTGCTGTCGTAGCTCAAGTAATTTTGCATCCATTCTAATTTTGTTATATCTGATGTTACTGGCTTCCCGTTTAGCTTCCAAAATTTCTGCCCTGGTTTTTTTTTTGTTTCTGACATCTTGATAATCTATAACAATTACAAAAAATAAGTAGGGAAATACTAACAATTTCAAGAAATTATAAATCCTTAACTGCCTACTAAGCAGATCAGAAATTTTATTTTCCTCTGTTTATCTCATTCCTCTGTCTATCTCATTCCTCTGTCTATCTCATTACTCTGTCACAAAATCGATAAATTAATTATTTACTGTACACAATTACTCAATAAATAGTATTCGTACGGTAATTGAGAATTGAGAAATGGTATATACAAAGGCGATCTTTATTCAAAATTGAGATGTTAAGAAGGATAGAATCTTGTTGCTTTTGTAAACACTAGAACTAAGTTGAATATAAGGTATTTCAATCGAATATTCACGTATTTATAATGGTAAACTTACTTGAAATTTTGGCAAAGGTATCCAAAAACGACGTGTGACCGTCGACGGAACGCGCACGAGCACACAACCTTTCAATACGAAAACTTTCAGCGTACTGGCTGGTAGGCTTGCAGAAAAAATATCGATATATCGAAATATCGATATTTTTTGTTCGATATATCGATATTTTCAGGCGATATTTATTATTTCAAGTATCGAAAATGTATCAAAAACGATATATTTTCAATAGCAACACCATTGTCGCCGCTGACTAAAACCGCTGGAATTCAGAGCCGTAAAAATATTATTATTACTTTTTTTCCTAGTTTGGTATTTAAATGATTATAAAACTTGAACTACATAGATATTATTTTTTCGATATATCGAAATCGATATTGATATATTTTTTAAATATCGATACGATATTATCGATACTTTTTTACACTTCTTGCATCCCTACTGGCTGGGTGACTTGGGTGAGCGCTGGCGCTCGGCGGGGGGTGGGGCAAGACGGGTGCCGCACGCGGCGCCGTCTTTGAATCGATTTTATTTTCCCATCACTAAATAGTGCTTGTGACGTCATAGTAGGTAGTCAAAAAATGGCACGCTTGGTTTTCATACAGATCGTGATACTTGCGTTATCTATTTGGCGTCAATTGTAACGTAGCAAGTTTATTGTACTTTTTTTACAAAGTGTACATTAAAAATAACCTTTTTTAACTTCTGTCTAATGCTATTGTAAATGGAGTATAGATTGATATGGGCGCACCCTACCTCAAATTGCTTAACATGATCCTCCGTTATGCCGAAAATACTACAGCATTAATTTTGAAACAAATATATAATATAACTGATCTAACTATAAAGCAGGTCTTGTTTTTTTTTTTTTTTTGGCCTGCCCACGTCAAAGAAATCAATGAACGCCGGGTGCACGCACGAAAAAGGATGACTATTTTCCCGTTACGCTCATTGTAAAGTTACGATCGGAGCGAAAGCGCTACACGAGCTAACTATCGTTCGTAAACCGACTTTACAGACAACCAATTTTTTATTTTTTATTATCTTTATTTTCACCGTAAAAAGCACTCCGTCTCGCTCTCACTCAGGCCGCGAGTAGTATGGTACGAGCGAGATAAAATCTGAGGTAGGGTAGGGTACAGCGTTACTGTAGATTTTTGGTGTTTTCAAAAAGAGAAAATACTATAAGAGGCGTTGATTGAAAGCGGAAACTCTTTAGAAAACAGTTGAAACTGCAAGGTTTTTAAATGATAAGCATAAACTGTTGGTTCGAAGAGTGGTAAAATAAAGATTACAATACTACTGATTATCATGTTTTTCATTTTTGTAATTTTCTCAAACATACCTTCCTATTTAATATATAACACTATTAATTGATATCAAACCCGATTTTTTTACATGTCAGCAATTAATACATGGGTCTATAATATTATTATACCACATCACACATCAAACATTCTAAACGGATTGAACGATAAGTATCCCATTCTTCATGCGATTAATTGTTCATTTATTTCCTTTTATTTTTTAATAAATTGAATTGTACCATGAAAAATCATCTTCATCTGATCCAGGTCCTGATAACATAAAATACTTGTCTTGATTTGATCCAGCAACATAGTACTGCATTTTCCCATATTTTGTGGGTAACGGCTTGTAATGGTAACACCGAAAGCTATATTTGTGTGCGTTAGAGGAACGTATTTAGACACATTCGGAACGCACACAAAAAAAAATGAAGCGGACACACGATGTCGCTCGTGTTTTGTTCTAGACGCGGCTTCTATGCGTTATTATTTTAATAAAACTAATAAAAACAAATACGCTCCTCCATTACTCCTAGTCCTAGGAGTTGAGGAGTATTCGCGTAATTTTCGCTAGAAGCTTCGTAAGGTGAAAATAATGCGGCCTCCAGTCAAAGTTGAATAGGGTGATAAATTGTCGCACGTAAATTTAAGCTGTTTACTAATGATGATAAGGTTTGAATTAGGTTGACTTGTATTCGGGCGGGACCGGCGCGAACACCTAAATGGACGGCGGGTCTAGAACAAAATTCACGAAAAATGTGTCTCGGTCCCGCCGCGCCGCCATTTAGGTGTTTGCGGCCTACGAATAATCTTTTATTATTCGTTGTTTTCGGCTAAATAATTAATTTATCCGCTGCAAGAGTCGATGCGGTTGGTCCGTGAATGGGTGACCATCCTAACATATCAAGACCAATTAATTCAGAATAATTCAGTTAAGAATCAGTTTCAGTTGAGAATTCAGTTAAGAGTCCTCTTACATTTTTTACGCAAATTCATGATTTTTGACACTGTAATTTTCAACAGTTGTAAGATATTTTAATTATTTGTTTAAGAATAACGATAGTACCATTCTCTTTCTTGTAAGTTGGAGTTACACATTTTCATATTTCTTTTCGTGTAATTTACTATAAATATTTTACGAACACAGTTTGCAAGAAAAACCGTTGGCGATGGAACTTTGACGCTCAAATTCACATTGTTACACTCAATTCTTATAAATGCTAAAATTACAAAAAGATACTTTGAATGTTTTACTTGTTTATTGGAGTTCTAGAATTCCTTTAAATTCCTTGAGTTTTTATGGAAAAAATCGTAAAGAAAGCCTAATTTAAGCCATAAATGTCTTGATTCAGCGTCCATTATACTCCAAATTAACGCAACTTTATCAAATAAACTAATATGATATAAAACTTCAATCTACAATGAATACGTTTCATTAGTTTTCGTTTCTCAATTTAATAAAACAAAATTGCAATAAATAAAGTTATAATGCTATATATTCTGCGTCAATTCGGCGCGCCCCTCAGTCCCGCGCGAGCGCTTGACGAGGCAGGACCTGTCGCCGAATTTTTCGCGCGCAATCGTCCGGAGATCACTACTATTATCGACTCGTGTAAGCCGATTGAAATAATTTGATCCAGTAAGTAATTTGTTACATCATATATATTTTTTTTTTTTGTATGAATAAGATAAAGGTAATCAATATTAGTACCTACCTACATATTAGACTTTAATTTTTATCTTTTATTTATAGGTAGGTATGGGTCGAAAAACACCACTGTACGCCTGCATAAAAAAAAGGAAGAGGCATAATTATGCCCGCTTACAGACAGCATTACAAGTTAGAATGTCACGAAAAAGGTAAACTAATACACGATGTTATTAATTTAAACAGTATAACAAAACACTTAAGTGCCTGCCTAAAATATACATTTTATACTAAAACAAATATAAATCAGTATTTTCTTTTCTAGGACATCTGAAACATCTGTAAAAAGTAAAAATATGGTAGTAGAACCAACAGTGGAGGAATCGTCTACTTTCGATCAGGTAAAGTTGGTACCTAGCTACCCGTCCATTACTGGGTTATGCTATTCTCTATAACAGGGGTTTTTGTAATTTTTTCATTAAACTTTATAATATATTTTTATTTTGTGGACTCTCTTCGAGTGTTTTGATTGAAACTCATCCCAGATTACCTGCATCATAGTTTTCACTCTGGATTAAAAAAAAATATCATCCTATTCAGATTAGTATCAAAATTGTTTCGTGGACCATAGTTATAGTCCAACGCACACCAGGTAACTTCTTAATAGGACTCTTAACGCATTATTTTCGGGAGATATCAAATATCTCGAAGCTAAACAGATACATTACAATCTTACATCGTTAAATTTTTAATTATCCGAAAGCTGTCCCTGATTGGTCGGTCTTACAGTAGCTCGTTCTGTGCCTATAGACTTAATATCATTATCAAATAAGATCTTTAAGGTTCACATTCATAAAATATATGAAAACAAGGAAAATGTATGTAATTTAGGTTATATTCGTTGACTAAAACTTATTTATTGTTCAAACTTCACTTCTTAGGTTAATCGCAGATTCAGTTTTACTTCCACAACAATAACATATAACTAACTTTAACTCACAGGTTATTTTTAACACGAAATTAAATTAAAATCACCAGAACAGTTTGTTTACATTCGACATCAAACGAATTATCAAACAAATGATTATGGCGGCACCGGGCACATGACGTTCAACCAATCAGCGCTCGAGATGCTTTCCGTTCTATACCATTTAAAAGTCTAATAGACTGAATAAAAAAAAAACTTTTTCAGAAATGTAACCAAAGTGCATTACGATGATATCGGCTCAAGATTGTTTAGTCCGTCTCAACACTAGCGCTACACTGGTTGCGTTGTGTATGTGTAGCTACGCACACATGAACATTGCTCCCGTCTTTTACCTAAACTCGAGCGTTCGAATTTTGTGAAACGGCTCTTAAGGATACAGAGTACGACAACAAATTCAAAAATGACCTACAAAACTACTTAAACTTAAAATCATATTATAGCCTAAAAGAATTTTTAACTGAAAATAAATAAATTACTATCGTCTCGAACACATTACACATACATAACTAGGTACTCTTTAAGACATCAGTCAGAAAATGATAATTTATTTATTTAGTTTGTAAGAATGACATAATGTATAATAATAATTAATAATTTTTAAATTAATCTATATCTGTATTAATAATGAATAATTATACCATGTTAAATTAATTAAAACCTGTAGCCTATACATTGCTGTGCCCTAGCAGGGTTCATTGTTTGGAACTATCATAATGTAACAACCTGTAAACAACATGAAATGCAATAAATGAATATGAATATGAATATGACCCCTCCGTGCCTCCGGCTGTCATTCGTGGTATCGTCTTTGACAGCGTTACAGTAGCCGGAAATTCTGACAACCAGTCTTACCAAGGGATACTTATCATATTACCCAGTAACTGGGTTGTGGAGGTCAGATAGGCAGTCACTCCATGTAAAATACTGGTACCTCTACCTATTCAGCTGCATCCGTTTAGACTGGAAGCCGATCATTTAGTAGTAGGTCAATGATACGGCATTGGTGCCGATTCTCTTGTACACCGAACTTAACTAACTAAACTATTACTAAAATTCCTTACTTTTTACTATGAGAATCTTAGAGCTATTCTGCCAACAAAAATCTCTAAATTTAAAAATTATTTTGACAGAACTAAAATCGAATTTGACAATCGCGACTCCACTTGGTACCTACTTGTTTGCATACCACGTGATTTTTTTTGAGCCGGAGAGGCGCGCAATGTGGCCGTCTCGACGTATTTTTATATGGAATTTTTCACTTTTTGGAAGAAAACAAAAAAATTAAATTACCAACATGTTAAATATTACGGGTTTGCGGGTTGCAAAGGGGGTCAAAATTTTCATTATTTTTGCGATAGGACACACCGTTTTCGAGATATAAGCAAAAGAAAATAAAAAAAAAAAACAGTACCGTTTTGCAACTGAATTCGAGGTGTTGGTTTGAATTTTAGTTCATGACATCTAATTTTATTCCACACATTTTTAATCGTGATTAAAAATAGTCAGAGTTAGTTAGAGGATTTTAGATATAGAACAAAAATTTTGGTTAAAACGTCAAATTCAGAATAGCATTTTCACTAAATTAAAACTCAGTACCATCTTAGTGCTGTCAAACTAAATTATAGTTAAGTTGTGTCGCTTTAGTCTATTTTCAGAATAGGAAATCGTCGTTTGACAGGAATAAACTAAATTTTAGTGATTTTTAGTTTAGTTTAGAGAATTTGTGACAAGAGAATCGGCACCATTGATGTATTAAAATAGGTTATTATTATTTTTTAACATCAATGGTTGAAGGACACTGATTGAGACACAATAGACATTTTATTGTTATAGGTACTTAACCTCAGACAAATTAAAAAAACTGTGCATACACGCTCACACGCATACATTTACAATCAAACTACATCTCACTTAGTGCACACATGTTTACGAAAACGGCCACACGTCACTGTTGACAGCACTCTGCCTTGTTTTTTTATTTGGTCTGGGGGCGTTTAGTGTCCCGCAAAGACATACAGGATGTAAGGGTAAACACTCTTGACATTCAAACCATGGGTAGTTGACTTAAATATAAAAATAGATGACCGAACACAACAAAAAAAAAAAAACTTTATTTTCATTAAAAGATTTTTTAAAGTTTCTATCTGACACCGTGCTTGCTAGCGAAAAAGCTGACTGACTAAGGGAGGGATCGCCCTCACTGCCAGTCAGGTCACATCCCGTACCCCCCGCCCATGTTGGGACGCATGTTCGTTGCCCTAGTGCATAGGGCAACGAACTTGCGTCTCTTGTGGTAAAATTTAGATCTAAAAAAATTAAAAAAAAAGTTGTAATTTTCCATTGATTTTACGTTCTATAAATGAAACCAAACCACTGGTTGCAAGGATAGTGGTGTTTACCCTAACACCCTGTATAATGGACTGAGCGTTCTGTACTCAGTTGCGCCGTGAATATGAAGATGAAGCGAATATGCGGCCAGCAGTTGTCTCTTTCTAGAATTCTGATTGTTCCACGTCACTGGCGGTCAGGTATCGATCTGGGCTGCATGTACAACTGTAAGCCCAGTTCTAGTCTAGGCATGGTGTTGTAAAGAGCGTCTGTGCTGTTTGTAATGTTACATTTCTACTGAAGTACAGTTCATTAAAAGTATTACTTACATTACATTGTTTTATCAAAAATTATCTGTCACAAATGGTTTATACATGTTTTTTGTGCAAGTGGCGAGGAGATAAACTCCCTCGAAGATCTTATCACAAGTAAGTTTACGAATAAGTATGGTTATAGGTTATGTATTGAGTATTGATTATCAAGTTTACTGTACTAACTAACCCTTCAGGCATATCATGCGTGTTATGTTATTTAATTAATTACATTTTAATAACATTTTTCCATACATTATTGATTATTATTCTCCATGATCGACGTTCTTATAAAGGATGTATTTTATAACTAGCTGCTCCCCGCGGTTTTAACCGCATAAGTCAAGATCTCGTAGGAATATCGGTATGAAACACTTTTCATACCACATACACACATAGGATGATAGGACATAATTATGGTCTACCCCTGTGCCAAATTTAATCCAAATATGTTCAGCCGTTTTAACGTGAAAGCGTAACAAACAAACCAACTCACTTTTGCGTTATAATATTAGTTAGGATTAGGATTAATTTTATATTCATTAATTAATTTATTGGAACAATTTTACAGATTCCCTTCTGATAATGAATTGAAGCAGAAGTGGTTAAATATTCTGAGAAAGAGCGATGTTTCTATAGGAACGCGGACATCTTTGTGTTCCTTGCATTTTGACGAGAGTTGCTTCCGCTATGGGTTAGTGAATGGAAGGAAAATTTTAAAGGATGGGAGCCTGCCAACGTTACATCTTACGAGAGGCGACATAGAAAGTCAGAACACTCATTTGATTGACAAGATTGTACTACCATCATCTTCAACAAGCAATCTAATTTTGGTAGGTAGAAGGTACCTATATACTAAACTAGCTGCGCCCCGCGGTTTCAGCGGTTTTCTCGATCCCGTGGGAATATCGGCATAAAAAGTATCCTAGGTCCTATTCCAGGAATCCTATGTCCTATTCTAGAGGTGACCTTGGGGAGCCAAGGTCACCCCTATGCCGAATTTCATCGCAATCCGTTCAACCGTTTTAGCGTGAAAGCGTAACAAACGAATATACAAACTTAGGATTAACTTTTTCGATCAGCTTACTTAGTTATGTTAAAATCAATCTGCCTAGTCATTTCCCAGTTATGTTGGGGTCGGCTTCCAGTATAACCGGATGCAGGTGAATACCAGTATTGTACATAGAGGGACAGCCTATCTGACCTTCACAACCCAGTAACTGGCAATACGATACCCCTTGGTAAAGAAAGAAAAGAAAGAAAAGAAAAGAAAGAAAAGAAAGAAAAGAAAGAAAAGAAAGAAAAGAAAGAAAAGAAAGAAAAGAAAGAAAAGAAAGAAAAGAAAGAAAAGAAAGAAAAGAAAGAAAAGAAAGAAAAGAAAGAAAAGAAAGAAAAGAAAGAAAAGAAAGAAAAGAAAGAAAAGAAAGAAAAGAAAGAAAAGAAAGAAAAGAAAGAAAAGAAAGAAAAGAAAGAAAAGAAAGAAAAGAAAGAAAAGAAAGAAAAGAAAGAAAAGAAAGAAAAGAAAGAAAAGAAAGAAAAGAAAGAAAGAAAATACGTTTATTTGCGGCAAACATGACGCACGCATGACGCATGATGGTAAGACTGGTACTCAGACTTCCGGGCTTCTGACGAACCGTAACGACTGTCAATGATCCACGAATGACAGCCGGGACCAACGGCTTAACGAAATTTTGAATTTCGCGGGCTACCCTTAGAGCATCCCCTGTAAATACCCTCATCATCAGTTATTTAATCGTTTTTTTTAACGAAATAGGTACTTATAAGGTTACTTTTTTCCCTACACACTGAAAAAGTTTGTCACATCTATGGTTGCCTAGATTTTACATGAGAGGTATTAAGCGCGAGCGTGGATGTTGAGTGACAGAGAGGGGTTGAGCGCGTCAGTCCATGTGACAGACAGGGATGCACAGACACAGAACAGATAAGAGGACCTCTTATCTGTTCTGTGTCTGTGCCAAGCCAAAACACTGCAACCTACAAAAACCAGTTTTGAGATAACTGACAAAACATCTGTGTTTATATCTTATTTTTTACGTAATACAGTGTTTTTTGGTTGTTTTATCTTGCAAAAAAACCGTTGAAATGAAAGTGTGATCGATCATAGGTACTAAACAGACTTCAAGAAACTGATTGGGCTTTGTTAAGCGAAAACACTGTAAGTCGACTTACATTCTTTTGGATTGGCACGGCAGAGGTCCCTCTTTTATCTGTTCTGTGTGCACAGAGGAGGCAGGTGTGCGCCAGGCAGCTACCGAGTGAAAGAGAAGGATCATTCTGCTTATTTCGTGTGATAGACAAAGATGACCTTTACATGACCGGCCGAAAAATCTCGCATTCCGTTGTAAACGAGAGCGTGTTTCGCCAAATAATTTTATTGTTTAACGTTTACTAAATACTATGAGTAGGCCTAATTAGGTAGGTAATACTTACAGATAATTTTCCAACAAATAATGTAAAAAAAACATTACCCTCCTTCTGGGGCAGTCGGGTAATGAAGCATTAAAGATCATTTAAATAAGAAAAAAATATAAGCTTTCATAGGTATTTTAGGCATTGCGCGGGCCGCCGTATTACCGTGCCATTATTTAGATTCGGTTCAAGGACCTGGCTATTTCTTATCGCATAGTATCTTGTTCTACACCACGATGCAAATTTATACGCATACACTCTCACGAACAACCTACTAGGAGTGAGTAACTGTGCGTTTTCACTGGCGAAACATTTGCGACAAAACATGTTGAAATCTTTTTATTCTGTCAATGTTCCATACAATTTTTGACAGGAACTAGAGATTTAAACATGTTTTGTTGTCATGTTTCGCCAGTGCAAACGCACGTTAAGGCGTATTTATCGTCACAAATAGAAATAACAGATATTAAAAAATAGCAGATAGCAATTGCTCCTAACGATAAAAAATATCTGCTACTTAAACTCACAGATCCTCAAGACTGTTACTGCCGCTGTTACTGTTAAAACGATATTCAATTGAGATTTAAATACGTATTTATCATGCGATTATACGATTATGCGATAGATACGATTTTCGACTTAAAACAAAAGAAATAAGAAGATATTCGATTGAGATACGTATTTATCGTCCGTACAAAAATCTGTTATTTTTTTGTCACGGTCACAGTGATAACAGGTATCGTGTTTCACCTGTTACAACCCATCTCTAGTATTTACGCACTGCAGTACGAAACATTGCAACTTTGCAAGTAAGAACTCACAAAGGTACCTATCTCTTTCGCACGATTCTCGCTTTAGTTGTTCATAGTGCGTTCAAGGTCAAAGTGCGACATAACTTTGCAGCAGCGCGCGTTGTAGCCGATGAAATGAAAAGATTCAATAAGATTAAATTAACCGGCCGATTCCCAATGTGGCTTCGGGGAAGCAATCGAAGTACATAGCATTTTTTTTTTTTTTTTAGGTTTTTAAATTGATACGGAAATTAAACAAGCACAACACACGCACACTTGTCTTTTTACGTTGATATACAAGTGCGCCCTTTGTCTGTACCTATAAAAATATACATAATATATGACCTCCTCCTTTTTTGAAGTCGGTTAAAAATAACTATTTTCCTAACAAACAAACAACAATAACAAACAATTAAACCGCGCGTCCCATAGGTGCAGAGATAGGGATTTTCCATAGTAAACCGATTGTTAATCGATTTAGCAAAGATATAAATATGTCTAGATAGCATAAATAGACAGTAAAAGCTGTGAATTCGTAGAAAAAAAAAACAACTAAAATAGCGTCTAACTGTTGGCCGGATCCGTTCTCCGCGCTCAGTGGACAGTGTTAGTCGCGTCGTCAGCGTCACTGAATACGCTTGAGTTGCTCCGCAAAATTTTATAATTATTGTTCGTTGAAAATGACGGTTTGTGTAATTAAAGTGTGTAGAAATTACAAAGGTCGATCTAAAACAATGAAAAAAGTCAGCTATCATCGGTAAGTATTTAACATTATTGAGCAAAATAGGTCAATAAAATATTATTATTTGCTTCGCCATTTTGTGGTTGACGTGTGTGTTGCCAGTTTATGAAATCAAAACTCCCATTAAAAAATGTGGCCTAGTATGATATTCGCAAAAGGGATGTCGGACGTATTTTGAAGATGTTAAATCGACATGGTCTATCATTTTTGGGTTTTAATTTTTTTTAAGTTGCTAATGCCGAATAAGATAAGTATCGAGACGGCAGTCGCGTCGGTCATAAAAAAATTAGAAGAGTTTTATTTCGTGCTAATTAGTAATTACTAATTACGAACATGATGTCCATTTTAAAATCAAAGATGATGACCATTTTTTTTCAAAATGTCGACTTTTTGGCTTTCTTGGAGTTATTAGTAATCCAGTGCTTGTTGCGAATTTGACATCCACTCTAATTTCAAGATGGCGGCCTTCTTGTTTTTGTAAAAGTTGACATGCTCAGACGTGGGTATTAAAAAAAATAATAATAATTACGAATATGACATCCATTTTGAATTTTAATTAAGATAGCGATCCTGTATTTCCGTTATGTCGACATGGGTGCTTTTTAGGAGTTTTTGACTATGCTGATTAGAAATATAACTAGGTACCTACCATTTTAAAATATGCGATTTTAAATTGATATTTTTTTGTAGATTGTGAGTATTTTTTCAGAATACCAAGCGATCCAATATTGAGTAACCGATGGATAGGCATCATACGAAAAAGTCGCGGTGAGGAGCTCTGGAAACCAACAAAACATTCTGTTGTTTGCTCTGACCATTTCCATAGCAAAGACATATGTTTTGTCACTAAGTCAGGACGCCTAAGATTAAAAAAGGGATCGGTGCCATGTAAGGCAAGTTTTTAAAATAATGTATTTTTTCTCAAAAATATTAACTACAAGCCAACAAAAATTGTGACAAAGACAGAACGGATTTATTTTTTAGGATTAAAAATGAAAATGAATAGGGTTGTGTTTGAGCACACCTCGCCTGATGGTAAACGATGATGGAGTCGAAGATGGTACGCGCTTGTCTAGAAGTACCCTATTTATTCACTCATTCCTCGACAACTCCCAAGTTATATCTATCGCGAAACGTTTTTTGTTTTTTATTAACATTTTGGACGACTTAATAAAAATATTATTTATTATTTTCAGGCTTTGTTTTTATCGTCATTACAATCTGGTGGAAGTGATGTCTCGGATGAGGAAGCAGTTAAAAGTAGCATGGTTGTGAAGATGAAAAAAATACTTTCAAAGATTAACAGTAACTATGAAGTACGTTTGTATGCAAGGAAAGTATGAAAATGGCCCGAGCTCCGACCTTCAAGAAATTATTGTGATTGTTTTATCCCAATTCGGATTAAATTTTGCCTTGAGCTTATTTTTTTAGATGTTAAATAAATGTCTCCCTATTTTAATGGTAATTTTTAAACAATTGGTATCATTATGCACGCACACTAGAAAAGCAGAATTAAGTACCGCGAGTGTAAGACGTAGCTTTCACGCACACAAACTTAGAGTATGTAATAGAGCGCGCGCAACGAAGTGGGAACACGATAACAGTCAGTAGGAACTAGGTAGGCACGCACGGCACGGGTGGGAACAACACAACGTTCTCGCCGCGACCGCTTATAGTCGTGGTTGAATGCTAGCCAGTGTGCGTTCCTCCAGAGATTTTTTTCATATATAAGTAACATAATGGTCAAATGTGCAGTTCAATCTTGCAAAAACAATAGTAGGAACCATACAAAATTGAAATGCGGTATCACATTTCATAGGTAAGTCGATTTTTATAGGTACTTAATTGTTTTTATGAAAACAAATCACGCATCCAATGGGGTGAAGGAGACGTGGGAGGCGAGCGGGCCTGTGCGCCCGCCTCAGGACTCTGTACACGGCTCCGCCGTCTCCGCTTGATTTTTCCATTCACACTACATTGTTAGTAATAGGTATATTGCTAGCCACAAACAATGGTTAATGATTAATGGAATAAAAAAAAAATGTTTAAACAATACTAGCGGTGCGGCGACACGGCGGTGGGCGTCGCGGTGGCGGTGCGCCAGCAGGCTGGCAACCATAGAGATATAATTTAGTAGGTATAGAGAGCGCGCATCAAACTATGGTCAGGAGACACGTGTTTGACCAACGCGACGTTCCCGCCCGCGAGCGCTTGTAGTCGTCCACAGACTACCTAGAGAACTAACGTTCAGATGCACAACTCCCATACAAAACATACTGGACACAGCTACTCGCTTCTGATTGGTTAGGGGAAAATGATGCATGACAGTTGTTGTCATTTCTCATTATTGGCTAATGTAGGCAAAGGTATGCATTATACAGCTACATACGCTATAGAAACCACCCATTTTATTTTATTTTTTCATTAAAAAGAAGGAAAAGGCAAATTAAAAGACTTGATGTTTTCAGTAAATAATCATTTATTGGGATTTTTCTTCAGTTTTTTCTTAAATTTTCTTAATGCTTTTGCTTGCATAACCGGCTTGCTACTCGAGTTTTCCAGTCTAACAATGTCTGTACCTTTTAATATTTTGTTAATTATATTGCACCAATTATGTATGGCTAATTTTGTAGTTACAGAAATGAATGCTTGAATGATATCATTTTTATGTTTTTGGCACGAAATGAACTCAAATGCACACTTGTTTCGTATTATATTATGAATTTTGGTGGCGAGGTTGTGTTTATGTGCATTTGAGTCCAAAAATAGATTCGTTTCTTTAAATATTGTGCCAAAAAGCATTACAAAATGTTCGGATGCATATATTAATCCCCTTTTATTATTTTTGTACTCTTTTTGGGACACCCATCTATGTACATCCGATTCATTTGAAGTTAAGTCTTTCTTACACTGCCGACAATTAGATTTTTTTAATATTTTTCTTATTACCCAGCCGGCAGTGTAAGCTCTTGCATGAATATTCAAGCGTTCACGTCTCGCCATAGTGCAAAGGTTTACAGAGTCATTGTTAGGACTATTTGATTCTAAATCAGTATCACTGTCTAAAATTTCACTAATATTAACATTTCTTTCAAACAGTGATTGCATTTTTAGAAACTGATAACAGGATTCATCTTCACAATTAAATGAATTGTAATGAAATTTTATGAATCCTGTTATCAGCAACGATTTAAAAGTATTTGTGAAACTGTGGCAATCTGGGTTATTATTCCTCGAATTATACGCCCTAACCCTTCCAAAAAAAATTTCTAGACCATCCGAATTGAAATATCTAGGGCGCATTATTTTTATATTTTTTTCTTCAAAAAATTGCCACAGTCTCTGAAAACTTCTAAGAGTTACAAGCCAGTTTCTAATACTAGGTACAGTAACTTCTTTAGATTTTTTATCAATAAATTTCATTTGCTGGAATTTTTCGATAGCTTCTCGCCAAAATGTGTGATGAAGGGACGTTTTCGTAACGGTGGAGCGTAATTCCTTTCCTTTACTTTTCTTAGAGAAAGTGCTGGCTCCATTCACACTGTCAAATAGATTGTCCAGGAAGGTCACTACTTGGGACGTATTTGACATTGTATTGCTCACTGGTTTGCCATCTATATAATGCGCTAGAAAAAAAGTAGATACTTATTACTTTAACATATTATATGAATTGTATGTCTATCAGATAAGATATGATAAAACTGCCACTGCAATGGCTTAAAAGTCATAAATAGAAAAAAAAAAAAAGATTTAAATCGTAGAAATCCTAACTGATTTGTCAGGGATTAAACTAGGTAACTATCTATATTATAGAGGGAAAGAGAGTGAATAAATAGGTACTTACAAAATGAGGTAGTGTATTTCAAAGCACTGGCCATTGTGTGACTAAAAACCTGGGCACAATTTCTAACCTGAAAAGATAACAACATAAGTTAAAAAATATAATAAACCAATGGCACAATTTAGATACTGATAGAGGCATGAAGGACAGTATCACCTGCAAAATAGTAATGATTCTTAAGGTGGATGCGCTAGGGTGGCCCGCGAAATTTAAATTTTCTTACTTTTTTTTCAATTTGCAGATCAGCATCAGGTTATATGTTTGTTGATTTAAATATTATTAGCTGTCGTAACAAATATGGATTTACAGAATTATAAACATTAGAATCAGCAATACAACTCTCTAAGTTCATGAAAGTGCCAAATGTCATGATTTCATGAAATAATCATTCAATGCACTTACATGAACTTAGAGAATTGTATTGCTGACCACCTTTCGCGGGCTACCTTGGCGCATCCACCGTAACAATTATAATTTATATAAATAACCTACCTTCATTTTCTTTATTTTTTCTGGTATAACATGCTCATCCGTAAGCTTATGAAGCAAGCGTGATTCAGCATGTAGGCAGTCCATTTTGTACACATCAACAATGTCTGACCATCTTGCTATAGTACCATCCAATTGAATATTTTTGGTCAAAAAATTATTTCGGATTCCTTTTATCAGATGTGGTGGGTCAAATATGATGTTTAGTTGATAACTGCCTATGTGGATTGTATCATCTGAAATACAAAAAATGGTTTGATAAACAAAATAGTAAATAGCATCTTATACTAAGTACTTCTATGATGAGGAAATAATGAATGTCACAAATCTCTTTTTTACACGGCCGCAAAGGGGTATTGTCATTAAAAACTACCAACAACAAATGCATCCATAGTGCGTTTCATCAAATAAGAAACTATTTGATGAAACGCACTATGCCATACTTTTGGCTCAACTGTTAAATTTATAAAACGGACCTAGTAGGTAGTGCCGTAGCGTATTCGTATTGGTCATTATTGGTCTTACAACAGTGGAGCCAACATTAGGAACTATTTGATGAAACAGACTCTAGGTACAGCGAGGCCGCTAATGTGGGCACATCAAGTTGCGAATATTTGTTACATCACTATGATGTGCTAAATTTATCCAAAATTTCATTAGTACAGGAGTATTTATAAATAAAAACTAATTACCAATGTTTTCTTCAGCAAGTATTTGGTCCCTTCTAGTGTCCTGCTGAAGACTTTTCAAGGCCGACTGGAATGCTGTACCCTGGTCTGATATTAAAACAATTGGAATGAGACCAGTCTCTCCAACTGCCTCCACAATTATTTTCAGTATTGTTTTAAGCTCAATCGCTTTTGTAGCGCCTTCACAAAAATAATAAGCTATTGCTTGCTGCCATTTGTATATAGCACCTTTTATCATGAAGCATAGTACATGATCTGCAAAGTCATTGGTACGTTCTGTCAGGTCAATGAAACCATTAATAAAATCTTTTTGCAGATATGTAATTGCTGTATCTAGTGCCATTTCGTCAAATAAAATTGAACAGTACTTTTTTTCTTCTTTCCAATTGGATACCTGAAAATATTAATAATTATTTTTTATTTGTTCACTGCATTCTGATAAAACATACAGATGATCATAAATTATGATCAGATATTAGTTAATGGTGTGATTATATACCTCTTCTTTTATTGATGAAAATATCTGTGAATTTATGCCAGGTCCAATAACAAATTTAGCTAGCATTTTTTTTAATGTGGTTTCAGATGGCAATATAAATATTTTTTGTAAAAATTTATATGCTTTAGGGCTTTGTTTCTGAATTGCCAGTGACACTATTTTTTCTTCCTGCGTGAATCTTCTACCTTTTTTGTTTTTTGTACATTGTTTAATTTGCATTAACAATATGCTTTTTGCTGCAGGATTCATTTTTGCAGTCAGTTTCTGGAATGTCTGTTCCTTCGAAAATTTTTGAGCTTTTTTGGCTCTACGATGAAAACTAAGCAATTTCCTTGATTTTCTGTACTCCATGTAAAGCTCCTTGCACGTTGGAGTGAGATACTTGGTGTCAAATCTTCTCTTTTTCTTTGGAGTTGGCTGACCCAAGTCAGTTACTGAGGCGGTAGCTGACTTAGGTTCTAAAGAAACGTCCTTTGATGAAAAAGGTTCTTGAGTGTTGCAGAACTCAGTATAGAGTGCTTTTGATGTGGAAGGAACAGGGTCTGAAAGATACATGCAAAACATTTATTGAAGCATACATAATTATTGCAGTTTTCAAGTTTCATGTTTATTTGCTATGTCAAGTCATAAAAAAAACATTATTTAGATACTATAATGAAATTTAAAATCTATTTTAACCTACCAATTTCCATAGCTGATGAATAAGACAAGGCTGTTGACAATTGATGTTAACGTTTGCGAGCGGTGCCCTTAAAAGAGGTGATTCTGAAAGAGAAACAATGTAGATTAAAATTAGTTCAAAAGTCAGCTTTTAAATTTTTCAAGTTTCTTTGTATTGTGACCGCCAAGGTATAGCTGCCAACAGTATCATTGTCATGACTAAAACACAAAGATTGTGACTTGCTGGACACAATTGGGCTTATCTATTTGTGAACAACAGTTTATATATTTCTATAGGTAATACGGGCTGGTATCACAACTCCACGTCAATGGGCATATTTTACGTACAATATATATATATTTCTATAAACAAAATAACTAACACACGGAGTATTGAAAACTAACACCAACCTGTAGGCCTAGAAGCAGCATAATTGTGATCTACATGTAGAGTGCGGCAATAATTGTGTTCAAATTCAGAGCTTGTGTTCTGATTTTCTGGAAAAATATACATAATACAAGTTAGTTACCATTTTGTAAGTTATTTGGATTGATGTCAAGCAGACAGCCTATTGTAAAACCTTACCAAAGCCCAGAGCAGCATGGATGTGGGTGGATTATGAGAAATATGATATGGCTAGAGAGGGGTGAATACTGAGATGCTGGCTGATAAAATCAAAATATTTTATTTCACATAAGCCTACATGGACTCTTATAAAATGTCAGAAGCTAAGTGCACAGTTCCAATTGGTTTTTCCTATGGAGAAGAGCCGGCAAGAAACTCCACGGTTACTCTTGTATAATGTCAAATACAATTATTATGTCAAGGATGAATGTAAAGAAAATGAACATGGTAATTTGGGAGCAGTTAATAGACTCTTACATAATTATGCTGTTTATAAGGTACCAGGGAAACCACATGTGCAGAAGGAATTATTGCCAAACTTCCTTGTCTTCAACATAGTCTTTAATCTTATAATATGCTTTTTTGATAAGGACACGTTTGATGTGGGTTTTGAACTTACCATCGCTAAGTTCTGTAACCGACTTTGGCAACTTGTATAAGAGCAGATACTGTTTATAAGAAATGACTTGCTTGTTATAGTTAATCTAAATATAGATAGAAATGTATGGAAGAAGACTTGCTGCACCAACCACAAATAAATTGGGATAAGGACAGGAGAATATTGATGATGATTTTTTCATTACTGAAACAGCTAACAGCAACTACATCTAGAAATTTATAAAGTGTGAAAGTGAATGTTTTGATGTTTACTAACCAATTACAAACAAAGTATCAGGTGAATGGATTTGAATAAAGACTGGTTTGTGACAAGATCGTTTTTAACCGGCTAGTATGCATTAAAACTTTCACGAGTGTAGTATACTTCAGCAATCCGACAATTACCTGAATTAGAATGTGTTGGAACTCCAGTAGAGGTTTCATGTTCAGTGAACAAAGTAGGATAGGCTTGCATCAAAAGACGTGATTTCTGGGTAAGAAACCTTGCCTCAAAATGTTTATGACACACACATTGTTTGCCCAATTCAACCACACTCAAAACACGCAGGGAAGCACAGTTTATAGAATCTAACCACTTATTGCGTCTATTTTCACAAGTTGGGAACTTGTGTAACATTACAGCGTCCTGTCGCCTAGTATTACAGCCCGGTACACAACACTTGTTATAGCGCATTATGAAAGAAGTCTCGACGCTAATACGGAGGAACTAGTGCTCAACTCAACGTAATTAGCGGAGAAAGAAAAATAATGTATAATATCGGAATCACCACGAAAAACAACTTGTGTTCACCGCGAATGCCGACATACAACAATGTCACTGTCAACAAACAACAAGATGGCGGACCAGCCGGTAGCCACAGGCGACACAGGGGCATGAAGAAGTTGCAGAGGGGGGTACAAACGTCGTATATCATTTTCCCGCTGTCATTCGTATGTCTTAGTTTTTTTCTTAGAAGATTACGGGACCTGTAGTCGTCGTTGAGTGCTAGCAGTGTGCGTTCCTCCAGATATTTTTTAAATATTTACGCATCAAAATGGTCGCATGTGCAGTTCGATCTTGCAAAAACAATAGTAGGAAACACACAAAACTGAAATCCAATATCACATTTCATAGGTAAGTCGATTTTAATACTTTTTTTATGAAAACAAATCACGTATCGTGGGGGAAGGAGACGTGAGACGCGGGCACCCACAGGTCCGCTCGCGCACCGTACCCCGCGTGGGACTGTAGTGATGTGACGCGACCAACGCTGTAGTCGATATTTAAAACATTTTTTGAAATGTTTGCTAGGAAAACTAAATATTATATTTATGTAAATTTAATACTTACTCAAAATCTTATAATATTTATTATAAGTAATGTTGATGTGTGTTTTGAACGATATTCTTTGAAATATTTTTATTGCAAAAGCAAAGCGCAAAGCGTAAATGTAAATTATGGAATGTTACGATATCACATCTAAACTGCTTATTTGATTTTGAAGAATTTTGATAGGTATAGAATGTGGAGTAAAATTAAACAAAAACATCAAAATTAAAAATAATAAAAATATGTACTTAAGTTTAAACATTATTTTTTCTTATTTTTCAGCTTTCCAAAAGACCGAAACTTGATGAACAAGTGGATTATCGCTTTAAAAAACACAAATTTCGAACCAAATATATGGCATAAAGTTTGTTCAGTACACTTTCTGGATTGCGATTACTATGAGACAAAAAACGGAATGCGGAAATTAATAAGTACCGCTGTTCCATCGCTTTTTATTTGTCCACAAACACCTTCTGATCATAATTGCACGGTGCCTTTCGCACAACACGAACCATCTACTTCAGACGATATGCATATCGATTCAGAAGAGCCGCCAGACGTATGTCCACTTCTCCCAAATGAAAGCGATACCCCAAGAACACGGAAATTGGAAAAAGAAATCATTCAATGGAAAGATATAGCTAAACGTCGCCGATTGCGAATCAAGGCGCTTTATGCAACACGTCGGCGTTTGAAAAAGAAAGTTGAAAATTTATCGCAAGTACATAATAATACAAATAAATATACAAACCTTTCTAATTTAATAATAAAGGAAATAACATATTGAACATAAAAAAGTACCTAACAAATAATATTTTATTTACATAACTTATCGATAGCTCGTTGCCGATCGGTACGTAATTGATACATCCCTATCTGTCATACACATCACTATTTATCTATCTTTATTTCATTTGCCTACTATGCGTACTAAGCAATTTGTGAAAGGTAAATGCAATTTGGTAAATTATTCAATTATCTTCTAAGGAAATCCTACTACTCGACTAATGATTTTATGAATGAAAAGTTTACATAAATATTAGGAAATAATATTATTATATTCTCTTCTTATTATCTCTTTGACCTAATTTAATCCTTTTGACATTTCTATGACAAATTTTCAATTTTAATTTTATCCTAATTTAATTAATTCAATGTGTGATCCAAAATACTTACCAAAACCCTGAAAAGGCTGAAAATGTATTTGTACGCCGGAAACGGCAGAATAGTATGCACTTTAAAAACGATGTAGGTAACATCTGTATTTAACAATATTCTCACCAGAGATGGGTTGTAACAGGTTAAACACTGTTATCAGTTATCACTGTTACTGTGACAAAAAAATAACAGATCCAAATATCCGTACAAAAATAACAACAACAACAGTATTAAATCACAGCCTGTTATTTTTGTACGGACGATAAATACTTATTTAAATCTCAATCGAATATCTTCTTTATCTCTTTTTGTTTAAAGTCGAAAATCGTATCCGAAGTTTTAACAGTAACAGCTGCGGTAACAGGCTTGAGGATCTGTGATTTTAAGTAGGTAACCGATCACTAATAAAGAACTAGATACACAATCAGCGTCAAAAAATGTCCTCACCGAACGACCGCCCACTTGAACATTTGGGTGTTCTTTTCATCTAGTAGCATTCGAACGCTCCGACCGTAAACATGCCTCAGTGCTCGTTTAAAAACTGCAAAAATCACACGTCTAGGACGCTAAAAAAGGATGGAGTTTCATATTTTTGGTAAGTATTAATATTATCTTTATATAATTGTTAACACTGTATTGTAAATACTGATATTTTGTCAAGAAATCATCGTAAAAACTTTATTTTAAATTAAGTCGTAACAAATAGCAGGCGATATAATGCAGCTCAATTGTAAAGACTCTTACTAAACGTATTAATCATACTAGCGCATGCCCACTTAAATTGTTTGGGTTATCCACGTTGACTCTGTTCAATTTGTTGGAGACGCTTTATATAATAATTCTTTTTTTTTTTAATGCTAGATTTGATTTTTGATTTTATTTACCCGACTGCGCGACGCAAGGGAGGGTAATGTGTTTATCAGCCTATGTATGAATAATTGACCTAAAATAACTGCCACCAACTGCATCAGACTACTTGAAAAGTGACTTGTTTGGAACTTGTTAGTTGTTTTTATGAGTCGGGTTTTTTGATATTGTATTTTTTTTGTGGTTTCTTAGTGGGGACTTTTGAAAATATTCAATTATTTTTAGCTTTCCTCGTGATCCAGTGAGGTGTGGAGAATGGATATCAGTTACAGCACGTCAAAGATCCGAAGAATTCTTCAAGCCGACCCAAGGAAGCGTTGTATGTTCGAAGCATTTTTTTGAAAGTGATACATATATGACTACGAAAGGCGTCAGAAGGCTACACAAAACAGCTGTACCTCGAATCGTATGTATTTTTTTTTATAAATTCGGTTCAGTTATTTAAGCACATTAGTGATTGTTAATGTTTTTTGTTTATAGGAACTAAATGATCATGATGTAGAAGACGAGACTTCTATTGATAAAAAAACGATTGAAAAATGTTGCTTACAATCACAAGTAAGTAGTTAGTTATACATAATACATAACAATAATATTTTTTTACAACAATAATATGGTTTTACTTCGAATGTTGATCAATTCAACTTTCATTAAAGAGTACTTATATCTCGATGTAAAAAAGGAACTTCTTGCTTGCAAAAGGCTTATAACAGTGAAAAACCACAAAATATTTAACTTACGAAAACAAAATACTAGACTAAAGAAAAAATACAACAATTTGAAACATGTTCTGTCTATTTTAAATAAACGTCAAACAGTAGATCAATCATTACTTCATGATCTATCTAAACATGTAGAAGTTACAGATACATTTAATGCTATATATTTAAAGAACATAAAAGGCAGAAAACGACCATTTTCTCAATATCCACCAGGTGCCAGAAAATTCGCCATCACACTACACTTCTATTCACCAGCTGCGTATAAGTACATAAGAAAAATGTTTGACACTTGCCTACCTCACCCGAATACTTTATGTAACTGGTACAGAAGTATAAATGCAGAACCTGGTTTTACAGGAGAAGCTTTGACAGACTGAAAGAGAAAACAGCTAAAGCAAACAAAGAAGTAATATGTGCTATAGTGGCTGGCGAAATGTCAATACGACAACAGAAAATATGGACTGGTAAACGCTATGAGGGTTTAATTAGACTTATGAACAATATGTCAACAAATTGGGACAATAATATTCTTAGATTTTTGTATATTCTTACTTTTGTATTCATAGTTTTATATTTAGTATTGAATTTTGATATTAGTTGTTTTTCAAGCAATATCATAAAATTGTTGACACAAGATAAAGAATAAATATATAAATGACTGTATTTTTTTTATTTTTTAAGTAATTTAGATTCATTAATAAGTAAATGTGGTGACATTTATTTATTTCACCACCATTTATTTATTTTTCCACTTCACGAAATGATATTTTCTGAATGTAAAGATCTGATTTGTTACAAAAAATACCAAAATCGCTAATTGTATGCCTTTAATATTTAAGGCGTTCCCTCAATTCCTCATAGATTCCATCATCAGAACAAGGATTAGATGTAAAAAGGACCAACTTGGGAACAAACCTAATGTAATACCGTTTGAATCATCTCAATCGGTCGATCCGTCTTCGAGTTATCGGTGGTGTGCAAACATAAAAAAACATATTATATATTTATAAAAAACATATCTCCTCCTTTTTTTGAAGTATGTTAAAAATACCATACATAATAATTTACAGTACAAACAAAAAATATTGTTCTGGTTCGTCTCCATTCGTTCCTTGTCCTAGCGGCGAGGCTCGGTCGTAAAATTTTATTGCTTTTTGTAATAGCTTTGTGAATACGACTTTAAACGTTGTAGGTAAGGTTGAAATTACATTAATGTATATTTATTTTAACTAAACACAATTGGCGACATTTTTAAGAGAACTTTTGTATGAGATTGTGTATCTAGTTCTTTATTAGTGATCGATGTAGGTAACAGATAATGTTTTATTGTTAGGAACAGTTGGTATCTGCTATTTTTTAATATCTGTTATTTTTATCTGTGACTAGTACGCCTCACTCCTCACAAATAAATGGGCTAAGTAAAAATATGCGCGCTATAATCTACTGTAATATAAGTAATCAAAGCCAAATCAAAGCACACAAAGATGGCTTGTTTATTAGTTCAATCTAGACATAACTAATCAAAGCGATTTATTTAAAATCGAGGTCTAAACTTCGTTTTAATCCTAGATAGTAATTTGACATTTCAAATGTTTGTCGTTTGTTTTTTTTTTTCAATTTGAAGTTTGACATTTGCACCCCCGTCGTATGTCGTAATTATAGACACAATTAAAAATCCATTGTGTCTCAACGAGATCTACGTTATTATTGTTATATTTGTTAAAAAAATCTTTGTTGATCAAGGATTGAATCACAATAAAATTCAATCCAATAAATCGATTTCTTGATTTTCGATTTTCATGCTTTTGAGCATTTGCTTTTGCTTTGACTAAAAGAAAATATTGTTCCAGGGCCTGGACCATAACAACGCAAACTCCGACAACGAGGACATGCCTGGAACATCATCACAACATGTGGTAAGTCAATAACTTGTGACTTTTAGCAAACATAAGTGAAGTGAGCTGTCATCCCACCTGTCATGTCATTGACACTAGTGGGATTGACACTATTGACAGATCACGTCAAGTGACGTCTGAGTTTGACGAAAACTAAAACTGACCTGCAATTTCAAAAAACGCAAGAAATTTTGAATTTCGCGGGCTACCTTAGTAGTGCTCTTAAACCTGAAAAACAAATGATTTTAAATCAATTCATTACAATTGAGGTCAATGTTCTAAAAAGTTGTGAGTTATAAAGTTGAAACTTAGTACGTAAATATGTGATGAATGTGTCAATAATTCCGTTTAGTGAGTGATTTTGTATTGATGATTATAATTATGTTAAAGCTAAGTACTCACATACAGTTTTACTCGATCGAACAAGTATGTCGAGTAAAAACCACGGCACGGGCTTTCGTCCACACATTCAGCTTTAATCTATCGAGTGGCGCGAGGCGTGCAGTATTCACCGAATCGTTCGAGCCAAAAGATGGTTTTAAACCAGTGTTGCCAACTTAGTGGAATTTCCACTAGATCTGGTGGTTTAGACTTGCCTTTTAGTGGTCAAATTTTGGTTTTAGTGGCTAGTGGATTTTTCTAGTGGCCTTGGTTGCTTCAGTTAGTGGTAAGGTACGAAATTCAACCACTAGCACGATTTACATATTTTCGGGAAATAACTCGAACGTTTACGTTATATGTGTATGTGTAGGCAATACTCAGAACTAAGGTGGTTGTTTTCAGGGATCCCCCGAAAATAGTTTGTCAATTTCTTGAATAATTTTGATTATATTATACTTTATTTGTATGATAACTGGGTCAAGTTTGATTTGAATTAAAAACGTTTGTTTTCTATGCATGCACAAAAATATAAATACAACGGACAGTACAGTTCGGAGTTCGCGTTGGATGTTTGACTTGTTTTGGTTTATTTTGTAAAACGAATATGCCTAAACCACAGTACACCCAAAAGAAATCATAGAAGAAGCAGATTCTTCCCAAGATGATTACCTGTAAGATTTTTTTTTTGTTCTTATCAAAAATAAACTATAAATAAAAAAAAAAAATACAAAATGTTGTTTTATTTTCAAATAATATTTAGGTATTATCTGTCTGGCATAATATGTTAGTGGTTTTTTTGGTGGCTTGAGGGATCGCCAAATTTAGTGGTTTTCTGGTGGGTTACTATACCACAACTAGTGGTATCGTTAAAATAAAGTTGGCAACACTGTTTTAAACTACGATCAACATTGGCGGACAGACGGCCGGCACGCAGACACGAAGTACAGACGCTCGAGTCAAGCTCGACGGCTCGCTTCGAGTAGGTGCGAAGGAAATGACTTTTATTTAATTCCATTGAGCCGGCTCGATGCGAGCCATCGAGTTGTGAGTTTTGCGGTCCACACGTTGATTTTTACTTGTTTTGGAGTACAACGCCCTAGGTATGCAAGAAGTGTCAAAAAGTATCGTTAAATATCCTATAGATATTTTAAAAAAATACCAATATCGAAAAAAAAACCCAAAGAATTTCCAAAAAAGAAATTACTTTATTTAGTTCAAGTTTTATAATCATACATATACAAACTAGGAAAAAAAAGTATAAGTACTTTTTACGGATCTGAATTCTAGCGGTTTTAGTCAGTGGCGACAACTATTGGAAATATATCGTTTTTGATATATTTTCGATACTTGATATTTTATATCGATACATCGACCAAAAATATCGATATTTCGATATATCGATATTTTTTCTGCAAGCCTAGCACGCCGGCGTCGACTATAGCGAAACTCGGAACGCACCCTCTATTAGACGTCTAACGTCAGCTAAACTCCACTGTCAGTGTCAGTCTTCTCGTAAATAATAACACGAACGGGTGTGTTGTTGTGCTAGCTCTTCGTACGTAATGTCGGACTATTTAACCAAAATTATACAAATGTTAATGATAGAAGAAGAGGAAGATAACGACGATATACTCATTTTGCTGGCTCTGCTATTGGATAACAGGAGGAAGGAGAGAGCGGTATGTGTTGACTCTTTCCTTGTCCAATGAAAACAAACTTAATAATAATGATGTTTTAACTTGTTGTTTACATAATAATATTACGAAACAAATAATGTGCGTTCGTTCTATGCCTGGCTAGACAGTTGCGTCGTGCAAACTGTCTTTGAAGCAATGAAGCGGCGCATGTAAACAAACTGTCCGCACGCCAAGGTTACATTTTACAGCGCGAATCGATCGGCAAGTCGGCAACGCTGACGACCGACGAGTCGACGGCTATCGGAATTCCGTCGCGTCGACTCGTCGTCAGTGTCGTCACACTAGCCAGCCACAACGTGCGCATTATTGCGCATTGTGCTTGAATTGACGCGAGTGCGAGTGAGAAGCACTTATGTTGCGTACCAATAGCGTTATCCTTGTCCCACTTGATGGGCTTTAGTTCGTCGTAGTTGAGTTGTACCTCAATGTAAAGTCCGTCTCAAGGACAGTTCTTGTTGATTTCCTTTTTTTTGTTTTTGTGATTATATTTTATTTTGTTTAACTACATATGTATTTGTATTTTGTGTTTCGCGTTGTGTCTTTCTCTTTCTTTTCTATTCTTTCCGGGACGTGTCTCGGTTTGTTCCGGACTCCAGGTGGCCCGATAAATACCTTAGTCACTTATGTTCATCCCGGTTTCGTATTAGGGCGCGTTTATTTGACTACGAATTAATTCGTACACACGGCTACACATCAAGATAAACATTTCCAGTATAAGCTGACGGCAGGCTGACCTCTCATTGTACGGAAATCCTATACAATGCGAGATGAGCACAAACGGGAAAAGTATAGCTTGATGTGTTGTCAGTTAGTCGAGTGTACCTAATCTATCAGAGGTGGGATGATCTTCGAACTCGCTTCGCTGACTTCGCTCGCTCTTGAACTTTACTTTCTCCGAATAAGTTGTCAAAGAATGGTCAAAACAAAACCTAGCCTATCCCAAGTGATAAAAATCTAAATTCGCTTCGCTCGCTTTTGCATCCCGAGAAATCGTCATTCAATGCACTTATATGAACTTAGAGAGTTGTATTGCTGATTCTAATGTTTATAATTCTGTAAATCCATATTTGTTACGAGCGCTAATAATATTTAGACTGACCTGCCAATTGCAAAAAACGTAAGAAAATTTGAATTTCGCGGGCTACCCTAGCGCACATTTTCGTAACCGATTAAGACTAATCTGTTTCATTTTGACAGTTCAACAACATTCATTGCGATATTTACATTACTGAGCTGATTTTTTTCGCACTTATAAAACAATGGATTAGCAATCTGTTTCAAACGATTCAAATTGTGATAAATCGTGTATTATTAAAATATGGTGCTGGGTTCTTTTTGGAAAGTCATCGTTGTTTTAAGATATCTTGGTCAATTTCCCGAACAGAAAATCTTCCACTAATGCTCGGTTCGTATATACGAACACGAATCGTTTCTATTTTACCAATGGTAGCATTTGTTATTGCCACAACTGGGCATATAAATAGATTCGTAAGCTATTTTTCCCTGTGATAGCTACTTCCATACGGGAGGGTCTACTATGCAAAGCTATGAGATCTTTACTTCAGCATTGGTAAAGATAGAAAAACTTTTTACAAAAAAAAAAACAACCGACTTCCAAAAAAAACACTAAAAAAAAAAAACATACAGACGAATTGAGAACCTCCTCCTTTTTGAAGAAGTCGGTTAAAAAGTGAAAAATAACTTTAATTTCGGAAGTCGGTGTCTTTGCTTTTCAATTTTCGTTTTTGGCCACCGACTTCCGAAATTAAAGTTATTTTTCACTTTTTTAGTGTTTTTTTTTTTTTTGGAAGTTGGTTGTTTTTTTTTTTGTAAAAAGTTGTTATTTTTCACTTTTTAGTTGTGGTAACTACCCCACACAAATTCGTATACCGTTATCTGCTATGTGACTGAGTCAATTAACATGTCATCAACATACGCAAAGTGGGAAAAATACGTAATTATTGAAGCTAACTCAAAAACTACGCAAGCAAAACTAATAAAATTTATATGGGACCACCTCTGAAGCATGACCTACCAAACAAAAAAGGAATCATCAAAATCGATTCATAATTGGCGGAGTAATCGGGTAACATACACACAAAAAAAAAAAAAAAACATACAGACGAATTGAGAACCTCCTCCTTTTTGAAGAAGTCGGTTAAAAAGAGTCTTCATTTGAACCAATAACGGTCCGTAAATTATAGGAATCGGCCATTTTGTCATCGCGGTGGCCGTCCCCAATACGATTCTTCGTACAAGAAAAACTATTTGTTATTTAGTTTTACGTTTACATTTCGCGGTCGCAGCAGATTTTTGGGGGGGGGGGTCACCATTGGTGCCGAGGAATATTTTTAGGGAAATGGTTAATGCTACGGCTACACTTCGCGTTGTCGCAAACTTTTCTTCGTGCGCTCTCTCTCGCACACCCCTCGATTACTCGCTGAGTAACAGAGAGCGCACGAAGAAAAGTTCGCGAAAACGCGAAGTGTAGCCGTAATATAACTGATAAGTTTGTACGTAAATAAATCATTCAGTCTCTCGACAGCTTGAATGATTTTGGGGGGGTCATTACCCCAAGGACACCACCCCCCCCCTCGGACCGCGCCTGATTTAACAGGCCAGTAGTTATAGTATTGACGAACAGTGTTATTATTCTTGTATCTACCCAGTGAAGTTTCTGATTAGTGAAAACTCAGTATACCATGAAATATACTCATCTCGGTGGAAAACAGTTGCACAGGCATAGTTGGCATACAGCATTGTATTGTAATGCCCGCCCGCCTGCCCGCGCTCACATAGTTGTCGTCAGTTACGCTAAGCGCTCGCAGCGGAGCGACTGTCGCTACCTCGCTGTGTTTTTCCGCTAAAAACGTAAGTACTTAATCATTTTGGTGAACGAGAAAAAAAAAACATAATAGTTTCGATGGCTGTTTTAACTTGTTTACCGAGTGTTTATTACTTTAGCATGTCGTACACCTTGTGTATAATTATTTACTTGACCGCTCAACTGTCGATTGGCCTTTATAAGGCGATAACAATTAATTAATGTAAAATAAATATAGGTCTATTGTGTCCAGTTAGTGACAGTTGGAGGTCTATGCTACTACTGTAGGTAAGGCCCGCTCGTTTTTTTTTAAACAAATTACTTACAGATGGAAAAATGAATGAAATGAAATTTTGCTTTAGGATGCCAAGGCCAAGAATGACTGAAGATGAGAGAAAGGAAAAAAGAAGATTATGTGAAAGAAGGAGGAAACAAAGAATCAAAAGCGATCCTGTCTTACGAGAAGAGTTGCTCCAGAAGGACAGAGAGAGATATGCAAGCAAAAAAGAAGCAGGACTAATCATTCCAAGAGGTCAAATGCCTCCTCGCATGCGTAGGATGATACAAAATAAAAACCGCATTAGTGTTTGTGCTTATTATAAGAGAAAAAAAGCCAAATTATCACAAAACGACGAAAACCGATGTAATTTAGTGATGGAATCAAATTGTAATGATGATATGGAATCTGTAGAACCATCTCCAAATATAGAAGATGGGACTCACGATAACGATTCTTCTGTTATGAAACCAGGTCCAGAACTAGTTGCTCGACGTAGCTCACGATTTGGCTCAAATAAGCGTACTCTTAGATCTAATCAAACTCTACGTATTGATGCCATAGTGCCGAATAGTTCTCAGTACTTAGCTACTAGTAGTGTTCAGCAAGCACCACCAGGATCACTTGAACTTGCGCCAAGTGTAAGTAGTATACATTCAGCAGAATCAACATTGCACCCCGACGCGGCGACGGTTCAATTCATCTATACTCCATTTGAAATAAGATTAGAAAACAAACCTTTTTACAGTCCGTTCAACAGATTTTGACTTCTATACCGTAGGTATAAGGATGGCGTTAAAACCAAAAAAGGTTACACAATACCAACTGTCTACTGTAGCTGCCATTTGTCATGCTACCAACTCAATAGAAATCAAAATCGGTTGAACGGACTGTAAAAAAGGTTTATTTAAATGTCTAATCTTATTTCAAATGGAGTATAGGTATTGCATCTCAGATTCATCTATTCCATCTGTCGAATTTAAACGAGATTTTAAAAGCGAAATCTCGTAAATATCAGAAATCCTAATCTAACCAAATTACTCGTCTACTAAAAAAATTACCAGAGTGAAGGATAAGAATAAGAAAAGGGGGCAAAGCAATGATATTATATTAAATTAATATATTAATATTAAATTATAACTAATATAATATTAAATTATAATTAATATAATATTAAATTATAATTAATATAATATTAAATTAATATAATATCATTGGGGCAAAGGCAGAGTAATGTCAATAGTGGAGCCAATCCCACGACTGTATAAAAATCCGCCATTTTATAAAATAGGACGTTTTTCAAAAAAGGCAGTTTGCGAAAGGGATTTTATGCGTAATAGTCAGTCAAAAGGAACCTTGTGACTTGTGGCATTGCCACGTTTACATTTTCATGTTGTATGTTTAGATACTTTCATCATTTCGATGACCTAAATCTAATTTTGGTCGCAAGATATACCTATATTATTTCGGTGAATCGCTATATCATGTCGGTGGCATTTCCACCACCACCACCATTACCACCATTTCTGGTTTTAATGGTACAAAACAAACAGGAACCTGTATTAAAACTGTACGCATAAAATATAAAACAAAAAAAATACTCAAATATCTCCTAAGTATGTTTCTTACGATATTTTGATCTCATTTACCATACCTACATTCATTAAAATAGACTGAGGGATAATTTAAAGTTAAGGTTGATGCGCTAGGGTAGTCCGCGAAATTGTAATTTTCTTATGTTTTTTGCAATTTGCAGGTCAGTATCAGGTTGTATGTTGATCTAAATATTATTAGCGCTCGTAACAAATATGGATTTACAGAATTATAAACATTAGAATCAGCAATACAACTCTCTAAGTTCATAGAAGTGCCAAATGTCATGATTTCATGAAATAGTCATTTAATGCACTTACATGAGCTTTTGTATTTACATTTGTATTATTTAACATTTTGTATTTTCGTAATTAATTTTGACGTAATTTAGATTATCAGATATCCTACAGCTATCTTTAATGCAAACCGTACTTAATCTGTTGAAACCGTTATCGACAGAGAACAAAAAGTTTGCTTCTACAAAATGTTAACTATTAATTTTCATACAAATTAGCACCCGACCACGTGTTGTCGTTGTTGTGTGGTATAAGAATGATTCCTGACCAGACGAATAAAAGAAAAATAAAGAAAACACGTTTAAATTTGCGGTAAGACTTGACGCAATGAAAAAATACGAACATAAAAAGGAAAAAACTGAGGGAATCCGATAATAGCGATGATTAATACTAACATAATGAAAATGTTCTATAATCCTTTTGCGCTCAGAGTGATTAAAGAGTTAATCAAAATCATTTCATCATCCCTATTACTCGATATCTACTCGCTACTATACACACATCACTAAGGCTCCGGGCGGGCGGTCCGTTAGCCCAAGGTTAGCCCCATGAGCGCGAGCGAGACAGATAGATAATACAATGATACAGACAGAATATAGCCATCCACGAAGACGCGCCCCACTAGTTTGACCCGAGCGTCAGTCGAGACTCGCGAATTGTGAGCCTTCAGCGGCTCTACGGCGATGCACACGATTGCATAGTTCAGGTTGCGTAAATGCAGAATTACCACGAAAGTTGATCTACTTAAAAAAATTAAAATGTCTAGAAAATCTCAGCGCGTTGTACTTAAAAGCCAGGTATGTAATATGATAATTTTATATTGTTTAGAACTAGTAGTATTTTAAAAGACATCAAAACAATTCGATGGATAGAATTGTCAAAGTAAATTACTTTTTTTATCTATTGTATTTTTTCTATTCTAGGCGAGAGAAATTATTTCTAAAGTGTATGATTTTATGAAAAAAGAAGCAAAACAAAATTATGCAGAAAAAATCACCGACGCACGTTGGAGAACTGCACAGTCTGTTCGAGTATCTGAAAGCACTGTGACTAGAATACTAAGCGCAAGAAAGGCACTTGCAATGCAAAGTACAGTACCTGCTGTAGAATCGAATAGGGTAAGTCAACTGACAAATAAATTAAATACGAAGTTCAAAAAAAAAAAATGGGCCGTCTTGGACAATGCAGCATAATATCATAAATCTAGTCCAGAAAAAATACCAACGTCAAACTCAAATAAACTTTTTTTTGTTTTTTATTGATGATTATAATTGCTACCTATTAAAATGGACATATTACGTTAACTTACGACAGCAAAAATATAAAATTGAAGTAGAGCATCTTTTTAGTTGACCATAACGCTCTCCCGTGCTTAGCCTATTCATCGGAGTGTAAGTGGGCACTCATAGACAATTCGTACATATCGACAGCATTACAACACTAGCGAAAGGATGCATAGTGCACACTTGCACTGTAAGCAATTAGGAAAAAGAGTGGGGCGCGTCTTCGTGGATGGCACTACACATTTATGACCAGACGAATGAAGGACAAAGAAATAAAATACCACGTTTATCTTTAAAAACACAAACACGTAAAAGTACAAGTTGGGCCGGACTACAAAAACTGGTGTTCTCGTTTGGCATAGTTGAAAACGCAGTTTACATAGGTCCACGTCAGCTGTGCAAGTCTCCTCTCGTCAATAACCAGGCGGGTCAATAACTAGGAGGGGCGCGCGGTGCGGGGTGAGGCACAGGGGCGCTGTGTGGGGTGACTGACCGCGACTGTGGCGCCACTGCACACTACAATGGTTTTGTAAACCTATTCTTCAGTGATGCGTCGCCCAAGATTGAAATAAAAGTTACTAAAATATGGTCCACGCATCGTGTTCTGTCTATGGATGTTTTTCTACACCTTTTATTAATAAGGCATTGATGTTTCGTCAGTTTCCAAGTAAGCAATCACTGTCACTGTTTGTTGTTTTGACGAACGAGCAGCGAGTGTGCGATGTTGAAGAGCGATTGCGCTTACACGCTGGTATGCGTACGAGGTATAGCCACAAGACTAAATAAGAAGCAGACTGTAAGCTTCATACTAACGTCTCGCGCGGGAACACTACTACACGCACAGCGATGTGTGTGTGGCCTGTCACGGACAAGGCGCGCGGGGGGTGCACCGGCGCCCGCTAGAAGAAAAACCGGTTTGAGCCAGCTCAGTGAGCAGGCAAAGAGCAGGGGTATGCCGTGTGCCAGCGGCAGCGTGTACGACCGACGCGGAAGTTTCGTTTTTTATTTAAAAAAATGCCAAGTTGCTGTAGTGTGTGTTTTAATAATAGTAAGAAAACCAAAGGAGTTTCTTATTTTTTATATCCAAAGGGTCCTGTCATTTAATTATCTACATAATATCTACCTATACTACACAATATAAACCTTACACATTTTGAATGCTTATTACAGAATTATTTAGTTTCGAGTTAGGTAATATCCAAAATAACTAGGATGGCGATAAGATTTTCAGATTGTTTAAGGGCGCACCCTACCTCAAATTGCTCAGCATGATACTCCGTTAAACCGAAAATACTGCAGCATTAAATTGAAATAAATATATGTTAAAGTTGAGGATTGATGCTAGGTCCTATGTTTGGCGAAAACACGATTACATAAAATTTTCTCGTTAGAAAAAAAAATCAAAGTTACCTCTAAAAAGAACTATAAAAATACTTCAAATTAGATCATGAAACTTTGCATAATAACTGAACTATGTATAAAGTAGGTTTTATGTTTTTTTTTTTAATTATCATTATTTTCACCGTAAAATGCAATTACCTAAACTTTTGGAGGCTTGAGAGCCGCTAGCGCCCCACTCCGTTTCGCTCTCACTCAGGTCGCGAGTAGTATGGTGCGAGCGAGATAAAATCTGAGGTAGGGTACAGCCTTAACGTCTCGCGCGGGAACACTACTACACGTACAGTGATGTGTGCGTGGCCTGTCACGGACAAGGTGCGCGGGGGGTGCACCGGCGCCCGCTAGAGGACAAATTGGTTTGAGCCAGCTCAGTGAGAAGGCCAAGCGCAGGGGTATGCCGTGTGCGTGCGAGCGGCAGCGATACGTTCGACGCGGAAGTTTCGATTTTATTTAAAAAATGCCAAATTGCTGTACTGTGTGTTTAAATAATAGTAAGAAAACCAAAGGAGTTTCTTTTTTTTTATTTCCAAAGAATCCTGTCAGGTAATTATTTATAACTGCGTATGATACTACATTTAAACTTTACACATTTGTAATGCTTATTATATCACAGAATTATTTAGTTACGAGTTATATATAGGTAATGGTGCCGATTCTGTTGTTCACAAACTAAACTATATTTAAGTTCAGTGCATCTTTTTCTTTCTATTTCATTATGAAAAGGACAGAAGACAAATTTTAATTAAGTTCTGTCAAATTAAACAGCGCCTGACGTAAATTGACGTAATTTTAGTAGGCAAGTTATTAATCACGTCTAAACTTGTATGGAGTAGTGAGAGATTTGACAGGACTAAACAAAAATTTATCTTCTGTCCTTTTCTTAATGAAATAGAAAGAAAAAGATGCACTGAACTTAAATTTAGTTTAGTTTGTGACAAAGGGAATCGGCTCCAATATCCAACATAACTAGGATGGCGATAAGGTTTTCCCGTAAGAATTATTATTTATTATTCTTATGATAGTTTAAGTCCGCCTGTATTGGCGTATTATTGTTCGTCTCCTATTCGTTTCGTATTTCGATTTTAGTGGGTATGTCGGTACCAAAGTATGTTTATAGGCCGTCTTAGCACATGAATAATATTATATAACTGAGTGTTTGTTCACGTGGTCTTAGCAAGATGCCGTTTGACCTTTTCTATTAGATAGGTACTTATTACTTTGTATATGTTACATGACTCGGGAGCATGGGGTCCTGGTCTTTTGGAAGGCGAACGAGGGCCCGAAGCCAACTCGCAGAGGCCCCTTAGACAACTTTTTAAATGGGATGAGGCACTATGCAAGTGCACCGAAGGACAATCCTCGGTTAGTGTAGGACTATTGGATTTTCGACTCTCAGCGCTAAACATAGTGTTGAAAATACAGTGCGCGAAAAAATATCGCCGCGATAAAATAACGCCCGTGCATACCTGGGCTTACAGACACAGTAACAACCTAAATACATATACTATTATCAATAAACTAGCTTCCGCCCGCGTGGTATGTCGATAAAAAGTAGCCTATGTTCTTTCTCAGGCTCTAGACTATCTGTGTACCAAATTCACTAAACTTGTATACCGAGTATAAGTCTTATCCTGCGAATAAATTTCTAATGCTTAACAGTTTTTCCATAGATAATAGATAATAGATAATATGTTTATTTGCATAAAACATGGTATAAAGGGGTGTTAAATAATACTATATAGCACAAACATGTTTAGCTAGGTTATAACAAAGCATGCAAAATACTTAAAATTAAGCAAGTAGACAAGGAGCCATCAATAGTGAATAGAACATCAAAATTTTTTGTCAACAAATTCCTTTAAGCTATAAAAACTATGTTCGAGCATCCATTTGTAAAATTGAACTTTAAACAATTTTGAATGTAAGTTTTTAAATTGCCTCGGTATTTTATTATACATGCGCACACACATTGCTAGGCAGTTTTTATTATACTTAGTTAGGCGAGGCAGATCATTCAACACAAGTTTATACGGATCTCGTCTGTTCCGAGGATTGACATCATTTGCAGTCTTAAATAATTGTTTATTTTTCATTACAAACATACATATTTCGTAAATATAAAGTGACGGTAACGGTAACAAACCAAGTTTCCTAAATATTGGTTGACATGAGTCATCAGGTTTTAGTCCACAAATTGATCTCATGCACTTTTTTTGAGCGATGAATACTCTTTGGAAGTCGGTGCTGTTGCCCCACATTACAATCCCATAACGTAGTAATGATTCAACGTATGCACGGTAAGATATTACAGCAGTTTTTACGTTAGTTACATTTTTGACTTGTTTAAGTGCATATACAAATTTATTTATTTTAGTGCTAATATTATCTATGTGTTCTTTCCAATTTATATCTTTATCTATTATTACACCCAAAAATCTTGTATGCGTTACTTCTTTGATTTTATCAATATTAAGTTTTATGTCATTTTTGTGATTATTAGATTGATTAAATTGAATGTAAACTGATTTATCTAAATTTATCTTTAAATGATTAATGTCAAGCCAATGAAGTAATTTGTTAATTGTATTATTAATGTCAAACTCATGATCTAAAATGGTATTATGTTTTTTATTAGATGTCACTATAATGGATATGTCGTCGGCAAATAATATGCATTTATGGTCAGTTATTTTTGTGATGTCATTAATATAAATGAGGAATAATATTGGGCCCAGCACGCTTCCTTGTGGAACGCCACATTTGTTATATTTATATTCCGATGAGTAGGATATTATGTCATTATGTTCGTTCTTTTTATTGATAACGACACATTGTTTTCTATTACTTAAGTAAGACGATAACCATTGGAGTGCTGGTCCTCTAATCCCATTAGCTTCCAGCTTTTGCAGTAATGTGTCGTATGAAACCAGATCGAATGCTTTCGACAGATCAAAAAAGAGACCAGTAGTCATAAAATTATTGTTAATATTTGAAAGTACAGCTTGCATTAGAGAAAAAATTGCCAACGATGTGGATTTGTTCTTCTGGAATCCAAATTGTTTGTCACTAATAATGTTGAATCTATTACAAAAACTAACTAATCGTTTGTACATACATTTCTCATAAACTTTAGACAAAATGGGTATTAAAGTAATAGGTCGGTAATTATTTATATCATATTTGTCTCCTTTCTTGAATAAGGGCTTAACTAGGGACATTTTCAATTTATCTGGAAAGGTTCCATGGGAAAAAGATATATTTATTAAATGAGTGAGAATGCCAGTCAGTTCATCACTACATGCTTTTATGATTTTTGTACTCATTTCGTCATAACCCTCCGACTTGGTGTTAGACAGAGACATTATTTCCTGTCGTACCTCGTTGAGCAGCATTGGTCTAAGGAACATCGAGTTGGCACATGCATTTTTGCAGGGGTTTTGATGTGAGGTTTTACCTCCTTGTGTATGCGTTACATTAACATAATGATTATTAAATTCTGTGGCCATTTGTACAGGGTCTGTAATTATAGAATCATTTAATTTTATATACTCTATGTTGTCTTTGTAAGAGTTATTATTTATTTCATTTTTGATGACAGTCCATGTGGCTTTACATTTGTTATCTTGGGAATGAATATATTTTATATTAGTGTTCTTTTTGGAGCTATAAATGCATTTCTTTAACAGCCTAGAGTAATTATTATATTTATTTTTATTATCTATATTTTTGTTTTTGTAGTACTGATAACGTAGTTTCCGTTTAATTTTGCAACTTTGTCTCAAACCTTTACTTATCCATTTTTGTGTGTGTTTTTTAATGCTACTGACTTTCACTCTTAATTTAGGAAAACAGAGATCATAAAATAGACACAACAGTTCATGAAAGTCATTGAATGCACAGTTTGGGTTAGTATTTAAATAAATATCGGACCAAGAAAGATTTTGCAGGCATTCCTTGAATTTTCTGATGTTATCCAAATTATAGTCCCTTTTATAAATGTAGCATACAGTTGATTTTTGTGGTTTCTGTTTAATTGGGAAGCTTAACATTTGCGCTGTCTCATGATCTGAAAGATACAGGGGTAGTACGGTGGCAGTTGCATTTGTAATGTTGCTTAGGATATGGTCAATACAAGTCAATTTGCGAGTCGGAACATTGATGTGGATTTTTAAATTATAATTGTTGGACAAGTCTTGCAATCTGTTCGTGATGTTACCTTTTTTAAGTGTATTAATATTAAAATCACCGGCTAAAACAATATTTATTTTATATCTGTATCTATTTAATAAATCGTGTAAAAGATTATGCAATTTTGTCAAAAACTGATTCGGATCAGATTGCGGCGTTCTATATACACATATAACTACTAATTTATTACTTGTTATTTCCAAACCGCAAGCTTCAAACGTGTTTAGGGTTGCATAGTTTTTCACAAATGACAAGTCTTTGTAGCATAAACCTTTTTTCACCAATATACAAGTGCCACCTCTTTGTTTATCTCTACAGAAGTTAGTGGCCATTTCATAGTTGTATATTTTCACATAGTTTTCGTTCCCTTTTTTTACAAATGTTTCAGAGAGGCATATTAAATCTGGTTCATTGCTTGCTTCTTTTAATTCCTGCAGAGTAATTTCTAAAACTTCTTTTTTAGATACTAAACTGGCTATATTTTGATGAAATATTCTAAAGTGGTGAGTTTTGTTAGTATAAGGTTCGAAAAAATGAGTCACGTTTGTTTAATACCGGAAAGTAATAGGGTATAGTCCCTCTTTGCTCCTTTACGTTGTGCTGCTGAGGGGAATTATATAAGTTGGGTGTTGGGTTCTTAATACGACTAAAGTAATAAGGAATAGTCCCTTTTTTGGGTTCATTTACAGAAATGCTTAATTCGAAACTTGATTTGTTACTCGCTATTCTCTTACGAATTTCACTAGGATTTAAATACACATCATTATAATCACAACAATCTATAACATAATTTATCGACTTACACACATCGGACCGTTTCGTGGAGGTTTGATTAACGAAATGGCATTTTTTATACTTATTACATAAGTTTTTTATGGAATAGTTTAACTTGCGGACATTAAGGTGCGCGTTGTTGACGACATTTAATACAATAACAGTCTTATTTAAAAATGTATTTAAAATATTTTGCAATTGAGAAATCACTAGGTTTGGATTGCGATCATTTTCACCTACACATATCACAAGTTTGTCTTCAGTTGTCAATTTGGTATTTCTACAGTTTGCTATTATTTCATTACTAGGCGCATTTGGTTTTGTTTCAGCGACGAGTCTATATTTATTATATTGTGTGTTTACTCTTGAGTGGGAGATGGCCGCCGCAAGCCCGACGCACCCCTGGCCACCGAAGATGAATATCTTCCTTTGGGGGACCATATTGTACCCGTCTGCAGCAGAAGTCTGAGCAGTGGTGACGTTTATAGTATCCCGCTTTACTTCATGACGAGCAGCAGGTTGCCAGACATTAGTGCAAGGACTTTGAATCAGTACCGTTATACGTTCCGTGAGGGCTGCTATTTCCAGCTGTGCAATGTTTAATTGTTGCTGTAGGGTGACAATCTTTTCTTCCAAGGCGGGCACATTTACGTAGTCATTGGTTTCTACTTGAACAGATTGTAATGATAACGGTAAAGGAGATGGTGTAGAAGGCATGTTGTGTTGATATGCCTGAGATTGTCTCCTTTTCTTCGAGCTTGTTGCTGGACTTGTAAATAAGGAGGGCGACTGGCATAAAGATTTTAATGCTTTGTTTTCTGCAGTTAATTTATTTATTTGCTTTTGAAGATCAGTGTTTTCTAGTAATATGTTACCCAATTCATTTTCTGTACTTTCGAGTTTTAATGTAAGCTGAGCAATTATCTCTTTCATTTCTGATGCCAGTACGAAGTCAGACACAGTTCCATCAACACTCATTGACAATTTATTAGGAGTAAATGATTCAAAAGATGTTTCACAATCGGATAGTATGTGGGAGTCAAGTAAATCTGTCGTATTTTGAACTGAAGATCGACGTTTTAACGCACCTCCGTGTTCAACACTTTTAGTACTCTGTGGTTGTTCTGTAGACGAGTTTCTTTTTAATGAAGTAATCGTTTTTTTCCTAACGGTAATATTGGTGGTAATAGTGGTATACAAAAACTGTCAGACGACAAATTTTAATTCCACGGATAAAAGATATCAGACTTTGATGAAATCAACCCTCAGTAGTTTTGGCGTGAAAGCGCGACAGACAGACAGACAGAGTTACTTTCGCATTTATAATATTAGTAAGGAAGTAAGGATTATTGCTAAGATATAGAGTGACAGCGCTATTTTGCATCCGTGTTTTTATTTTTTTTATAACCGACTTAAAAAAAAGAGGGTTCTAGATCATATTTTACTTTCCTGTTTCATTTCAGGCGACGTAACTGGCTTATAGCTGTAGGGCGAGAAGATCTAATTGAGAGAATTGGAGGGTTTAGGATTTGTGAACAGCATTTCGAAAGCAAGTGTTACAAATTTTCAAAGTACAGAACAAAAAAATATTTAAGTGATGATGCGTTCCCGACACTAAACATTCCACCGAATACCGGTACTAGTGCAGCTGAACCATTACCACAATCTTCAACTTGTGGCAGTCCACTGGCACAAATAGGTGTCTTTGAAAATGAGGATTTGTCTTTGACAACAGCAGCGGCACAATTAACAGAGGTAATTATTAACAAGTGAGTTTCTCTAAAACTATACACACTACACAAGCCGACTAGGGGTGCGTCCCGAGTTACGCTGTAATCGATTTGGGCGTGCTAAAACCCGTTTCGTATTAGCCTGAGCACGATAACGATGTCCCGTGAATCGTCATAGATGACGTCATGACATGCGCCATCTTGCGATAACGTCGACCATGCCTTAAAATAATATCACCGTGACCGTGAGCGCTGTCAATGTGACTGTCAAACTGACAGTTGTACTGTGTTCTTTTAAATCATAATAACAGTTTTTTTATTGTTGAATATACTGATGAATTTGTTTTTTTTTTTTATTTGATGTGTTTAACACAGAAGCACTAAAAAATATGAATATCAACAATAATAACAATGCAAGGTTTGAGGTTATGTTTATGTTACGAGTTTACGAGGACTGTGAGCGCGTTTACGAGCGTTCCGAATTGTTCTGTATTTATCACATGATTGGACGAATCCAATATTGATTGTCTATGTACGCTCGCCTATGGCGGCACGCGATTGGTCGGTTCCCATTCCCGCCAAAACGCATAATTCGGCGACGTAGCAACTAGCGCGCCACCTAGAAGACGCCGTTTCCCGCCAGTGCCCGCTTGTTCCCGCTCGAACAACATTGAATTGGAGCTCCGTGAGTGAAAATCGCTAAATCAAGGACAAATTAGTGCATTACCGTGTTTTGTACTCGTGCCGTGGACACTGTGTTCAATATTCTACTCAAAGGAACGACCACACTTGATAAGCGGCCGCAGTGGAGAAAAAGGTGAGTCGTACTTAGATTTTTCTCTGTTGAATTTGTAACCTTGATTGGGAGAACGAGCAGAACTCAGTTCATACAGAACTACCACCACCATCCTAATCTCTTTAAAACCAGCTCGCTTAAATACAGTCCACTCCTTTATCTCACATTCTGGTCATTCGAACCCGAATTCTTTTTTTCATTGTTCTAAAATCACGCGTCCAAAATGGCGGAAGATTTAGAACGCAAACGTAAAATTTTAATAGTGAAAAAGGAATATTTATTCACTAAGATTCAAAAGCTTTATGATCATTCTAAAAAGTTGGGAACTGAACCAGAAAAATTGCAATTGTTTACGTTATTATTGTCGGAAATGGAAAGTGTCCGCTCGAAGTTTGAATCCACCATATTTGAATTGTACGAAACAGAAGTGCAAATAAAACCTACTACAAAAATGTCGATTAGTGAACTCGAAACGTTTGACGAAATGTTAATTAAATGTCAATTAACCGCTAAGGAACATTCTAAATCAGAATCTGATTTTTTATCTGCCAGTTCTGCCGCAGACAAAAATGATTTAGTGGTACCCGCGTTACCAAAGATATCTCTATTTCAATTTGATGGTGAAATTGAAAATTGGATGACTTTTTATGATACGTTCTCATTATTGGTTCACGAGAGAAATTTCTCAGATATAGATAAATTCCATTATTTACTTTCATGCGTTAAAGGTCCAGCTTTAAATATTGTTAAAAATCTACCTATTACAGCCGCTAATTACTCATTAGTTTGGCAAAGTTTAGTCGATAAATATCACGACCACAGAACACTAGCATGTAGGTATTTCGATAAAATGTTGAACTTTTCTCCGTTAACCAAAGATACGACGTCGAACTTAACTTCATTTATAGAAACCTTTGACCATTCACTTAAAGCGATTCAAGCATTAAAAATTAAGAACTTAGACGATTTCTTATTATGTCATTTGGCATTACAAAGACTCGACCCTCATACGCGAAAATTATTCGAAGAAAGTAGGGATCAAAAGTTAATACCTACATTTGCGGATCTAGTTGATTTTGTAAACAAACAGATTAAAGTTCTAGAACATACTTTTACAAATAACTCTTCAAATAATGCGTCGAAATCTAGTAATACCCAAAATAAGAACCAAAATAAGTCTGCGTCAAAGTCAGTTCTCAATACAACACGATCTCCGCACAATAATAACAGCCGTAATAATAATAATTTTACTTGTGTGATTTGTAAACAAAATCACATGATTTATCGATGTGATCAATTTCGTAAATTATCAATCGATGAAAGAATGAACCGTGTTCATTCACTAAAACTGTGTCATAATTGTCTTAAATCTGACCATCAGTTTAAGGATTGTAAAAGTACAATGACTTGCGGAGTATGTGCAGCACCGCATCATTACTTATTACATAAAGATAACGTTAGAAAGGATTGCGAGGGAATATCGTCCGTGGCGAACACCCCGACCATGCAGCCGTCTCTTTCACACGCGCAACAAGCGCTTGTGTCGACTCACTTCGTAAGTGACACAGCTGATTCACCCGTTCAGCAAGCATTGATAAGTAATAACTGCGAATACGGAGTAGTTTTAGGTACTACACTTACGCATGTTATTGATTGTGTTGGTCAATATCAAGACTGCCGTGCAGTCATCGATTCCGGAGCTCAGAGCTCTTTTATAACTACTGAATGTGCTCAGAAGTTAGGATTACAACGCAAAAAATGTCCTTTCACCATTCACGGTATAGGTGGGGGAATAGTAAAAAATCAAGGCATGGTTACTTGTACATTAAAACCAAGACAGGCGGATAGTCCAACCTTTAGCGTTAATTTAGTGGTCGTTTCAAAGGTTTCCGCTGATATGCCTAATGTACCTTTCACAAAAAATGTTATTAACGAGTATGATACTTATAACTTAGCGGATCCACTATTTTTCAAGCGTTCGCGAATAGATATTTTGTTAGGTAACGACATAGTTCCAGATATTATCAGAGATAAACCGTTGGTAATTAAGAATGGTATTCCGAGTGTCATTAAAACGGTTTTCGGTTATGTTATTAGTGGAAAATTATATCCTTCGAATAATAATAATAATTGTTCACAAAATTTTAATTTATCTGTTTCTTATGACGAAGAACAATCGATTGAAAAAACGTTACGCAGTTTTTGGGAAATTGAGGAAGTGCCGTGCACACCATCAATTAATCCTTTGGATCAGTTAGCCGAGGAGATATTTTCTAGGGAACATACGCGAGAGTCGAACGGACAATACATCGTTCCGCTGCCGTTCGCGCCCGACCACTCGTCGCTCGGTGAAACACGCGCTGTGGCTGAGCGTCGGTTACTGTACACGGAACGCAAACTCGCGCGTACTACGGATTTAAATAATAAGTATAAGGAATTTATGCGGGAATATGAAGTCCTCGGTCATATGGAACTTTATCAGGGTAACAAACCTAGCAAATACATTATTCCACATCACAGTATTTTGCGACCTAGTAGTACCTCCACTCCGCTACGTGTAGTGTTCGACGCGTCAGCGAAGAGTAGCAATAACGTGTCCTTGAACGATATTTTATTAGTCGGCCCTAAGCTGTATCCGGATATTGCGGCAATCATTTTGAAATTCCGGCTATTTGAATTTTGTCTAGTTAGTGATGTTTGTAAAATGTATCGAGCTATCGCCTTAAGAAAAGAAGATCGCTTGTATCAACACATTTTATATCGGGAATCGCCTAACGACCCAATAAAATTATACGAATTAAAAACCGTGACGTACGGACTTAGTTGTTCACCGTTCTTAGCAATTCGGACGCTACTTCAATTAGCGAACGATGAAGGAAAACGTTTTTCTTTCGCTGCTCAGGTCCTCCGTGAGGGTGTTTACATGGACGATATTCTATACTCATGTAATACTTTTGAGCAAGCTTGCTTAGTACAGGATCAATTAATTGGTATTTTTGAAAGTGCTAACTTTACTTTAAAAAAGTGGATGAGTAACAGTGAAAAGTTACTACAACGCGTCCCTTCTGAAAATAGGGAAAATTCCGTTACATTCGTTAAAGATGAAAACGATAGTACTATTAAGGTTTTAGGACTTAAATGGATTCCAAAATCCGATAATTTTATTTTTTCAGTTAATTTAACAGACAATGAGTCAACCAAACGATCGGTACTAAAATTACTAGCGTCGATTTACGATCCCGTGGGTTTTATCGCACCATGCACATTAGTAGCGAAGCAGATCATGCAAGAGCTGTGGAAACTAGGCATTGGATGGGATGAAAAGTTGCCGGCTAACATAAAAAAATCGTGGCAAACTTTTATTTTTGAACTTCCTCTGTTAAAAGAGTTACGTATCGAACGTCACATGCTATTACCAGGTGAGACAGAATGTGACTTAGTTGGATTTTGTGACGCTTCATTGCATGGCTACGCAGCATGCGTGTATGTGATCAGTCGCGGACAAACACGTGACGTAAAAGTTCGCCTAGTAACCGCCAAATCGAAAGTTTCACCAATAAAACCCGTAACGATTCCTCGGTTGGAGTTAATGGGAGCTGTTTTGTTAAGCAAATTAATTAAGTTCGTAGTTGACACATTTACTCGCGTTAAAATTAACAAAATTACAGCTGCCTCAGACTCGACAGTCGTACTGTCGTGGCTTCAAACGGAACCTTATAAACTAAAAACGTTTGTCAGTCATCGCGTTACACAAATTATTGAAGTTTTACCTCCTCATTTTTGGCGGCATGTGTGTAGTGAACATAACTTAGCCGATATTTGTTCTCGCGGAGCGTCTCCGGCACAACTTGTTAGTTGTAATCAACGTTGGCTACAGGGTCCTGATTGGATGTATAAAAATTATAGCGATTGGCCCATGACAGTGTTTGTTAATGAGAGTAATAATAAACTACCGGAATTAAGAGCGTCGGTTAATTTATTGACTGAAAATCAGAATAATGATAATTTCAATGAATCTAAAATAGAATTTTGCGAAAGAATCTTTAAACAATTTTCATCATTTTCCAAATTGCAAAGAACGTTTGCTTGGATTTTAAGATTTCGACGCAAAAGCAGTAATTTAACCACTACTCGCAAGTCAGGAATTTTATCAACCATCGAATTAAGTGAAGCTTGCGATAAATTGATAAAATTAGTTCAAAATGCTTACTTTGAAGCTGAAATTAAATTAATTAAAAATAAGAAACACGTATCATCCTTGCGAAAGTTGTCTCCATTTATTGAGGTTGATGACTTCCTCAGGGTAGGGGGTCGCATCAGTCATTCCGAACTTCCGTATAATGCTAAACACCCGCGGCTTCTTCCGAAAAATAGTTTATTCACCAAACTATTGATCGATCATTTACATAAAAAATATTTACATGTAGGTCCGCGTACATTACAAAGTATTATCAATGAAAATTTTTGGATATTGTCGTCTCGTCGAGTCATTAGATCTGTTTTATCTAAATGTAAAACATGTTTTAAATGTAAACCGACTTTGCTACAACCCGAAATGGCACCTTTGCCACCAACTCGGTTAATACCTAATAAGGTATTTTATAACGTCGGAGTTGACCTCGGAGGTCCATTTTTAATTAAAGAAAGCTTACGTCGTAACGCTAAAGTGATGAAAGCGTATTTAGCACTGTTCGTCTGCTTTTCTACAAAAGCAGTACATCTAGAAGTGTTATCTTCTCTCTCCGCCGACTGTTTCCTTGCGTGCTTAGATAGATTCGTAGCGCGTAGAGGGCTATGCTCCGTTCTTTATTCTGACTGTGGCACAAATTTTATTGGCGCAAGTAAACATCTGTCTGAAATCCAAATGTTCTTGCGTGAGAGTCAAAATGACATTTCCGATGGCTGTTCAAAAAGGCAAGTTGAATGGAAATTTAATGTACCCAGCGCTCCACATATGGGCGGTCTCTGGGAAGCTGGTATAAAGTCAGCAAAATATCACTTAGTACGAAGTGTAGGAGAAAAATCCTTAACGTTTGAGGAACTTTCTACCATATTTTGTAAGGCAGAAGCCATATTAAATTCGCGTCCTTTATGTTCATTACCCGCGAGCGATAATCCCGACGAATTTAATGTTCTAACCGCCGGACACTTTCTCATTGGTCGAAGTTTGACCTCTATACCCGAGTATAACGTTCAAGAGGTGAATATTAATAGATTGTCACGTTGGCAGTATAGTCAGAGATGTTCCCAACTTTTCTGGAAACGATGGAGTCACGAATATTTAAATACCCTTCAGCAGAGAGCTAAGTGGTTTACATCCTCCTCTAACCCAAAAGTCGGAGATTTAGTTATAATAAAAACTGATAATGTTCCCTCCTGTAACTGGCCTCTCGGCAAAATAGAAAAATTACATCCAGGTCCAGACGGAATAGTTCGTTGTGTAACGCTGCGCACCGAAAAAAGTGTCTTACAAAGACCAACCAACAAACTCTGTCCATTACCTTATACCAATTAGATTCAAGCGTCAAAACGTTTTTGTTAGAGATAGGTATAGATCTAGCTTAGGGTTTATTTTAGGTTTTTTTAAAAACTATTATAGGTATTAAGGTAATCTTAGTTTCCTAGAAACCATCATTATGGTTTCGGTAGGGGGTATGTTCTGTATTTATCCCATGATTGGACGAATCCAATATTGATTGTCTATGTACGCTCGCCTATGGCGGCACGCGATTGGTCGGTTCCCATTCCCGCCAAAACGCATAATTCGGCGACGTAGCAACTAGCGCGCCACCTAGAAGACGCCGTTTCCCGCCAGTGCCCGCTTGTTCCCGCTCGAACAACATTGAATTGGAGCTCCGTGAGTGAAAATCGCTAAATCAAGGACAAATTAGTGCATTACCGTGTTTTGTACTCGTGCCGTGGACACTGTGTTCAATATTCTACTCAAAGGAACGACCACACTTGATAAGCGGCCGCAGTGGAGAAAAAGGTGAGTCGTACTTAGATTTTTCTCTGTTGAATTTGTAACCTTGATTGGGAGAACGAGCAGAACTCAGTTCATACAGAACTACCACCACCATCCTAATCTCTTTAAAACCAGCTCGCTTAAATTTTTTTTTTTTTTTTTTTTTTATAACTCCTTTTTTAATGCAATCTGTCCTGGGACATTCAGCAATAGGTATATGATGGTTCCTGGTCTTGCACGGTATGAAGCCACTGCCTCATCCGATCGATACTACAGCTCATTCATGCTGGGTGTGAGTAAGTCTTGGGGTGCCCTTCTTTTCAGTCTTGTGAAGGTAACTGGATTTGACATCAGTTTCATTGCCAATTGATTTGGGTGAACTTTTAATCTGGTGGAATATGTGTTAATATTAGCTTTGATTTCCTCTTTGACAGTTTTTATCTTTAGGTCCTTGTGAATTCTCTCGTTTGTGACATACCAAGGAGCATTTACTATTTGTCGCAGTGTTTTTGATTGAAACCTTTGAAGGATTTCGATATTTGACTTTGCTGCAGTTCCCCAAAGCTGGATACCATAGCACCAAGTAGGCTTGAGAATGCATTTGTAAAGAAGTAGTTTGCTCTCCAGAGACATTTGGGACTTTTTGTTGAGCATCCAATGTAAGCTACGGAGTTTATGCCCTAGGGCTTTCCGTTTGGTAAATATGTGGTGTCTCCACGTAAGGCGTCTGTCAAGGTGTATTCCTAGGTATCGTGTGACCTCTGCTTGTGGTACTTCTATGTCATTTAAGGTCACAGGTGGGCATGTTTCTTTGCGTGTAGTGAAAGTCACCTGAACTGACTTTGCCTCATTGGCTTTTATCTTCCAATCTTTAAGCCATTCAGAGATCAGCTTGAGGCTGTTTTGCAGTTTTGCAGAGGCCTTTCTCGGGCAGACATCAGTGGCCAGTATGGCCGTATCATCGGCAAAAGTGCCTGTTAGGACATTTCTTTCTAGCGGCAGGTCGGCAGTAAATAACAGGTACAGGATGGGGCCCAAGACACTGCCCTGGGGCACGCCGGCCTGAATCGCACGTAGATCAGTGACCTCGTTTCCCTGCTTCACCAGGAAGAATCTCCTGCTGAGGTAGGAGCGCAGAAACAGGTAGAAATTTGTTGGGAGAGTCGTTTTTAGTTTGGTCTTTAGACCCTGGTGCCACACACGATCGAAAGCCTGCGAAATGTCCAAAAAGACGGCAGAGCAGTACTCCTTTTTTTCAAATGAGTTGTTAATTTTTTCCACCAGTCTATGTACCTGTTCTATAGTACCGTGGCCCTTCCTAAATCCAAATTGGTGCTCAGGAATAAGGTCTCTTTCCACTAGGATCGGCATAAGTCGCTTAAGAAATAGTGTTTCCAGCAACTTCGAAGCAATTGGTAACAGGCTGATTGGACGATAAGATGTGACGTCATTTTCAGGTTTGCCAGGCTTTAAAATCATGATGATCTGCGCGACCTTCCACTGTTTGGGGACATATGTTCGCTGCAGTATAGCATTAAAAAGGTAGGTGAGGAATGTAACAGCGACTTCCGGTAACTGTTTAAGAACGGACGCGGTTATTAGGTCGTTCCCTGGAGCCTTGTGGTTTCTCAATTTATTGATGGCATATTTAACTTCGCTGGGAGAACATTTTCTCAATGGTGGGTCTAGTTGGTGGACAAATGATAGTGTGTCATTGACATAGTCTAATTTGCTTGAACCTTCGTTGGGGTGAGAAGTAAATACATTTCCAAGGTGGTTAGCAAAAACTTCAGCCTTTTCAACATCACTGTTGGCCCATGTACCATCAAACCTTCTGATTGGAGGTTGGTGCAGTTGAGGTCTTTTAAGCTTTTGTGTGGCTTTCCATAGAGAGTAGTTAGAACTTGCAGTCCCATCCAATTTTTCCAGGTGTCTCTGCACTCCTGCATTTCTGTTTTCTTCCAGCGCCTGCTTTAGCTTTTTTATGTGTGCATTCAGTTTTTTTTTGACACTGGGATACCTATTCGCTTGCCAGTTCCTTCTTAATTCGCGTTTCTCAGCAAGCAGTTCCTGGACCGAAGCAGGGCAATCGGTGCCGCTTTTACCACTTCTGTTCATTGGGGTAGCTTCCCATGCACTTTGTTGTGTAATTTTATTAAGTGTAGTGGAGAAAAAGGTGAGTCGTACTTAGATTTTTCTCTGTTGAATTTGTAACCTTGATTGGGAGAACGAGCAGAACTCAGTTCATACAGAACTACCACCACCATCCTAATCTCTTTAAAACCAGCTCGCTTAAATACAGTCCACTCCTTTATCTCACACGAATTGTTGACAGCCTTCAGCTGTCATAATTGTGATATCTAATTCGGTACGCAAATTATCGCTATAAGCGCTGTGAGCGATTATTTTCTTATTCGGAAAGCAGCCTAGATCACGCACTTCTGACCAATACACGGTCTACGGTAATGATTCCCTACCGTGTAATTTTCTACGATAATTTTAAATATTAACTCCGTGTAATTTATGTAACTGTAATTTAATAAAAATTAAAGCCAATACGTAAAACAAACATTTATTTGTGTTCACTTAATCGACAAAATGTATGGAACAGCTGATGTTTTTTTCGATTGTTATCAAAGCAATTGTAATAAAATATTGTCTACGTGTTCACTATTAAATACTTTAAGGGATTATGGACTTATTTTTCTATATATTTAAACACAAATAAAATTTTAAAATTAAATATTTGTAAACATAGTGCATTAGAATTGCGCACGGGCGGGGTCATACCGCCGCCGGCCGCCCCCGGCTCCCATCAGTATCGCTACCACGATACCACTTCGCCTAACGAGAGCCTCGAGAGATGTTGGTCGTGGCTTTCGGCCATCAGGCCATTGGCCGTTACGACAATCGGCACAATGATTATTGTAATTATTATAATAGATTATAGATGCAGAGAATGGCCCCAAGCAATTGATGAAAAAAAGCCCGAGTGACTTACAATTATAAATTCGTATGTAGAATCTTGAAAAGGATATTGACAGCGACTGTCAAAAATGACATTTTAAAAGAATGCCTCTGTCATGGCGGCGGTATATAGATTATTATACAAAACTCGGCAGGTACACAAAAATTATCAATTATTTCTCAGTTGCGTATTATCTGACCACACAATGTTTTGTACTAATAAATAATAAAAGGTTTTTCGTAAAAAGTGTTTTTTATTTGGACGTTTTATTTTTTTATTTTTTAGATCAACGCAGTACAGTTGCTGTACAGTACTCAGTCCTACCCTTTAACCCCACCACACCCCGGCCAAAGCCTTAAGGATCGACACAGAGCATTCACACTTTTTGACCGTGTTGTGAATATGGTCAACTTTCGAAATGGCCATAATAGTACATTGTGATACAAGTGTGCAGTATTAGACATTAAACTTGAGGCGGTATTATTACCACTCACTGTGTCAACCGAGCTGTCATATATTATCTTTTATCCCAGTTTTATACAGGTTGTCACACTACGCTCCAATTTCCATCAACTCTTCAACTGTGTTTAAAATAATATCTTTAGTACTTCTACAAAGATATGAAGTTTGATATTAACGATTAAAATTTTCCTTTTTTTACAGAATCAAGACTCCCGTTCGAGTGGCAATGAAATCAAAGTATTTTGTCCGAAATGCAACACGCAAGTACCGCATACTGCAGAAGGCATACAAGAGGTTCGTACTACGATTCACATACAATTAATATAAAAGTAAAAAAACGAAAACCCAACTACGACAAAAAAAGTCAACTAAAAAGGTTTATACAAGACATCACGAACAGACAAATTAAATATCCGGATTCACAAGTGTTAAATAAGTCAAACAGATTACGACCAATTTAATGTGACCAGCCACAACGGACACAAAAAAAGAATTATTCAAATCGGTCCAGCCGTTCTCGAGTTTTAGCGAGACTAACGAACAGCAATTCATTTTTTAGGGTTCCGTAGTAAACAAGGAACACTTATAGTTTCGCCATGTCCGTCTGTCTGTCCATCTGTCCGCGGCCTAGTTCAGAGACTGTTGGTACTAGAAAGCTGTAATTTGGTATGGGTATACAATATACATCTGCCGTCCACTAACTAAAAAGCCGCTAAGTGCAAAAAGTAGTTTTCGAGAAAACGCAAAAATAAGTGGGAATTGATGTCTCTTGAAAAGTATGCTACCTAGGAACAAGGTTGCAAGTTATATACGTAGGCACAGTCTTTTTGCACAATATGTGATTTAGTTCATTCATTTATATTAATCACATTTTATTTAAATTCATTTTCTAACTTTTAGCTAAGCAATTTTTTTTCATTTTTACATAATATACTGCACTATAAGGCCGCTAACCATACCTTAACTGCTTTATAGTGAAGCAATTTCTTGTAGCCGCCACGTCTTGTACTTATAGTAAAAGTTATCAAAATATACTTAGTTATAAAGCAGTTAAAGGATTTTAACAGACTTATAGCCTAGTAACTAACACTTGGAAGAATAACTTCGCTTACTTAGAAAGCAGCTATGGGATTTTAAACGCTTTTAAGCTCGGTATTGTAAATCATATTTTGTACTGGTTCTCCTATTGCTTAACTAGAAGGCAGTTAAAGACATCTCGCTCGCAATTAACTGCCTTTTAAATAAGCACTTGCGGGTAAAAAGTTGAAAAGTTAAAAACTATTTTATGAAAATCAGAACTTTATTTATTAATAAAAAATAAAAGACAATCAGTACGTCTAATTAAATTGTGTAGGAACTTAACAAATAGCTTATTATTTAATTAAACAATATAAAATAATAAAAAAACAAGTTTAATCAAACTTTTACAAATCTTATTCAGTAATTCAAATTCAAATTCAAATCATTTAATTCGAGTAGCAAGACTCATAGAATGGGCACATATTTACAAACACATTAAATTAAAATCAAATTAAACACAAAATTACAATTAAATTAAATTAAAAAGTAACAATAAAATAAAATAAAATACAATCAAAATTAAATAAAATCAAAATTAAATTAAATTAACATTACAACTACAATTAAAATACAATTTACAAATTATTCACTCAATTAATTAGTTAGGGGGACACGTGGCGCGCCTGGACGTATAAATGTTATACTTCTAAGTAATGAGATCACAATTACATCTTTGATAATAATCAGTATTCGCGAAACCATAAGAAAAAACATGTAAGTATCGTTGTTGAAAGCTTTATGGCACATGACACTTGGTTTCAAATTCTTATGCACTTATGAAATAAACATATCACAATCAGAGATCAATAATTGCCAAGTTGAAATAATATAATTGTGCGTAACACATAACGTCATAATCAATTAAATATTAGACTTTATATAAAAAACTATAAATTCGGCCATTTTTTATGCTTAAATATTAATTTAAAACTTTAACAAAATGAGTAAATCAGATTAGGTAAATAAGCAATTATACCTAGTAACACTCGTGTAGTATTATCAAAATTAAGTAATAAAGTAAAGAAGAAGTAAGATGTACGTCTTTTCTTAGGTAACCGATGTCCAATAATCTCTTCTGTTCTTGTAAATTCTTGAGTATGTCGTCGCGTTATTAATTTTTTGGGAAACGTTTTAGTTATTGATGTTTTCCTTTTCAATATTGGTTTACTTTTAGGGTTTGATACTGTATTTTGTCTTTGCATGTCATAACCATATTCAGTATCATCACTAAAAACTTCTTCACATGGTTGGTAGTCCTTATCCTTAACAGAGTCATTACTGTCATAATCTAATATTTCTGGTATAATGCAGTGAAAAGAAGATGGTATCGGAAGGAGGGGGCATCGATTCGTGGCAGTATATGGAATGTGTTTCACGCTGTTGGGTTAATGTTTCTATTGTAAGCTTCAGAGTTTCTTCTGGTTGGCTATAATTATATGTGATTTGTGTTTCATTGAATTTTTGAAACACTTTTGATGTCATCGAGTAAGATTCTTGGTAGAGAAGATTAACTAAATCGTGATTGTTCATGCGGGGGTACTTTGATTCTTTTTGGCTAATATTAGAGCAAGTGGAAATGCGTATAGATGGCATGCTGTTAGTGTAAAGGCGTTGTGCAGTTGGAAATTCCTGGTCCACCAACACACTATTCATCATAGTTTGGATCCTTGATGATACACCGGAACGTCTAAAATACAATGAAATATAATCAGTTAATTAATGAACCAATTATACGACACATCTCTTGCGCACTATTATGTATAAAACAATCAGCAATCGAAACAGATACCTACAACAACAATTACGATGAACTTAGAAACAGTAGGTACTTTAAAACCCTCTTGCAATAGGTAGGTAAATAATGAAAACTAGCAGCACGCGTTTTACCTGTGCAGGTATTGCGGAATACAGAAAAATATATGGTAACAAAAACAGGCATTTATAAAGTTAGATAAATTAAAAACAATTCATTCGTTTTTGCTTAAAAGATTTACAAACATCCAAACATACTTTCGTATTTATAATAATATTACAAATAGCTATTTATTACAATAAATGAAATAATAATGTCAGCTTACCTTTGCATATTTTGCGCCATTCTCGTAATTGTGGCGCCAAAAATCAAGAGACGCGCCACACGTCGGTCCGCTAACGAGCACCCGAAGTGAAAAGGCAGGAATTATAGCCTGAGCTGGTCAAACGCAAACGCAAATCACGAGCGTTTAACTGCTTTTTAGTCTAGTATTGTCGTTTAGCTGTTCTCTAGCGATTGATATTTAGCTAATACTAATTTCAATACATAACTTAAAAGCCGCTATTGGCGTATAACTGCTTTATAGTTAAGGCACGATGTTCAGGTGGTTATTTGTGACACAATACATGAAGGTAGTTAAAGACGCTTAGCTGCTTTTTAGTCAAGCATGACTAGATAACGTACTTTTAGTTAAGTAAATTTAGAAAAAAATGATACATCAATTTGCCGTTAAAGTATGTTGACGTCTTTCTAGAGAAGTATTGTGGCTTAGCCGCTTTTTAATTAAGGGAGTAACGAAATTTATGTGGTTTAACTGCTCAGCAATGTTTTGTATCTCTAAAACTATAAATCATAGAAAAATGATTCTTACACCAAAATATAGAGCATCGAAAGTTGTATAAGACTACATTACAAAGTGAAAAACGACCAACTGTGGCTTAACGGCCTTTTAGTTAGTGGACGGCAGACATATAAATCACGCCGACAAAGTGGTAAAAGATAATGCGAGTTTGTCAAAACCATTTTTGGATTCAGGGATCCGTTTGCGAAATATTAAGCTTTAAAGTGCTAATTTTTTTTTAGTTAGAGTCAAGTGTCCCCTGCCAGCTAAATGGTTGGTTTTGGGTATGTGAAAAAATTCACGGCATTAGTACATATAACGAAATTAAAAGGAAAACTATCACCGCTACGTAAGCTCCACAAGTTACCGAGTAATAATCGACCAACTTAAATTTGCTGTTATGTTAAGTTTGTTGGATAAATTCATCCCAACTACGGAACCCTTCATTGTGCGTGGTTCGACATGCACTTGGCCGGTTTTTTTTATATTCAAGTCGCATTAATGTACTCATTAATATTTCCTCAGGATCAAACAAAAATACTCGTCGCAAAAGTGTATCATTACTTTGTGCAAGAATATGAAGAATTAAAGAAGATGTATGAAGGCTTGGACCTGACTCCTCTCTCGAGGTTCCACCAACGGACTGCGCTGGCCACCGGAGTGAGTGAGACGAAAGTACTTGAAATATTGAAGGAGGAAGAGGGACGGAAGGAAGCCAAGCTACAGGAACAGGAACCGCCTAAGAAACGACGCAGAGCTCGCAAGAGAACTCGACAGGCGGACAGGTTTGTGTTCACACTGTATTACTGTATACAGGGTGTTAGGGTAAACACCGTTATCCTTGACACAAGTGGTTTGGTCTCATTTATAGAAGTAAAATAAAAATAAAAAAATGGAAAATTACATTTTTTTTTCCAAGGTTATCTACATTTTACCACAAGAGTATTTTACCAAACGCGCTAAGGCAACGAATTTACGTCTCAACACGGTCGGGGGGCGCGGGACGTGTCCTGACCGGCCGCGAGCGCGACCTATTGTGTATTTATTCATATGTTGTGTAGGTAGGTAGGAGGGGCGGCGACCTCAGGCGCATATCCATGAATTTGCAGACGGTGTCGGAAAGAAACTTTTAAAAATCTTTTAATTTAGTTACGAAAAAAAGTGACGCAATTAGATAGTCCCTATTAGGCAGTCCCAGCACAAGCATATTTCGTCGTAATTTCCAACATTTCCAACAAAAAAACAGACTTTTGTAATCTAAGCATAATAATATTGTATTTATTGTTTCAGTTCAAGCGATGAAGATATTTCAGATGAACAGAACGTCGACGATGGCGGACAATCAAGCTTCGCTGAATTGTGAGTTTGGTTTATTTTGAACATCCATACTAATATCCTTACATATAATAAAACAAAGTCCTCCTCCGCGTCTGTCTGTCGTCCTGTTCGCGATAAACTCAAAAACTACTGCACCGATTTTCATGCTGTTTTCACCAATGGATAGAGTGGTTCTCGAGGAAGGTTTTAATATACAACCCTATTCTTTGTTTATGCTAAACCCGAAAAGGGGTCATTGTACTCATCATTTTGAACAACTTTTTCTATGGGACCAACCTTGATATCGCGAAAAAAAATCAGCTGTTCCATACAGTTGTGTTCACTTAAATCGACAAAATGTATGGAACAGCTGATTTTTTTTCACGATTTCGTAGTTGGTCCCATAGAAAAAGTTGTTCAAAATGATGAGTACAATGACCCCTTTTCGGGTTTAGCATAAACACAGATATTATAATACTACGTACAGATACCCAATCCCATACAAAGAAATGACAACACCCTAAGTCTGGCTATTGAGCTGGCTATTTTTCGTTCTCCATTTTTTTAACAGATGGCAGCATCAGCGACTCACTAATTGCCAGAGACTGTAGTTTTTTTAACGCCATCTAGGAGTCTTGCCTAGATACTACGCAAGACTCCTAGATGTTTTTTTTCCTTTTTTACGTTTTTTCTTCCTAGGTGTTCAATTTTTATATTTCTACGTAAAGTACTAGATTTAAAAAAATATTGTTTGAATTTCCACATAAACGCAAGTTTAAAGTGACCCTGTCATCACTTGAGTAAAACGCCATCTATTGCAAAGAGCTCTCAATAAAATGATTTACAGATTGCTACTTTATTATTGTAAGGCATCGAGATATAAGTACTAACGTACTAGAGAAGCTACGTCAAATAACTGAATTGTCCTATTCTTCGTATTGAATCTTTA